>JAUDYM010000007.1:1283506-2567012 GCA_030407015.1 Armillaria fumosa | reverse complement strand
TGGTTGTCATCACCACCAACGAAATCTCATTGCAAGAAACGAGAAACGAGACAGGACTCCGTCGCGGCGCCGTCGCGACGGCTGGACGTCCTCTCAGGTCTAGAGGTCGAGGAAGGTATTGGTGGGTGAAGGGGGAAAGGTGCGGTTGGGCGGCCCGCTGTGTTCGAGCGCTCCGGATATTCGTGCCGTATCTCCGTAGATTTCCCTAAGATCTGTGACGTAGAAAGAATGAATTCTCGAATACTGCGCGTTCTGATGAAATGTAGACTTCCTCAATGTAATACGACTAGTTACTGACACTGACTCTACGAATCCATTAAAAAAATGAAAGAAATACACAAGTGGCGTTGTACCTCCCACATTCCAATGGACAGGCTAACTGGCGGTGACACAAACATGTACTATGCATCGATTGTTTAAACGGACAGGATGTGGGACTCACATGATCGAACATGGTAGTAAGTTTGAAGAGGAGGGGGGGCGACGATATTATTTGACAGGACAACGGTGAATAGCACTTTCAAATAAACAGAACAGCTGTCCTAACCACGACCATTATAACGTCCAGTATGGTGCTGTGCGTGCAATGACGATAGTCATGATTATTGCCTGCTGTAGTAATTAAATCAACCCTTGAAACACCAAATGATTGTCTGAATTAAAATTTTGGAAGCTAATGAGCTAAGGAATGTGTACATTTGACTATAGGATATCAGTAATGAAAAAAGTTCCAGGACAATGTCTAAGCATGATAACCAACCCTACGAGAAGCAAAACTAAAGTCCGAATCGTTACGAACCGGAACAATGCTTGTACGCTCTCACATACGTATAACCCTACAAGAAGAAAACAAAAGTCCGAGCCGTTACGACCCGGAACAATGCTTGTACATCTTCACATAGTCCCTAGCGAAACACCGTCAGTACGTGTAACAAAGAAGGCAGAAAAAGATAACATACACAACCATCGCCCTATCATCCAGATTCTGAGGCCACGTCGGGTACCATAACGCCTTCGCGCTCGCGAAATCTCGCATTGCAGCTGGTCACAACATCATCATCAACGGAAGTCGGATATTAGAAACCGAGCCAAGTACTCACTCGCAGCACCGTTCAACCACGGCTTATTGCCCTGCCCATCGGGGAACCATCCCCCCGTCGATCCAACCGCAACATTCATAATCAGATAGAAGTCTTGATCAAAAGGCGCTGCCAAGAACGTCCCATTCGCCCAAGGATTCTCCAGCGGCACCTGGTGTCCGTCAGTCGTGATCGTACCCGGGAAATCGCCGAGCTCCCAGAAAGATTTCTTGAACTTGAACGAAAGCAGCGTGTGTGCGCGCGTATCAACATAAATCCGGATAAACTCATCCGTCCACTCGAGGACGTATGTGTGCATCGCGGAGCTGAACGATTCTCTGCGGAACGTCCACCAGGAGAAAGATTTATCCACAGAGTTCAATGCGGGGCTTGGACCCCAATTGAGAGAACCCTGGACGTAGTTTGATCCGCGAGCAGTGTATCGTATTCCGTTCCCTCGTGACTCGACCATGTCTAGAGAGGACCCGATAAGCTCTGATTTCATAAAAATACAGATGATGGTTGGACTAACCTATCTCACCGCTCCGTGGCCAATCGCCATACACGCTGTCCTTTGGTAGCAGCCAGATCGCAGGCCACATCCAGTCTCCAGTTGGCATTTTGGCGCGAACTTCGATTCGCCCATATCTGATGCTTCCTCCGCGATCTCCTCGGGCACTGAGGAGTGTGCTGACACGAGCGCTCTGCACTGGGTTTATGACAGTGCCTGCTGAAGAGTTGGAGGTAGCGCTGCAAGCATGGTAATAGCCTGTATAATCGAAGTTCTGTATTTTATTCCTAGTGAACTCGAGAAAATGGAAACGAAAATGAAGCTTACCCTAGAACCTGCAGTTGTTCCATCGCCGGTAATAATGTACCCATCGTTTGGCTGTGTCACATTGAACGTGCAGTCCGTGAGGTTGTAGACGTATCCGTCGAAAACATTGTTCTCGCCTATGACGTCTTCAGTGAGTGTCGGTACAAGATACAGCATTCCATCCTTGATGTAGGAATTGTTTGAAGAAGAGGTGGTCATTTCGAACTGTCCATTCCTAGGAAAGATGAGTAACCTAAATGGCTGATAAAGAACGAGCGTACCCTGATCCACTGGCGTCTACCTCTCTCATAAAGTATCCATTGGGTCCAAAGACGTCGTCTTCGGTTCCGTCGAACTGTTCCTCCATTACGAGGCACAGGTCTTGACGGTCGAGCATTACGTTCTTGTAGGTGAAATAGCATTGTATGGCACCTGGAGTTGCGGATTCGCAACGGAAGCGGTGCACTTTACGCGGGAAAAACAAGACCTTGTGATCTTGTTCTACCACGCCGGAAAAGACATCCGACTATATGCGCTCTAAATGGTTTGGCAGATGCATATATACGTGGTAAAACAAGAATTTATGCAAGCCCGGACCCCAGGCAGATCAGAAGAACGATATTTTAAAAGTTCCAGAACACGACGAGAAGTTGGAACCCTACAGGGCTGCTTCTCATTGAGTTTGAAACTAGTAAGACATCGTTCTTTGCCTGAAAATGCCCCAGCCTTGCACCAAGGTCCTGTTCTTCGCCGGGGCGATGCACCAACCGGCGAAACCGTTTCGTCAGTTTAAATTCTAAGAAGCTAACGGATGAACTCACCAAGAGCTAGTCCAACGAGGACCATTACATAGACAATCCAGTACGAAATCCTAGCTCGAAAGTTAGGATTTTGTACCCATGACTTGGGTACTTCGAGGTCACGGAGCGTAGCAGGATCAGTAGAATTCGATAGTGAAATTGGTAGCAAGTTTGAGCGCATCCGGGGTGCCAGAGGCCGTCGCTGTGTCAAGGAGGGCTGAACATCGCTCTGGCTATCCTCGAAAGGATTAACCACAATGGACGGTGCTACAGACGACGAGGAGGCCATGGGGTGGTAGAAAGATGGGGGTTGGACTACTTCTTTAGAACTGCCTCTCGGCCTCATTACACCTCATCATTGATCTTCGGAAATAGAACAGACAGTTCACTTGAAGGCGATCAGTACCTTGCATGTGGACATAATGGAAAGCGTACCTAGCGGCACGGTGATATCAAGGCGGTAGTATATGTGCAGAAGGAACGCGACAGTTTTTCAAGCAGTATCTCCGGGCACAGAGAACGTTCCTTAGCGCCGAGATAGCATATGCATATCTGTATGCTGCTTGCCTGGTCGAGGAGACAGGCCCAGGACGTACATAATGTATTGAAGAACTGATAACGGCGGCATTATACTGTTTGCGATCCGTCAACGTCGCTGTTGAAGCGTACGTGGAGACCCTGATCCAGTCCTGCTGAGAAAGATTGCAATTTCCAGTCCATCATCGTCGATATGGCGGGAGTAGAGAGACCAGAGCATTGGAGATGGTCAAGGACGCCCGACAGGAACATGGTGGTTGAAAGTTGAACTGACAAGTTGCCGGCGGCCACACATTTCTTCCTCTTACCGCCACCGTGACATGACAGTACACAGCTTGCTCGATGCATGCGATGCTTTTCACTCACTTTTTTTTTGGCGACATTCGCTGACATCGGAACACCAAGGATAAGGATCATGGATGGGTCTCGTACGGGGATCATGGCACAGGGCCAGGAGTGGCTTCTATGCGTCCCTTGCAATTTGTGAAGTTGCGCATAATTGTGCTACCATGGCTGACTAGAGGTACTATTCTAGGCTCTAACAGGGAGAAGCCGGCAATTCCATATGCCGACAAACACAAACTGAAGTTTGCCAAGGAGTACCTTTGGAAAAATTCCCTAAGGACGAAGGATGCTCGACAAGGCATACTGCTTATATTATTGAGTACCACCGAATGCTCTCTCGGCAACTGTGTCCTCTGTTTTGGTCTGCAAATCCACGGGCCCCGACCAGAACGCGTTTGAGGCACGGTACGGCCGCACATTAGTACCGTGTGTATATGTTTTGTATGCTCAATACCACCATCCTGACGCTGATGGACAGATCTGCATGGCGATTGGTGGCCCTTGCCCTCGCGCCTGTGCCTGATTCGAAGAGCAATAGCTTCAATATAAGCACACCGCCCGTTGCCTCGTGAGGTTGCGAGACTCAAGTTCCCCGTCAACGAACATGTCCACCACGGCCAGTCTTCAAGCCAGCATCCCCAGCTCTGCCGTTACAATATATAACAGCGATTACGATGCATTCGACGCTCTTTTGCATAATATCTGTAAGCCTTTTGTACCTACCAGTGAATGTAAAAGCTGATGGTTCCGCAGATGAAAATACACTTCCTAATAATTGGTTCCTTCCTGCGCATGCTTCCCAAACTACCGGTGTTTGTCTTCGAGTAAATTCCTCGGCTATCTCGCATGATTCGTTTGGCGTTACCCCTGCGAACAGTTTCCGTGTTTTTCCATACGAGACCCCTGCTCTCATTCCCTTCGAGGAAAATGTACGCAAGTTGAATCCGGTCGTGGCCGTGAAAATCAAGACTGCAGGCGTTCATGTCGTGATATCGTCTACGTTAGTACTATTTCGGCTGACTCTTACGCGGCCCTTATCTTATTCACAGACCACTTAACGACACCTGGATTCAAATTGATCACGGTACCCGTATCCAAATTCTCGACAGCATGGACATGCTTCCTACAGCTGAGAAGGATCAATGTGGAGCATTCATTGTAAGCCATTACAATTCGACGCGAGCTTGTTCATTATTTTTACGGATTCTTAGCGTAACGATGACTGTGTAGTCCTCTGGGCCTACGCTGTCGACGCCATTATCCCCTTATGCAAGGATTTCGAGGAAAAGCTCATCAAATACATCTGGAGAACAAGAGGCGCACCGAAGCGGGACACTAATACACCTCCCCTCCTTGATCCTCACAGTTTAATGTCATCATCAACTAATCTGCAACCTGTAACATCGTCAGTTTCGGATGTGTCTGAGAAGGAAACACCCACTCAACCGCCGCCGGCCCCGCGGAAGAAGAGTAGATGGTGGTCTTGGAAGCTCGACTCATCTCCCCCTACGAATCACACCTCCGACCTCGAGAAAGCGGGCAAGCGCCGCCAGCACAGGCGGAAGAATGTTCTTCTCGGTCCATTTTACGCAGGCTGTGGTGCTGCTATGGCTCTTTGTATGTGTTTTACATCTTTATCACGTCCTTATGACAAAAACTGACCTTCGTACAGACTTCGTGGGTGCTGGTGTCTCCATTCTCTTGGAAGAATATGCGCTGGACCACAATGCGACTCGGTTTGCTCTAGTTATCACCTTACCTGTTATCTTCTGTGTATCTTTAGTAAGTACTTCCCTGCATCTACATGACCTTTACTGACGTCATCAACGCAGTTCTTCTGCCTCCAGCTTATCGGAAACATCAGTCTTATAATCGGCCCTGTAGCCCAGTATCACGAAAACTCCGCCTTTTACTCGGCTGTTCGTCCTGAACCTAATCCCGAAATTGATAACAATCTGCCACACATAACGATTCAACTTCCTGTTTATAAAGAAAGTTTGGAATTGACCATGTGAGTTATCGCACTTTTGTTCCACCATCAAATTGAGTAATTACGACTTCGTGATAGCGCCCCATCCGTATTTTCTATCAAGAAGGCGATGCAAACGTACGCGAGACAGGGTGGCACTTCTGCAATCTTCATCTGTGACGATGGTCTCCAGCTCATTTCTGAAAAGGACCGTCAAGAGCGAATCGACTTCTATGCGAACCACAATATTGGATGGGTTGCGAGACCTCCACACAGCTCTAAAGAAGGTGGGTTCAAGAGGGCTGGAAAGTTCAAGAAAGCCAGCAAGTGAGCGAGCTCAGATCTCGGTTATAAAGTGACATTACTAACGCGATGTCCGTTCTTTTTGCTCAGCATGAACTACGGCCTCGCGCTCTCGATCAAGCTGGAAAAGCACCTAGCCGATCTGATCGCGCAGGGAGAGGACCAGAATGACCATCCTTGGATGTCGCTCGAAGATCGGGCGATGAATATGGCTATCGAGGAGATGTACGAGGAGAGTGGTAGGAAATGGAAGCCCTGGGCCAGCAACGGGCAGAGTATACGGGTTGGCGAGATCATCTTAATTATCGACGCGGATACCATCGTCCCCGAAGATTGCTTTAGAGATGCTGCTCGTGAAATGGGTGAGAGCGAGGACGTCGCCATTATCCAGCACGAATCAGGTATGTATATAACCTCATTCATATACGTCCGACTGACGTCGTGTCCGCCACACAGACGTTATGCAAGTGGCGCATCACTATTTCGAAAATGGGATCACGCACTTCACGAGACGGATCAACAAGTGTATCTCGTACGGGTGCGCCAATGGCGAGGTGGCTCCGTTCGTGGGACATAACGCGTTTTTGCGGTGGTCGGCGGTCCAAGACGCTTCGTTTGTTGACGCAGCAGATGGGAAACGCAAGCAATGGTCGGAAGCAAACGTCTCGGAGGATTTCGATTTGGCGTTAAGACTGTTACTCCGAGGGTATACTCTGCGCTGGGCCACGTATTCTAATGGTGGGTTCAAAGAAGGTGTGAGTTTGACAGTTGTGGACGAGTTGGCTCGCTGGTAAGTCGTTTCTCCAGTTTGGTGGTGCGTTACTTACTCGTGTTGGTCGTGTTAGGCAGAAATATGCATATGGTAAACTAATTTAGGGACTTCGGAACATGCAGAAGGCTGATAGTATCTTTTTAGGATGCGACGAGATTATATTCAATCCTATAGTGAGATGGTGGCGGCAAGGTCCTATCAGCGCTCAGCTGAGAGGGTTCATGTGGTCCAAGGCCCCGATACACTATAAAATTGGAATGTCATCCTACATGTTTTCGTACTGTAAGTCAGGTATCACTGACCTTCGAATGCTTCCTTGACACGTTCTTCCTTAGATGGGATTGCAGCAGCCACGGTCGGGTCCATTATCAACTACCTTCTCTTAGGCCTGGCACCTGAGCTGGACAAGTTCTATTTGCACAGCTTCGAGATTCTCCTTGCTTGTGTGGTCGTGTTTCCTGCCCTGGGCAACGTGGGCTTCACACTTTTGGAATATCGACTCGGGCACCGCCAGCTGTTCGCTGCCTTGATCGAGAACTTGCGATGGGTTCCCTTCTTGTGAGTTGACATCGGACTTACCGTAACGTGAACTGCCGACGCTGATTGGTCCCATGAAGCTTATTCTTTTTCGGCGGGTTGAGCATTCACCTGTCGACCGCTCTCCTGGCACATATGTTCTCGTATGACATGTACGTATGGTCGCAGTCTTCCTCGTGAGCGAACTAAAGGGCTTGGTAGGACATGGGGCTCTACCGGTAAAGAGGTGGAGAAATCAACGTTCTGGATTGAAGGTGCGTGTTCCTATGATTTTCCGGCTGTCGTGCCGGTGCTAACCCCTCCCCGTATAGTGCCTCGCATCCTGAAAGGCTTCTGGCTGTCCTTTGTTATCTGCTTCGCCCTCATCATAATGATGATCGTGTTTGCGAGCCCTGTTGTTCCTTACGAATGGCAGATCTGGGGGTATCAGTTTGCATTAATTATCCCACTGTCGCTTGTCGTGGGATGCCATATTCTGTTACCGGTGGGTTTATATTTCTCTGTGATTTGTGCCTCTCGCTTACCATCACGGCCGCAGATTGTATTAAACCCGTGGTTGATGAAGTTTTCGTACTAAGCGAGACGTGGGCGCTAGTTTAGTGGGCGTGGTTTTTGTTTATTTTTAAGGACTTGCTACTGCTAGGATCGGGACCATTTGCGGACTTTGGGGATTTGTATGTAGCAGGGCAGGGAAATTAATTAAATCAATCAGAATACTTAGATGGATAATGTCAAGGGAAGCTGTTGGTGTCGGGAGCGATACCTTGATTTCGAGCGGTGGCAGATGATCGTAGTGCGACGTTAGTTCGACTCGTACGATAGTGTGGTCAATCAATTACAATTCAGTTGTAAGCGCTGAACTGGGTCGCAAACATGATAGACAAGAGAACGAAGTATCATGTCACCGGTAAATTAATGGGTTCGTGGGAACACACGCGTACTTGTACGTATGAACGGTACCTGATCCGAGTTCGAAGTTGGCTGCGGGTCCTAACCACTAGCTCGGGTATCAAGAAACGTTGCTGCGATTTTCTGGCAGGCACTAGGGTCGACCGAGGGAAGTGCTTCGAAATACAGAGTCCTACTACTCCGAATGAGGAAGGAGGAAACTTTCTGTGTGTATTCCCGTCCTTGGGCGAGTCGTCGAGAGAAAAATACGGTGCTGGGCCAAGAGAACGGTCTTCGGGGTGCACATACCCGACTGTCTGTTTCAGTATACGTACAGCCGCATGTCAATTCAACGCCAAGTACCAAGTACCAAGAATCACTCGGACCCAGGAGGTTGGTGTAGCTCATTTCAAGAACAAAACGTTGACTAACAGCCTACCCACATGTTGTCCGACGTTAAAGGCAAAACCGGAATCATGGTTAAGGCCATCTATGACATCTTCTCTGACGTCCATATTTACCTGAGGAAATATAATTACCTGCGGAAGTGCAAAAGTGAAAACGAACGAGTGGTAAACGGAAGCTGTTTCGTGGCGTTACTTTTGGTTCTGGAAGGACGGCGACACGGCAGTTATGAAGTACCATTGTCAAACCCCCGCTGAGTAAGGACTTCATTTATACAACCCGACTCGCGTACAGACATCGATCAAGTGTAAATGGAAATGTCGAGCACAGCTATTTCATTCAATGTCACATTGTTCCGCTAGAAAATTTGCACAACACACCTTTATAACCTAAATTTTGTCTCTGCGAAGATTTAGATTTTTCGTGTCTGTTAAGAGGGATGCCGGGGGTCAAAATAGAAGAGAAGTGTAAATGCGACAACCTGTGACTCGCGATGCCGAGTCAGCTATATTCCAGTCTGTAATATTGGAATTTATAACTGTATATTAATTTCAATATATCCCGCAAAAATATTAAGATAATATCTTCAATATTCTTTCAACATTTGGGAAATGCTCAATATTCATTTGATAAGCAAGTTTATTCAAATAATATTGAGAATAATGTTTTGATATCTTAGAGAAGACTTCTGAAAAAATATACAGTCATAGAATTCAGTATTTCAGCTTGAAATATTGAAATCTCCATACAGTGTCAGGCCGTGGCCATGAGCGGCATCTTCAATGCGCCTTTCCGATCTCTTGCCAGATGTCGGAGTTCAAACATCGCTCTCCCTTCTTATCACGCCCGTTTGTATTCTCTGATTACTTATCTGCCTATGGAGCGTGCAATTCCTGTCCTTGTCTTATATATAAATATTTCCCATACAGAATATATATACAATATGTTCTTGGAAAGAAAAATTATGGCCTATCATTGAGGCGTTGTATATACAGGACACCTGAAATAGATCTGTACCTGTTGTTTTTGTCTAGTTGGGCGCACAAAAGAAATCTCAAATATAATTTATGGACCAGCCAGAGAAAATAAGTACATGGCTAGAAAGATATAATGCAAGAGCATTACCGGTAAACTTTATAGACAGAACAGTAAAGAATTACGGCCAGAAGATGGACAACAAACCTGCCGTTTACACTTCCAGGCGATCGATAGTAAAGGCAAATCCAGAATCATAGTTAAATAAAGCCATCCATGACATCTTCTCTGACGTGCATGTTCACCTGAGGAAATGAAGTTACCTGCGGATGTGCAAAAGTGAAAACGAGAACGAGTAGTAAACGGCGGAAGCTGTTTCGTGGCGTTGCTTTTTTGGTTCTGGAAGAACGGCGACACGGCAGATATGAAGTATCATTGTCAAACCCCCGCTGAGTAAGGACTTTATTTAACCGACACGACTCGCGTACAGACATACGCGAACTCTCGAAGAAACAGAATAGAGTCACATTTACATCTACTTCGCAGTCTCACCATCCTGGAACTTGGCGATCTTTTCATAAACGGCAGTTATGAAGTACCACTGTCAAACTCCCGCTAAGTATGGACTTTATTCACCCAACCCGACTCGCGTACAGACATACATGAACTCTCGAAGGCACAGAACATTTGATACAATCACATTTACATCTTCTTCCCAGCATCGCCATCCTGGAACTTGGCGATCTTTTCATAACTCTTGACATAATCTGGCGACTTGGTATACGCCTGTCCACTGCCGTCGGTTTTAGGATTCTGTGGCGTGGGTTGGCCACCAGCGCGATACGAGCCGGCTTGGGGGTGGTCCGTCGTGACATGGTGTGCGTCGTGCTCGCGTGTAGGAAGCGCAGGTGGGGAGCTGTCACCCGCAGTGGTGCGCAAAGGGTACCCGCCATGGTTCTCCTTGGAACGAGCTATAGTTTCCTCGTCTGGAATATGTAATAACCAGAGAGTTAATTTGTGTATATGAAATTAGTAAGTATTAATGACGACAAAGGTGACGCACACAAAGCAAGCCGTCCTTCCTCACGCCGCCTACGGTCTTTCCTATCGAGGAACAGGTAAAACGACGTGTATCCCAAAAGGAGAGCTCCCATGGCGATAATCGCTTTCTGCAGGGGCCGTCAGCGTCGGCTCTGTTCCCTTCTGCAGCCCGCACGTACCCGCCCGGTGTGGGGATTGAGGTTGCTGCCTGGAAACTGCGAGGATGATGCCATGATGAGCGAGGGAAAGAAAGTTCGTATTTGGTTCCCACATGTCACGGTGAGCTTATATAAATGGACAGCTAACTGAGACATGCTGTGATGACGAAATCGTTCTTCGTGGTGAGACACTGGACGGGATCATGACGCATACTTGCTGGTGGCGAGTTCAACGTGCAGGGCGCCAATACAACTGGGAGCCTATTCTCACGACCGCGAGAAATACGTTGCAGCGGCTCTTTTTCATGGTATGGACACGATACACTCTCATGGATGCGAAAGGAGATTTCGATATCGGACGACATATGCAGCAGAATTTGATTACTGGGTAGCTCGTACCTATCCCGGCGGTTTACCAGTCTCTCGTGCTTTTTCTATCGCTGCAAACCCAGTCAGACACTCCCAAGCCCAAAAAACACAGCACCACTCACATTCCTTATAACACTGCAGCTCCATTTTCTTCCTCCTCGCCATCGACTGCTTGCCCAATATGAACGCGCCCAGCGCCAAAGCGGAAACGCCCGCAAATCCTATCATCTGCAATGTCGCACATCAACTGCTGCTGCGCAAGCTATTCCCAGACGAGGCAACGCACGACATTTCTGGGGGACCGCTTTCGTGGGCCTTCCTTGAGGGTGCGACCAAATTCTGGGAACTTGTACAAGGTCATCGGTAGTAGAACATGGGCGGTTGCTTTCAGCGAGTCACATTTGTGACTAACCTTTTCGGCATTCGGACCGATGGCCTTTTCATGTCAAGTCCTGCTACTACCGTCGTTCGCGATTTGAAGGTCCTATCACCTTCCAACGGAGCTTACCCAACTACCGAGCATGCCCTGCTGCGGTTTTTTTGCCCTACGCAGCGTCGTAAACCCGAAGCCAACGAATCTCGGTACTCACCTTCCAAATACCTCATGGCCTCGATACTCGCCAAATCTCATCTCTTCCGACGTCGCATCTGATGTTCTCTGGAAAATCCATCGTCGATTCCTGTGGGGAAAATGATGCATGTACGCCACCCCACATAGACGACAGGTTGGCTCCGATAAAGTTATAGAGTGTGCTCGGGCCGCCTTGCGGCTCGCGCGTTGTTCGATCAAGACGACGTCCCCCACCACCAAGACTCCACCGTGGCATCTACTACAAATATTCATCCTGGCGTTTACCATTCAAGTATTTATTCAATACCTGTTTTTCATACTGCCCTCTCGACGCTATGTAACCTTGGCGACCCTTAAAGGGGGAGCGCACCACATGATCCGTCCCTAAGCGCTACTAAACGCGAACTGGCTCACAGCCGTCGGGGCATACGCAAGAGATTGATTGTCATGCAAACGTGTGTATCACCTCCCGGCATCAAACCTTGGCCCTTCGCCTTGTTCCCATTATTGCGTTCTTTCATTTGCGGTGTGTTCGCAGCAATTTTCCATTGAATGGGGAGCTGAAAGGGTGGCCGGGCGGGCGCTTTTGCCCTCGCTTTTTACTACATCACCCCTGAGGCCTGACGGTCGGTGCGAGGCGCCTAATAAGAATTTGTCTGACCTCCTGATTGCCATCAAGCTGCAAGGCAGTACTCAAAGAGGCGTCAAAAAGTGCGGTAAAGGTTCCATGTAGCAGGCACAGTCGGAACCGCAGCTTCAACTTTGATTATTGTTTGGAGGTTCGATCCGTGAAGCCGAGCGGTGGGACCGCCGATAATCGGGGCTTACACACAGTCCTGCGATCCCTCCCGACTTTTTTCGCCGTCGGTACGAGCTAGTGCCGAGGAGATGTCTAATCACGATCACTTCAGCTTCTTTTATCGATCGGGCTGCTCCCGCGGCATGGTGTCCGCGAGGCTTGACTGGCCCGCCGCCTCGTGTTCTGCTGTCGTCTGGGGGACCAGTATCTCGGTTCTGCCTTCCTGGATATGTTTCAGACATGCCACAGTGGGTGCATGTAGGGCACAGCGCTAGCAACCGTGCAATGGAACGCATACGCAACGGCCCCCATTACCAGCAATTGCGAAAACGCAAAAACGAGGCATCATCAAATGCACCAAAAGGCTGTTCGCCCCTTTGTTTTATAATTACACATACCAAGGTAATTATGACTCGGTGGTGTGTCGCCGTGCTTGTTCTGTGAAGAGAACTCGACATCCCGTGGCGAGGCTACCTGCAAAAGTATTCATTAATGTCGACGTCGAAGCCAGGACGGTTATCTGATGCACCCGAAAAGCGAGGGTGGCGCCAAGAATGGCAAGGGGGTCATGTGAATTGAGTCGCGAAGGGCACCATTCAGTGGGAACTGAGCCGACCCAGTTTGCTCGCCGGCTTGATTCGCCGCGTCCTCCATGTCTCGAATATAAAAGGGCCCCCCCGTCCCAACTATCCACTAATCATCCCCTCCTCGCCATGGCCAGCATCCATCCCCCCACGACCATCGACGAGTTTACTCGTATCTGGACAGCCAACGTCCACTGGCGGCTGTATGAGCAGTGTGGCGTCTGGGATCCACAGACGAGGGGCGTCCAAGTCTGGGTCTGCGTACGCGAACGTGAGTCACCGACGCCATGTCTTTGGGGATTCGTTGCTTACCCTGCTTGCCACGTAGATAATTCGACGCAGGGCACAGAACCGCCCAACACGTCCTTCTGGCAGTACCTCGGTCGGGGGTAGATCCTTGCATCGCCTGCATCCATAATTTATTCCACCACCAATGTCTCTATACCTTATGTCATCGCATGCTCACACGCTGCGTCCAATATCCTTGACGGCGGACCCCCAGGGTACATCATCCATCGCATCATCACCCGCACCCGGCGCCGCGAGTGGTGACCCATACGATGCAGCTGCCGCTTTTCTTGGGCTGGGCGTGAGGAGGTGTATTTTGGTCTCTTGCAATCGCTATCATCTACTATACCTGGGTGTTGTATTATTCGTTCGTCCCTTGGAACCTTGCTCTTCGTCGCATACATACAATAGAATCCCCTTGCCTAGTTATCCTTTCTTGTGCTATACTAAATTATACTATTTGCTTTCAATCTTAATTGCGACGTCATGAACATGATGTCATCCCTGTGTCATACTGCTCGTCAGGAATTCCGCTGCCTTCGCACAATTCTTACATGACTCACTAGTTTGAACTTTGGAAGGCATCGGTGAAAGTTGATGGATATCAAGATCCTGATGTCTTTCACGCCGCTGAGTGATGTGGGCTCCCGCATGTGCTTGTTCCGACGTCCATTCATAGCTAGCATTCACAATCAATGGGCGCTATCGATGCCTTTGTTCCGGCATTTCTCCATTCTACGCCCAAGTTTCAGATTCGGACGCGTCTCTGAACGCGTTCGAGCCACGTGTATTTCACATGACACACAGCCACACTGACTCTAAAAATAGGGCCGAGGAGAAAACCTCTGAGAGATCGGGCAGTGACTCGTCGACTGCATTTTGAAACTGAGAAATGTAAAAAAAACCTTTGTGTTCTAAAATGTTCTTACTCAAGGAAGGAGCCGCTTCCTTTGTTCTGAACAACGGAAACTGCTTTTTAAATCTATTTTCTGCGTTGATTGCCTTACGGTAAAACAGAATGAAAAACGAGTCCTCTTTCATCAAGTCTAAAAATATCACGACTTTCCATATTATCTTTCGACAGTAAAAAGGACGACCTCAAAACAGGACTCATCTTTCATTCTGTTCTATGAAAAGGAAAACCATGCAGCAAACAGATCAAAGACGTGGTTTCCATTGTTCACAACAATGATAACGGCTTTGTTAAAAACTTGCTATTTTTGGTGCATGAAAACAGCACGGAGAACAAAGCTGTTTCATCATGTTTTTCAGATCCTATTTTCAAGCAGTCATACTAAGAAGGCGATCAAAAGCTATGACATTTTTAGGACATGTTTTTAGGTCCAAAAAAGCGGCCGACTCCAGCAGTGCTATGCAACCTTGGGAGAGGTTTTATTAAACAATGTATCAATGGGCATGCACTCTTGACTGAAGGAAACTTTGACGGAAATTGTTGCCAGAGCTGAAAATGTTTCCTCAGACGCGTTGTCGTCTGTCGGAAATCAGATTTTGGTAGGGACAATTCTGTTCATAGCCAAATAGAAACTGTATAAGGAAATTCTTTCATTGTCACTACGCAAAGTTTCCTTTGGGCAGAAACTCAGCCATGTCTCAGGGGGTGATGATCAATGCTCGGCTGCATAAGGCTAAAAACTCCACTTTGTCGCAGGAGGCCTTTACTCCCGGATACCCACGATTTTCAGGCAACAATCCGCCTGTCCAATAGTCAATTCATCTCCTTCGGGGTAGGGCTCGGAGTTGGGTTCAAACTGTATTGAAAATCTCGGGAATTCTCAGGGATTCGCCTTTCATGACCGATGGGAGCGTTCAACCGCCCACTTCTCCCGGCTTCGCATGGGGAGAGATCGTATCGCGTTGATGGATCTACGAATATTCATCGATCCGAAGGCCCGAGTCCGTGTCATCTGCCAACGTAAACTACGCGATGCTGACGAACGAGGGTTCCCGGTGCTCGTTTCCCTGCGGGTCCAGCGTCATCGATGACGGGCGAATACATTATATTGGACGCCCCAAACCTGCTTCCTGGATCGATTCGAGCACGCTGGAGGCAACTCAAGCTTCGGCTCAAAGAAAATTCACTATTTCCGAGTGTGGATCTAGAATATGTGATTGCGGGTAAGACGGGTGGATATGGAACTCGATGCTTCGACCCGCCAGAAAGATTTCTCCACTGGAGGCGGAAACCACCGATGAGCTACCACGCGTGCCGGGCAGCCGCGGCAACTGCGGGACGACCTCGTGCGCAAGCCATGCGTCGGGAACTTGGGAGCACGACAAAGCCATGGACATTTGTATTTTATCTCTCTGCGTCGGGTACCACGGCTCCTTAGCTCTGGCAAAAATTAGCTTCGCAGTCTGTAATAGCAATCAGCGAGGAAGCTATATTCCATATCGATCATGGTGCTCACTCGTGGCATTGTTCGACTGTAGCTTGTTTCAGGGAACCAACCCTAGAGTCCAGACCCCACGCCAACGTTCATGATCAGATCAAGTCCTGATTCAACGGCACCGACGGGTATGTCCTATGAGCCCAGATATTCTCCAACGACTTTTAGGGCCCTTCAGACATTATCGTACCAGGGCAATCGCAGAAGGATTTCTTCCATCCACTCAACTAAACCTTCAGGCTGTGTAAGAAAACTATATAGGGTTTGTCCGACAAATTCAGTAATCAGCTCAGGATCGAGAACATGAAGATAGACATCACGGAGGAGACTGTCGTAGAGTAACAAGCCAAGGTTTCGAGCCGTACTGTATTGCAACATGACCCTGAGTATTGAGTTGATGTTAAATGAACGGCCCCAGATGAAAGGTTCGCTGAGTGGCTGTCAGGTCAGCAGAAGGAGCAGAACAGGTTCTAGGTTCACATCGGACATCGAGAGCGAGAACAGCTATTTAGTGAGCATAGAAGTGTGAATATGCACCATGAAAAAATGATAATCCATCCCATTATAATAATGGTGTCGTTGTACTCCGCTGAGGGCTGCAAAATTTACAGGGTTTGTGGTTGAAGACGGACAGACGACCCGGGACATTCGGGCCGAATAATCATGGTTTTAATTAGCCTCTAAGAACTGAACTTTTTACATTATAGTACGATAGGATACCAGCCAGGCTAAATGGACAAATCTATGTCCTGGATATTAAGTGATACGGCGCGATAATCAATGGCTTAGGTCCTTTCGGACAGGCAAGCAGTAATAATACCAAATCAAACAGTGTGATCGAAAGCTTGATCATGGGCTAGGGTCCTCAGTGTCCGGCGGTGGTCGCTAGCTTCGCTCTGCCGACATACCTGTGAGATACAGAAAATAGCAATGCAACAAAATTGTGTGTATCCATATCGATATCTGCGTAAAGTCGCCCATCGTCTCGGTGCCCAATGTGCGCTGAAAACCTACAAGCGTAATCTCCGTTAGCATCACGAAAACCGCACAACGACAGACTCACAGATCGTAGCCAGAGCCACAGGATTTTCGGAAGCACTGCTATCACCGTTCATCCTCGCCGTCGATGGGTCACTGCGATGTATAACCTTGAGGAGAATAACTTGAGTTGACAAAACGGTCAGGCAGTAGATACGTCCAAGTACAGAAAAAAGGGAATAGCATGCTATTCATGACAATTGACGATTAAAGCACTGAAAGACGTAAATCATGCCCACCATTCCAGACAACGAACAGAAAGATGGTCATGAGTGTTGTAGCAATGGCTGTTGTGAAGCCGCAGGTCAATGCTTGAACAACGACGCGTCGTAATACACTATATTCAAGTTCATCATCATTTACCGAAAAGAATATGTTCTGCGAGATTCGAGTGCTCATATTTTTGTAGATATGTAAGGAGTTTCTATGCGCCGAAGGGAGCGTTCGGGCCATCCACTTCCTCCCGGCTTCGCACGGGGAGAGATTATCTTGATGTATCTATGAACATTCATTGATCCCCGAGTCCGTGTCATCTGCCAACGCAAACTACGCGACGCTGATTCGAGCACGTTGGAGGCAAGTCAAGCTTCGGCTCACAGAAAATTCACTATTTCCGAGCATGAATCTAGAATTTGTGATTACAGGCAAGACGAGTAAGGGTATTTGGTATGGAACTCGAAGCTTTCCAGGCTGTTCGATCCGCCAGAACGATTTCTCCAGTGGAGCGTTAACCGGTGAAGACATATCATGTCACGTGCTGGGGGCCGCAGCAACAGCCGGACGACGTCCACGTGCACACAAACCAAGTTTACCATCGCGTCGGGATTAGGGAGCACGACGAAGCATGGTCATTTGTATTTTATTTCTTGGGAACCATGCAAGTTTTTGGCTTTTAGGCTTCTCGGAATGATTGAAAAATGCGGTCGTTCGGCTCTCGTGGTGTACTTAAATGGTTTTGCCGTCCCAGAAGAGAAGAAGAAGCCCTAAAAAAGCCCCTTCTCCTTCCTACTGTCACTGGATGGCGACGGATTTGAGCGTGTCTTCAGGGTGAGTGTGTCTTCCAGCTGGTGTTCCTTTGACCGTAAAAGTGTAGGGCTCTGCTGGCGGCTTCCTGGTTGAACGTGATGTTGTACACGTCCCAACTCTCTTTGAGTATCTATTATTTGGGCCATTTCACGACGGCAGTGCGGTTGTACTACTGGATTTGGGCGTTCTTGTTTCTTGACGGGGCATGCTCGGTCGTTGTGATGGCTAATGTTTATACTGTGAGTTGATTGTGCATTACATGCAAAGTATTTACTGACGCCACGTTCATAGTATTTGATTATCAACGACGGTGAACTTTTCACCTGACGTTTGATGTTTTGTAGACGTCTGACTGTGATATTCAGGCTCGCTATACCCACTATCAATGTGGATGCTCCCTACTATGGTCTTACTCACTTATACATCTGCCTCGGTTGCGCAGGCGTTCTTCTGCTATCGATACTGGACGATGTGGGTACTCCACAATTCTCTTCGGTTGATTTCCTTAGTTGTTCGCAGCGCAAAGAACAGATGGATCACAGGATGGATCACCGTCCTTATCACTGTGCATGCAAGTAGAGTGCTCGATCTGTCAGTAGCGATGTCTGATGGGACCCTAGATGATCTGCTCCCTGATATCATGCGTAGTGTTCGTCCTTCACCCAACAAATAGTATCGCCACTACAGTTCCATTTACCATGTGAGATCGCATTTTGATCTTGGAGACGCAGCTGACCAGGAACTAGTGCGAGCTCCGCTATATGTGCAGCCACGGACTTGACGATCGCCGGGTGTCTAGCATGGACACTGTCACGCATACAGTCCTCCTACGCTGTTACGAGAAAGTGAGTATTCCAGTCTGGGACCCCGACAGCTAACAAAAGATCGATTTAGTCTCCTGCGCCGCGTCACGATCCACGCCTTGACCTGTGGTTTTACGACAGCATTTTGCACGACACTCATGTCTATTTTCATGTTCACCGCCTGGAATGGTGAGTGACCTTCTTTTCGGTGCAGACCGAGCTGATCATCGGACTAGCATTCTATACTATCTTCACCATTCTCGGGCGCATCTATAGCTTGACGATTTTGTTCAATCTCATCCTACTCAAGGTTACGAGCCAGGGCGATCAGGCGTGTGCTGATATTTGTTCAGAACCTGCGATTCTGAGTCCGATCTGTGAGTTTGTTGCTCCTGCTGCTGTCAAATTGCTTGACGAATCACAATGCTGTAGACTTTAAGCATAACGTGGAGTCTATCCCCACTGAGAGACGGTCATTCAGCTCTGGAGTATGTGACATTTCCAAACTGCCTCTGGCTGTATATACTAACTGGGTATCCGTAGAGTGAAACGATTCGATATCCGATGTATTCCCGCTCCAGACATCAAGCAAGCGACCGATGTTCTATCCATACCGTTTGACACAATACTCCAGCAACACAAGACAATAATACTCTAGGATACAGCACTCTCATTACAGCACTTAGCAGTCATTCATTCATTGTAAATTATCAAGTTCGCGATTCATCCAGTACTGACTCCTTTCCTCTATACTACTACAGAACCCACATAATTATCATCATATTGCGCTCACCCCCGGAACCCGGCCCGAAAAGGGCTTTAACGAAGTGACGGAGCTGTTCCTTTACACCTGTCATGAGCACCCTGTGCGGCGATATTTAGCAGCGGCAACCCACCTATCAAGTTTCAACAACTTCTTCAACCCTGACCTTGCATTCAATGTGACGGGTGTAATGTTATACCTAATCGCCGGCGAGACCTTCTTTAGAGGAGCCCGGAATTTCCGTGCTTCTTTTTGAGATAGCCGTCAGGGTTTTTGGAGTTTTCCATGACGCTCGCTGTTGCAGGGGTGCGGCTGTGGCATATATATAAACCTGTTCTTCCGCTTGGACACCTCCCTTCTTTTTCCCGACGTTATGTCCTGGAAATCATTGCATGGTGCTGTGTCTGCGGGGTGAGTGCCCATTCTACGTACTCAAATCGGGATCACCTACTAGAAGGACTCGAGTATAGGACACTTTTAGCGACTTCGTGGTTAAATGTGCTGTTGTACACGTCCCAGGTTTCCTTAAGTGTCTATTACCTGTATCACTTTTCATCATCGAGGTGGCTACGATACTGGATCTCGACATCTTTGGTCCTGGACGGGGCTTGCTCGATCGTCGTTATGGCTGGCACTTATATGGTGCGTTACCAGGGACCCTTGATATTCCTTGTGCTAATGCAGCTTCATAGTATCTAATTAACAGCCGGGGTTTGTCTGCGCCCTTAACTTTAGGTCGACAACTCGCCTCCGGGTCGATTTTAGGCCCGTTACATCCTGCTTTTACGTGGACCGTCCCGACTATTGAGTTGCTTACATATAGCTCTGCGACAATTGCGCAGGCCTTCTTCTGTTATCGATATTGGACGATGTGAATTTTCTTTGGATCTCTCGTGGCGTATTCTCAGATGTAGCTTAGCGCGAGAAACAAGTGGATCACAGGATGGATAATCGTTCTTATTATAGCTTATGTGAGTCTTCCTATGTAGCTATGGTATACTGTTCTTGACAACCTAGCGGACATACATTCTTAGATGATTTTGAATCTGGTATCGACCATCCATGTTATCATCTACCCTATGATCCTTGTATCCGCCGTACCATTGATAGTGTATGATTATGCACTTTGGTATAGCAGTGCTATTCGACGCTGACGCTGCTCTATCAGCTCTGGGATATGTGCACTAACGGACCTGACAATCACCTTTTCTCTGGCTTGTACATGTCTACGCATAGATACTCCTTATACATCGACAAAAAAGTACGCATCTGATTCTCAGCGAACCTGGCCCCTTTCGGTTACTAATGATGGAATATAGTGTATTACGACGTGTCATTGTTCAAGCATTGACCTGCGGCTTCACAACAGCCATTTCTACAACACTCATGACCATCTTTCTGTTCGCTGTCTGGAATGGTGCGCATGATTTACGTCTTTCAGTGCTTTAATCGTCAATTGTCATGAATAGCATGCTATTCCCTTTTTTCTGTACTTGGACGCATCTACAGCCTAACCGTTTTGTCGACTCTTATTCTCCTCAAAGTTATGCATCGCAGTGATCCATCGACGGCGAGGATGGACGGTGATAGCAGTGCTTCCGAAAATCCTGTGGCTCTGGCTACGATCTGTGAGTCTGTCGTTGTGCGGTTTTCGTGATGCCTAACGGAGATTACGCTTGTAGGTGTTAAGCACACGTCGGGTGCTGAGACGACCGGTGACTTTACGCAGATATCGATATGGATATAAACTATTTTGTTGCATTGTTACTTACTGCGTCTCACATGTATGTTGGCAGAACGAAGCTAGCGACAACCCCCAGACACTGAGGACCCTAGCCCACGATCAACCTTTCGTTCAGATAGTTTGATTTTATTTTATTACTGTTCGCTTGCACGTGATTATCCGCACCGTATCACCTAACATCCGTGACGCACATGTATTCATTCAGCCTGGCTAGTATCCCATCGTGATATATAGTATAAAAAACACACTTCTTAGGGGCTAAATAAAAACCGGCCCGGACATCCCGGGTCGCCAACCGACAACAAACTTGAACCCTTTTTGTAGTCCGTACAGTGATGTGACCGTTGTTATAACGAGACAGGGTTATCGTTTTTATTCACGGTGCATGTTTATCCTTCTATGCTCACTAAACTGCTGTACTCCGTCTCGATGTCCGATGTGGAACTTGCAATCTGCTCTGTCATTTCTGCTGACCTGACAGCCACTCTGTGGTCGCCCCAAAGCAAGTCTTTCATCTGAGACCGTTCCCTTAATATCAACTCGATACCCGGAGCCACGTCACGGTGCAGTATGCCTCGAAAGCTTGACTAATGGATCTACGACAGTCAGTCCAGATCCCGAACTGATTGTTAACTTCACGGAAATTTTCTGTACGCCATCTTTGGATCCACAGTACAAAGAATTCGCTTAAGCGACGCATTTCTGCTCAAGTGGACGAATGAGATCTATGCTCTACTTACGGTTTTTCTGTCCCAGAAGAGAAGAAGATCTTTAAAAAAGCCTCTTCTCCTTCCTACTGACACTGGATGGCGATGGATTTGAGCGTGTGTTCAGGGCGAGTGTGTCTTCCAGCTGGTGTCCCTTTGACTGTGAAAGTGTAGGGCTCTGCCGGAGGCTTCCTGGTTGAACGTGATGTTGTACACATCCCGACTCTCTTTGAGTATCTATTATTTGGACCATTTCACGACGGCGGTGCGGTTGTACTACTGGATCTGGGGGTCTTTGTTTCTTGATGGGGCTTGTTCGGTCGTCGTGATGGCTAATGTTTATACTGTGAGTTGACTGTGCATTACATGCAGAGTATTGACTGACGCCACATTTATAGTATTTGATTATCAACGAGGGTGGGCTTTTCGCCTGACGTTTGATGTTTTGTGGAAGTCTTACTGTGATATTCAGGCTCGCTATACCCACTATCAATGTGGATGCTCCCTACTATGGTCTTACTCACTTATACATCTGCCTCGGTTGCGCAGGCGTTCTTCTGCTATCGATACTGGACGATGTGGGTACTCCACAATTCTCTTCGGTTGATTTCCTTAGTTGTTCGCAGCGCAAAGAACAGATGGATCACAGGATGGATCACCGTCCTTATCACTGTGCATGCAAGTAGAGTGCTCGATCTGTCGGTAGCGATGTCTGATGCCAGGACCCTAGATGATCTGCTCCCTGATATCATGCGTAGTGTTCGTCCTTCACCCAACAAATAGTATCGCCACTACAGTTCCATTTACCATGTGAGATCACATTTTGATCTTGGAGACGCAGCTGACCAGGAACTAGTGCGAGCTCCGCTATATGTGCAGCCACAGACTTGACGATCGCAGGGTTTCTAACATGGACACTGTCACACATACAGTCACCCTATGCCGTTACGAGAAAATGAGTCTTCCAGTCTGGGACCCCGACAGCGAACAAAAGATTGATTGAGTCTCCTGCGCCGCGTCACGATCCACGCCTTGACCTGTGGTTTCACAACAGTATTTTGCATGATACTCATGCCCATTTTTATGTTCACTGCCTAAAATGGTGAATAAACCTTTTTTTTCAGTGTAGACCCCGAGCTGATCATTGGACAAGCTTTTTATACCATCTTCACCATTCTCGGGCGCATATACAGCCTGATGATTTTCTTCAACCTCATCCTGCTCAGGGTTACAAGTCAGGGCGATCAGGCGTGTGCCGATGTTTGTTCAGAACCTGCTATTCTGAGTCCGATCTGTGAGTTTGTTGTTGCTGCTGTCAAGTTGCTTGACGAATCACAATGTTGTAGACTTTAAGCATAACGTGGAGTCTATCCTCACTGAGAGGTCGTCATTCAGCTCTGGGGTATGTGATATTTCCAAACTGCCGCTGTGTATACTGACTGCTATCCGTAGAGTGAAACCATTCGATATCCAACATATTCCCGCTCCAGACATCAAGCAAGCGACCGGTGTTCTATCCATACCGTTTAATACAATACTATCAGCAACGCAAGACAATCATACTTTAGGATACAGCACTCTCATTACAGCATCTAGCAATCATTCATTCATTGTAAATTATCAAGTTCGCGGCCCGAGGAGGGCTTTTAACCAGCTGCGTCCTGACGGAGTTGTTACTTTACACCCTGTGTCCTGTTGTTATGGTAATGCCTCAAGTCATCCCCTTTTCCTTCTTGATGATGATGATGATGATGATCTGGATTGGTGACCCGCAACACGCCTCGTGATGGGCGAAGACGCGGGGGTATAGTACTCTACTGTATGTACGTCTATACCGCTGCTTGTTTAAACTACTTATTCTAATGTTCAGCTCTAAGGAATGTATAGCTATGAGGTGGAGTTCTATGTAACGTTTTCGTGTTTCTTTCGTTTGCGCTCTTTTCCTTCTTGCCTTGATCATATTATTCATGTAGACATTTTGACGAAACTGCGCACGCCTACGCCGCAGTCTCTTGTACTCTTAATGACTCCAGCTTCAACATGCCGGGAGTCAACAGGACCTTCTAGCTCTCCCTCATCTTCTCTCATAGCGTTTACTTTGTGAAGGTAATTGAATTACTGACAGTATACTAATTTACCTTCTTTAGATTTACGCTCGCGCATAACACCGGCCATGAGCATCCTGTGCGGCGATATTTAGCAACGGCAACCCCCGAAATTTCCTTCCTTCTTTTTGAGATAGCCGTCAGGGTTTTTTGAAGTTTTCCGAGATGTTCGCTTTTGCAGGGGTGCGCCATGGGATATATATACATAAACCTGTCCTTCCGCTTGGACACCTCCCTTCTTGTTCCCGACATTATGTCCTGGGATTCATTGCACAGTGATGCCGTGTCTGCGGGGTGAGTCCCCAGTCTTCGTATTCAAACCGGGATCACCTACTAGAAGTACTCGAGTATAGGGCACTTTTAGTGACTTCGTGGTTGAATGTGCTGTTGTACACGTCCCAGGTTTCCTTGAGTGTCTATTACCTGTATCACTTTCCAGCATCGAGATGGCTACGATACTGGATCTCAGCATCTTTGGTCCTGGACGGGGCTTGTTCGATCGTCGTTATTGTTAGCACCTATATGGTGCGTTACCAGGGACCCTTGATATTCATTGTGCTAAGGCAGCTTCCCTAGTATCTAATTGACAGCCAGGGTTTGTCTTTGCCCAAGGTTTACAACTCGTCATCAGGTCGATATCTAGGCCCGTTGCAACCCCCTTTTACGTGGACCGTCCCGACTATTGAGTTGCTTACATATAGCTCTGCGATGATTGCGCAAGCCTTCTTCTGTTATCGATATTGGACGATGTGAGTTTCCTTTAGATCTCTCGCGGGCGTATTCTCAGATCTAGCTTAGCGCGAGAAACAAGTGGATCACAGGGTGGATAATCGGTCTTATTATAGCTTATGTGAGTCTTCCTATGTAGCTATGGTGTATTGTCTGTGACAACCTAGCGGACATGCATTCTTAGATGATTTTAAATCTAGTGTCGACTATCTATGTTACCATCTATTCGATGGTCCTTGTATCCGTTATGCCACTGATAGTGTATGATTATGCACTTTGGTACAGCGGTGCTATTCAATGCTGACGCTCCGCTATCAGCTCTGGGATATGTGCACTAACGGACCTGACAATCGCCTTTTCTCTGGCTTGTACATGTTTACGCATAGAAACTCCTTATACATCGACAAAAAAGTACGCATCTGATTCTCAGCGAACCTGGCCCCTTTCGGTTACTAATGATGAATATAGTGTATTACGACGTGTCGTTGTTCAAGCATTGACCTGCGGCTTCACAACAGCCATTTCCACAACACTCATGACCATCTTTCTGTTCGCTGTCTGGAATGGTGCGCATGATTTACGTCTTTCAGTGCTTTAATCGTCAATTGTCATGAATAGCATGCTATTCCCTTTTTTCTGTACTTGGACGCATCTACAGCCTAACCGTTTTGTCAACTCAAGTTATTCTCCTCAAGGTTATGCATCGCAGTGCGGCGGCGAGGATGGATGGTGATAGCAGTGCTTCCGAAAGTCCTGTGGCTCTGGTTACGATCTGTGAGTCTGTCGTCGTGCCGCTTTCTGGAGTGGTTGATGAATTTATGCTCATAGGCTTCAAACACACGTCGGGCACCGAGACAACGGGCGACTTTACGCAGATATCGGTATGGATGCACAGTATTTTGTTGCATTGTTACTTACTGTGTCTCACATGTATGTCGATAGAGCGAAGCTAGCGACCACCGCCAGACGCTGAGGACCCTTGCCCGTGATCAACCATTTAGTGTTCACACTATTTGATTTGATATTATTACTGCTCGCCTGTCCAAATGGACCTAAGTCGTTGACTATCTGCGCCGTATCACTTAATGTCTTTGATGTGCACGTAGTTATTCAGCTGGCTGGTATCTCATTGTGTTATGTAGTATAAAAATACAGTTCTTAGGGGCTAATTAAACTACGATTAAGTCGGCCTTCGGAAAATCCCGGGCCGCCTGTTCGTCTTCTAACCAAACCACAAACCCTTTTTGTAGACCGTACAGCGACACTGTTGTTATAACGAGACAGAATCATCATTTTTATTTACGGTGCATGTTGTACTCGTTCTCGATGTCCGATGGGAACCTAGAATCTGCTCTGCTATCTCTGCTGACTCGGACCTGACAGCCACTCTCTGGTCGATTCAAAGCGAGCCTTTCAGTCTGGAACCACTTGTTTAACATCATCTCGATGCCCCGAGCCACGTCACGATGTAGTATGCCTCAAAAGTTTTACTAGTGGATCCACGACAGTCATTCCAGATCCCGAACTGATTGTCAACTTCACGGAAATTTTCTGTGCACCATCTTTGGATCTACAGCACGAAGAATTCGCTTAATCGATGGTGATGCATTTCTGCTCAAACGGACGAGTGAGATCTATGCTGACACGCATACGCATGCGCTGATGTCGTTCAAGTTCAAGAAACATTTCTGGGAGCCCAGGTACGATCACCTCTGACGGGTACCAAGCACCGTCGGTTTAAATATCTGGGTTAATGGGTCGTATCTGCCGTCGCTGTTTGATTAAGAGTTTTATCTGATTATCAATTTTGCAGTGGGGTCGACTGGGTGATGGGTTTCGGATGAGCAGGGCAGCGAAGTGAGTACTAGTTTCTGTTTCCAATATATGACTTCCTTTACTGTAGGGCCGTGGTACTCGACATGATCTGAGACTCTGAGTATTACATTCTCTAATGCCCCTCTCTCTATGGTTCTTGGCGATGTTACGGCAACGAGTATGCGAGTATGTACAAGCATTGCTCGCGTTCGTAACGATGTGGACTTCGCCCTCCTCCCGTACAGTTTTGTTCTTTTATGCTGTTTTCATTACTGAACTCTTATAGTCAAGCGCACCCTCTCGTTGTGAAAATCTCTATCTCGACACGTACTGCAAGCATGACAAGGATATCTGCAGCGAGTCGATCTATCAGTGTTGGGGTTTCGAAAGTGAATTACTTCAGGCAGTGACCATCACTATCATGATGATTGCACACTTGGAATCATGCGGGACGTAACGATGAGTTCTTGTCAGGAAAGCTGTCTGAGTCATGCGTGGACCTTTCTTTCAACCGTTCTCTACGATGCTGTGGCAGAATCAAATCTCCGCCGTCCAGAACTTCAAACTTGGCTACAATGTTCAGCGACGTAGAGTGCATATTTTCGGTTGATTCGTACTAACAGGTTTTTGTCATGTTAGCTTATCCATAGAGAGGCACAACACCCATTATTTGTATCTTTTTTGTGGGCTTGACCATACTACTAGTCTTCATTAACAGTATGTTGAACTTTTTCGACGACTGGCGATTTGAAATTGATGTGTTCTTCTAGTTCCTCTATCAGCATACGACGTTGTCCAAGAATTCACATACAATCCAAACGATACATCCCCATCACTCTCATTCACAAATATCATTCCTGCACCTCTTAGACATACAGCAGGGGATTTTACACCACAAACATTCAGAGTGGGCGATACGATACAAATCGAATCCTCCGTCTTTACCGTTGTAATCGTGAAGGCGATGGCGAGCGGAAAATTTTTGTATGGAACCGCAGTAGGTTCGTTCCCATATTATAATAACCCCTTATCGTCATGCAATGTGGTAAGTCTATTGCCTTGGTACAGTTGTTCTCTCTGACCTTGCTAGTTCTACGAAAGGAAGAGCCAGTCTCGTTTTCCGTAGGTCTATGTCATGCCCACATTTCGGCTCACCAATCAACTGAAGTTAACTTTGTCCAGACAACCGTCTCTTGTTGGATCCCTACCTACTACTAAATGACTCTAAATCTAAGCCATGCTTCTTTGCAAGATCTAATGGCTCTGTACAGGTCAGAGGACCCTATTCTGTTCGATCTTGATGGTATCCTGATGGATCTGGTAGGCACCCAACTTCTATTAAGGACAAGCTACATATGCTATCCTTCTAGGAATATGGGTGGAATTCAGAAAAGTTCGTTCGCTTACCGCCTTCGTGTTGTGGACGCAATAACTTGGACCTTCGTATAGTGTCACTTTGATTTCCAAAATCGAAGGTGAATCGGCACCTACTACCACCCGGAATGTTACCAGGATCGAACTCTCTGTATTCCCCTGTTGTGTTTGCGCTAATTAGTTCAACGAATCCTACATTGTTGGAGTACATTCTCAATACGACCCATTTTTGAAAGATCATCCCTCTTGCGACGATGATGTTGCGAAGTTCCAGGGGACAGAGATGGTCGTGTACTACGGACAAGACGGTTCTTTTAGTGAGACATCGTTTGGAGGCTATATATACCAAGAACCGACTTAGGAATTTTGTAGGTTACATGAATATTCCCCCCGGTGGCAACATCCTACCATCAGATCAAGACCTTGACGTTCCTTCCAACGTTCAACTCTTGCTCCAAAATGCACTTCAGGCGATATACAGCATTGTACGTATCGATCTGGGTGTATCCTCCCCAAATCAGATATTCGCGTCGTCAATCATGTTCAGTAAGAGCATATCCTCGGTCTCTCTCTTCGAACCTTGGACTGACGATACGAACCCTCCTCTGTGTGATATCGGTGCTTCTGCCAGTATTATTGTCGAGGAAGAACGGAAAACATTTGTGGTGAACGACTCATATGCAAATTGCATACGACGAGTGCGCTATGAGAGATATAGTTTGCAAAGTTATGAATCTAATGATATGATCAGGGTACCTGTCGTGTCGTATCTTCGACCAGTGTTCCGCCGAAATCCTATGTTATCAGTCATGTCTAACGTTTTTGTGGCAACTTTTGCCATGGTCTCTGCGGCGTGGTCCCTGTTTCATTTCATTGCTGGTTCTTTCTGCCAGACTCAAAGTGGTGCGCAAATATGTTATGCGATTGACGTACGGATGTTTAATGCTGTTACTTAGGTGTATCCGGTTGTCCACATTGCAAACATTGCCGAGGTAAGTGAATCATTCATGAGAGATATATTATGTGTTCGAGACAAAGTCAACCTTGCAACAGGAGATTCCGAGTCTGTGTTGTTATCATGTCACAGTAGCCGCTACGAAGTAAGGCCTTACTGTTGGAGGATCAAGTGTCGCACATTGTCACAGTGGTGTGGTTGACGTCGGGATCTTCGTTTGTCATGCGAGGAATTCTGTTCTACTCCTCAGCCTTGCTTGCTACGTAGTATTACTTCAATTAGGTGTACAAAGTAGATAAATGGTGAGATAAACAACGATGACCCTCGCTCGTGTGCGAGGGTTCCCTGCTTATATCCAGAGTGAACGGCTGGAGAATTACCGTTCATCTCAACACTTACATCTCGCCTCGAACGAGGTTCATTACGTGACCATCTGCTGATACCACGTATATTTGTTCTCTTAGTTACATGCTCATTAATCTTACCACATTCACGATAATGTATGCAAGTGCTGAAGGACTCGGTATTGTATTGATTTTGTGGGTCTCTGAGCGACGCAAGAGTGGCTGACTCGGTCACGACTTCATGTTTCTCATGATTCAACGACAAACTTAAAGAGAAGTCGAGATATGAGTGAGTCAACAGGCACGCGGGCTGCAAAGCTTCATCTTTTCTTCAGGTTCTTCACCAGCCTCCCATACGCATGCGAACCTTCGCCGCTGAAAAATCCAGATTCGTAGATAGCACTTAAAATAAAGGTACAAATGTCATACTTACATACTGTTCCTCTTAACATAACTGAGATCCGGAATGAAAGGCGGAATAGCAGGACTAGTACATATAAGGGTATAGAAAACCGAATCTCTGTCGTAGCATAATCATTAAGAATCATGTATTGTTCAATCCGGAGACTGCGTGAAAATAGATTATGAAGGCACACTCACTCCTCCCTCACCAAGTCCGGCGGCGGACCCGTGATATGCACCTTGCCCTTCTCGTTCATCTCAGCATCGGCCAAACTCACAATGACCCCATGATCCAGACATTCCCTCGCCTCGGATTTGGACAATTCCCCAACAGCACCATGAGCCAAAGGAAGCCACACAATCCTCTGCGGCCTCGAGGCTGCAGGATGCGCGAAACCATAGCTGTCTTCCTCCTTCTGCCGCTCCTTCATATTCTTCGCCGCCATGAAGTCATATTCCTTCGCGACGCCGCCTCCGCTATCATGTGAGCCTTCGCTATCACCATCTGAACTCGTCGAAGCAATCTTCTCCTTCTCAGGCCGATCCGCTGCATCCGGCTTATCCTGTTGAGAACTGTTAGGCGCTAAACGCGTCTTGGACCCGGTGCGATTGGGCAAGTCCTCCTCTTCCTCATCGGCCTGCGCAGCTTCCATCTTCTCCACCAAGCTGAGAGGAAGTGCGTGGATTAACGGGTCATAAGAGTTGTTGATGATCAGATGGAAGAACGCCTGTATTGACCATGAACCCAAGCTGTAGTGACCAAACAAACCACTCACAGTGAAAATAATCAATACAACCATCAAGGCACCTTCTGCGACCGCGCTTGTTTTGCCATTCTCGTCCCGGGCGAGGAAAAAGAGCGCGCATAAACAGACCTGCGAACATACTCCGTTTGTATCACTTGCGGGAGAAGAGAAGCTAACACACCTCTTCCACGTACAAACCAACAAAGATGTGTTGCATCGCCTTCGGGAAGAACAAACCTCCTGTATCATCGGGCTGCTGGAACTGCCACAAGAAGAGATACTTGTACAATTGATAAAACAAGAAGAAAGTTGCGCAGGCCAGACCATTGATGATGGGTGAGATAATAGAGTATCCAAGAGCTACGATCGCAGATCAGTAGTATGTCATACGTATCACTGCTTGTACTCACTAATGGTAGTCAACAACGTAATACCAGGGAAAAGAGTGCCCCAGGCGACATTGCGGGCACCGTACTTGATCCCCCAGATGCTTCGCGGCGTACTTCCGAGAAGGTAAAGCTTAACGTAATAGATAGCGAGTGGAACGATTTGCAAAAATCCGGATGCTGTTCCAGAGAGACCCTGCAGAATCACATACCTGTGAAAGATAACTTAGTATTCTTCATCCACGATCAGAGGTTGGACTCACGTCAAGAAGAAAGTGGAAGATGTTGGCAAGTTTTGAGCAAGTAAGGTAGGAATAGACGTCGGGTTGTTGATAAGGCCGTCCAGAGACGCAATGATACCAGCAGATACAGTAACGATAAGGAATGAATGCTGTTACGGAGTTGGTAACCTGTCTACGCGTTACGACAAGAAGGTGACTCACAATGACTTGGAAGATGAAATAACGCGTCATAAGACTAAGTTCCAGGCCTGTTTTCTCCGGAATACCCTCGAAACGCGCCAGAAGACGAAGAACAATGGGAAGGAGCATCATAAGAACTGCGAGAGCGACGGGGGGAAGAATACCCTAGTAAACAGAATATTGAGTGTTCATGTCTCTCATGCACGGAGAAATTTGCTCACCGAAATGATACCTAGAACTGGGCCAGGCAATGTACATATCCATGCAAGCCAACTCGCCGTGCTACATAGCGTGTACACATTGGAGATAATACCGACGAAAGCCACGGGGAACGCCCAAAGGATAATAAGAGCTGCAGTGAGAGAATAGCTGATCACTAGCCGAACCTAGAACGCCGGTTCAGACATGATCAAATTCAGAACAATGAAGCGAAACGTACCTTCATTTCGTATGGGTTCATTCCGAGGTTAGCCCAGATAACGTCGTCAGGTGCAAGTTCGGTATAGCGACCACTCATTCGGTAAGGTTCGTGGTGAAGAAGAACTTGCATTCCTAAATGTGCTGCGATCTGTCGGTTAAACGTGATGAACGCGCTGTTGAGTGGAGGATAGGTCGTGTCGGATTCGTCCTCAAGTTTTGCCCTGCCCTCGTCGAGTAATTGAGAACATTTCTGAATCTCCTCTCTGGCCCAGTCAATGGAATCCACTTTCTTCCCCCACAATCCCAGGAATCCAAGCCTATGGGTAGGACGTTTGTCTTGGGGAACAGCCGCGGCTGTCTCTTCGGAGGACGTTTTGTCCGATTTGGTAGCGATAGAGAGGAGTTTGTTTTCGGCTGACTCGAGCTTGCTGCATGCATCGAGGCGACGATCGTAGATGTCAGGAAGCTCCTTGAGGTTGTGGTTTATGAAGATGCGCTTGACGCCACCAGGAAGTTCACCAAATATCTTCATGAGCCCGTCCCGCGAAAGGTACTTGGCGGGTATGCCGGTGACGAGGATGGTATTCGCCTGTACAGATTTGGAATGCACGGGATTGATGAGGAACTGTTGTCGTTTAATGATGAAGTTGCGCATTTCATTCTTGATATTGTAAAGGACCCAGGCTGCGAGAAGTTATATACGGGAAACAGACTACATCAACACGTAACGCACCTGTGAACAACCACGCAAGGATTATATGCGCAGCATACCGTTGCTGCTTATTGGTAGCCACATTTCCAAAAACCAATATGTCCAGCTTCTCGTTGTTGCCCACCCGAGTATTCACGCTGGTGACAGGAAGCAGGATGGCCCAGGAAAGGAACCATATCGGCAGGAAAATTTTGACCATCATCCGGAGAAAACGAACGAAGAAATAAGCGTCCATGCCATTCGCGTTGATAATGTCATTGTAGTCCGCCTTGAAGACCGCGATTGGCCAGTAGAAAATGTTTTTTGAGAGAGGTTGAATCCTCTTGGACGGAGCTGGAACATAGGTGCGGGGTTCGTAAATCGCCTTGAAGTAGGGTCTTAGCAATGTGAATGCAGTGATCTCGATACCGAAGACGGCGGCGTTGAAGACGAGGGCGGTGACGAAGGTCTTCGTCGACGCCGACGGGGCAGTGGAGATGTCGTCGCTCATGGTGGTGAGAGGAAGAGGAAGCAAACTGATCGAATGGATTTTGTACTTATTTGTCTATATATAGCACACTGGATCCACTCCAATGTGTCATGTCTCGGCTGCACTTTTATGACGCGTCTTCAAGCTTCCTTCCAGCTTCAAGTCGTGATTCACATCGTCCACTCAAGAGGAAAGGGAAAAAAAAAGTAAGTTGGAGGAGCAGTGCATTTAGGAGGTGGAGGGGTCCAGAACACGGAATTTTAGCCTCGGAAATAAACAAGGCAGTGGGCTCTTAGCATACCTCATGTCAAGCACCGGTACCGCCCAGCAAGCGTAGGGCTTGGTCAAGGACTCAAGGTGCAGGGCTCTCTGGCGGCATTCCGCAGCATTTTCGATTATCTCCCCGACTGCCCTGTCAATCGAGCCCAACGAACTTCCAGCAGATATTTAGGAGGCTCCGTGCGGTGGGGAACGGAAGGGGGCTCGAATGGGATCCTTCTGGATAATTAAAAGATTCAGACCGCCGTCGATAAGGTGGCCTTCCTGAAGCAATCGCTGTTTCGAATCCAGAGTCGGCATAAAATCGGGCACAAGCAGGCTCGATCCGTCCATGCACAAATGCGAAATATCCGTCAAATCGTGGGAAGACGCTAGGAACCGCACCTGTCGCGCCCATCGGCTATCTTCCACATTGTGACTGTCAAACCTTCTCCTGGAAACTTTTCCGGGAAAATGGAAAATCCTGACCCGGTACGGTTTCACGACTTGGAAGCGTTTCGTACGAAGAATAGCGGAGGTAGCCTGGAAGCTAGAAGTAGAAGACGCGAACACATGACCAGGGGGAAACCGCGATCGATGGCCACTGATGTGATCATAGCTTGAGCCTGCGCGGAATAACGTCGCCACAGTGTGCTAATGAAGGTCGAACCTGTGAAACCCTAAAATCGGAACGTTCCGCAAGTTTAATATTAACAGGCTTCAGACTCGGAAGTGATGACTAGGAAACCTTTGTTTCTGCGTGTATAAGCATGGGCTAATTGATTAGTACAAAGGTAGTTCACTTAACGATCTTAAATCTTCAAGCGACGGTATTGTCCAATTTTGTACTGGAAAACTCCGAGTCGTCCCATGGGTGGAAATCTAGGGAGTGGCCATACAGGTAAGTCGCCTTATTAACGGACGTCGCGTCGACGACAATCATCGTAACCAAGCCTACGTCTGAATGAGACGTAGAATGCACGCGGTGTGAAGATAGTTGATAAGTATTGCGAATCATTGACGTGTCAGGCGGCTTGTCGACTGGTATCGTTGAGTCAAAAATGGGGACAAGAAAACCAAGAATCTGACTTACTTGCGTGCCACCGTTCAATGCCTCTACGAGGTTAGAGTGTTCCAAGGGCGCGTTAGACATAGCAATCGCCGCTCAACCCATACATCACGCCGTCGACAAGGTAGCAGGCTCTGGTTGCCTTGAATATTTCCTAATGCCTAGCAAAGACAGCTTGAAGGTGCGATTCCAAACCTTGGACGCAGACCTGCTGAAGAAGTATACGGAAAACATGGTCAAGAATACCAAGCGGCCAAGCGCCCCTGGAAATGCCTAGCTCCCGCACGTTCATAGGATAGGAGCAGTGAAGAAAGGAATCCAGCACGAGGAGGAAGACCTTTCGACGTCCAAGCAGGACCCAAGAAACTAGAAATGCAGGAGACATCAACAGCGCGGTTTACTTTGAGGAAGGCATCTCGACTATCGCAGCGTTGAGAGACAAGGTGCCCATCTGGCACCTGTTCGCACCACGCGCTCGTGATTGCTCTTCCCGTTGTTAAGCAACCTCGCTTCGCTTCCTCGCGGTAAGAGCTAGTTATTCCCTAGCGCATATAATTGCCAGAAGTACAGAATCCATCTTTAGAGCTGTTGGCATCCAGTTTGAGAATATGTTCCTACAGAAACGGTCGTCGACATGGTCTCCATCTAGGCGCTTTAAATAGGACCAGCCCTTTGAGGCACGAGCGCAGTGAATAATTCTAACACCTGACTGGTTCTTTCATATGAGTATCGGAGAACAAAATGACGAGAAAACTTACCACGTTGGCGCTATGCACCGAATCAGAAAATAGAATATCAGACGGGAGAGTAGAAAGGAGCGCTCGCCGGGCCGATGACGCGGAAGACTTCTTGGAAGACAAAAAGTTCCCACAGATCAATGATCTTTCCCTCGATCAAAGTCACTGCCTCACATTCTGATTTTGTTCTTTCAGTACACAATTTCTCATACACGACGTCTGTCTGTATGAAAACCGCAGCACATGTGGGCCTAGATCAGGACTAGTAGGATTCCCACTTGACCTATTTTTTCACATGTTGCGCAGTTCCCTACTCGTTAACAGGGTTTCGTTCCCATGGTGCGTTCATATTCTAACCCGCCGCGGCCTAGTGTACTTATAAATAATCCAGAGTCCCCTGAATGATTGATTCAGGTGCTATTCGCGTTGAAGTCCAAGGTCCCCGCACCGCCTACTAACAAACCGTTTGATTTCATGTTACTATTAATGGTCTCAGTTCCAGGTAACTAACTAGACCACTAAGGCAACGAGGCGAATTCACTCCTCCTGTTCGATCACAATACACCAAAAGATCCTCCCCCAGGGATCTCCTCCCGCTTCCGGATCTTTGTTGCGTTCACAGCATACAAACCTAACAGGCTGTCCATCCCAGTACCGCATCAGATCAAAAGATATACCCCCAGGAAGCCGCAAGGCGAGTGACGGACTGAATTCGAGGAATCCGTAGCAAAAGTCTGTTGTGATCACGTCCTATAGGATCAATCAGGATGCTGTTCAGCGGATGGAACGGTATGGTTGCACCTGGTCAGAGAATGTAATCACGCGTCTGTTCTCCTCTGAAGAGAAGAATGCTTGGCGCTGGGACGCGGTCTGTAGGGTGGCTAAATTCTGATTGACATGTTTCTTGCGTCGTCTTGAAAATCTTGATTTAGAGCTGGAGCTGGCAGAGGAGGAGGAAGAGGAAGAGGAAGACAGAGACGATGTAGAAGAACAAGGAGAGCTTGTCGACACTGAGGCGAGATAGAGATTGGAGGTATCATCAGAAATAGACGTATATTTGTTGGGGAATGGCGGCGGTCCCACGCTTGCCGAGTCTATGTCCAGAACATCACTATTCAACCGCGAGTGGACAAAGTGGGGCATTGTCGCTATGAGCGGCGACAAGGCCCATGGCTTCGATTGAGAAGTAAGGTCGTGTTCAAGGACAGGGTCCACGTATCTGCAAACAAGAAATATAATTCAGTGGCAAGAACAGAGCATTCCACCAAAATCGCTCACGTCATAAATTTCAATGCAGCGCCAGATCCCCAAGGGAGGTTAAGTGGCCTATCAAAGGTGTTTCCAAACAAAATGTCATTCGCAGAGTATGGTTTCAAGAACCTGCCTGGATACCACGACATGTTCAATGTACTATCGTGAAATTGATATGCACAGCTCACCCTGAACCTGGATACTCCAAGTAATGCCCTGACGATCCTGGCGGGAGAAGTACTCGCTTTCCCGTACGTCGCCTGCGTGCGAATTCGTAAAACCCTTGATGTTCACGAGAACCTTGCCGTCAAAAATGTCGGAAGAGATTCTGAACGGTTGATTCGTGTTCACCACAGGCGAGATAGGCTCCAGAGCCTCGAGTGAAGGGCCTGCAAGGACACGAAGACCAGGCATCCTATCCGCAGTCAGAGTAGAAAGACAAGGTGGGAGCTCAGTACCCTGAAAATCCCAACACCCGAATTGGGACGGCACTGACGTCAGGTTTAATTCAGTCGCGTTGTTCCTATTCGAGTTGAAAGCGTAACGTTATAAGTATAATAATAGGGAATCGAGAAATATGTAAATTTAGCTCAAGAAAATTTTACACGCTCCCTTATTAAAATGGCCAAGAGTAAACGTGTTTGTGTCTTCCCTGCAGATGTAGAATAGGAATATCTAAGTTAACACGAGAACAGTCACCGCTGAAACCGATATAGAAGTCCAGAGGCTTGAACTGTGCAAGTGCCTTGGGGAAGGAGCGTAGTAAGAGGGCGTGACACAGGCTGTGATGCGGAAGGGAAAGAAATAGTACAAGGAGAGGTGTACTCTCTGAATGATAAGATATCGACAGTAAATACGAGCGATATATAACGGCACGACTAAAGAATGGAAGTCATAGTGCAACACGCGTAGAACACAATAAAAAGGTGATAAATAAAGACAACCAGCAACCCGTAAAACGAAAGAAAACGAGGAAAGCAGTCTAAAGCAGTGTGTACAATGTCCAGGCAGTTAATGCCGATATCACCAAAACACCCGTTGCACCCACCCGTAATATCAGCGCACCAGATGCGACAGCCGCAACCGTTCGTGCGTAATCAGATCCACAATTACCCGTCGCTAGCTCCTGTGCCGGAGGATAAGTCTTCCTCAAATCATCCAACAGGCCCGAAGTCGACGAATTGTCTAGCCCATCGGCGTAGACAGTCATCAGACTCTTCGTGCAAGCCGAGCATGACGGCGTGGACGAGTTAGGCACATTGATTCCCAATGGCAGCTCATAGAAATAGAGATCTGAAGGGTCCGAGTTGTGAACCGCGTTGACGTAACAGTATGTGTCGGTGGTAGGATCCGTGAGGCAGGCAGCGGTGTACATGGTGGAATACGCCTGCAGGGACGCAAGCGTATCCACGGCATTAGAATTATTGTCTTCAATATCGGCTTGACACTCTGTTTTCAGCGTGGACGCAAACCACGCCATATTCGTAACACACTGAGAATAGCCGAGCGTTGGGTTACAAATACCCCAGATCACATTATTGAGCTCCGTAAGATTGTCTTGCAACTGTAAGAATGATAAGCGGTATCCTCAACGGACAAGGGGGGCGAGAAACGGACCTTTATGAACGATGATGATGTCTGCAACAGAACCGAGAATGGTCTACACGAGCGAAACGCGGCGGTGTTGGTCATGTTCGTAAAGAATTGGTAGCAAGTCATGCTTGAGAAGTTCTGGCTAACATCAGAATCGAAGGACTGGGGGAAGGGAGTAGGGAGGTCGGGATCAGTAGGGACTGTGGGTAGTGCTTGTTGACTCGCAGGGATCGTTGTCGTTGCGACTGCAGATGTAGATGTGGCAGATGTGGCAGATGCTGCTGGTGTCGAGGAAAAGACAAGTGTAGAAGTGGATCCAGTGATTACAGATGTCTCCACCACTGTCTGCGCGCCATCCTGTGGATGCCTTTTGTGCCGCCGCCAGTCTGTTCCCTTCGTGGATATGGTATGCCAATCGAGTGGTAGGGATTCGGAGAATATATCGAACGCAACCGGATGTGTGATGTAGCGCGTTGATGCGGTAATGAGCACAAGTGCCAGCGGAATGAAGAGCACCGTCCATTTCGCTCTGCGGCCAGTACTGCGTTTGCTTTCTGCCAGCATAGTATTTTCTCTCACCGACTCCTGAACGCTCTCGCCTGCAGGAGACTGATGAGGCGATGGCGGTGGTGTGAACATCAAGATGCACTTATAGTTGGAGTAAAATGTGAAACGAGTGTGGTATGAAGGAATGTTGGGATCGCAGAGAGAACCGTCACAGATGGGTAGATTGTGTCGTCTTCCCTCAAATTCTATTCATCATCTACATTCAGGAACGAGCCAAAAAACGGGATATTGAGGCGATACGCACCTGGCAGCGACAGACAGACAGAAAGCACCAGCCGTACGTAGGTCGTTATAAGAATTCGTGTCGTCGCAGCCGATGGAGGTCAGAGGGGGAAAACCCTTACCGCGACACAAGGATCCGTCATGAGAAAGTTCTACTGCCGGGATGATCGAGCCTCGTGGCGAGGCAGGCACGCCTGCCAAAAGATCACCAAACAAATTTCCTTCTCACCACCTGCTCCCTTCCATCTTTGTGAATGCAATCACCTCCCAAGCACCCCGTGCTCATTCCAGTGAGAGAGAAAAAAACATGCCATCCCGCTTTGCTGAGAAAATATCACTTGGAAAAAAATCGGTAACAGACATTTCTGATACCCATATCCCTGGTTTCACCGGACGGAGAACCGCCTCTATTCAATTATAGATCACGAAGGCACCCTGAAACTGTACAAGCGCTGGCAGGCGCGACCTTTTTTCGCAGGCGCTACGTGCATCCGCCTGCAGATATTAATATTTAATTGGGGTGCAAACAATTTAACATTGTTGTGAATTTCACCTTCGGGTCCATTGTCACTTTTTTTGAAAACGTGACGTTTCCTCACGTACGCGCAGTCTCACGATGGACGGGCCCAAGGTGTTCCTGGGACTCGCCATCTTCGGGTTGCGCCCACACTGAGCTGATGCATGTAATCAGTAATTACAACCTGGGGTTCAAGACGGGTGATTCTGAGCTGTGATGGCGGGGTTGCCAGGCGGCAACCGGTTTCTATTCACTATGGTGGTCGACGTACATAACTGCCATCCCCCTACAATGTAATGCCGGGCAAGGTAAATTTGCGGTAACATAGTAGCCATCTCAGTAGGTTCGGTTAACCCCCTTCATCGAATTGTCCGGGGCTGCCGCGTTTGTGATTACGGGGTAAGTCGGTCTGAACATGAATTGGGGCCTTTCATATACCCGAGCATCACACATCAGGACCGAGGAGAGAGGGAACGACCGGTAAGCTGGGAAGAATGCAGTCCTTACTCGGTGAGATGCCTATCATAGCAGCCTCAAACCCAAAGTACAGTCCACATTCCAGAGAAGACGCGATATCATTCCACTGACAGAGCAAGAATGGGGGCATAATTAACCTTACAGTCCCGGTGGCCAGAGTGCGCTCTAGGTAAAATGAAGGATCAGCATGGGTAATGAGTGAGCGGTGCCGGTGCGGCGGGCAGTGCCAAATGAAAATTTCAAATACTGCGCTCGATGTGAAATATTAATCATTGACATAAATTGAATAGATAGAGTTCTCTTGCATAGCCTGGGCCGACGCTTAGATGGAGGCGAGACGAAGGGGTCGAAAGACAAGGTCCCCCACGTTGTAGCCTCGCGTACGCGTTGTATGCTATTGTGTGTGGCCATTGCCACGCCCACGTGATATACCTACCGAAGAACGGGAATTTCCCGGTTCCACATGCTCTTGCTCTTCTTCACTCTGGCAATCTTTCCTTACTCAGAATAATGCCCTTCAACTTGGCATACGAGTTCCACTGTGTGTTACAACGGGTGTAGCAACTGTTAAATGTGGCAGATTGAAGTTGGGACGAAGCGTAACTTTTGACTTGAACTCACTGGCAGGCATTGGGACACGTTTCATTTAACAAATAATATGTCGGCTGGTGGACATTAACAGGACTTGCTCTGAGGGATTGTTTCTCCGCCTCAGAGGGCCGCCGACAACTTTAAATCGGTACGCATTTTTATCCCCTCTTGGAGCAGTACGTCGCTCAGTAGCTTCGAACAGGGAAAAAAATTGTACGGGCTTTTGCCATGTAACGATTCAAATACGCCTACGTACCAATGACCTGGGCCTGAAGTTTCTTCATTCAAGCCATATAGACTCATCTAGGTCCTTTCGGTCTCTGTCTCGACCCACAGTACAAACGTCCCAGCACCTTGGTCGTAGCGACTAGTCGTCCGCCTTTCTATCTACCACAGACGCATGGCTGCCTTCACTTTCGGGAAACGGAAGAACATCGTCTTAAAGATCAAGTCAACATCTCACTTGAGCCTCCGAGTCGGATAGCCGGCCTCCAGCCCTTGTGGTGATTATGATTCAGTCCATAAAGGACATCCTGAACATGATTCCTATATTTTCCCCTTCCGATCAGACGCGTTGTCGCTTATTCTTCAGTCGAAACCTTGACTATGCTCTTCAGCACGAACTATATCGGACTTACTGTGGAATATCTCAGCTAATCCGCTCTGAATCGAAGTAAGGCGCCGATGGCTTTTCCCTCCGGAAAAAAAATCCTATTTCCTTGGTGGTCGGGAACAGAAATTCTCTACGGGCAGGATCATGTGCACAATGCGAAAATTTCCGGGCCCCAGACGATGATTTCGCGGCCTCGGGTTGAGTCAATGGTTCGATCTTCCTGAGTCGCTATGTTGCCGCTCGTTGAAACTGTGTCCCTCATTGCGACCGTGAGATTCGATGCAAAGGTACTAGAAAAGCCGATTGCCGTGTTTCGCAGCTACCTACGTCCAGGTATAGGCGTTGCCAGTAAAGGGGGGCTCACCCTGAAAGCTCGAATCGTCCTTCCTCCCCTACAGGCCGCAAGCACTACTCCGGTACCACGGGTTCGTCTCATCCTCAAACAACGTCACCCTTCCCCCCTCGAAGTCAGGGAATGGAAGACTTTTGGCTCTCTGGAATGGAGGCTGGATTATTATGAAGATACCGCGCTCCTACTCGCAGCCGACAAAGATAGCCGCCTCGAGTCCACAACATTCATGCCGCCCAACCCATTTCCGGACGATTAGGGTCTTAATCCATGGAATGTTTCGTTTCGTGCAATGCACACTCAAAATCTACATGAAACGTATAGAAAACGACATCGAATCATTATAAAAATACATACATTGATACATACAAGGACAATGTACACTCTAGAAGTCCAAATAATCTTTCCCTCCCCAGGTGCCACCGGCACCGCTTCCAGCGCCGTAGGGATCATCGGGAACACCACCGACACCAGGCCCGGCACCTTCTACATCCTTGAACGAGAATTCTCGCTTAAATTTGGCTTCCAGAGAAGACATGGTGCCGATGAGTTTCGTACACGCCTGCTCGATAGCAGCCTGTGGCGTTACAGACCCATCGGTCTGAACCTTGATCAGGAAGTACGGATGAAGCGGGTGAGGAACTTTGTAGCCGGCAAACAGAACTTGAGGCATTGACAACAGTTGTCTGTTGGAAGACAGTGAGTACGTATGTAGATGAAAACGCGAGTATGGACGACGCACGCCCGAACTAAGTTTGCTAGGGTATGGTCTTGCTTGATTACCTTGACGGTGGCAGCGTTGGGAATCTTGGTATCTTCGGTTACGATTACACTAGTGCGCCGGTGGGGAATGCATATCACCCAAAGAGAAAAGTTGGCCTACGGCTGCTCGCCATCTTCAAGGACGAAGAGTTCTTGTCGTTCGGGGGCATTCATAGTCGAGAATCCTGAGAATGGTTTGTTAGCATCAGGTCGGAAATCCGGAACTATAAAGAAGAAAAGGATCATCAAGCCATGCATGTCATTTACATTCAGAGCATCGCCATTGTACGTGTACTCGGACGCAGTTTAATGAACTGTTCTAATCTTATGAAGGATCAAGGAGAAGAGAAACTCACGGTGATATCAGACGGAGCGAAAGTGAAGCCTGTAATGTGAACCAAAGTCGTCAGTTTCAGCTGCAACAATATCAGATGAAGAAAATAATCATAAATCCATGTATGGTTCGCGTATCGCCATAGTGGCATCACCACTCGGGGGATTGACAGATTACAGATAGGTATAATCGTTTATTAGGAGACTCGAAGAGAGGAACTCACCGGACGTGAAACTGAGGGAAGAACTGGGAAGAGAGGAAAGTCAGAATTGTTCGTGGAAACGCAAGTAAATTCAGCGAAGGAAAGTTGTGATCATTGCTATCACCGACAATAAATAATGGCACAAAGCCAGCCATCATCGAGGCAGAGAGCAGACAGAAAATGTAACTTACCGGGGAAGAGGATGAATGCAAGTCGTAGTTCGAAAAAATTTGAACGCGTTACCCGTGTTTATCTGTATTGTGACTGTGGCTGAAATTTCCCAGGCCCAGAACGGCTGAGGCAAAGTTTGCGTCGGCCAACTGAAATCCTCAAACCTCCCTCAAGGTCAGTGTTCATGCCCTTGCCGTCCATACTTTCGTTGCCACCAGTGCTGGACGGTCCATCATCTATGAATCCGTCGTTGAAGATGGCCGAAACGGAATTTCTAGGACGGATGGAACGAATTCCAACTGGATGACGATGGGCCTGTATTTCAAGATGGAATGCTGATACTGGTTTTTACTTAGAAAACAATGCCGACACACTTGTCGAAGACTCGCAAGCACCGTGGACACGTCTCGGCCGGTCATGGACGTGTAGGAAAGCACCGCAAGCATCCTGGAGGTCGTGGTTTGGCTGGTGGTGCCCACCACCACAGGTGTGTTTCTTTTAATGAAGCTTTAGACAGTATCTAAGTGGTTTCTAGGACTAACTTCGATAAGTACCATCCTGGTTACTTTGGTAAGGTTGGTATGCGCCACTACCACCTCACGCGCAACCAGTTCTGGCGTCCAATCATCAACGTCGACAAGCTATGGAGTTTGGTGCCTGCTGAGGAGAAGAAGGACCTGACAGAGACCTCGGAGGTGGTTCCCGTCATTGACACCCTGCGACATGGGTACGGCAAGGTTTTGGGCAACGGACAGTGAGTCGAATATAGTATTGTTGTTTCGTCTTTCGTTAATAATTGTGATCCCCCTTAGACTGCCCAAGCTGCCATTCATTGTAAAAGCCCGCTTTGTGTCGGCAATCGCAGAGTATGTGTACCTGTAACTTTTTTTTGTTGCCTCGGGCTAATCGGTAGCTGTAGGCGAAAAATCAAGGAGGCCGGCGGTGTTGTTTCATTGATAGCTTGAGTTCCTGAGCCTCTGTACTCTTTCATTTTGCCATTCTATGTCCTATATCCATGACATGAATTAAATACATGCATTCCATGAATATATGTTCTAGGCAAGCTCGCAGCAGTCATGGGATCATGTATCCACCGCGGTGGACCGTGGAATGGGTCTTTAACCTCAATGAATACATATTTTGCGGCAAACAGATTCTGTCAACCTGGCTCCGTTCTAATGTTATCCTCGTCAAACAAGGCCGAGACTGATTTCAACTTTAAGAGCATCCAACTATACAGAAATAATTCAGAACTAAAAATAGACATGATTATGTCACTATGATGGTCCGGAAAAGGAAGTGGGTACAGCAATCTCGCTTACCTTCCTCCTTGTTCTTCTCCGCCATTGTCACCGTCTTACTCCGTTCCATGAGTATTTCTACTTGGTGTACGCCGGGCCCTTACCGCTGTTATGAATCTGCTGCTGACCCAGTTGCATCCCACAGATCACAGTTCATTTTCAGCTTGGCACCGCGCGAGACAGGAAACGACGATGGCGGCCACTGCTCCTGCCAGTCCTATCAACGCGACGGTAATCAACTTGGTACCACAACCACCACCACCACCTGAGGAGAAGGGAAAGAAGCACCCAGACTCTTTGTTTGGCCCTAATATCGGAATAGTCAGCAGTGGACCTGCTTGGACTGCAAACAAGGAGAAGAAGGTGCTAGCCGACGAACTCACGCCGGATGTGGTTCGCGGATGGATAGAGAAGAGCAAAGTGGTCAGTCTACCCTACGGGGCTGTTCACACCCTCATTGACTCGTTATCAGGCGAGCGAACCCACGACCACCTTGCAAGCTCTAGTTAATCTGAAGCGACCTACTCTGCGATTATCTCCACTGTCTTCAGGCGAAGATTCGGTACCAGACAATCACCATCATGGCCTGGAGTTCGAGTTTGATTGCGATGCACCAAAATGCGGAATCTATGTCCACGTCCTACTCGATGCCGATCATCCCGACGCCCCTGCAGGCACTTCTCCCAACGGTCTATCTAAGCTACTTGTATTTGAGACTGTTGTCGAGGGAGGGTTTGGCAAAGTCCTCAAACTTGAGGAAGGAGCTACGCTTGAGCTCGGCAGGTTCGTCCACAGGGAAGATGCGACTGATACCCCCGGCGCGAGCCCCTCAATTCCACCGGCAGCTACAAGTACGACACCTAATGAAGCCGAGCAATCTTCCGATTCCGTTCCTACCACCACAGCCCTTGGTCCTCCAACGGAGACTACCAACATCAGTAACCGGCAATCCCGGCTTCGTTTCTCCCACTTCCATTTCCGAAAACGTACGCATAATCACAGTGTCTCAGGTCCCGCTCTGGCTGTCGTTGATGCCGAGCCTTCAACTAATCACGATGGGGATGCCAATGGAGGGAAGGAGGAAAAGAAGGAAGATGTGGATGATGGCGTCAAGGTCATCATACGACTCGCCGCTCTCGATGAGCAGGGAACGGAACTGGCCTCGCCCAACGAGCAGTTGACGTATCTTCATGTCGTTCGTTTCGGAGCCAAACCATCCGAGGACAACGAGGATACAAGGCCTTGGGTCGTCAAAGTTGTCAAGCGAGAGGCCACGGTAAATATAATTCCCCTTTCATCGCAACATAGTACTTATCTCAGCTTAGATTGGTCCGCATACATTCCACCTACATGAAATATATGGTCTGTCATCATCTTCCACCGCCACTCATGCACCTACCGCACCTCTTCCCGACTCGCACACTTACCCGCCGGATGCTACGACTGCGCCACCGCCGCAGCCTGTCGCGGAAGATGAGCCGTCTTCAGAGTGTCTTCTCTGCCTATCTTCTCCACGAGAGGTCATCCTTCTGCCGTGTCGCCATCTCGTCGCGTGCAAAGACTGCGCGCTTAACATGGTCGAGTTTGGTGCCGGTGGGACAATCACTCAACCTGAGGAGCCGGCTCCGGCTCCGGCCCCGTCTACTGCCACCGAGGAAGGTGCAGCTACCACGGAAGGTGCTACAACCTCCGATGGCACCACCACCTCTGCACCCGCTCCTACTCCGACTCCTACGGTCATAGTCCACCCAAGGCGCAAGCGTAAGGCCAAGGGATGGTTCTGCCCTGTCTGTCGACAGCGTGAGTTAATTTCTGACGTCGTCTTGTGAGTATCAGATACTGATTCTTCTGCCTAGCATATACATCGCTTTTGCGCATCACGAATAGCCCTCCCGAGCCAACAGCTACTACTACTAAGGAGCAAAGTGCAGATGACTCTGACGATGTTGCAGAGTCCATGGCGACGGCCAGTGTTTCTACTCCCCGTCCAAGCGGCGGATTACTGTCTGGGTCTTTCAGGCCAGCATTCTTGAGAAGTTTTTCCAGAAACCCGACTGGGGACGTGGAGAGTCAGACTCAAATGACGCGGGTTGGTGCGTAGTCGTTCTGTGCTTTCGAAATGACGATCCCCCCTCCTTTCTTCCTATTGTACGATTTGACATTTATGTACCATTGGTTATGTGTGCGACTACTATCTGTAAAATTGTACATGTGTTGCGGTCTCCTGCTTTTCTAATATAGTATACTTCTTTATTTTTTTTGGTCGCGTAATAAAAATCTACTTCGCTTCTCGCCATACAGGAAGTCTGGTGAGTGAAGAATGTCTTCTGATGCCACGAATCCTAAAAAATTCCGAGGCAGGTCTGTAAATTCCCCCGTTCATTTATCATTTTCATTCCATAATAGGCCTCGTGGTATAGACTTGATACCGTGCGCGTTTCTGATTTCCTCCGTATACCTGGTATCCTCATGGTTCGCTACCAGGACTGCCTAAGCATGAGGCGCTTCTAACGTTACCTATCTCATGGTCATACACCTGCAACATTTCTTGTATAGAGGTAACGACATACGGGTTGGAAATACCTCAAAGTATGTCCAAGATGCCATCAAAGTCAACGGGTCCCGGGCTTTGCCGTACTGCATGAAAAGTCTCGACAGCAGTGAGAAGGCCGCTCCGAATGTCGTCGATTCGCTTAAAATTCGAGGCGAGTCACGAGAATAAGGTTTGTGATCTGGGTGAAGTGATATCCTTCTCTGAATTTAGGGCCAGAATTATGAGGTCTCTCATCTCATGGTCAAGGCGCTGAATTGAATTATTATCTGCCAGTAAACTGCCCACCCTACGCTCAGCGTTGCGGTAAGTGTTTAGGCTTTCCCGAGACTCCAGTTCGGGGAGGTTGACCGCATGTTCGTGGTGCCGTCTCGTCTGAGCTTCCTTTCCCCACAGTCGTTTAACCTCACCCCATTAACAAGCACGGAGGACCTCTATTTCTCTCGGTAGAACTGAAGAACCCAACGGCGTTGTCCGACCACCCTCGTCGGCTAGCAGAACGTTATCCTGAGAACCTACTTCATTCCTTAATTGGCCTTTGACCAGTGCCCGTCCTAGCATCATGCCACTAACGCACGTCTAGAATATGTATTTCTGACATTGCCTGCATATCAGGGCATAAATTCGACGGTCATTCCTATTTCCAATTAGTCTCCCTATTTCTCTGACTCTTAAAGCTTATTTAAACCCGAGAAAAACGAGGTTGTCTTGCATTCAGTTCCCCAGCGCTTTGAACACTTTGTTCGCCCTCTTCTTCACGACTTACATCCACAATGGTTTCTGCAGGACAGCTTATATGGGTCTCCTTTCGACCTCTGCTACGATTGTCAGTATTAGAATCTCGATCGCTCGTTCTCGGCCGGATCTCTGCTCACGCTTTGTCCGTCTCAGGGTTATGAGCGTGCTTGGAGGCTTCGTTATCACCAAAGCTGACATCTTCCCGGCCGCCGCTGCCAGAGGCGCTGGACAAATCGCGTTGGTAAGCAATATAAATGTTTTTTTCCTTCGGGATCCGTATGTGACTTGCGCTCAACCACAGAATATTACGATGCCATGCCTCATGTTTTCGAAAATGGTCCCTGCGTTCTCTTCAAGTAATATCAGCGTTTTAGGTGTGCTCAGTCGTGGCTGGGTTTCACTGCCCTTCTCCTGCCCATGAAACCCCGGTTCTTCGATGCTTAACTTTGTCTCATTCCAGGACCGTTGTTTACGATTGGCGCTATCTACCAGTTTATGGGTATCGGCCTGGCTTGGCTGATAAAGCAGTTCTTCTGGGTTCCACATCGTTTCCGCTATGGTATGCTTGCTGCCGGTGGATGGGGGAATTATGGTGATATCCGTAAGGCCGCTAATCTCTATTGTGTCCGTATTTTTACTCATGTATGTTAGCAACCGCTGTTATTATGAGCATCACTGGAAATGCACCGTTTAACGGCGAGAAAGACCAAGACCTTGCTGTGGCTTACATCTCGGCGTTGATCCTGTATTACATGGCGAGTGAAGTTCTCACAAAAAAATCTCCGTCTGATAATATCTCTAGTTCACGTTCTTTCCGTTGGGGGGAAACAAGCTCATCGCGTTGGATTTCAAGGGACCTGAAGTCGAGCCCGAGGAAGTTCAAGAAAAAATTCGTAGAAAGCGAAATTTTCTTCTTCACGGTTTTCCCAAGGTTATGAAGGAGAAAGTACTGCGCCGCGGAGCACATCTTGAAGACGATTATGAAAACCAGGTCGAAAACTCAGAGAGGACTCGGTGCGAGAAGGTGACCAATGAACCCGTCGACCCTCAACCTTATCCTGGACGGGATATCTTATTTCATGAAGATGCGACGATCGTGGATTCATCAGAAGCTATTCAGACCATATTTCGCAGGACCGAGTCGTTTTCTCCACCGCCAATGACTACGATTCGCGCGGAGGATAAAACCGGCTCCCCCTCCTATCCACCGTTGACCAACCCTATCATCCATCCCATTTCGCGTCGATGGAAGACCGTTTTGCCCACTGTGCGTACGGCCTTCGAGTCCATTTGCATGCCGGCGTCTCTAGCTATCATTATATCCTTCGTCATCGCTCTCATCACTCCCGTCAAAGCCCTTTTCGTTCAAGTCGATGGATATTATATGCCCTCGGCACCCGATGGTGAACCCCCTTTGGCGTTTGTCATCGATTTTGCAGAGTTCATCGGAGCGGCCTCTGTTCCCCTCGGTTTGATATGCCTGGGATCGGCGCTAGCGCGACTGAAAGTTCCCCGGAGTCAGTGGTCGAGTATGCCAGTAGGAGCTATTCTCTCTCTAGCAGTCGTGCGCATGGTTGTCATGCCGGTATTGGGCGTCTTGATCTGTACAGGATTGATACACGTTGATTTTATCTCGAAGGATGACAAGGTGCTGCAGTTTGTGTGCATGTATGTTACTTGTTTCAACTCTGGTCTCTGTCTGATGATTTTCCATAGCTTCTTCTCTTGCCTTCCAACAGCGACGACGCAAGTTTTCGTGACCCAAGTGTACAGTGGAACAGGGAGTGCAGATCACTTGCCTGCATTTCTTATCCCGCAATATCTCCTCATGTTCCTATCAATGACGGCTCTTTCTGCTTTTACCTTGCAATTACTATTTTGATATTGTGTCCATCATCTCTGTACAGTCTGTATATATATGTCAGCCTTTCCTTATGACTTTCACAAATGATGATACAGGCCGCGGGCGGATCGCGAAATACCAACTGACCAACCTTTGACGTCATCATTGATTTTGCAGAGTTCATTGGTGCATCCAGAGTATCCATGTTTTCAACAGTTCTCCATGTACAAGGGTTAAGTCAATTAAATAGAAAGAGCGTATAGAACTACAAGTTTAACTCGCTAAGTAAATATCTGTCTGTACCCATATGGTAACCTAAATACCCTCTCCCAAAATCTTCAAAGGCCTTGCGAGCTTCTTCATGCTGGGCCAGCATATATAGTCCCCTATCATATGCCTTGATGCACTGCTCCGCCAGGTAACGGAGAGTCACAGTCTTTGGCTCCCCCCGGGCTTTAGCCAGGAGTGATATGAGATTATGCGTCTCGCCGGCGCACTCTTCCTTGTAGAAAGACAGAACATCGTTCCCAAAATTGATGAAATCACGTATACAGGGAAGAGCTTGGATGTACGAGTTGTAGGGAAGCTCCCTAGGGAAAACGAATATGGCGGCATCTTCACCGAATCCGCTTAATTGGCGAAGGTACAAGGCGTATTCTTCGACTTGATGGGTCTGAGTAGCAGGGTGAGTAAACTGGCTGCTATTGATATATTAAGACTAAGGCTTACAGGCTCATTCTTGCTTTCAACTTCCAAAATTAGACCGTTCAGAAACTTGAGGGCAGTGTTGACGACGAGGTCAGCTGTGACCTTGCCAAAGATTCGGTAGGTTTCGGCAAGGAATTCAGCGAAGTAGTTCAGAATTTCAGTTGGTTGCCTCTCCGAGGACGTGAAACGCTAATATTTTATAGAAGACTCAGCATGCATCGGAGCCACCAACCAATATTATATATACCTTGGTGAAATCATTGACTCCCTCCTGGACATTGACATCACGGGGATAGAGATCGTCGAGATATAACATGAACATGTGGAAGAAGGTGGCGTACATCTTGACACTCATGTCGCCAAGGTAGTGATATGCAGAAACGGTAGATTTGACGCCGAGCACGAAGTAAGGCTTTAGCTCTTCGATGGGATATTCGCGTCGCTCAGCCTCTTTTAATGCGAGGGCATGAAATACGGGGTCAGAAACGGATGGTAAGTCTTTGGTGTCGAAGTGATCCATGAAGAGCTTCAGGATATCGCGGGCTTCATCCTTCCAATGGGTCGAGCTCTGTAAACGTGGAGTCAGTCGTTATTGAGCACTCGGGCATTTACTATCGACGAACTGTACCGGTCAGAAATTGAGCTAAGAACCGAACATGTAAGCTAAAAAAGCAATAGTACTTGATAAGACACGTACTGGCAGGATTGTCGATAACAGACGGACAAGACTGTATGGAGAACTGTGCATGAGTGATATCAGACGAAGCCATGGCAACGAGATTTCTCAGATGGGACTTGCTGAAGGTCATCCGTTACAAAGGCGACTTTATACTTCACCAAGAACCCATTTTGGTACGTTCTCGGGGTTGCTGAAGGATAAGAAATCGGTGTCAGCATTGTTGTTTTCCGGAGACATAGAAGGGGCGCACAAGTAATGAGGATAAAAAACGTTAAAGTCATCCAAAGTTCGGGTGGTGCCGCGTACTAGTCGGAATTGACACGATGTATAATGATAGACGGCCTTGAAAAGACGAAAAGAAGTCATAAAGCATTACGAGAAGTCTTCAGGACGAAAGATCACAAAAAAGATCATCTCTACGTGACGCTCTGATCTAGTCTACTAACGTAGCCTTGATATTCCTTGCACCATCAAACGTTTCCGACTCAATCGATGCACGAAATCTATGTGAACTCGGGAAGAACGAGGCCCGGACGTGGATCTTTTGCATAGGCACTGAGTGGAAAGCTTCTCGAAGGTCACGCTTTATTTGTATCCGGAGAAAGCTACTTCCTATTAAGAGTTCTAAACTTCTATGGTAGTTCGTGATCGTCGGATACCATATTTTTCGTGTTCTTTGTGTTCGGAAAAAAATTGGTCCGCCATTAGCGGTAAGTAAAGCAGATGAGTTCCGTGGGAACCCAGGAACGGGTGGTGTTCTCCTTCATAATAAGTTCATTCTGCTCTTTCGATGGCTGCCACGTTGTCGTCGAGTCCATGTTAAGAACATTCGTTCGGTGACGCCATTGTAGTACGGCTATTGACATTGATCATAGTGGCGATATAACTGATATTTTCTTTTCGCTGGTGATGCCGAAGGCGAAGCGCACAGGCGCCAGCGACTCCACCGATAATGGCGCGCCCCGGTATTTCAGATCCTGTCGGCCTGCCTCATCCACCGAGATGTTAGCAAAACAGATTCATGCTCCAGTGGGCTAGAGACAGTGGACTTCGATCGTTCGTACGCGATCACTGTTGAGGATTGTGGTTTCACAGCCACTGGGCCGACGGCTCCGTCCTTTTTTGTTTTACATTATTTTGATTTTCGTACCGATAATTTACCGTAACTTGGCTTTATACCACGACGGTCTATGTATCAGCACCCAGAATATACGTCCTTTCAAGCCATACCTCCACGTTCATTTCCCCCGCCGACGTCTATTCCCAACACTTATGAGCTCGTCTGCTAGTCCCGATTCGCACTATCAGCTGAAGAGAAGTTGGGATTAAAAAAAGAAAGAGGGTATAGATACCACGGCACACCTACCTATATAAACGGAGCTATGTTTTCTAACCTGATTCCTGAAGAGTTAGGTTCATTCTATCGATGGTTTTTAGATCGTGCCACCTCAGGCTCCGAGTACAGAAAACAGAGAACTGAATGGAGGGTACAGGTACAGGAGTAAGCCTGAGCACCGGCTCCGCCACCGCGCCTTGGTAAATAGTGTACTTGCTAATAAGATGCAGTGTCCAAAAAAACGGAAAGCCGGAACCTCGGGACTCCGGCCCGCGTTTGTTCTTGATCTCTTACCGCCACTTCGCCACTAACGTGTTCAAGAATATACGGCCATTAGGACATTCTATGGCACAATTCTGCTTAGCTAGTATCATGTAATAAGTTTTGCCAGATTGTTAACGATTACTTCGCTGCAGTCGTATTAGATTTCGACGATAACAGGTGCGATTGCGGCGATGGTGACACTCAGTGTTCATTGTAGATTTCTTGTCGCTGGCAAATTGGAGTTATTCTCCCTCTGACTGTTGTCCACATTGTTGTGCTTTGATGCATGCTGTCTTCATCTTAGAGGACGACAAGGTGCTGTATTTTGTATACATATGTGTTACTGTTTGACTCTTGGTTGCTATTTGACTTCTTCTCTTGCCTCCCAACAGCGATGACTCTCCGTTAACCAGGCGTACAGCAGAACAGGGAGTGCAGACCACTTGCCTGCATGTTTTATCCTGCAATACTTATCTCCTCTTGTTTCTATCAATATCGGCTCTTTCTGCCTTTATCTTGCAATTGCTGTTTGGATCTTGACTCCGCCATTTTCTGTATGGACTGTATGCGGCCCTTTCCGTACGAGTTTCATGAATGATGGATGATACAGACGGCGGCGGATCGCGAAATGCTAACTGACTAATTCGAAGTCCTGCCTTGACTAATGTAATCATCTTGTCCTCAACGATTATCTGTCATGACAGTGTCCAATGTACTGCTGGATAGACTTTACCTTGAGCTGGATGCTCTCCCATTATTCCTCGCCCTGTTTTACATCTTTTTAATTTCTAAACAAGTTCGATTTTGGCGCAATTTACAGGTCTGTCATTGCACGTTCAAAACGATAGTTTTTGTCCTGACCTCAAAAACTAGGCAGCGAACTACATTCTAGGATTTAGACCTATATTCCAACCGATGGCGCTTCCTGGAGCATTTTTCTCAACGTCGTGGTGGAACAAGGGCGTGGACTTTCATTGGACGAGGCGTTTTGATAGTGAGTTTCTGCGTAGTATTGCAGACTGGAGATTAATATGCTTGTAGTGTATAAGACAGGCGAGAACGTGTCGATTATACCATGGCCGACTGACGACCCCTGCATTTTCACGTCTAAGTTGGATGTAGCACGACAAGTAGTATCGGGCAGTCATAAAACAGATTTCAACAAAGGAAAGTTTGGTACTGGACCTTTGCTGTGAGTCATATTAAACTTCTCGCGTCGATAACTATTTATATCAGACAGATTGTGGGGAATGAACTTGTTCGCAGCCGATGGAGATGTGTGGCGTAAGCATCGACGTGCCGTAGGGCGGGCATTTAATAACAACTTGTACGTGATTTACACTTCATAGGCATCTGCTTAATTTTCCTAAAGGCACGAGTTAGTATAGAATTAAATGCAGGCGATTTATAATGAGATCTTGGCTACGATCAATGGTCTACGAACGAACAAGTAGGCCTTCCTGGCCGTACAGAAGATGACTTTCAAGGTAGCCCCGAAAGTTATTATACGGCTAGGTATCTTACTTATACAACTCCGTTAGCTTGCGCTGTCAGTGATTGCCGTTTGTGGCTTTGGCTTCTCAGTAGCCTGGAATGAGCGTGAGGTATCTGAGGACGACAGCATGTCCGTTCAAAAAGCACTTCGAATCGTGACGAATAATAATGCTCTTGCGTTCGCTCCGAATTGGATTAAGAATCTGCCATTCAAATAGTACGTCTTCCCTTTCCGGCAGGTAGCCGTTTCCTTAACTTCTGGCTTCAGTTTTCGGGATTAAAGAATGGGGCGGGAGCAGTTGTCAAAATTTCTCAAAGAACAGGACATTAGGCGGCGTGCAGCTATTCTTGGCGACGAGGTCGACACTCAAAGGGGCTCAAAATCGGACACAGTCTTCGATTTACTCATCAAGGCAGGGGATAACGAAGAAGAGAAGTACTCGGTGAACAATGAAGAACTGGTATGGTAGTGGAACGATCTCCATTCCTTTGGCATACAGATTTTGATTTTCAATAACGTCAGATCGGGAACGCCTTTATTATGTTGCTTGCTGGACATGGCGTATAAATCTTGAAGCCGGGATATGTCTTACTGAAAATTCTGCAGAAACTACCGCGCAGTCACTTGCTGCAACCCTTGGATTTCTGGCCGTTCATGACGAAATTCAAGAGGAGGCGTATCAAGAAATCAAATCAGTTCTATCTGACCACTCAGACCCTGTGAGAGCTGTTGTGTCAGAATGGCATTGATCTTTCTCATATATTTGCAGAGATTTGAGGACCACGCGAAACTAGAGAAAGTTTTAGCCGTGTTCTATGAGGCTGTTAGAATGTTCCGTATGTTGATTTCTTGAAACAGACCTATACCTTATGGCATCCGTTATAGCCCCGGGGCACGTCTTGATTCGTGAGGCCGCAAAAGACAGTGCTGTCATCAATGTGCCTAAACCTATTGGTCAAGAAGGTACAACTCCTATCCCGATACCAAAAGGGTCCCAAGTGAGTTTCTAGTATTACCCGGTACCGGAGAATTGATTTGTATCCCAAGGTCGTGGTCGATATGGTTGGTATCCGTAAATATTCCACGCTGATAACAATACAAGTCGCTAAGTCATGTCGCCTCAGAATACAATCCTCGGTACTTTGATGAACCCGAAAAGTATAAGCCATCGAGGTGGTATGGCATCTCCAGCGAATTGGACTCTTTACTGCCTTTAGCATCGGTATGTCTAATGACATATCTCTTTTATTCTTTTGATAAATACTTTTCTGAGGTCCTCGGGCTTGCATTGGGAGGAAGTTCGCTACGACTCAAGCTGTGTACTTCTTGACTCTCCTCCTCCGAAACTGGATAGTCAAACCCATCTTCAGGGAAGGCGAGACAAAAGAGGCGTGGGCCAACAGAGTGTTGGATTCTTCGATCGTGATAACACTAGGGGTCCGGGCTTTACCTTTGACTTTCTCCCGAAGACGCAACGTGAGGTCCAGATATGCCATGCTTCTATAATACAATTACAGGGTGGATTGACTCCACGATTGTTGCTTTTCCACCTCTGGTCTACTACAATTTCAAATCACTCTGCCAGAGGTGCGGTTTTTGTTGACTCAGAAGCCGTCGTGCATATGGACCATTTTTCTTCTCCTCATGATCCGAGGCCACGAGATCTATATATACTGAGAAGTATTCTGCGGCTGGCTTTCCTTTCCCAGATTACATCGAGTACTAAAATCTTTCAACAGGATTTCTAGAGGAAATCTACCCTCTCTCGCTATACGTGCGTTTGTGATAAATCTGCGCCTTATACTTAGGGAAATGATTGATAATGGTACGAGTAGAAAATTCCCAGTACATACTGAAGAAATTCGCATGCCGTGATGGCCCGCTCATCTTAGCGATCTCAGGAACCTATGTTTGTAATTAATTCCGAGCCGAGCCGCCCGAACCCCTCAAACTGGCAGGGTCACTTGGCTACTATTCGTATCTTTAACCATCATGGCGACTACTGACCTCAGCTCAGCGTTATTTCCTCTTGGTGGGCAACCGAAATGGTTCGCAATCCTCTGGACCGTGTTATCTATCCTCGTCGTCTCCAGAGTACTGCGGTTTCGTCAGAAACTACAGGTTATTTTCATTCCTATAATACATAGCATCCCTCTCATCGTTCCTCAGGCCGCGAACCATCTCCCAGGTCACAGACCAGTGTTCTATCCCTTGGGACCTCCAGGAGCCTTCTTTAATTCGACAAAATGGTACAATGGCGCTGACATACATTGGGCGAGGCGTTTCCAAAGTAAGTCCAATACGAGCCCCTTAAGCAAATCACTGACCCTGGCTTAGTGTACAGGAGCGGCGAAAATGTGTCGATTGTCCCCTGGTTGGCAGGTCCCTCTGCGATCTATACTTCCAATCTGGATGTTACACGCCAGGTAGTGTCGGGGAGTCACAAGTCGGACTTTATCAAGCCAGAGCGCGCTAGCCAAATTCTGCTGTGAGTTCCATGAGATTAATCTCGCTTACTTATTTAATTAACCTCGTCTACTAGAGGGTGGGGAATGAATTTGGTTGCGGCTGATGGGGAAGTATGGCGCCGACATCGACGAATCATGGGTCCTGCATTCAACAATGATCTGTATGTTGTATATTCTTGTCTATTGGTTTGCTCATCCTTTCAAGGTACAAGCTGGTCTGGAATAAAACGCGGAATATATACTACGGGATGCTGGCTACCAATCAGTGGGCTAACAGGCATGAAGTATCATTGCCGTCGGTCCAAAAGATTACGTTCAAGGTGCGCCGCCATGTGGTGCGGATACATTTCTGATCCAATCTTTCCTCAGCTCGCTTTGTTTGTGATCGCTGCATGTGGCTTTGGCATGTCGTTTGATTGGGAAGAGCCTTTGAAATCCGAGAACCGTGCCATGCCTATACAGCAAGCATTTAGGATAATATCGGATACTGGAGTTTTTGCCATTTTTGCTCCCAAGTGGGTCAAACGCCTGCCATTCAAATAGTATGCCTTTTCTCCAGCGATGAACTTCGCAGCTACTGACGTGGTGTTACAGTATACGCGACTCTAATATGGCGCATGAGCAGCTAGGTAAATTTATGCGGGATGAAGTGATAAGACGGCGCGCACAGATCGCGAGCGGGGAAATTGATCTCGACGGGGATAACTTGGAAACACGCACGATATTCAATTTGATTATGAAGGCTGGCGAAGATGAAGAAGGAAAATTTTCGCTTGATGACGAAGAAGTGGTATGTCTCAATTGCTCACTTTCACGGGACATGACCAAGTTCTGACTTCAGATTGGAAATGTCTTCATCATGCTATTTGCTGGACATGGTATGTATTCCGATCAGCCACCGAGAATACGGTTATTTAAAACGTTATAGAAACCACTGCACATACACTGGCAGCAGCCCTGGGATTTCTGGCCATCTATGACGACATCCAAGATGAAGTCTACGACCAGATTAAATCCATTTTGTCTGATCAGACAGAACCTGTGAGAATATCGCTTCTATGTCGCTGTGCTCTCTTACCTTGTGGTCCGTAGACATTTGAGGATTACACGAAGCTTGACAAAGTTCTGGCAGTCTTCTATGAGGCAACTCGAATGATTCGTGAGAACATCTCTCTATTTATTGTCTTATCCTCACCTACCTGCGGCAGCCCCGGGTCATGTTCTAATCCGAGAAGCAACGAAAGACACAGTCATACAAGTACCAAGACCAGTTGGTGAGGAGGGGACAACTTCAATGCCAATACCGAAGGGTTTTCAGGTAAGTTTACATTCTCATTGGCGTGTCTACTTGTATTCATTTTCGTCATAGATTATTGTTGACATGGTTGGCATCCGTATGTGACCTCTCTTCCATACTGGACGCTGCGCTCACCTTACTTCAAGAATACAACCCTCGATACTTTGAAGAACCCGAAAAGTTCAAGCCTTCCAGGTGGCACGGTATTTCTAATGAATCCGAGGCATTCACCGCTTTTAGCATTGGTACGACCTATTTTGTCCCTTTCCCTTTCAATTAAAGCTTATCGTGACCGATAAATCTTAGGTCCGCGGGCATGTCTTGGGAGGAAGGTCGCTACCACGGAGGCTGTGTGCTTCTTGACGCTCCTTCTCCGGGACTGGACGGTCAAACCCATACTTAGGGAAGGAGAAACTAAGCAGGCCTGGCGAGACAGAGTCTTGGATGGTGCGATGGTGATAACGTTGGGCGTTAAAGACGTTCCTGTGACATTCGTACGACGCCATTAATTGGATTGGTATATCATCAGCAAACACATGGTATCGTTATGTTCTCCCTTGTTGGTGTCTCGGACACCTCCAAAGAAGTTAGTACCACTTGATTGCATAATCGACCCACTGTTATTCGTACACTTGACACTCAAGAACGCCTTCATTTATGCGAAATTTCCGAAACTAATGCCAGCCAAGCTATTCACGCCCACCACCCTCAAGTCTACTCCAAGCTGCCGGAGTGGCTCAAATGTGTTCAAAATCCCAGTAGCGCGGACGCCGGATATGATGGGGCAATCAAACCTGACGGAACGGAGATGCTGGCGGCGCAAATCCAACAATATAGATAGAGTATCCAATGCTAGGAGGGGCTTTCCCCAGATTTCAGGTGACGGCAGACGCATTGCCAGATGTCGTAGATTGGGGAGAACGATGGGAGACATCAATGTATGGTAGAAAATGTTTTGCAAATCGTTGTCGATTTGGAATTCTAGGCTTGTGAGAGATTCAAGCATGGGTAGTGTCTCCTGGATGAAATTCGGCGCGTATACGATGGAAGTCATGGTGGTAAATGACATGAGGGAACAGCGAGAAGAGCGGATAAAATCGGTCAGGATCGCCGCCGCTACATCTACACGAGCATCGGTAACGATCGTCCCACAATTGTCGAATGTGAGATCTTCCAAAGAAGGTAGACACAGGTGTCGAAGCAGCTTCGGGGATGACAATGAGAGGCGTCGGACTTCGGGGAAGGTAATATGAGGAAGCAAGTCGATATCTCCATCATGCCTTTCTTCGAGATGCAACTCTTTGAGTAGACTGAGAGTATGGAGATTGTGGACGGCAGTAAATGGTGTCGCGAGGTGCGTAATCTGACAAGGAAATGCGAAAGAGTCAAGCCCGAAGAAGTCATGTAATTTTACCTTTCGAAGGCTAGGAGCGTCGATGAAAACATCACTGACGTCCGCTGGGGGAACTGTCCCACCATGACTTGGTAGGCGGGGAGCCATGAGTGTTCAAGACTCCAAACATGGTAAATTCCCACTGGATGCCCTCAGCTGTTCCAACAAGTCTAAAGGAACCTTCAGAGACACGCTCTTCCACCGATGGCACTCTGCTAGTAACAAAGAAAATGCTTCGATGGCTTCACAAGAGCTAGTATCACCATTCGATCTAAACTGTATGTCAAGAGCGAGTTGACTAGAAAGTGAAAGAATGGTTTTCAAGACAGGTCGGAATGTACATGGAGACGGATTATTTCCCCTCAAAATGGGGAATATGATGTTGATATGGGACCAAAGCTCTGGAGAAGAAACGACAATATCTCTCCGGGAACCACAGACTTGACCGAGTGTCAGCGGATCCTGCTTGAATTTGATAATGGGCCAGCCATCCATTGACCGCTGTCTGCTCTGTCTTGGTTGAGTTTCTTGAAACACGGAACGAAGAACATCACTTGGAAGGCGGCGGGTGGGAGCTAGTACGGAAGAGAACCGTTTCGAAACCATCTGGATTGCATGGTGATAGTCCATCAACTCTTCAACGACTGTGCAAAGTCGATCGATCAAAGTCTCATACGTGAGAAGCTGTCCTTCGAGGAATGCAATATTTGGGAGGATCCAGTCATGATCAGTATCGAGAAGAGGTCGGGTTGCACGAAGGATATCCGTAACCAGTGGATAGACCTCATCGGGGGGGAAAGCTGGTTTCGGTATAGAATGTATAAACGCGTCTACGTATGACGCATCTGCCGCCCCGGGGCTTGGTGTAGTGGGTAAACCTATTATTTACTGGATAAATAAGCCTTTATACGAAACAGCATAATATACGTACTTGTCTCCTGCTTCATGTCCAACGGTGTGTAGTACTTGACAGGTACTGGTTGGAAAGTAATAAGAATTACTAATCACAAACTCTGACTGAAGCCTTTCCTTACATAGGTCAAGGTACGACAATGCCATATCAGCTTTGTACGACCTTCATCTACTCCGACGGATTTAACTTGGCAGAATAGTCAAAAGATGTAAGTTCCACATCGGATATATCATAACAAAAGAGAAAACTAAGGTACAGGACTACAACCTAGAGTTGAGCTTAACGACTGCCGAGACTCCTGTTCATGTTGCACATATATAGGCTGAAATATCAGACACGGAAGGATGGATATCTATTGGTGTCATAACAGCCTATATATACCCCATATCGATCATATGACCTTTTACTCGTACACGGACAGTCAAGAACGTCCTCGCCTACGCGAATTCTCCGAATTTAATGCCGATCGGGTCTCTATCAGCCACTGTTCTCAAGTCTACTCCGAGCTGCCGTAGTGGCTCAAGTGAGTTCAGAACACTAACATGTCTACGGTCAGGCATGATAGGGCATTCAATCCTGACAGAAAGGAGATGCTGGCCACGCGAGGTCAACATTGCAGATAATGCGTCTTGGGATATGTCCTCCATCCCCTTCGATGGCAGGCGCATCATCAGATATCGTAGATTGGGAAGAACTTTGGGGGACATCAAGGCATCGTACAACCTGCGTTCATAAACTTGGATAATTCGGTATTCTAGACGTGTGAGAGATTCGAGTAATGGAAATGCCTCTTGAGTGAAGTTCGAAGTATATATGATGCAAGACGCGGTGGCTAATGACGTGAGCGAGCAGCGGGAGGAGTGGATGAAGTCACTAATAGTAAGGGTCGCCGCAGCTGCTTCATCTTCGGTAAAAGCGGTCGTATAGGAAGGGATACTCGGAAGTTCATCTGTGAAATAACGATCGAATTTGAGATCTTCCAAGGCAGGTAAACGCAGGTGTTGAAGCATTTTCAGGGACACTACTGAGAGGCGCCGGACTTTGGGGAGGGTGATAGGATGAAGTGAGGCGATCTCCTCGTCGCACCTTGTTTCGAGATGTAACTCTCCAAGGAGAGTATGAGTATGAAGATTGTGGATGGAAGTAAAGGATGTGGCGAGATGGGTAAGCTGAAAAGGTAATGCGAAGGAGACATCCTCGATTCCTCCATACAATACCACCTTTCGAAGGTTAGGAGCGTCGATGAAAACATCATTGACGTTCTCTGCCAGGGGAAATACCCAATCATCTACCAGTGGAAGTAGCCAATCGTTCCGTTGTGAGTAAGTAGGCATGATTGTTAAAGATTCTAAAGGTGCCATCTTCCCCGTGGATGCTTTCAACTGTTCAAACAAGTCGAAGGAGTATGTCAGAGATGCAGTCCTCCACCGACGGCGCTCTCCTAGTAACAAGGAGAACGCTTCAATGGCTTTGACAGAGGGGTTACTGTCTCCCAATGTAAAGCGTATGTCAAGAGGAAGTTGTCTGGAAAGTGGAAGAATGGTTTTCAAGGCAGGAAAAAGAATGGGTATCAAGGCCGAAAATCGACCAGGATTATCTAGTGACGGACTAGGGAACGCGATTCTCATATGTGACCAAAGTTCTGGAGAAGAAACGGCAATGTTTCTCCAGGAATAACATACATAACTTAGGTTCAGTGTATTGTGCATGAATTTGATAGAGGGCCCGAAAAATTCTCCGAAAGATACGCCCGACCAGTCGAAAGCTGGGCTCTGAATTTCTCGAAATACGGAACGAAGAACATCGCTTGGAAGGCGGCGAATGGGAGCTAGTGTCGATGAGAACTCTTTTGAGACCCTCTGAATTGTGGCACGATAGGTTTTCAGCTCTTTAAAGGCCGTCTGAAGTCGATTCATCAGGGTATTGTAGATGGGAAGCTGGCCTTCGAGGTGCGCAATGTTTGGAAGAATCCAGTCACGATCGCTGTCAAGGAGAGGTCGTGTTGCACGAAGGATGCCCAACACCTGCGAATAGTCGTTTTCGGGAGGGAGAGCTGGTTGGGGTATGGAATGTATAAAGGCATCCCAGTATGAGAAAGCATCTGCCGCTGGCGAGGTTGGCATAGTGTGGAAACCTATTGGTACTGCATAAGTAAACTTTCTCCTTGGCAAGACGGAACAAAATAATCACTTGTCTCCAGAGCCATGTTCAATGCGCACGTAGTTCAACTTGCAGGTAAGAATTATCACGATGTGGTGTGTGTGTACCAACGGTCCCAATCAGGAATGGCCTGACATGGTAAGCCGTGCGCCGTGGCTCATACTCAGTTCAAATCGCAAAACTCCGATCATCGAAGTTCATTTACGGTCCGGGCCGGGTCACTTTTTCTTTATCTTCTAATCGATCTTCTATCTGAGACGGATATTAACGCGCTAGAGAAGTACGTTTTACTACCTTGCGCATCGTGTAACAGAGAATGCTAATTTAAGAATTAGAGTCACCACCATGACTGCGATCGACGCAATGTTGCACTTGGATGCAGTGGCACATTCAATACCAGAACCTGTACTCCCACCCAATGTCCTGAATTCTCAGATCTCTGGTATTCTTCGTGCAATGCGACCTTTCCTTGATATAGACCATGCTTGGATACTTCAAAATATCGAGGACCTCCAGCAGCAGATATCGGTATACGATACCTTGCTAGACCGCATCGATGAAGTGAAATTAGAGATACAAAACCGTCGTGATGTCGTTCAAAGGTCCATGGCGATGTATTCCTCAACGCTAGCCCCAATCCGGCGGCTCTCCACCGAAATCTTTCGCTCTGTGTTTCGCGAGGTGCAGCTTTTGCCGCGACGGAACCCACCAAAGTCCTGATTTTCTTTCACAGACCACACCACATTGGATTTCTCACAGGGTCCATGGGAGCTCAGCCATGTGTGCGGTGCTTGGAGAGATATTATTCTATCCTATCCCCAGCTCTGGTCACGTATAGTTCTGGAATTTGGGACACACCGTCCGGCGGAGAATTTGCGGGATACAGTACTCGCACTTCAAACCATGATTCTTCGTTTGGCACAACATCCTCTTGACATCGTATTTGAAGTCGGGTACAGCGAAAATGATGATCTGGCGATCGAAGCCTTTCCCGTGATCCTTGAGGAGTCATATCGGTGGAGGAGCGTGGAATTAGCCCTACCCTTGCCTATGCTGGAGCAATTGAAGGTAGTGCGTGGAAGGATCCCATGTCTGGAATCCTTGACTATGGAAATCTCTTATGATGGCCACAGCCCACCATCCGTAGCAGAACCGCCCGAAGACGTTCTAAATGTATTCATTGATGCCCCCCGCCTTCAAAAGGTGGTTTTACATCATGCGCGTGGGCCCTGTGATTTCATATCTCCTCTTCATATCACCCATTTGGCGACATCCATGGGCAATCTTTCCAATGTTGAAGTCTATCACTCTCTCGTAGAATGCCATCTTACCATGAAAGAAGGCCGTTTTCCCTATCCCCTTCATCCCATGCACCTTCCCAATGTCCGACGCCTCTTTATATCGTCACCGGATCTGCTTCCGTTCATGCGCCTACCTTTGTTAGACGATCTGACGATCTCGAATGGTCCCAACTTTGAGTCGCATGGTGATGCCATTGTCGTGATGATGAACGAATTTATCACCCGTTCTCGTTGTACCCTTACCCGCCTAGCCATTCATAATCCCATCTCACACAATCAGCTCTTCATCAATGACCGTCTCTTGTCCATGGACAGTCTGGTATCCCTAGAAATTCAATTCTGGAGCTTCGAAGGGGAAATCAAAGTTCTCTTCGATGCCCTTGCTCAGTCTACCAAATTCCTCCCAAATCTCCAGCATCTGACACTGAAGATTCCCTCTACATACCCATCATTATTCAACCCTCTCACCGCTATGATCTTTTTAAGGAGCCAATATCTTCGTTCGATCAAAATATCTTGTAGCAATGCCGATGATGTGGAGAGTGTCATTGAACGTCTTGCACGACTACAACCACCCGGACTCTCTATGGTTGTTCTGTTTGAGAGCCCGCGTGAGTACGACGTGATGTTTCATTTTGGACAGTTTGGATCCATGTGTGAGTGATGACGAAGTATGTTTGTGTACAGTACTGTTCATTACAGTCTACGTTAGTGTCATAACAAGGTAGGTAGGTAGTATTACACGGCAGTGTCCACCGGTCCTAGACATTACCGAGGAATATGACCCAGGATGAAAAGCCTTTATGTAGCTATATTGATAATTGTCAGCTTCATACCAAGCAGATTTCCCGTTTTAATGAATCCCCGACTTAAAATAGGGTCTTGAATCAAACAATGAGACGGCTAAAACTGCGAGCTTTTTGAGGGACACGGGGCGGTGGAGAAAAAAAAATAATCGCTCAGCTACACAGAAAATTCCAGAAGGAGCTCATGTACTTGGAATCCTCAGACCACGTCACCGCCGCCAACAAAGCCTCATCCGTACTCCCCGTCCTTGTCTCCCAGTCCGGCCTTTGTGACTACAATTCCGGACTACCAGAGTTTCCGCACCTCTGTTTCGCCCAATGAGCTCTACCATAGCTGACTGGGCAAATCCCAAGTATCTGAGTTTGCGTTTAAAAGTGAAATACATAAATCGATGCGGACGCAAAGCCACGGTCTAGCGCGTAGCCGATGCCTCCAGACCAACATTTTTTGCGCCGTATTTCCCCAGATACAAGTTTCTCTTGGGTAACAGGGATATGAGGCATTCACCAGCACGATCCATCATTTTCGATTCTAATTTGTATTCATATCACGGAAGTCTGTGAGCATGTCTTGGGAGGAAAATCTCTGTCACTGAGGTCGTGTGACGGTCTCGTCATGCCCTCGAGACTGGGCGGTCAAGTCAATACTTACGGGAAGGCGAAACGAAGACCTAGCAAGATAGAGTCTCGGATGGTGGCAATAACGTGTCCGTATTCGTACGTCGACGTTGATTGACGCAAATCAGAGTTGATCTGTGAGTGAGCCGCTTGCACTCTCTCAGGCGTAGAGTCATATGGCCGCGGTAAGTTCTCTTTAACGCAGTGATTTTGGTGCTCTCGTCGACTTGTAGCGCACATCTGTGTCATTGCCCATTCGGCCTAACTCCGTGAGATGAAGTAAGCCTTGGCTCAATAGCCCGAGACTCCTGTTCATGCTGCATAGATACACTTATAAATATTTATGACATTGTATTATATGAACTGTTGCTTGTACACCGGATAGCAAGGACGTCCTCACCTACACGAAATTTCCGAATTGAATACCAATTGGGCTTCTCGTTTCCACTGCTCTCACGTCTACTCCGAGCTGCTGGAGAGGCTCAAGTCTGTTCAGAATACCAACATGTTCTTCGTCAGGCATGAAGGGGCATTCGATCGTGACAGAAAGATGCGGGCCACGTGAAGCCAACATCGCAGATAAGGTGTCTTGGGATACGTCCTCCATCCCCATTAATGGCAGACGCATTATCAGATATTGGAGATTGGGGAGAACATTAGGAGACATCAAGGTATCATAGAACCTGCATTCAGAAGTACTGTTAATTTCGAATGCTAGGCTCGTAAGAGATTCAAGCAATGGAAGTGTCTCTTGAACAAAGCCTGAAGTGTATACGATGAGAGTTGGAGTGGCTAATGATGTGAGCGAGCAGTGGGAGGAGCAAATAAAGTTGCGAATGGTAACGGTCGCGGCCACTATGATCTGTGCATGAAGATGGGGAAAGAGTCCTGTTAAATAACGGTTAAATGAGAGATCCTGTAAGGAAGGGAGACGCAAGTGTTGGAGCATTTTCAGGGATGATACTGAGAGGCGCCGGACTTTGGGAAGGGTGATACGATGAGGGAAGGCAAAATCGTCATCTCGCCTTTCTTCGAGATGTAATTCTTCAAGTAAACTATAAGAATGGAGATTGGGGATGGCAGAAAAAGATGCGGCGAGGTGCGTAATCTGACAAGGAAATGCAAAGGAGCCCCGGTCGATTACTCCATGCAATATCACCTTTCGAAGGCTAGGAGCATCTATGAAAAAATCGCTGACGTTCTCTGGAGGAGATGTCCTGTTATCTACTGGTGGGCTCGGGGTCGTGAGTTTTAAAGACTCCAAGAATGCTAGTTTTCCACTGGATGTCCTCAGATGTTCTAGCAAGTCCAATGGGATGTTCAGAGACACACTCCTCCACCGATGGCGCTCTCGTAGCAATGAGGAAAACGCTTCGATAGCACCACCAGAGCTGGTATCGCCACCTGAGATAAATTGTATATCGAGGGGAAGTTGACCAGAGAGAGGAAGAATGGTGTTCAAGGGCAGAGAGTTATCATCTGTTCTGAAAGTGGGAGATGTGATCTTGATATGTGACCAAAGTTCTGGAGAAGAAACGACAATGTCTCTCCAAGAAGCACAGACATGACTTAGTGTCATCGTATCGTGCAAGAATTCGATGGCGGGCATTTCAAAACGTGACCGCCATCTATCAAGATCGCTCTGAATGTTTCGAAACACGGAACGGAGAACATCACTTGGAAGGCGGCGGATGGGAGCAAGGGTCGATGAGAATTCTTTTGATAAGTTCTGAATCATGTTACGATAGACCTGCAGCTCTCTAAGGGCCGTGTGAAGTTGATCTATCAGAGTGTCATACATGGGAAGCTGTCCTTCGAGGAGTGCAACATCTGGAAGAATCCAGTCACGATCACCATCAAGGAGAGGTCGCGTTGCACGAAGAATATCCAACACCTGTGAATAGTTTTCTTCGGGAGGGAAGACTGGTTCTGGTATCGAACGTATAAACGCTTTCAAGTGTGATAACGCATCTGCTGCTAGCGGCGGTGATGGTGTAGTAGCACGTGAATCTATAGGACATTGCATAGATCAGTAACCTCCCCACAAGACAGCTTAAGATAATTACTTGTCTCTTGAGTCATGTTCAATCTGCAGCAAGTAGTTGAAAGGAGGGAAGGAAGTAATCTCGCAAACTCCGATTAAAGTCCATCAACCATGGTCCAGCGGTGCCGGGCCGGACTCGTATCTTTTACCACTCCAATCGATCTTCTTCTCCGACAACGTGAATCATCGCCGAATATTCAAAAGAAGTGCGTTCTACTCCTTTGCGTGTTGTATTCGAGAGTATTAATTATACGAATTAGAGGTGCCATGAATGCAACCAACGCAATGCTGTACTTGGACGCAGTGGCGCTGTCAATACCAGAACCTGTTCTCCCACCCAAAGCCCTGAATTCTCAGGTCTCCGAAATTCTTCGTGCAACTGGACCTTTCTTTGATACCGACCGTGATTCGATTCTCCAAAATATCGAGGTCCTGGAGCAGCAGCCTCTCCCGGTGTACGATGCCTTGCTAAAACGCATCGACGAAATCAGATCGGAGGTGCAACGCCATCGCGATGCAGTTCACAAGTCCATGGCAGCCTATTCATCAACACCGGCACCCATCCGTCGTCTCCCCAAGGAACTTTTTCGTGCTGTGTTCCGCGAGGTACAAAATACGCAGTGGTGCAACTTGGGGGTCAGAATCTGAATTTGAATCAAAAGATTACCAGGTACTGGACTTTTCACAAGGTCCATGGAAACTCAGCCATGTATGTGGTGCTTGGAGGGATATTGTTTTATCCTATCCCCAGCTCTGGACACATATAGTCCTACAATATTGGCCAACCCTTCCAACCGAGGCGCCTCTTACAATACCTGCACTCCAAGCCATGATTCCTCGTTCGGCACAACATCCTCTGGATATCGTGTTTGAACTTGAAGACAGCGACAAGCGAGATGCGACCGTTCAAGTCTTTCCTATGGTCCTTGAGGAGTCCTATCGGTGGAAGAGCATAGTCCTCCAGATTCCTTTAACTGTGTTGGAACAGATGAACATGGTTCGTGGAAAGATCCCTTGTCTGGAATCTTTGACTGTAAAAACTTCCTATATACCATACCATAACAGAGAGGAGCTGCCTGAAGACATTCGAAATGCGTTCATTGATGCTCCACACCTCCGAAAGGCGGTTTCATATCGCGCGTATTTGTTCGGCAATTTCGTGTTTCCCCATCATATCACCCATCTGGCGACATCTATGAGCAATGTTTCTAACCTTGGAGCGTATCAGTCTCTCGTGGAATGCCATTTTAGTGATTATGAACATCCTATTGACATTATCGACATCATCCCATCCACCTTCCCAATGTCCGACGCCTCTTTGTATCATCATCGCGTCTGCTTTCGTATCTGCGCCTACCATCCTTGGACAAGCTCATGATTTGTCACATCAGCGAAGCTGATAGTATACACGGCGGTACCCCGGCGATGAACGAGTTCGTACACCGTTCACGCTGCTCCCTTACCAGCTTATCCATCCGTAATTCGGTCTTTTTCTCTCAGAAAGTCGAGGACTGTCTCTTGTTGATGGAGAGTCTAGTGTCCCTAGAAATTAGACGCATTCGGGAGGCAAATGATAGACTCGATGCACTTGCCACTTCTCTCAACTTCCTCCCAAATTTGCAGCATCTGTCCCTGCTGATTCCGACCTCCATGGAGCCCTCATTATTGAACCAACTTACCGATATAATCAGATCACCAACCCGCTATTTGCGTTCGATCCAAATATCTTGTGACGATCTCGACGATGCAGAGTGGATTAATGAACATCTCGCCCCACTACAGCCACCTGAACTCTCCTTGATTGTTTCGTGGCAGGGTTACATCGATCCGATGTCCTATTTTGGAAAGTTTGAATGCACTTAGTACCTCGTTGAATAGTTGTGCACTGTTACGCTCTACATCTATCAATCGAGTTTGATGGCGCAATAGCCCGTACAGTTGGCGAAGGCGGCCTGAGACTTGTAGCATGTTTTTGTTGAGAACTTGATACCGAGAAGAACTTGTATCAAAGGGAATCAAACGTCGTGTCCTCGGACGTAGGCTCAATGCAAATAAGGTCGAACTCTAGGGTTTAGTACGTGAGAAGTAGTCTCACATGATGGGTAAGAGGTGGCCGCATGCTTTTCAGGAATGCACTTCATTGAAGTCATACTAAGCTACATCACTGTGATAACAATGTGAACGCTTCACGTCCAGAACGGTAGCCCACGGAGATCGTCGAGATGGCGATGCATGGGTGCATGGGCTATTTGGAAGGTTTCGCCATGCGGCCAATCTGTTTCTGATGGAGCGCTCAGCTGCGGAGAAAGGAAGCCAATGTATCCAATTTATATCCAGATAGGGCATATACAACACCTTTATTCCACGTAGCTCTTATTGATGAACCTATACGTACCGTCCTTGACGAAATTCATGCTTTTGACCCCGTTCCACCAATCCTTGCCAGAACCCCAACGGCTACCCTCAGGTTTCATTCTCGGTATGGACAAGACCGACCCATCTACACAACGGACTAGAATGGCGCTTTTTGACCGGTAAAGACATGACACCCCAGGCTCGTCCCGCACGAATGAGGGCGGGTTAGCCTCTACTGACGGGGAACCAAGTTGAATTGTGCATCCATCAAGTGCATATACAGTGATGGGACGCTAGACAAGTCAAAATCAGGCGAAGATAACATGAGGTTTGACAATGTCATACCTGATGTCCGATAGCTCGATACCGACGAGCGATAGATTCGGCAGACATGGTGGTAAAATCCACGACAGAATCGTCGTACGTGATCAGCGGAGCATGGGATGCTTCTCCGGCCTGCGGAATGGCTTTTGCCTAAGAACAATAATTAGTAGGCTGAACTATACTATCTAAGAGAGAACCCAACAGTCCCTGCCATCATATCCCGGAGTATAGAAACTAGTAGCTTGCCTCCCTGTAGGGCTGACAGGTCTTGCAAATCAGAGTATGTCGTGTTTGGAGCAATAGCCTGTGCGACCGCCGTGTCAAAGAAGACAAGACTACAAATAACCGCTCATACCAGTTTTACTGACCCCCACACATCTCCAGCGTCTATTCCTTCCTGCCTCTTTAGCATGTTGATGATAGAAACACCAGTCTCCGATTCTCCATTCAGAATCGCGTGTTGTATTGGTGCCGGTCCGCGTAACCTTGGGAGAAGGGATGGGTGAACGTTCAGCCTCCTCGTCGGGGTAAAGTGGTCAAGAAAGCGAGAAGAGATGATACGCCCGAAAGACGCGGTGATCAGCAGATTATTGGGGGCCATGCCATTAGAAAACGGTGCTGGCGGCTGGCATATGTACATTAGAATGATGAAGGAAACAAGCCTGGACAACTTCTCACCATCCAACGCCTGAAATCAGATTTTTCATGAGGAATGAGATGTACGGGTATCTCTAAGGATTCTCCCAGTATTTTGAGGGGTGCTACCGAGACATCTGTTTCAGAACTGGCCTTGCCTGTGATCCCAGCGACTCACAGACAGAAAGTTTCGAGCCGCGTCGCCCTACACGTTCATCAGGATTCGTGGCAATTTCGAGGGACGACCAAACATCTAGGAAGGGGGTAAATGTATCCAGTGACAGTGCGAATGGCCGTGGCGAAACCTTGTGCTCCGAATAGTTCCTTCAGGACGATACAAGAGAATTCTTCGCGGCCAAGAAAGAGGATTTTGAATTTTTCTCTCGTTGATGAGAATCGCCTGGCATGTCTGGCCGTCCGTAGAGGTGTGAAGGGAGAGAGCCGTGGCCAAGGCATATGATAGAAGGTACTTCGTCACGTGCTGAAAATACGCGCTGCTGACGTGACCGTCTTACTCGGCCCGCCCTTTACTCGAACCTGATGGTAACACCCAGCCCCAGATCCCCGGCTTGTTCACATATTACTCACATTGAAGTCGCACTGCAGTAAATAATACGTGTACATGACAGAAAGCCCTAGAACCTAGACGTGAGTAACAACTGGTCTAGGTGCTCTGGCCTACTGGCTGAAAAGTTTTTTTTTACTAAGTAATTTTAGAGTCAAGATCAGGACTCAGAACTAGCCAGCCCGCGACGCACTGGAAGGGTAAATCGATACTTTTGTTCAACAGCTGCTCATGTAGCTTTATAAACAATGCATAGCAGCTCTGATGACGGCACCTAAGACCGCTTCCGGGGGAAACCGTTCAACGTCGAGTCACCGGAAGGAGCCTGGAGCTCCGAGTCCGCATCCGTTGTGGCGAGGAACAGCCCTGGAATTTTCTGCTTGACCCACTTGACGTATATACAGAAATGAACGCATCGATATTCTGTACGCTAGGCAGGCAAGTTACCAAGCTGATTCCTCGCAGACGATCTAACGTGCACTTCGAATTCTTAGTACCAAGCCCGGTCGCGGCGAGGTTCAATATTAGTATGCTCCATGCCCCAATCAACGATCCATTAAATTTCAGCATGGCTAAAATCGCATGGGGGTGTCTTCTCTTTCCCTGGGCTTTCCTTCCATCACCTAAAAGCGTTCGGAGCAACTGGAGGGGCAGGCAAATATGATGCGATCATCCCTCATTGCTTGCAGATTATGATGCATGGTCTAAAGGTGCCACTTTGCCGACGGCGAGTGTCAAGGTTCTCCGCTATACGGAACGAAAATCCCGGTCGAGCGACGGAGGGCTTTACGTGGTGTACTTCGTATCGCTTCATCTCAATTGACATCAGGTGCATGCCTACTGATGATCGATTGAATTATACGTCCTGTTGCTCCATACAGTTTCCGGGGCCACCGTAAATTTCCAGATTTATCTACCTTATCAGGAATTGAGTCAATTCATCAAGTCAAAATCTCATCTGGGGCCTGAGGACTTAGACTCGTCTAGTCTTTGGGAATCCCCGGGTCATGTAAATCCTAGTATGTGGATTCATTCTAAACTTTGACCGTGACTCTCTGATCGCCAGAATAAAGATACCGTGCTGTCGGAGTCAAAACGTTACAATAACCCCTTCCGTTTATTTCAATTTCCTCCCCCGCACAGTCGTGGTCGGAGTCTATCGATGCATCCAAGATATTTAAATGTCATTTATGTTTCGCGTCCCTCGCTGTTGGTACCCGGCCATGACAACTGTCGATTACTTTCCGATCCAGGATCTTCCGACCGAGCTAGAGAGGGAGATCTTCGAGACCGCCGCATACATGCGACCCAGTAGTGCTCTCGATCTCGTCCTCGTAGCTCGCAAGGTCCGGACATGGTAGGTACCGTACTGCTTCACCGCCGCTTCAGCAGATGCTGACGCCCTGCTAGGATACAGCCACTGATCTACGAGATGGTCACGCTGGGGACCGATGACACTTCCTTGTTCCTACGAACGATGGATGAGTTACCGGTAGCATTCTTCCAACAGAATGTTAAGAGATTGTGCCTCACCGTATCTGTAGAGCCCGAGGCTGCAGCGCAAATTCTAGCGACTTGTTCGGGCCTCCAAAGCCTGGCCTGTTGGGTCGACTTTCTCGCAGCCCGTCCTCAGGTACAATTCTCCCCGTTGATCGCTTCTCAACGCCTACAACGACTTTCCATGGAAATCAGGCATTTCCGACAGCTCTGTAGAGACCCGCTCTGCCACGGCGCTCTGTTCCGATCCCTAACCCGCTTGGACCTCATCTATTGGGAACCCGGAGAACTAGACGTCTGGGAATTAGCGACCCTACCACATTTGACGCACCTTTGCATAATCATTCGCGATCTCCCCGTCACGGAGGCATATCTTCTTTCTGTCATTTCTATGTGCCCGTCGCTCAATGTCATGGCGGTCCTTATCGACGAGGGTGCCGATCCTGTACCTACACGGGACTGGAGAATTGTTTGGTTGCCATATCCTGTCATGGTGTTAGACTGGGAAGCGCCGTTCCGAGGGCAGGAGGATACGTGGTCCAGGGCGGAAGATATCGTAAAAAGCAGAGAACGGGAGCGGGCAAGTTTGCCCCGTCTAGGTGATTTGACTTATTGTCTGGCAGCCTCGAGGTGGAAACTAAGATACTTTTGGAGATTTGGCACGCAAATGGACCTAAAGGTTTTGCCCATCACATGGTCACGCCACACGGTTGCGAAGTCAGAGTTAGAGTTTACTTGGTCGCTCAAGCGCTCATCACTCGTAAGGTCTCCTGGGTCATTCTGTTGTCCTTGACTAATCAATTTCCGGTTCCATCTGCAGCACGCTGGACGTCCGGTGCCGTTATGCGCACGTTCCCAGGAGAACATGAAAGTGATAGTATTTCTAGACCGCACGGGTATCAGAGGCCTCGCTAGTAGATACCCATGGCTCTTCTTCCGTTGCCTACATACTAGTTGAATCGTGTGGGACGAGATTGATACAGGAACAATTCTAACGGCGAACAATAATGAATAACTTTTTATTTGTCCCGACTTCCAACTTCTAAATTCGCATGCGCGTTTTATATGAATCTTACGAAGCACACAATGTGGGCCGCTAGCATTCCAGGGAGCAAGCGGTTAAGCCCCTCCGGAGTTGCCTATTTTCTGCGGTCATAAGCGGAATAAAACTTGCCCGAACCCAGGGCAAAGCAATGAGGTTCGAAATATACATTTACAAATTACGAGGAACCTGCCGGACTGCAACTGACGATATGAATATTTACTTACGGACTTCCACCATAATGCAGCCCTACGACCGTCTTCATTTACCCAGGAATCGCACCAGCTCGGTAATTACCGTTTCGCTCTGCTCCTGTTGAACCCAATGGCCTGCATCGTCGATAAGCACGACATCACTCTCATCCATCCTCCCACAGACCTCATTCTTCATTCTCACCAAAGCCCCCGGAGCCTGATAAACACCCCAGTCCAGCTTACCCGCAATGAACATCGCGGGGACCTCTACGCCTTTTCCGGCGTACTCGGACAAATCTCGAGTCCACTGAGCATCGATGGCGCAGCGGTACCAGTTTAGGCCGCCTTGAAAGCCTGTACGGGAGTATTCGTGGGCGTAGGTGGAGAGCTCAGAGGGTGTGAGCCAGGGTATTTCGGGTGTGGCTTGGGATTGGTGCACCGCATCGGGCATTGTTTCGTGCTGGAGCATCACGTAGTACCTCGGCAGCTCTTCCATCTCGTCTATTGATGCGAGGGGATGAGGAACGCTGCTTCCCAGCCCGGCACCGTCTGCAGCCTTGGCGTGGAAATACCCACGGAGAAACTGCTCCAACGGGTGACTTTGCATTATATGCTTGTTTGCATCCGGGGACGAGAAATATGCGGTGTAATGTTTTCGAGGAGGATTCATTAAGGACAGTGGTTTTTCGACTGCATTGATGGGGAAAAGAGGTGCATTGGGCGCGCTGAGACCCGTGAATGGGGCGCTCATAAAAACAGCCGAATGAAAGATGTCTGGGCAGGTAAGCGCACAGAAACCTGCAACGAGGGATCCGAAATCATGTCCCACCACCGAAGCGGTTGAGTAGCCAAGAGTATGAACCAATGTCACAATATCTTGGACTAAGTGTGACATGCGGAAAGGCGCCAGATCGTCGTCATACTGAACAGGCAACGCGGTTGTTCTGCCATAGCCCCATTGGTCTGGAGCAACGACATGATACCCCGCCTGCGTGAGAGGGTAAATTATTTTGCGCCATGAATAGGCAAGCTCCGGAAAGCCATGAAGAAGGACAACCAGAGGAGCATCAGATAAAGACCCAATGCCTTCTAGGACGTGGTGGTCAGAAGTGTCTCGGAGTCGAATTTTACGACATCTGACGTTGGCGAGAGTCTCGGGGCGGTATGAGCAGTAACAATCGGAGCCGACCATGACAGGACTGGCGCAACAACTCTGGGCCAAATTATGGGTGCATGACTTCCACAGTTATTCAGAATTCAGGTCCCTCGGGCCGTGCCGATATTCCGATATGTCGCAGGCAATCTCCGTTTTGCCTTCAATGTACTCCGAGCAAGCCTAAAGGTAATAGACGTTTCTAAGAATATTACGGCGACCTGGTCGGTGGCGCGAGTCGTTGTGATGCGGTGTGCTAACGTTGAACGTATGGTGGCGAGAGGACTCCGCCGCCTGTGACACTCGCGGTGTTTCTCGAGATGATCATCAGGCTCTTGCAATTCTGTAGCGATTCTGAACTTTGGGGGTTGGTCCCTAGGCGTATTGAACCGCATGCCTACATGTCATGTCAAAACTAAGACGCGTGGCCTCAGTGGAAGTCAAGAAGGCATCCGATGTATAGACGTTACTACAAAAGTGACTTTGGTTATTTATATGACAATAGGAAAAGGGAAGACAGACAGATGCGCCAAGTTACGGGAATTTTTAGCGCGATACCTGGTATACTTTTCTATTGGCAGCCACCTTGCAGAGTGTGCGCAGCGATGGCTTACAGGGTCGATAGATCGACGCGTTGCTTTTGAGCTTGCATACTTGAAGCTCCACGGGTCTGGATACGTTCAGTATCGTTAGAGTGCGAGCGACACGAAAATGCAAAGTATCCGAGCCGGACCCTCGTGAGTAAACTTCTGCGTTGCCTCGTTGAGCATTGTTCTCTAAAGCTAAAGTAGATGTCACGGGTATGAAACTTTCAGGCGGGAGAACTTAACAGTATCTAATTCGTTGTCTGCCGGTGGTGATAGACTTCTGGCCTTCAAAGGAGAGCTGGTGCTAAACAGCGCAGCCATAAGATTCTGAACTGCTGGGTGGCTGTGTCGTCCTGTCGGCCCGGAGCGGGGATTGCCGAATGCTCTTGTCTGAGCCACGTGGTCGAAAATGGCTGAACCTTGGACAATTGTCCTGGTCATTTCTTCATGTCATGGCTCGTTTCCGTGCATTTTCCAGTGACGACGATTCAAGCAGCGATGATGAACCTTCGGTAGCGCCGATAACTGAAAAGGCTAGGCAGCCTTTGGCCGTCCATTCCGACGACGACATGGACGATGAAGAAGAAGAGGAAGAGGCAGAGGACGAAGAGGGAGAGGAAGAGGAGGATGCTGAATCGACAGGCTCTGGCTCTTCAGATATGCTCGAGGAAGACCTCATTGTGCCGCGGCGGCGAAAAGAGGCGCTGGTCGAAGATGAGGACGGTGAATACCAGGAAGTCAGAGACGACCGCCCGCCACTGCCAACAGCGCCGTCAAGACTGGACCTCGACGCTCAACGGATGCACGTTATGCAAACGTCTTTTTTCCGCATGCCAGAAGAAGCAGAAAACATTCGTGCAATGATGCAGGACGTGCCACAGCCTGCCCTACGCGTCCACAATACCCTAAACAGAAAACATAGCCGCGATTCAGATGGTGATGGGATGAGGTTCGAGTCTAGAGAGGTTTGTTGTGCCCGGTTTTCTGTATTGTGTCGCTGACAATTATTTAGAGGGCCTCTTTTGCGCACGACATTGAGCCGCCAGCTTACCGCCCGTCGCGAAAATATGCAAAAGTTGCAAGTTCATCGTCTATTTCTGGTGGCCATGAAGATGCCTCGGTAGATGCGGGACTAGCATTTGGGCGCTCGTTCCGGGTTGGGTGGGGTCCTGGTGGCACATTGGTTCATCTAGGTAGCCTCGCCGGACCGGCTTCTACACTGTATGTGACAATTTTATCCAAATTTTATCTGCGTACTTATGCTATATTCCTTCAGAAAGTCTACTTCAAATTCCTCCACAATATACAACATCCGCGTTCCCTTGTTCTCCAAGCCCGCTTCTCCGCATTCCTTATCTTCACAAGAACTCACTACCAAGCTCTTACAGCACCATCTATCTCATTCACCTATAACCCGAGACGATGCCGGCATACCCTTTGCGGACCCTACATCCCCAAATCTGCATTTTGCCTCATTTGCGTCTCTCTTCCCTACGACAGATCATTCCTATGAAGCTACACTTTTCCGATTAGGCCAGGCTTTATTCGATCCCCTGGACCTTCGGCTTGGGCCTGATATCACTGTCGATATCAAAAACCGTGTTTCAGGATTGGCACGGAAAACTGCTCTGACTGCGTGGCTGGAGCACACTGTGGCACCTACAGTCGACGCTGCACTACGCGTCCCAGGAACAAGTGCTACCGCACGTGTATGGACGCTGCTAACGGGAAACCAAGTCGAAAAAGCGTGCGAGGCAGCAATGGACGCCGGTTATGTCAAGCTTGCGACCCTCGTTTCGCAGGCTGGCGGAGAATTTGACTTCCGCGAGGATGTGAGAGAGCAAATAGAGCTGTGGCGGACAGAGCACGTCGATGTACACATTGATGAATACGTCAAGCGAGTGTATCGTTTGCTTGCCGGGTTAGCAGATACAACGGATTTGGACTGGAAACGTATATTTGGGATGCACCTGTGGTTCAACCAACCCATCGATGCACCTATTGCGGAGATATTCCGGGCATTTGAGCGTTCTGTCACATCTCTCCCGACAACTAAGGATGGCCGTCCGGATGGGCTCTTTTCGATCCTGAGACTGTTCGCAGACCCGGCGTGTTCGTTGACGCGAGTGTTGGATCCAGCGTCATTTGGGTCTTCACGTGTCGATTACACACTTCCATGGCATTTGTATATCATCCTATCACGGTGTATGCGTATTAGGGATTTTTCGGATCGTGACGATCCTCGTGGTCGGAATGTCGAGGATATCGGGGGATTAGAGGATGAGGGAGAACGAGTAGATGGGCACAGTCCTACAGCGGATTTAATGACGAGCATGTACGCTGGTCAGCTGGAGCAGCTCGGGCTCATACAAGAAGCGGCATTTGTTTTGTTGCATATTGAAGGATCTGCCGGGTATGCCAATTAGATCATTTAATTTCGCCTTTTTTGCTGATTTTTCAAATTTTTCTAGCCGGGAAAAGGCTGTCAAAGACCTACTGGCACGGTCCGCGCACTTACTAGATGACTGGATGGTCCGTGGCTTGGTGGGGAGTTTGAAATTGCCTATGGCCTGGGTGCAGGAGGCGCAGGTAAGTTGGATTTCATGGTGACCTCGCGGTACTGATGCATTGCATAGGCAATTTATGCCCTCTATCAAAACTCGCCCTTCGAGGCCTATGAACTGTATCTTTCGGCTAGGCTGTACAACCCAGCGCATGACATTGCTGTTGCAGAGCTTGCCCCCGAAGCTGTTTTGCGGAAAGACTTGGAACTTCTCAAGACCATGTTTGGGCGATTTCAGGGTCACCCCGTCGATGGCTGGAGTACTAGGGGAAAGGTGATTTTTACCAAAACCCCCACCTCTGTATAATTGATCTAATCAAATCTACAGCTATTCGTGGACTACGCAAATGTGCTTACACGGTTACCAGAATTGTATGACGACGAAAGTACGAGCGCGGAGAAGACCGAGGAGATCGAGACGTTGACGCGCACCGGAGCGAGGCTAGTTGGCCTGTTACCGGATGTGTTGGACGGAAGGCACAAGGAGGCCTTGTCAATGATGTTGGACGCGCTGGTGAAGATGGTGGATAGGGAGAAACCTGGTGCACTGACTCAGCTCCATCATATCGATGGGACGACACGGATCCAGCACGTACGTGCGACGGGTGTGAAGCGATTTTTGAAGAGTATACAAGTTAATTAGTATGTTTGTATTCCCCCTTCGTCTGAGTAATTTGTCGTTATGTATGTCGCTCTGACGCGGAGACATTCTTCGTCAGTTTCGATTAAGGATTCTGCTCTATCCCTTCCTTCGATAGCTGAATCGTTTTGAATACTAGAAATAGGCTAGACTTCGGTAGAACATATACCGATTCTGGTTGGAAAGAATGTTTTAGATAAAGATATCGTTTCAGGGTTTTGTTCGTATGTTAGCTATTATATTATGAGCCAGGACGTTTCTGGGCATGATGCGGCAACAGGAGAATTCTGATGCTGACCGGACAGGAACTGTACAAAGAATTTTTTTTCAGTACACCTACGCACTTCCTTCGTGCAGAAACTCAGGCATGACATAGGTGCAATGATTTAGCATACAACTTTATTTAAACAGTATTTCGTTGCTACACTTTGTGGCAGAATATTCTGTGTAAGAAGGGGCACCAAAGTATGATGAAGGGTTGAATAAGGAGGCTCAGAATTGGTTCAGAACACATAGACTAGATAGCATGGATTTGGGACCCTGAAGTAGGCATAATATAAATGTCCAAAGAAGAAACACGAAAAGGAAGTAGTCTTGTAGGTGTCAATGACAATGGATTGACGGTGCGCGCGTTTAGTCAGCCGCAAGGAGTCCAGTACTGCATGTTGCTGGCCCCCATGAAGAGGACCAAAAATTTCCGAACAGTCTTCTGGGCATCTCGTGGATGTTTGCGGTGGTAGAAACGATAAGTTGTAGTCCAGGCGGCCGTATCGGAGCAAGATGTTCGTTAATGCTCTCCACATCGGCACGACTGAAACAGGAAATACTGATTGAACGGAGACATTGGCCCCGCATCCTGACCATAGCGGTGAGAGGGCCCCATAATGAGGCTTGTATGGAAGAAGGTGCTCGAAGGATTAGATGCTGTAGATTTGGAAGAAATCCGACAGAAGCAAGAGCATCTAAGATAATTTTTTCGTTTCGAATGAGCCTAACATCTAGGCTCACCAGGGTGTCCACCAATAAGAGAGTGTTTTCAATGAATGCCTGACCAATAAAGTCGTCGAAGGTGACTTTGGTAAGGGGGCAACGAGAACGATAGATAAAATCGTTCATCATCGTGACAGCGGCATACACATCGGGCGTATTCTTATCACCAGTTATGCCAAGGTCATCTAAGGAAGATAGACGCAAATGCGGAAGTATACTCGGTGATGATACAGTTAGGCGCCGGACTTTCGGAAGATGGATGTGATGAGGGAGGAAGATGTCGGGACCCATGTTTTCGTCTGTTTTAAGATGACATTCTACGAGAGACCGGTAAACTTCAAGGTTAGAAACATTGTCCACACATGCCGCCAAATGGGTGATATGATGAGGAAACATGAAATCGCCGAGCTCATGTGTGTCATGCAAAGCCACCTTTCGAAGGCAAGGAGCTTCAACGAAGACATTTCTGACATCTTCAGGCAACTCCCCTCTGCTGGATTGTGGTACATACGAAGTTTTCAGAGTCAAAGATTCCAGACAAGGAATCTTTCCGCGAACCACCTTCAACCGCTCCAACAAAGGCAGGGATATCTGTAGGTGAATGCTCCTCCACCGATATGACTCCTCGAGGATCACGGACAGGGCTGGGGCGACCGCATACTCATCCTGGTCGCCGTCAAGTTTTAACACAATGTCGAGAGGATGCTGTGCCGAACGAGAAATCATGGCCTTGAGTGCGAGTACTGTATCTGTTTCCATCGAATGATATTCCTAAAAGTGAAGGACGATGTATGACTAGAGTCGAGGATATGATAAAACGATATCTCTCCAAGCACCGCATACATGGCTCAGTGTCCACGGACCCTGAAAAAAATCTAATGCCGGAGGTTCCTTCCACTCGGGCCATGGTGTGTAGGTCTTGGGGTTGCCATCCCACCACTGCAAGAACTGTATCTCGCGAAACACGGTTCGAAGAATGTCAATGGGAAGACGTCGGATAGGCGCTAGTGTGGAGGAATAGGCCGCCATGGACTTGTGAACGGTATCGCGACGGCGTTGCATCTCTGACCTGACTTCATCGATGCGGTGTAGCAATGCATCGTACACCGAGATCTGCTGTTGGAGTTCCTCGATATTTTGGAGTATCCAACCACGGTCGGTATCAAGTAAGGTGCGAGTTGCACGAAGGATATCGGAGACCTGGGAATTCAGAGCATTGGGTGGAAGTAAAGGCTCTGGTGCAGAATGCGCTACTGCATCCAAGTGGAACATTGCATCTGTTGCATTCATGATGCCTCTAACCCTCCTGTTTTAGTAACACTTTTGTCATATACGCAAGGCGGAACGTACTTCTCTTGGATATCGCAAAGATAAGTATCTTGCTAAGTTGGCATTCGTCGGTGTTATGTCGTGGGTTGTGATGCTTATCATCGATATACAGTATTTGCGGCACATCGGATGCCGAACACCACTAAGCGCCGGACTCAGGCTGACTTTCACGTACCAGTGTGATCCCTGATCAGTGATACCTCTCATAACCTGGAATTTCTCAAGCCAGCTACGGCAGAGTTCATCAACGAAACAGAACCGTGCCGAAGGCCTGAAAATCCCACCGATTCACAGAGTCCTGGCAGGACAACGTTAAACTTGAACGAACTGTTACGTGGTGGATAGTAATGCCTTAACGGCAAATTAGTCATAAGTGTCTTTACATCTAACAGGACTAACCAATGATCCATGTGCTCCGACTGGGACGAACGCGTTGTTCCAATTTCTCCTGGCCAGGTGCGAGAAATTATTGTTTGCTTTTTCAGCGAGCATCTCATCGCTGGACTTAGATAAAGGCACGCTCGCTACTCTGCACGCTGCAGAGCAGACCAAACGAAAATTGGTAACAGTGGCATGCCCCTCAAGCCTGCGGACAAGATGTCAGGGACAGAGGCCAAAGGCAACGTAGCTGCAAAATGCTTCAAATTCTCAGCACCTCAGAAGAAGAAAGTGAACAATTCGAAACTGACAACGAAGGAGAAGAAGGAACGCAGCATTCCACGTCTTTGACCCTCTGCCTCGCCCTTCAGAGCGTGCTGACCTGCATTACATTCATTAACCCACTTCGATATTTGTCATGTCATCCAACAGATCCTTCGCAAGCTTTGAATTTGGCGGCCCTTTGCCCTGGCGCTCACCAGGTCCCTCGTTCCTGTTGAGACCACTTCAACGTTATGGAAGAGACTAATACTCATTTTACAACCAACGTCACGCAGATGTGATGTGGTCTGAGCACTGACACCCAATCGAATTGTATTAGCGCGTCTACCTACGATGAAAGGGCAGAAGATAGAGTCAAGTCTGATCCAATTAACCCATTCATGGACCTGTTTGGAAGGCCACTCCAAATGGCAGATGGAGAAACGACATAGCTAGAGAGCATACAACTCTTCATGAAGTTAACACTGTTTCTGGTTTGAAAGGAAAAACCTTTGTCAGTATTTGAAGACATCATCCATGACAGACTTACAATCATTTTGAAAGAAATTATCTCCATAATCGAATAATAGTTCTTCACCAGATTGAACTCTCCGATCTGCATACGAATAACATTCAACGTACTTCGCGGTTCAACTGGAAAACAACGTACTGGCATATATCCCAATGCGGTGTTCCCCGTTTACCAGTTTAGCTTTCATGAGGCAATTTCAGGACAAACCGTCGTTTGTGGTGTGGATTCCACTCACTCATAGAACGGCAATTGGGTCGCTTGCTATGATTTATATATCGCGATTCGTTTGAGAGGTACGTGCTGTCCACTGTGAGTGTCTTGTTTAACTCGAACATATAGTTTCGCTTTCGATGTTGAGCAAGATCACTTCAGCATGTATGAGAAAAATCCCCGAAAGCACGAGGCAACGTACCATCGTGTATCCACCGATGGCTCGAAAATAAGTTCCCCGACGTATTCTGGTTTCTTGTTAGGTCGGTCAAAAGCGCCGTTTGTTAGGGACTTGCCGATAATGTAGTCATCTTTCTCGGCGGGCTCTAAAAGATAGAGCCCCAGCCCCCATTGGCTCTCCTTAACCTCCACTGCCTAGAATAGGCGATATAAATAATCGCCGAAACTCACGAAACGAGAAGGAGGGATGATTACCTTCTGCCTGCCATGCTGGATGGCCATGTTCTTGCAGATCGTACAGTCATCCAGATCTAGGTGTTGTCAATTGACGTAAAAAAATCTTCGAACCGAACACCGACCTCTAGAATAGGATTTCACTCAGAGCTTACAAGCAGAGGAATCGAAAGGCGCACCTGGCTCTTCCTTTGTGGCACAGTTCAGGATCGCACTCTTTGTTTTCCAGGAAGCACGAGCAAGGCTTCCTCCGGCATTCTCTAGTTGTGCAATCACAGCCAGTCCGTCGGCGGATACACGGCTTTCGATGACCCGCGCATTGACAGTTACGCATGCAATGAGTGCTGTTATTAAAACACAAACAGCCGGAATTGGCGTCGCAGGGACCGTCATGCTCGCAAGGTATATTGCTATGCCTCCGTCAGGACGTTATTCACGCAAAGGCCAACCACATACGGAGTGAATGTATGATGATCTGTATCTGAGTAGCGCCCGAGATCAAGTTTGGCGATAATTGCGAAGGCAAAGATAAATACCTTTGATCTTTAAGTTCCTGGAACGCATTGGGGGTCTCTGGCGTGTGAGAGTGTCCACCAAATCATCCGGGATATACGTACATCGCCGTTTAAAGATCTACAACTAAGAATCAGACTGTATAGCTGGTGAAAGGTGAATCGCCAGACCTCTCGGCAAGGTTTTCTACAGATGGTCGTGAGTTCGCATGGAGTCATGTCTGGGGCATGGCCCAGCATAAAACGCAGCGTCTCAATGTCCTCGGGAGTCCAATGCGTCTCCTAAAGATCACGAATGAGAACGCAAAAAAGACCGGTAAAAGAAATGCTACAATGTAGGGCGGATTTCCGTGAAGGAAACAGTTTGCACTACAAGGTCCCGAAATATCATCAGATAACCTGATGTTTTTCTTTTTAGGTATTTGTTTCAATGGTATTGGACTATATTCCCCTGCGAGAGCTACTATTAATGCAACCTACAGGTTTTCGAAGGCACACCTACAATGAACCATGCAATGACTGACAAGGCAGTTTAGATTGTTGCAAAACATTGCTATCTCGCGCGCCCCGGATCCAAAATCTGGCCGAGAGAATGACGTTGTGAGCCAAGGGAGCAAGTCCCTACATTAAAAATCAGGTCAGTTATCTAGTATACGCAAGAAAGAACTGCTCTGCCTTCGACAACCGAGATTCACGATTTCTTGCATGTCCAAGGGAAATACACCAGTCTTGTCTATCTCTTCCAAGGTCAGATTATTCAGATCCATCAAGTTCTGCGCCGCATCAGAGATGATGATCTCAACTGAATTTAAAAATAAGAACGGTAAAGCATAGAGAGAAAATGAGACGTTACTGTCGGGATCATCCAGTGTCTGCCACTCAAATTCCTTGTAATATGTGTGATGCAGCTGGTCTCCATCCTGCGGAATCTCAATAAAGTGGGGATCATCCGCGAACGGCATGAAGGCCATGCTATCCGGATCATCGCCGTGGAAGACGCTGCGACTGACCAGAGGCGAAGATTCATATGCCGAGCACTCTGGAAACAGTGCTGTAACTTCAATGACCTCGACGGGTAGCCAAGAGGTAATAGTTCCGCCATTTTGATATTGCTGGACATAGAATCCATCAGCTGTCAGTTTCACCGCGTCGCCAATTTCCCATTCGTCTTCATCGTCTTCGTCTTCGTTTGATTCCTGAACGGCTAAGTTTTGAATAGCCTCCCGACAATATTCCTGCTCCCAAGCATAAAACGCGTCCCAGGCGTCTCTGAAGGCTGCTTGAACCACCAAAGTCGTAGGATTGTCGTTGGTCGGGTCATTCATAGAAATACGACGCGGCGTAACTTGAAAACACTTCAGAGTCAAATTTTGTGGCACTTGAATATCAATTGTTGAAGGAGAACGCACTGCAGAAATTTTTCAGAAGTATATCGCGGCTTAGATAAACTATGGCGTTGCAGTAACAGAACAGCGAGCTAGGGGAGCAGCACGAAAGAGATAGGAAGAAAAGGGAGACGCAGAAATGAAGACGAGTCACGCGTAACGAGTTCATAACGCGACATCTTCACGGCCTTCACGGTCCGTGCTTCCGTGTTGACGACTTAACGAGTGTAATCAAAGTGTAATGCGCGACTCGAGCGTGACAATATTGATGTGGTATGTTGATGATAATTCTCACGACACTGAGCAATGTATGTAGGGACTTTCTATCTGAACAACATCGCGATGGCGTCGCATCTTCGACCTCACTTCATCGATACGGTCTAACAAGACATCGTACACCGAAATCTGCTGTTGGAGAACCTCGGCATTTTTGAGTATCCAATCACAGTCGGTGTCAAGGAAAGGACACGTAGCACGAAGAATACCAGAGATCCGAGAATTCAAAGCCTTTGGGTGAGAGGACAAGCTCTGGTGAACGCGCCACTGGAACATTGCATCTGTCGCGTTCATGGTGCCTGCAATTTTCCTGATTTAGTTGTTCTTTTGTCATATACGCAAGGTGGAACATACTTATTTTGAATGTTCGACTGCCCTTCAAGTTGAGGGTAACTACTTAGATAGTATAACTACCACTCAGCCTTCCCTCGCGATGAAGTCTATCCACTGGTTTCGGATGTCCTTTGTGCATCGACCTCTTCTTGATGCTGGCTATGGCTGGATTCACCAGAGAACTTGAAGGACAGCCTCTCAGAGTTGCCAGAGGACCATCGTCACCGCTCGGAGGCGATCGAAGTAGCATGATAGCAGTCACGTTTTCGCCGATCCTAGCTCCCTCAGAGTCCCATCTCTAACAAGGTTCTTCCTTCTGCATTTCAAGTTCGTTTGAGACCGAGAGATATCATTGGGTTGTGGCCAATAATCGCCTCACCCATTATCGAATTTGTGCTGGATTGCGCAGAAATGAGGGCTGATGGTTCCGAATACTGCATATCACTCAGACTCAGTGCGGATAGGGCATGCTTCTGTTCCAAGTAACACTTTTTGATAAACTTGTTCATGTTGGGAATAGATGTCGGCAGGCACAATGAACGCGAGGGATATGGCTCGAACGAACGTATATTGAAGGACAGATACGTAGGTGGTGGTGGTGGTGGTACGAAGCCAAGAAGCAGTAATGATCAGTACGAAGATCAAAATAAAGTAAAACAAAAGACGGCGAGCCGTCGGCCTGATGGCTGTAAAACCATTATCCTCAACAGTTCATAACGTCCTTCAATCTCATTTGGCCATAATGCTTATATGTAAACCGGTTTCCGGTCTACAAGTCGCCTTCCTCGTGGATCAGGCTGCTCCTTGTGGCTCGGGCTTCACTTACTCAAACTACGCTACATAATATCGTGATGTAATTCCCACGATGAAACACCACGCCATAAACCACTCGTAACCATTTCAGCCCCCTCCGAGTTACCCTTCAAGACGAGGTACATAGTGTACGGCACCTCGAGCATACCCAGTTTAACACTGGACATTGCACGAACAGTCTCGTGGGACCCCGCCTTCAGACCGGGGAACTGCGCTGTGTAGGTCTTCGAGAACGTGTTTTGAATGCCGAACTTCCATTCATTGTTCTGGGACGCTTCGATATTTATCTTTCCATTAGAGACGAAAGGGATTCCAGCTGCAAAGAGAGGAGTGGTCATTCTTGATGTGTCATGAATGGGACTTTAAGAAGCACCGGTGGACGAACCGACAGGCGAATACATAGGTGCCTGGAAAGGAAACTCATGAACGCACCTGAGAACTCAGTCCCCACGGTAATTGTGCACCCAGTCATGTACTCAAATGTCGAAGTGTGGGTGATGTTCTCCGAAAAGCCAAACGTCACGGCCTGCTCGTGGCAGGAGTCGTTCCTAAGTGTATGGTCTGCGAGAACATGAGATGTCACGTTGGAGATCTTACCAGACGCGACATCATACTCGACTCTCCTAAAGACCATGTCTTCAAAAGCGAAACTGAAGTACTGGTCGGAATTGATTTCTGACCTGGTGCAGACTCCCACTTGAGGGACTGGCGATGTGCGCGAGTAAATGACGACGCCTGTCGAGGGGCACAGGAGGCGGAACAAATTGGCGTACGTGCCACTTCCCTCTTCGAGGGTGAACCAGCTAGGAGAGAAGCGGTCAGCGCGGTTTGGGGAGATATCGATGCGAACGTACTTGTCGTTGTAAGCGCCGTTTCCGTGAACGTGTCCAATGAAAGGCTCTACGGAGGTGCGCGAGAAGAGCACTTTTCCAGTTTCCTTGCTCTTGATGGCGTAGAGCCCCGCTCGCGAGCCCGTACCGTGGATAAGCGTGAAAAAGTGGTGTGGGTATACTGGCCCTTTGTCGTGCCCGAATTCAGGGTCTGCATTGTCTCGTGAAAATAGAACGTGTTGGCTGTCATGGGCGACTAGTTGAAAATATACGCCTTGAGGTGGGATGTACATTGAGGTCTGGTCTGTAGGAGTCAGCTTTTAATTTCCATTTTCCAATGTGGCTTAACTCGGATGACTGACTGTGCGCCGGAGTGGGCAGGGATCGATAGTTGGCCATGAAAACACCTGGGGCAGCCTTGTTTGACCAGCTTTTGTATTCTCAGTAAGAGTGCTGAGGAGATATCCACTGATGAGATGGTTTCAGTAATCAAGATATCGATCAGTCTTTCGGAGACGCGATAGAACCCATAGCCCTGTCAAAGCCGGCGTATTATCAGACAAGACAAGCCCCATTCGAATCCGAGAAGTAGATGTCAGCCCGTGCCGAGAGTAAAGACATGGGAAGAAGGAAATCTTCATCATCTTGTGACAGATCTTAGAAGTATTCCGTTTTTTGGAGCTGCTTCCTGTATTCCTCAGTTCCTCATCTCAAAGAGTGAGAACAGAAATACTTACTGGATATTGGGGATGCCGATATTTCAACGCTTAGTTAAAGCTCCAGGCGCTGCTTGTAAGGCATCCTTGCGACTGCCGGGGATATGTAGTGAATGCAGTGACAATGGTGAAGGGAAGTAATAAGTACCAGGCATGAGTGCTTCTAGACATTCGCGCCATTGGATAAGTGGTTAAAATTCACAAGAAGACGGTGCCACTGCGTTCTGCAAGATGATATGCATTTGCATTTTACCTACTACAGACGCAACGAGTCACAGCACACCTCAAGTAAAACGGGTTGAACGTGGAAGGTGAAGAGTACCGGCTCCATAATGGTATTCACGAAGAAAGTGCTGGTTTTCATCTATAACATTGACAATGTCAGACGAAATGAAAGGAAGGGGATGTCACGGTTCACCAATTGGCTGACTCGAACGATGTCAAGGGGAGTAGATGATGGTGGCCTGGCGGGACAGTCACGTTAGCAGCACGTACTCTTGATGTTCTCACGCTCTGACCATCTCGTCGACCACTACTAACAAACGTTTGTATCAAGGTCGTGATGTGTTCAACATTTGTAAATTTAACAGCAACGTATATAACCGAAGCACTGAAGGTGATAAGAAGATCAAGCAAAACATAAACAACGCATTCGATTCCTTCTTCATCAGAAGCCTATAGCTTTAGAACCAGAGTCGGTCTGTGTGTCGAATGAACAAACATCGATTCACAAAAATGGTTATGCAAAGTACTCACAGAAGAATTTTCGTCAGTATCTCCCATGATTTCCACCGTGGTTGTGATATTAATATCAACCTGCCCAGACTTGAAAGTTTCGATGTCAGCACGAGGACAAGAAACAAGCAGGAGCGTCGTACCTTGTTTGTGTTGCCAGCTCTCTCGGCATCTGCTAAGCGCCGACTATGGGCACCGAAGGTGGAGAGACCCAATGTGTTGACGTTGGCTGAAAAGCTATCATTGATAGGTTTAGTAGGTCTACGGGCGTTCAACCTGGAGCAAGATCGTAAGGACAGATGATTACGCGGAGAATCATGAAACGAACGTAGCAAGGAAGGAGTTCGAATATACTTGATGGTGTGCATGTTAGCTCGAAGCTTAAGCATGCGGAACGGACATGTTTCACATACAGTTCGCAACTATCTGGTAGACAGCCAGATATACGAGGTTTTGGGGGTAAGCTATGTTCTGGGAAACTCCAATGTCAGCGTATAACGACATACGGGGATGATAGAGTAACCCACGAAGACAATGACGAAGATATCCGCGACCCTGGAGATGAATTCGTCACTGAAACGATAACATAGGAATATGATATGCATTTACGAAGTTATAAGACCATTGTGAACGGCGTAGACAATAAGTCTATTAATCAACGTGTCGGTGCTGTAATATGATTGAGTCTTCCAATCAGTTTGACTGTACCGTGGTGTATAATGGCGTACCGTTTGATTCCAGTACGACTGCTGTGGAGAAAATAGCAAAGTAAAAGAGCGACCAGGAGATCCGTCATTACGTAGAGAGCCAAGGAGGCCCTGATGAGGCACTGCATAACCGAGATGAATATGAGTCAAAAGACCATGTCCAACGAATGCTTACAGCCATAGTGGAGCGGTTAAACAGAATGAAATACTTCAGATGCAGGCTGAAAATGACACATGAGACCGGCGAGACGCCTGAGAATCATTGTCAGTCCTAACCTATAGCCGGTGATACCTAAAAGGCAAAATGGATGGCTTCTGATGAATACCCTTCACATAAGAAGCTTCAATACGCACACATGCTGGTTCCTAGAGGGAGGCTGTGTCACGGAAAATAGAAGAAGAGTACGAGACACTCACCCAAGCGACAGATAGAGGGAATGACCTAATTCTAAGGTGAGTGTCATTGAGCAACGCCAAGGCATATGGATCTCACGACGACGGCCACTAGAGGTATATTGTGATTCGACACTGCATAGAATATCAGAAGGTGGTAATTGGAACAAAAAGAACTGCAGTTACATTGGTATATCCGTCGGGCATAATACAAGTAGACAAGCAAAGCAATAAGGGCCTACGATCATAAGACAACCTGAAGGAGCTACGGACAGCGCTGAACCACGTACCGTCATGCTGACGTTGAGCTAGTTGGCGTATGTATGTAAGAGCGCGCCACAGAGACAGCATGAAAACTCACGGATACCGACCTGGCATATATTTCAGTAAGTTCTCATTCTCACATGGAAAATCTAGTGCTTGCCAGGTCACTTCAGCTAGAGCAGCTGGATCCCCATAATGCAGGATGACATAATAGTAAATGGCATGGCTACCGAAAACCAAATGCAAAACTTCCAAAATCCTTACGCAAACGCGCAGTGAGAGTTGGTGGGTAGTTGATTGGTAGCGATGAGTACCATATAGTGCCAACCTTCAAGTCTGTTAGTGCCAGGTCGCTAAGAAGAAGTATTTACTGCTTACCATGGCCTTGAGGACGGTACCGTCAGAGTAGCGAGTGTAATAATACCAGGTTTGAGTGCAGGTAACGCCGAACAGGCTAGACAGACGAGGTTAGGGTGTAGACGAATGCACATTGGGAAGTTGATGAACCATGAGGATGCGATGATACCGATAAGGAATGCGCCAAAAGTACCGTTGAGTGAAGCTTCAGCCATTTGAAAGTAGCTGAGGAGAGAATGTGAGATTGCTGCGTTTATATTATCATGAGGGTCCTCCCCGCTGATGACGGGGATCTCGCATTGGATACACAACGTCAATGAGGGACATACCGGCTCCAATGCATTGGTCCGCTCTATTGTCTACTGGCCATTGAGTACTCACATCGCATCAAAGAGAAGAGTGATCATTTATGCAGGCACAAATAGATTCATAAGATAGCCTGCCGATGGGAACATAACAATCAGAGCAATCAGAACAGCTACTATTCTTGGGCAGAGTAATCAAACCGACCATTGGCTAGGTGAGTTTACTGTGCGTGGGATGAGGAGCCTTCATGTAAGTAGAGAGCGCATGATATCAGACCGAAGATGCCTGTGGGACTCCATCAAGTGAGGTATGTATATAAACATCCGAGTCGGAGAAAGTGTGCATTGGTTGGTGTCGAAGCTCTTTGAGTACCGCCCCTATAAGGACAACATAGCCAGGGTCACGAAGAGTGAGAATTTCGCAGTAAATTTTGATGCTGATCGATCAACGTAACATTAAAGTTCAAAGTTCGTAAACTTCAATGGACTGATGGGTGGTTGACCACCAACTCTAAAAGATGTCGCTAGTACTCAAACTCCGATGGAATTGAGTATATTTTTCTCTGGATGATTTCGACAGTCGATGGAATAATATATCGGCATCCCGTTGCCTCGCCAAAATTAACCTGTTTCCTTGGATGCTTCCCCGGTCGACGGACCCCATGGCGACGATCCCGTTCTGCACGGCTGCAGTTCGAGGATGGATGTTGTAGCGTCAATATACAGTCAACGTTGCAGGTCATGATGTTATGGCACCCTCGCTCCTTAGAGCATGTCAATTCCGTAATGAATGACACTCGCCAAGCAACACTCGTTCTAACCAGTAAGTGGTACCAGGACACTTGCTGGGAAGGACGTGCTTCGCCAGCTCCACCTCAACAGCGAAACTGGCGCGACGGGCTCTTTGGACGGGTTGAACAGACAGGTAACAGCTTGAACTCGGTGGACATCTAGAGTCGACAACTTTGGCCCCAGATGCTGGTTGTCGAATATTGTTCACTGTGAATTCACTACAGTTACTCTGGAATCGCCCCGAAGTTCAGCAGCTCTTGACATCGGCATCCTAATGGTCAACATAAAGCCCGGCACCGTGAGTCTAAGTATCGAAGGATAGTCAGGAAAGAAACCCAGATGCACCTAAACAAACATCCCTTTGAACGCCGTTAAGGCCGGGAACGGTCACTGAATGTTCCTCCGACGGAGCAGGAATGTGTATGGCTTTGAATGAGCCGCCTGGACGTTTGCGCCTCTTGGCGGACGCGAGGTGAGCCAGTGACCGAAAGCCATGGTCCCGGAGGTTGACGATGGACTCGGGGCCAAGAATGAAGAGTATGAAGCAGGCTTCGTCGGCATTGGCGGGGATGGTACTTGTGACATCTAGAGTGTGCTCAGACTTGTTTGTGATTGTGTTGTTGACATTTCTTTGATTCTTAACCATCATTACCCTCAACGCTTTAACGCGCACATTGGCAAGGTCTGGCACCTACATCGCTAGCTCAAGCCTTCTACTGAGGACCCGCTCAATTATCTCAGACCGGCCTTGGATTCAATGACGATGCACGGAGATGCTTAGAGTTTTTTTTTTCGACGTCTTCTGCTTCTCCAACACTCCGGCCAGTCTCAGCCTCGATATCGGATAGGAATGTGCCAAGGTGAGAGATGTGGGAGTGCCGAGAGGTATGGGTAGATGTTTGCTACACGCACGAACGAGGAGTGGGTTTTGGGTGAGGTGTTCGCTCTTCAATCAATCCCGTACGCTAAATATCTTTCTCCCAGGCCTCTATATATTTCCGTCGTCTCGCAACGGTAATGCAACTCACTGGTTACAAGCCGGCACCTTGCGATGATTTTTACGCCGAGTCGGCAGACAACGTTCAAGACAAGGAGACGCACGGACAACACTTGGCTCTGAAGGAGAAAAGGCTTCTCAAAGTCAATTTCACCCACGACCTGCCGCCTGCGCTCTCATGCAGCTTGCTTGTCCAGCGTCTCAACCACTGCCTATCGTGCGGAGCTATCGATGATTCACGGCGAGGAGAACTGTCATGGAGGAGATACGTTTGTTGAAATTACGGTGCAGGGCAGGGCTTGTTTTCTGGCATGCATGAGAGGTACGTACTCTGCATGTGAGTCGCTGTCTTTTGAAGCCGACGTCATTCCAGATCAAAACCCGCGTCTGTTGTGATATCTCGCTCAAAATAACTCTCGCAGAGGAACGTTGCAAGGTACGTTGCTAAGTCTCTACCCAACACCTTTGCTAAGCGTTCCCTCAGCTTGTGAACCTCATTTGCGACTTGGACGACAGCCAGATGTCTCATCAGCGCCCCAAAAAATATCGAGAGAATCTATGGCAATAATCTGATCCCTTATGAGACGCCTACTTGAATGACGAGAGGTTGCCCAGACTTCCTTTCCTCATCATTAACGTCTTACGTCCTATGATTTATTCCGTCGATCCTTGACCAACATACGGCGACTTGACGATCTCCATATCCCTACCCTTTGCTCTCTGCGATCTAGTAGTGACGCGTTTCTAGGCGTGCTGTTAGTGTCCCTGTCCGTGCCAGGCGATCCCTCATTTTACAACTAAGAGGACTCATCCGACCGACGGGGCCCTGCTTATTGTCCACCAACCGACTTCATGATCCCGCCATTATCTTCCATACTTCCTGCCGGGTGGGATTCCGGTTGCATTTCAATTTCGATGCTGTCCCACCATCCTGTGTTCGTTGGCAGACAGTCACTTTCAGACTCATGGAGCTCAGGTCGACGTATCTGTAGCACCGTCCGCCCGCTCTCGTTAATGAAACGGCGCAATTCAAAGTGGGCGAGCATCGCTTTCAAAGCAGATTGGGCTGGCGGAAGGTTAGTCAAATACTAGGCCCAAAGTGAATTTGAGACTCACAGTTATTCAGGGAATATTGGATATATCAAGAATGGAGAGTGAAGAATACTTTGTCAACAGCCGGTACTAAGTACAACTCAGGGATCGACGATGCCCTTGTCGACTTTGGATTTTGCGGATCCATCGCCTCTACGCCGACTTTGGCCGCCGTCATCAGTAGCAGCGTCGTCCAACTCATCTCATTTTCAAACTATTCTTTCGCCTCTTCCCGCAACACCAACTCGTCATCAGTCTCATGTCGGGATCGCGTCTCATAGTTGGTACACTTCAACGGACTGACGAGTTGAGAGAACTGTCCGCCGGTTATAAGTTCGCCTCTTGCTAGTGTTGCAACGTTGGGGGCTCAGTGACGAACAAGGCAGGACAGAGCAATCAGTGTCATCGAAGTGGCTCGGCGCCCCAGGTCGGCAGCGCGCCGTCTGATTTTATCACGCTCGGACCATCGCGGCAACCACGATATCGAACAAGAATCACACCGGCAAGCACTTACGAAAGCCACGCGGGACCGATGGAACCCGTTCAGGTCGCATGCCCATTTCGGATGCTTTCGTCGAGCTGTACACGCTACCAGTGCCACCACAGCGGACTACCAGACACCCCACCACCCACTCAAAATACCATCATGAACATACGACCGGGATCCTCAGCTCAAGAAAGGTCTGCCCACTGTATGGTTTGCCGCAGAAGGCTTTGTCCGTCGCAACTTGAACCATCTCTGGATCCGTAAAGGTCGAATTCAGGCATCTGACGGTGAGAATGGAAACACATAGAGGGTCACTGCTCATAAAAATGAGCAGCAGGCTGCACTTTTTTTCTGATGAGGCATTACTCGATCATCTGGTCGTAAACTCGCCTTGTGTCATTTTGTGTCTAATGGCTCCAAAGAGACTGAAGGTCTACCCGTCCCTTCTCCCGATTTGCCAAATTTCTGGAAACAGAAACTACCATGGACCGGCGCGAACACTACGAGCATTTGTGTTTCTATTATCAGTATGCTCAATGACGACATGTAGGGGGTTGGATGTTTCGCCTCGCGGGTAAATCCTTGTCCAAGATTAAGTGCTGAAATGAGACCTGATGTTTCCGAATGTTAGATGTCCAGATGGTGATAGGAATCGTGCCCATTCCAAGTAGCGCTTATTGATATACCTATCTATACGCGCCGTCCTTGACCGCCTTCTCCAATCACTAATCCTTGATATAATACACCTATTCCAAATTCAAACTGCGACGTGATGCTGCCTCCATCAAAGCAAACGGACTCTTTGCTCAGGACTTCCTTGATCCTGCGTAGTACTCGGGGCGTGAGAACCAACATGGTAGAGTCACCTGGCATGTGGAAATAATACCGCACGAACGCCAAAACACGACCAGACAATGAAAGGCTCTTACATCACCCACCACAGCGCTTATTGGGACCTCTTCTCTTCTTTATTCCTCAGCACAAGTTTTCGTCACAGCCTCTTCCACTGTCACGCGATCTATCTGCCGTATTCCTTCCTCGCTCGAACCGCCCCAAATCTTGATCAAAGCACAAAAGGGCTCCACACGTTCATTCGTGAACCACTAGGATCATCGACAAGTCAGTGCTGACTTGTCGAAGGTGCTGGCACCTCTTAAAATAGTGGAAGAGTTGCCTTTACCCGTAGCCACTTGACCCGTCTCTGGATTCGGTCATCAGCTTCCTATGTGTTTGAGCACTGCTCAAACCATGATGAACATACAGAACGATGGGGCCTGGCTTGTGAGTCCCTGACATCCCCAGGGCGGCTGGTGCATATAATTGGTTGATTGGCGCCTCTCGGAGAAACATCCTATATTCCGGCGCATCTCGTTCCGCCTGATTTTAGGCATTGCGGTGAGAATGTGCAACATACTGAAGGTCACTGCTGTACTGATTAATATGGAGCAGCTACTAACAATGTATAACTCACGAGGTCTTGCGAGCCCGTCCGAGATCCCCGATCATTGTCGAGAGATACCGAACATGTCGTCCGCCGTGGTCTGTTCTGCTTTTTGACCACAAACATTCTGAACTTGTATATTCTCTCCTAGGCCACACAACTTCTACTCGTACTGCAGTTATATCATCAGCTACTGGTCTCTTGTCTAAGGAATGATACAAACGACTAATCATATCACTCGGGGACGTCATTGGCGAGTCGCATCTTGCTTCCTTACTACCACCATCAACTCTTCGATTAGGACTCATTGGTTTTTGTCAATTAATGCACGGGCCTATGAAACCATTTACAATACCGCTTTCTCATTATCACCATATTGTCGAAGCCAGCAGGCATTACGGGTTTTGTGGAATGCCTACGTTTGTCCGACACTCACTGTTGGTCCAGATCTGTTTGAGCGCCATTTCGTTCCCTTTGTATAGCTTCTTTCGCTTCCTCAAAACACCCCTCTTTCTCCGAAAGAAAAGGTGTTTCCTTTGTTCTACCCGTGGGGATCATTCTGTTTTTCCTGTGCTCTTCCTTCACCTAGAAGGGTATGGAAATCAGATTGTCTTTCGACTCTTTTGTGTACTTATTTTACTACTAGAAGCTCAAATGAAGCGTCGCAACATTTTGAGGTCTTGTTTTATCCACGGAGAAAATGTACTGACTCCAAGAGTGATGGTTACTTTCGATCATGATGAAAAAAAAAGATGATCAGCTGTTCCGTAGGCTTCGGTACGTGACGCGATTCCTTTTCTTAGACTCGGAAAGTTCCTGCAGTGGTACTCATAAAACATCAAATCCACTTCGTGATTCAAGATTGAGACTGCCATCCACCTCTGTGAATTGTCATGTCCAATACCACTGAACTCCCCTACCCACTCACGCACCTTGATGCAGCATCGGCCTCACAGTGGAAGGTCTCTCTAAGCCTGTACGCTGTTGCTCTCGGTGTGAGTCTACTGCATTCTTTCGGAGCGGGCTCTCACAACTACGAGTAGGGATATCTTTGGGACATCGCAATTAACTTAGAAAATGATTACCAGCTGCTGTTCAAGCACAGAATCACGTATCCGACCGTGATTTACTACACGTCCAGGTTCGAATCTTCATATTCATCATAAGCGCGTAGTCACTGATTGTCTTTACGGGGTAGGGTTTTCACCCTAGGTTACATCCTCACAAACTTTGTAACCAGAGGTAAATAGCATAGTATCTTAAATGTGTCCTTCCTTACGCCCGCTTGCTGCACAGTAGCCGACATTCCCAACTGCGATGCCTATGACATCGCCCTGGGAATATGCAACGTCCTCTCCCAGACTTTCACGTCGCTCCTTTTCTTCTTTCGGGTCACAGCAGTATGGAACAGAAACCGGTACATCTTCTTCTTCTTCACCTTTCTCTGGTTCGGGGTAATCGCAGGAGCTATCACTGTTCCTGTGGGCATTCGTAGTGCACACATCGGAACGACGGAGCAGTGTATCAACATCCGTGTCCCTGAATACGACCAGCTATCTATTATCTTGCCTCTTATTTTCGACAGTTGCACGTTTATTGCTATCACCTACCGCATCCTCATGTTCACTAATATTAATGAGGAAACCGCTAGCGGACGTTTGCGTGCTTTCTTTGGGAGAGGTGTTCCCATTGTTTCACGCAACCTCCTGCTTGGTGGACAGCAATACTACCTGTATGCTTCTGAACTTCTTTTGCTGTTCTGCGATCTCACGAGATTAGTGTTGCAGTATGCGGGAACATTGTCTGCCTCGTCCTTGTACGTGTACCCGGTCTTCCGTCGGTGTATCGTGCAATGTGCACCGTTCCAATCCTTGCTATCATCAATGCCATGGCGTGCATTGTTTTCCGAATGATTAAGTTCGGGCTCATAACGCCAGATGGGACAGTGATGACAACATTCCACGCTTCTTCCGCTACCAGCCTTCATCGATCCATCCCGCTTCACTACCAGACAAGGAACGCAGTCTGCAGCTCACCGACATTCGATGTTGAGTACCAGGAGGCAAAGTGTGCGGGGACGGGGCTTCGACCCCTGGGGCCGAATGATGTGGGAGACGGTGCATCATAATAACGACTCTTCAGGATTAAGATTTTTCTTCTCTGAAGTCTCGTCTTTTTTTCGGCGTTTTCAGTGGTGGAACATGAGCCGATGTAGTATATCCTTATTTTTTCCCGCATGATATCATGATTTCTTCTCAATGCAAAATCTATTTAGTATTTACTAAAGTATTCTGTCTCGTAATATTTGTACCAAAATCAAACGCGAAACACTGAAAGGTCCGATAAAGATCTTCGAAGGATATTCACTCGGAGTCGACTTACGGCTGACCCTTCCCAATGCTAAATATGATTCGGCCCTCTCTCCTTGAGATTGGCGGATGCTCTCGATCCTTGTCACAAGTGATCTCGACTGGGGGGCACCCTCTCTTCACGTTTCGGTACGCGTCTCGTCTTCACAATCCTGAACACTTCATTGTACTCCGATGGCAGTAAACTTTAGGGAGAACATTGCTTATCGAAACCTACGAGTGTAGGACGTTTACAGCATTCTTCAATTCTCGGGCTATCAGCATGCTGCATCTGATAGAGCAGTTCGAAGGACATCATGGAATACTACGACTCATGGTGCCCTCTTCAGCTATCTGTTGAAGAGATTTCCGCATGGCGCGGCTCCATTGTCTAGTGCACCAAGCACATGCTTATGAACACATCAACGCTCAAGTTGCTATGCTCGGGATGGTCGTGTGCTGGATTTTTTACGAACCAGCGGGGGATCGCCAGACACTACGGATGTCGATGGAACCAAACCCCGAGGTACCCAAGACAGCTTTCAATCAGGGTGGTCTCCCAAGCTTGAACGCGTTCAAAACAAGCTCTAACACATCGTGTTTCGCACCAACTGCTGGCAGTGGAAAGTATGCTTCTTAAGCTACGTCTTGATATCGTCGTTAACGATTCCTTGATACTTAGACCAGGGTGACGCAGTTATAAATGTCAATGGCAGCCTGGCATCATACAAAATGAATGAGAATCATACCGGACACTTGAATAGTTTAACATCGGCGTAGCATGTCGCAGATAATTACCAAAAAACGTTTGAAAAGTATAAGTATCACTGTACCCCGCATAGAGACTGTCCGTCATATTTATTCTTTTTTGCTGAGAAATTGCTGTGAAGTAGACTGAATAGCGCACAATTTTACCAACGAAGTATCATCCGGATTCAAAGTTATCAAAATAGGATATCACATAATCCAGCGAAACAACTATGGGAAGACCGGGTAGCCGTAGTGGAGCAAGGTCTTCATTGATTCTCTCTGCATCAGAGGCTCTGTCACAAGATATTCTGATGGAACGAAGATATTGGCTTCGCGAACTGATCATAGTGGTGAGGGAATTCTGGAATCCGTGCGGTGCACAGCGAATCTGCAGTGACAGATGCTGCAAATTTGGGAGGAATTTGGTAGAAGCAAGCGGATCGAAAATAACTTCAACGTCTGCTTCATAAGCGACACCAAGGTTTAGGAACACCAGACTGTCCATCAACAGGAGACAGTCTTTTATGAAGACCTGCTGGAATGCGAAGGAGTTATGAACGGCTAAGCTGGTAAGGGTGCAACGAGAACGGTGGATAAATTCGTTCATCACTAAGACAATGCCATCTATATGTTTATCAGATTTGTCGCCATGAGAAATCATAAGGTGATCTAAAGAAGGTAGGTGCAGATACGCAAGTAGACGCGGTGACGAAATAAAGAGGCATCGGAGATTGGGAAGACGGATGGAATGAGGAGGGAAGTAATCGGGACCTGGCTTTCCAATGAGACGGCATTCGACGAGAGACTGATACGCTTCAAGGCTAGAAGCTTGGTCCATGCGTGTCGCAAGATGACTGATATGAAGGGGGAACATGAACTCGCCGAGCTCACTGGTGCCAGATACAGCCGCCTTTCGAAGGCGAGGAGCATCAATGAACATGCTTCGAACAGATATGGGTAGCTCGTATCTGTAATATGGCGGGATGCACGTAGTTTTCACACGTAGAGATTCCAAAGAAGGAATTTTTCCGTGAACTGCCTTAAACTGCTCCAACAAAGGCAAGGTTAGGTATAATTCTATGCTCCTCCACCGATATGATTCCTCAATGATCATAGGAAGGGCTTCCATTGCTACATCCTCATTTTCGTATCCAGCTGCAAACGCGATATCGAGAGGATGTTGGCCCGAACGGAGAATAATGGCTTGGAGTGCAGGTATTGTATGATGCAGTGTCTCGTTTGGCTGACATGCCCCAAACCGTAGGACTATATGCGACCAGAGCTGGGGATAGGATAAAATGATGTCTCTCCAAGCACCACACACATGGCTGAGCTTCCATGGACCCTGTGAAAAGTCCAGCACCATAGGAGCTTTTGATTCTGATCCTGATTCTGGGTTTCTCTCCATGTTGCACCACAGCAAAATCTGTACTTCGCGAAACACGGCACGAAAAATCTCGCTAGGAAGACGCCGGATTGGTGCCAGAGTTGACGAGTAGGTCGCCATAGACTTATGGACTGCATCGCGACGGCATTGAATCTCCAATCTGACTTCATCGATGCGGTTTAGCAAGGCATCGTACCCTGAGAGCTGCTGTTGGAAAAGCTCGATGTTTTGTTGTATACAGTCACGGTCGGTATCAAGGAACGGCCGTGTTGCACGAAGAATACCAGAGATCTGAGTATTCAGAGTATCGGGTGGCAGTACAAGCTCTGGTACAGAACGTGCCAGTGCATCCAAGTGGCACATTGCATCCGCCGCATTCATAGTGCCTTCAATGCCATGTTTTAGTTTTCTCTTTTATCATATACGCAAGGCGGACCTACGTGTTTTGAAAATTCTGCCAAGTTGGCTTCCGTCAGAGTAAGTAGAAAAGATCGTGCGGTGAACCGTAAAGGAACCACTGCTCAAGTGCTCAAGTTTAGTCGGAGTTTGCGATGACTAATACTCCGATTTTCGAACTTGAACCATGAAATCTGGAGGAGAGTACTATGTTATTCCGTCTCCTGCAAAGTTTAATTTATCCATTAGTTTTGCATACTACGCCATGGCCAGCCTTGGCAACTGCGCTATCATCTAAGCGAAGTAGATTCAACGCAAACAGTCTTTCCGCTGCCGGTTCAACAGACCTACCTCTGGTCGACGCTCATGGGTCAATTATCTTCGGAGGCCATGATCTAACAACATCAGACTCAATCAGCATATACTGGAATCATTCCTGGTTAGTGGTATACCCTACCTATACTTCCAACCTATCTGCTATGATTTTTCGCGTTCTGGTCTCCCAGCGACTCCCTTGGATTTCCTCCTCGATATTGATACGTCTGACGTGTCTATCCAATGCAATGTACTATGCGCTTTCTTGTAGATCGGAAATGACTGCGAATCCGTGATCGGACCAAATTCTGCTTTTGTGAGAAGATGACATTCCACGAGAGACTGATATGCTTCAAGGCTAGAAGCCATGCGCGTTGCCAGATGGGTGATATGAAGAGGAAGCATGAAATCGCCGAACTCATAGTCATCATGCAAAGCCGCCTTTCGAAGGCGGGGGGCACCAATGAACACGCTTCAAACAATCTTCGGGCAGCTCCTCTTTGCTGGATGGCAGCACTGAAGTTGTCATGGTCAAAGATTCTAGACAAGGGATATTTCCGCGAATCGCTTTCAACCACTCCAACCAAGTCAAGGGTATCCGTAGATCCATACTACTCCATCGACATGACTCCTCAAGGATGATGGAAAAGGCTTGAATGGCCACAACCTCCTTGTCTTTGTCCTCAAGGTTGAAGTTAAACACGATATCAAGCGGATGTTGTGCCGAACGGAGAATCATGGCTTGGAGTGCAGGTACTATACGATGCAGTGTGTCGTTTGGCTGACGTGCCTGAAACCGTAGGACTATATGCGACCACAGCTGGGGATAGGATAAAACAACATCTCTCCAAGCACCGCACACATGGCTGAGCTTTCATGGACCCTCTGAAAAACCCATTGTCTGTGGTGCTAGCAATGGCCACCTGGTGTATGTGTTCCACCACAGCGAAGTCTGTACCTCGTGAAACACAGCACGAAGGATCTTGTTGGGAAGGCATTGAATTGGTACTAGCGTTGACGAATAGGTTGCCATATACTTGTGGGCAACATCGCGATGGGCGTTGCACCTCCAATCTCACTTCATCGATACGGTCAAGTAAGGTGTCGTATACTGAGATCTGCTGTTGCAAGACTTCGATATTTTGGAGTATCCAGATTCCAATCACGGTCAGTATCAAGGAACGGTCGTGTTGCACAAAGAATACCAGAAATTTGAGAATTCAGAGCATCGGGTGGGAGTACAGGTTCTGGTACTGAACGCACCACTGCATCTAAGTGACACATCGCGTCTGTCGCATCCATGGTGCCTTCAATTTTCCTGATTTAGTTTTTCTTTTATCATAAGTATACGCAACGTGGAACATACTTCTCTGGGTATTCGAATACCCTTCAGGTTGACAATCCGTCAGCGTAAGTCAGTGAAAGAGCGGGCTAGGTGTCGCCGTTCGGAGCGGCAGGGGTAGAATGACTGTAAGTAGGACAGTTGGCAGTCGGGCCGAGATATTCTCATGCTCCCCGCATGCATCATGCCCAGTCACATCACGAACTGGTCTGCGAGTCCAGCGTAGAGTGCAGCTCGAAGATCGGCTATGCTACTATCGCTAAGCAAATCACGAAACATGTCACCAACGTACAACGATCCTTGTCGACTTCGAAAGTCTGCCCATTGCATTTAGCCAACACCGCATGAGCTAGACGGTTCTCTCAACGTCAATTTAAACGAGTTCCAGAATAAAATCCTTCCGTGAATATTGTCATTTGTCACGCCGTATGTGCTCTTATCCTCGACTTAGTTTCCCCCATCTTTCCACCTATGCCCCTCCGCTTTATGTCGAGAGTGACGCCATCCATGAACAGAACTCTGTCATAGAGATTACTCTCAGGCTCTCTTGTTTCGATACCAGCAACCAGATCGTAAAGTGACACCCAAACAGGGTCTTAACCCTGACCAACCGTGTACTGCGGTAATGCTGTTCCAAAGGATGTTACCACTGCTGTCGCAATGGCTTCATCTGTTGGCCATTAGCACAATCCTCGGTATTCATATCGAGCCTAGCGACACTTATCCTTCGCGGTAAAAGGTGTCAGAGTTGTTTGTTAGTTGTTTGTTGCTTATAGCCCATGCGCAGCAACAGAGGTAACAGTTTCGCACAACGGGAACAAGGAATCAAGTCAATGGTCATAGACACAAAGTCCTTTGAGAACGAAAGTTGCCAATCACCATTTATTTACTACTACCAAGCTGATACCATCAAGAACAAGCTCACCATGCGACACGACTTTGAACATATCGCTCCTCCTACCAGAACCACGTCATTGATCGTTACCATTCGAACCACTTGGTGTCATGTTAGCGAAGTAGATATTTGCATCTGCAGGCGCCGTAATTCTTCCTCTTTCCTCCCAAACTGGAGAAAAACGGTATTAATGATGACGTGGGCTAAATATGTAGGATGCCATACCGATGCTTGGAAAATCCGTAAGAATTGCAGGTCTGATGACGAGACATCCTTTGCCGTTTCGGCTATATGGGTAAGGCACGCCTTCAAGTCGTTCCAGCCCCAAACGAACAGAAAGTAATGCATGTACAAGTTTTGGACGGCGAGAACATATCTCTGTATGCGTTTAGACGCATCAAAACCTGAGACGAGATAAATGGTAGTCGGTAGGAACGAAGACGAGAACATACCCAAATACGCTACTGCTCCGATAGCTAAGGCGAACCCGGCCTTAGATATGATAAGCCTCCAATGCCAAGGTAAAACCACCGCCAATAGGGTCATACAGGTAAATAAAGCGATGGATACTTCCGCAAGGATTTTGGATACACAGGTAATGAATGTGAGAAGTCTTCTCTTATCGAAATCCTGGCGGGGGGACATTACCTCAGTATAGGCTCAAGAATTATCGATTCATAACTAACCTTGTACTGTCGTTCGAGCCCCATCTTATCTCTTAGTAGAGAAATCTCAGTTTCAATTTTCGCGCTCATAGTTTGAAATTGACGGCGGAACTTAGAGAGGTTCGTAATAGTAGCTCCGTATGGGATACGACAAATACTATCGTTCAACAAACTCAAAGGCAAGTGTTCATCATCCCACTCGCTGAAGCAAACGAAAATTTCGGCGGTGGACAGTATCTGCTTAAGATTCGAGCGGTAATGACTCCAAAGTGTACGATCAGGCGAAAAAAGAGTTTGAATAAAGTGATTCACTCACAGTCCCACGAGACTACCATTCGACGTTTCGAGCAAATGTAAAAGCTCTGCGTACGCGGATGCTATCTCCTTGAATATGGAGTACGGCATGGGAGATTTCTGATGAAGAATTCTGCATAGATTCTTGTCCCAGCCCATTCCTGCGGTAATCGTACCCTGGAAGAGAGCCTCATAGAAAGGTCCAGAAGTAGGGTCAAGAAGGGATTTACTAGAGGTAGACAAGGAAGTCATCGGGTGGGGGAGAGGTATGATGGGTACATCGGAAGTACTGTAGACGGCAATATATGAGGGCATGCGAAAAGCACGCTGGAAACATGCTTACCATTTCACACCATCATTATACCAACACTTGACCAACACAGTTCCAGAATCAAGGTGTCCATCATGTGCCCTTCTCTTGCGACGGCAAATTGTGATCTAGTAATCAATACTCAGAACAAACTGCCAAGAATGATGTGAGCGAGGGGGGTTTGCGTACAACTCGGCTTGGTCGAAGTTAGTGATGTGCCAGCTGATCCAAAGACCAAAGCGGCCTAAGCTGGAACAACGGCTTATAAGGCTCCGTTTGAACCAAGTTGAAGGCACCCAAGCCTAAAGTACTATTCAAAATCAATGAACCATTAACACTCCGGCGACATTGCCACCTACGTCCTTTGTGTGCCTAGCAACTTCGATATTCAACGTCGACAACGCTCATTCGCATGAACTTGACAATGGTGCACTAGACCCTGGTGGGAACATTGTCGTACTGGTCTGGGGTAGTTGAAGATTGTCGGCCGAGCACGGCGATGATGCCTTTATCGACTTTGGACCTGTACACCAACCAGTCGGTACTCTTCTTCGACAAAGTGATGTTGGTCGCCAGTTATGTTGCTTGTTGGGGCTGGGTATCATTGGGAGGCTCGATTATCAGACTGAACGTTTGGGGGTAGGGTTTGGCTCAGAAGGTCACGCCACCACCACGTCCTCGCTAAATGTTCTCACGCCGACACGTTCTGACCACCGCATCGACGACAATATCGATTCCTGCCACCACTTCAGATGCTTCGTCGCACCCACAGAGCCTTGTACGATTGGAAAGTTGAAACGGCGACTACTAGGTGCCACCACAGTGGATGCGACCGACCAATTCTCGTGCGTCTGCATCACCGCACAATATTTCGCCCATGGCTACGTGACCCGTCTCTGGACCGCTTCCCCGGCGTTGGGGTATCTGCTCGAATCCTGTAGAACGATGGGGCTCAGTTTGTGATTCACTGAAATACTGGGCGCAGCTGGTGTTGATAATCCCTCAAAATGCTGAAAGAATCAAAGTCGATTTTGGGCATTGGACGGTCAGAGTGAGGTCGCTGTACTAATAAGCATAGATCATCTGACAACCATCTTCTGAGGGGGCGTCACTCAATCATCAAGAGTGCAAACCGAGCGTCTACCGTAGAGTACAACTCGAAGATCGCGGCTACGCTACCATCCCCAAATTCATTGGACATGTTTCAAGGTATGGGCTCATCCGTCCAATCACGGGTTCATCAACAACTGGGCACCTGCAGCGAACCCTTGGCATGTGTACCTGGAGATGATCTTGAGACTATGCGGAACTACGTGACATTCGCTCAATGCTTAATGAACGCTTCTCGCCAACCTCCTCCTATTCACCTTCGTATTGACTGACTTGCGCTCCACACAAAAACCTGGCTCCCACCGCCTAATGATGAAATTGCTAAAGGGTTCTGCAATTCCTGTGCCCGTATTGATATGCAGAAGAGTGCTCTGATAGAACCCTTTGACTTGCTCATACGGTCGACCATATACCTAGGCAATCCCCTCTGCGAAGGAAGTGTTCTGAATTCCCCTTCTGGGCCGCAAAGCAACAGGCTCGACGCTCTCTGACGGCTCTCGGGATTGCGAATACATTGAATATCTGTCGCAGCTTGGGAGTCGAGCGCTCTGGACTTTACATCTTTTAAAGTCAGTTTTTGTGGGACACTGATTGGGACAGCACAGTACGATCTGTGCGAATAGGATGCTTACAGGATTTCCTGTTGCCTTGCCTCCTGATTTCCAACTACAACGACGATGTATCATTCGGTGAACTGATCACGAATGGCTGCTACTACATTCAAAGCTAACGATGCAACCTCCAATGCAGGAGCGAGCATCCCAGTTCTTGTCTCTATGGATTAATTCCCTTCGGTCAGCGTGTCTTTTCAATTATCGGCAGCGATGGCCCCATTCCGGGACCATGTTATATCGGACACATCGCTCCTCGAACTCACAAGCGACTCTTTTGGTCAAAGCTATCCCTTGGTGGTGCACATCAATTGACATCGCCGTATCGTCTGGAAAACGATGCTAGTCCCAAATGTTTCCGGCCAAGTCACATCGATTAACATGCATCCATCGGACTCATGTCTGGTCCTTCCCAACGTCAAATCAGATTAAGTCCTACTCCTTGAAGTTACGAACAAAATTTCCTACGGCTAGCGGGAACTCTCGGTCGACGTAGACAGCGATTCCGATTGTGGACAGCTCCCCCTCTTTCGACTTTTCTGCACGTCATGTTTTCCCGATCACAAACGCTCCGTAACTTTGACATGACATCGTGCAACTGTTTAACTCTTGGGGGAACATCCTCTTAGATGGCTTATCAAAAACTTTCTCACGTATATCTGCGACATCTTTCGATCTTCACCGCTGCAGATCAGCACGCTGCATCTACTTTCGATGGCTTATGACGATTGCTGTCGATTCAATTTATGACGATGGTTGGACCAAAGCGGGAGATTGGACGTCACTAGGTTCCAAACATTGAGGTTAGGTTACAGCGAAGGATTAAGTGCTCTGTTGCTGACACAGGGCTGTGGGTTCTTTCATCCCGTTGGTATTGGTATGATTCCTGTCAGATCCACTGCTGCATTTATCTGATTTTGACTTCAGTAGTATCCTTAATGCCCTGTACGCACCTGATAAATGTACCATGCAAGTTGGTTCCCCGTTGGTAGATGCTAACTCGCCCTCATTTGCAGGGGGAGCGGCGTCTGTCCGGACATGTTTGGCAGGAGACGATTCAGCGCTTCATCTGTTCGCCATTAGTACAATCCTCAGTATTCATATCGAGCCTAGCGACACTTATCCGGCGAATACTCGACCTTATTTGAACTCAAGGATCCGTTAAAACAGGAATTAATTTCGCGTCCGCAGTGTTCAAGAACAGTGCTGGAGTACACAGAAATGAAACCTGTTTCCGAGGCACACGACGACCCCGACTGTGATGTACGACACTTGAGTGATCTAACCTTGGCGTAGTGTGTCACAGATAACTGTCTTCAGATGCTGAACAATGTAGGTATACTGTACATAGAGACCTTCCATGGGCTGTAATAGTACACAGCTGTACCAACAAAGGATTATCCGGATTCAAATTCTCCAAAATCCACTGTTACATAGTCCGCGGAAACAGTCATGAGGAGATCGGGTGGCAATAGTGGCGCAAGATGTTCGTTAATACTCTCCACATCGTCGTCTCTTGCACAAGCTAATCTGATCGAACGAAGATATTGGCTTCGTGAACTGATCATAGCTGCAAGAGGTACCCATGATGAGAGAATCCGCAGTGACAGATGCTGCAAATTTGGGAGGAATCCGATGGAAGCAAGCGCATCAAAAATAGCATTGTCGTCCGTGTCCCAAGGTGTCCCAGTTTCTAGAGATACTAGACTGTTCATTAACAAGAAGCAGTCTCTCACGAAGATCCGATTGCGTGCGAAATGATGATGATTGGCTAAGCGGGTAAGGGTACAACGAGAGCGGCGGACGAACTCGTTCATCATCAAGACACTGGCATGTATATCAAACATACTGGGGCCATCTGAAATGACGAGATCATCTAAGGAAGGTAGGCACAAATACGCAAGTAGATCCGGCGATGATACATAGAGTCGTCGGACATTGGGAAGGTGGATGGAATGAGGGAAGAAACTGGGAACATCTTCCGCGTTTGCGAAAAGATGGCATTCTACGAGATACCGATAAGCTTCAAGGTTAGAAATATTGTCCACACATGCGGCCAAATGGGTGATATGAAGAGGAAGCATAAAATGGCCGAACCCTTGGGTGTCATGCAAAGCCACCTTTCGAAGGTGGGGGGCATCGATGAACGCACCCCGAACATCTTCGTGCAGCTTCTCTCTGCCGTACAGTGGCAGTACATATGAAGTTGCCATGCTCAACGATTCCAGACAAGGGATCTTTCCACGAACTGCTTTCAGCTGCTCCAACAAAGTCAAGGATATCTGTAGATCCATGCTCCTCCACCGATATGACTCCTCAAGGATCACGGGAAAGATCGCCAGATCCTCATTTTCGGTGTACCAGCACCCGACTTTAAACACGATATCAAGAGGATGTTGGGCCGAACGGGGAATCATAGCCTGAAGTGCGGGTGCTGCACTACAATGATGCTGTGTCACCGATGAATCCGGATCTGAATCCGGATCTGAATCCGGGTCTGAATCCGAGTCTGAATCCGGGTCTGGCTGATAATGCAGGACTATATGTGACCACAGCTGGGGATAGGATAAAACAACATCTCTCCAAGCACCACATACATGGCTGAGCTTCCATGGTCCCTTTGAAAAATCCAACGCCTTTGATCCTGGCAATGGTCTCCCATTGCCTGTGGGAGTCCACCACAGTGAAGTCTGTACCTCGCGAAACACAGCACGAAGGATCTCGCTGGGGAGGCGTCTAATTGGTACTAGCGTCGATGAATAGGATGCCATGTACTTGTGGGCAACATCACGATGGCGTTGCACCTCCGATCTCACTTCATCAATGCGGTTTAGTAAGGCGTCGTATACCGAGATCTGCTGTTGGAGAACCTCGATATTTTGGAGTATCCAATCATGGTCGGTATCATGGAGCGGTCGTGTTGCACGAAGAATGCCAGAAATTTGAGAATTCAGAGCACTGGGTGGGAGTGTAGGCTCTGGTACTGAACGTGCAATTGCATCCAAGTGGAACATCGCGTCTGTAGCGTCCATGGCACCTGTCATTCTCCGGATTCAGTTTTTCTTTTGTCATAGGTATACGCGAGGATGGAACCTACTTCTCTTGAGTGTTCGGCTGCCCTTCAGGTTGACAATCCGTCAGAGTAAGTAGAAACGACGCCGCGGGGTTGTCGGACCGTAAAGCCGCACACTGGCAACGTAAAATGTTTGGTCGGAGTTCGTGATTATAATTCTTCATCTTTAACTATCGGTCGTACATCGAACATGGTATCTAGTTAACTATGGATTGACTCACTGTCGACGGAGAGGACCGAGGAGGCTTTGTCGGCAGCAGGGTTCCATCAATTGTTAGCGGCGCGTACTCTGATATTCTCACACCCCGACCATCATCACCACGACGAGCTCAATGGAACCGATACCTATAAACCTGGAACAATGAAACCCGCTGCGCCAGCTTAATTGCTCTCACGAATTAGACGGTGGGAATGCCTTCGTCCCGGTAGATCAAGGTCCAACTATTAGGAACGATTATCAGACGCATTCCTCCTAGCATCTTCGAAGTCACAAGTGACTCTTTTGGCAAAAGTTATCCCTCTGTGGTGGGGAGGATGTGCCACGTCAATTGGCGTTGGCGAATGATCGCCCTATCGTCTCTTCAACGGTGCTAGTCCCGATTGTTTGTAGCCAACTCGCAATAGTCAATGTGCACCTATTAAAGATGTTCCCGTCAGGTTTTCATTCATACTTGAACTACGGCTCGCCTTTTCCAACAATCAATATAACTGGGCCCTATTCATTGAACCCATAACCTACTTTTCCTCCCGCTGGTGGGTACTCTCCGGCCACTCCAACTGGTGGTGGCGCCCTCTTGTTCGACACTTCTGCACATCATGTTTTCCCAATGTTGAACACTTCCCCATCATCCATTACTCCGACCTTTTATCATGGCAGCATAACTTCGAACAAAATTGTCCTTGAGGGTTCATCAAAACTCTCGGTGTACGTTTGCGGCATCTGGGTACTTCCATCGATGAATATGACACCGCGACGGCTCTGTACCTTTGATCCGATATCATCGATGCGTTCTAGTAAAGTATCGTATACAGAGACCTGCTACTGGAGGCCCTCGGTATTTCAGAGTATCCAGTCAGGGTCGGTGTCAAGGAAAGGTCGTGTCGCACGAAGAATACCTGAGACTTCGGAATTTAGAGCACCGGGTAGCAATATAGGTTCTGGGACAGAACGCTCCTCTGCATTCAAGTGCAACCTGTGTGTGCTGCATCCATGGTGGCTTTGATTCTTTGGCTTAAATACTCTCTGTCAGATACGCAAGTTGGAAGGTGCTTCTCGTTGAATCCAATTGTCCTTTTGAAGTTGTCGTCAGGGTAGACAGTACACGACAAGTAACTCGGTGTCGACTGACCGAGAGCACTGACCGCGGTAAGGTATCACTTTCACGCAACTTTTTTGGAGTTTAATTTTTACCTTTTAACCTTGACAGGCTTCAAGATTCTGGAAAGAATTGCGCACGGTTAAAGTTCTCTTTTTAATGATCATACGACTCACAGACACTGAAGGGCTGTTTCCAGCGAAATCATCATTACTTTCCGTTCCGCCTGTGTCGATATCATTTTTGTCCTCCCGGAGCAGGAGATTCCGCACAACTTCTCATGCATACGGATACTCCCTGACATATAAATAAATTCACGTTCCAACTTGAACCTAGCACCTCCATACGTACCACAATGGTTGCGCTCGAAAGGGATGTTATGGGTTACACACCCCTTCCCCTGTCGCCAGGTCGCCCTTATCTCTTGATACTTTTGGCCGAGTCATACTCCCTGAGCCATATAGGATGAGCCATTTCCGACGATATCTCTGGGCATTACAAATCAACGTAAAGTAACATGTCATGGAGCTCGTGGGCAGAGCTTTCATTTGATATCTTGGCGACGGCTTTCCTTCAGTGAAGCTATCGGCGGGTGTACTGTGTCTTCTTCAATATCAATGACTGCATTTCCGCGAAATGTTCCGGGAGGGAGGGGATCAGGTCCTCCAATAGCAAAAGTATGTTCTTGCCATTCTTTCTCGATGAGCAGCTCCCACACCTCTCCTGAGGTGACCGCTCCTGACCTGTGATACCTTCCGTGTGCATGCTCTTCCACGATGATAGCCCTAAGAGGGCTTAGGCGAGGAAGTTGGAAAGGTCCTGCGTTGGTGCCTGAGTTTTCCGGCCTCATGTAATCTTGAGCGTGTCCCAGGAAAATGATGAAAGTGCTGTGATTCTCGCAGAGTAGTGGGTGACCTCTCTTGAGAATCTTCCAAATAATCCCCTTTCTGTCTGCCACACGAACATACATTTTCCTGGTGCCCAGGTCATTGTTCTGTGTCGAGCTGAACGTTCTCCTTTTGACGGTCTTCTCTGAATTAAGAACTGGGGCGGCTTTGCTTGTAATAGTAACATAGCCGTCATCATCCATACTCCCGCTAGGGAGATCTTTGACCCACCACACCGTCAGGTCAAATAGTTCCTCATCGCTTGCTGTCGGAAAGCTAATTTTTCCTGCAACGTCGGTCGTAGGAAACTCTGGGAATGAGGAGAGAAAGCGGCTAGGCGGGACGTCATATCCCATCACAAACCAAGTAGGCTTCCCGCCTCTTTGCAAGATCTCTTTCGCCAGTGCTATCGTTGCGCCTATCCTATCGTCCTTGCGGAATAGTCGTGGGTCCAGAGTCACGCCGAAGATCCTCATGATACTCAGTACCATGTCAACTGGACGCGACGAAGTTCGCCAGAATGAGTTTTGCCATATTGCTTGCGCCTTCGCTTCTGCATCCTCTGCGTCCATACCACGGGAGAGGGACCCTACCAGTGTATCGTCCGGCAGGTCTTCCAGGATTACCGGTGAGATATCGTCTCGTTCCTCTAAGCCATCGGCAGATCTCCATCCTAAGGCTTGAGAGTATTCACAGGCTGCGAGCATCTCGCGAAGAGGCATCATCGCTGATTCTTTTTGTATAACTTCTGTGACGGTACCCTTTATACTGCCCTTGTATCCTTCCCACGAGCCAGACCCATGCTCCCACTTGAACAGTACCATGGACCTTTTAGGTGCTGTGACCTCCTGCAACGTCCAACCACGCTCAATCCATGTTGTCTCTTCTTCCTCTGTCACGAGCTGTCTAATTCCACCTGGGAGCACTAGGCAGACTTTGCAGTCCATGTACACCCGGTACATTCGTGTGATCTGCCAGGCCTTATCGTCCTTGCTGGTCTGCATGATACACAGTCTGTCAAGCCAAAGGTGGGATGCTCCTTCCATGAGTGCAGCGGTGCATGCGTGAAGCAGGGCGTTGATTCCGACGGGGTCACCATCTTCTGCACCCTTCACGGAGAAGGCACCAAGATCAGGATCAGACGCATCTGGATCCAAAGGGTTACCACGCCAAACATATGATATTGCAGCATATGGAATGGCAGTGATAGAGTCCGTAAATTCATAGATACGAAGGGACTGACGGTCAACAAACCGAGAGCAGTCAATTAGCCGATAATGACATGGCTTGGCGACCGAAGAGAGATCGATAACGGAATTCGCCAAACTGTCCATGGAGCCATTGTAGATCGTTCTTGACATAGAATAAAGTGGGCGGTACGATGGATGCACTGTCTGGCAGGCCGCTCCTACGTGACTGGAGCTTAAGGCGTGACCGAAAGAGGAGGGAAGACTCATCAACAACGGTCAGCGTGTCAACATCAGGCCGGCCGTTCTTGTTGAGGAGTATCAGGCCGATCATCTATCTGTAACTTTACCATTAACTATCACATCGCAGCACGAGAACTTCACTTTTCAAAATAATTTGGCGCCCGATCCTTCAAAGTTGGCCACCCACGTCAGGAAACAGCAGGCATGCTCAAACTGTACTAATCATATAGCTGAAATTGAAAAGTCTTAGCACGTTCTATATCTACGAGGTTCCAGCGGCGAAACCATTGATTCTAATACTCATACAACGCATAGAAGGTGAGATAAATTGTCAGTCCATGCATCATATGATTATTAATGACATGATGTATCACAGGTTTTCGTTTTACCGTAAGTCGATTTACACGAGAGGCACAGCTTGCAAAATTTTTTATCAGCTGGGCCTGTAAAAACTGAGGATTCCAAGAAGAAGTTTTACTTAATGAGCGAAGGCCGCCGATTTCGATGAAATCATGGGTCGAGAATGTTTATTCGGCCCTCGGGACCTTGGTAAACCACCATTTCAACAAACATGTTCTGGTGGGTCGATTTTGACCACACCAGCAGTCTTAATCGCTTCTGCCATTCTTACTCAATTGCTCAACGCTCACAGATTTTTCGTCTTTCCAATCGCCTGGGGGGGAGCCTTAAAATTGAAATGAATTTTACTCTGCCGCAATACCAAGTCTATCAAATTCTTGCAAGCAACAATGGTGCCGAATCCGTGATCCCGATGAGACGACACACAGGGCATGGTACTTTGAGGTTCTAAGTGAGTCATGATTGGTTTTTCCACATACACTACTGACTGGGAGGTCTCTACCACCTCATGCTCCTCTGGAATTAACCCTTCATCACGAGATCGGTAAGAGCTCAGCATGTTCTGTTTCAAGTGTTCTCTCTTGCAATCTCCGCAGATTTTCTTCTCACTCCACCACTGAGAATGCCAGGTCGAAGTTCTATGGAGTTAGATCCCGCTTCACTGGATGATCCTCAATAAGTGAGCCAACTTGCCTGCACTCAGAAAATATGCATGTTTCAGCTCATACCCGAGCGAATGGAGTATAAAAGGGATACTTTCTGTCTCCCATCTGCAACATGTTGTTCAGTATCTTTTTCTTTACTCCTCTGGCTGCGTTCGTCTGCGGTGTTCCCACCTCGTTGAGAGTGACCCTCGCTGACGATCTCGTCTCTAACATTACTGTTACCATGACAGTATACACTCTCGCCAGTTTTCATGAGCGACGTTACTTACATCCATTAACTTGATTCTCTCGTTACCAATCTCGCTACGTGAGTAATTTTGGCTCGTATGGTTATCATCTCGTACTTACCAGGGTATGCAAAGCGTATCCTTCAACGGTATTTTACTCTCACCAATCCACTTGTCCCAAAATTTTTAACAGTCATAGTCAGCAACTCTCGTGTCGTCGAGATTTCCTTGGACCGCGTCGCAATGTCTGCCGGCGTCAACGGTACTGAATACCTGTCCTTCGACCACACCTTTGAGGATCCTGTTGTCATACCTATCCTTGGGACAGTGGACTCTGGTGACATTGCAGACGTGCAACTCACTCAAGGAGGGCCGGGCACTCTCACTATCCTTTCATCTAAATCTCTTGACTTGCTCAATCTCGATGTGGATATGAGGTATGCGTATTTTCTGTGTCAAGGTGATAAATGCATGAACCATCACTTTAGGGTTGCGACTATCAACGAAAAATTGGGTATTACTTCAAATGAAACCGGGCTTACCCAGAGCAATGTTCCTGTGATGTGCGTTAGCTCATTCCTACATTTTACCATCCTTGTTGGCTAATTAGTATCGTACAGATTCAATACACCTTTCAACAAGGAAGCTTGACACTAGTCTGGCAAATCGTTTGGACAACTTGTGTACAATACGTACGCGAACATGAAATATATCATGCATATCTATCTCCCTATCAGCCCTGGATCAGATCTGAAATAATCCAGCGATTTCTTCTGCATCTGACACTGGATAGAACAACCGGCCGAGTCATCATTTTACAAGTTGGAATTGGAATAGGAAGTACGCCAACATCATCAATTCGCATACCAGATTGTGATGGGGCACTCGCTCTTGCCTGCACATCGTGTATGTCTCACCAGCGTGTTTTTAATTACCACTCTGGTTTTGCAGATGTCGAAGGCTGCAGAAATTCGTTAGGCGGGTTCACCACAATCTGTCTGTCCAACACAAATCTACCTGGCATTATAGTTCCATCATATGTGATTCTATCGGCAACACCTCAGCTCTTTTAAGGTTGCTTCTCGACCCGCAAAGCAGGCGTCGCAGATACGCTTTCAGTCTTCCAAGTCAGATGCTAATTTGGTTCAAGCCACACCAGATACTAGAAGCACTTCGGACGAATAAAAACATGAAGCATGGTGCACGTTCTTGCATGCAAGGTTTCATGTCATATTAAAATTCTGCCTCGAGCTTAACAGTGTCAGTTTCGGTGCTCGATGTCAAGAAAATCAAGCGCCGAGCAGAATGGCAGATCATCAGTTAAGTCTTCCTATTCTTCCTGTAATGTACTATGTCATAAAGAGCACTCGCCCCGTCATTCTCGGGTCGAAGATTATTAAAAATACACAACGATTCAATCGAGGGTGAAGCACTTTGACAGACTGGATGTTTGGGAGCAAAATGATGGCTAAGCGCCAACTAAGTCATCCGAGTCACCCATCAACGTCCAATCAACATCTAACCATTTAACTTGCTGTCTCAAACTGATGGCGGCTAAATGTTAAGATGCGGTCAGTTCCGGCCTGAGGGGAGGATCAGGAGGATCTAATGGCCCACTGTTTTTCAAGAGACTCGAATTCTAGTGAATCTAGTTGGAATCTAGTCAAGTTTTCGGTGCGCCACGTGACATGAGAGCAACTTAACCCGGGGCTATTCTTTTCATCCCCGGGCGTTCACCGTCACAATTATCCAGTAAAGAGATGACAATTTTTTCAGATGTTTCCATGCTCCTTGACTTCTAACAACGGAGATGACGGCATTTTCTATTCCGTTCGTTACACCAGCAAGTCGCTATCAAGCCATGATACTAGTACAGTTTATTCGATCCCAAAGTCAGCTATGCTGGCTGGCCGTACTGCATGTTCCGAATGGCTACACGAACTCGGCGGTCATCATCCAACCACTCTAGAAGTTGGCTAACTCTGGCATATGTCTTGGAAGGCCTTTTATTTCCGGAAGACACAGTCTATGGGTATTGTTTTACTTGACGGCTTCTTAGCTCTGAGCTCTCATTCAATGGACCGAGGGCATCAGAAGCATCATTACGCTTCATGTTGAGTGTCAGGACATAGGCTCTTGGATAAAATATCTATGGGTGCGTGCTGGGTATAAAAGCATCGATGCTTGGAGGTAATATTCATCGCACTTTAGCAATGTTTCTCAAAGGTGACTGACAAGTCATTTCCTTCCTTGCCATCGGACTCATGTTTCTGTCCTCTTCTGCAGTCGTATCCTTGATATCTCTTGCTTTATTCTCTTTAGCTGCTTCGCATGCTCAAGGTCGAAGCCTCTCTGTGCATTTCCTGAGGGCGATACTAACTAATCCATAGCTTCTGAGGATGTCAATGCCGGCCAAATTAGCGACCTTTTGTCGGCTCGCTCAGCGTTGGAAGCTCGCGAGGAATTTTCCTCGCTTCACTTTGACAATGCCAAGTGGATTTGGACCTCTGAGCCGGTTGCCGTTCTTGGACCTAGGCCATTCCGCAAAAGGATCCCCTCTTCCAGCACCAAATGTCCCGTCTGCGCTACTATCATCTTATCCAGGTAAGTCATGTTGGAACAATGGCGCTTTCGCTATGTTGATGGCCTCCCACAGCGACGACATATACACGCTAAACGTTAATGGCAAAGAAATCGGAACTGGCGAAGGCTGGAAAAATGTGGTCACCTACACCGTCGGTCTTGAACCTGAGGGCGACAACGTCTTCGCCGTCCAAGTGAATAACACCATCGGGGCTGCCGGTCCATTCATTGCGACTATCCTCGTCAACTACAAAGACGGGTCCACGGATATGATCTACACGGACACGACCTGGAAGACGCTCTCCTCCGTCCCCCCAGCTGGGTGGACCAGCCCGAGTTTCGACGACTCGAAATGGGAGACCCCGGTGGTGAAGCTGGCGGGGACACAGACGGCTTGGGGTGGCCCGTGGGCGTATCCCCCTGCGATTGACATGGACCCAGCACAAGCGATCTGGACAGATGATAGGGTAAACAACGTCGCACCGGTCGGGCACAGGGCGTTCCGTACCACCATCACGTCGCCCTATGGAAAAGCGGCCATATGTGGGAAGATGGTCATCGACGCGTAAGTCACTATTATTTGCGCTTTAGCCTTATAACTAGAACTCACACTCATGGTCAGCGATAATAACTACACTCTCTACGTGAATGGTGACTACCTTGGCCACGGTGGAGACTGGCACACCATGCAGGCGTACTCTGTGCCGATTTTGGACCCGGATGTTAATGTGATTGCTGTCAATGGGGAGAATGTGGCCTTTTCTTCGACGAATCCCAGCGGTTACAACGCTATGGTTATCGCTGGCATGGTCATTGCGTATGATGACGGGAGCTTTGCGACGTACTATACGAGCAAGAACTGGAAGGCTGATCATAGCGTCCCGAGTGGGTTTGAGGAGCCTGGTTACGATGATGGATCTTGGGTGGCGGCGTCGGAGTACGGTACCTACGGGACGAGCTCGTGGAAGTCTACTACTCCGGTTCCTCAGGCGTAGGAGCTCTGAGTTGTAGTGTACATTTCCTTTTGACCACTGTCCTTACCTTTCTGAGTTGTTTTTCTGGACATTGCCTTCAAACCGTAACGAGTTCGATTCTACTCCCCTCTTGTTCTTTTTTTGTCGATTTCGCTATTCGTTGTGTCGTATTTCTTTCACTTCTTAGAGCAATGAAATATATGGATTTTCTACTTGTAAATAAATTTGCTTGTCAGCTTGAACACGCTGACCAATAGGTCAAGCTGAGCCAAACATCCCTGTTCGTCTTGAACCACAGCTACGACTATTTCGCTCTTTTCTCATGCAAGCTCTCAACGGAACCAGCAGTACGCCCTTCCCGCCTTCCCGCCCGTCGTTCCCGTCGCTGACCAACCTTTAGTCACAGGCTTCGCCGTCGCGCTCGTTCTGTTCCTCGTCTTCCTCTGGTTCTACCTCTCGCCGCTCTTTCGTAAACCTCAGCCTAAGCCAGCGCTCTCGAAGTACCTACCGCCTTACACACCGTCCATCTACGACCACGCTGCTTACAAGTCGCCCATAGCCTCACCGCCGCCCGTCTATGCGTTCAGCCCACCACCGCCGTCACTCTCGTCTTCGCCGACCTCCCCTAAGTACTACTTCAACTTACCCACGATGCGATCGTCTCCCGCTCCGCATTCTGTCTTCTTGCAGCAAAGTCATGATGCACACGTTCCTTCCAGAGCGTCAGTGTATAGTGATGGATATCCTGCAGGGTTGGGCATCAATTGGCGGTTTCCGCGTGCCCGCTGAATTGTTCTATCATCGTGCTTGGCATTTTTTGGTCTGGGCTCTGCTTTGTAAACGGCTTGTTGGAGATAATGATGGCGTCTGTCTTTCCTCACTACTAAATCACGTTCTCAAAAGCGCGGTATCATCATCATAAAAATAAAGGAAGGCTGTTTATCTTGTTCAATTCGTACTTGGTAAATGTCAAGCGTCTTATTCCGATTGGCCGTTCATGCATCTGTGAATTGTGGGAAGGGGTTTCTTCTAGTCGTCCTCTCTAGAACTTTGTGCCTGACAAGTTGATCGTTCGATTTTTGTCTCTAGAGCCGCAGAGCACCTCCACCGATATTGCACTGTAATCTTTTACGGCTCCGATTCGCATGCTTTCTCCCATATCTTCGGTCCAGATATACCTGAAGCCACGGCCAGTGTCATCTGTCGACGAGCACGCGAAATATGATTTATCTACCCTTTCAATAGCACCTCCATTTCAAATATGGTCCATTTTTTGCACGCTACGAGACGATCCGTTTTGACATCACAGAGTACATCGTCCGTTCTCCTGACCTATCTGCTGGAATCGCTGGTTTCCATAACGAACTTGTTCCCAGCCTCCAACTTGGGGTTCCTGAAATAAGTTGCACTTCGTGGCTCAACCTAATTGAGCTTTCTAGGACGAATTTGAGATGTGTCTCATTTCTCGCTCAAGAGCGAAAGTCATCTCAATCTACTCTACCAAGATGACCACATACTACCGCGTGCGACGGAGGATGATCCAGAATCGTGGGTTGCACTGTTCTTCTCGATCTTGGCTAGATATGACGTCGACGTAACCACCGAACTGGAGTTTGTCTGGGCCTATATGCATTACATGGTGTACTACTTTGATTGACCACAGTGATGTCGTTGTCATTTTGGTATTTTTCGTTGTATTTCCATGGTACAAATTCCGAAGAGATCTGCATCTCCGTAAGGTCGCCTAAGTTATATCACAACTCCTCTTTATTGCTGTGCAGCTGAAATGCCGGTGCCGCTCGAAGCTTACCGGACAACTTGAAGGGCTCTCATTCCGCCTTGCAAGGGTAATACGACCAACCAACTTCCCAGCTCCAGCAATGAAGTGTTCTGTAAACTAATGACCGTGATGCCCTCCTTTCACCTCGTGTATGTCGCGCATCTTCTATACTTACTCTATTCAAATGTTCCTTGTCGCGTTCAGTGAAGATACCGTTCAATATTGGATGACGCTGATCTGGCTTAACTTGAGTCGGCCCGGCGCGATGTAACATGGAAAACAAATTGTACTTATCTAGGCCCGGTATTCCCTTTTGGACCATGCGATATAGTCCTGCCCTAGCCTACCCCATTTATTTTTTCTGTATATGATATATTTATGTGCAGTTAAAAATGCAAACCTAGGCATTACTTGTATATTCATTACTTCGTACTAAGACATCATACAAGTCCGTGCGTTGTGTCATGATCGGAAGATGATAGAAAGAGTGCATAAGCGACGTTATTTCCGTCGCAAAAAAGAGGGAAGAAGGCTACCCGAGCGTATGCGGAAAAAGTACGTAAGTACGTATACCATTACGATCTGTGCCATTCGCCGACATCAGTCAATTACGAAGCAGGCCTCGTGAAGAACTCACATTAAAAACAATGAACCCCACAAAGACACCCATGTCGCGCCAGTGATTATCATATTTGATATTGAAGTTCGACTCGAGGTAGGCTTCCGAGGTGCGGAAGGGGCAGAATGAGCATGCGGATGTGGCGGTAGGGTCAAGGAGGTACCCCCCTGCGTAGCTGATAAAGAGATTCATGTATTCGCTGCATGTTCGGTCTTCCGGTGGTATGATGGTGACGTATTCGAGAGGAGAACATGTTAGAAGAGAGTTTCCTGCGGCTGTGAAAGAACATTGGGTAACGAAAAGAGAGAAGTGTAAGAAGTGTGGCGTACCATATCCAATTATTCCTTCAAGGAGGTAAGTAAACGGAGAGAGACGGTACATCCACTGCCACCAGCCTAGAAGGGCGTATGGCTGAAGGACGCCGTTGCTGAAAATTGACGTGAGATTCATAGCTGTCAGAGAGGAAGGAGATGGTAAGCTTACAATATAATCACGAACGAAACGAATGGCGAGAAAAGGACGGTAGCGATTTCCGCTCTGGGCGCCATAGCTGCTATAGCCTACAGCATGTCAATAAGGGGAAAATGATATCGGAGATTTACACAAACGCACCTGGCTAAACGTCGACGTATACAAAGGATACAGAACGCCAAGCATCAAATAGGTATACCCAGCACGGGAGGTATCAAATCCGACGGTCCAATACCACGTGCAGAATAGCAAACTGGAAGCAATTATGCCCCAGGGAACTTCAGCTAGCACTTGTGCGGTGACCAGCGCGCTCCAGTGGTACATCTTACTCGGCCGCTCCCGAATCTCATACACGCTTCGCATGTTAGCGAATTGCACTTGTATCTGACCGCCCATCGGAACACAAAGTACAGTAGGGATGAACACCGCCTGAAGTACGTTAACGTCATGGATGTAATGAAAGATGGGAAGGCCGGACGCACGAAAATCTTATTCAACGTTCCCTGCTGACTATCCGCCGAGTGATAGAACGTCACACCGATGAAGAGTCCTCCGATAGCATTGAGAACCATCTTAGACATGATGTATGTCGGGTCCCGCCAGAAAGCAATGGTGTTTCGGTGGAGAAGAACATGTATCTGGTACAGCCACGACGTTGGGGTATACGCTGCTTGCACGGGAGGGTGAATTCGGCCCGTCGTATGAATATCAGCGATTTGCCGCTGCATCTCCTCAAACTCACGCGACTCCCGCCAGACCATGTGCCAGTCTTGTGTGCTCTTAGCTGTAGCACCAGCACCGATGACGTCAAGCATGAATTCCGCACTATAGATGTTCATGAGTCACTTGCGGAAGGAACTTGAATGGAACGTACGGGTTTTCATCAGGAAGACATGCGCGCGATCCGTGCGCCTCGAAGTACCGGATGACAGTAGAAGAATGTGTGCCGAGGTTACCAAAGTAGACAGTTTGTCCGCCTTTTTGGAGAAGGAGGAGCCGGTCGAAGACTTGGAATAATTCGGCCGAAGGCTGTGCTTAGAAGTTAGTAACTTGTATGTCCTCCATGATTGATATTGAATTAACCTGATGTATTCTGCGTGTACCGGGTGAGTAAAGCGAAGTATGCGGCGACTATGTACGTACGTGCAAAGAATTGCTTGTCCGCTATCAGCAAGCTGCCGTAGGAAGTACATGATGGCCCAAGCGCTTTGTGAATCAAGGCCGGACGTCGGCTCATCTAAGAAGAGTAGCAGTGCAGGCTGAGAGGCGCATTAATCAGGATTAATTGCAAGGGCAGAAACAAGGCTTGATTCTTACCTTTGCGGCAAGCTCGACGCCAATCGTTGTACGCTTTCGATGTTCAATACTGAGTGACCCAACGCAAGCATCGGCATAAGCTTCTAGTCCACACATCTTCAAGCATTCTTCGACACTAAAAACCAGTGAAACCACAGAAAATCAAAGCACAAATGGTACACTTACTAGGCTTGCTTTTCAGCTAATGGTACACTCGGTGGCTGCCGAAGCTTCGCAGAAAACAACAAAGCCTCCCGAACGGTGGCTGACGGAACATGAGTGTCTAATTGTTGACAGTACCCGCTATACAACACAGCATCAGAAAAATCCCGAATCCAAAGGGCATAGGTCAGACTGACGTTTGTGCTTGGAAATCCGGAGGCAATGCCTGTCCGTTGACAAATCTGTCACCAATCACCACCCCAGTCTTAAATCTTTCCGCAAGAACATTGAGTAGTGTAGTTTTGCCAGCGCCAGATTCACCCATGAGTGCGGTCACTTTCCCGGGAACCACGTAGCCTGACACATCATCGAGGAGTCGTCTATCTCCCTCGCCAGATATTGGCACTGTGTATTGTAGGTGCTGCCATGAGAAAACCGGTCGGTGGGGAGTTGGTTGTTTGGTCTTCTCGACTGTAATATCGTCGTCAAGAGGTACCGGTTGGGAAGCTGCCTTTTCTTCGTCTCCGCTAGCAGTTGGAAGTGAGATTTGTGTGCCTGGTTTGAAAAGGACGACGGATGTTTCGCCCTCGGAATGTGTATTATACTCGGTCAAAATAAAGAGAGCGATACAATAAGCCACTTCGAAGGCTATAAGAATAACCAGATTCTGTGGATAATGTTAACTGACATATGAGTCGACAGGAGTGTGCGCACCGTCCAAATATTGGAATACGCGTAGTCATATGAAAGTTTCAGGAATCGTGACCCTGATACAGATGCTTTCCCTGGCTCAGATCCGACGATAGTACAGACTTGATTCTCCAGCAGCGCTTGGTTGTACACAGATCCTCGCGGTATAATTTGAGAACATGCACCATCAATAGTATGGAACTCGTTGCTCATAATAGCATCGAATCTGGCACGGTTGCGTTAGTTTTCGTCCGAAAACGAAAGAATATAGCAACGAACCCATATTTCAAAGGCTAACAGAACAGGAAGGAGCACTAATAAACATGGGACCTGCATCAAACTCGGGAGAAACGTACATTGACATAAGAGATCCACTTGAAAGCACTGATCATGGATGGCCTAGGAACAGTATAACCTGGAAACACATTAGAGCAAGAAAATCAAGGTCTACGGCACCCTACCCGTGTATAATCCAAGGGCCAAGATAGATATGCCTGCTAGACTTTGAGCGGGAGCGCTGGCTTTACAAGCAGCGGAGATTGCCCTAAACCATGCCTTCATCGCTAAGGATGTAACAAAAATAAAGAGGAAGAAAGTACTACGAAGCCCGTAAATAAAACGACATTAAGACCATCTTTGGACTTACAAGAATTGTGCCTAGCGACGATTGAAATATTCAGTATGGTAGCACAGACAAGATACGACAAAGACATACTACTGATTGTTGAAGTTTAACCATAAAATAGACAACAACGCCAAAAACTATACTGGTCACAAATGTTAGGGGTATGTCGACCAACGTTGATGCAATAGCTTCGACAAAGGGATGGTACAAAGCAGCCTTCTTGTGTCTTTCGACGATAGGACGTTGAGAGAACAACGAGGGAATTTCAGCCATTGACGTCAGAGCCGAAAATAGCAGAACACTTAGGAAATCAGCCACCGGGTTCTCTCAATTTGAGAAATAGGCATACAAGAAAAGAACACCGCCCCGGGAATAAAATGCCTCCGTAGTTTCCGGACTATTCATGAAGACGGATCCGATGATGATGCCTATTATAACGTAGGTCCTGTTTTTGAGAGCATGTCAATGAGAACCAGTCGTTAAAGTGGGGAAGAAGAAACCAACGAAAAGGTCAGCCCTATGGCTAGCATATCACCATGCATGATCTGCATCTTTCGTAGCATTACTGCCCGGGCTTGCATTGCGATGCTGATGGTATATGGACTGAAGACGCACATTAGCAGGACGCATCAGGATAGAGAAAATTTGCAACCTTTTTTTCCTACTCGCAGCGGCATGTTCTGCTCGAACACTCTCTTTGAAGGTTAGAGACTTTTGCTCCGCTTCAATCTCTCCTTCGTATGATGCAATGTCGGCCAGATTTTCCTGTCCCAGTTGAGATTGCTGGAAGTACCTAGCAAACTCCTCGGCCGTACGAGGGATGGACAAGACGTCGGGTCTAGGAAGACGTGCCATTGGATCGGTCACAGCTGCAAGGAAGTCAGCAGTGGTTTGTCGATTTACAGGCATGTATCCTAGGTCGATAAAATATTGTCTGCAGATATGTCAGAGAGACACTTAGTTACAAACGGCGACACCAACCTCGCTGCACACGCTGGGCCAAAATATGCCATCTTCCCTTCGTATATAACGCATACTTTATCGAATAACCGATACAACGGCTCCCCAGCTTGATAAATCGAAACTATTGTCGTAAGACGCATCATATCCGTTGCGATTCTCAGCGCCCGTACAAATTCCAGTGCTGTAGAAGAATCCAGACCGCGTGTGGAGCTATGAGATAGGAAGTCAATAATCATAAGATGAGAATACCAAAGTAAAGCGAGAGCATACTTATCCCACATGCCAACGCAACTTCTCGCTGCAAGCGCCTCGCAGATAGATACACGCTTCTTTTCTCCCCCGCTCACTCCACGAATGGAGGCATTCCCAATGGGAGTCTTCCTCGCATGTCGAAGACCGAAAATCGTACACAGAATGTCCGTAACCAGCTCGCTGTATTCATCTTCAGATGTGGCCAAGCCCATGTGCTCACGGGGAGATCTTGTCTTCGCGGCGAAAGAGATAGTCTGCTCAACAGTAAGAGTAGGAAAGTGGATATCGCCCTCTGGACAGTATTGGACATCACCGCGATAGTGTTTCTCGAGCTCTCCTGGAAGGATGGAATCATACCGCACATCGCCTTCTACGGCATGATATTCTGCTCGTTGATTGGCCAGTGTTTTGAGCAAGGTAGAACATCCGGATCCTGGACGACCCAATACCACTGGTATTGCCCAAGTCAATCAGAGTACAATGGAGATAAAGTTAGACTCACGCAGCATTTCCCCAGGACGCACTACTCCTTCAAACCCACTGATGATATCACGAACAGGTGGATGGCGAATCCTTTGAATGATGTCGAGAATGCTTCTTGGATCCAAAACTGTTCCAAGCGTAGGCTGGTGCGACGACGAAGCGCCCATCCCGACGACACGAAGATTCCTAAACACAACACCCAACTCACGAGCCTTAACCTGGGCGTCATCGCGTCTAATAATAAGAACGCGACATAAGTTATTCAGGATGCCAGCAAAAAAAACATCACACACTTCTTAATGAATTCGCCTAGCGTCCTCTGGAAGTCAAAGCCCACTGAATTTCCTACGGTAGACGACGAGGCACTGTCATCTCCTACATTGGAACGCTTTGAGAACGTCCGTCGCAAGCCTTGCATGCCATCAGGGTCAAAATGGCCTACGTCGACACGAACGGTGGTAGCCTCAGAGTCGCGATGACGAGGAAGCGATGAAGACGCCCGAGTCACACTGGTATCGTCCATGGTAGGATGCCTGCAGACCTTCCTTCCATGAGGTCAGAATATAACCTCTGGGGCCATCCTGGGCATAATTAGAACAGTCTAAGCCTTCGTCGAGATCTGCCTGGAAAATCTTTAGTACATCACGCGGGAAGCCCAAGTGCAGGCAGTAGAGAAGCCACAGCATTGATTGTGTGCGGACAAGCGTGGAAGCGGGAAATAACTCGGATTGAAGGTTGAATGTAGGTCAAAGCTGTAGCCTGTTGTAGCGTGGCGACATATGCCACTGCCAATTTTGGAGAGATTTAGGTTCAGTCATGTGTCGTTGATGAAAATAGATCCATTTGGCAGCATTAACACCGAAGGCTACTGTACTTTACCAAGTAGGCTCGGGTTCCGGTGCACGGTCCAGACAGACACTAAGTTCGAAGTCCCCGACCCTCTTCGCCCATCGGTAAATCTTAAGCTTGGTCTTCCCCATCAAAACTTCGCGAATCGCCATCGGGTAGGCTTGAGGATTATCGGCCTCTATCGCATGGGCTCGAAAGCTGCGCTGCCTGTCATATATCAGCAACGAAGGAGGAACATCAGCATCGTCCATAACCGCAAATCCCGGTATTCGAGTCAACGGCTTCTGAATCTTGATTAAGAAAGGTTTATCTCCGTGAACATTCGAAGGAGGAGCATCGTTGTCTGGGTTGACAGTCGTGGGGTTCATGGTTCCTTGATTATTCACGTATGATATGCAGAGTTTCTTCCCGTGGATGTCCTTCATTGTCGTGACGAAATGGAATTGGATCCAGCTTCCTCCCTTCAACGACCGACAGAAATTCTTGTGATCTACAATTAGATGTCAGCCAAAATAATTAACACGTCTCCAGTCTCGCACCTTTCCAATGGGCTTTCTGGCAGGCTAGAGGCTGCGCATCAGCAATCATTGCAGACCGATGACTCTACGCGACTTACTTGCACCGCAGTAGGAAACGGATTGACATTGAGAGCACCGACTTGTCGTCTTCTCGCCACAGACCTCACATCCAAGATTGCTACTTAGCTTTCCGACAGTTATTTGATCAAGGGGGCCCAGAGGGACGAGGAAAGACGTTTTGAAAGTCCTCTCATAGCGCTCTTTGTGTGGCATGTATTCGGGTACCAAACGTTGAGAATTTTGAAACAGCAGTTTGCGCAGTAGAGCCTGTTCCTCCGGCGTGCAAACGATCTGGGGAAGGCCCATTTGCCCGCCGGTATGTCTTTTTGAGATGACATTCTGGACAAATTCGATGGTGGCGTTGATGGGTGTACTAATGCTCGCCGCTTCGTAGATCAAAGAAATGAGTGGCGTTCTGTCATTGAGTTTGTAAATGTCCAAGACCTACGATCCCCGAGTTTAGAAATGGAACTGGCGAAGGAATCGCATAACATACACGGATACAGATAGCTTCATTTTGATCTTTGTCTTGCAAAATGTTGACCGTCATGCCATCTTCGAGATTGCGACACAAATGCCTCAGAGTTTGCCTTGCATCAAGAAAAGCAGAGCTATACAAGGCAAACGGGTCCGGGAGCCCTCGCGCCTGCGCATTATAGTTCTTCATCGCCTCGGCCATGCTCGTTCGTTGCATAGCATCAAATGCTGATTTGGGCTGGTTCTATCAAATTATCGTCTATAAACGGCGAAAAGGGTATTTTTGACAAAAGTCGCTCACTTTCCACAACGGAAGCTTGGAAGGGTCGATCGGAAATTTCCCCAGAGTTGATATCTCCTGCGCAGCACTCAAGGCACTGGCAAGCTTCTTTTCAAGTGCGTCATTGGACAATTTCAAAGTCGGAGGCAGTTCGACACCCATCGACTTCAACAACCCCAAAATCTGACTCCGATCCTCGACCTATTTCTATAAGCAAGTACTCTTCAGGACGCGTACGGCTACTGCCGACACACCTTGCCTTTATCTTTCTTCTTGGACTGCGTAACGATGATTTTGATCCAATCGAAGCAGTCTGTACAGTCGATGGTATCGTGTGTTCTGCACTTGTAGAGTTGGTAGCCGTCACTGTCCTTTTTGCCGCTCTTGACTGCGCCGAGAGCAAAGACGTCGCTAATAGGTTTTCGATCCTAGAGGACTCATGAGCGACAAATTAGACGAAAAAATAAGCACTCACTACGTCCTTAATCAATCTTTTCGCAGCGCCACTGGTTCCCTCCATACTCTCTGCCATGATGTTGTTGCACATGCGATGGTCGCAGTAGCACTTGTTACATAGTTCATTTCCGTGGGCCATACAGAACATAAGCCGATTGAGAACGAAGTTGTCGTCCATGTTACTTGCGAGTGGAGGATCTGGTGAGTTGTAAAAGAAAACAAATGAGAGACAATGTTTATGAAAATATGACGCGTGACGTCATACATGCCAAATTTTCAGATTATTTGAGTCTATTTTTGGAAGATATTATTTGAGCTGAATATCTTCCATTCCCAGACCATTAAAGCTTGTACAAAGAACGCAAAATGCAATCTAGTCCATTATATGTGGTATACAGCTACAATAGTACATATTAACAACCGTTATGCTTTACTTTGATCTACTTATGCAGGGGGCAAGAACGATATGATCTCAGCCTTAAGACTAGCGACCATCTTATCCTTCCCATCAACCGGTTTCCACCCAAGAGCCCGAGAGCGGTCAGCCCTAACCCGGGCATTGGTTCCTAGGAAAGGCCAAAGTGGCTACAGACAACGATCAGCAATGTCCTATCGACCTGAAGGAAAACAGACATACCCCGAAGAATGATTTTTTCTCCTCTTCAGTGTACGAGCTCAGCTCAGGGTTGGAGCCAATTCCAAGTTCCACCAATGCTTTGGAGATCTCCGTAGCGATTTCCCGCAAACTGTGTTCACCGTTTTCGAGGAAGTAGTATCCCTCCGCGCCATGTGCGGTATCAGGTTTTTTCACAACAGTGTCGAATAACAGGACGAAAAAATTGGTGGCTTGAGTCCGATCAGGGTCAATAAGGAACGAGGGAAGAAGGCGGGATATACGCACTATCGGACAAAGAAACGTTATGCCAAATATTCACACCCTCACCGATCATACCACCTTGCTTCCTGAACATGCTGGTCTTGACGATGGCAGGGAACTGCACCGAGTGGATGTTTTGGATACCAAGGTCTGCCACGACACCAGTAGCCAAGCCATACACGGTAGGCGGCAGAACGAGGTAGGAACGTATGTACCCTGGAACAATCAAATTAGAGAACAGAATCCATAACGGGATTGATAAGGAACGTACCTTGCTTGTCTGCATCCAAGATCAAGAGATCTGTCTTCCTGTGGATGGCCTCCTCGGGAATGCTTGCGAAACGATCCAAGTCGAGGTCGGAAAACACAGGGTAGTTGTTGTGCAGACCCAGGGCGTTGTCTTGGATGACACCAGTCCCAGACTAGAGAGATAAGACGTTAGGCTGAGTATAGATACATCCTAGAAAACTTACAGTGTGAATAAGAGCAGGCACAGATCCGTCGGATTCGTGTTTCTTCTTCATCCCGTCGAGGATGGCCTGGGCGGCGACGTGGTCGTCTGCGTCGACCTATACACGAAACTGAACAACACTCCTCTTCCAGTAACGAAGATGCTTACGAAGGTAAGCACAATATCTGCTTTCGATGCAGCATCGGCGAGTACGTCGACATCCTTGTAACTTCCGACGACAGTCTTGACACCGAGCGTCCTGAGCTTCTCAGCCTTGTCCTCCGACCGTACGAGGGTTGTTATTGTGGCGGGATCGACCACTGTAATGAGTTTGGAGAGGAAAGAGCCTCCAAGGTATCCTTCAGACAGCAACGATCAGTAGGAAGTTCACAGTACATGAAGCCAACCCGGCGCACCTGTAGCACCAGTGATGAAGACCTTAGGCGATGACATGGCAGCGAAATCTGAGTATCGTCGCCCATCGATAGGCTGTTTATATAGGTCGTTGTCTCCTCGGAGTCCGCTTAACAAAATTAAGTCCGTGACGGAAAGACGGTAATTCGCATGATTGTCGAGAAACAGTTTCTATTGTAATGGTGCCGGGTGTCGTGTCAATCATACCGACTCGGGGTAGGTTCTGACAAATTTAGACATCCGCGCCCTCATGAAAGTAACCGTGTAACCCGTGTTCCAGTCGTGTCATTTGACTGCGATATTGTATGCATGGTCACCGATTCTGTCCTGGGATAACGATTAAGATGTAAGCTAATAGAGCAGAACAAAACAGGATGGGTATTTCCGAAATCGGAGAACATCTGAAAGATTTAACGTTGGCTGTTAATGAAGACGATCCCGAATCGGACACTTTATTGTACCTCTGTTTTGCTGCTCACCTATTCTTCATCGGAATCAAAATCAATTCTTGGTTATACCCGTCTCCGGGGGAGGCACCAAACGCTATTCTCGGACCTTCTTTGCGATGCTCCTTACAGCTTAGCCCACGGAGTCCGAAACGGCAGGCCCGGGGAACATAATACAAGCTATGATGACTCGTACCTTGCTATGTAACGCACTTGGCAGACTATATTCGTAAGGTGTTGCCACCACAGGAACTGTTACTGTAAGGCATGATCTAGTCGAGGTAGATGAGCATGATGATACATAGATACCTTGAGTACAATAATGTTCGCTGAGCCACAATAGCACTGGGCCACGATTGAGGTCTATACGAATTTTGAGTGTTTTTTTGTTGGGTCTCAGACTCTCAGATCTCAGTGGCGGTGCATTTCGGTTAATTAAAGTTCTTGCTCGGTCCGGTGGTCCATCTTTTGATGCTAGTGCCAGCTAGCACGAAACTTGGCAAAATTGGTTGTACCAATGACGCGACATTACCTCTACATTCTACCCGGCCGAAGACGTCTCTGGAGGACTCTCGCTGAACTAGGGAGCAATCTTGATTTGCTGCGTAACGCTGTCGTGTCACTAGAAATTTGAACACAGATCATGTTGTATTTTCAGTCAGTGAAAAATGACTATGAGACGGCGTTCTCTCTCCAGTATGTCGCATTCCCTTGGTTATTATGATGGAAATTATATGCCGCTCGTGGAAAAATAGTTTTCCAGGATTGCACATCTTCCGTGATATGTTGGTCGTGCGGCTCCGACTCGTGAATTATCATCGAGAAACGCTGCCTAAAGCTGTGGGTCCCTACGAAGGCGGTGTTGTTTTCCTATTGGTCTATAACGGCGAAGTGGCAAAGAGATTCTATAAGGTAGAATATCCTGTGCCGTCTTCGGACGTTCCCGTAATCATTCTTTCAATGTTCGTCTGAGCCGCTATTCGACGATGAAGGAGGGCCCATGGAAAAGCCTTTCGGTATCATGGTTGCCTATTCGACATGATGATTATGGTAGAAATGTCAATTCTCCATCCCTTTTGCACTTTCTAGAACCCACTAGCTGGAAATATTAATTCCTATATAGCCCCCTTTTCCGTAGTAGATTCTATTTTTAGTACTATATATAAGTAGCGTAATTTGAAATTGAGCCCCTGGCGCGTTTGCGAGGGTTCGCTGCTTCCCCCGGAGTCACCGCTATCTTTTACTCGAGCCGTTCCTGTATAGCGTCCTCCAACAATCGTCATATTCGCACCAGAACTCCACGGATTTTCATACAACAACTACTGTATTCAAAACTAGATGTCCATGCTGCCCTTCTTTCCTCGTCTCATATCCACATCATACATAGGTCTTCGCCTAGCTTTCTGAACAGTATGAAATTACCGTTGCTTTGCCCCTACTCGCCCTCACCCTCTACTGGACTCAGACCTGGCACGCCCTGCGATGTCCCATTACTTCATCACAGGATGAGGTATTGAACTTCTAAAATGATGTTCAGTGCTATGGTGCGAATGCATGTCACCATCTTTTCAGACCGGGTATCAAATTAAACAGTGTGGACATATGCTTTGGCCAGAGTCTCAACGTGAGGATGCATCGAGTCACGAGTGTTTTCACTCTGCCAGAATATAGTCAGTAAAATTGTAACAGAAAGGTGCGTACACGCGCCTTATCATTTGATGTCTGTGTTTTCCCTGCCTCAGCATCCGACGTGTGCCCGAACCGTATATCACCGACCGGAGTAAGGGATACCGGCCCAGAATCACTATCGCTATCTATGCTGGAACAGGATGGGTCGCTACGACGCATAAACTTAAGCAGTATAACAGTTATCAAAACTGTTAGACTATAAATGTGCCCGAGTGAAGCAAAGATGGTGAAACATGCTATTGTGACAGTTAACAACAACTGAAGACGGGTAACGAAGCCCGCGCACCATTCCAGACAGTAAAAAGAAAAACTATCATGAGGGTTGTGAAAATGGCGGTCGTGAAGCCGCAAGTCACGGCTTGTATCATCACACGGCGTAATAGGCTGGATTCAGTATCAATGGCTAGAACAAGGGTCGTAGGGAATGCCGCGCTCACTTCCTTGTATGCTTATATAGGGACTGAATGCGTGAACATGCCCAGACCAGGGATCCCGCAATCGTAATGTCCGTTGTTGCACACATCGCGGCATTTGCACTAGATTCCAACCAGGTAAGCCATGGCATTGAATCGAAAAAGGATAGCCTCACATCATCGATGGTATAACTGATATGGTGTCGCTCGGATGAGCGAGAATATATATATTTGTTCCCAGATTGCAAAGCATCTATAACCGCTGTTAGCAAACATTCCCTCGTACCCGCAAAGGGAGACTCGCATGGGCCGTGATGAGAAATATGATGCATCCCGTGATCCATATATTCCTGCTTCTAAACACGCCTGAGATGGAGACGCAGGAGACCTACGAGAGACATACAGCGTCCAATACCGATAACAGAAGAAGGCCTGCGCAATTGAGGCGGAGGTGTATGTTAGCAGGGCTGCAGTCGGGACAGTCCATGCTGATGACGTCGGGTAGTATGAACCTGTATATCAATTGAGCGACAAGTTATGGGACACAAAATTGTTACGAATACGCACTGGTACCATTGTTGATAACTATATACTAGACAACCGCGTTAGTATCAAGAACACCTAGGACCCTGGCGACCCACGATGTAAACATTCGCCATATCCACGATCGAGCAAGCCCCGTCGAGGACCAACGATGTGAAAATCCAGTAGCGCAACCACTTCGTCGTCGTCAAGAGACACAAGCAATAGATGCTCAGAGCGACTTGGAACGTGTATAGCATAACGTTCAACCATGAAGACGCCAGAAGCGCCCTAGTAGATATTCCTTCAAAATGATGCCAAGGAGATTTGAGAGACGTACCCTAAAGAGAGATCAAAATTCAATGACTCCCAAGCCATAGTGTCCACAGCTGGGTTGAACAGCAAGAAGAGAGAGTTTTATATAATCTTGGAAATATATAGTCATTTCATGACGAAATCTTACGTTCCAGGGAAGATCATGCTGATGGACTAGACACTTGAAGAGAAGATTTCCAAGGTCGCGGCGATCACAGCGACGGTCCAACAAGGCGCGCGGCCCGCAGCAACATTTCACCCTGATGGCAAGCCGCACTGTTCGCGGGGCGCGTACCTACCTATGTAACTGGCTGGCAGGTGGTATACACCTTTCCCGAGGGCCCCAAATGCCTCTGATGTAGAACTGAAACTAGCTGTAATGTCGAGAGTACTTACATTGGCGAGTAATCCAAGTCCTGGCTCTGTAGACGGCAAGTAGAAACAGGTACTTGGGTAGTTAGGAACAGAGACAAGCAAATAAGCGGAGCTCAAATGTTTCTTTTTCTCACGTCCATGCGTTACTACCTAAAATTAAAAGAGACACGCTGGTAGATGCTTTCAGGTTGTCACAATGCATATGTACGATTTAAATCTTACCAGTGGTAGCGAGAAGGGTAGCACGGCAGCGCCCATGTCCTTTGGCATTGAGAGAAGGTTCGACTACAGTGAACCACTGGCATGGCTCGGATCTTGCGATGATATTGTTCCCCTGGCGCTTGTTCGTAATCCGTCTGTCATTCTTGACCCTGTTCCAAAGCAGTCTTCTAGCTCCTCATCCTCACGCTTGCTCAGGGTTTGTCTGTGTGCCGTCCCGTTTTGTGAATGCGCAGGTTTCGCAGTGACTCCCTGGTTGCTAGCGGTAAATCTGAGTCCGAGTCGGAAAACTGCAAGAGCCTTGTATGGTAAGCAACTCCTTTACTGCACGTGGTTCTTCCCGCTGTATTGGGAGGATGTGCACCAAGATGCGTGCCTCTCTTGATTGCTCCATTATCGACGGCCCTTTTCGTGGAGACGAGGCAGCACCGACGGAATACTTCACCACGGCTACGGCTACTTTTTGTACGGCCCAAATACGCATGATCTCTCATACGAAACCATACTTGACATCGCGAAAAAAAAACGTACGTAAAGGATAAAGCCTGACAAGGCCTCCATCTTTGTAAAAGTCTAAACGCATGGATTTGATGGGTATATACAATCTGATGCTCAAATAAATACGCACTGTTCCGGTATGTGAATGCCATTAAATTACTTCTTGTAGAAAATCCTTGAGATCAGAGATAGAAAGGGATACCATACACCACTGGCGCTGCTCCAGTGAGATACTTCAGCTTGCACACATCTCTTGACTGCGCAACAGCCGCAACAAGAGATGTCCTCTCGGGGTCCATCATCAATTCGACCGTCCAGCCCTGTACATAGTCTCTAGTGAGACGCAACTTATCAAATACCGACTGCGAGAATTTATCGATGTCTCTGTCAGTCACATCCCATAGGTTGGCAACCAACGTCGGACTAGGAGTGTTGTTAGTGAACTCGATATAATTTTCGAGGGAAACGATTCGCTTACCACCCAGCAATCATATAATTATAAGGGGCCCCAACGCGATCAAAGGTGCCCATCTCCCGCAAAAAGCCCGAAGAACACCCCCAGAGCATGACAGCGGCACATCGAGGGAGATGACGTATCCTATGCGAACGAATATATTGCTCTCCACCGCCATGACCGAAATACCTGGAGCAATAGCATCAGTGCCTGCGCCCGAAACGTAACAAGGATTACACTTACACAACAAGGTCCTTGTCTTGCAAGGCGTTCAGGAATTGTTGCTCGCTGGGTGGTCGTCCCACGATCCCCTGCCAACCTGCAGATTCCATGTCCTCTGCCCACTCTTTAAACCTCCCTTCCGTGCGGTTGAGATCACCACTTGGATTAAGCAAATAGTAACCTTTTCGGGGATCTATAAATGCTCTGTCGACATCCGATTCAGCGCTTGATCTGCATCGTGCCTTCCGTTGCCAATGTGAGAATTCAACTCTGTCCAAAAGGAACTCCACGCTCGGAATGCGACTGATACTTCGGCCTCGCAAGACAGGTATATTTTCCCAAGGCAAGCCTTGGATGTCCTTGTCCAAGACCAAGAAAATGTGTTCGTCCTGCGGCGGAACGATGCGCGCCTTTTTACTCCTTCGAGAGGCATGATCCTCTAGTGCCGATCGCAAGTCAACGACCACTTGGGTCACGTCGATCTCAGCGATGGCCACGGAAACACCGTGAAACTGATACAAATCGAGCATAAAGTAAACGAGATCTTCTAGCTCTTCGTCCTGGCATTGAGGAGACAAGGTAGAGAAACATTCCATGAGTGTATCATCGAGAGTTACGCGATTAGGTGTTTGGTAATCGGAAGCGATCTTGCGGTGCCCTATTGCTTTTTGCTTGGTCTTCTTGTCTTGGAGGTGTAGTCCTCGTTGGAAGGCTTTATCGAACAAGGAGCGCAAATGTGTAATCTCCTCAGTGGAAAGTCGTGGACGCGGGCTGAGAATGGTCTAGCGATGTCTGTCAGTATCGGAAAGCGAGATGACGTCATATACGTACCTTAAAAGCCCCCAACCAGCAAAACTCAATGTTTTGCAACAGTTCTCGTAATCTGGTATCTAACGAAGCACGTTCTTTCCACCATTTTGATTTCGCATCGTCATCGTTGGGCTTAATATTTACGGCTGCTTTCGTGGTCTCGTTGCTTGCTCGTATTATGTCCTGGAATTCGGTAATTGCATCCTCAAATGTGAGATGTTCCTCGCTCCCTTCACCATCACGCCGGCCCTTGAGCGGAACACAAAAGACCAAGTCCCTGTCACGAACGTCTCCTCCATACTGTCGAGTGACGAACAGGGTGCCTTTGTCCTCGGTGACGCACATGTGCACGACCGACCAAGTGGACGGAAGCGATGTCATTTGGCACGTTGATAAAGTCGGGATATCAACGGAGCGAGACCGATAGCGTTGTTGCACATGATTCCAGTAATCTTTGAGTGAAGACTCCGCCTCGTCTGGTTCATCCTCGGACACATCACTAGTGAAAGGCCGCTGAAGAACGGGTCTGCTACTGATCTCTGGAGTTCTCGATGCAAACATAAGCGGCCACCGACAGTCGTCTAAGGAAATCGCAGCGGAGAACTTGTGAAGGATTGCTTCATACATCTCACGTCGAAGCGTTATAGCAGAGGAAGCGTCTAGAGCGAGAGTAAGCACATCAAAGACTTGGTATACGGGAAAAAAATACCTAGAAGATTCGCGACAAGAAGAGGTGCATCTGTTCCTGATTTTCCTAGGGATGTTTGGAAGGCCCGAATGAGCGCCAGTTTGATAGCAGCTTCACGGACATGCGACACATCGCCATTATGCGCTGTGAGCCTCAAGTTATCACCAAACAATCGAGCCGCTGTTTCAAGACTTCGCGAGATTTCCAGGGGTGTCCCTGCCAGTGTGGGCATGTCTGCACCCATCGTTCCTAACGGCAATGCTATCGCTATAGCAATGCTTCAGCATACCGACCAGGAAGAAATACTAAAGCGCTTACTAGATTCTGTGAGAGAACTCAAGAACATATCGGCGCGGAAACGCTTGTAAACTCCATAAAGAGCCAATTTCGCCACCAAACTGTTTTCTTCAGCCTAAGAAACAATCAGACTATGCATGGAGTGAAAAGGTTGAGGGCAGTACCTTAGTTTGAGAGTTATAGGACAAACACATGAACTTCTCCAGTAGTTCCGTAGATTGCTCTCCATTGTCGTCACGAAGGTGCCAGACTAAGGAAAGAGTAAGACAAAGGGATAAAACTAAAAATGGGACACGTACTTCGGTTCCGTAGGAGCTTCGTAAGCAATCCAGGCACCATAAGCTCAGCGCTTGTTGATCTTCGGGGTCTGCATTTTCCATGAGCTAACATCCCGAAAATATGCAAGGGAGCATACCCAAAAGCCACGCCGTCGAAAAGCCCAAAAGTTTTGTCGAGTTGCTCTAAAATCTCCGCTGCCAATTGATAGTCGGCATCGGCATTGTCTTCACTAAACTGCCCGTGAAGTCGGTGGATGTCCGCTAAATCGACACCGGAATCATCACATATCAGTTGAAGAGCGGTCGCCAAGCTCTCTTGCCCTTCTTCGAGTTTTCCCTGATGCAACTGCAATTCTGCCTTTCGAATCAAAGCTCGCGCCATCATCGCAGGAGCATTCAATGACTCGGCGAGATCCTCCGCCTGCTGCGCGAAAAATTCTGCTTCGCGAGCGGAACCCTGCATTGCATACCCATCACAAAGGGCAAACAGTGTCAAAATGAGACCCTCTGATATACGCCAGCCCAACTCATTCATAGCCTCCCGGCGTGAGAAGTCCTTCTTTCCTGGATTGGACGACGCTTCCTCGGACGTCCGCGACGCAACGGGGTCCGTGAAAGGGTCTGTTTCGTCGTAGGGCTTCGGCTTTGAAGACGGAGGTTGAAGACGTGAGAGTGCGTCGAAAGCACGATTCCACTGCCTCAAGGATTGAAGAAGACCGTCAAGATAGGTCGCGGCATCGTCCTGCAACACGATTAGAGAGATGAAGCGCCCGACAATCATTTGAAACTTACTTTGCAGGATTGAATAAGCGAGTGTACTTGAAAAGCCATAGCAGTCTTTTCTATACGAATGATACGCCTTTGAACACGTTGAAAGGGAGGTAGCGTCTTGTCCTCTTTCAGATTATCCGATAAGTCTAGAGCTGATTTGTACAGATCGGAACTATGAATGAATGTAATGAGAGACAGTCAACCGATAACTCTATGACCCACCTCTGTGCTATATCGTCGAGTACAGCTCTAGACTCTGCAAAGCGTAGGAAAAATGTGATCGCCACATCGAAAGAAACCTGTCCGGCTTGCACAGTTGACGATAGTTGATTGAAGATCTTGTTTGCCCTCTTCATTTTCCCAAGGCTTACATAGTCATGAGCCAACTGTGCTGAAGCCCACACATAACCTGCAATGATGTCAGCTCAAGTATGCAAACAATCGAATGTCTTACGGTCGCATGAGGAACCCATAGAACATTGAGAAATTCGTCGCATGATGTCCAAGGCGTTGACTCTAGGTATCAGGAGGGATAGCACGCCAAGAATGTGAACCAACGATTCTGAAAGGGAGTCAAGAATCTGGAAAGCAGGAGACGAGGAGGACTTACGAAGAGCATCTAACAATTTCTCCGTGTCTTCGAATACAACATTAGTAGTGGAGGACTGGTCAGATATCTCAGCAGGCGTTGCCGTGTTGAGTGGTACATCTTCCAGAGCTGCATAGACATTGAATTAGAATATGCGGCTTATCGAGTTGACGATCACTAACCCTTGCGCTGACGAGGCTTAGGCGTGGTGGGAGTCTTTGCCGGTGTCTTCTTAACCGTCGTTCGTCTCGTAGTAGAGACCACTTTCGTGACTTTCCTCGTTGAAGGTTGCCTAGGTGTCACCTTTCGGGACACCTTGACGTCAGCTCCGGATTGCAAATAAGATCGCAAGATTTCGCAGGCAGCCTTCGAGCCTTCAACAATCAAGGCTATCTGTTGCGGATCAGCACGACGATGGGCATGCATCGCTTGCCAGATATGAGCCATGGCACAATATTGGGAGGAATATATGGCAAGCCCAACATCCTTCGTTGGATGCTGTATGAAATTTCATTAGCATATGACAAATGTTTGAATGAGATCGCCTTACCTCACTCACAAGAGCCAAGATGTCAACTATAATGGCGTCAGGCGTACCAATATGACTGATGATATCTAGCCCACAATGATATGCGAATATTAAAGACTTGATGAGGACTCTGGCACGCCGTAAAGGCATGCCTGCATAAGCATATACTTCCGTTGCATCCTTCAATAATCCCGCTGCTACCACCTGGACGGATTTCTTAGTAAGATGAGATTCCAAACATTCCAGTTGTCGCTCTAGAAGTGCTCCAACAACGCTTGGATCGTCGATGCCGATGAACCGTAGGGATATATCAGAATGACAAAGCATCAAATCGCATACGCCTTGATAAGTAACCTTGTCCACTATACTGCACAGTTCCTTGACAGCAGGTGAACAAGCGAAGAGTGCGCTAAGGCTGGCAGTTCCTGAATGCTGCACGAAGTCTGACGCTGGGTAGGGGAATGTCCCTATGCATTGCACAAATGCTTCATGGGCAGGCTACTTCCAAATGAGATAGTGAAAAGCTTGATGAGTCATAGCGGCCTACCTTTCTATCGCCGATTTTTGCATAGCAAAGACCCAACAGCTGACAGCGTCGATACAACTGGTTGCTAAGTTGGGTCCATACACCTTCTTTGTCGTCTTCCTCAGACCCGGGGCGTGATCGGAGACTCAAAGCCTTCGAACCAAGCTCGCAACCATCCTTAAAAAAGCTGATAGCAGAAGCATGCCGTTCGGACTGATACAAGGTTCCACCGGCGTTATGAAAAGCCCCAGATATGCAGCGTACAAAGTTTGCTTCATCAAAACCAGTGAGACCGTCTTTACCCAGTTCGACGAGTGTTGCCGCTCGTGCCAGATGTTTGTGTGCAGGGACATAGGTCCTGATGTTTGAGATGTCCAATCGTGACCGCGACAGTACAAACAGCGTATCAAGCGCCTGCGTCAAGGAGTTTTTTGACGATTTCTGACGAATCGTCAGTCAGAATACAAATAATCCGGGCGTACAACTCACCACCCTGATGGCCTGCTCCAGCACATTGACAATTAGCTCTAGAAGAGAACAGATGTCAGAGACATCTTTGAACCGAGCGTCAGAATCGCCAGGCGTGGCTTCGATGATCTTGACAGCAGCCCTCCGTAGTCTTTCCAATGCTCGATCACCTTTGCCCTCCATCCACGAGATATCTGCGTCTCGGCGCAAAGTTTTGACTGTCTCGTGTAACAGTGCCATAGTACTATTCAGGGCATCACGCAAAGAACCTTTTATACATTAACAAAAGTCTTCGGACTGGTATAATATGCATGGCATACCTTCGTCTGACTTGTCTAATGAGGCTGTGGCGCGCGCGAGGTTGGCACAAAAGTGTACTCTATCCATTTTGAGTGGAGGCGATGTTGGTCCATTTTTTCCCCCCAGTTTGAGTATTTCTGTATTGCCCTGGGATTGAGCTACTTCCTTCCGCGGCGATGCGCGATGAATGAGACCGATGATCTTATCCAACACAGAAGTATTCCCGTTCTATATTGAAGATTCCTCAGTCAATGAAAAGTGCATGAATAAAGCTTTCTTACTCGATTCGCGAGCTCTATCCAGTATTCGCAAAATGCCACAAAGCCCTTGCCTTTTAGAAACTCTGCACTGTCCTGCTTCGTCTCCGCAATCGATACTAGGTGCGAAAATGCCAGGACCAAGGTGTTCGCTGCCTGTTGTTGTACATCCGACGAAGAGAGCTGCTCTGAAAGCAAAGATTTCATGTAAACGGCGGCATACTTCGTGGGTTGCTCCCAGAAGATGTCTGGACCTCCAACAGTACCAGGGCTCGTATATGCCAAACAGCACAGGCCATGCATCCGGATGAAGAACGCAGAAGAGTTGTTGGATTGCATGAGTTCTGCCGGAATAGACTTGGTGAGCACAGAGTAGATCCGGGTGAGGATGAAGTCCATGTGCTTAGCCGGAAGACCTCGAAAGAATGGCATCCAGGATATCAGGGTGAACTCTCTTCGTAGCGTATCTTCCAGATGCGTTAGAAAGTCAGTAGGTAACTTGCTTGGTCGTAAGGTCGAGTTCGGTGGCGGAAAATATGTCGATGTAATAACCACCAACGCATACATGAAATAATTAGATATTAGGGTCAAAAGAGCGGGTTCGATAGACATGGGTATCGCAGGAATTGGCACGGTGATCAGGTGAAGCTTGTCAGAAGAGTTTGACTTTGATGGAATTGTCACAGAGAGCAATCTGCATAGACTGGAGTGCATTTCAGGCAAGGATAACAGTGCAGCATCATACTACGAGTATGTTAGTCGCTGGTATAACCGAGAGCAGAGTGGCGTACCATATCCAGTGCCACCAACTTTCCCAGAACGCTCATGGCAGCCCGTTCGACATCTATATCCCCCGGACATAGTTCTCGCAGAGACGTTATATGAGCAGCAGCTGACGTAGCCGCCGATTTGGCCTCTGTGAGCTTTCTAGGCGAATCACCAGTCGACCTTTTCCAACCCGAAGCAACTATCGATGCCAGCGACTGAGAGGCGGAGTTGACAGCGCGCATGGCGACGACCCTCTGCCTTTCCGCGCTAAGGACAGGTGCCTGAGCTTTCTCCTTCCCTTTTGCATTGGTGATGCTGAGACCAGAGGCCAATTGATCTGCAAGGCGGTCTACTGTAGACGTCTTCGATGCGCCATTTCCGGTTCGAGTTCGACGAGATGTGGAAGCGATAGGCATGGGTAGAAAATGAGGTGAGAAGAAAATCGGGCTTTCCGAAAAGGTGACGAGCTCGAGGTTCGAGGTATCACGTGGGCGACGCGTTATTTGTCCCTGTTCAGTCGATACATGCCGAGGTGCCGATTCAGAGTGGCTGTCCCGTTCGTACCCTTACTCCCTTTCTACTTAATCTGACCCTTACTATCCATCCCCAACAAAACTTCTTCCGACTCGGGGATTGCGTCCTTTTTCCACCATAGCCTAGGCGACCTATCACATCTGATAATTTCTCTTGTTCTTGACGCTTACGTGTTTTCACATGTCTTGGATTAAAACTTCGCCATGATCCCCATCGCTGTGTGGATTGTACCGTCGTTCATATTGAATTTCCCCATCCCGGTGCTTGGACTCTCAGGCTCACCTCCCACAGCCGTTTCTGTGCAGGCACTTCGTTGCAACAGATCAATCATTCGCTGCCAGTTGCTGTTCTTCTCGAGTCTCGTACGTTCTATATACCGTACAATGCAGCAGGCCATCTCCATATACACTGAACTCGGCCTCGTCGACTGGATTCTTCTCATCACAGTTATCACATGCTACAGTGCATTGGCATTATCGCTGTGTTGTAGCTTACTGCATTGCTTCTTTAAATTATGGCCCACTCGGACGGACCTCAAGTTCCGGTTATTTGACCTCGAGATAATATTTCGCGGTATGACTTCACTGACGCCTTCCGATTATCGCATGCATCCTGACGAGTGATACATTTTGATGGCCTGTCACACGAACCCCTGGACTATGCGATAAATTTCGGCACATCGTCTTCGGATGCATTAAGAAGCGTGCTAAACAATTGGTCGGCGAGGTTCGATGAATAGGTTATAAATTCCCATATCAGCACGGCACCAGACCAACGGACAACGATCTTTGCTATGTGCTCTCCGAGTTTCTGTGTAAATCATAAAATTATAACGGTGCCGTGTGCAAGGCCCTATCCCTCAAATTCAAGCAGGTGCCGCGATGATCATCCGTAGTTTTTCATTTACAGATATCAAGACTTTCCGGACCTTGAAGGCCGTCAAAGCTTCCTCGCTTTGGACGACTTCAATTCGCTGAGGAACCGCGACCAGTACCCACGGTATGCACTGGCAACTTTTTGTCACACACCACTCTCTCTGAAATATATATTTAGACATCATCGCAGGTAGTAACAGTAAAATACGATCAGAGCGGTTCTGTGCTCTCCCGAGGTGTGTCCTTCGGTGGGAAAAGACCGTCTTTGTGGAAAATCATAGGAACATTGCTTGTGAGTGCGACGAACCCGGTCGCCTAGATATCTACGTCGTCATAAACGGGAAAGGAAACATACTCCCACCAAGAGTTTCATTGCGTTGCAATTCCTTGGAGAAATCACCTGGAGCCTGTATACTGGGAGCTTCATATATTCAGATGATTGCGTATAGCATCTTCGGGCGGATGTCGATAAACTCCATCGCCTGTCGTCGACTACCTAAACACAGCCTTTAAAGATGAACGTTGGCTTCGATCCCGCCGTGGAGATGTGGGTCAACAGTTAAATTGAGACACCCTCGGTCGCCTGCCTTGTCCAACGCAATACTCATCACAGTGCATATTTAGTACTACATGCTAGAGTGGTGACTCTCATGACCCGAGGCTTTATACGTTTCCCCTCACGACTGTCAGATTTCTCGTGCTGTCATCGGCGTCACGGTCTCCCTTCAAGGAATTTTGGAGTGCCATACACCTCCGACATATATACGAAAAATTGCGTGGATGAGAAAGATAGTGACTAACCATTTCGGATTGTCAGCGGAGTACTAGGACGGCGAAAATATACCCAAGGTGCATTGGAGTAATAGGCCGGCCTGCGTCGCCAGTTGTCTTTGCAAGGAGGAGACTTTCTTCAAGGAGAGCCCTGAGCGCTAGATTAATGGAGTCTAGTAAATTGGTGAGATGTCAATGACAGATTCAAGCTGGTTTTGAATTTTCTGTTCCTTGGAGATGGCGAAAGCTTTCTGGCGGTACTAGCGGACGATATTGAGAGATATAGTCGGTCACAGTCACTGATGTACACAGACTGCGTCCCCAAAAATCACCATCACGGGAAATAGAACGGTAGAACCTTCCAGTATAAGTGCCATTTTTGTAGCACTAGAAAAAGGCCATAGATGGCGACGACGAGAGCATACCGCTGGTGATATCGGTATATTCACCCGGGAACGGAACTTGGACTGCCGTGCTCTCAACGCTGGACATTGCGTTTCTGCTCATATCGAGACCACCGACAAAGATGTTAGGTATGTTTACTTGAATCCAATCGATGCAAGCCTCGAACGTTCCTGATTCTGCCTCACCCTCCTCTAGATCCTGCAGAATCTCGTGCGTCGCGAATCGAAACATGTGAAAAAGAGATGCAATGTTATTGTGATCCAACCCCATTGAGACATGGATTCCTCATTTCTTCCGTATTTCGTGACCCCAAGATGTGGATTTGCGTAGATAAGTATAGTTTGAGATAAGTGTGTCTCAGGAAACAAGATAAGCATTACGTATTTTGATATCGAAAAGATGTAAGTATGCCTATATATGGACAGCCGCCATTATCACATGCAAAAGGGAGGTGGGGTATATAGTCCTTGATGTGCATTTACCCAGCTTACCCGTCAACCACCACCACTGCCATGTCAACTACGACGGAAACTTCGTCCGTCCCGATGCCCTCGTCGACGACGGCCCCAGAATTTACCGCGTTTTCTCGCGTCATTTCCATCCCGCTCATCCAGTCTTCCCTCGAGGCTGTCAGTCAAGCACTGGCTGCCAACGCGTACACAAAGTCTCCGTATTCGACTGCCAAGGGCCTCTCCACCTCTGCGTACAAGTACACCGAGCCTATCCAGATTCGCCTTGCGCCTTACATTGCAAGCGTAGACGGTTACGCGAACAAGGCGGTCGATGTCGTCGAGTCCAGGTATCCGTACGCCTTCACAGCGAAGCCGGAGGAGGTTGCCGAACTTGTTAGGGAGCGCCGGGCCAGTGCCTCGAAAGCTATCGACGAGAAGGTGAGGCAACCAGCTTTCCATGTCGCCCAAGGCATCGACCAGGTGATTATTCTACCCTATTGACACCGAACCCCAAAATTCTGACTTGTGATCTAGCAATTCACACCCCTCCTGAACTATGTTGAAGGGGCATACACCCGGATCAGTCCTGTATCCCAGCCTTCTTCTCCGTCCGAATCTAAATATCAATATCAACGCGCTCTTGCCCTTTCCAAGTCCATCAAGGATCAACTTTATGGTTATTCCAATGAGCAGATAAAACAGATCCAGGCGCACTCGGTTCTTGTGTATGTCTTTCCCTTTGTCGCTTCTCATTATGATGCTGACTTTGCTCTCCTAAACAGGCAAAAGGCAACAGAGACTTCGCATTCAATCAGTGTTCTCGCTTCTTCCTCCATCACCAACGCCCAGACTCGTATTCACGCTCTCTCAGACAACATGTTGGCTGAACTCCAAAAACTCCAAGCCTCTTCTACAGCATTGGCTGCATCACTTCAAAACTCTGCGACCTCTACCCTGCACAACTCTACGACGCAGCTTCAGACTCAGATCCCTCCCCACGTTCAGGAAATCTACAACGACTTCTCACAGCGTCTGACCACCACGATTACCGACCTCCGCACCATTGTATCGGATAGGGACTTGCCCTTACCCGAGAAAGTCGGTCGCGTTGGGGCTGAGGTGAGGGAGCAGGTGACACCGCTGTTGGAAAATTTGAAAGCGACCGTTGCGGAGCTCATTGCTCGGGGCCGCGCTGCAGTCCCTGGTAGCCCTTCAAGTCCTCCACCCACGGTGAATGGAATCAACGGTCACGCCCAATAATCCACGGCGCTCGATGTAGGATGGTTCATAGACGTTTACTCTCACTTTTTATGTATTCGACAAGGCCTCACAGATCGGGTCCGGTACTATTTCTAAAGATTGTTATAGTTCTTCATGCACCTCTTTATTTCGATGAAACTTCGTGTATGCATACCATACTAGTACGTTATGAATGACCGCTGGTCTTCCTGATTAGTAGTAGATTAGTGGTAGTTCTTGTACTTATTCGCCCTGCCTATAACATTGATGATCATAGATGGCTGTTGTATTGATTTATTATACTGGTGTTCTCGTAAGGGAGGGACGAAGATCGAGAAGCCCCGAATTCAATAGAGACTTCCGTTGCTACACGAAGTAAATTCTAACCTGAAACACCACGGGCCAAGGCCTCAGGCCTCGTCGCCTATTGCCCTGGATTGTCGCGACTTCCGACTGAAAACCTGTGATATTCCTTGCGTAGACACACCTCCGCCGCACAGGCACTTGATCCTTGATCGGAAGATACTTTCCCGTTCCCAAGTGCTATTCATACGCGTTTGTTTCATAACGATAATATAAAAATACTCGATAACCCCCTGCTGAAATACACGGAAAAGGAACGTACAGTAACCTTTATTTAAATACTAAGGAACGAAGATAACGATAGTGAATATGAAGGGAATGTTGTGTTGGTAACCGGGACCAGACTTCAGATCTAGCAATTTGTCGAGTTAGTAGTAATGAGTGTTGCAGCTAGTTCTCCGATAGCATAAGCGGCAGGCTGAACGACGTTGTCAGTGGTCTATCAACTTTGACGTCAAGCTTCACCAACCTGAGTGTGCGCGGAGATTAGAAGAGGCAGAACCGACAAATCGACCACCCGAAGGTTTTTAGTACTACGGAAGAAGTGTCAGTGTGTGGGGGAATTGTTTGTGGACACAGTACGCACCCGTATACTCTCAGGTTAGCGTCGACGACACCGTTGCTTTCTTTTGGCAAAAGAGAAGCAGAGCCAACGGAGTGATACTAGAGAAAATTAATTGAATGGATGGCAGAGGGCAACAAGAAGACTTACACCGGAGTTCAAGTTCTCTTGAACGTACTGGAGGTGTGATCGTCAGGATTTTATTCCGGATGTTGCGTCAAGAAGAACTTACCGTAAGCCATTCATCGTCAGTCGAGACACTCGCTAGATAAATGTTAGCTTGCGAACATCCCTCCTTGACGAGAAACTTACATCCGGGGAAAACCTCCTCGGAAACTACAATTTCCTGGAATGCCTGTGTCTCGAAGATCTTGCGACCGTATGCTGTAGCCTTTGCCAAGAACCAGTTGTCCCACTCAGCCTCGAGCATGTTGGGGTTGATGATGGGATAGTCGTCAATGGAAGTTGAATTGATGTGCTATCCCAGTCACGTTGATGAGCTTTGTTGAAAAAGTGCAAGAATCATCAACGTACAATAGATCCACGAGACAAAGGATGCGTGTGAGTAATTGCCATAGAGATGTAGCTAGTGTTGGTTTCTTTGGTCGTGCCAGCAGAGAAGGAATTGAACTAGCATAACAGATAGATGAGAATACAAGAAAATGCAATAGATCCGACCATACCAGGAGATATTCTACTTGTGTAGTTCCGTTTAAAATCTGCTCCTTGATGATGTCGAATTGGTCTTGGGGAATGGACTCGGGTTTCGTCGACAGAATTTGCTTAGCTTCCTCAATTTCGTCTGCAGTCAGAACCACGTCGATGGGTTCGAAGTTGACAACGGCCTGAGCAAATGTCTGTAGAAAGGTTGATTAAGGTTTGGTGTAACCTCAAACGCAGAATACTTACGAGCCAGCCTTCTCCGAGGCTATACAGCGCGGTTTGCTATGGAAAAGTGAGCCAGGTCTTTCATAGTCGAGATTGATGTGCGTACCTCCGCTAAAAGGGTTTCGTTGTACGAGAGAGCGTCGAACGACAAAATTCCATCCTGGAGTTGGTAAGTCAGGAGAGTTAGAGTACTGAAAGTGAATCAACCTATGCAGCCTGAACAAACGAAGGGAGCGTACTGATCCTCATAGTTAGCGCCAACACCGGGAAGATCCACCTGGACATCAATTCCCAATGGCGTCAGGATGCTACTGTCACCAATACCAGAAAGTTCCAGTAATTGTGGAGTGCGTACAACACCGGCGGAAAGGATAACTTCACCACCAGATTTGAGACTGGCAGTATGTGTAGATCCATCAGGGAAGATAACTTGGACACCTGTTGCCTTAGCAGAGTTGTTAAGGTTAACCTTTGAGACGGTGGCGTATGTGAGGACCGTTAGTTGCTTGTGGGTCTCCCACGGCGTTACTAAGAACCACGTTAGCCGAAGGGTTCAGTGGAACGGAAACCAGCTCACGATAAGCGAACTCCGACGTTTCGCGCACGGGCACCGTACTCTGAGACGAAAGACTGTAATACACCCCGGCGTTCTCTCCGCTGTATGCATCGGTGTTGAACGTATGCCCGAGCTCCACAGAGGCCTCGATGAGTGTCCTGTGTTGTCTGGAAAAGTGCATCAGTAATGTTATGCAATAAAAGTTGGGAAACGCATGCTCATACAACGGGAGGTAGGCCGGGAACGACACGCTAACGGGACCTGACGTTCCAACAGAGCTTGCGTCAACGACATAACCATATTCGTCAATGAGGGATGCTGAAGGATATTCCAATTGTTCGGCCTGCGGAAAAAATGAAAGTCATTTTAGTAAATTGAAAATATGTTATTGCATAATGCAGCGTTGATTGGTGTACCTTTTGCATGTGCGCATATAGCGTATCCCAGTTCCATCCCGGTGATCCGAGGGTCTCGAAAGCATCGTACTCTGCCTTCGACGCGCGCGTCCATACCAAACCATTAATAGCCGAGTCGCCTCCAAGAATCTATGATCGTGTCAGCTAATTCACCTTGGAACATCATCGACGGGTTCACCTTTCCAGACGACAGATTTATTTCGGCGTCAGCTGCGTATTCTTGGGGAGCAATCTGTTGTAGACAGGTAAGAATTTTTAATACACCTCGCGTAAAACTGACGCACCGTGTAGCCCCAGTCAATCTCTGTTCCAACGAAAGCAAATGAGTTTTTCGGAATTGTAACTATGTCCCTAGAATAAGAATGAACACCGCAATAGGTCTGATACTGCAGCTGTCGGTGTCACTTACTTGCCAACACCAGAGCCTCCGGCCTCTAATACCAACACAGAGATTTTCGACGACGACTCTGCTAAACGTCTGGCTACCGTCAGCCCAGCAGTGCCGCCTCCCACAACAATCTTTATTGGCACCGGTCAAAATGTTTCTGTATAACAAGTAGAAATTTATAACACACGTAGCTGTGCATTCAACGTGTCAGCGTGGCATTAGATGGGGCAAGTAATGCAAATAGGACGTACTCGAATGTCTGTGTTTTAAGTGTCTTCACGCCATCAGACTGCGTCGTATTTAGATCGATCAGTGCAGCGTGGGTCAAACCCAAAAGAACAGCGCTAAGGACAAGCTTGGTGAACATGGAGGGAGGGGGTTAGCGACTGAATTATTATACGTGACTTAGACATACTTATACGTATCACGTTAGACTAATTTGATGATCAAAGAGGGCAATAGGAGCTATTTTGATGAGCCACATCATCTCCATAGCTATCGGAACCATCTTCGTTCCTATGCGTAATTGAGAGACCTCAACGATTTTCCACAACCTATCAGAATGTGTCAGCGCCGGCAGAGGAACAGCTAGTGAGGGTTACTTCCAGAAGGCACGACTATAACGTATGACGTGGGGCGGATAGAAGAGAAGAGAAGGCCTGTTGCTAGTGGCAATGTGTTACCAGCCTCTACGACACTATATGAAGTTCAGCACTTATGTAGGCCCGAACGATGGGTGAGAGAAAGAGAGAGAGAAAAGTTCTTATTACAAGTACTTACCACAAACCAAGTCGATCTGCAGTATCCATTTGAAAATATGGAGATCTAGAACGTTACTGAAAGAAGGCCCACTCAACGTTCAACCCTTGTACCTCATCGGTACCGGTACCTCGTGGTGCCTTGGAAGAGTAATCCTGAATCAAATAGTCCATAGAACGGTGAAATCGTCGGTGGCTATCGCAGCAGAAGTGTAAGCAACTTCAAGGCTAATGGAATATAGATTCACAGTAAAATGATAGGTGTAGAGTTATGGTGATACGCCCACTTTATGTGCTTTAGAGTGGAGACGTGTTCAGCGTTCAGTGCAGAAGGATACTGGCCACGTGCGCGATCCCGGACGCGATTGCCAATTGTGATTTGATCGCGATTGGCGACGGACTTACTCGGATATTGCTTACTGGGAGCTTTGAGAGAACATAAATGACAATCTGAAGAGAAAACATATAGGAGCATAAAAACTACTGTTCGGTTCATGTGAGTAAGGCGTTGAAAACCACTTATTTTGAGGCATGTAGTCATTAATTGGCCTGCGAAGAGATGAAGTAGGAAGAGCTTATCAAGTAAATTTCTTTGTTTGATACCAGTACAACAGATATGAAATCATCATCACCAACCATAGTACAATACACGATTCGTCCTCCTAGAAAGACGAGGCCACTCGAGAATCCAATATGAAAATCATCTCTGGGACTCGCGATCGGTCAACGGAACATACTACGCCACAAGCTATTGAGCAACAATTCACAATCATGACACCGTGACTCACCCGAACGTCCATAATCCGACTTTGTGTGACCTTCCCGTTCGCATCCTTATCGACATGCAAAATATGCTGTGCGAAGGTGCCCACGGGAATGAACATCCGACCTGGGGACGCCAGTTGTTCGACGAGTTTGGCAGGAAGGGTTGGAGCTGCGGCGCCAACGTGAATCGCGTCATATGGCCCTAAATAACGTTGGGCTACGAGACGCAAATCAGGTCAATGAAGCTTACCACCCTGTTCGTATCCTACAAAAAAGGGTCAGTAGTATCCCAAGACAGCCTACGAAGCTCGGCGATCCGTGATCTTGATACAATCTCCAATATCTTGGCGACTTCGATTGGGAGCGGCTCGCGTCCAGCAATTGGAAGATATTCATTGGGATGGGAATATTATCGCAGAAGGGGAAATGATCTTGGGCCCTGGTAAGCTACGATAAATTTTACTCACCTTTCTGCCATAGGATCAAATCGATTGAACTGGGACGCGGCATAGCCAGATGTCAACATGCTCCGTAATAGTGTAGACTAGGGCGTAGCGCCATGATTATATCTTGGCGATGCGGTCCTCCGAATGCGCGAGCTTCGCAGGCGTGAGACATTCAAACTCACCAAGTCTTCCGTCTCCGACTAGTAACTCAATTTCCTTCTTGTCCAAGGCTTCCGCCAAGCCGTCCTTGCGTATGTTCTCCACCGACCAATCTACGAGTTCCGGGATATGTTCAATCCCAACAACGTGTCCTGATTTCTCCGGAGAAGAAACCAGGTGGTGGAATACAGCAGCCAAGTAACCGGATCCACTTCCGACGTCTAGGACACGCGCGCCAGGACGCAGGTAAGGAAGCAGATGCTCGGTGGCGTAAGCATGCTAAGCCAACGGGAGTCAGTTCGACTGTAGATGCTTGGCAGGGCAAAAAAAGTCATTGCAGATCCACAGCTACTGTTGTCGCTGATCTCTAGATGCTGCTGCGCAAGTTCATGGCAGTGCAGAAACCTTTGCCATCCGCAGCAATTGTGGACTGGGTATAAAAAGCGTACCATGTGGGGAGCGCTAATAGTAGCTCCATGACCAATGACTCTACAAGAACGTCAGTAATCATCTGAATCAACATCGAAGAATCAAACGTAACTGAGGGGAGTCTTGGTAGGCATCTTCCTTGTCAATAACGTAGTTAATTCGGTCCACTTTGCACATAGCCTACGCCAAGCAAACGTCAGACATTTTGTGTGTCGAGTGGGGATATAGATCGCCTGTCTCACCCTTTCAACCCGGTCTGCTTGAATAATTGAGCTCCTAGCCATGTTGGCAATAAGTTCAGCGTTTGTTTTTCCAGTACAGAGCCACGCCATGGCTGTCTCGATGTAAGCGAATAAGTAGCACAGCAGCAGGCCGGAGTATACGTGACTTCGCTGACGCAGGAGGAAAGCAAATCCGGATCTAGCCGGCTCTAGCTGATTCGCCGCCGCTGGTCGTTATCAGGAGTTATCTGATAATCTTACACACGTGCACCCCGGCACTGCTCCTTTTATAGGATCGCCGCAAAGCTAGGCGTATATACGCTGTTCCCCAACTTCCCCCCCCCCGCCACCACCCTCTATTTTGACTAACCAATCTATCCCTACATTTCATGGGTGATTCTCTAATTCTACCACTATTGAAAACAGTTTTTACCGTGAGTACCGTTATACACGCGGTTCACACCCTGTTGGCTCATTCCAATCTCACGTTATTTAATAGTCAATCCTCGAGGTTTTTCTTCTATGCTGGGCCGGATATATTCTCGCAGGACGGGGAATCCTTGACAAAAAAACACAGAAGGTGAGTTTTTACATCTAGTTTCCCAAAATTCTGTCGCGTCCCCCCCTGACTTCCAACCTGCAGCAACTCAATCGGCTAAACGTGTCCCTGTTCACTCCTTCACTACTCTTTTCAAAAGTAGCATTCTTTTTGTCACCTGGTGAGTTTTTTGTGCATCGCGTCGTCGTCATCGGTCGCGCAGCGGTGAATTCTTCTTTCCGGCACTTTTCATTTCGGATCGGCGGTTCCGTTCCTTGTATGGACACCAGTTTCCACTCTAAGCTCCTTCTGATGTTGTGGGTCCCTGTACCATCTCCAAGTTCTGCAGTCTCAGCGACACAAGCCGCGTGCAGGTTCCCTCGGCGGTTTGATTGGCGGAATGCTCCTGATAGGAACTGCGCCGGCCGTTCCCTGGATACTTGTTCTACCGAAAGGCTTCCGGTCGGTGGCTATGTCGTGAATTACCGGAGACTTCTTTTCAATATCATTTCGCTTCTATTGTAGGGTAGAGGCAGACGCATTCCTGTGAATCCTCTCACGGCCTCTTCCTCACCTGACAGTATGTTTTTCGATGCCGACAGAGATGATCTGTTGCCCTTTCACTCTTTCCGCAGCTCAGCTTGGGTTCATGACGTGCCGATGACGATGCTATGATGCTTCGATGACCTTATGATAAACCTTTGATACTTATTTTCCTTCCCAGAAAAATTACGAGAACTATGGATAATACCTCTGTTCTTTGTTGTCGTAACGTTGGTGTCGATGACCGTTGCCTTCGTATTAGGATGGGTATTCCGACTGAAGAAATCTCAGAGGCGAGTTGCCACCTTTTTTGTATCTGAATGTCCGTTAATGGACGTCGTGTAGGAGCTTTGGTATGGCCGCCGCCATGTTCATGAATTCCAACTCGCTTCCCATTGCTCTAATGCAAAGTCTGGTTCTAACGGTACCGGGGCTCAAATGGGGGGAGGACGATAACAATGATGCAATGCTCGGCCGTGCTCTGACATACCTCGTGCTTTACAGTACCATGGGGATGGTGGTAAGTGTTGGACTTTTTGGAAACAACCCTTAGTGACGAGTTTTAATAGCTGCGATGGAGTTATGGAGTGCGACTGCTTGCGCAAGCTGACGACGAGCCTCAGCCTATAGCACTACCACCAGATACCGGTGACAGTCCTCTTTTTGGCTCTTCGTCGTGTGGCGAACCTGATGAAGCACTTCCCCACATCGTCGTGGAGGAAGGCGATGCCACAATTCGAGGCACGCCCACTCGTCGCCGTTCACGATTTTACAACTCCTTCCCCAATTCTCCCAACGACTCTCGCGCTAATTTGTCCTCCATCCACTCCTCATCATCAACAATTGTCTTATCGCCGGAGATTACGGACTCCGAGATGAGCGACAATGAGCTGGAAACCGATATCCTTCCCACTCATCATGAACGCCAGCGCACGAGGACACATGTTTCACCGCATCCGCATCCGTCCTCAGGTGTTCTGCACCGCGCGAAGTGGGTTATCATCCGGATTTGGACGGCTCTGAACGAATTCATGACTGTTCCTTTGTGGGCTGCCCTCGCCTCGCTGATCGTGGCATGTATCCAGCCTCTGCAGCATCTCCTTGAGGTCCACATGAAGCCCGTCAAAGGCGCTTTGGCGAGTGCCGGAAACTGTTCTATCCCGCTCACGTTGGTAGTCCTAGGTGCCTATTTCTACCCCTCAGACGAAGGCGAAGCGAAGGCCGAAACTCGCTCGCTAATACACAGCATGAAGGGGATGTTCACCAAGAGGCGGGCTAGACCCCAGCAGGAAGCGACACAGACAGGCGAGACGAAGACGGTCATCATTGCTGTAGTGTCGAGGATGATTATTACGCCACTACTGCTCCTGCCGCTGATGGCACTGTCCACTGCACTGGATTGGCATGCAGTGCTTGAGGACCCGGTGTTTGTGGTGGCAAATGTGTTGCTCATATCATCTCCACCGGCCCTTACGCTCGCCCAAATCACGCAGGCGGCGTCTGGGGATGCGTTTGAGCGGTTGATAAGCAGGACGATCTTCTGGGCCTACTGCGTTGTTACGCCACCTGCAACTATATTCTACGTGGTTGTTGGACTCATTTTATCTAAACTTTAGGATGTATTTCAATACTCACATACTGTACATATGCTCATTCATAGATTTCAGGTGCTCTTATCTTCGGAGGTTGTAGTACTTTACATGTATGTCATACTTGGGAATTTCTTTGATTCTTGATAATTGCGGCCCGTGGGAAGCGGAGGTAATTTAAATGCTTTGCACTGGTTTGAAATTCGATTGCCTTCCAACACGTTCTAAGATCCACGCAAGCGTTCGGCATCTATAGAAATGACTTACTAACCATTGTTCTTTGATTGACACGTCTGTACCCACGGAGGCTGCATTGTTGAACATACGCACATGTGCCGAGGGCCGGAGATTGTCATGACAGTAGCTGGTGACATCAGCGGCCCATATAAGCAGCAGCATTTTTTTCCATAACATTCAGTCTGTTCATCTTGTCTCCCGTTCATCCATTGTTTATTCCCTTGCGCTATGCCTGCCACGATTACCGTTCCTGAAGGGTGCGTCGGTCGTTTAGCTCTGATATCATATTCCTGACTTATGTGTAGATGGGCCTGGGTCGGCGCGGCTCTGCTATCGACTCAACTTTTACTCGTGGGACAGACAGCCATCGTAGGACGCCGTCGCGGAGCGGCTGGCATCAAATATCCTCAGCGTATGTTTTTGTTTTTGGACATCAATGTCGGCGTGTCTGACTTTACTCTCAGTGTATGCTGAGAAGGCCCAGGAAGAGGCTTCCAAAGAGGCGAAGATATTCAACTGTGCTCAGCGTATGTGTCATATTTACTTAGCTTTGCATGATAAGGTTTTGACACGGATGCATTTACAGGTGCTCATCAAAACACGCTCGAAAACATTCCTGTGATGTATACTAGGTGCGTCTCTTATGCTGTTCCCGTGATCGTTCACTTCTCACTTCAAAATCACTGCAGCACATTTTTGACTGCTGTGTACTACCCGACTATTGCCGCTGCAGCTCTTGGCATATGGGTGCTTGGCCGTATCTTTTATACTCGGGGCTATATCACAGGGGACCCTGCGAACGTAGGTCGGCGAAATGTATTTCTTCTTCGAGAAGCTCACACTCCATATAGCGCAATGCCAAGGGAGGGTTCATTTCATACATTGGACAATTGGGTTCGTTATCTTCCGTTGAAGGAAGTAATCTGTATCTGATTTCCCACAGTTCTCTTGGTTGGGTCTATAACAGGTGTTTATAAGATGATCCAAGCTTCACTTTAAGATGAAATCCAGGGGGGGGTTGGGGGGAGACGTATATATTCGGGTTCTGCCTATAATGTGCTGTACTGCAATGGAAGTGTTTTTGAAGTCGCGAAGTTCCTATGTGCCTGAAAGCGCGGGTGCTTGTGCATGTTTGGCAAAACCTGTGCTTTCTTTGAGGCAGGAGTACCGAAAGAGTATACCAAACGCATTCACCTTCACCATCGTTCGCTGCAGCCTCGAGCACCACCAATTACGGGCTTTCCTCTCTTTGATTGAAAGCCAAATCAATGGCGAGCCCAGCCATTTTACCGCGGTCAGCGTCGCCGCCGCCGCCGGACACATCTCGCAGGCATAGTATGATTTCGGCGCATAGTAGCTTGCTCTCATCGTCGGCCGCATCGTTCAGGACAGCCCTGGCATCGCCAACGACCCCGTCGTCGTCTTCTTCAAATTCCTCACTACATACCCTCGGCACGGAGGGACCACCGGTGAATCCTATCCACACCATGGGCACCAGCCTCCAGCAGCATTCACACCCCGAGGTCCATATCGTCAAGGTCACAGGAGACACGGTGCGTGTCGAGACAGGGACAATACCCGATTCATTCTTGAAAAAGGTGTCGCAGACGGTAACGAATGTGATACCACCACGGCCGGCGGACCTACGTGACGACGATCACGTAGGCCCGCCGCCGCCGTCTCCGCCTGCTAGCGTTGAGCGCCCAGAGCCGGAAGCAGCAGAACCGATAGGGCAGACAGGACCAGTACTGGCAGGGAAGCCTGTTATTTTTGACGAGCCAGAGGCCCTCGGACATGAACCCGGACCAGAATCGTTCAGGGATCGCCAGATGTCGGCGTCGTCGTCAGCATCGACGATGAAAACTGGCCAAATGCGGGCCGCGACCATGTCTGGCGTCGCTCACGAGCAGTCCTCGATTGATACCGAGTTCTCCCTTTCAAGTCTTCACTCACAAGACACTATCACCATCACCACATCCGAACCTCCTCCTGCTCCTCATCCGATAGATACCTCCGCTTCAACACCTCTTGTGCACTCAATCAACTATCTCCAGCCGCCGCCGCCATCAATACATGTGCATCGCCCAGCACGACGGAATACCACAGGCTCGACGTTACAGACATTGCCTTCACGGCTGGGCCCTGTACCAGGCCCGCATATATCACTACACCCTCAGTACGGATCGCATCCGCATGGCGTCTACGACCGCGTTGACGTCGACGACGTCGCCAGTGATATTCAACTCCATGCAGAGAAGATACGGCGTGAGCGTATGGAGAAGCGGGCCAAGCAGCAGCAAGCAGAAGCTGTTTTGACGCGCGCGGAGACTACCAAAAAAGGCGAGGATGTACCGCTTGTCGGGAACCTGATTGGCGAGGACCATGTTAACTACGTTCTGATGTATAACATGCTGACGGGCATCCGCATCGGTGTGCGTGTCGTGCATTTTTTCATTTTTTGTTCTCACACACTCTCAGGTTTCGCGCTGTCAGGCAAAAATCAAGCGACCACTGACTGATGATGATTTCACCGCTCGGCATAAATTCTCCTTCGACATTGTCGGTAATGAGCTTACGCCATCAGCAAGATACGACTTCAAATTTAAAGACTACGCTCCTTGGGTTTTTCGTTCTTTACGTGAAGAGTATTTCCATCTCGATCCCGCCGACTACCTTCTCTCCCTCACTTCGAAATATATCCTATCGGAACTAGGCTCTCCTGGAAAGTCGGGGTCTTTTTTCTATTTTTCTCGCGACTATCGGTTTATAATCAAGACGATACGGCACAGCGAGCACAAATTTTTACTCAGCGTTCTGAAGCGGTACTACAACCATGTGAAGGAGAACCCACATACGCTACTGAGTCGGTTCTATGGGCTGCATCGAGTCAAGCTGCCGAGGGGGAGGAAGATTCACTTTGTGATCATGAACAACTTGTTCCCGCCGCACAAGGATGTGCATGAAACGTACGACCTGAAAGGGAGCACAGTGGGGCGAGAGTATCCGGAGGAGCTGAGGAGGGATAAGAACAATCCGGTGTTGAAAGACGTGAATTGGATTAACAAGGGTCTCAGGTTGGAGCTGGGCCCTGAGAAGCGCGCGCTATTGACGGAACAGTTGAGGAGAGACAAGGAGATGCTGAAAGCCATCGACGTGATGGATTACAGTTTGTTGGTAGGGATACACAACATGCGGAGAGGGAACCGGGACAATGTTCGGAAGAACACACTGAAAGTCTTCGACGTATGTCACTTTACTTCTCACTGAAAGAGCACTTTCCTAACGTTTATTTTGAAGCCCGACATCCCTCACACTCATCGCCGCAGACCTACTTTGAGTGGTGGTTCGGTGAACCACCAGCATAAAGCAAAAGGGGGAACATTCTCACCGGAAGCCATCGCAATGCGACGGGCTATGCGCGAGTCCGACCCCAAGCGTCTTGGCAAGGGCACTATACGCCTACCCGAGGAAGATACTGGCGAACGGCAGCACTTCATCTTTTACCAAGACGAAGGCGGCCTGCGCGCGACGGACGAGACAAACGAGAACATGGATACCATATACTACCTCGGCGTCATCGATATCCTCACACCGTACAGCGTCGTCAAGAAGCTGGAGCATTTTTGGAAGGGTTTGAGTGCAGATCGACATAAGATCAGTCCCGTGCCGCCACCGGAATATGCGGATCGGTTCTTTATGTTTATGAAGGCCATCATGCGGGGTGGGGAAGGGGGCGAGTCTTTTAAGCCTTAATGTCGCATCTTGACCCGGTATACCGTGTTTCCTTTATTCTAATCTAATGACCCCTCACGCACACACACACACAAGTTTTTATTGGCCCTCATCATTATTATCAAGTCGAGGACTTCTTTGGACATCCCCGGATAATCACTTTGTGTACCACTCACCACTTCTTTTTTTTGGTTTTTTGGTCTAATACCCTCACCTTGCGACACTCTCAGTTATTCATTGCCGCCCACATTCCTTTGCACCTACACATTTCATCATCTCCGTCGCTTTATCGACCCACACTCCTTACCCACCGACCTCACATGTCGCTTGCTATCGCCCTTTTGCGCTCACATTCGTTCGAGTCACTGCGGGTGAAGGTATTAGTACTACAATACTGATACAAGATGTGGTCATATAATATTATTGCTATACATAGATCGTTCACATATCGTTCATTCATCATCATCATCTTCCTCTTCTATAGGTTGCTCAATCTTGACTTTCCTAGTAGAGCGTGTCGCAGCTGTAAAAGCAGGTCATGAGCACTTCGTCGACAGGTAACCGTAAATTGGTATCTTACGACGTTTGGCGCGCTTCTTGACTGCGGACTTCGTTCGCTTCGCGAGGTCATGTTCTTCTGTACCCGCCTCTTTGCTTTCCTCAAGGAGCTAGGCAAAACCTGTAAGCGCGTATTCGGGGAGATACCTAAAAGGGCCCACCTTGCCAAACTCATCTAGTTCATGATCTGGCTTATCCTTGCTCTTAGCGGCACGAGCCTGTTAGCACGACATGATTAGCATAATTTCACAAGATCGGATCCTTCCTTACTTTATTGAGGATAGCAGTAAAACGCTCATAAACTGTTGATTCATGCAACTTGTTGCCATAGAATCTGTGTCCTTCAATGAGCTTCTTGACAGATCGATCCGACTTGTAATTCAGCAGCGATAGACAGTAAGCGATATCTCGCCATAGCCTAGGGTCTTCGGAAAGCTGAAAACGCTGACATAGCTTCTCTACGACATTCTCCGTTTGTTTGTCCTAAAATCGGCATTAATAGTAGTCCAAACCGATGCGACGAAAGTCTACCTTTTCGATGAAAGTAAAGATGTACGACATGGTACTCTGAAACATTTCTTCACCGACAGCGTGTTCACCGAAAGAAAGATGACTGATAACTAGCGAAGAAGCAATGAATAAATGCGCTTAATGGACCCACAGAGGACTTACCATCTGGCAGATTGTTATAGATGGCGTTGTCTTTGGTCGATAACTCTTTGAAAAACAACTTTGCAAGGTCGGAAATACGTTCATCCGGATCTTGCACACATTTTGCCATCTCTCCAAGCTGTCCTTTCACCTTGACCATCCCGTTCAAGATCAAATGCGTAAGAACCATGAGCGTGTTCTTCTTCACTACGAGGTCAGGGTCTGAAAGACCTCGGTAGAGTTCGTTGCTGTTCTCGTCGATGATGGTGCTGAAGGAGACGGCTACATCACCAAGTGCAATGGCGATATTGCTCCGAATATTGGCGCTATCGGACTTTTCCAGAATTTTGAACAGTAATAGATGATGTGCGTCACAGAATTGGGAGCTGACACAGAGGAACTTGCTGAACGACAAGGTCGCAGCGGCTTTGAGGGTAGGATTCTGCAGCTTTTCTCAGAATAGACCAGTAATATGTTGTACCAAAACAGACCTTGAACTTATCAGGCCTTCCACAGATATACACTAACATGGGACCGTACACAGCAAGCAGCGAGTCTGGGCCAAAGAGCAGTTCATGCTCACGTATCTCTTGCATGCGTTCACCGATCTCATCCTCCGCGTTTCCTGCCACTTGGTCCAACTCTTCGCCGTCTTTAGAAGAAGATCCACGGGCACCAGGTGCTTGAGCTGCTTTCTTCTCCTCTATGTATCCCCAGTCAGAACAACATACTCCCTAAACAAGTTACTCTTACCAGCATGTGCCTCGTCCTTTTGTCTTTTAGCTTCCCGCTCGACAAGTTCCAGATACACGATGTGTTTGATCGCAACATGTCCGACCACGAAGAGAAGCTGACTGAGATGGAAAGCGTCGCCTAGGTCCGTTGCCTTGGGTTCCTGAGAACCTGCCTGCGAAATGTCGCCAGGGTGGTCTTCGTCCATAGCATCCGGATCATTCTCCTTATCTTCCGCAGCACTCCCGGTTTGAGACCCAGGAGTGAAAGCGCGCTGTGTGAGTTTCTTTATGAGGTCGTTGCAGAAAACATCGGGCTGCTCTCCGAGAGCGTAGACGGTGTTGATGACCTGTTCGGCCAGTCCGAACCAGTCTTTGGAGTGACAAGGACGAAGGATGACTTGCTTCAGCTTTTGGAAGATAGCACTATCCATCTCGATACGCATCGTTTTATCAGCAAGAGAACCTTCATGCCCAATCAGAGATGCTGAGTAAAAGAACAGGGCAATCACTCGCCTTTCACCTTCTTCGCACTCCCGTTCAGCCGCTGCAACGCTACACAGGTGTATCTAGCTAGAGTCAGATCCGCCTAGAGAAATCGTTAGAGTAGCTAAGCGCGCTGATGACGGTTATATTTACCCTTCCGAGCGCACCCAAGCCAACCTTCAACATGGTATCGACATGGTCGAGCTCTGACAGTATGTTGTGTTTGGCCAATGCCAGCATACCAAGTATAACAATCGCTCCTCGTCGCTGAGCCTTAGGGAGAAGCTTGTTTGAAGCTAGAAAGCAGGTGATACAGTTAGCCAAAAAATCTCCCCGCCCGAAGGAACGCACTGTAGATTTGCCACAACTTGCTAATAACTTCGGAAGGAATCTGGTCATTAGCCATCATAGTGCGCATCATTTCTTCCAAGCTCGTCAGTTCGGCGAGAGTAGCGTCATATGTGAGCCTGCAATAGCAAGGTTAACATGCACACCGAAGGATGAGAGTTATCAATACGCACTCAATCATGTTCTTTGCTATCCGGCTGACCTGACCTCGGGTGTCCAATTCGGCGATAGGATCGAAGTACAGTGTCTGATAGCATTCTAGTAGTCGGGAGCGAACGCCCTTGATCTCCTTGCCATCCTCCGACGTGACGCTGTTGTCCTTCTGCCAGATCAGATGCAACATCTTCTTAATACCACTCTAGTGAGAAATATGAATTTCGGAGTCTCGCAAAGTGCTAAGCACGTACCTCGGCACCCCGCATCCTGTACTGATGGGCAACCTGAAAAAATCCAATAGCTTCCAAGGCTTCTGGCTTGTTGGTCGAGCCCAGCAATTGGCACAAGACAACCATGGCATCTTCTATATGCCGCATGAAATCCATACCTTCAACATAGTACTTCTTCGTCAGCCGTAATTCTTTGACTTCCTGTTCATCCATAAGCTTCAACGCCTCCAAAGCATCGGGGTTGAGCTGAGACTGTCGAGGCTTGCGCTTGGCTTTCTTCGAGGCTTTCTTCGATTTACCCTTCTTGCTTGGTTTGGGTTGAGGTTCACCCTCTTCGCTATCCACCGACATAGCATCACTATTTGCATCACCCTCGTTCTCATCTTCCTCAACATCCATCTCATCGTCCCCTCGAACCTTTCTGTGAGAGGTTAACACTAAATCCATGCGAGAAAAGATCATACTTACCTGTTAGACCTCTTGGACTTCTTGGTCGCTGTTTCATGGTCTTCTTCCGCCTCCGCCTCCTCTTCTTCTGCTTCCTCGCCTTCCTCGTCTTCCTCGTCTTCTTCTTCTTCTTCCTCCTCGTCTTCCTGTGTTTGAGACGGCTGGTCGGCAATATTAAACTTGTCTAATTTCTCTTGGTAGGGCGCCCATTTCTCCAGCAGTTCCTCGTACTCTTTCTCCCAGACGTCCATTTCCAAAGGGCCTTTGTGAATACGATCCCAAGGATGTGTCATGATAAGTTTCACAAGCAGCACTACTGCATTCTTCCTTACTGCCGCCGCTTTATCCTCCAGCGCCGTAATAGCGATCCTGGTGACATGCAAGCGTGATCGTCCATACACGTTTTTCAGTTCGCAAAGTCTCGTGAACACAGATAGGACTTTCGTGCGGACATATGTCGTGACGTCTCGCATACGCTCGATGAGAAAATCATAAAGACCGTTAATTTGCTTTGTAGTTTGAGTATTCTCTTGAGAGCCTACGGGCCCACTGTTGCTATCGAGATGCACAATGAGGTTCCCAATAATTTCGACAATAGCGATGCGCATAGGATAGGCCTATATCAGATTGTGAGTCGGCGTCTTTCATAATAGAACTTAACCTTACCTCTGAATCCAACTGATCCAGAAGAAGACTGATTTGTTTGAGGGTATGGCGGGGGCATACTTCGGAATACCTGATTAGAAATTTGGAAAAAGTACGCGGCCCTTTAGTATCTTGTGCGCTGAACTTCTGTGCAGATATGTCTCTGAGAACTTCGTCGGCAAGCTCGGGGTGCTGGTATTCGTCCTCGACTATTGACAAACATTCCGCCATCGGTTCTGCTAGATGTTCGTGGAAAGACAGATTTGCCATAATCTTGGTGGATGCTGTAGACCCCTGGCCATGCCATTTGACCGACAAGCAGACCGCCCTTTGTACGCCTTTCTTGATGTCAGCTACTTTCATGTACGACTCATTCGTCGAAATATCGTATACAGGAAGTGTGATACATCTGGCACGTCAAGTCAATAAGGCGAGGGGATAGAAAAGTCAACAACGCACTTGATGAATGCTTCTCGCTCCACACTCGTCGCCCACACATGCTGAGCCGGGAGTTTCTCGAGTATCCGGCAAATCAAGCCCAACGCGTTTGGTATGTGATTCTGCCATGACCACTGCTCCGAGTTCTTTTTCGACGTAGCTGTTCGTCCGCCTGCCTTGCCTGCCTTTGCACCTCTTCCTCTCTTGGGTTTAGTCTTGGGGACGGGAGCCGTCTCCTCACTCCCCGACTTTACATTTTCCGCAGCGGCAACAAACCAGTGCAAAAGAAAGACATACATTTCGAGAGCGTCCTTGTGCCCCGATATCGCCTCTTGGTCCTCTGTAACGGCATCTCTTATGGTGGCATCGGTTTCTGCTTGAAATCCGGAGGTTAATGAGTCAAGTAGCTTGGTCATGACAGATCCCGGAATGGCATCCGAATGTTTGAGCAGACTGCAGTAGACATCGAAGTTTCTTGAGTCCGTTATTGCGTCGCTTGATTCTGCGACTGCCTCGACCGCACCTGCATCGCGTCGTTGGGAAAGGTAATACAAAGAGGATGAAAGCGGACCTTCTAAGAGCTCCTCTGGATCTTCTTTGTTTGGATCATGCTCGTTCTCGATGTCGTGCTCGGTTATCTTGTTCTTGAGTTCCTCTTGAAGGTCGATTCCCATCGTTGTCGTAGTGGTTCAATTTCAAAAGGTAAACGCGTTGCACGTGATCATGGCGCGTCAAAGTGGCAGTGTAAACGTGATTTGTCAGGCGTCAGACAACCTTTTCTTCAAGTTGACCTTTTACTTATCGCGAGTCAGTCCGAGTCAGCGCTGCGTCCTAACGAACAAGCTGAGCAAACTGAAATAAGAATTGAAGGGTCATAGTTGACTCAGACCTATTTCGTCCCGACGCACAAGCACTAAATTTATTCTATGTGGCCCGCGTTCGAGAATCGACAGCTTCCGTAGTAAGTATATCTTTCGTAGCCTGTGAGTAAGGAATTGATTGAGGTGACGCTTATAGCGCAAAGGATGTATGCATGTGTAAACCTGAAAAACTTATCCATCCTCAGCTGGATGCTTTGTTGCGCAGCACTGATAGCATGGTTCCTTCTATACAACGGAGCGCTGCGTCCTAGTCAGTGGCGGTGACCTTCGTTCTCCACTAAACAGTCGTATGGTTACAAACGACGGAAGATAGTATTATGAATTATGTAAGTTATATCGTATTAGGATTGACTGTAAGGTTTAGATTCAAAAATCGTCTTATAGCCTCATACATACCGGTAGCTTCAGGCTGGAACCTTAAATCCCTTCTCTTTCCACAAGCCCTCTATGCGGACAAGGCTATCAACAGCATCCAAAACAGTCTTCTCCCATGGAATAAATGAATCCGCCTTCAGACCAAGTACATCTTCAATCTTCTGCCATTCCACAGGGAGTGTGTACGAAGGCCACTCAGGTGCAAGCGTAGCATCAGCGAGACGATCCTTGAGCTCAGGCCGTTCTTTCGCAATGATCGTGAGAGCGTCCCTGTACGAAGACCTGTGCGGGGAAACTATGGCGAACCTCTTTCGCCCAACCTCAGTTGAAGGGGGAGACTGGAGGGCCAGGGCGTGCGCTCTCGCGGCATCACGAACATCAATAGCACCTGGGGCACCAGGGAATTCTGTGTTTCCAGGACGAAGGAGCGCATAGATGCTTCCGTTCGTAGAAAGGGCGTTGAGGTCAGGCTCAGGGAGGAGATATTCAAAACCAGGAGCGAAAGACCCAAAATTGTAGGCAGGTCCAACTGTGTGGGGGAAGGTTGTGTAAGTGTGAATGGAGCGAGCTGAGCGGATGAGAGCATACCAAGTGTGACATCTATTTCTGGATGTTTCTCCGCGAATTCAACGACTGCCAGGTCCGCATATTTCTTCTGGGCTACGTAAACAGTAAAAGGATGTCCTGAGGCTATAGCCTGCTCTTTGGTAACAGGATTCCAATCTAAAATTTTGCAATGATGAGCAAAACTTCGGTAGAACATCGAGGACAAACTCACCGTCGGCGCCGTATGGTCCCTGCGGGTAGGGATGTGTTACGACAGAGCCAGTGACAACGATTCTGTCAACTTTTGCTTTGACAGCTTCCCGTAAAATATGAAGAGATCCTTCCACGCTGCTCTACGAGTTAAGGTATTTATTAACCGGCAGATAGTGTAACAGTGAAGGGAAAAATACCTTGAATGCTGTTTCCGGATCGACTCGCCCGGGGAGAGGAGCTGCAGCATGGATTATCCCATTGACACCTTACAAAAGGAGTGTGAGATTGATAGGGCACAGCACCGTGTCGAAGTCTCTCACCTTTGAGGTATTGACTCAAGTCACTGGAAGCGATGTCGGGGACTTCGACGACTTCAAATCTATCGCTACTGTAGTTGACGGAGAGTGCCTTCTTCAGAAGCTCGATTTTCTTTCCTCGAGCCGCACTAGAATATACCATCGTCAATCACAGTCTTCCACTGTATCATAGATATAACGCACGCTCGAACGGAATACCCCAATTCTAGCAACTGGGTCAAAATGTGGAAGCCGATGAAGCCTGAGCCTCCGGTTACCTGAACAAAGCCGTTGAGTTACAACGAAGGGAAGTAAATTTCTGACACTACTCACAAATATCAGGCCGGAATTTGAGTTGCTGGGTGACATCTGTATATTGTGTATGTATTGGCGCGATTAAATCGTTCAGTCTGAAATGAGAAAACAACTGGAGGAAAGTGAATGTAAATCTCATCTCTCGCATATTACCGTTTTATATGGTAACGCACCAAAGGTATTGAAAAGCTGGATAGCTGACATATCTGCTCGAACAATTTCGGGTCTGCATAGTGCTTGAGCTTCTTACACATTCAACTGATAAGCTTATAGAGCTGATCGATTGCATCACCGAACCGCTTTGTAACAACTTTGGTGTTGTAAGGAAGCTAGGGGCCCAAATTCGGGCCTACACCTTGCTGAGGTATCAATATATAATGTTAATCAAAGAAAAAGATGGAGTCAAATTCGGAACTGGACGTTGTTATAGTCAGCCTCGGACCTCGACAAAAAGTTGTGGAGCGAATTCTGGGATTTGCCGAGTCGGGCCGACGACCGACCTTATGGCACACGGGATTCGGCGCTTTTCGAAAGAATCTGAATCACGGGATCGTGGTCAGAAGTATGACGACATTTTACTCCTACCCTCTCACGACGACCGAGGGCGAGTTCTTCGCGGTCCACACCCTTGGAACACTTCCATATTTTCCCCCGCTTGCCGCTGTCTTCTTGCTATGCGAATGCTACCGAACCTATATACCGAGGATCAATCAGCAGACTCTCCAATTCTTCCTGAACAGTATTGCCTTACTAACGGTTCAAGGTCCAGAAAAGTACGACATAATCGAGACCAAGTCTGAGTGGAGCGTCCTGGGGAATAGACCGACGTCGACGATTCTCGGAATCCAGGTGACGTCAAAGCTATCTCGTTCTCTATGATGATCCGAGGGCGGTATATCCATTGTCCATGGCCTGCTTTGAGCAATAAGACCCTGGGATGAGCTCGTATAAAATCTGTCAAGTTCCATCCGATTCACTGCGTTTTCCATCGCACTAACTCATCTGCGCTCCCTCTTCTCTCACGACCTCCATACGACAAATAATGCCCAATACCTTTGCTATCCACCGAGTCTTGGCTTATGCTTGGCTGGTAAGCTAGGACGAATTCTTCTTGGACGGCACCCTGATTGAAAGTATCATAGTGGACTGTCGCCGTCATACTTCTAGGTCTTACTGCCTACAGAGTTCATGTAACTGAAGGCTCCGAACATTCATTCTATGGTCAGTCATAGTCTGCCTCGCCTTTATCATCTCTGACCGCTTTCAACAGAACCCATTATCGTCGAATTACTTGTGTCTGCCTGTCTAGCTATCATATGGGCACCCATCGCGTACGTGTCTTCTTTCCTGTGTACCACTCCGTTCCCATCATCCTCACTTATATTGACAGTGGATCTCTTGTTCTCCGTAATCATACCGCATCAAAGACCAGTCCTCAGTTTCTTTCAGAGATGGCTGGGAACTTCGTTTTATGGGTCATGTGGTTGGTAGGTGCCGTTGACACCACTGTAAGTACATATCTCAGTCTCGTAATCTATCAGCGCTGAGATTTTACATACAGAACCGCGTCATCCCCGGAAAGAACTGGTGCGGTCCAGGCAAGGAATGTAGGATCTTGACCGCAATCTTAGCATTCTCCTGGATCGGCTGGTCCTTCTTGACCATCATTGGTACCATGGGTTTGATGTATTACACGTACCAATCCGGGCAGCCTGCGCCTGTCAAGGAAAAACCTTCCAGCGCATAAAAAGTGTACCACGAAAGCAACGACATGTAATGAAAAGGCCCCTCAAGATTTTCAATGACCCTCTCCTCAATGATTCACAGATTTACATAGTACTTTAATATTTATTTTAATTCTTGTATACCTGTATTACTTACTACCCGCCTTGATTGTATCTTCGTTTTCTTTCATCGCTTGAAATATGCTGAAACAATTTTCTCTCAGTCGACAAGGACAAGGTTGTGATTTTCATTCGAGACGTCAAGAGCGTAAATTCCCGTCGGAACTTGTGAGCCGTTATTGCTTCCATATTGATGGGCGCTGTGGGTCCGCTGAGTCACAAAGTAGGGTGTCGAGTCATTTTCCTTCAGCAGTCAACGTGTGAAGTTGGCACGAATCCATTATGATCACAATAACTTTCGTGCGTGCGGTCCTTGTTTTTGCGTTCCACGTCGATCTGATATTACGGGACAGATTAGACATGGTCAGAGTGACGACAATCCGGTAAGGAAATCTTTACAGCTCGATACATATACTCAGCAATATTCATTGATTCAGAGAGGAATATGGGCCGGATGGAAAGATGCCCCACTTTCTGAGTTGGGTACGTCTGCGCTTGGTTAGATACTTAAACGAATGTTGAAACCTTCACCTTATTATAGGTACGAGAGTAGGTACTCTTCAACATCCATAACTTCCACAGCTTTTGACGCCGTGAGTTACTGTTAGCAAGCAAAGGCTCTCGGTGATCACCTTTCGACCACAAGGATCGATCTCATCTATTCCTCCCCCCTCCTGCGCGCCCGTCAGACTGGGGAAGCTGTGCAAAGTGGCCAATCCATCCCGCCTAAGCTGATCACACATCCTCATCTCCGAGAGCAGTATTGGGGCATTGCAGAAGGACGTCCAGCATGTAGCCATGCCCCCCTAAACGTGACTCACGAAGAAGCTTTCAAGATTGGCATATTCCCAAGAACAGCTTTACTTGACGACGACGGAAAGTTCCCTGGAGGAGAAAGTAGGAACGATTTGAAAGCTCGAGCAGATATGGCTATCAAAGAGTGCGTATTACCGCATCTCACGGAAGATAATTTTAGGTATGGACTTCATGTTGCCTTTACGAGTCATGGACTATGCATAGGCCAGCTCCTTGCGGCCCTTTTGCGATATGATGCCTCGGCAGACAGAGATGTATCCTACGAGGGCTTGAGGAACACCGCATGGACGCGAGTGGAAATTTCTTTGAATGTAGGTCTTCCGAATTATTGAATCTGGAGCATTTGTTATTGTGAATCGACCGATTCTTTGATAGTCAAACTACAGTGGTCCTGGGAGCGAGTGCCCTGCACTTGTGGTCAACGTAACGCACGTAGATACGAAAGAGCATTTGAAACTTTTAGTATGTCTTCAGGACTGTCGAGTGTGATACTGACGAAGTGAATTGTTGCAGGATCAGTCGGCGGTTCCCAACCATGATGTTCCACTTGACGACAGAACAAAGGAGGTAGTTGAATATCTGAGCGGGAGAGGGAGTAGAAAGGGAAACAGTGGAGTATTCGAATGATGACGATGAGACGTCGATCAGTGCCTTGCATCAGTTGATCATCGTCACCATACGTACGAAAATTGGGTCATCGTCATTGTCGTCATTGTGTTTCGTCATTAGGATTGTTCACCGACGTCGGCTGATGGCGCATCCCTATAACGGGGTCAGGCATAAAAGGATTCATCCCAAGATTGACAGCCACATCTCATTACCACCCATCCATCTCCACAACTCAATACCAGCTCAATACCAACTCCATACCATTCACTAAATATGTCTTCCGGAGAACCCAAGTAAGCTGACCCGGGAATGTGTCTTAGTCTTAATTTTACACCGGTTCTCTTTTAGCAAGACCACTGGCCAATACCACTCCCTCAAGGGAACAGTGGTAGAGACAGTAAGATATATCGGCCATTGAATTCGATGCACAACGTCTGACGCATCTCCAGATCGGCAGCGTCACTGGTGCTACTTCGTGGACACAATCTGGCAAGGAGGAGCATGCTGCAGGAGAGGCCGAGTATAACGCCGCCCTTGCCAAAGGCTACGCAGAAGGAACTGTGGACCGTCTCGAAGGCAAGAAAGATGCCATTGTCGGCGCTATCACTGGCGATAAGGCACAGCAGACAGAAGGTGAGTTTCCAACCGCTCATTTAAGGATCGTACTTCGTATGCTAATTTAAGTACAGGAAATATCCAGAACGAGAAGGGTAGCGCTAAACAGCAGTTAAATCAGAAATAGGGTATATTAATCATCCTACCTATCATCTGTGATATTCGATGAAGAATTGCAATGAAGGGACTTAAGTGTAACGCTTTATAAGACAAATTTGAAAAATGTAGGGGTTCAGAACAAAATATATTAGCAAAACAGCCATAACATTGTCAAATTTTCACGCTCCCAAGGAGGGAGAGGAGGAGAAAAACGAGTAGATAATACCTATTATCTGTCTCTCTTCCGCCCATCCTGCTTGTACTCCTCTCGAAGTAATCGCTGTCCTTCATGTAATGTACTCTGACCTTTTGATGAGCAAGGCAGAGTAGGACGCAGTCGAATTCGTGCTTAAAATTGAGATCCAAATGGAATATTGAGCATGGAGTAAACGAGCAAGAAATTTGTTATTTCGGAAAGAGCCGGGTCACACGGTCGCGCGGGCTGCTTCATTGTTCAACCATACAGTGATCGTCATGCCCAACTTTCTCAAGTCATACCTCCATGGTCTCTCGCTTTACTTTGAATTTTTTTCATTACTGCGATTTCATATCTGATCCACTCTTTTTAAGGACTTTTGCTGATGTCTCGTTGCTCTGGAGATCGTTGGCCCCGTTTAGCTTAGGACAGTCGCTACGGCCGGCAGATGCCATCAACGTTTTAATCATGAACATTTGATGCCGGCGTCCTCGTCGTCGATCTGGGGTGTTGTCGCATCGTTTGCGTACATACCAGAATGGATAGGGCCATGGCCGACACGTCAAGATCATTCTCTTCGCTCAGTATCGAGGGGCGAAACGGTATCGAATCCAATGCCAGCTACTTACCGTCAGATACGGAGGATTTCAGCACCCGGACCAGTATTCTGTCAATACATACCGACATTTCGACACGGCCTACTTCCTATGACCAGCTCATTGACTATCTTGACACGCTCAAGGTAGCCGTTCTGGATGCAGGTAACCTCCTATTAGGGAAGAAGATTGGACTCGGCGCTAGCTTCCACATCCAGGAAGGGAGGTTCCTTGATCGGAGCACCTACTCCTCCTTCGTTGCGGTAAAAACCCCTCGAGAGAGTATTCATAAACACCCCCATATCCTAAGCTCGATCATCAGGGAAGTCCTAGATGAAATACGAGTTATGTCCCATCTTTCGCTACATCCGAACGTGGCAAATCTTCTCGGTGTCGTCCTAGAGGAAAGCGGAAGCGACCGCCTCCTGCCTCGGATTGTCATGGAGCGGTCCGTTGGATCGTTAGGAAGTCTTCTTCGGAAATCGCACGGAGGGCTTCCTAGACATCTAAAGACCCGTTTTTGTCTGGACGTAGCTGCCGGTCTTGAAGCTCTTCACCTCATCGAAATCGTACACGCTGACGTCAAGTCAGACAACATCCTCATTTTTTACACGGCAGAGAATTGGCTTAGTAAATGTGTTCCTATGTTGACCGCCAAAGTTTCCGATTTTGGATTCTGCGTCCCCGATACGACTGCACGGGATACTGCTATTGGTGCAAGAGGAACCGTGCGATTCAAGGCACCAGAGACCCTTTATGAGGCGCCCCTGTCTTTGCGTCAGTATGCCAATCTTCCTCAGCGAGATCTCTACTCGTACGGAGTGATGGCATGGGAAGTTGTCAATGACGGTCGCCTTCCGTTTCCCACTGTCAGCGATGCCGACGTTCCGAGTCTTCAGCTTTCCACCGAAGATGGAGCGTCTGAATCCCTCATGAAAAGTGGTGTGGTGGAGGTTGAAGGTTTCATGACAACTATACGGGGCACTGTCCGCAGAAGTCCCAGCGCTAGAATGTCATGGCAGGACGTCTTTACGACGCTTTCGACAGCCTGCGATGCTTCTTGCATTTCCCCTAGCCCCTCCATTTCCATTGTACAGGTATTGTAATCTATCGTCTTTCCCTTTTCGCATTTGCTCATCGCTAGAAAGTACTTCACAGATGTAAATGAACGGCAAATTCAGGCCTATTGGAATGAATTTCAACAGTTCGGATGGATACCTAGAGTGCCATTTCTATCTACCGTGGGTGCCAGGCACTTATTTGCACTATCAGACGTTCTCACCCCCTCCCAGACATGGCAGTATGATGATGACAAAAGTTATTCAAAACTTGTGCTACATGAACTCGAAGAATCGGCGAGAAACAGGCCATGGGACTGGATCTCCGCTATCCGACTTGCCCTTCACCACTTCCAGGCGAAGAATATCCTAGCTATGAAAGAATTCCTGCATATTTTCGAGACAAATCGGGTTTCTGCATTGGGAGAACAAGGCGGAGCCCTCCTTCATCTAGCCGTGGAAGCAGATGCGGTGGATGTAATCCGGGCTCTCCTTCAAAAGAAGGCCAACATTGGTGCTCTGGATAAATACGGTCGTACGCCATTACATATGGTGAAATCCGCTGCCGCCGCTCAGGTTTTAATTGACTTTGGAGCGGACGTGCTGGCTAGGCGGAACGGGGTACCAGAAGGGTACACGCCTCTCCACATCGCTCCGTCCGGAGAAGTAGCAGAATTGTTAATCCGGAACGGTACACCGGTAGACGTAAAATGCAACCATTCGGACACGCCTCTCCACACTGCGGATTCTGCTGATGTTGTCCGTGTCCTTGGGAAATACGGTGCAGATCCCTTAGCACGGGACGCCAGCGGACGTGTTCCCCTCCATTGCGCGTTCATAGATGGGGTTGCCATGAGCCTGATGGACCTTTGTCCTGCTGCGGTCAGATGTATAGATTCATCCGGTTACACGCCCCTCCATAGCCAGATTGACAGTTGGAACGACAAAACGGTCCAGCGAGCACTTGACTGTGGTGCCGACGCGAGTGCCGTCAACAAAAGGGGGATGACGGCCCACTTTGGTGCTGCTGCTTTCGCGAAAACAAACTATGCAGGGTATCGTGTCCTATTCGACGCTATCGTCAACACTAACAGGCTGATCCCTCCTGCGGAGGAGCTAAAGCCAACAACACCACCGCTACACGAGATCACAGAGCCAAAGCTAATGGAACTCTTCCTTCGCAATGGCTTTACAAGCTATATCAACTATGGAGGCCCTCCTTATGGATATACAGCCCTCCACATGGTAGCCGATCGGGACATGGCTCTGTTTCGAGCATTTTCTCGGTGGTTAACTTCACAATTGCCCCTCCGCCATCGATATTGGAAACCACCAATTTCCCCTCTCTCAAAGGATGAACACCTCATGAAATACGCACCGTTGGTTCCCTCCGTCGAGCTCATAGATCTACTGTTAAAGTACGGTGGTGATCCTAATGTCCTCGATAAACGGCAAGCATCGCCTTTGCACCTAGTGGCTCAGAATGCTTTTGGCAACGAAGGACACGAAGTGAATATCGCCCTTGTTCAACGTCTAGTGGATGCCGGCGGTGACGTTAATGCAAGGAACGTCGATGGTGAGACGCCCTTGCACCTTGCCTCGCGTGTGGAGACCGTCATCGCACTTCTCAAAGCCGGCGCCAATTCTCGAATTGTTGACAATGATGGGGTCACACCTCTTCACCACGTCTACCGTTTGTCCGAATCCTTCGACGTCGCAGTTCGCACGTTGATCGAGCACGGAGCAGATATCAAGGCTGCTGATGATGAGGGATTCACTCCGCTGCATTATGCATGTCGGACGTACGAGGAGAACAGCAGAGGGTTTCGACAGCTTAAAAGGTGGAGAAACGAACCTTACAACAAGGTTTGGCAGTCATCCACACAGGCGAAATTCCGGTTGACGTTTGATAATGCTGCTGAAGCCGTGAGGGCATTACTTGACAACGGTGCTGACGCTGATGCCCGTACCAAAGCGGGAGAGACTGCGTTGGATATGCTTTCAAGACAACCGTTTGGACGGGATGCATATAGAGAGCTGGCCGCGCGCGGAGGGGCCAAAGCATCTTCTCAAGCTGCGCCATGGTGGAATTTTTGAGGCACATGAATGATTTATGACGATGATCGGTTGTTCGTGTTCAAATACCGCATAAGTATCGAGTTGTTAGACATCGTAGTACGTAGATAAATGAATTTAGTTCCTGTTGAAATTTTGATGGGGAAGAAAGGCGCCCAGCATGGTCGATAATGACAGGTAGCATAGGCAATCGCTGTAAACTTGCCCTGAGAATAGTCAACTAAAGTTGGCAATACCGAAGCTGTAGAATTTATGATTGCGGTGTTACTCAACGTACTAGTGCCCACGATTGACTCTCGCGGGAGATATTGATAAGACCAATGTTTGTGGGTCATACTGGGAAAATATTTAAATGAGAATGAAAAGGGAAAAGAGGAAAGTGTACTTCTCGGACTATCCTGGCCAACTGTGGAAAATGATGATCAATGTACTTATTAGATGGCTAAGTATAGATTCATGTGGTTGTCTCCACTTCGCCTCGTCTCCGTCCCACAGGGCAACGAAGCACCCATCCGTGATGAAAAACTCTTCACGAGCAGCAGAAAGGCATTGATATGCAGCGGCATGCAAAAATGATATCGTATGGGATGGCATTAAATGAAGTAGTGTATGTCACAGAATGTATGTTTCAATAGATAGGAAGAATGAAATGTCGTGCGTGCCGCTATCCGAATCTATGCCGATGTACTCTCCTGCCCCTCCATTTCCGCCTTCTCTTCCGGATCCAGCCAGCTCTCCTCCACCGTTGCCTTCACTCGTCTCACATACTCCTTCATATTTTCCCTATAGAGCTGTGCTGCTTCCGCATTAGCCGGGCTATTCGGATTCGGATCATGCAGCAGACTCTGTATCGATGTCAGGATCGCAGCGACATCGTACGTCGGGGACCATCGGTTTTGGAGGATGTCTAGACAGAGCTCGCCGTTGGCGTATACGTTCGGGTGGAACATCCGGGAAAGAAACTTGACAGTAGGAGGCTTGTTGGGGTAGGATTCGTCAAAGGTAAGAAGGAGTTTGAAAGTGCCGTCTTCGAAGGGGGTTTCGGCTGGATTGGCGGGTGAGCTAAGTAGAAAATGTAGGAATAAATGTAGGACGCACCTGGGCCAAATATAACGGCGTTCCATAGCATGATATTGTCCGGACATGGGCTCCCAGAGATGCCACCTGGGGGATCCGTCGACAATCGCTTAAAGTCTCGGATCAGACGTCGTCTGCAGTTCGTAGACTGTCATTGCCATCAGTATTGTGCCGCCCGAAGGACTGAAAACTCACCATTTTCGTTATCAAGAAAGGGCGGAACGATACGATGGAGGATAAAGGTGACAAAGAGATCGCTCGCGTGACAATCGCCAGTGCCAATTGTTTGGCACATCCACCCGATGCAAACATCGGACTCGTACTTGCTTTGACTTTGGTATACATAGCTTTCTTTTTCTTTTCCTTTTTTCCCAGAACGACAAACATATCATAAGTTCTACAGCTTCAGTATTACCCGACTCATACTCAAGCCCTTGTAAGTCTTGACGGACTTCAAACCCTGACTTGCGTTGACATGTGTAACTTTCAGTATCATGCTTCTCTCCACGGACACTAACTGGCCCGAAGGCTTGAGCACAATTTTCTCCATTTGTCGTCAACAGAACCAGCCCTTTGAATTCCGATACTATGGCCCGTATGATAAACTGCTCAACTACTGCTTCGACTCCTTCAGGTTCTTTGTCGCGCTGCAGCCTCCTAGCGAGCTGGATACCAGCGACACCGTTAACTTCATCGTTTTTATCGTGGTATTCAACGAGCAGCGCCAACCGGTGTTGATCGCTGACATCAAAGATGATGGCTGGGCTAGTAAGCCCGCTTTCCGCCTGGCAGCTGACGAGCAGATCCGTCGTTGGTACGATTCCATGATGCCAGAGTGTCCCCTGCCCCGCTTGTGGGGCTTAAGCTTGCTTGGCACATCACTCCGAGTTTATTGTGGGGACATCGCCACATACACTCTTCAGCCAGAGTACCAAACCCGCCCTGATCCTAACCGTGTCTTACCGCGCAACTTCTTGGAAGGGCAGTGGGATTTGGACATTTTGTCCCAGGAAGGCTTTAATAAGATGAAGGAGATTGTCACGGATATCCTTGCTGCCAGTGCCTAAATATGAGCCTACGTTCTGCTAACGACCCTCTGGGCCATATTTCGTCTTCGTGTATTGCCACTGTACTTGTATCCCTTTCGTTGTTCCCCGTGTATTTTTGTGAATGACTTGAATTTCTATATGTATCTGTTTTTTGGGTGACCTTGTTGCAGAATGGTCTGAGACGTAAGATGAGATCATTGACGCGTTTCCCTCCTTCCACTGTCTCTCTACAATCATACTACTTATCGATCGCCTAGAAGTGTCAACGGCAGATTTGTTATCCGACTCCTGGCCGCAATTCTCTACCGCTCCGTCTACAAAACTTAACGGTAATGCTCTTGCAGCCTATCTTTCTGGCTGTTTACTTAGATCTTCTGACTGGTCCATGAATCGTATTTAGGATTTATTTTCTGCGCCTAACTAGACAAAAACAACGGTTACAGCTATAATTCAAGTGTCCGAAGTACTCTCGGAAAGGCTAGTATCGTGGTATGTCGATTTAGGCGCATTGAAACTGAACAATTTGTGTCGAAGTTTCTGATTATAGCTAGATATTTCCTTGTCCCAGATAATCATACATGATAGTGCTACATGCCCATTTAACATTGGGTGTTCTGATATACCTGGGTAGCAAAACACTGGGAAACAGTGCCTATCAGTAACGATCAGAGTTTATGTTGAACTTGTACATACGTTGTAGTTATCCGCGTTGATCTTTGCATTCGCATCCGAAAGAGCCTGGTCAGCAGAGCAGCCATAGGTAACGTCGTCAGTGTCAGCGACAGCATGGGTCAACTATAACGCTTCAGTACAGGCCCTGCGTCAGAACGATTGCGGGTGTTTACCTCATGGAGAGTCGTTCCCCCTCGGATGTTACGTGCGGCAACAGTCGTTCCTGTGCAAAGGTTGCTGCTTGCCACTTCGTTGAAGAAGAGGCTGCAGTAGTAAATCTACATATACAGGTTTCGTGATAAGAACATAGAAAGATGCGATGCGAACTTACGTTGGTGGTGGAGATGACAGTATAGGCAATTACACCGCTCGTGCAGGCGCCGTAGGCATCGGTGCAGCTCAGTCTAAATGGAATTTTAGCCTCGTTGGAGAGATCACCCACGGAGAGCTGATACTGACGTTCTAGAGCTGCTGGATTCGCTAGCAACGGCGTTGTAGACACCGCTGATGGTGGATGTCGCGGTTGCGCCCCAGTAAGCAGTATATAGACTGTTCTTACCGTTACTCGAGATGTAAGAAGACGAGAGGGAAGCGAGACTCTTCGCTTCGCTGTAGCTAGAGATGAGAAACATCTAAATTAGACTGGAATATGAATAGAGACAGGCGAAGGTGGTGAACCTGGACGTGATAAATGCTTTCTTGGTGGAGTCGCTGCATACCGGAGTCGCACGTTTATCGATGCCAGCTACGTCGCGCGCGGCAAGGTCCCCAGAGATGTGTATGTCCACAGAGGTCGAAGAGACGGTAACCTTATCCAGGGTGCTAGCAGCAAATTTGGCCGCGACGTCGGCCATTTGGAAGGTGGTGACGGGCTCAAAGGTGTAGGTGCCCTCTCCGGCAGAGGAGAAATCGAAGAGCGAGGAGACTGTCAAGTCCGGCGACGTCAGAAAAAAAGAATGTCTAAGTATGGGTATGTACTTTACCATCATGATCGACTGTAATAGTTTCTCCAGCGCCGATGGTCGCGAACGCAGAGTCATCGAGGTCGGTAAGAGACACAGTGAGCTGATGGAAAGAGTTGATAAAGAATTCTTGCGGGAAAATACCGGTCATACCTTGATACCAGTGAACGGAACGGTGACGCCGTCCTTGATGATGGTGAAGGAGCGTGTTGGGAGGTCACCGTCCAAGATCGTTCCGTACTTCAAGATCTTGACAGCCTCAGCACCAGTGTTGGTGATGGATGCTGTGAACTTGAGCTCGTCGAGGGAGTTGACACTCGCAGCGGGACCAGAGAGGGAGACGGTGAGGCTATCAGCTCTCTTGAGAGGCGTAGCAAACACGCTGGCTCCCGTCAAAGCCAGACCGAGCGTAAACAAAGAGGCGAACATCGTAAGTCAAGGAGTGGAACTGACTGGAGTGCAGAGATGGTTTTGGGGGACTTAAATACATCTCTGAATGGGCCGGGGGGAGGAGCTCTTATCATGAAGCTCTGGGGAACATATGGAGAGAAGGCTAGAAGGAGTGCCACTGAAAGTGCAGCGCATGCGTATTCACGAATGAGGATCGGAATTGAGTAAGATGCCAAATGATTACGACTTTCTTGCATAGAGTAGATGCTAAGCCTCCTCTAGGATGTATTACCCAGTTAGAGGGGCAGAATTGCCGCAGCAGCTGTAAAGTGAAGCTTCAAAGACCGGTCGCTGAGGAAGACATGAACATATCTATGAGAGCCGGACCGTTATCACTATCAGCACTGGGGTAAAGAAGGTGGTTTCGACCCTACCATATTGTCCCTTGTGAATCATGAAAATCTCTTGGCATCTGGTTGTCCACATAGTGCCAAGGGCAGATGTCACCGCCTCCCTCTAGTCCTTCTTGCCGAAGTATACCCTGGCGCTCGAGGAAGTTTCAAACACGAAGAATAAGCATATGTTGCAAAGCTGCTAGAGCGGCAGTCTCGGTTCAAATGACAAGGTTTGTTCCACTGATATCCGCCATGGTCGTCGTGTAATTGTCGACGAAAGTATTGGTCACATTAAAAAGAGTAGTTAAGACGACAGGTCACATTTTTGTGTTGGGCTGCGACTCTTCTGAGTCTGCGATTTTGGTTCCAAAATGTCGGCGTCCTGTGGTCGTCAATGAAACGGAAGCGTTGACCAGCATTCGTTGAATTGAGGTCAGGAGAACTGCAGATTTATTCTCGGACAATGAAGTTATGCATCAGAAAGCTCTTCCGAGAACACCAACGTTCATAATAATAAACTTGGTTGAACAAGGCGAGACGCCTTGTATCGGAATCAGTAAGTTTTGCCATCTACTATCGAAGCACGAAGCCAGCCTTAAATTCCTGGGAACTGGATGATTGTGGGGGAAGACCTGACTCAAAGCGAAATTTTTTAAGACAAAGAGCACCCAAATCATTCACACCAAGGGCTGATTGCTCACATTGACACGTTCCAAGTTCAGAGAGGGCCAAGAGCTTGTCCATGAGGAAAGATAGTGCAGCATCCGATCATACGGAATAGAATACACAACTTTCGGTCATGATATCTGTATTGTATCAAGGATAAGCCATCTGCAACCATCACGAGTACGTGAAAAATCACCGGAGACACATGTCCGGTGAGATGGCACAAGCGTCGACTCGCATGCTGAGCACCAAGGCCCGGAGTCGATAAATTCACCTTCAGTCACATGTACCCAGGGACGAACAATATGGACTTGTGGAAGGCTCCAGTACAAGTAATACTGGACATGGTGATGGTGGTGGCTTGATAAGCGAAGGACGCGGACACGTGATATTCACGTCCGAAACTGATTCTTTGGGGCAGGCCATATTCTTTCCGTGAGCTTGAACAAACATGTCAGACCATCCGGCCATGAAAGTGATTTGGCTATAGCATCCTCACCCTTTCTGCTGCTGAGAGTCAGGATAATACGGACACCCGATGTTCCAGCAGTAAATTTTCCAATAATGAGGCTGGTAGTTGCAGTTGCCAGTTCTGACGTCTCCTTTTCTCCTTCGTTGCAAATGTTCACGCTTACTCCATTCTGAAGAAATCCTCGACGACACTGGCTTGTAACAGGAAAACATTGATATATAACGAATTCCTGCTATATAGCAGGTTCAAAAATCGATCATCGACTATAATACAGTTGCTACAGATAAGAAAATAACACGGACAGCTCTAACAAAATACACATATCACTCCTCCATAGCATCATCACTATCGTCCTCATCACTGTCAGAGTCTTCACCTTCCGCAACTTCGATATCGTCCAATCCGATATCGTGATCTGCCCCTACGTATGAATCACAAATGACATACAGTTTCACCGAGTGCTTGCCCTTCGGCAGCGTGAACTCCAATTTGACGGCCAGGTTCCTCGTCACTGTCACCCGTTTGATGACCAGTAGCTGTCGTGTTGAAGGCTCGCCAACAACCAACCACCAGTTTGCCATTTTCTTCCCTGGGTAGAATGGCGCAATTACTGTTTGGTCGCCTTCTTCATCATCTTCGTCGACGTCCCGGGCCAGAGCGACTTGGAGAATGATGGGAGCACCTGCTGTGTAGTCCCCGCCAACGAGTTCATGCGTAACATCGAGCGTTGGGTACGAGTTGACGAACGTAGCAACGTCTTGCCTGTAAACCGAAATAAGCATATGCTAATGACAACTACACGGAATGCTTACATCTGTGCTTGAGACATTTGCAAGAGCGCGGTTCGCTTGTCGTCCTCCATCTCCATGATATCGTACACAGATTCAATTCCGGCATCCTTACACCGCTCGATCAACTCTGGCTCGAAGTGTGGCACCTGCCTCAGAGGAGAGTCTCTGTCCCAAACAGCCTGAACACACATCTGCGCGAGATCCATAGCACCCAATGCACTCAACCAGGCATTCGATGACATGACGTCCACACACGCCGAAAGCAGGTTCAACACTTTCTCGAGGACAATCTTCTGGTCCGCAGCCAGATCCGCCGGTAACTGAATGCGACTGAAGTGCGCTTGAAGTAGGAGGAATGTTTTGAAGTGGGGAGCCTCAAAGTTGACCCCATCAATCTTAACAGGAAGACGATCATACAACCGCTTGAGCAGGACGTCCTCGTGTCGACGGATAGGGATGGCCTCGAACTCGGCTGAAGATGATACGACTTCCAGAAGACCCTTTAGCTTCGTGCGTTCCTTCAGGGATAGCGTATAGACTTCAACGGTAACGTCTGACAGGACAAATTAGTCATGTCAAGAAAGAATAAAGAAGGGCTTACAAGAGATGTTGTAGTAAGCAGCAATCATGCCAAGGTTTAGTGCTGAAACGTCCATCTCATCCTCTAAGGTAATAGTAAGCAACATGCCCAAATGAAAAGGTTGGCGCGCTTACCAATAGCAATACACTTAGAGTTAACAAGATCGGTCAAAGTGTTCTCAACCAACTCCGAAAGATGGTCTGACAAATGTTGGTGGCTAACATTGTGAAGGTTATAGTAGTTGGGATTCTGCGTCATCCTGCGGTAGAAGTATGTCCATGTAAGGATATCCTGGTATGAAGTTAGCTCAGCATCGTGCAAATGTTGAAGCATCGCACCATGGCATCTTGCTTGTTCTCGATTGTTTTGACCGCGATTTCCGCCAAGAAGTAGTCGTGCAGCAAGTGAGTTGGGAGATGACTCTCGATGGGGAGACCCTCCGCTAGGAATTTCTTGTAAAAGTCCTTCCTAGTCTGTTGACACATGAGGACGCATCGGCTGCGTTCGTCCTCCCTAGGCCGACATGCTCGACCCATCATCTGCAGGACATCCATGACGGGATAGTCCACATATCGGTGCTCCTTTCCTTCGTAGTACTGCACGCCCATTATGATCACTATGTAGCTAGCAACGGGAATCGACCATGCGGTATCCTTTGAGGCCACGAGCACTTGAACAGCTCCACTCTCAAAGAGACGCTGGACGATCCGTTTGTCTTGCTTATCCATGGCCTCGTGGAAATAGCCGATACCCTTCTTCAACGTCTCCTTCAAACCCTCGTCCCGTAAATGGTCAAGATGAACCTGTATGTCGGCGACTTCGACATTAAGGAACCTATCTGGTTTGTCATCCGCAGCGCAGTGGATAAGCAGATCGTCAACGGTTAGGCGGCATTGTTTCCGGGAAGGAACAAAGATAATGGCAGGTTTCGTGGGTGCATATTCGACAATGGCCAAGTAGGCTGGCTTCGACATAGCAATCATGAGGGAGGGGAAATGTGGTATCGTGAATGATTGCAGATGGATATCCATGTCTAAGGGTCGTGCACTGATCAGAGAAACCGATGAGTGCAAGTCAAAAAGAAAAGAGCGAAGAAAACACTTACCTAGGCGAGAAATTGAAGATAGCATGAGAGGGCGCACCCATCCATTCACCCAAATCGCGCGCATTCGCAAGCGATACCCCGCACGCGACGATGCGAGTCTTTACTTCTGTCTGCGCAGACACGTATCGCGTCCTGGAAATGACGACCTCATATGTGGGACCTACTTCTCCCCCCACAAGTTGCACCTCATCAGCGATCAGAAGCCCAATATTCTGAACATTCTTCCGCTGACGCCATCGACGAGAAAGTACGTCCCACTAGTAGAAAAAATATTGAGTAAGATTAGCATAGTAAGCTGGAAAAACGGTACCTGAGAGGGAGTGCATACTATCACATCACCCTTTTCCAAAAGTCGCAGATCAGCGCTGGTCTCGCCTGTAAGACTGACAATCTCCTTGCCGCCTTGGAGACCCGAGAACTTGTCCTGCCATTCCTTCACCCGCTGATCGACCATCTCTTGGTATGGCTCGATACAAACAGCCCTCGGCTGTTCACGCTTGCTCCATAGTCTAAGCAAAGCGAACTCAGCACAAACGGTCTTTCCACTGCCCGTGGGAGCACCGATGAACACATTCTCGTCCGACGTATATAACGCCTGGAAGACCTGTGTCTGGATCTTGTTGAATGTCTCTATTGTGGAAGCGTAAAGCTTCTCGAACTCTTTGTTATGAAGAGCTGACAGGGGAAGAGGCTGTAGATCCAAAAGAGGCGTTGGAGCAGGGAATTTTTCGGGAAGAATGAGGTGCTTGAAAGATATGGGAAGCCTAGTTTCGGAGTGAAGCCACCTGTCAGATATGATGGAGATGTAGTAGTTGGGAGGTACCGGCTCGAACATGGGAACCGTTAGGGTGACGTTGTGTTCATCTTCTGCGTAGCGCTGGCGGAGAACGAAGGTATCATGGAAGAGAATAACCTCTCCATCAACATCCTCTACCATGATCAGAAATGTTTCGGCGCCGCCATGAATCTTCTCATCCCAGCGGAAGTCAGGGACGATCGAAAGATCAATACGCAGTAAGGAGCGGGTGATAGGTTGGACTTGAGCTTGAAGCCTAGTTATAAAATCGGAACTTCTGCCAACGATAACCAAGGGATTCACGTACTGAAGTTTGGGGAAGCTGTGGACGAGTCGGTGGACAAGTTTTCCGGCGTTTGGTATCCCAATGAGCTCACCAATCTCAGGAGGCGTCTACAAGACACCAATTAAGACCCAGAAACAAAAAAAAGAGTAGTAATGACTCACGAGATCAAAGTACCGATACCAAGGCTATTTGTCAAAGTTAGTTGACATGTTTTCGTCACTTGTTGTAAAAGACGCACGAATTGTTTACCCTCTGCTTTCCTTACGACTTCTGAAGGAACACCTTTAAATTGTCGGAGAGGTGTCATCGACCCCCACCTGAAAAATGTTAACCGTGACGCCAAGGAGAGTGGCGCAAGACATGACTTACATTCGTTTTTCTACCATCTTGCAGAGATCGAGAGCTGCCTTCGCAGGGACGGCCCATCCACGTTTCAGGCATATTTCAAAGATCGCTCGAAGAATACTAAGAACCAATCAGCATTTTTGAAACCAAGAAGAATATTAAGCATACCGCCCGGCTGATTGTTGAACAAACACCATGTCAGCAACAAGAACAAACCCTGGATGAAAGGTAAGCCTATGAAGAACGAAGAACGGATTGACAAACCATCAAGTTTCAGTTGAGAAATGTAGGCTTGAAGAAGAACATTGATTTTGGCAGCTGGCTCCTCCACAGTTTCTTTCACAGGGATAGGCACGCGCTCCAACAGTTTCGTAAGCTCCATCTTCTCTTCTTGACGGACCTAAACAACTAGATTAACGCGACGGATACTCTTTGAACTAGGTGGACGTACAGGTAGCAGCTTGAACTCGTTAGACAGCGAGAACACACGGAACAGTTCCAGAGTTGACATTGTTGGCCTCAGATGTTGGTTGTACACCATCATCGAATTATACGTCACATAGTAATGCGAAGCGATCCTTCCCAGCTCGGTACTCTGGAATCGCCCCGAAGACCGCTCGTATTTCAATAGCTGACATTTTTCGAGTAACGCCGCCGCAGAGTGGACAATATCCGCACGTTTTTGTATGAAGCCGACATCGTCATCCTGATAGTCGACACCGACACCGTACAAACCTGGTGAGCGAAGCATCCGCACATAACTGAAACAGGTCAGCAGAAGATACGTTTGGAATAGAGGATGACCTACAGATAGGTATATCCCAACCATTGAACGGCCTCGTCACGATTTCGGATGGTGCCCAAGACAATTTCGGCATTGAGGTTGTCGGCCAGCTTAGATACAAATTGTGACTCAATGGGGAGTTGTTGGTTGAGTAAGCTCAAGTAGTACTGGAGCTCGGAATGGTTGGTAATGATAATTCCTTCACCGTATGTATCGTACTGCGGCCGACCTGCACGTCCAAGCATTTGGAGCACATCCTGCGAAGACAGCTCAACCCAACGGCCCTTCTCCGGATTGTAGATCTGCGTTCCTTTTATGATGACGGTGTGTGCTGGCAGATTAACACCCCAGGCTAGCGTTGCAGTACACACGAGAACTTGTACGGATCCGTCCGCAAACAACTCTTCCACTAAGGAACGATCTTCCCGTGACATGCCAGCGTGATGGATACCGAAACCAAAAGGAAGGAGATCGCGAAGATTGGAATCCTTGACGTTGTTGGCTTCTTCTGTCAGAATTTCCCGTGTAGCGCCGTCAGCTTTGACGAACTGCGTGATTGTCTCCTTCTCCACTGCCATATCCCTCAGGAATTTTGCCGTTTTTGCGGTCTCTTTTCGTGAGTGCACGAAAACGAGGGTTTGATTCTTTCCAGCCTGGTCAAGGACCTTCTCATAGCAAACTTCGTTCGTAACTTGGTACCGCTTGATCGCCTTCTTTTCTGTAACTCCAATGAACTGTTGTTGCAGCCCGCAAGGCCTATACGACGCGTCGAAGTAGAAGAGTCCTTTCGATTCGTCTACGCGAAGGAAAGTGGCGACATCCTGATAATTGGGGAGAGTGGCAGACAATCCAACGAGACGCACATAGTCGTTAGTTTGCTCCATCCGACGGATTGTTCGAGCAATGATGCTCTCCAGAACTGGACCCCGTTCATCATGGAGTAAATGGATTTCATCAATGATGATAAGGCGAACGAGATTCGTGTAACTGGTGTCGGTGCTTTTACGCGTCACAACGTCCCACTTTTCAGGGGTGGTTACTATGATCTGTGTTTCAGCAATCTGTTGCTTCGTCATTTGAGAGTCACCCGTAAGCTCGCCGACTTTGATGCCAAATACTTTAAGCCTGGCAGTGAAATTACCAACCATCTCTTGGACCAATGCTTTCATAGGAGCAACGTAGATGATTTTGAACGCATCAAGATCGAAAGTGCCGGTAGCTTCGTCACGATACTTGGACAGCTCATTGAGGATCGTAAGCATGGCAACATTAGTCTAAGAATCAAGTGATAGTCAGCAACGAAAGTAAGATGAGCCTTACGATACATACCTTTCCAGCTCCGGTAGGCGCGCAAAGAAGAATAGGCTCATCAGTGCCAAACGCAATGGGGTAGAGCTTGCTCTGAACACGGTTAAGCTTGGGTACGGTGAATGCCTCTCGCGTCCAGGATGGCAGATCTGATATGGGAACCAATTCGCCTTCAACAACAGGCTTCTGTTTCGGAGCTGGGACGTGAATCTCTTCGTAGCCTTTCTTGGCTCGTTTGAACGAACCGTCAGGAAGTTTACACTTCTTGTTGGACATGAGATGACCACCCTGGCTGAAGGCCATACTCTCCAGATCCACGGTTCGCTTTGGCTGGACCGTTGAGCCAGGGGCCAGCGTGGCTGTCTTGGGAACCTCGGGCTTGGCTTCGTCAACGTCCATAGGGTCTGACGGACGTGCCTTCGTCTGACGATCTCCCGCCAGTTCGCGAAGAATCCAGCCCACACCCTTTTCGCGCATGGCAACTTCAACGTTGACACGTTCATCAGCGTCGCTCCGCATGAGCTTAGTGCACCAGACAATGACGTCGCGGTTTTTGAGGAATTTTGTCGTGATGTGAAAGCTCTGGTAGTCAAAGAGCTCCATGAGCTGGTTTTCACAGTCACGAAGGTTGGACTCGGAGCCAAGAATGGAGAGTACGGAGGAGGCTTTGTCGGCGGCGGTGACCGGGTCTGAGTACACCTCAGCAATCTGTCTCTGCACCCAGAAACCGTCAATGGAGTGTGGAGAAACGATGTCTTTGTCGGCCTTGGATTTTGCGGATTTTGAAGATTCACCGCCGATGATCAATGCCTCCTCACCAACTTCGCCACCATCCTCAGGCACAGCCTCATCCTCTCCGCCCTCTTCGTCGTCGTCGTCCGACTCGTCTCTGATTTCAAACCCTTCCTCGTCGTCTTCTTCCTGTTCCTCTTCATCGAAAACCACAGCAACACCGACCTCGTCATCAATCTCTGCATCCTTCCGTTCCATATCGGGATCCAACATTGCCTCGTCTTCAGCGCCATAGTCGGTAATCTTCTTCGACAGACTGACGAGTTGAGAAAACTGTTCGCCAGTTATAGGTCCAATGACTTCTTCTATCTCTTTCTTCTTGTCGAAGTCCTTCATACCCTCATTCTTCAGAGACTCCAGTACCGTATCGGCAGCACTGCGAACGATGTCTTGAGCCTGGTCACCAAGAGTGGTGTGAACAGAAGACAAGATGAGTTCGTAGACCTCACGCGTTTCAGCAGTCCGTGGTCTGTATGTCAGACCCTCCACATCCTGCGTCGCTTCGATGATGTCCGCGTATCCAAATCCAACAGTGTCGGCCTTACGTTTAGCTACAGCCTTTTCAGAAGGTTCCTGGCGGTCTGCCGCCTTCTTTTTCTTCTTGTCTACGTCCTTTGGCGTCTCTCTGACGACACGAGAACCCATTTCTCGTGGATCTATGCGACCAGCCAGTGAAGTAGGCGCGCCATCAGGTTCTCGGTCTCTGCGCGGGAGTGCAGACCGGTCTGCAGTAAGGACAAGGGAGGAGATAGCGCCATAGTTGTACTGAGAAAGGTCTTGCTTTTTGCCTTGTGCGCCAGACATGTTGGCCGTTGTCAGCGGCGACGACAAGAGTAAGTAAGTACCAGTCCAAATCTGAGTCGGACTGAGAAATTTCTTGCTGATGTAATGCATCCTTTATTTGGAAGATTTACTCTATTTTCTTTTCTCTGAGATCACAAATAAATAAACTGGAAAATAATATACAAATCCAACACCGTGCCTGAAGGCCTGAAGTTCGGACTCTACCCGAAACTTATCTGCGTGAGATAAATGTGCAGAACGTTGACGAGATTTAACCCCGTGCCCGAAGAGTGTCATGGCGGCAATGCCAGTGAATTTTGAAATTTTGAAAGAAAACGTAGCTTTAGGCGACTCTTTCCGCGTTGATGTGCCTAATATTGGGCAAGAAATGCCACCTAATCGATTTAATAGATCAGATCCTGTTATACACTTGACCATTACTAACTACGCTTGCACAGCACTTGGTTAGGTAACGTATCTGAAATTCGACGCCTTGAACGAGCTAAATGAATAAAGTCTGAACTCTAAAGGTGAAATACAAACCTTGTCAGCCAACTCGCTAGTGTCGACCCGCGCATTGTTATCCGGAATGCCGTAGAGAGTATTTCGCCGTTTATTTTCAAGGCGGTATGAGAACTGAGATTCTCCTGTTAGCAGGCATAATACAACTGAATCCAACGTGACATACGTGAAGTATGACCGCACAAATAGCAGCTAAGAATTCGAGAGCACACGAAACTGATTCCGATGAGCACCCAAAACAATACGCGTGAGGGATATGGCTCACTAGCAAATCCTTTACTATACCAGAGTCATAGATGAGAAGGATACCAAAAGAAAGGTGAATGTGGGCGCACATGTACTTGGGACCCTCAGTCTTAGGGAAAATATGCGATCCCAACACACTACCGCACTGGCCAATAGCCATGAACATCGGGATCCCTATCAATGGTATTCAACTTGGCACTTATATCCGTACACTGTATAGAGTGTGGAATACCTGTTGCCCTCTTCGTTTCAGAACCAAGGTTATGCGCGACTGCGTTGACCATGCCCTTACTCAGCATTAATGAAGTGAAATACAAAGGAAACTTACACCATGCGATAATGATACCAATGGTGGTATATGTCCCACTTGTAATGCAGAAGGTGGCGAAGTACCTAACATGGTTGTTTGAGGGAACGGTCAGAAGTAAACTGAAATTTAGTATCAGTAGGTGAATGTCTGGAATGATGTGAAGAAATACAGGTATCCAATGGCGCCGATGAGAGATGCAACGGCCATGAACCAACCCCTCGTTTGGAGGCGGTCAGACGCGTATGAGAACAGTGTCAATACAACAGCAGCAACAGCATAGGGAGGTACTGTCAGGAGTTGTGCAACAGCATCGGCTACGGCGACAGTAAGTAGCTGGATCTGATCACTCGGATTCATACAGAAGGATACTTACTATTTCCGAAAGTTTGGATAATAGTCGGCAAGAAGGCTGAAATCGAAGCCAGGGCGCAGTTAAGACCGAAATAGATGACACCACCGGTATAGATCTGCCTCTTATGCTCAACGAGATTATTCCGTAGGAAGCATGGTGCCATACCCGCCAGTCACGGAAAGCCATCCAAATATGCGCTGGAAAAGAAGTGGTTAAAATCTTTACCGGAATTACTAGCGTAAGACCAACCTTTATTTACGACATTCCCAATATCTCCGCTTGTATTTCTATTCATCCTGGCGACGGCGATCTCTCTTTCTCTATCATTGAACAGACGCGTTTTTTCAGGCCTGTTTGGAAGCAAAAAGAAACTGATGATTCCCAAAACGATAGTGGGGGTACCCTGCGAATTACAATTAATGAGGAATCAAAGTCTGAGGGAAGTAGCGTACAGCATACCTCAACTACAAGCAACAGTCTCCAATGCGCGATCGCAACGTTCGATGTTGATATGCCGAAGGCTATGAGCCCCCCAAATGCGCCCGCAACAGCAGCGAAACCGAACCAGTAGGCCATCTGTGTGTCATTGAGCTGGGGTTTTCTTGTTATATAAAATTCAGATTGACCCGTAAACCCATTTCCTCCTTGGTGTAGAAGAGCGCTCCATTACAGTCAATTCACAACATCGCGTCAGGCAATAGCCATGAACTCACAAAAATATAATGGTATTCCGGGGCCGAAGCCTGCCTCGAAGATACCTAAAAATATCCTCGCAGTGACCAAGCCGCCGAAGTTAAAAGCTGTCGACTAAGCAAACATAAGTATCCGACACGACACCGGCACTACTAGATAAGCTCACCATCAGAGTGGACGACAAACCCCATCCCACAGCAGCTGCTGCAAGCCAGTAATTCGGTGGAACAAGCTTGGAGAAAATTGAAGCAGGGATTTGGCATATAATCTGATATACATATAAGTTAAACCTGGAGGAAGAAGCATTTGGCACTAGAACCTCACGTAAGAAAAGTAGAAAGCTGAGGTTATCCAGTCAAAGAGTACCCCTGTGGGATCACCATTGAGGATATCCTCTGGAAGACCTTGTAGACGTGCATTTCCAAGATTCGAACGGTCGAGATCTAAAAGATTATGAGTAAAAATGGTAACACGAGTCAGAGGGAAAGACATACACGCGAACAGATAGAGAAAACAAGCCAGCGGGAGGATACGTTCATCAAGTCTACGTACGAGCCTTCGTTCTTCGGTCCGTAAAGCAATCTTTATTTCATCCTCAGCCGCAGCAGAAATCTTGTCAACGTGGTCTCCGACCAATTTTGAATCTTCATCTTTGAAGTGAGTACTGGATGGCGACATCGAACGGAAAGAAAAAAATAGAACAAAGATAAGAAGTGAACCCGAAGAGAGAAGGGAAACCTTACTCAGACTGGTAACGACATTCAGGTGAAAGTCTTTTATAGGTATGATCTGGGGAAATCTATTCCTTACGTTGTTCGGGCTAGTCAAATCAAGCCCCAATCCGCATGACCTCCATAATGTGGGGTAGGTTCCCACTAGCCTGGTACGGGAATTCGTTCCTATATGTAAAGCCTGGCGCCCGGGGCGGGGGTTCACTCGGGGAAAATACAAACTCCGACGCCGCTTAACTGGTGCATTGACGATCACGTGATTTACACGTCGCACAAGTGTTATTGTATGTTTCCGGATGGAAAAAGGCATCATCAAGTTAGAATGACCTAATATACTAGACTAATTCATGAGTCACTCAGAAGTGTTGGTTATTCCAATGCCGTCTAAGAGTGTCCACGGAATCAACTTGTTCGTAGTATTTCGGCACGCGATCGGAGGTTTAAAAGGGCACGAGGCCTCAGGCTAGATCTCATTAGCCTGGTAAACCGGCTTCATGCGATAACCGCTTTAAATGAAGTACCTATCGATCTGGCACGCTTGCTATGAATGCAGCGAATAGATCGGCCATGTGATGAATAAAGGGTGCCTCGCACTGTAGACCCTCTTCTAGATTTAAGTCTTTTGTATCCCAGAGAATGGACGAAGTCCGAGCCAGTGGAACCGACTCGATTCGCCTTTCCGAATGGGCGGTCTTGGAGGTTGCTCGTTACGAAAATTATGTAACGTCGTTAATGGTATGCCATGAACTCACGGTATGCTACAAGTCGACGGCGATCAGAGCAATAATGTGCTTGAGAACAATGAGGTGCTTCTCAAATCAAGATCATGATATCTAAAAATATCAACTCTCCTCCATCACGGGTGTACACTTCAGTATTAGCGTTCAAAAAGTGCGTCAGAGGCGCAGGTTAATTGAGTTTTACACTCTGTTTCAGGGCAAATATCAGCTGTCGGCCGATTTTTGTGAGAGACTTGGAGCACAGATGGAGAAATAAGTCTATGAAAGGGTGGCAGACGAATAACAGCCAGCTGGTGTGTCAGGCACAGTGGCAGGGTATCGCTTGGACTATAGATTTAGTGGGTCACGAAACACAGCAGGATAGTGACCATCGGGTTTTCGGATTGGCGCTATGAGAGGGCCAAGAACTTGTCTTCTAAATTTAATTCTTCCACAAGAGCGTAGAGAGACTGTGGTCCCTAGGATGCAAAGGGCTGTGATAACTCAGAGGGCTTCTACCACAACGGATGTAGGAGACCCACTCGGGCTAATGAGAGCGGGGCGACGTTGACAGATCCATATAACTGTACCGTTTGATGAACAGACGATACTTTGCTCGGCCAGGCTGTCAGAGGTTTTTTGTTTGACTTCAAGAGGAAGCTTTGAATACACGGTCCCCCCCGGTTACTTGGGTCTTCATTCCCATCAACGAGTCCAGTTATCGCTCCAGCGCTTAGGTTTGGCGCTTAAGTCTTGCCCTGTGAAAAACCCCTCGGTCCGGACAATCGACATCAGCGCTTCCGGTAGAAAATACAAACCGTACTGTGCCTGTGAACAACGCTGCCCGCTATGCAATAAATTTGGTGGCGCTTTCTCGACCAGTAAGTAAGACGTATTCAGGTGCCAAACCCTGGTCAATGAAATGATCGATTTACCAGATTGATCTGGGATATCCACGAAGCTCGACTCCATAATAAATAAATTGACATGATATATGTGCTATGGTCGGTTCATAGAACATTGAATGTGCTCAACTCAAAAGATCAACATATGAACAAATTTATCCATGACCTCTTTGGTGCGCAGCACCGTGTCATTCTTTCGAACGACGAACGGCCTAGCACTTGTGTCCCTGTGATCCATGAAGAATTCCGGCTTAGTGAAAGGAGAGGAGCGGGAATGGATTCGCATAAAGATTTCTTGTCGAGCGGATTTTCGGGCCGGTATTCCGGGGCATACTTTACCAGAAGAGCGGGTCCGGTACAAGCGTCAAAGGTGCACCCACACCAGACATCTGTGCGGCTATGTTTATCGGCGTGTGAAGGGGACCCGAATCTGAAGAGGCTGAGGTCGTCACTAGCTTACCCGACAAAGTGTCACATTTCTGGGGAACGCATGACATCGAATGATCATATCTTGCTCTCCATTCCTGTGGCCCATGGCCCCCGCCACCGGTAACAACATGATCACAGACACCGTATTTACATACAGTCGCCTATGCTTTGTGCGTAGACACGATGTTAGCACCTCCCCACCGCACAATGAGTCTCGCCAAGCTCAGGGAACGTAACTTATTCAAGCATTCTTGAGGAGATGAGTGTTAGATATCAGGAGTTTTCAAGATTCTACAATCTGAGAGCCCGCTAGAGAAATTCCTCCGTCAGAAATTCCATTATGACTTCGCAGGAACTTGACCTACTGCATCGCCCTTTCAACTTCACATTTCTGCGCCTGTTTAAGTTGACATTTATCAGCCTTTTTCGGTGCAAAGAAATAGATGCAAGAATTCCATATGAAGCTTACTCTATACAAGCCGATGAATGTATAAATAGTACGGTCAACGTTGACCGCATTTGACGTACGGTAAGACGGATCGAGTCACAAACTCACAAATAGGACAGCAACGGCTTCCGACGTTGACAAAGTTTGTGTGACGATATCCTCTGGATAAGTCGACACAACTCTAAGTGCAAGGCGTGAGTTATATCAGTGCCGCAATGACTGAGTGCGCCCAGCGGACCTGGCAATTCTGTCAAGTATTGACCAGACGAGTGTGTCAAACATTGGCATCGACTCTCAAGACCGAGTCAAAGTAATTAATCAGAGGACGTATACTCATGAGCTGTTATGATTTCGTGTAGCCTTGGGAAACAAGCTTGACCGCGAAGGTAAAATTGGGTGATGCCTTCCCATGCCTGTCATGACGGACAAGAGGGTCAAGCTGCGTAGATGCGATCATCCTTGGACCTGGTATTTAAAAAGTCCTTAAGTATGAGTATCGAGGAACGGACAAGAGGTCATGAATCACCGCAGCAAGTGTTGATAATAAAGAATCGGACGACAGAACGGCCAAGCCGAATCATCGCATCTTTAAATTTGTATGACAGATGGAATAGGCATCTTCAAGGACAGTAGGCGCACAGCCTCCTCCCATTGATCTTCCAATTTCCGTCCAATTTCCGTTCGTACCGAACTCCCACACTCGTCCATATTGACCTACGGGAGCATGCACGTTGTTACAGGTTGACATTGGGCTCGTCCCACAGCGGTGCCATCAGAGCGATAACCGTCCAAATGCCGAAACGGTCATCCTACGAGTAGTCCCGGAACAGGCAATAGAGCGACGAGCGTTACGTTCACCTAGCTTCGAGACTACATATATGCATATCAATGTATACTTCTCAGATTCAATGATACACTGAAAGTCCGCTGAACATCTGATGCGGATGTGTTCAAGCACCGTTGTAATCGGTGGCAAATCTCTCCCGCTTTATCGTAATAAGGATCATCAGACCGACGCGTTATATTCCCCCAGTGGAAGAGGCTGGCAACGGATGAAACTCGAGGTGGCTACCTAGAAGCATGGGCGCTTCACAGCATTCGGTTGCACGTCCAGGAAAGCGTCATAGAAAACTAAGTGACGACAAGCAGAATTTGAACATACGTACAGACAGCACAGCTCAGCAATTAGCGGCGATGCGAGGGGAAGGTTTGACGCGCCGAGTGGCGGTACTAATAAAGCTGTGCAGAGCACGCATGTCCAAGAATGGCACTATTTGTCCTTGCTTGCCGGTTCAGGCGTTACCAGCCCTGTCTATAAAGGGGTCCTATAAAGAGCGCGTTTCACCAATTCTCCTTTCTCAACTTCCATCTCGCAACGACCTGCCAGCACCCACCGACCAACTTTTATTCAGTAAGTTATTGTATGCAGGGCTTCAACGTGGTGCTGACGATCCGACCCATCGCCAGTTCGATACCCGTTAATTGACGATGTGTGGAATATTCGCCTACTGCAATTTCTTGAAGGAAAAGGCAAGTCCTTTTTCTCGCGATGGCACATGAGGATCTAGAGATGGCATTAATGACGGGCGTTACCTCATCTTGTCGAGGACACGTATTTCTTGTTGCATATAGTGCCATCTGATGGTCGTGGTCCGTTTGCGATCTGGTTGCTGACGCTATTTCCATTTACAGCGTCGCCAAGAGGTCCTTGAGATACTTTGTGGTGGCCTTGCTCGCCAGGAATACCGAGGATATGACTCAGCTGGGCTGGGAATCGACGGTGACAAGCCTGGCGAGGTTGTTTTCTTCAAGGAGGTTGGGAAAGTAGCTGGCCTTCGAAAACAAATTGCCGGAACCGTCATGGATTACGACAAAACCTTCGATTCTCAAGTTTCCATTGCACACACTCGGTGGGCAACGCACGGACCTCCTTCGCGTATCAACTGTCATCCCATCCGCTCCGATGAGAAGGCCGACTTCATTGTCGTTCACAACGGTATCGTCACCAACAGCGGAGAGCTTCGCGCTGTCCTTCAAAAGCGCGGCTACCAGTTCGAGACTGAAACCGACACGGAAGCCGTCGCCAAGCTCATGAAATATGTTTATGATTCGCAGGCGTCTAAGCACCTCACTTTCACCGACCTTGTCAAGTTGGTGTTGAAGGAGCTTGAGGGTTCCTTTGCATTCGTCTTCAAGTCAACCCACTTCCCCAACGAAGTTGTGACGGCCCGTCGTGGCTCCCCTCTTCTCATCGGCGTTAAGACCGACAGGAAGCTTAAGGTCGATTTCGTCGATGTCGAATTCGCAAGGGACCCTAGTCAGGCCGCCAACCGTAAGTAACGTATCCCATGATTTCTGCGCCATTTGTTCATTCATTTCTAGTTCAACCTACCTCGCCTACCACCACCACCTCTTCGCTGCTTGCCCCTCCCACCGCGAAGCCGGCTGCCCTTAGCCGACAGTCCCGCGGGTTCATGTCAGAAGATGGCCTTCCCCAACCCATCGAATTTTTCATTGCCTCTGACGCTGCTGCCGTTGTCGAGCATACCAAGCGTGTTCTCTATCTCGAGGATGATGACATCGCTCACATCGCTGAAGGTGAACTCCACATTCACCGTCTCCGCCGCAAGGAGGATGCCAACCAGACGCCTGGCCAGATCGCTTCCACCCGAAGCATCGAAACCCTCGAGATCGAAATTGCTGCCATCATGAAGGGCAAATTCGACACCTTCATGCAGAAGGAGATCTATGAACAACCAGAGTCTGTTGTCAACACCATGCGTGGTCGTGTCAACTTTGACACTAACAAGATCACACTCGGTGGTCTGCGGGAGTACTTGCCCATCATACGTCGCGGCCGTAGAATCGTCTTCATCGCTTGTGGTACCAGTTATCATTCCTGCATCGCTACTCGTGCCATATTCGAGGAGTTGACAGAGATTCCTGTCAGCGTTGAGTTGGCTAGTGACTTTTTGGATCGTAAGACGCCTATCTTTAGAGATGACATCTGCATATTCTTGAGTCAAAGCGGCGAGACTGCGGACACGATCTTGGCACTGCGGTACTGTACGGACCGTGGAGCGCTCTGTGTCGGTGTTGTCAACACTGTCGGTTCCACTATATCTCGGGAGACGCACTGTGGTGTCCACATCAACGCTGGTCCCGAAGTTGGTGTTGCTTCCACCAAAGTGTGTTCCGTTCACTCCCTTGGATCTTCCTACTGATTATAGTCTATTAGGCTTATACATCTCAATACATCGCTTTGTTGATGATGGCTCTCCAACTTTCGGAAGATCGCATCTCTTTCACAGAACGTCGCAACCAGATTATCGAGGGTCTCCATGCTATGCCCTCCCAGATCAAGCGTGTACTGGAACAGGACTCCCAGCTTCAACAACTGGCCAGCACGGTTGCCGACAACAAAAGTTTGCTGATCATGGGCAGAGGATACCAGTACGTTTTGACTTACTCCCGCCTTTTCCGGTATCCTTATTCGGTCGCTTTTCAGATACGCCACATGTCTCGAAGGTGCCCTCAAAATCAAGGAAATCAGTTACATGCACTCTGAAGGTACGTCATGATCGGCTGAATGATGGCAACGCTGATTGATGAACTCTTGCACAGGTATACTTGCTGGAGAGCTCAAGCATGGACCCCTGGCTCTGATTGACGAGAACATGCCCGTCATCATCATCATGACGCAAGACTCCCTCTATCCCAAGGTTCAGTCTGCATTCGCACAGATAACGGCCCGGAAGGCCCAGCCCATCGTCCTTTGCACAGAAGATGATGATGGTATCCCTAAGGGTGCTAAGACCATCCGTGTACCGAAGACCATCGACTGTCTGCAGGGTCTCTTAAACATCATTCCCCTCCAGTTGCTCAGTTACCACCTGGCTGTAAAGAACGGTTGCGATGTCGATTTCCCCAGGAATTTGTAAGTCCCCTGCTATGGTCAGATCTATCACTGCTAATCGAATAATATCCAGGGCAAAATCAGTCACTGTCGAATAAGGAAAGGAAGATAGATTTTACACTCATTTTGCACGTGGACTGAAAAATTACTGTACTTTTATGTCGCGGACTCTGACATACGATTAGTTTTGTAGGTATTAGAACAGATTCAAGAGAGTTGCCACCATCATTCATTGTACATACCGTACACCTTTGCCTAGCAGGATTTTTCAATTTGCATGTCATTGTGTTGCTCTTTCGGAACCGGGCGAGAACTTGGAAGGGACGATCTGCGCCACGAAGTCAGAAAAAGGGACCGAACCTTGAGCTTTTCTGACAGCACATATTCCTTCCTTCCCACTCAACTCCCTTGTCCGCATAATGGCCCAAAGCTCTCAACCGCCGTCGCGTCCGTCATCGCTTTCCATCGCCCACGGTGCAGAGCAAATGATGTCTCTTCTCCAATCTGAAAAAGCCCGGGCTACGGCAGAAGTAAACAATCAATTATCTGACCTGCTGCGGCGGTACACAGAACTAGAACACACGTCATCGCAGTATCGCCAAGTTGCAGTGAACAGTCTCGCCGAAGCACATCAAAGAGAATCCAATCTCCACACTCAACTTGCTCAGATGTCTGCGGAATTGGAGGCTGTAAAGGGGATCATCACCGCACTGGGCATGCATTATGAGGTGAATGAGCAAACTGGACAGAGGGTCCTGACCTGTTACGATGCGTGGCATGCCCATCTACAGGAAAACATGGTCAATGGAGTGACGATCAACTGGATTCCAACCCAGAATCAGCCCATTGGTGCACCAGGTTCACAGCCGATGTCGGGAGGGCCACATCGTGCCAATTCCGCAGATATAGCGCCGTCGATGTCTTCGCATTGATTACTTGGGAGAAGATCTCAGGTCAGTGCCTTGAAATAATTTATGCGGAACCGACTGATATGAAATCTTCGCCGCCAGAGAGGCCTACTATGTTAGGTGACCATAATATGTGGTCCCGATGCTTTTCTAATGCTTTGTTTGCGCTGCCATGCTATTTTGCTGCTTTTCGCTCCTCCTGGCTTCCCGTTGCATATGTAAACATATCTGTCATCTCGTTATCTTGATGTCCGAATCGTACAGGACCTTCATCATACTTACAAAGGATTGTCCTTTCCTCTCTCAGTCCGATCGCATCTTCTACTCCGAGTCGTCGGTGTCGACATGATGTACATAATGTTTGCACACTTGACGACAAAGTTATCCATCCGAAGTACTGCTGAATTTTCCTGCCTCTATTAAGTATGGCGACTCTCGTACACATCAACCGCTCCCTCCCCTTTCGACAATTGTGTCCCTTCAACCTCCGTAATGCAAAAACCACAGCTTTCCCCAGATCGCCACTGAATTCATCATCTTCTCCTCACTTGTTCATTCCACGTAGCATAACAAGCTCAGTTCATGCATGAAGTTTGGTTACTATTATTTTATCTTGCTTGCTCTCGATACGCTTAAAGAAGGAAACCTGTTACAGTCGTTCCAGCAATATTGCTATTACGATGACTGATATCTACCTACGGGAGATGACAGTGTTAGAATAGAAAAACATGGGTCACTACCATTGTCAAATGGATGAATACGTATGGGCTAAAATTTCTAGGATTATGACTCGAAATACTATACATTGATTGATTTGACTAAAGCTTGGTAGCAGCTTCCATCTGGATGAATTCGTCGACAGTATCAAGAAGACACTGCTCGAAGGAGATCCATTTAATTCCAAGCTCCGTCTCTGCGATAGAAACGTCAATTTTGGCCTTCGTGGTCGTGACTTCTTCAACGCCATCTAGCGATGGTAAGCGAGGAATTAAATTGGGACGTCGCTTTCTCAATATTTTCACCGCCTAAGTGACGCGTTAACGAGCGAACTTCAGTGGATGGCCTGATACCGTACCTCATAAAATGTGAACATGGCGCCATTGACGAGCACCCTTTTTCCAATGATCGAATCAACCTTTAAGGCATTAACGTGGAGCGTGGCAACATCTCTAACGTCAGTGCATGCAGGTAAAGCTGTTTCCTCCAGCTTGCCACTGATGAGATTGTATATATCCTGAGATGAGGTATTCAAGGCTGACAGGTCAGCAGGTAGGACGAGGGGTCCAAATATCATGGTAGCTAAAAGAAAAATGAATGGAACAATATTGAGAATAGCGTAAGGATGTGCGTACGACTCATCACGGTAACGTGCATTTCCGGATGTTCGCGGGCAAATTCAAAGGCGGTCTCTTCGGCGACTTTCTTAGAGACAGCGTAAACAGCTATTCCGGGAAGCGCCCCAGAAGCAGCTTGGTCGTAAGTCAGAGGGTTCCTGAAATATCGGTGAGCCTACTTTCCTAATGTGTAGAAATCACCACGTACCAGTCCTCTGCAGTATAGGTATAGTCACGCCAAACGCCTGGATAATATGGTCATAATGAATCGACGGTAACATATAAATATGCAACTTACCGCCCTTAGTAGGGTCGATGACTGCAGCGATGCTTCCGGTGACCACAACGCGTTGAACACCCTGCTTGAGACATGCTTCCAGAACTTTGACCGTCCCCTGCCTCGCGGGATCCAGAAGATCCTTCCTGGGATCGTTCACACTTCGAATGAAAGGCGATGCCACGTGTATGACGGCACTTATACCTTGAGGTGAAGTAAAATCGCAGTCAGTGAACTCAATTGGAAATGTAAGGCACCTTTCAAAGCCTCAGTATAATCTCCATCAATCAAATCTGGCACAATAGCCGTATCAAATCTATCGCCGTAGGATGACCAAAAAGTGCGGACTTCCTTGGCTTTAGACGGGGATCTCACGGTCCTGTGAGGCCGTGGTTAGCACGGTGGGCGCTCAGGTTCATAATGGAGGAAACTCGGAACGAACCCGCGAACTGAGTACCCGCTTTCAAGAGCTTTGATAACGACGTGACTGCCCAAAAACCCTGTTGCACCAGTAACCTGCTATGGTGAGCGCGACGTCAAAGAAGCGTTCAGGAAAGGATAGCGTACCAGAATTCTTTCTGAAGTCATAGATAATTGTGTTGTGTCCGAAGAAATAAGTGGTTCGCTTATTTATACTCACAGCACCCGAGTGCCCGAGAAGTCTCGGGTAGGCGCTCCGCACTGATTACATTTTCTTACAAAACTGGACTTCGGGCACAGTCATGCTCACACATGCTTCGGCTAGGCTATGTGGGGCTAATTGTATTGAATGCATGAGACTTAAGAGCAGAACAAAGCGCACCGGTACTTTCAAAAGCAACCATGCCTCTCCATCGATTCTTCATCCCCCCTAATCTTTACTCAGACGAGGACAAGCAGACATTGTCCAAAGCTATCACGGACCTATACGTCAAAATAGGCCTTCCTGAGTTCTACGTTGTAGTACTCTTTATCGAGGTCCCGAGAAATGGTTATTTCGTGGGCGGGAAGGCAACGGACAATTTTGTCCGCGTGGTTGTCCACCATCTTGCCAGACAGTTTGCAACGTATGTGTTTCATTGATAGACCGTGTTATCGACCACGTCTGAAGTGCATATAGCGATAGAGACAAGACAAGATTTATGGACACGTATGAACAGACCATAGCGCCATTTACCAAAGCCCGCGGAGTTGACTGGGAAGTTGAAGTAATCGACTCTGACGTGAGTTATCGTTTTAGCTTGATAGGCCTTAGCTCATTCAGTCACAAGCCACAATTATGGAGGGAGAATGGAATCGTACCTCCTCATGTCGTTCATAACGCTGAGATTGAGTTGCTTTGGGCCAAGGAAAATAGACCAATCCCGTACTACTGAGGGGTCCGATTATTAGCTCTTACAGCGGTGATATGGGTGTGTATATAGTTCCCAGGAGAGAGCGTACCTGCCTTGCTAGAACAAAGACTACTCGCGTAACAGGGGTCTAGCGGGGAGGGGGGCAGGGGTGGGAGTATCATTTTAACGTCACTTAGGAATTTTCGGGCCGTAGAAGGTCCTAAAGTACAAATCACCCACTTCGATAGAAAGTGTTAATTCTGAACAACAATACTTATCATACACGAGAAAGTCATCGGATCACCGGCAGCTATCGCTTTATTCTCTTTCCATCTGGTTCCAGAGACAACATGCCTAGGGGTGTCCTCGTACTCAAACTATTGCTTAAACCCATGCCGGGACCCGGTTTCCTTCTGAAGAAAACGTCATCTTAGCATTAGCAAGAACAGTAGATAGATGCTCACGGAACACCATCCGCATTTCGCTTCACACCGCTATGCACTGACGGAGGTACAGGGACGTTCTAGGCGACGATGTTAGTCCAGGGCAAACGGGAAGTTTGATAAACATACCGTTGCCGCAGCGGGAAATCGAAATCCGCCTGTGGGCGTGTCAGGCCGTCTTTGTGAATTTGAAGCGCTCTGCTGCCCAGTCGACTGCTGTTGATAAGAGTTGATAAGGGCAACACGATTCTGATTTTGCTGTTGACGCCCCAGGGGTACTCGCGGTATAATGGGCTTGAAATTATTGGCAGGCAATATCGTTCCTCCGGTACTTGCTCGCTCTCCTAGTACACTTCGGTCTGCAGGTTGATTTTCGATTTCGGCTTTGATAGCGGCCAGTCGGTTCTGCTTCTGCTGTTGATGTTGTGCTTCACTGGGTGCAGGCGGTAGTACTGGCAGTTTATTATCTCTATACTGCTCTCCGATGACGCTACGATCCACATCCTCCGAGTCAAATTGCACACTATTGTTCTTTTTGCCTTCGTCGTCGAATTCTTCACCTTCACACAAGATGGGCCTTCCTATGTCTCCTTCACCAAGATCCACTGTGGCAAGAAAAGCGTCGTCTTCAGAACCAAACATGAACGAATCATCGCCATCAGGCTCAATCGATGACATAGTCGACGAAGAAGTAGTCTTGGAATGAACATTTCCGTTGCCGGAGGAGGAATTGGCATTCGGCTGGTGCATTGTCGGTACATTTGGCTGTGGCGGTCTTTGTTGTTGGGGCACTGAGGTATTTGGTTGCGGTGGTCGTTGCTGTTGTTGAGGCAGGGGAGCCCGCTGCGGTTGCGGGGGGATATATGCTTGTTGTGGTTGCTGGGGTGCTGGTATTGGTCGCTGCGGCGGCGATTGAACTGTTTGTGCGCGTTGTATAGACGCATTCGTCTGGAGCGGGGGAGGATTGTTCGGCGGTAGAGGTTCAGCAAACTCTGGTCTTCGGTGCAGCTGCGATTTGTCAAATTTCGGCTGCAGCTCCGTCAGCATGTATAACAAGCTGTCACGAACAGGCTATCCGTACCGGTGGGACTTTGATCTTGGTAACTTCTTGGGCATATCCTTTATCATACAGGCAGTTGCCCAGGAGATTCCCAAAATTTCTGAGAGCACGCTTGAGACCATCCGTGACAGCCTCTTTCTTGCACTGGATGATCATGAGGGTAGCAGCATAAACAGGAACGGAGAGCTCACTTTATCCAGACTTTGCCCTCTGCTCTTTGTGTTCTCTATTGTCCCATATCCAACGTCTTCATGGAATGTCCCACTGGCCACCAAAGTCACCCGTACGACGGCCGTAATACCGATACTGTACCGGCGTGTCGTCTCATCGAAATCCATAAAGTCTGTGCTCATCGTGACAATACTTGAGCTCCACCCGTCGAAGCCAAAGACTTCATTGGCAAGATTTATTATCTTCCACCCCTCGGCGTAAGTGAGCTTCGGTCCGCCGCCTGGACCTGGTCGAGTAGAAATGTATTCCGGACCGAGCTTTTGAGTCAATTTTTGCTGAAGAGTCGCAGGATCGTATGGCGGGTGAGAAGAAAAAGAAGCGATACTGGAGGAACCATGCATAGAGGGGTCAAATGATAGTGATCCAGTCGTTATAATGTTAGGGTTTGACTTGTTCATGTTGTTTGATAGGGATTTTTGATAACAATCGATGATATGGCCGCTGAAGGCTCCGGCCATTCAACTGCTGCTTTCGTGCCAATTGCAAAGCAGCGTCGTTGGAGAAATGGACGTTAAACAAGAAAATAGTACGTGGTGGTCCGAAAGAGAGGAGATGTCACGGACGCCTCGGCACCGGTCCGTGTTCAGTACACGTGATCGTTTTTATGGATATTGATAATTATTTATTGACAAAAATCGAGAAAAACTACAACCATCTCCGAAGATGATCCAATACTCTGAGCATCACATCCTCAGCGTGTTTTCTTTCGACAAACCTAAAGGGCATTAGTTTTTTTAAGTACGAAAACTTTGGCTGCTTACCCATGGGGTTCTCTTGGGTACACTACCATCTCAACTCGGTCTTTGCAGGGTCCTTCGGTTCTCTTCAAGCTTCTGTATAGTCCTATGCCCTGGCCGAGTGGAACACGTTCGTCTTTTTCACCGTGCAAAATTAATACTGCTGTGGTTACTCCAGCTACTCGTTGCACAGGACTCTCCTTTCTAGATGTTTTGTTCATCCGTCCGTTCCAGGGCGAAATACCCCCAAGCGCACCCTGAAGAAATATAGAATAGGTAGACTCAGCGTATTCCCTGTGACTGCTTACCTCCAGCTCCGGCGAAGCAGCTTCCATTACCATGCTTTCCCAGTTGGAGACGCCAGCCCCCACTATAGCTGCTTTAAACATGGTCTTCGTTTGCGTTACGCCCCATGCCGTCAATGATCCGCCTGTCTATAATTTAGCGACCAGAATATACTGCATAGTTAGAGTCATTTACCGTGACTCCATCCTGCTACTCCTAGCCTATCTGGATCAGCAAGGCCTCGGGCGACGACTTCATGCACCATGCTCTGGCAGTCAGGCCAATCGAACGCCCCAATTCCACAGACGGCGGCATGAGCAAAAGCATGGCCCCTTCCCTGGCCTTGAATATGGCAATCAGCTGCGAGAGTGTGTCGACGTTCATGCTCACTCACTTCCTCGGTAATTGGGGGAGATTACAAGGTATCCTGCAGACGCGAGCATCTCGCGCCAATTACAGAAATAAGGCATGTAATCTGTATGCTTGTCAGTAAGGTATACCACATCTCATCTTATAGAAACTTCTAACCTGGGACGTCTCGACTAAATTAGATTCAGCATTACCAAGATATCGAAAACAATTAATTCGGGAATTCCTACCGGTATGGCCCTCCATGGAGGAATAGGATAGTTGGCAAAGCACAAACGCCTTTTTGGTCAATATTTGGAGGATATCTTACCAGGCCGCTGAGTTCGACGCCGTCTTTGCTTTTCCATCGAATGACCTCAGTCTTTATCTGTGGTGCTTTAACAAGCCACTGCAGATGGGACGATAGTTGCGTTCGTATGCCCGGCCCTACCAAGCTCCCCTTGCAGCACTTTTCATTATCATCGACGCGAACCGACCACACATTTGGTGCCTCGTGTCGTATGCCAGAGCTCAACACAGCAGCAAATACGTACGAGACACCTGTCGCACTGTGTACTCTTTTGGCGTCCCATGCTCCAAACCAAATGGCTTCATCCTGCGTGCGGAAAAGTGAATGGATTCCATATTCGTCGTTCTTGGACGTAGGAAAAGAAATCCCGTCAATGCGCGTATCAGTGTCAGATGCTATTTCGACTGCTATCATACCATTGCTTGTGCCTTCGCTGTGATTTGTCATGTCGATAATCCGGATGGCGTCCTCTGTCTCTCCGTACAACTTTCGTACAAACGCCCTTTTGTCAGCTCCTTCACGAACGTACAGCGTTCGTGCGTCGAGGATATTCGCTGCATCGTAGCTCTGCAGGGTCAAAATGTGGTCTGAACTGAGCCAGACATTTGATCCCGACGGCGAGCGGGGGTACGAGCCAATTGTCACCGGCGCGACTTGAGAAACAACGGATACCCTCTCCAGCAACACCTCCCGTTCGGCTGCCTCTGGTCCTCTGTCCTCCCGTAATCTATAAAGTAATTCCTTACTATCCGGGCTCCAGGTGAAGCTCTCGACATGTCGATCCTTTCGTATGCGATCCATGGATGATACCTCTCCGGTGATCGGATTGAGCAGGAAAAGGTGTGATAGCCCCCGCTTATCCCCCATTTTCCTTGCATCGTCTCTATCCCCTCGAGCGGACCCGTCGCCTGCAGCCGTGAAAGCAATGTACTTCCCATCAGGCGATACCTGGAACTGCTGTATACCCTTCTTCATTGGTTCCACTGCCAATGGTGTGGGCACGTCGTCCTCGGTTAGCCTCAAGGAGTAGATGTTTCCTCCCTTCCCAGGACTCCATCTGTCGGAGAGAAAGATAACCATGTTGGAATCAAATGGATGGAAAACACCTGTGCGGTCGTGAAAATCACCGTTTGTCAGTTGCTGGGCGCTGTCAGCGACGCCTGTCCGTGCGAGCCATAGTTCAGCCAGAACGCGATCAGTTGATTTGTAGAACTGCTGGACTTGGTAGAGAACGCGTTCGCCGTCTGGGCTTATGCTGATGTCTCGGACTTTCTGCGAGGACGCTATTTGAGAGGGGGTATGGAGCATGATTGGATTGCGGAATGGTCAAGCGTTAACATGTTTTTATATCCGGTCTTAGCATGCCTGTGTGTGAGCTCTCACGTTTGTAACTTGTATGCCAAGGTGGGAAATGCACTGAGAAATTCATGCGCGTAAAGGGAATATCATGGGAATATTCTCATGTATATTGAGGGACGAAAGTAACGAAAGGTTTTTTGCTTTAGAAAGATTTGGACATGACATATAGACTCTCTACAATCATCACATTCTATATTTTTGTACCAAAGTAAGCTAGAGTGTGCTTGAGCAAACAAAAAATTCAAATAGGGACATTCTTCACGATCATGTGATGTACGTTTACCAAAATTTCAAATTTCATTCCCTTTCATCTCTGCCGCCGTCCTTGTTCCAAGTTTCCATCTATCCAAGACCTTGATCCTCGATGTCAACCCGCGAAGAATTTTCTGAAGAAACAGGACCTGCAATCGTGGACTGCGACCTGCTTGAGGCCGCCAAGGAGAATATCCAGCCTCTTGCCACTGGCCGTCGAGTAACAGCGCTGTCCTCGATACTGTCCACCCCACACGCACACAGAGAATCGAAGCTCTCGGCGACCAGAAACCGACTCCGGATCAATGTTGAAATAGCCCTAGAAGATGAAGATGACGATCCCTTGGAGGCCTACTGCAGATTGGTTTATTGGACAGTCGAGAACTATCCCCAAGGCCATAGTGCGGAGTCTGGCCTTCTGGAACTTCTCGAAGAGGCGACGAGGGTTCTCAAGGATAATAGAGATGGGAGATGGAGGGGCGAAATGCGTTATCTCAAGCTGTGGCTGCTCTATGCGAGCTACGTTGAGAGACCCACCGTCATTTATCGTTTTCTGATCGCAAACGATATTGGAATCGATTTCTCTTTGTTGTACGAAGAGTATGCTGCGGTCTTGGAGCGCGATGGAAGGTGCGTCGTATATCCACTGCTTCGTTTTTTGCCTATTCACGTCGTGTCATAGGAGGAAGGAAGCCGACGATATTTACAGACTGGGGATTGCCAGACGAGCTTCGCCACTGGATCACCTCAAGGCCAGACACGTTGATTTCGAAAAACGGATGATGTGCGCGTCACCCATTGTAGCCACCGTCACAGCTCCTTCATTACTGCCACGCCGGACAGCTCTGGCTACGACTGTGGACCGTACAGTTCCCCTCAATGCCCGACCGGTGGCTCAATCGCATTCGACCAATGCCTCCACGTCCAACGCCCCTCTCCAGGTCTTCGTAGACCCAACAGGCTCAGAATCTCGGCCATCGCTAATGGAACAGAACGCATGGCCAGACATTGGTACACGTAAAACGAGGATTAAAGAGAATATTCCGCAGACCAAGAAGATGGTGGGCTCGACTGTTAAACAGTCTAAGAGAGTAGTATCTTCGTCAGGTACTCGTATTGTTCCGTTCATAGACCCTGCCGAGAACGTGGCAACACCTGCGTCGAAGAAACGGCATGCTTCGCAGAGCCGTATTGTACCCTTCGTTAATGACTCAAAAGAAGCCGAGGAAGAGGTTCCACCAACCCCCAAGTTTACGCCTTTTAGAGACGAGGTCTGTTGATGATCTGTTATTAATGAGTTGGCATCGCTCTAACTTTCTTTGTAGGATGCGTCAGTGACTTCGCCCGTAATCCCGGCCGAGTCCGTCATGCAGATCAAGACGCCGGCTTCAGCTTTGGCAGCTAATTCTGAGGCGGAGGTTTTGAGGAAGGATCCATTGAAGAACTATGGTGATCATGGTCTTGGCTTTGATGACCCCTAGAGCAGCGGCGTCTTTGTTTTTTACGAGTTACTTATTCTTTCTTGGATCTCAGCCCTTCCGATATGTTAGTCTGTATTTTTGTTCTTTGCTTCCTTTTACCTTAAGATATGGTGATAATTATTTCATGTAACGATTTTGGATTGCCTATGCGACTGCCCTTGCTGGTGTAGAATAGTTGGGTCGCGAGTAAGGGACGACCATCACGGCGTGCATTTTTAACGTCCTTCAAAGTCAATGCAAGATCTCAAATGGCGGAATGAAACAAAATGAGGTCTGTCACGGATTGGTGCTAACTAAAACTAGCCGGATATGCCGTCCGTAATAGACGAATAGAGCACAAAAATCGAGTCATCAGCGGTGACTAGAGGCGACTGGACGATTCGCACCGTGGACCGTGACAGGCAGTATGAACTCGCATGACAAAGTAGCTCATTGCTTTCACTTAAATGGCCTAAATACACTGGCAGTTAAGAAACGTCACAACGGTGCTGAAAATGACTCTTTGCAACGATGTCAATTGGATAGACAGATACTTTCTTCGCAAAGGAAGCGTCGCAACTATCAACGGATGAAGTTTTTAGTTCACCTTCTTAGAGAGAATACATGTCAGCAGTTGAGCGCCACGCGAGGTAGAGGCCTTTGTGCAAGTGGCAACACGTTGAGAAGTAGACTTTTTTTCGGCTCATTGGGGCCCCGTTTCCAGTGACGCTTTAGCTTCTATGTACCTTCGGAGAATAATGAGAAGCCCGCAGTCATTTCGGTAAATTTACAGGTCCTTTTCAGGGAATCACCGCCTCATATGTTATTGGGTCTATAGTAATGGTATGACGTCTCAAGAGCTGGGGGCTTGGGTTTCACGGTACTGGATTAAGATTTTGTACCTTGTATTAGATCCATTGGTATGTACGGGTCCCCTCGATAGAATCAAACTGTTCCTAGGTCCATTCCTATACAAGCGAAGGTGAGTCGAGCGCTGAGATCGCAGTTTAGGTGGGAGGGAGGTCGAAAAGTGGCCTATGAAGTTCCGTAAGTCTTGGCTTGCTTGCATCTGATATGCCCGACCATAAGGTCTTCCCTTCTGAACACGTCTCCAGGTGGAGGAGAAACCCGTCAAGAGAGTAAGTTAGCTCTCGCCGCCTAAACAACGCCATACGCTCGACGTATGAGACTTCAGAATCGATCATGGCATTCTGATATGCAGAATCACAGCCACGACAAGACACGCCATAATGCAGTGTGCCCGTAGAGCGGTCGAGATATGGGAAAAAGGTCGCTGAGGAGAACTGAATGCCGGAGCCGCCGGTGAAATTCACAGTAGAATGGTGAGTAGTCGAAGGCCTATGGCCGCTCTTCTGATGCAGCGCCTTTCTAAGCGGTTTCTCCCCGAGTCCGATATGAGGGTCATCTGGTAGGGCCCTTCGCCGGAGACCCAATGCAGCCATGGATTCATGTTGCGTTATGGATCTCAACTGCGGCGACTCCCTGAGGCAAGGCACGCAGCATCGCTTGCATGCAGGAAGCCATATGAAGCCGCCGAACTGGTCACAGACGCTGCATGTGCTGCTGCACAGGACGTCATAGAGCTGGCCGACGGTGAAATATGCAGTCAAAGCACAGAGCGCATTGGGGGCGTGAAGCAACAGGCATTTGTAGGGTATGGACGACTGAGCGATTATTCTGGCGCGTTTGTTTACACGCTGGAAAAGTGCGATCGTGCGCAAGTCCGCTGAACGGAAAATCAAGTCGAAGAGCTCTATGGGAAGAATATCTAATGTCCCGAGAGTTCTCGTTGGGGGGGACAGACAATTGTCCGGAATTCCGTACGGAACGAGGTCCAGGACCTCCGTACGAAAATCTGGTCGGCTGTAGGCAAGGGCGCTGAGCACCTCTTTTGTCGAGTCCGATGTCAATGCCATGAATTACTGAGATTATTATCATATTTAAATAGATTGCCTCGGGATGGTGACAGGGTGCATACCTCGGATATTAATATGCAGACTAAATAGCCTGACTCGGGATGAGAAGTCGGTTGAAGTTTTGCGGGGTCCTATTGCCATAATGGAACCGTAGTACCCCGGGTCCGGGAACCCTCGGCCCTTGCTCCCGGAACCCGAGCCTCATGCTTGTTATCTCTTCTTTCCGCCGCGTTATGGACTCTTGTCGGTTGCGTGCACTGGTCTGCCTCTGGGTCTCTGCTCCGTTTTTCTAGTATTTCTCTCGGATTTTTAGTAGCATTCTTGGCCAGAGCCGTGGATTCTCCGTGTCTCCCAGCTTTACGTTTTTGAAGACCGAGGGATTCCTGCTATTAGCCTCTTAAAGGTGTTTCTAGTCGCCAGCTTACTGGCCACTCCACGTCCACGCCCTCTAAGCGCGCTAATTTAAGATCTCCTTCGCATGGATGACGTTTAGCAACTGCCAGAAAAATACATTTCTGGAACGCTCAATTTCCCTGGTGGCGCTGGTCGGCAGATTTTATTTAAAAGACCTCGATCTTTGGCTTGCATGGTCGGTTTACCCTTGCACCACCGTGAACATGTTCTGTCGTCTGTTGGTCGCTGTCTTCCTCTGGGGTATGCTCCTCGTATCGGCTGCGCCCACGGGGATTTTACAGCCCCAGTTTACCCCCGTGGCTGACTTGAGCACTCAACCTCTGGTCGAGACGGCTTTGCAAGCCGCAGCAGCGCCTGTGTTTATCTCCACCAGCGGAATGGGTACAACGTCATTGTCTGGTAATGATGAGGGTAACGCTGGGTGAGTTGCGTCTAATTGTTGGTCGTGCGTTTCGCTGATGTACAACATATTAGATGGCTGAGTCAAATGTTTGCCTTCATGAACAAAGAATCCAATTCACATCGTCGGAGGCTACGACGGTCAGTTCATTAGCCGCCTTCAGTTTCACCGCAATACTTATTCTCCTCCAATAGCTACAGTCCACATCCTGTATGTATTGCCTTGGCAGAACGGTGTCCGACATGACCTGATATGTGTTCCCACAGTGACAGATCCAATTTACGACGTATTTCGGCTGATACCCATATCTTTATTTTCTGGTGAGTGCAACGTCTGCGAAGCGTGGTCATGCCTAAACCGTATTTTGCAGGAAGAGTGATGAGATTGATGACCTGTATATATTTTGTGATGAACGTATGTCAGAGTTGAAGTTAGACGAATATTTCATGTGTATCAACGTCATTGACTGGCAGCGCCGCAGTGACCCCGCCAGGCGCATGCTCTTGCTTCTTCTACCTACCCCTCCTATTCATTTAACTTGGATACCTGTAGAGTATCTCTTTGAAGATTTCTTTTCTCTTTCGCTGTATACACTGTACAAAGGTTACCTTTTCGGGCGTATTTGATGATGTTATGTAAGCAGAAAAAGTCTGGCAATGGGCAGGCAAGCGGATTGCTGCTTTCTTCTCGTCGCCATCGACAACGTCCTCGGCCGGGTTCAATCCTGTGCTCTTCTTCATTCTGGATACCGGAAATCTTATCTCGCCTTATAAAGCTCTTCAAGTCTATCGATAATCGAGATGGATCCTCAATACAGCACCCCATCACAGGATGTCGATGCATACGGTCCTCAACCGCATCCATACCTTCACGAACCACTTCTGTATATCTCAAATCTTCCTCCTTATGTTTCCGATGAAAATCTTGCTATTGCGTTCGTTACATGCGGCCCGTTTCGACCGAAAATTGCTCGTGATGGAACCAGCAGCCTGCTGTCGGGGACCATCGAGTTCAAGTTTCTAGAGAAAGGTTTGTGGTTTCCTTACCTTGAGAATACCTAAACATTACCATTCCTTTACAGCTGAGAAAGCTCTAGCTACCCTTCAATCACGTCCAATTCCCGGCCTGCAGGCCCCAGTACCTCTTGTATTATCCCCATACCCCCCGACGAACCCGCCAACGCCTCTGCCTCCACCATCTGCCCTTCCGAGGCTCGTGAAGCATCTACCTCTTGGATACACTGATTCCCAGCTATACGACATATTCCGACCATATGGCGCACTTGCATCCGCCCGTACTCACACCCACTTTGGTCCCGATACCGGCATGGTCGAATTTTGGAATGAAGACGACGCCAGGAACGCTGAAGATGCCATGCATTGTGCCGACGTCGAGGGCCAGAATATCGCTGTCCAGGTCTACCAGCAGCGAAGGACGAGTGGTGCTGTCGGCGAATTCAATACTGCTGCGCCCACTTTCATCCCCTCAGGTTCTATGTACACCTATGCCGGACAGGTTCGTCGTGTTATGTACTCCTTCGAGCTTACATCCTCATGACGTGCAGTACTCTCCCCCTACCCCGCCTCATCGCCAGTCTTACAGCCCAAGAAGCCCCCCTGCGTCTATTCCCTTCGTACACGGCCCTGGTCAGCAGGTTCAATTGGCTCCTGTGTCCGGACCAGGATCTAGTAGCCATAGTGGCCTGATCGACCCTTGCAATTTGTTCTGCAAAGTACGCGACTTTTTTGCCCATCTGCCACCAATATTCAACTTTTTGCGATAGAACCTTGATCCTGAGATTGATTCAAATGCTCTCTTCTCACATTTCCGTCATGTATGTTACCCCTTAGTCCTGTTCTTTCTCATCAACTAAATCTTGGTACAGTTTGGTCAAATTGTCAGGTACGTAGTCTCTAAATCACCCGAACGATGACCTGACGTTAAACAAAGTGCTCGAGTCATGCGGACCGAAACTGGAGAAAGTCGTGGTTTCGGCTTCGTGTCGTATCAGGCCCCTGATCAAGGTAGGCATTTGCAACATGAAAGTATATAACCAAGTTTATCATCCGTCCGTGTAGCGGCTGCGGCCATGCATGCCATGAATGGGGTCCAAATTGGTAGTAAGCAAATTGCCGTGCGATTACACGAGCCTAAACAGCTCCGACAAGAGAAGCTGGCTCAGCGTTTCGGTGGACATAATGGACACCCCAGGAATTCCAGTGGAGCTACGAGTCCCACGCTCAGTGAAGGTGGTGAAAGCATTGGAGGGTGGGGCAGTCCTCGTCAGCGTTCGATCAACCTCGGGTCTCCACCTAGCAGTCACCATGAGAGAGCCGAGCGGGGTAGACGGGGCAGTGGAAGCTATTACAACGTACGCCATAATTTACACTCGAGCTTTCACTCTTCTGACATCATTTTAGGCTGCTCTGTCCGGAACACTCAATCTTCCCATGCGCTACGACGAACTCTCGGGGCTCTCGCCTGTTGTTCGTAAAGAGGTTCTGACTGGAGACCTTAGCCGCCGGGTCAAGACCCTGGGAACAGTCGATGCTCCAGACGTTGACGCCGTCGTGCAAGAGCTACTCAACTTCTCCTTGAGCGAAGTTGTTCAAGTCATCGAAGATCCCGATAAGCTATCTGATTATGTTGAGAACGTCAAGCGCAACCTCCACAACGAAGCTTCGCCGCCCAAGTCTCGATCCCCTTCGGCATCAGCATCCCAGGACTCTGCTGATCCTAATGGTCTTGCCGCGACAGCAAGCGCCCCTGAATACCCATCCACCCCCATATCCGCCAATGGCTCATTAGCTACACCCCCTAGAACGTCATCGCCGTCTGGTTCAGTTCCCCCGACATCCGAGAGAGATCGGATGATTGCCGCCGTGAACAAGTTTGAATCTTCCCGACAAGGCGAGCTTACTGAACTCCTGATGACCTTGCCGAAGCGTGAACGTGCAATGTGCCTATTCAATGTTGAAATTTTGCGTGCGAAACTAGCAGATGCGAAGATGGTGTTGGACAGCGAGGATGGGGAGGAGGAGGAGGAGGAAGCTAATGTTCCACAGCAGGTGCCTGTCACGCCGCAGAATAAGAAGACGGCCCCACCGAAGGTGGAAGATTCGCCGCAAACACCTGATCTTTCGTCTCGGGGGCCGTCGGCGACCGCCTCGCCCTTACCAGGAACCCCTTCTGGACCGACGCACACCATTGCCTCGCTCGCGAAGTTACCAGCTGCCGAGGTTGTTAGATTGGCGTCGTCTTCCCAAGCTGTTCTACCAATACCCAAAGCCGATCCGTCCATCGTTCAAGCTACTGATGCTTTCATCGACGGGCTTTTGGATAAGACTCCCCAGCAACAGAAGCAACAGCTGGGTGACAAGCTGTGCGTTCATCTTGACGATGTTTCATCCTGTGCTGATGCTCCTATTCTCTCAGATTCAAAGTTGTCAAGTCATTTGGTATCAAAGCTGCAGTAAGGCCCAGTTCTGTTTTTTCTCTGTGTGTTGCTAAGACTCTGTTGACAGCCGAAAGTTACTATCGCTCTGCTCGATCAAGAAGACCTTCGCGCTCTTGCGCATCTCATGAATAGCTACCCCAGTGTCTTGAAAGACAAGGCTCAAGCCGTGGCCAGCACCAAGTAAACAAGACCGTCTCTGCTTTCGAACTGCTCAGCATATCTTTTTCCATTTCCATTTTCACTGTCATTCATCACTCGGGGCCCAATCATATCTCTTTTTCTAACAATATATCGGAAGATTTTTACATTTACTACACAATTAGTCTTTCTTTCGTGAATTACCCGAGTTTGCTCTCAAACCATTGCATCCCAACCCCTCTTTTTGTAGTACTTACCTTGATTACGACCTTTGATGAGAAATCACGTTTGCCAATGATTTTTTTTAGCTATCTTTTCGTTTCTGGTGCATGGGTTTTGCTTGTTGCCGCCAATACAGCACCAGTATCTGTTTTTTCTTCGTTTTGCATTTTGAAATTAATACGGGGGTTAGGATGAATTGTCAAACGCTGCTACGCCAATGTGATTATGTCTTGAATGTATTACAAGTAGGGTGTAAAAGAAAGGACGAATTCGTACATTTGGCGGTGATTGCTTGAAATGGACGTCATTTTTTCTTGGTGGTGCCAAATAAACCAAACACAGACGGTATTTAGTGCGTGACCATCACTGTCACACTTCCCAAAAATTTCTTCCATCTCCTCCATCCAGCGCTCATCGGACGCCCAGGAAGATTTTCTCTCCTTGTAAGTCTTTTTTCCACCACGCTACTTCTAGGATGAAACAATTATCTGCAAACCTATCACGACGTGCACGCAAGTGTACAATGGGTTGGACTTCCTTCGGGAACCATTCAAGTCTCTGAATTTCTATTTCATCCCATGATATATTCTGAGCACGAGCTGATATCATTCTAGGTCTGGGCCCTAGGATTCTATACTCGTCTTCCCACTGTATTATCCTCCAATGTTATTCTTTGAACCGCATTTTCACTTCGAAGATCATCGTGTGACCGCTGTATCATGGAGCCCTATGGACCCGTCGCCCGGTTCCCAATTGTATCTCACGAATGGAATATTCCCCTTTCAGTAGATAGACATACACATGTGCCAAGGTGCCGAAAGTCGAATTCGTTTTGAATGCTGGTGCCTTCATTAGATACGATCTTCGTGAACGCCACGTGCGAACCTGAAAAACCAGGGGGCGTGGGAAGGTTGATGAGGGCTGGGGATCCCTTTACGCTTTTTCAACGCTTACGTTTAAGCGACACCTCTCTCTGGTGCTCCTTCCAGAGGCCCTCCGTCGTGCACTGAGGGGCCCGGTGCAACGACGACGACGACGACACGCTCCTCATGACAACGAAGAGCCAGCCATTTTCCCGGTTATCGCGCTTTGGTGTTCCCTTCAAGTCCAACCCCTCGTCGCGGAACCGGAATCCGGGAAAAGCTGCTGCTGCGGAGGACGATAACTGGTATATTCCGTACAATGGCCCTGTCGAGGCTCCCAGGCGACCGTACGCGAAGCCAAAGGAAAGGGACAGTTGGGGTGATTCTGTATGTGATGATGGGGAAGGTGTTGTGCAGAATGGATGGGATAAAGGGCGTACAGAGTCAGGCAGAAATGGGTCGTCAGATGCAAGTCACCGTTCCCGACAGCCCACCCGTTCGTATGTCAACGTCGACCCGTCTGGAGGTGTAGGCGAATCTCCAGCTCCCCGAATATCCCGCGAATCTGCCCCAAAATCTCCATTTGCCAGTATATTCTCCTTTGGTTCTCCGAAGAAACGAGCCCCCCCGCCCTCTGTTTCGACGAAGAGTGATTCCAAGTGAGCATCTTCCATTTTTCATGGTGGGCGAACTTTGGCCGGTTTGATGGAAGCAAAGTCGGCGTTGATATACCTATATATCGATTTCGCTTTGCATGTCGACCGATGCGAAATAGTCGCCGCCTAACTTTGTTTCATCATAAACTGATAGCAACCGGAACAGACGTGGTCGCCGCGACGACCATGAGTCGAACGGCGATGATGAAGACTACTACAACTCATACTATTCTTCGCTGGTCCAATCCCCCCTCAGAAACCAATACCAGTCAAGGCCAGAGGATCCCCGGCATTCCCCAACCAGTCCTATTGGTCGTTCTGAGCACACTCATTCTCCTGTTTCCGGCCAGTCATCATCATCAATACCGCATCCTTACGCATATGTGTTTCCTACTAGCGACTACAACGACGCGCCAAAAACTGCACCCCTCATGTCCATGAACAGCCGGGACTATGATCCTTTTCAACGCATCCCCGTACATCCGTCGCAGAACGCAGGCAACGGCCAGCGCTCATCTCTTCACCCTTCATCTGCTGCTGGTCATCGACTAACAAATTCCATCTCCTCTCCCGATTTGCGACTTTCGCCCGCCTCCTCTTCATCACGAACACACCTCAAGTCATCTATACTGAAAGGCAAAGACCGCTGGCTTTCGCCGGAGACCTGGTGTGACGCGTTGTTCCTTCCCAAGCCCCGTTTCAAGGTGAAGCAAGATGGCAGTATCCAATACGGAAAAGGCAGAATAGTCAGCCCACCAGGAAGCCCTGTCTTCACTTCGTTTGGTCAGGCTAATCAGCCACCAGGTGTCTTGTCGCGCGCTCTCGCCCAATCCCGGTCGATGGTTGATCTACCTCGCACGGCAGATCTATCGCATAGACCCGCTCCCGAACCGTTTTACATTGGTCACACTCAACCCTCAGCAACTGTCAATGCCGAAGCAGGCCCGTCAAGACCCCCACGACCGCGAAGTCTGTCCCTTGATGATCTTGCAGTTCCAAGCCCCGTGCCGTCATTAGCTCGGTTCGCTGTTCTGCTTCTTAACTATCCGGCTGTATACTAATGTTATCGATTGTCCAGAGTACTCGAAGAAGGTCAAATTCTCGACCATCAACGTAAAAAGTGGCAAATGCAGGCTCAGAGTTCGTTCCAGAATAGCCGCGCGCGTAGCCTTTCTCGAGCACGGACCAAATCCCTCAATTCTAAGCAGGCCAAACAGGTCGAAACCATGAAGCATCCACATATCGACTTCCTCGCCGCTCGCTCTCTTTTGGGTAACCAGGACCCAATGAACATCTCTACAAAGGCTAGGCTACGCACTGCGAGCCAACCCAATAGCAGTAGTGGTCAGACGGTCTCGAGATCATCGCACGCTCACTCGAATTCCCTGTCAAAGACGTCGAAGTCTTCCAAATCACATTCTCAGGGCCACTCCAGGAACGAGTCGTGGGGGAAGAAGGTTGCTAAAACAACCGGGGGGGCGCTTTGTGGGTTCGATGCTTCCGCTTTGACTCCAACCGAAGAGAAAAAGTTACCGTTCGACGATGCGTTGGCGGGCGATGGAACAAGGGTTATTCGGTTCGAGGACCCTCTAACGGTTCGCGATTCCGTGGTACGGTTGACTCCACCACAGGGGCCGTCACCTACGCCGTCGGCAGGGTCTGACCTGCGTATGGGTATTGCGCTGTCTACGCCACCGATGGATATTGAGGATCGAGAATCCATCAGAATACCGGCTCACCCATATGCGCAAGGAGGACGATATGCGTACACTAGTCCTCCAAGCCGTGGTTCGGATTATGCAGGTCCACATCCTTCATCAGTGGCTGGTGGTGACCCCGAACGTCTGGACGTGTCTCAGCGTCACAGACTGCCTCCCCGGGCTCTTAACCACCCCTACGCCCAGTATGCCGATCGTGATTCTTACATTGATAGTGACCGAATCGTCCCCAATCCCCGTCCGGATAGTAATGTTTCCCCTGCCTCAAAAATGTGGGCGCAGCTTTCGCCTAATGGGAAGGTACAGGACATACTTCCTGAAGAGATCAGGTACTCTCCGGTTGTTCGTGCGAAGGGAGCTGGGGCGAACATACGGCATTCCGGAAATATCTTTGATACCATCGGGCTTGGGGAGGCGCTCTTTAGTGCTGGTGAGGCTCGTGGGAGTAAGGATAGCGGGCTTGGTGCGAGTGAGGAGCAAGGTGTGCGCGGCCAAGTGGAAGGAATACCCCATCCGTATAGCAACTTCCGACAGCCCGTGGCCTACGATGTTACACGACCCTTGTATCTCTACAAGTCCACTGCGGAAAAGCCTCTTCCACCACAACCAAGGGACGACGACGTTGCCGCGACATCGACACCGCAACGACCGGCTCTCGCTCATGAATCCTCATCCTCGACGGACCGGACACCAGAGACGAATTCATCACAAGCTTCACCCCGCCCGCTCGGGAGCCCTGATGACCTGGAGCATTTCCAAGATCTTTTTTACCGACCTAGCCAGGTGACCGGGCCTGCGCTATCCAGGAATCCGTCTTCGCGAAGCGGGCTCACGACCCTGGCGAATCAGCTCAACCAGGAATTTGGGGAGAGAGATCGGCACCTGTCGGGTGGCAGCAGCTCAGGTTCCAGTCGTCCCGGTGGTGATGGGATGCAATTTGTGCTTTCGGAACGACCTGAGGGTGCTCGTCAGGGAAGCATCATACCTCCGTTCCATCCATCTATGACTATTCCGGAAGATGTGGAATCTTCGCGTGCGTCTTCAGTGATTGAGAGGTCTCCGGTGGAGGCGCCTAGTGATGGTTGGTGTTCTTTCTTTGTATCTTGAAATTGACTCGTGCTAAAATTTCATCCTCTCCTTAGAAGCATTCAAGCTGGGACAAGTGGAGTCTCAGGCAACACCTCCGGCTATGTCTAGCGCTCATCGGTCCTCTTTTATCGGACTCATGTCTTTCCAATCCGGTCGGGACCCGAATGAGGAAGATCAGGACAATACGATCACGATACGCGACTCCCGTGCTCTGCTACATCCCTCCATCTCAGCACTTCCATCCGCTGACCTCACCCGAAGTAGCTACTTGACTAATTCAAGCCTTTATTCGCGCATGTCCAACCTCTCTGACTTTCCCGTTCCCCCCGTCCAGGATGCGCCAGCGCGTGTCTCGTATACCAGTTCCTACTTTGATGACCAGTATACGACTCGCGATGCTCGAAGTGTCACGAGTAGCAAGCGTATGACTTTTGGTGGAGATGAAGAGATTGACCAGCTGCTGGCCAGTCTATCTACGAGCTGATTTTCCGGACCGACTTGCGTGCCTGCCCTACCAGCCATAATATTGGTTTGTATCTTTATTATTGTTATATTGTACTTACTTGTGAATCTTAGAGAGCTGTGCATGTCTTTCCTGATCTTTCGTTACAGTACTTATTGTCATTTGATTCGCTGGAATTCTGCTTTTCAATAATTTATACGTGTATATCTCTTGCATCACTTTGGATTGGTAGTACATGGCGCTGAAGTACCTTTCATATAAGGAAAATAATAATACGGAAATCAGGTGCTACTCGTACAGAAGGAAAAATCAGAGCAACTGGTCAAAGCGTTACATAAAACAACAGCACAGTAAAGATCAAATAAACAACAATCGCCAGCCCTCAATACCCTCATTCATCGTATTGTGTGAGCTAAGGTCCCGATTACTTAGTTTGACTGCCAGCAAGTAAAAGTATGGAAACACTCACGTCTAAAGTCAGGGTAGAAGAGCTATTGACCTCCTGGTCGCGGTATATTCCAACTAAGGAATTGCCTCGTTCATACAACGAACCCTTCAAGCTGATGACGATAAACTGGAAAGAATCAGAAGCCTGAGCGCGTATGTAGTTGGCAATCTTGGCAACGTTCGTGTTGTCAAGAGCAGCATCAACCTCATCCAGAACGAAGAAGGGTGCAGGCTGATAGCTACATCAATATGTTCAGACGTTGTTGACAAAAATGAAGAGCCTAGTCTAACCTGTGAATAGCGAACAGCAGCGCAAGGGCAGCAACCGTCTTCTCTCCACCAGAGAGCTGTTCCATGTCTCGGAAACGCTTCATAGGTGGCATCGCATGGTATTTGATACCCGCGTTGTATGGTTCCTGCGGAACTCATTTTACACTCCGTCGACTCGAAACCAACGAGCAACGCACCTCATTATCTTCCAAACTGAGGTATGCTACACCTCCCATTGGAGCGGCCTTTCCTTTAGTCAGATCTTTGTAAACGACGTCAATGCGATCGGAGATATGGTTGTAAGCCTTGTTAAACAGATCACATCTGAAATTTCGATATCAATATCAGTGAAATACTCATCGTCATATGCTCAGGACGCGACGCACCGCTTTTTCTTGATTTCTTGGAATTGATCGCGTGCATTCTTTGAGTCCTTGCGAGCCTGGTCTGCTTCTTTCTCCGTTTCGGCCAGCTTAGCTTCAACATCATCGAGACTAGGTGCGGGTTTAATAAGCTGAAACGCGTGTCAGAGGGCGGATCAATGCATACCGTTCCATAGCTTTGAGATTCGGAGCCATGCGTTCAATTTCTCCGTTCAATTTGCTTATTGAAGCGTCAAATTGCGTTAGTGCCTCCGCAGAACCATCCTAGTCGGAAAAAAAAGAGAGATTAGTTGTTTACGAATATGCAAAAAGCACCAAAGTACCTCTCGTTCATCTTCATCCAGGGACTCGAAGTCGACTTCAATGCCGAAATCGTCAACACGTTTCGGTTGCTGTGTGCCATCTTCATCTTCGTCGACATCCATGGCGACTTCATCGCGGAGATTCTGACAGTTTCGTTCAGCTTGTGCATTGACATCATAAGGAGAATATGTCACCTCTTCCATAGGTACATTTCTCAAGTTACCTTCAAGTAAAGGTAGTTTAATCTCCTCCAACCGACATTTACGATAGATCGCAGAACGCTCCAGAGCAAGTTTCTCGATTTCGTCGTTCTAGGAACACAGTTCATAAGCATCGACGGAAAAGTTGCGAATCAAGGGCCATACTCGTAGTGTGATCTCTTTGAGAGCCTGTTCGAGAACTTTTGACGCCTTGAGTGTAGTCTTCTTCACTTGATCGACATGCCTAGTTTTTTCTTCCAGGGCAGACTGCAAAGTCGCCATTTCCTCTTTAAGCGATGCAATCATGGCCTCCGAATTGGATATATCGTTCTCCGCGGCCTCTTTCTGATCCTTAAGCTTCTCCAAAACACCTTCTTCGGTCGATATGACTCCCTCAAGGTGCCGTAAACGCTCGCGCGCACTCTCCAGTGCTTCGCTTTCAAAATCGCATCTTCACGTACCAAAAGATCAGCGAAGGGAAGTAGCTCGATACGCGTAGAACGTACTGATGCGTCAAGCGTGCTATCTGGCTATCATACCGTAATCGAGCTTCACTCTCTTCTTGCGCAACCTTTAATTGGCGTTCTTCATATTCACGGATATGCGAAACTTTGATCTTCCGGCAGAAAGATGAGAATACCCGGTCTTCTGCAGCATCGATCGAAGATTTGAGGTTGGCAATCTGGCCTTGTAGCTTATCGTATGCGCTTTCGACCTAGTCACAAAGTTGTATCAGATATCGGCCGGAGAAGCGTCTTGATCGCACTCAACCTTTTTCAGCTCGGGCGTATTATTCTTCAACTCCTTGTCGATGTGCCGGAGCTCATCTTTAATACCCGTGAGCCGGAGCTTGCAAGCAGTCTAGACAGCTCGCGAACATTAGAAACGGTGCCTTCCCGGAAGTAGTACACGTTTTACCAGATCATCCTTCGCGATAGTAATTGCCGATTCTAGACGCGAAGCTTCGCCAAAGAGATTGTCATCGTTCTTTCCACGAGGCTTCTGCTTGCTGAGATCGCGAAGCTGGCTAAGGAGCGAATCTCTTTGACGTTTCAGGCCTTACATGCACCGTATCAGCATCAAAACGCTCAACGTAACACAAAAGCGCACCTTGCACATCCTTTTCATCCCATTTCTTCCCTCCACCATGAGTGCTCCGACCACCGGTGATTAACCCACTCTTGTGAATAATAGTTCCCTCCAACGTCACGGCTATACACGAAGTCGTCTGAGTAAGTATTCAGCGATACAGAGTAGCAAGCATGATACCTTTTACTTCCTGTCCTTTCTCGTAACAGACCATCCTTGCCACTTCCATCGTATCACAAACAAGGGCGTTGCCGCACGCATGATGCATCGCCCGCTCTACTGCCGGCTCATACTGTATCACATCGAGTGCCAACCGAGCACCTTTTGCAAACGACCGGAACTTGTCGTTGACCGGCTTCACTTGGATCGTGTCCAAAGGTATGAATGTCGCCTGTCCGGCGCGTTGCGTACGCATGTACTGTGTTCATACCCAGTCAGTTTTATTTATGTCAAGGAGGAAGAGAACAAACCTCAATGCAGTCAATAGCTGTCCTCTCTTCATCAACAACGACAGAATCAGTGTTCCGCCCAAGTACAACGGATACCGCGGTGTCGTACTTCCTTTGAGAGGGCTTACACAGATCGACGACACGCCCGCGAACGCCTTTGAGATAGAGATAAATAGAGTGATGAATATGAATGACAATGCGCTGACCTGGAAACAGGCGTTGAAGATTGGCTAAAGTTTCCTTCAATTTGGCCTCCTTCTCTGACTCGTGCTGGTCAACGCCTGCTTGCAACAACTGCTGGTAGATGTGTTGAAGTTTCTCGTTAGCTTGAGCCTCCAATTGTCTGCGAACACATCAGTTTCAAGGTACCAAGAAATCATTTACCAAGGACTTACGCGATCTTAGTCCTCTCTGACTGTTGATTGTCCAGCTCTTGCTTAGTAGCAGCTAACTCGGCCTGAAGAGTAGATATTTTCTGCTCCAGCTGATGGATGCAATATTTTTATATTTGAGATCGACGGCGCATATATGGACAAACGTACCTCGCTCTTCTTCTCCGTCTGCATACGAGAGTCTTCCGTTCGTTGGTTCCGCTTCTCAGTATAGCTTTGCTGCTTTTCTCGAAGAAGATTCAGGGACCGTCCTGAGGTCTTCTCGTCTCTGGTCAACATTTCGAGCGACTGCCGTTCATCGACAGCGAGAGAGCTTGCAGAAGCTTTCCTGTGTGATGAATGTCAGTGTCAGAGGCAGGACAAGAAGAATAGTGACCTACAATCGCGCATATTCCTCCAGACTTTCTTCACTTAGAGCCATATTATGCTGTGAAGCCGCCCTTTGTGCCTCTAAGCAAAGATATCAGACAATCCCTTGTCAAAACGGATGAGGACGAACCTTGGGCCACATTGGCGGCCTTTTGTACACTCGCAAGTTCGTTCTGCAGCTTATTCACACGCTCGCTGACGTCCCGCTCCGTTTTTTCCACGTCTTCCTTCGTCTGCTTGGCTTTGTTCATCTTGCGGGTGGAGTGAGCAATTTGGGCTTCTAGGGCAGCAAGGTCGGGTTTCTAAAGTAAAATTAAGCGATTTGCGTTCGGAGCGTGGCTTTCCGTTACATACCTTTCCTTCTAAAGTTTTATCCGCCTTCTTTATCTTCTTCTCCATTTGCATAACTGATGTTCGCGATTTAGCCTGGTCTGCACGGGCCGTCTCCAAAGCTTGGTCATGAATACGTTGCTCGTCCCGAAGTCCTGCTAATGCCTTATTCTGAGTCGTAATTTCTCTTGAATTCGAATCAATGTTCTCTTCGATATGAAAAAGCTTGAAGAGGATCCGTTGGAGATTCAAATGATCCTGATGACCAGTCAGATAACATAGGCTTTAGAGAAACGGTGGAACATACGCGTTCTTGACACAGCGCCTCGAATCTCTCCGCTTCGCCCTTTTGCTCCTTGTATTGTTTGATCTCTCCCGCAATTCCACGCCGCTTTGAAAAGTTGAACGTCGCGTTCTCAGTCGCGCGCTCTTGGCCTTCCTTGGCCTTTTCGTATTCTGCAGCGAGTTCCAGAGATCCACTAATTTGCTCTATAAGTTTTGCAAGTTCGCGGGGAGACTGCGACGCCACGGCTTCTACATCACCCTGGAAAACGAGGAAATTCTTAGCTTTAACAAGGATGTTGTGGGAGATGAGAGCGGCGTTGTAGTTGGTGTAGGTGACAACCTTGCCGTTAAGTTTGTACTCCGAAGCTCCAGTAGTAGAGATGCTAAGCAGAACATGTTAAATATCGCGCATAGGAAACAACGCGACTCACGTTCGTTGAAACAGCCACTCTTTCCCCTCCCCGTCTACGTACACAGCTAGCACCCATGCCTTCTTGGCGGTACCCTCTCCCTCGTCGCCATCGTCTTCGTCAGCAGATCCGGACCCCTCTACAGCGCCGCCTTTTGCTAATTTCCGTCCACGGTACACGAGATCCTTCAATTGGGAACTACGTAGCTGTGCACTCTTCACACCCAGAACAAAGGATATGGCGTCCATCAGATTGGACTTGCCCGCTCCATTAGGCCCAATAATTGACGTGAAATTCTTGAACGGTCCAATTGTTTGATGTCCGCTGAAGAAAGTGGGCGTTAGGGGCCGTTCGATAGCCAACGAACCACGCACCGATATGATTTGAAGTCGGACAGTTCAATGCGTACGAGTGGCATGTTTACTACCAATAATGTCGAGGAACGCAGAGAAGAGCGTGGCAGCCAGAGGGCCACAAAATGTTCGTCGCGGTTCGCGTCAAGGCGCGTGTCACACAGGGTCACGCTTTCATTCACGAATAAACAGAGCTGATCACTGCTTTACAGTACTAAACACGGTTGCCAGTTACTCTCACGCAGGATCGTCAACTCGATGTCAGTACGACACAATGTTGATTGGGGTCCATTCCAATGACCCGGTAAAGTTGCCTTAGAAACTGTATGGCGCCGCAGAAATTGTTATATTATCGCTGTCCTACAATCATTCCTCTGCTCGTGCCTGCGCCTGTAGCTTCGCCAGCTCCTTCATCCGACGCATGTAGCTGGATATCGTCGTCAGCAAGAGATAGCTCTACAAGCCTGGATACGCACTCGTCATATTGGCATCTGCATGGCATATATCAGCGTAAAGGCCACCCTGGAACGGCAAGTAACGCACTTCTCGTATGCATGTTTCTCATGCTCGCATTCCCAAGGCAAAAAGTTGTTCTTCGTCCGACAGACGTTGAGAGGGATGAGTAACCTGCAGTGTTTGTCCTGTTGAGAATATTGGAAGCCAAGAGTAAACAAAGCAGCATACGCAGAGCACGAGTCTCTCCAGTGCAGTGGAACTCTGTTCGCCTTGAGCTCGCTCTGGGAGGCCGTTGTCGACGAAGGCATTATTGACGGTGGTGGTCGGGACCGTGTTTGCGCGTGTTTCCTATATGTGAGCCAACACCGGGCCGTCACTACCGGCGACGAGTACAAGTTCCCTGCAATCGTCTCTGCTCCTTCTCTTCAAACCGCGATCTTCGCTATGATAACTATGGTGCATCTAACGGCCGGTCGGTTTCTGACTCCACCCTTCACAATCAGCGCCGCACCGTTGTAATACTTCTCCTTTGGTTTCAGATGTACATAACAGACATTCAAGCATTCAAAAACTTCAATATTCCGTAAGTTCCTCTGTGACTAAAACTATCTTAAGCTCATTGCGACTCTACAGCGCCAGATCCTAAGTACCTACTGCACCCATCGCTCAACTGATGAAGAACCGCAGCTGATACACGGTCTTTACGGAACCATTTCACGGCCCCTTGCCCTTTCTCATAAACGGAGTTGGTCTCCTTTATGTCCTAGTTCCTCTACGATGTACCTCTGCATCTGCATTAGTCCAACCTGAGAATGTCGGCAAAACTGGGCAGGTACGACTCCACATTGATCAAGGGAGTCGACATTAACAAAACGTCTCAGGTATAAATGATGCGGTGGCGATTGAAGGTAAGTTTGTATTGCGAGTCCGGTTCTTTTGAAGCATCCCTGACCTTCCGGCAGACATGTAAAACACGGTGTACGATGTACGAGAACACGACTACTGACTTGGCACCCTCTTGGCGCGTTCCCAAAATTGCCTGCTTAAGCCTTCAAATTCCGTTTCCGAGTTGATCATCTACTGATTATTGGCAACGCCTAAGTCCTTGCCTCGTTGATCTCAGTGATCTACATCAAATCCTCGCAGAATTCACTATCTTTCCGGTGCGACCGGTCTCTCAGTACTACGTGACCGATGTCAGGGTACGACAGACGGAAATCAACTACCTCATTGACACCTGTCCACATATTGAATGTCTTTGGGGGAATAATTATCGTCGCGAATGCGTGCAGGAAACTAGCTTTGCCTGCCGAGATGCCGCAATTATCCTTATTTTATAACGTCGTGTAGCAGCCGCGCAGCTCACGACAACACCGCCTCTCCTCGCAAAGAACTTTTAGTACGCAGACAGACGCCGGCGGAAACTAGTTTGACCTCGTACCTCGATCAGCCGCGCTTAATTCCCTTCTCGCCGAACTCCATCTCAAAGTACGGATTAACCACCAGCTGTACCTGTTTGAATGTTTGCGCCATCAGGCCGTCAGGAACCTCTGTATGATCGAAGCACCTGCGCCTGCAATAAATGAAATCCTAGGCGACCCAGCATGCTTTCAAGTGATCATCAAGGTCTCGCACAGTCCTTAAATCCCTGGATTTTACCGATATATCCGCATCACGTCGGCCCCAGCAGACCTTATAAACCAAGTGTCGGTAAAGTTGCGCATACCATACCCCCAAAATGGCTGCTCTGGTTCAACTACTTGGATGGTTCTTCCTACTACACTTGTCTCTCTCTTTTAATCTCGTCAACGGTAACCCCACCGCCAACCTATCTTATGGTACTTTCCAAGGATATTATTCCGGAAACTTGTCTGTCTTTTTAGGTGTCCCGTTTGCTAGTCCACCGTACGTGCCGTTTCTCAATAGACCAAAAACCCTTTCTTACACTCCAATTATAGGCTCGGTTCCCTTCGATTCGCCCCGCCTCAAGCCCCAGTAGAGGCCGATGGAGTGCAAAATGCTACAAGTTTCGGGGCTGCTTGTCCCCAACAGCTAAGCACCATACCAGACGTCCTTCCATTCGAGCTCTCAATGGGATCCCCTTCAAACGTGTCGGAGGATTGTAGGCCATTTATAGTCTTTCATCCCCCATCCCTCTCTCATAATCTCTTCAGGTCTGACTGTGAACGTTTGGGCACCAGCAAATGCATCTACATCAATTCCTGTTGTTATGGTATGCATCTCACTACTCCTGCTTGTCTGCATAGCTCACCATGTTTATCGTAGTGGATTTATGGAGGTAAGTCGATACCTGGTCCTTTGGGCAGTACTAATTTGGCCACCAGGCGGTTTTGAGACTGGGTATACGGGGGCCTACGATGCATCCGATTTAGTAGAGCGATCCCTAATTTTAAACGAGCCCGTTGTCTTTGTTTCAGCAAATTATCGCCTCAACGGTAACTCCTTATTTATTAACCCCACAACCCCGGTAATTCTCATCTGAACATGAAAGCTTTTGGTTTTTTGGGTGGCCAAGAAGTGCAGGACGCAGGGTTGTCTAATATTGGTCTGCGAGATCGTAAGTAACGATTCCATACAACCTGTCGATGATCTACTGATATTTCTGGTAGAGCGATTCGCGATGCAGTGGATACAGTCGTGCATCTCTATATTTGGTGGGGATCCGACTCGTGTTACGCTGTACGTGCTATTCCTATCTTATTGGTCCTCCAACTCGGTATTTACTATGTCATAGCTGGGGAGAGAGTGCTGGAGCCATCAGCGTCGGCCTCCATCTCCTTTACAACGGCGGAACAACTGAAGGGCTATTCAGAGGTGTATTTATGGTACAAATACATTTCTCCCTCAGGTTTCATCCCATTGCTAAACACCTCATAGGAATCAGGCGCTCCCTGGACTACGCGAGATATAACCTATGGCCAACCCTCTTTCGATCGTATCGCACATGAAACAGGGTGCGATACATCCGACTCTGTTATCGACTGTCTTCGCGACGTGCCTTATGATACCCTCATGGCGGCAATTAATACCCTTCCTTCGGTTTTCAACTACTCGAGTTTGAATCTCGCTTTTCAACCCTACAACGACGGCCTGCTTCTCGACCAAAACGCTCAGAAGGCTGTGCAGCAGGGACGATTTGCCCATGTTGGTTACCACCCCTTATATGTCGATCTGTCTGTTAATCAATGATGGCAGGTCCCACTCGTGACTGGGAGCTGCGCGGATGAAGGAACATTTTTCTCCTTGGGGAGCACTAATATCACGCGAGTTCTTCTGCTGTTGCTTTTACCCGACAGAAATCTCATGCTGATGTTTACAGGACCGACCCGGAATTCCTGGGTTACGTAAACACGATGTACGCTGCTCATGTTTTCCGCCGTAAATATCCAACCTGAAACGGGTCTAGGTACTTCCCCGAATTAACCTCTAAACGCGTGAATAATATTAGTTCGGCCTATCCGAACGATCCTGCACAGGTGAGCATCCGCTATCATCGGCATCTGATCTAGCCTCACTTCATTATCGAAAGGGCTCCCCTTTTGGTTCTGGTAACAATTACACTTTAACGTGAGATATCGGTGATTCTGAAATCTCCTGTCGCTGATTTGCCTAGACCGGAATACAAACGACTCGCAGCGTTTAATGGCGACTACTCATTCCAGGCACCGCGCCGGCACTTTTTGGAGGTAGCTTCTGAAATGCAGCCGGCTTGGGCGTACTGTAAGCCGTTTCACTCTCAGATTTACGCTACTGTATCATGAGTGTCACAGTGTATTCAAGAGGAAATACGACCGCCTATGTAGGGGCGTACCACGGGTCAGATCTGACTGAATTCTTCAGTTACGGCGGATCTGCTTCTGGTAATGATTTTATTGGCACTGATGCCCTGGGTAGGTTCCTCCATCAAACCATCACATCAGATCCTTAACTGACTCTGTATCTGTATAGTCAACTTCGCAACGAACCTGGACCCAAACTATTCTCCTAACATCACGGCGCGAGGAGTCAGCTTGTTGGAAACGACCTCATGGTCAGAATGGACATCGGCACAACGAAACATGGCGCAGTTCACTGATTCCTCTTCACTGTTGACATTCACGACAGACACATATCGCGCCACTGCCATGCAGCTACTTACGAACCTCTCCTTACAAGTATGATGACTTGTGGGGTCCAGCCGTTTGTCATAGCAAATCCCGCTTTACTACTACTCGGGATCGCGTCAACTGTCGGTCATTGCAAGTACCTAATTACAACATATCCAAACAAATCTAGCATAGGCCCAGACAGGGAAATACATAATGTGATAGGTAAAAATTATAACGGATTATTGTTGCGTGTGTATCAGAAGTGGTTGGTCCATTGAAAGCTGTTTAGGCATCAGAGTGACCATCCTGTGCTGTTGAATGGCTTTACCGTTCGACCCGAAGTACCGCCCGCTTTCGAAATTCCAGCAATCATTAGCGCGGACCCAGTTTGCAATACCGTCAAGGTAAAGGGATGCAATATCATCTATGTCAGGTCTCCATGTCGGTATCTCCTCCCATAACCTTAGAAATCTGGCGCTGATCGACCGGTGAAGATCCTCCACCCACAATAGAGCACTATCGAGACCGCATTTCCGCTCGTTCATGACACAAACCAGGATATTATGAGGAAATTCCTCCGACGCCTGTTCCTTATTATACGAAGCGAGATCCTGAAGACTGTTAAGTGTTACGACTCTACTCAAGGCAGAAGGCCTCACGTTGTCAATGATTATCAGGTCACAAGCTAAGCGTTCCAGTTCGACAACGGTTGGATGATGGAACACCTCGTCAGGCAAGTCATATCCGAGCTCTAGCATCGCATACGACGGGTCGGTTCCAATGGTAAGTCGACGGATTTTAAAATAATCTTCGACATTCCGGGTATAGCACTGATGGCGATCCTCTGCTTGTGCAACTACAGAGTCCATGTAACGTCCAAAAGTCTCGACGACACGTTTCTGAGAAGTGGTACTTGATGTCTTGATGCCAAGAGCCCAAAACCTGTGGTCAAGAATTGGAATTAGGGAACAAGTCAACGCGTTGGAAACCTTACTGTTGTGCAACAGCTCCAAGAACAACTTCATTGCTCGGTCGTGGTTTGAAGGGGTCTCTAAGCGCATCCTTGACAATCTCGGCATATTGACGGACTATATCGGGGGTTTCGTTATCCGTGTACTCATCGAAAACGAAGAACAAGTTCATCAAGTCGCATGCAGTGCGCAGTTGTTCTACGCGGCGGAAATCAAACCGGGTATATATGTCAAGGAAAACGCCACGTACCTTTGGTTGCCGTCGTGTATGCTAATGAAGCCAATAAACCTGGAACAGGGAGGTCAGCACAGGTCACCCCTGAAGAAAAACTTCTATCACTGAAATCACAGCGATCAAATGCGCTAAAGAACCTCAGCTTTCATAACTCGAGATAAATACTAAGGGCGTACCGTTGGGCCTCCGGTGTAAACGCTTCGAAAGAGCGAAACCATGCTTCCGATTCTGCCTTCGCTTCTTCATAATGGGGATTGATTTTGCGAGGCCAAGGCCATTTAGAAACAGTTTCGGGGATGCGAAACACTATGCCAGATTCAAGGACCATATTGCGAGGAGAAATCGGGGAAATAGAGGTTGTTCTTGACAAATAATAGCCGCTCTTCCATAGACATATTTATACCGGTCGGACTTCAAAGGCTATGGTATCTGGGAGAACACAGGAAGTGCAATGAACGCCGATACCCTTGGTCAACCTGGAGTGGGATGGTGACTCACATGCGGCTTGCACTGCGATAACGACACGGATGTTTTAGGGTACTGTTCCGTTTCAAGCTTCAATCAATGGCGCCCAGAGCTGTAAGTTTCGTATTTACCCTTTCTCCTCCACGACAATAGGCACCTGAACACTATAAAAGTGAAAGCTGTAAGATTATTTTTAGACTAAGAAGCCTGAGGCGACACCCCGAACGAGGCAACAGACTGTACAATTGGATGGACACGATGCTGACTCGGAATTTTCCCTACCCTGGAAACGTATGGAACATTGGAAATCTTTCTGGGCGGTACACTGTGTCCGGCGGACCGTCCAGTCGAGATGATCAAGGACATCAAAATGAAAGTGATATCAATCCTATGATACTGATACTTTCTCTTGCGGCTCGTTGTACTGCCTGTCGCACCTCCGATTGCTAAACTTTACGAACCTAGACGAAACGAACTGCGGGATCCATTCCGGGCCAGAAAATCAATTATAGGTAGATGGCGTCAGGAAGTCAGGTCGGAGCGATCCTCGGGTAGCAGTTGCCTTAAGCTATCCCAAAAATGAGAATGACGAACGAGCAGTCTGTCACCGTCGACTTCCTAAATGACGCAAACATCTGAACTAATGGGGTTGCAAAAGAAGATCCATATCACTCCGAAGAAGACGTAATTTTTTGATTTTACCCGTGGCTTCTATCATATCCTTCCTTATCAGTACTACTCGTTTTTGAAGAGATCCGCGAGCATGAGGTCCATATTCTTTCCATTCTTCTCTGAGTTTTTCATGTAGGGCCTAACCGTGTCAATATAAGTATCTGCTCCGGTATAGCATCTGATGTTGATGTATGTAATGTCTACTCTTTGTATTTTTACAGTCATCCCGAGCCCACAGACGGTTCTCATCCCTTAATAATGAAAGTCTCTACATGTCATGGAGGACTCCCGTTCCACCGTATTGGTATGGTAAGCCTGGCACATTAATACACAACAAAATTCATGATTGGCCCTTGATGAGTGACGGAACGTCTGGGAACCGAGGCTCGAATGTACACTCGAAATGAGCTGGACGGCTGTTCAAAGCTGCATGAATAATTGTGTCTCAAATTTTCTGCAATTCGCTACTCACACAATAAGCCCAGTGTTCACGAATTCGTCTTTGGGCGGCTTCTCGGCAGTGGAAATGATGTCGAAGGACCACAAGATTAGGGCGATGTTAATGAATAGCGAATCTTTGGCGACGAATCGTCCGATACAGAGCCTATGAGAAACATGCGTTAATAAACACCAGTGCACAGGAACTAACATCAAAAAAATGTTACCGGTTGCCAAAACCCCAACTTCCGTGTCCTTCCCCTTTAGTATTTGGGAAGGTTCGAAGATTCGTTCCACTTGCGTCAAGATGACGGCTCGGATTGAATTCATCAGCGTCGGGACCATAGACGGACTTATCTCGGTTCATCGCCCTAACAGAAAATTCAATGCAGGACCGGTCGAACAAAAGACAGTATTACCAGACATTGGGAAGAACAATAGTATCCTTTGGAATGTACCACCCATTATAGTAGTCGTCCTATCGTCAAGAGTAAGAATGACTAACAATGCCAACAATCATCGCTACGATACACTTACCTCCATGGTACGATGAGGACTACTTATTGGGCTTACAGGGTTCCAGCGAAGGGTCTCGCGAATGATAGCTTGAATGAATGGTAATCGATCTACGTCAGAAAACGTCGGTAGACGATCCCTCCCTACCACGGCATCGATTTCCTCATGAGCACGTTTCTGCACATCCGTGTAGATAGTCATTGCGAGAACAAACCACGTAAGAGTTCCAGATGTCTAATGCGCCATCAGAAGTTTATCTGGCTATCGTCATTGAATGATTACCGTTTCAGTTCCGGCGGCACTGTTAATGCAAGCGTTATAAAAGGTTCGGGAATCAATTGGATAGCACTTACTACATTGTTCCTGAGAGCCAAGATGACTCTAACCTGCTCAGATCGTAGTTTTTACTATGCTCCGTGACTAACGTTGCTGCAAAGCTACTCTGGTTGTCTCCTTCAGCCTATGGCGATAGTTAGAGGTGCAATAATTGAGATGAAGTAAAATTTTAATCTACGATCAAGCTCTCCACATTTCCGTAGAGACTTTGGAACATTTTTGAATCTTGGCCGTAGTAATACTCAGCTTCGCGCCGCCATGGTGTCATGAAACTTGGAAGATGTCTCATCCACGGAAAGAAATCTACGAGATGAGCGCCAGGATATGTAGCAGTGACCAGACGCTGAACGAATTGGTTGATCTGTGGTAAGGCGGCGAAGGCGTTTGATCGTCCAGCAGAAGGTCCATATGTAAGCGTATAGACCAGGAGAGCCGCGGACCTGAGAAATGTTATACTAATCAATCGAAACCTACGGAGAAAGGCAACATACTCTCGAAACAAATGACTCCAATCATCGGGCTTTGAAATTATAGCGTCAACTAGCATCAAAGCTTCGCGGACCTGAACAGGTTGGAGCTCTTGTGCGGTCTTCTTAGAAAGACCTTCTGCTGCCGCTCTTCTCATCTTGCGCCACCTACAATGATTTAAGGTAACTGTGCAGTGCAACAGAGCTAATGACTGACTTGTCTCCCACTCTGGCGAGAACCATGACCAGGCCACCACATAGCACATCTGAACCAACGTAGGCGTCAGGTCTGTCAGAGTATATTCGGGCTCGCTTGTCCAGCAAGTCCGAAGCTACTTCATGAGTATTAATAACGATAATGTTCTTTCCAAAGACAGATATATAAATGAGAGGTCCTAGCCAAGTTTTTAACAGAACATTACACTCGATCTCGAAAACACGTACCGTAAGTCGACTGTAAATTCCGAAAAGTGACCCAAAGCGAATTTGACAACTGCTTCACGTTCCCTAAGAACGGAATCCCTGGCGGCCCTGGTGGTAGGGAGCGACGAGAAAGTCTGTTCGAGACAGACTTCACGAGCGCAAAAATTAGAAGAATTGATGCAAAAAGGACTCCTGGTGACGGACTCCAGTGCAATGTGTTAGTGAGCCAAGAGGACATATTAGTAGCTTCACAGATTCTGTATCAAGCCTGTGTCTGTAGTTGTAGGATGAGAGATGCTGTTATTACGCATGGCATACTTCGGACTGGATGCTGATCCGGTGTTGATGTTACTCAGAAGCAGTGGCAAAATTGGACAATTCAAAGATGCAATCATAGAGGCGATTCGAAGGTCCCTATTCCGAAGTGAACTCGAGTCGAACCAGCTGAAGAAATATGCACCAATCGGACCACATCTCCGTTGTCAACAGCAGCAGGTCTGCTGCGGGGCCCGGCGGTTGGACCAGTGACAGGGTCGACTTGCCTAATGAAACTGGCAAGTATAGAAACGAAACGCGCCCATGTTCTTCGAATCAGCGGATGACATAAATTGTAGTTTCTTGTTGAAGAAAGGGCTGGCATCATGACACTAATAGTAACATGAGAATTTAACAAGCTGAAAAAGAATGCGAGCTTTCCGGAGCTGCCGCTGTCACTGGGTGGCGGCCGTTTTTTCAAAATCAAGGGGTATTTCGTAAAAGACCCTAGCGGCGAACCAGCATAATCCGGCGTCTTTGCATCGCACGTGCTATGTATCGTATGCAATGTGTCGAGGCTCGAGTTCAGCTTATCGATTATCTAGAAATTCTGAGGTAGTCGCCACATACAACATGCCAACCCAGTATACAAAGCCGTGAATACTATACAACATTATTCGAAGGATAAGTTACTACATCATTTAAACGTCACTGGATTGTTTGTACGCAGTTGCTGAGTCGGCGCTGCGTCTGTGTTCAGCGAACACCATTTCCTGCTCCGTTGAAAGGATGAGGGTATCTGACATTTCCCCTCCAGAATGCATCTTTCCAGGACGAATTTTGTGTCTGTTAAAGCTTCCGTCTCCTTCCGACGATTTTGACATCCGGGATAATGGATATGCAAAGGAGAGATTCTTCGAAACGCCATGAATCATCCCAAGGCCAACTCGAGCAATGATGAGAAGCGGTGTCATAACCTAGAGACATTGAAGATAAGACGTCTAAAACGAGAGACAGGACTAGGAGCTCACAGCCAGCTGAGTAGAGATGTCGATACCATTCAAGGCGAGCTCACTTCCACGGACGTACAATATGAGCATAACCAGAGTCACAGCTGCAAAAATAGCACCTGACTCGACGATAGTCAAGATCGTCGACAGATACCTGTTCGTATGTGAATGGCCGCCAACTTTTCGCCCCATGTACCATAACCGAAAAGCAATGGCTGCTGTCACACAGACATTGACTGCAAGATCCAGAGACCATCCAACAGGCCCTATATGTTTGATTTTTGGAGAGTTAATATCTGTGCTTGGTAGAGCAAGCAAACCAGTGGCGGCGTATGCAGTTCCTGCTCATTGAGATCAGTAACGGAGTAAATTTTCGATTAAGAGGTGCTGACCCATATGTGCCAACTCGACGATAATCTGTCGAATACAGGGATGTGAGAAATCTTCAAATAGAGCTTTACAAGACGGACCGGGAGTACTGCGACTTTCCAGTTGTATCCCCAGACCACGTATAGACGCCATATCTAAAAACATTGTCAATCAGCGGATACAATTATTGAGTAACGAATGTTAATACTAGGATTAAATCCTGAAGGAAGACCTAATGTTTAAATCAGCCCAAAACCATATACGTCTGCATCCAGAGCGGTGACTCACACTTGTGTCGTATAAAACAGTTTTCGCGACGGCAATTCCACGTGAATTGATTGACCAATAAAGTATCGTGTAGGTGGGATCCGGGGGTTGAGGGACGTCAATGAAGGCCTCCAATAGTTCTCTCAAAGATAGAGAGACATGGGCAGTAGCAAACAGGAATAGGGCAATCGATGTGATGGCTAATAGTCTGAGGAGAACAGGTATATATTACTGATACATCTCGACCTCGAGACAAACTTACCCCGGAGAATGGTGCTTCTTTATAAGAACGAACATTGCACCTATGAAAATGATAGCACTTCGGATTTGAAGATAAGAAGTTGAATCTCCCATAGAGTGAAGTGGACGCACTCACTTCATTCCTGTTTGGCCAGTGTGAGTAAAAAGCGTGAACTAGCAGCCGAGATATAATCATACCCCATAGACATGTCTCTAACCAGATACCAATAAGCGCATTCTTGTCAAGGCGCGGAAGCGCCATTTCCGAAGCCATGGGGGAGAGAGGGAGCGCCGCAACGTTGACCAATTTTAAGTGCACCCGCTTATGTAGGCAGAATTCCGCATCAGACAATGATGTCCAAGCCTGTCCAAGCGTGGTTCAGAAATCAAGGGGAAACTCAATCATATACATCTTGATGGCCCTTCTCAACGCCGATTTCCAGTCCCGTGTTGGTCATTGTATGGGGAGTTGTGCCGAACGTCGCCGATCACTGGACGCCCCAGCGAGACTAGCCTTTCAGCCGCAACATATGCGATCGTAACTCTCGTAACTAGCATCTAGGTCACGGCCTAAAAATGGTATCAGACTACTTGACTCTGTGATCCAAACCATGGACATCGATGATAGTTGGTTCCACAGAGAATAGTAATTGAATGGTTGGCGATAAACGATAAAAGCAGTAATAGATACGGGCAGAGGGCAAACCTGGGTAAACATTGCAGCAAGCTGTAATGCCGGCATGTACGATAAATTTATCTTGACGATCAACGGAATGCGACGCATGTGTGCCACAGGTCCCATCTTATCCGAGTTCCGTGTCGTTACAAGCTAACATGAGTACAAGCTTGAGGATATGGAGGATTGCTTGATAGTGGTTATAGTAGGAGTCTTCGATACCGGTGAACGATGTACGCAATAACCGGGGCAGTTCAGAACTCAGGAGGCGCGACGCCCTGGAAAGAAAGAATGATAAGCGGGGCGGGACGCTGGCAGGCGATCGAGCGGACTGGAAACGAATAAATGCTGTCTTGGGGTATGTGTGTGGCATATGCACCGAAACAGAGGATCTCACTCACGTACCCGCACTGGTGCAACGCTCTGGATTCCAACGGACCGCGTACAGGGAGTAGTCCATCTTCCGATGGAGTCGGGAAAACGAACCAAGTTCCTCTTCAGCTTTTGACAATGCTAAAGTGTAGGCTGCACCGGGTTTCATGGCAGAGGAAGGCAGTGGCGTTAACATTGGTGACTTGGACTTTAGTGTCCGAGGGAGATCAAACACATCCTGGATTGAATCTTGAATAGTCGAATGATGATGGCGAAACTGTTTGACAACACAGCCAGATCCAAGAGACTGAACAAATGTCCGAAGGGAGTGCTTTGTCGATTAACCCCATTGACGGATGTCGGTAACTCAGAGCCGGGGCCCTTGGTTCGCGATCGGGGAGCTGCTGAAAATATGTAAATGCAAAGCGACGGGCTTTGAGCATCCGTTATTGGGAGGTCAGTTGAAAATTGGAATAAGCACATTTTTGATTCAATTTCCAAACAAGCGTGCAGCATCCCAGCGATGATGGGAAGACGCATCCCTATGAATCGGGGAAGAGCCCTAGAAAGAGCCAGAGCCAAGATTCCAGGATACCTCCCGACAGTTGAAACGTTGATCGTTCGGATGGTAAGTGCCAGCCTCGGCATTTGCCGCTGACTGTCAACGACAACATTCATAAACTTTCATTGAATCTTCAAAGAAATTTCTGATTATTTCTTGTAGGACTGATATTGTTGTCTATGAAATCTGTAACATCGCACTCAGCATTAATTAATTTTTGCGACATTGCCTTGGCCAATATCTAGTCTAAACCTATTTTATCTCTTACTCATCTCTGTGGTTACTCTGTAGTACATTGAATGTCTTCACCACAAAGAATGTATAAAAATTATCATGGATCGGAACAGCCGCGAACCTGATGCCTACTGCTATAACTAGCTAAACCAGATATAACGGGTTGCAAAGTTTAATAGTTTCAAATTCAGATTCAGCATCAAGTCACTCTCGACGTCGTCGACACCAAAATGGTTGTCCTAATCCTGTTAAGAGACAGATATCCCAATCGTTAGCTCTTGCAGCGTTCAGTGAGTGCGGATCCTCCAGAGTTCGTAAGCCCGTACTTGTCTAACAGCGGTGCCGTAAACTCAGAGATATCGAATAAACACTTCTAATTGGCCTGTTCCAATTCGCGTGTAAAAAATGCCGCTGCGATCCGTTGCAGTTCTACTTTATCTATTTTCCCGTTGCTTGGGTGATGAATCAACGACTGACTTGCCGATAGTCAAGAATAGGACAAACCTTGTCAAGGGAAGAGATTTGAGGGGAAGAAACTTGGCGGGAACAGCATATTTGGGATGTATGCACGTAACTGCCTCTCGAACAATACTTGGATCCACGGTTTCTGGTGAATAGAAAGACCACATCTCCCCGTCGACCAGTAAAGAACATGCACTCGAGATTTCATGGCAACGAAGTATCGTTGCGGTGACCCCGTCAAGTTCAACACGGAAGCCCTCGATTTGGTATGAGATATTCCAGTTGGTTAAAAAAAATGAAATGAAATGAACTTACCTTGATTTTAACTTGGTCGTCGATGCGGCCAAGAGGTTCAATATGTCCGTCTTCGCGCAACCTCCCAAGATCTCCGGTGTTGTACATCCACCTGGATGACGAACGTAAGTTTTGCTTCGAATTTGATCTGTAGGATTTACCGTGCTTCGTCTCGAAATGGATCCGGGACGTATTTTATGGCAGTCAGTGTGGGTCGTTTCAGATAGCCTTGTGTAACGCCATGGCCACCACCCCAAATTATGCCTGTCGTGCCCACTGGAACTGGCCGTAGATTGGCATCAAGTATGTATATAGAATTGTTCGGGGTTGGCGATCCTATTGAAAGCGGGGATCCCGGTACATGATTCCGCATCGTGTTTACGATAGTAACCTATAGGATTTACTAATCAGCTTGGGGTCTTGTTAAATGATGAGGAGACGGCGATACTCACCTCGGTAGGTCCATATGCATTGTAAAACGTTGCTCGCTTTGCCCATCTATCTGCAAGGGGCAGGGGGCATGGTTCACCGGCCGTAGCAACGACTTTGACATTAGGATAATCCACAGGATCATGAGAGACTAGAATCGATGGAGTCGCAATTATTACGTCGACCTTTTTCATCACAGCAATCCAGTCTGCGCGGCGAGGTCCACGTAGGCACAGGGTTCCGCCGTTCATAAGACACCCGAGGGTTTCCCAAGCGCACATGTCAAACGCAATATTCAACAATTGGGCTACTTTAGTACCCTGACGAATGCCTAGATTTCCGGGAGAGAGGGACAACACTTGTTTAGGCTTCGCGTCAGTTGACACTCAGTATCAAAGAGGAAAACACACAATTTGTGACATTGGAGTGACTGACGACCACTCCCTTTGGTTCTCCGGTAGTACCTGTACTCCGACGTGAGAGTCAAGGTTACGACTGATAAATAAGCTTTTTACCCGAAGTGTAGATAATATATGCCTTGTCGGAGCCTCGATTTTTCCAAGGTAGTTGTATTTCAATGGCAGTTCCATCCAAGAGCTCCAGAACGTCCTCTATACAGGAGTTCTGAGGTGGTAGTAGGTCTTTGCGAGACGCAAAGGCCCTTGAATATAGAATAAAGGATGGTTCGGCATCAGATAGGATACCTCGAAGAGTACCGTCGGGGATGAGCTGTCCATCTAATGGAACATACGCGGCACCAGCGCGAAGAATGCCGAAGATAGCGACTATATGAGGGATGGAACGCTCTCCGACCAGACACACTAGCGACCCAGGAAGAACACCCCTGTTTCGCAGAAAGGACGACACACGTAATGAGAGTCTGTCGAGTTGCTGGTAAGTCAGAGAATTTCCAACATGATCGACAACGGCAAGATCGGAAGGGAAGGTGTTTGATACGTCTTCGAAAGCGTCATGAATGCAGGTATGCTTGAGGGGAGTCGCAGGGCCAAAGCTAATGCTTAGCCCCGGGTTATGTCGCTTCTCGGGGTCACGTCCTCTAGAGAGGGTCGACCAAGGGTATGAAATTTCCCACGTGGGGAGGAATGGAGCAATCGCAGTGAACAAATTCTTGAAAAAAGCAAATACGCAAAGCATCGGCGAGTTGAACGTTGAAGAACCACCAAATACCGGCATAAGTGACGGCTATTGCGGTGAAGTATAAGGGAAATTTAAATGAGATCGCCTCACCGTTCTGACGCGTATGCAGAACTGATGCTGTTCCATACTAAAGCACAGCAAACTGTGGTCCCGGATTGGACGGGGTTTGATAAAAATGCCGGAATAATATATCTATCTTAGGTGATCCAAAAGATAGAATATTCCTGTACTGATACCGGACGCATGCATTGTTCTATCGGTTCGGGACAAGGACCTGGACCGCGTTTGACCAAGCCGTCTGCCTGCTGGGTACAAACAATCGATTGCGACGCCACGGCCTGCCTGCCACGAAACCAAGCTAATGATGAGAACTGGACGGTCTCGCTGATTGTGTGGATGGAAGGCTCAAGTAGACTGTATTCAGCTTCCTGATCGTACCTTCAGAAGCAGCAGAATCATGGACCGTCCGGGTCGTGCAAATGAACTCAGGGACAACCGAGTCACGCCAATTTTATGAGCGCCGGAGCTGGTACGAGAGATTGCAAACACTAAAATAGGTCCTTGGCATGTGTGCTAGAGCGACATTACACCATCACAGGTGAATAATCATAGCTTGGCTGATCGCCCGGTTTCCATCAGTTAGATGCGTCCGAGGACTATGGCAGTAAAGTAAGGGCTTGTCGACGAATTTCGTCGACATACTTCTGTAAGTATTCTCGATCCCAAATATCATTGGCCTAAGGTTACTGGTCATCAGGGGCTTGAAGCGCATACAAAGGCAGATTATCACCTCTACTTGGATCACTATCTCCGATTTCATAGTCCAAGCGTGAGTAAGCCTGAATTATATTCATTGCATGGACTTGGAGACGAAAGTATTGGAGGTACGCACGGATTGGGCATTGTTAGGCGATGGCCAAAAGCCATGTCATGTATCTTGATCAACGCCGCTTGCGTCGAATCACCGTTAGGATATAAAATGGTGGGTGTGACGGCATCCACAACGCCGAGGTTAGTGTTAGTCGTTGCTAATGGGTTATGAGTGATTTCTGGCTTTCGAGGGGGGTTCAAAGTCATCAGAGCGGCAGAAAGATGCGGAAGGTGCGGATTGGTCAGGAAAAAGTTCCACTGATCCTTGAGCGAATGCATTATAAAGCTAAGCTGTTCTCTGCCAGGTGACAGAGAGGAAAACGACGAATAATCGATACGAAGTGGAACAAGGGTCATTTGTGAGATAAATCTATCTTTCGATTGTATCTCGGGAGTTAGCCAGGATTGCAAAGAGATGCTATGCACAAAAATTTATTGAATTACCGAGGATGCAGTGAAAGCGAAGAACGTACATGCTAATAGGGAAGGCTATATTCGCTTGCGGTGCTTGCTCGTCCGTGACCGGGTTCAACTCAAAGATAGCAAGTATTTGAGCGGCTCCGAAAAGATGAGTAACTGTGCATCCAAGCGCCTTGATTTCTTTGAGCAAATCGCGAGCCAATTCGGGATTTATCGTATTGCGAACACGGATAGATAGTCCTGTCCCTGCTGTCTCCGTCCGCTGGGCGATAAGGCTGTGGGAAACCTGGGGAACCACATGTGAACAACGTGCGACAGAAAAAAGGAACACCTATACTGGTCTATGTTCGTGGGCCTGTTTGATCTTGCCTAGAAGTTCGAATCCCGTAGCATCAGCACCCAGACGCGGTCCACCTGTAGATGTAACAGGTCCGGGTGGAAGGTTAGTCCACTCCGTGCCCCAGGGGGCCGACATGATGTCGCTGGAGCTATCAGATGCTATGGCTTCAAAAAGTATCTTGAACGCGCTGAAAGTGGGGCGGGCATCCATGATGGTATGACTACCATGCATAAATAATCCGTAGGAACTGGGTTGATCTTGTAGACGGAACAGTATGCATTTCATGATGTCTTCTTTGCCTGGAGTCTCTAGCTTGCGCTGGTTGATCATGGCGATGAAATCGTCGGTGTCCATTGGTTCATCGAGTATTTCAATTGAGCGTTCAACCCATTCCATGACAGCTCGAGCGTCTTTGGCCGGAAGGTATACCCAAGACCTTAGTTCAGGATCATGGATGCCTGTCTCCAGAGACGCTGCGATATTGGGACAAAGGAACCTAAAGCCAAGCGTTTGAGGACTTGCTGTGTTGCATTTTTTAATATAGAAATACCTCAATTTGGCCCAGGCATATTGCAGACGTGTATGTAACTCTTGCATGGAAAGCGGGGATTCGAATGTGAATCCCATACAACATTCAGCCAGGCTACAACGCGTGATGAGATTTCATGGGTCAGAATATTCCACACCCCTACCCGTCGTAGAAACGACCAAACTGGTCATTCATCAACTCGGAACCTAGGAGAGGTCTGAAATAGAAGAATGAGAATGATACAGCCAATACGCATTGGGACGCTAACCTCGTATACACGATACCATAGTCCTTCTGGACAGAGGTCCACGCAGGTTCATTAGCGACGACGTTCATTGTGTAAGAAAGACAAAAAGTACAGGCTGCGGCCCCACCGGACAGTCATGATATTGCTGGCATGTACTAGGGTCCCTGCCACAGCCATGGTTTAGTCCATAATTGTTCACGACAATTTACGACCCGGATGAGCTCGTGGTGGTTCAGTTTCAAGTTTATCCGCTGATTACCTACTGATTACCAAGCTGTCCGATCGATCTGGAAAAAACTCATGCGGAAAAGTGTGACCGAGGTTGTACCCATGCTTACGCGGTCGGCGAGATGGCTGATGGGAAAAGCTACATACAAGGGAGACGAACTTCTTGATTCTGTTCTCGCAGCACCACCATGGCATTCGCTTTTCGTCGTCAGCCTCTGAAGGCTATCTATCTGACGGGCAGGGTCGCTGTTTTACTCTTCGTACAGGTACCCTTCTGGTCCGTGCTGTATGCAGTCCCTGCTGCCAGGCCTCGTCGATCCTGGTCTCTATCGAGATGCCTTATAGTTTCGGTATACCGCGTTTTCGTCAATGTCATGTACAGCACGACGCTAATGGGGACCGAATCACCGGAGAAATTCGCCCAAGAGGCCGAAAAAGTAGGGTTTGTTTGGGTAGACCCGGCACCGGAACTGCTGGGCGGTGAAGTGAAGACCTTGGCAGAAAAGAATAATGTCGCGGCTGAAAAGACATCGGGTTTCTGGTATGGACCGAGAGCCTCTGATGGCAAGTTTGGCCAGCCAGCACTTGCGAACGAAAAGGTTATCTATCACTTCCATGGTTCGTGTTTTTGTCCCCATATGTATTAACACCTTCTGATTCAAGATCTACACAGGGGGTGGATTTGTTGTATGTCTGTTCAAATGATGAGATGCCTGAGTGTAGCTGATAATGCAATTTTTGTTAGATGGGTACCGCACATCCATCGAATGGATCCATGACTACCTTGGCAAACGGCCTTCTGGAACATTTCCCCCCCAATACTCGCCTTTTTGCCCTTGAATATCGCCTCTCTTCCCACGAGCCATTCGCAATCGCGAATCCTTTCCCCGCTGCTCTTCTTGACGCTTTAGCCGGATACAAATATCTCGTTGAAACGCTGGGATATGATTCTAAGAATATCATTATCGGGGGAGACTCAGCAGGCGGGACTCTTGCCTTTTGGTTGGCTCGATACCTAGCCATCAGCACCCTTCCTAATCTTCCTAATGCTGGCGGCCTCCTTCTCCTCTCCCCCACCGTCGACTGGGCAAACACCCACACGGACCGCGAGTCCTCTATGCATAAGCACTCTTCCACTGATTTTGTCTATACCATTCTCACATCCGGATATACTCTGCGGGCGCTTATGGGAAATTTACCATTGGCAGATGCACCTTTGAATGCCTGGATTGCTCCGGGGTCGAAACAAAACGATGCCACGGGTTTGTTTACCGGGATGCCAAAGACTGTCATTGTGGCCGGTGGCGCAGAACAAACGCTGGATGCTATGGTGGTCCTACGAGACAGGTTGGAAAGGGATGTGGGGAAAGATAATGTGAAGTACATCGAGAAGCCCGACGCGACTCACGATTACCTCACTGCCTCATGGCATGAGCCAGAGAGGACTGACACTTTGGTTGAGCTGGGAGAGTGGGCTAAGGAAATTTGGTCTACCACCTGAAGATATCTAATTGTAGTACTGACAGTATCGATGGAATATAAATTGGTCGATGTTTATTTAAATAATGTCAAATTCGGATACCATAGCTTGTTCGCCATGTACGCAACGTGTACGTAGTATTTTAAGTGTGCAAAATTCCAACTAAATTTGTGAGTTATTTTGTATGTTATTTCCGTCCCGCAGGATGCCGAACAGTGTCAACAACAACGATGCCCTTGCCATCCCAAACTCCTCATCGAACGCCGCTTCGTCGGATATCTCAAGGATCTCTATTCCGTCTTTCGCGTTCAGGCGCGAATCCAGATACTCCTCATGGCCTGGGATTCCTCGAGCCAGCTATGGCAGAGTTCATCGACGAAACAGAAGCCTTGCAGAACAACGTCGAAGGCCTAAAGCATCTCAGCGACTCCCTTGCGACGTTCAACGAATCATTTGCTAGCTTGCTATACGTGATGGACATGAATGCATTGACAACAGACTGGCCACAGGTGCGTCTTTGTATCTGACAGGATTGTCCAATGATTCATGGTCCTTTAGGCTCCAACCGACGCGTCGTTCCTCTTGGCCAAGAGAAGAGCAGGTGAGAATTAACTATTTCCTTTTATCTTGCGTCTCATGGCTCGGTCTAGAGGAAGACGCGCTCGCTGCCCTTCAAGCTGCAGAAGAGGCCAAACGAAATTTGGAAACTGCCGCAGGTCCCTCAAATCATACGGACAAGACAACGGCAACAGTGACAGAACTGGAAACAACATACATGACTGCTGGCAACACTACCAAATCTTCAGCGCCTCAGAAAAAGAAAGGGAAGAAGCCGAAGCTGACGACAAAGGAGAAGAAAGAACGCAATGTTCGTTTTTGTTGTCCGTCCTTATCGCTAACAAACTTATTGCTTTACACCAGTTGGAAATTGAAAAAATAGTGTCATGTCTACCACTTGAATTCCGTGGAAGTGACCCCACACTTCGTCGCAATATGGAAATGGTCATAGAGGGCATGATAGATGCTTCTAATCAAGTTGTCAAGCGTACGTATCGTCCCGCTCAATGGAGTCCCATCCTGATAGCGCGCGACCAGTGACCGATCTGATATTACCTGATCTTCCGCAAGCCCGAGTTAACAAATGTCTGATAGCGTTGGTGAACAGAAAAATTGTACGAAAGGACAACAGTACGGTAAGATTATTTTGTCCTATGAATTGTTCAAAACTGACGCATAATAAGGGCGTGGTTCTCTACCACTGGCAAGGTTTGCAATGATTGCGTTACCCGTTCTTGTTTTATCAGTTTTGTACATTACGTGTCTGCTGTACGATATTTGCGCTTTCAACAATATGATCAAAGCGTATGAAATATCACTCAGGGCAAGTGGGGACCGAGCAACTGCGTTTGTCTCGTAGAAGGTTCATGAAATCTTTTCGAAGTGGTCACACAGCTATGCAGACCGCTGTTGATCAAGGTGCTGATGGAGTTCGTTGTATCCAGATCTGCATAGAGATCGATGGAGGACCATTCTTGCCTATTTCTTGTTCTCGCTTCCCGAGGGTAGGCATGGATATACTGGAGCTGCAAATACACTGAGTGGCACTGCGATGTAGGTGCCCTGACATGATGCAGTACCGATACCACGAGGTTATCGGCGTCATTCTTGCCGTGCGACTGAGTACTAGTCAGCCATCTACACTGTTCACACTGATATGGGTATAGACAATGTTAAGAAGAACGATATTATTAAATTTATACAAGCTACATTATAGTAAGGCTGGAACCTTAAATCCCTTCTCCTTCCACAAGCCTTCGATGCGAACAAGGCTATCAACAGCGTCCAAAACAGTTTTCTCCCAAGGAATAAACGAATCTGCTTTCAAACCAAGCACGTCTTCAATCCTCTGCCATTCCACGGGAAGCGTATATGATGGCCACTCCGGTGCGAGCGTGACATCAGTTAGGCGACCCTTGAGCTCAGGGCGCTCTTTCGCAATGGTCGCGAGAGCGTCCTTGTATGAAGACCTGTGTGGGGAGACTATGGCGAACCTCTTCCGCCCAACCTCAGCTGAAGGTCGAGACTGCAGAGCAACAACGTGCGCCCTGGCAGCATCACGAACATCAATAGCGCCTGGGGCGCCAGGAAATTCAGTGTTTCCAGGGCGAATGAGCGCATAGATGCTTTCGTTCGTAGAAAGGGCGTTGAGATCTGGCTCAGGGAGGAGGTATTCAAAGCCAGGAGCGAAAGGCCCGAAATTGAAAGGAGGTCCAACTATGCGGAGAAAGGTCGCGTGAGTGTGAGTGAAATGAGCTGAATGAGTGCGAACATACCGAGTGTAACATCTATTTCTGGATGCTTCTCGGCGAACTCAACGACCGCCAAGTCTGCATATTTCTTCTGGGCTATATAGACGGGGAATGGTTGTCCTGAAGATATGGCTTGCTCTTTGGTAACAGGATTCCAATCTAAAATATTATAATAATGAGTGGAATTTCGACAGAACATCTGGAACGAACTCACCGTCGGCGCCGTATGGTCCCTGAGGGAGGGGATATGTCACAACAGAACTAGTGATAACGACTCTGTGGATTTTTGCCTCGACAGCTTCACGTAAAATATGAAGAGATCCTTCGACGCTGCTCTGTGGATTATATGTTCCTATTAACCACAGATCGATTGTCACAAAGCGGAGACGCACCCTGAACGCCGTTTCTGGATCAACTCTTCCAGGGAGAGGAGCTGCAGCATGGATAATTCCATCCACACCTAATGAAACGAATGTGAGCCTGACGGTGCATGCGTATGACCTGGGAACTTCAGTACCTTTGAGATGCTGACTTAAGTTACTGGAAGCGATGTCGGCGACTTCGACGACTTCGAATTTATCGCTGCTGTAGTTAGCAGACAGGGCTTTGTTGAGGAGGTCTATTTTCTTTCCGCGGGCTGCACTGCAATATAATGACTGTTAGAGAGTGTCTTTGATACACCATGGATAGAACATACGCTCGAACGGAATACCCGTTGTCCAACAATTGGGACAAAATATGGAAGCCGATGAAGCCTGTGCCACCAGTCACCTAGTGATATTTACGTTCTGGTGAGAAACACAAACAGTGACAAGTGTGATAATACTACTCACGAATATTCGCCCAGAGTTAGCGTTGTTGGAGGACATTGGAAAGTAGTGGAATAATAAAACGGTTAGACAGATACGAAAGCAGCTCAAATGATTGAAGTCTCTTGCTGAGTATCCCGACCTTTATAGGTGAAAAAGAGCATTGCAAAGACCTAGAAAATATAACACCGGGCTGACAGACCGAGTCTTCCCAGATCTGAAAAATCAATTGATAATCGGTTTTGTCACGATAAGCTGGAGCTCGGGCTTGCGGAATCGGGCTGAAGCATCATTTTCAAGGCAATAACAGTCAGCATAGAGTCCCAGGGGCTACAGTATTGCAAATCTTGGAATGTCCCCTTCTAACATTCTAGTGCTGGTATTGGTACCGGCAAATGTCGCAATCATTGCCGAATGGTTCTAAGCAAGTTCTAAGAGCACTTTCGGCCCGAGTGCCGGGAAGCTACAAAATCTCGGACCGGGTTTTCCATGCGGCCTTCGAATTTGCGAGTCCGTCAGTGCACAACAAGCAAAATTAAGAGTAGGAAAAGGCCTATTCGGAGAGGACCGTGTCCCATAACTTGAAGAATTCCAATTAATGGACTTGAAGCAAGCTTGACATTCAAATGAGTAAGTACTCGAATGATCTTTCGGCTATCTGAAGGGGTCATAATATCATAACTATGTGGACATTTATGCAAATTTACGTGTATCTTAGAGAAAATATGTAAATTTAGTCTAGAGGTCCGTTCCCGTTGCAATAGTCGGCATTTCCGTTTGCCGGATTTCCTGCCCACTGCAAGCAGAAGATTAATTATCCACGACGCATGACATGGTGGGAAAAGTCACCTTAGGGAAGGGTTTCTCAACATTCGAGGCACCAAAAACCGCAAAAGAAAGAATAAAGATCATCACCTGCGCTCCTCCATCTAAAGCACCGCCCAAGATGTAGTTATACTTTCGATACCAAACGGGGTGATGTCTCCTTAACCAGAGCTGGGAAACAAGGCCAACGATGATACAGGACGTGATCATTGATGTCTGACCACTGCTCATGTACGAGGAGTACTATTATGCGCGACGTTTAGAGAAGGAGCAATGAACAAACCGAGATACGCACATAATATATGATGGGTAGGATAATGCTGTCAACCTTGACCGACCCGATGATGGGCCAACGCTACCAAGCCAATTTGTCAGCTACTGTTTTAGATGCGGCGACACGCAACACACCTTCCATATAAGCCATTGGAAGAAAGTCGGAACCATGCCGATTAGCAAACCCAATGGCACGATAAGGTAGGGACCATTGCTACCATATAGCTGTTTGGCAAGAGACCACGTCACTGCTGCGCTGTTCAAACTCTGTAGAGTCTTTCCGCTCCATACCGCCGTCCCTGCCGGGTCCGTCAGGATCTCACGTTGTTTGTCAACGACGGAAATCATAACCACTAAATTTTGGAGGAGTTGGATACCGCAATCGAAGCAAAATCGAAAAGACGGTTACCATAGCTGACAATCGCGCCTGAAAATACAAAGTAAGGTGGTTTGGATGGATTGGATTTCGAACTAAATCATACCAAGAATAGTCCCCCATACTTGGGTGAGGAACATGACGTGGGGAGGGACTTTGGTGTATTGGCCAATTTTCAAGTCACCTGCTAGATTGATGGATGTTGCTACTACATCGTGACTCCACATCGAAAACTAGAGGAGGGTTTAGGGAGGAAAGTACCGTTATACACCGCATGCATACGTAGAGGTTCGCCACCGGTTTTCCCGGGTTGAGGGCACCAGGAACCATCTTCATGAGCTGGTTCGTGGCCACGCCTGTTCCCATGCGTCCATAGAGAAGCGTAGAGAATGGCTGTTGCACGACATGAGTACCAAGTGCTGCATTTCTGCTACATCTAAGAACTCACCGTAATAAAGCCGCCAAGAACTAAGGCCACGATGTACGACTACCACGGGAGAGAGGTTTGCCCCTTGAGTACTACGATCAAACCTGTTGCAAAGATAACAGTTGAGGCGTATGCACTGATGCAAGTCATCGAAACCATCTACCTGCGAAGAATGAAAGTAGCAAGAGTATGGCGTACCACCACCAAGGTGCCTCCGCATACTTCTGCATTGCCTGGAAATGCGGGTCCGGTTGTGTCTTGTTGCGCGATTGCTTGACGGCATCTCGGGCGTATGGTCCCCAGAAAAGAAGAACGTGAGCAATAAGACCTCCGATCTACACAGTAGCATCAGTAATTAATCCACTATCACTTTAGAACACATACCCCAAGATTAGCAGTTAGATTTGTCCATGCATTTGAACCAGTCAAAGCTGGCAGGCCGATTTCATCGAGTGCTGTTTGATTAATGGTCCATTCGGAACCGAAAACGGCGGACTGCCGGTACACAGTCCCATTCGCTGAGAAGATGGCAGTTGACAGCATTGGGAATGATTTTGACTATTGATATACAAAGATGTGAGCACCTATAGACGAAGAGAAAGAAAATGCAAGGTACATTCCAAGCATCAGAATAATAAATCGCTGCGATGACTATGTAGCAGATGATGTACCCAACCCAAGAATTCACTGCACCGTGTCAGCAAACATAACATTTGGGGAAAAGTGACTAACGCACCTTGTTGGATGAGCGGCAAACACATATACCTGACGGTTTGTTTCAGTAAAAGGTCATGCTGACTTGATAGTGCGTACTTCGATCCAATGTACTGCCAGTCGAGCGACAGGTTAAGCAACCCAAGGCCTTCGTTACTGCTGGCGCCGCCAAAAATGTTAGTGAAAACATCAACGGTCGCAGCTGACGCTTTTTGAGATGCAAGACAGAAGATACTGAAGCCGTTAAGGAGCGGAAACATATAGGACGGGATGACTTCGTAGATAAACATTCCGGTGAAAGCCATCCAGAAAAGCTTGATTCTCTTTGTATTGGCATGGACATCAAAGTGTAGGGCTGTCAAATGTTCAGTAATGGGGCACGGTCACGATAAAGGAAATGACTCACCTTGGAACACGGTGACGGTGGGCAGATTCTATTGTGCGATAAGAGTAGGCAAGATGAAAGAATTGCAGTATTTACCTGCCAATACACCATCTCGGACGGATACACCGTAAGTGGCCGTAATATGCCGACAAGCCCCATACTATTCATGAAGAATTCTGGCAGTTTCATTGAGTAGAGGGAAAAGACTCACCCGAAACAAGCTGTCGAAAATGTTGCCAGGATAGCGGTCAAAGCTTGTACATTGGTGTCGTAGAACAACTATTAAATGTCATTACGATATAGAACAGACGTCAACTATTATGCGTACCCGCTGGACAGCAAAATTGTTAACAGCCATACTACCATTGGCGGCGGTAGAAGCTATCAGAGTAGCTACGACATGCTATGAGGGAAGATAAGGCCAGAAACTTCAACCTGAAAATGGAGAGACTTAAACTTACCTCTTTCAGACCAAACGGACCGGGATTGATGAATTCGAGCACCGGCACCAAAGGCTGTAACCTGGTCCCTTCCACCCACGAGCGCTTGGGTAGAAAAGCGGCCCAAGCCTCCCCGATACTATATAGAACCAAAAGCAAAAATACTGTCGACACAGACATCTGAACCGGCTTGAAGTTGTAGATCTAGAAAGTGCGCATGAATGACCCGAGAATACGTCAAGTGAAAGTAATGACTTGCCTGACAGAGGGCAGCACCCAATCCAGCGATGACCGTGCCCAAGAACAGTGATCGAAAAGTGAGGGCAGAGTCGTCGTCATCCCGTACATCGACGACAAACAGAGAAACGTCTTGTCCGCTGGTCACGATGGCTTCATCATTCAGCTGATATTTTTCAGAGTCGAAGTCTTGATCATCAGCACCAATGGGAAATTTCTCGCCAGAGCCGACCTCGACAGCGTCCGCTGGTTTCGCCATAGCTGAGGTATCGTCAAAAGAAGGCTAGTCGTCCTGGCTTTTAATGCCCATGATGCCTGCCGCTCTCTTATCATTTTCTGGGAAGAGACGATAGAGGATATCGCTATTGCACATCATTGTAGCGCAAGGATGCGTCCAAGGAGGCGATACTGCGGTCGCACAAGTTTCTCCTTCAAGATCACTTAACAAGAGATACCCGATGAGAATGTTAAGGAGGACCAATCGACGCAAGGAAGATGAAAGTAGTAAAGGAACCGACAAACGGTATCACCCGTCTATCATCGAAGTCTGAGAAGCAGCAATACAATGAGATTCTTGAATTTCAAAACATTCCTCGCAATAAACAGGCCATTTGATGTGTGCTGCTAGAACATTCTTTCAGGTGTCCACAAGGGTGATGATAGAGTGTTAGTGCCAAGTGCATACAATGCCGAGACACTCTGGGACCTTGATCCTGATCTTTGAAACTTGATTCTGGGCTAAGGTATGCTTTCCAAAGCCGGTCACAACACGAAGGACATAAGAAAAAGACGTGAATCGCAAATTCTAGTAAAATACAGACCACAATCGCCGCAGAACCAGGCGGCCGGAGTCTCATTTACAATTTAGGATATGGTCCAGCCTGAGTAAGTGAGAGTGAGGGGAAGCCCCATATGCGCGCGGTACGATCAGCATGATCGATCCGATTCAACCTCAGCAGAATCAACATCACACGTGCCTAACCACATATAAAACCAATTGTCAGAAATAGTATCTAGTATACTGTGGTACGCGCAAGGTATCTCTAAGACTACTCTTAGGTGAGGTATCTATACTAGACGTAGCATTGGATACTCTATGGATAGGGCCGGTAGAAGAAACGAAGAACGAAAACCGAAGTTGGTGCTGGGATGGACTCTTCTCCAAGTCGTATAAATATGTCTTTCAACTCTAGCCTGTAACGATGACTATCGGTACAGCCGCTGTTGGGGAAACATGGGAAAAAACGGAGTAGTGCATTCGTGGAGTGGTAGGAGAAATGCGGATCAAAGACGCTGTCCTTGTCCCGCCGAAGGCATAAGATAAGACGGGTGTCTTGTTCCCGCCGTGAGCATAATGGTTGTATACGAGGAATACGGTCAGCAATGTAAGCTGGATGCGGCGTTTATGGCCAACAGGTGTGTCAATGGGTGGTGCGAGCTGCCGCCATCAATCAGGAGGCATGTGTTTGGGTATTTTCTTCTCAGAGATGGAAGGCAGGCTCAGCGGCCCTAAAGGGATGCGACGCTGAGAAACGTCATCGGACAGTGCTACAGAGTGCGTGCGCTTGTAGCGCTTCCCGGGTTCGCCAGCAATATCCTGCTCGACGACAAGTCGGGAGGAAATGAAAGGAGAATCACCCCCCTGTGCTTGTGACACACCCTCAATCCACGACGGGATCCACTCCCCGGCCTCGGTGAGAGGAAGAGATGCCAACGATGAATTAAAATCGGGTGCCGTCTGACCGAAGTCTTCTTCAGGCTCGGGCCCGGAATATACAGGCGAGTCATCGTGCTCGTAATAAGGTGGTAAGAAGGCAAAGTCACCCTCAACGCTCCCTTTACTGAAGGAGTCATAGTCCTGAAGGTATGGTGCAGGGGGGCAAGGTGTGTCCTGGTCGTCGCTAGAGTCCGACGTTAGAGGCACAGAGGTATATGAACTGGAGGAAACAAACTTGGAAGGATCCCCCGCCTCTACAATCCCAACAGAATCGACCTCCAACTTCTCTGCTTTTGGTGTAGCCATAGGTAATGACGAGACACCTGATACTGGGGTGTCGCTGGGAAAGGTCAATGGGCAACGACGACAGTGAATACAGAGGCAATATACTCTTGCAATAAGGTCTCGAAGACAGTTAGCTGAAGATCAATGGGTTCAAGTAAACCGTCGTCGCCGTCCACACGACGCGAGTCATGTATGACCTGAATCTTTTGTGAGCCCATGTTTCTATGCAGGATTTTCTGGGGGGAAGCGTCGTCAGTGCACTGCCAAAGACGGAATTGACAATGCAGGGCGCACTGGATACATATAAATACCGTGTAAGGGACGGGTGGAAGGAGCCAGAAGTCAGAGGAAGGTGGTGGAAGAGGGCAAAAGGCGACGACTGATCCAAACTCCGCTTTTATACTGCCGGTCCGCTCAGGTCCGCGCACTGCCTGACTTTCGGCTTCCACAACTTTCCGCATACCGTTTCCTTGAACAATATCAAACAAAAGGATGCTGGGCTCGACGCGTCCTACATGCGCAGTACTATCTTAAATTTAACTTCGAGATCGATGGTTACATCACGCGTCTATACCATCTCGTTGCGGCACAGCAGCATCACAGTGAAATCCGCAGCCGAGAACTTATATACGAGGTACTATCGGACCACATGGTCGAGAAAAGGTAAGATCGTATGTCAAGTACAGGTGGAAATGCTGCTCGGTGCCAAGCTTTGACACACGATAACGGTGAAAGCGCAGCGCAGCACAGTACGCTGGCGTGGAAAAGCGCCCGGCCTATCCTCGGCAAGAGCTACGGAAGTACTTTCCAATTGAGTAGACAGTAAGCAAAGACTGAGTCATTCGTCGGCATCAATCATTTCGGACCTGAGAATTAATAAAGAGGGAAAGCCTTGTCGACACAGTGGTCCACATTGGCGCAATGTCCTACTAGCTTTTAGTCCCGCGAGTAATCTGACTGTATATTTTGGTGAGAGCGTTGTGCATTTTCCAGTGGAACTTTACTCATTAAGCATTATAAAATGATCGAAAGTTTTAAGCTGGTAGGACTCGGATTGAAGCTAGATATACGATTCTGATTCCTGAAGCTGATTTCATTAGTTCAAAGGCAACTTAATTGGAGCCGAAGTTTAACAATTCAAGAGCGAAGAGACTTGGAGTCTGTAAGATTTTTCTAAAAGTCTGCATGAAACCATGGCGGAGGGACCAGGCGGCCAGTATACTTACAAGGCGGCAGGCCGTCTTGGCAGTGGCAGCAGATCGATCGATCGAGTCACGTGACGTAAACTTAACAACGCGTACACAGCTTACTACAATGACAAATAATACCTGCTTCCGTCCTTCAACGACACCCAGAACTGTAGTGCCAGCGATAGCCTACATGACCTGCGATGGTCAAATCTTCCTGTATTCTTGACGACCTCCATGACCTGGTGTCCGTCCGACTTGACGAAGTTCAAGGCTCGATAGCCAACCATCGCAAGAACTGTGTTGGACTGTATAAACTGCACATCCAGGCCGCAAAATTTACAGTGCCCAAGCTTGATGGGGAGTTTGCATTTGAGGATGTTTTTATTGGCATGCTGGGCCGAGTGCTGGTGATAAAGAAGGGCCCCGCGGCGGACCGCGTCGTGCGTTTTGTTGGGACCTACGTAAAGCATATACATGCCAAAAGTATGTCTTCAGTAATGGCGATGAGTGGTTACTGATTATTTTAGTCTTGGAGGACGCTGAGAAGAAAGGAACGACCGTCGATGATGATACGTTGGCGTCTCGGTTCACGACGCGCATTCTCCAATGGCTCTTGGAAGGATTCTTGGCCAAGAATAAGGTTGTACGGGGCAGGGCCGTGCAGATGGTGTCAGAGATGATTGCCCACATTGGTGGCATTGAGTGCGTCATGTTTTCATATATTGCTGGGGTCTGACTAACTATCCTTTTTTAGTGAAGACACCTATGATATCCTACGCGATGGATTGATCGAGCGTATTTGCGACAAAGAGCCGTTGATTCGCTCGCATGCTGTGGCTGCTTTATCTAAGCTGGCTGGTACGGAGGACCCAGACGAGCTACAGGATGATGAGAGGACGATACTTGAGTTGCTGTTGGACGTAGTCACTTATGATCACTCCGCGTGAGTGTATTGTTGCCTCGGAATGTTGCTCGTCTCATAATCGTGCAGCGAAGTAAGACGCACCGCCCTGGTAAATCTCCCAATTGCACCACAATGTATGAAGGCCATCTTGACCCGTACCCGGGATACCGATCCAGTTACACGCAAGCTGGTTTATTCGACTGCGCTGCCGAAGCTTGACGATCCGCGCAAGCTTACCATCGCGCAGCGCGAAGATGTTGCAAAGACTGGCCTTGGAGATCGCGAGCCTGCGGTCAGAGTTGCAGCCAGTAAGATGTTGGCAAACTGGTTCGACCTTGTGCTCTCCAAAAATCAAGAGACGTTCATTGATGTCACTTGGAAGGGCGATGATGGAGGTGTCATGAAAGGTTTCATTCAATTTCTGTGCCTATTTGATGTTGTAGGACCTGGTGTTGCCATCGCTGTTGATGCTGTTCTGTCGCAGTTCAACCTGAGACCAACACTCCTGGACGCATTCGTCTTCACAGGTAGACGATGTCCTCTCAGATGAGGCAATCTTCTAACTATTTCTGTCGTAGACCAATTCTGGAAGAGTTTAACGCCCGAATCGGCTGTCCTGGCTCGTGTTTTCGTAGAACATTGTCATTCGACTGAGAACCAGCAACGTTTGGAAGAGGCGTCGTTGCCGGTGGTGACAGCCTTCGCGTTTTACCTCCAGGATGGTTACAACAGCCTCGTAAAATTGTTGAATGAAGCCACAATCCTCGGCAGTGACGGTGATGACGAAGAGAGCCAGCAACGTGAAGAAGACATCGCGAAACAGGAGGCAGTTCTTAGCGAGCTCCTTCAAATGGCACTTAAGTTGGACTACATGGACGAACTAGGAAGGCGAAAAACCTTCTCTGTCGTCAGTGAGTATTAATCATTCTCTCTCCAGGAGACATCTCACTTGATTCGTTTATCGGACAGAGAATATGCTGGCACACCCGGAGCTTCCGCCCGGTTTGATTGAACCGTGCCTTGACGTACTCAAAGAGATCTCACCCTCAGAACGCGAACTCATTCGAGTTATTGTAGAAATTGTTGTGGATTTGCGCGACGATGATGATAATGAAATTGCCGAAGTGAGTGATGTCGGCTTATCCTTGGATTTTCAGACCTGACGTTCATACAGGGCGATATTAGCCGGAGCGATATGACTCTAACCACCATCCGCAAGGAGGGGTCGATGCGCCGTACGCGTAACCTTGAATCGATGTCGGTGGAAGAAAAGCGGGAGGCCGACCTAACTGATATGAGGTGTTTGACTCTCTGCGTTGGGATGCTGGAGCGCGTTCACGGGGTAAGATCCGTCTTACTCTAGAGGCTTTCTACTTATTATGAGACATAGACCTTTGAAGATAACTCTACGCTGGAAGGAATGCTAGCTGATCTTATCATTCCTGCCGTCAAGCGGAAAGAATTGCCAATGAGAGAGAAAGGTCTCGTCAGTCTTGGACTGTGTTGTCTCATTGCCAAGGTTTTTACGTTTCCTCTTCCTTCACTCTGCATCCTTTTGACGTATGGAAAATAGAACATGGCGTTGAGCTCGTTCCAGCTGTTTCTCAGCCAGATACAAAATGCCCCCGAAGAGCTTAGATTGAAGGTATTGCAGGTTGTGTTTGACCTGCTTGTTATGTACGAGTATGAATTTTTGAGTCGCTCAGAGGAAGTGGTGAGCATTCTTACAGAGAACTGCGCGTTGATATCTCGCTGAACACAACTGACATATCCAGGCCGAGCAAATTATCACATTCCTCGTCCAGACACTTGAAGCCGAAGAATCTAATGCTGTCCAGGCAGTTTTATGCATTGGAATATGCAAATTGCTTCTAGCCGGTTTAGTTAAGGAGCCGAAGGTGCGTGTTTTGCAAACTCTCGCGAGGACTGCAATAACACTAGTTATTAGGTTCTTACCACCCTTGTACTAACTTATATATCCCCCTCCACATCCGACAACCCTGGGTTGAGACAATGTCTCTCGTATTTCTTTCCTGTCTATTGTTATTCCTCTTTAGAAAATCAGGCTAGGATGCAATCAGTGAGCCATTTTTTAAACCTGGAGATTGCTATTCATGGGTGACAGATCTTCATCGATGCGTTCAACCTTACTTCCCAGCTGCACGGTGAACTAGAAGAGGGCCAGGAAATGATCTCACTGCAACAATTTTCTTTGCTGCTCATGGATTGGATCAACCCAGAGAAGTCGGTCGACGTGTTAGTCTATGATACACCTCTCGAGCCCTTCTCTCGGCTGAGTTACTTTCGCAGGATGCCTGAACTGACACCTAACAAGAACTTTCACGCATACTTGGCGGTTGATATACTGCTTGCACTGTATGATGAAGACAAGGACGGTGAGCTGACCCCTTCCTGGCTCTAATTAAACTCTCCGTTCACACCTACTAGATAATGAAAGGAAGGTTCTCTGTGAGCTGCTCAGTCACTTAAACATAACACCCGAATTGGATCCTCGGGCGATTTTAAAATTGAGTATACTCCTGGAGCATCTCAATAATGTACGTTTGCGCTCAACAAATCAGGCACCTATTCTAATGCGACCCTCATCAGCAATGCCCTCTAAACAAGGTTTCTCTGGATAAGGTCTTGGAACGTTTCAGAACTCGTATCTCCAATCTTTTCTCCAAAGATTTGGAACAGATCAATGAGCAAGAGCACATGGACGACGACTTCCGCGACTTGTACCAGTATATCGGGGTCGCAGTACCTGCGGCGGGAAACGCAAGGCCTGCGCGGTTTGAGCGGTGCGCAGTTGCATGATGGATGTGAACTGACTGTAACTGATACAAATCTGCTTCCCAGACGAGCAGCTGACGAGCGGCCACAGTTGGACTCAGGGGAAGATTCCCCAAGGTCTGTCTTTTGGTATGTAGACGACTTCGACGCTGATGGTATGAACTTTAGTTCGCCAAACCATCACCGACGTCAGGTGAAGGGGAAAAGAAAAACAAAGTCCACTGTGCCTGTAACCCATAAGTGCGGTGCTATTCATATCGGTGAGCTAGATGACTGACTTCGATTGCTCTTTCAGGTCAGAAGATGACGCGGATTTTGCGCCCATAGAGGCGGTAGTGACACCAATGAAACCGTCAAAAAAGTAAGTGCCTGAACTTCTGAATTAGGTGATTGATTATTCAATGCCTGGCCTCAAGGCGCGCTCACACACCTTCGAAACACCCGGCAGTGTCATCACCAATTCGCAAGAAGCGTAATAGTGCAAAGCCGTAAGATCTTGATCTTTATTAAAGCTTACCAGATGTTGAATACCGTTGGTTGTAGGGCTTTCGAAGATCGTAGTCAGATTGCCAGGACACCCTCGCCTCTCCCTAAGAGACACAGCACTAGGCAGACACCTAAAGTCAAGGCCTATGTGGAAGAGGATTCTGATGAAGAGGAAGAGGATCAGGTAGATGAGGAGCAAGATGAACAAGAAGATGAGTCGGAGGCGGAGGTGGAGGAAGCGCTTGTTGCCGATGTTTCGCTGCCTCCTGTATCGGACGGGGACGATGAAGTAGCGAAGTCTGGGAGCGATGATTAATGATGAGCGGAATCGGGGTAATGCCCGACTTACATAGAGCTTAGCGTGTTGTAATTTTATTGAAGCTGCCCCGCTCTCGGGGGTTTTTATTGTTAATGCTGTTTGTACTTTACTTAGTGTAAAAGTGCTACGAAACACCATTTGTCAATGACATCTCGTTGCATAGGCGCAAATTAACGTCCTCAAGCAGGGTCCTCGGCGGGAGCATGAACACCGCGCTTTCCGTTATGAAAATTTCAAATCGTAGTATTCAATTATTCGAGTCGACGTGTAAGTGATTGCATACAAAGTCGCACGACACATATCATACACTACGGAAGGGGATATTTTACATCATGTCACAAAGGGTAAGGGATATGAAAAGCGAAGAGCGTTGGCTCGGGAAGAAGAAAGTCCGTCCGTGAATGTCTAAAGCGCCGTGAATTCGATAGCGACATAAAAACAACAAAAAGTGACGATGATAATGAAAGGGTTATAATAGTAGGAAAGAAAGTGGTATGCTCGCAACCATGATAATGAGGTATAGAAAAGGAAGAAAATCCACATCGGAAAAATGAGTGAACAATAGATACTAGGGACCTATTGTCGGATTTTCGTATAAGCAGGCGGTAGCTCGATGGTCTCTGGCTCCTCCTCCTCTCTTGCCATTGGAGGACCACTAGGACCCGCATCATCGTGTTGAATGATATTAACAGGCCGTAGCGACCTGAGCCCGCCCTTCCTCGCTCCACCCATACTCGTTGTCGAACCAGGAATGTCAGGTGTCCCGCTCCTGCTTGATAAGACCTGGCTTATAGGCCGTCCATCGGCACTCAACCTCCCATCTTCGGACGCCACAGTCGGATCCGGAACGATAAACGGTTCGGGTTCGTAGTACTGCGGTAACTCTGCAGCAGTTGGCGACCGTTCATCGCCATCATCCTCGTGTAGTAAATCCACGGTCTTTTCCTTTTCTTGTTTCTGCCGGTGTCGGCGCCGGAGAAACCAGAGCAGGAGAAGAAGGGCAACAACACCCACGACACCGCCTATGACGCCACCTACAATGGCACCCGTGTTGTTTCCATTGCTACTGTTGCTGCCTGTGCCATCGCTTGTGCCCGTGGGGTAGCTTCCACCAGCAGGGGTGCCGGGTGTCGAACTTGGACTCTCCGAATTAAGACAGGTGCTGTTATTTGAGATGCCGCTGCTGACAGTAAAGAGTGCACTCCCCGCTGTACCGTTGCCTCGATCGTCACCGCCGACCAGCAGGAGAGTTGTTCCTCCACGAATAGAAGGCGTCCATGAAAACCCCGTTCCCTGGCTGGTGACGTTCGTTATAGAGGCTTCCGGGACGGTAAACGACTGTCCACCTGGGATGACGCCGAGGAAATTGGGTGTTCTGTTGGGAGGGTTGGAATGTAGAAAACACGATACACTACTCGACGTACCCTGTAACGTTTGTGGGGTCCCACCATATGCGCGTTTGTTGGCACTGTACTATTTGATTTGACGGTTCAATGGAATAGACAAACTCTGGCGAGACTTCCTTGGAAGCATCGTAACAAGACGTGTCGGAGGAAGACGTGACTTGTGCAGCTACACTTGTACCGCCGGACCCAAATCCTGTCGCATCACTGACCTAGAACCGCGTTAGCGTGAAACCGGAACTCATTCTTCCCCAACGCGGCGACAAAAGGGCGCGCAGTGATTCAACGCAGTCCTTGTGCCTCCGGGAAGAGCAGAGAAACAAAAACTTACCACTGCAACAAATTGTGAATTCTCGGGATAACTGAGCTGGAAGGTGACTTCTGTCGCCGAGTCTGAAGAAAACTTCTGGTCCAGTATCCGCCGCACTTCAGTGTTGTTTGCAAACGGTGTTGATCCGAAGGGGACGATAAGGATACGATACGGCCCTTTGCCGTCACTGCCAGAGATGCTGACGGTGAGGTTTTGGCACTGAGTTGGTGTCGAGGTAAAACGCCATGAGTACGCTGTCGCCGGTGCTGGGAACTCTAAAAGTAAAAGGAATAACGATAGGAAGGGGCCAAGCATGGCAAGTTGCACCGTTAGGGCGAGGTGTTGTCGCTATGAGTGGCGACGAGACGCAATCGTGGCGAAGGTAAGTGGTCGTTGGAAAGGCTCCACCGGCCATTTCATTCCGGATGCTATGTTGTCACGCCGTCACAACATTGATCGATCGGCTACTTGTCACGCGAGCAACACAAAACGCATATTTTCGCCTTCATCCCGTTCCTTTCAAAATACCGGTCTCGACATACAGTAAAAACTATTTGATCAAAAGAAATTCGACTTGTCTGGTTCGAACAGACGACACCCGCCCATGGTGTCTGTTCGAACCGCAACCGGCAACTATCGGTCTGAAACAACTCCAGCTTCGATGGCTTCATGCAGCCTGTCTGCATACCAACTATGGCTGCGAACCCTTGGAAACGTGTTTGGGAGATAGACAGTAAACTCACCTTGTACTTGATAAGCTCTTTCCCACTAGAAACCGTCTTTATCGCGAAACATCACCGGTCATGAACCACCCATCCGGCGTTAGGTTAGGGGTATCAGAAGATTATCGATGGTATGATCTTTGCCTCACGTCAATCTAAAGTCGTTATGGGCGATTCTCAACCCCAGGTCGGGCATGAAACGGAACAATATCGGTAGGTATCTTGGCACGACAGCACCACACCAGAGTCAAAGTCTGACGCTATGGCCTCACTCCTTAGACCTCCCCATGAATTCGCCAGGTATACGTATCCGCGCTCATCTTGGCGTAAGTTATTAACCTATTACAGTCTGATGCTCTCCCAACTGAGCTAAAGTCGGCTGCAAATGTGTGGACTTATACATCATATACATTTGGAAGATTCTTATATGCGCTAGTAGGACGACACGTCGAACGATCTTCGATAAGCGTACATCAGAATAAGTAGATAATGTTGCCGTTGCTTCTTACAATAAGTGTGGAAAGCCATCAAGTTCAGTAAAAAGAGTGTATTAGTGGAAATGCCGATCAATCCAACCTTCCGGTCTGCCTCTATTCATGAATCAGAATACATATCTCCCTGAGGCTCCCTCTGAGGGCATTCGTCCTGCGTGCAGAACATTCAAAGGCATTACACCACTTCCATCTAATCCACTCCTGGACAGAAGTAGCCTCTTATGATCTAAATGCAAGGATCACAACAGATCCGCAAGCTTTTAGCTGTATTCTTGATTGAGGCTAACTACATATTGACTATCGCCACTTGTGCATCATTCGGCGTCATCGCCCTGCCGTCGTTACGCCACATGAATTCTAGTAACCACAACAGAAGCGATTTACTCACCGGCTGTACTCGTCTATATTTGATTACGGGCAACGGTCGAATAGGATACCGGTTTCCTTCCTGCTTCATCTGCCAATCAGAATATACGGCATCGAGATAGCTGTTCTGCCCGGGTGTATAGTCGTATCGTTTGAGCATACGCTCATTGACCTCTGCCACCGCATCGAGATTCTGAGAAATAAGGAATCCCCGCATAAGGGAGACGTACATGACAAACGAAGGTATGGGTAACGCATTGGGAATGGACGCAGGTACCGGTCGAGTGTGTTCAATAGACACTGGTGGTTCTTCGGAAAGCATTGCACCAGTCTCCGTCTCTCGTATTTCCTTCTCAGAGATAGGCACTTGAATGTCCTCACTATCACCCTGTTGGTCAAAGGCCGTCTCCAATCGGCCCAGAAGGAAGAGGGCTCTCTGGGCATTACCCGTAGATGCGTAATAACCTGCGAGTTCGGTGAAGTGATATGCTGTGGGTTGGATCCCTAGCTTGAGCATATCTGCGAGAATACAGGCACCTCGCTCTACACCGGATGACCACATAAGCTTTCCCATGAAAGGCGTAAATGCGGCAGCGCAAACGCTGTTAACCCCGGGGGGAGTCTGAAGCGCTTCCACACCACTAAAAGAGGCTAGAGTTTCTGATAGATGGTCCGAGTATTCTCCACTAGCGGTTGCGATGAGCTTTTTATAGAGGACCTCAACTTTAACTGAGGTCGATGTCGTAGTGACAAGGGAATGCCAGACAAGAGCAGTATGGTAGGCTGTTGGCCACAACTTGCTGCGATGTGCCAATGGCACAGACGTAGAAACACCCTGCTGCACCTTCAAACGGGCTATTACCTCGGCTCGAGGTACGCCTGTAATATAAAAATTGTCGACAAATGTTTGAAGGACGAGGTGATGTTGGTTCTGTCGGTAGTAGGTGATCATCTGCGTAAAAACAAAGACAGCGGTGGCTATGGGACTGGAGCGAAGGGCCTTCCGCCGGAGGAGATCGATGGCGCGCGAACGTCCCGAGTCGACGTAGGCATTGAAAAAGTTTATTAGAGTGGACGGGTGAGGAGGAGCATAACCGGGTGAGAACGACGTTCTGATAGAACGCAGAGTCTGCGCCAGAGACTCTGACCGTGTATCGTAAGGGAGTGTGTGAGTTTGGGAAGTGAACTGCGAAGTGATCGAAGATTGGGCATAGTCTTGTAGAAGAGAGTCGTCTCGTCCAAGCTGCTGGGCACGCATAACCCTCAAATACCCAAGGAGAGGGAGATACTTGGCGTCGCCAGCTTTGACGAGAAAGTTGTTGAGAACATCACAAGTATAAGCCGACAAAAAGTATGTCGCTCTCTTGGGAGGTAACATATCTATCGCTGCATCTATCCGACCGGCGTGAGCCAAGGATCGGATAGCTGAACCGCGCATAACTGATTGGAATTTACTCCAGGCAGAGCCGGCAGACCGTCCACGATACTGTTTCAGATACCGCTGGTGATATTCTTCAAATCGCAAGTAAAACTGCTTGCTAACATCGGGGCTCGCGAAACGCATAATACTTGGGATGACTTGACTGCCGATAAGATCAGCGTACCCTTTTTCCGAGCATATGAGTGCGAACTGGATGATCAAGGCCATATTTGTCAGAGGTGCATGGAGTATCAGCTTTCGAATGTCTGTGAACTCCTCAAGGGGTTGGTCATGGCACAAAGGAACGAGGGAAAACCATGCCGTGAAATCTTCAAGACTTTCTACAGCAGTGGCCGAATGCTGCAAAGCGTTCTTGGCGGCGGCCTGGTAAACTGGCGAAAAAGGAATATGGGTATGGCATTCACGAAGCTCGAGCAAAAATTGTTTTGCCTCGTCGTATTTCCGATCGGCCACTAGCTCCTCTAGGTGGTCACCAAGGTTTTTGTGAGAGATGCCGATAGAAGTTTGGGCCACGCTAGCATAGTCGGGGTGATCTTCCTCCTCGAAGATGAGAGAGCCGGGCGACGATTCCGGAAGAACAACGGGGAGAAGTGCCTGCTGGAGATTTTTGATGAATATGCTCTTGCGGTGGTGAAACCGTGAAGGAACAAATTCCATTGCAGGAATGACCTCTTCCTTGACCAATGTCGCGTAGCCTTTTTTCGCAAGGACCATGCCAAAGTGATATATTAAAGACACCGTTTGTGAAGGTTCCTTCCAAAGATAATCACGTATCTCTCGGAATGGATTTGGAAGAGATTTGGAGGCGTCGGGACACAGCTCGAGCCAAACTGTGAAAGGCGTAAGATCGTCTCCAATTCGAAGAGACTGTAGCGCAGCTAAAGCCGCTTTCTCGAAGATGGGATTCAGGGATATCTTTGTCCCGTTGTCAACCATCTCGAGGCAAACACGGTTGGCAAGCTCCCAATCGCCATTACGAACGAGGTCGATCAGGATCTGCGCTGGCGCCCGTGTCCGTGGAGGCGACCGCAGCTCTGCAGACACAGCTGAATAGTCTTTCATCTCCCGTTCTTCGAAAACTTTACGGTCAGGTGGCTCCGAAGGATAGGGTTCATCTGACATTTCTACGCCATCCAGACGCTGTCGAGAATGGGCGATGGTCCGGGATACAACATTCCAATTGAGGCGCCCAAGAGAAGCCCATGGAAGACGGGCTAAAATCCGCGTAGATGACATGCATGTGTACGACGAATACTGGTTGCTGGATAGTGTAGCTGGAAAGTCCAGACAGCACCGAGGGTATGTTGCTCCTCAACTGTATGTCTGCCATGTAGTCAGAAAGAGAAATGAAGAATACTGATTAACTACCTTCAGCCTTCTGCTCCACCGTCAGTACAGAAGCAATAGGTCCGTGAGCGTCGTCGTCGTCTGCTGATAAATGTCGGGAGAAATTTATGTGATGTCGTCACGTCATGTGATCCCGCCCAAATACCGTCACCGAGTGTGACGTTTGCTAGGCCGTTTCATCCGACCTTCAACCACCAACTCTACTGGTTCCTTTATCTTGCTGCTTGCTGGCCGAGCCGCTCGTGTCCTAGCTACATTTCTTCTGTCTCTCTTCTGCAGTCATGGCGTTTCCAGTATCTTCCAGTCCACCTCGCGCGCCGCCTGTCATGTATAAAGCACCACTAGGAACTCGTTGGGAAAAGGAGAAGGCTGCAGCTGGCGGTGCTGAAGCGTTCGAATACGCTACAGATCCGAAGTGCATAGGACCTTGGATTATAGGCGAGTGCGTCGGGAAAGGCGCTTCTGGTCGCGTCAAGATCGCCAAGCACAAACGAACTGGACAGCTCGCTGCCGTCAAAATCCTCCCGCTTGCCCCGCTGGTCAATTCTCGTGCCTCTCTTGCTACCCAACAAGCTAAAACAGAGAAACAACGCCTAGGAATCGACCGAGAAATCACGATGATGAAGCTCATGAACCATCCCAACATCCTACGCATCTATGACGTCTACGAAGGCACTAGGGAGCTCTTTCTCATTCTTGAGTACGTCGAAGGCGGAGAGCTCTTCGATTTTCTGGTCAACAAAGGACGCTTGGATCCCTCTGAAGCTCTGACTGTTTTCTTGCAAATCATCTATGGTCTCAACTACGCGCATACATTCTCTATCATCCACCGCGACCTTAAACCCGAGAACATTCTAATCGCTTCTTTCAATCCGCCTCTCGTCAAGATAGCCGATTGGGGTATGGCAGCCTTCGCTCCCCCTTCTCTTCATCTGGAGACAAGCTGCGGCTCTCCTCATTACGCTAGCCCCGAGATCGTCAACGGACACAGATACCAAGGAACTGCGACAGACATCTGGAGCTGTGGTATTGTTCTCTTCGCTCTACTCTCAGGTCGACTGCCATTCGATGACAAGGACGTCGGGATTCTGCTAAGCAAGGTGAAGAGCGGCGTTTTCGAGATGCCCCAGTCACTCGATCCGTTGGCAAAAAATCTCCTCTCTCGTATGTTGGTTGTTGATGTTCAGCAGCGAATCACGGTGAGAGAATTAAACATGATATGCTCGTGTTTACTGAACATCTGAACAGATCCCCGAGATTCTTGTGCATCCTTGGGTAACCTCTTCCGCCGCTGCATTGATCAGCAAGATTCCTCCGAATCCCTCGGTCCCTCCTTCACCGGAAGTCCTCGCACGCCCTATTCTCCATCCTTCATTGATCGATGCGGACCTATTCTCTTCGCTTCGTATCATCTGGGGCAAATACACAGATCGGGAAGGCGAGTCCATTAAACGGGACCTGTGCTCTCCCGCAGGTCAAGGGGTGCACGCAAAAGCCTTCTATTTTCTTCTTGGAAAATATCGCGAGGAAACGTCCAAGCTCGATGATCCCAAACTCACCGACTCAGCAGTCGCCGACGTCTCACTCGGTAGCATGAGTTTCAACCTTGGCTGGGAGCTCGACACAAAGATCGGAACAGGTCTCTTGAAAAGATACGAAGGTAGTAATCGAGACCCATTTCCCATCCAAGGTCGATCCCGATCCGTTGCTGCCCCTATTGGGTTACATCCTGTTCCTCCTTCAATCAGACGTACCGCAACAACTTCGCCTAGAGAGAGGCCAGCCTCTCCGGCTGGACCACGATATCCCGCTGCCAAAGAGCCTGTCCTCCGTTCTGGGTTCCAGGTCCCTCGATCTCACCCCAAGTCATCTTTTGCGATGGCCGGTGGCCCGCGTTCTCAGCCTCCAAGACGAGGATATACGGTCTCTCATCCTGCTGTGAAGGATGCCTCTAGCGCTTCTGTCGAGACGTCCTCCGTTCAACGAGCAGCTTCTCATCGTGTTTCAGTCGCCACACAACGTCCTCCATCCGAGTTACCCGTGAAGTCTTCTCGACGGATTGATAATAGCGTTCTTCCATTTCCTGCCGTTCGCCGTTCATCTTCGACCCGTAAGCCATCAATAGCTCCGGTTACCCCCATGTCGGACATATCTTCTCATATCAAAGTGGATCCTTGTTCAGCGGAAACCAAAGCTGATGATCTCCTGGTCAAAATCAACAACTTAACCATCGCTGACAAACATAATCAAGAGCGACGAATGTCGGTGTGTTCTGACAAGGAGAACAAAGGCATCGATGAAGACTCGTGGAGTTACGTCGGCACCGATGAAGGCCCCAGTGGAATTGGCCTGGTCGTCGGTAGGGACGTTGGCAGGGAAGTGGGAAATGTCGACGACGGCACCATCCCCAATAAAGGCATGAAAGAACGCAAGACTAGACGTAAGTTGACTCCTCAGTCGCTACCTCTGTGGCGTGGCTAATTCTATTTCTCAGCCCCTCCGCTGGAGCTCCCGTCATTGAGCAAGAAGCGTTCAACGTTATCGATCCTTCCTTCCCCGCCTTTGAGTAGCGCCCACACACATAGCCGATTACTCACATCTCCGGTCGTCGGCGAGTTCAAGGGTTGGTTTTCCAATCTATTTAGTTGGAAGCACCAGGGAGCGCATTCACAAAGCAATTCGTGGACGTTATATTCAACCGAAAACTCAGTAAAGACTTGTGATGTTGTCAAGCGCGCGCTGGAAGGGATGAGTGTCGTCATTGATATCCCGAGCTCCACGGTCTTGCCAGCATCAAGCGGGACATTCGAACCCACGTTCCTCAGGTGTAGGCTTGACGAATCAAGCTGTGGCGAGCTTGCTAATATGAAACCCGTGCGTTTCAAAGTTTGGTTTTCACCAACAGCGGCCAATCTAGCCATACCTAACTCACCTCTTATGTCGCCTACATCAAACTTTCTCTCTACTCCTCCGCCACCTGCCGTGCTGTCAAACGGGAGGGCCAGCGTTTTTGTGAACAAGAGTCCTCATATTGTTCCACTGGCCAGCCCTAATCCTTGCGCGAGTAGCGATGTCTCTCGTGTATATATATCGATGATATCTCTGGTGCAAGAAAGGGGATCAGCTACGACTTTCCGAGCTATCTGGCGAAGACTGAAGGACATCTATGGCCAGGGTTCTATAGCCGCTGACTGCATCAGCCCGGGGATGGTTAGCACCCCAGTCGTGGAAGGCTCTCCCACCTTTGCGGTGTAATTTGTCTGTCCGAGGATATCGGTTCATATCTCTTTTTGTACTCAATACGTACAAGATGAATACCAGTATACTATCTACATTCCTAGCATCTGCACATCAATCATCTGTTACAGAACGTTTTAACGGTGCTGTATATTCGTACTGTTATACCACTTTTTTCAGAAACGGTGAAACGGGGACAAAGCTTCCGTGTCACGCGTGACATGGGCATGTCCTCCTTCCTCATTCATTACTTTAATTTTTCCGCCAACGCTGCGACCTCGTTTTCTGATGAAACAAGGGCGTTTATATCAGGTGTCTACAAGAGTAAACAACGGCCTTGATTTCGATTAATAAAACCTCATATACTTGTGGTGAACTGAGTGCCCTAGTCACGCATCAACCGTGAGTTGCCAACACTACCACAGGTTTCTTGATACAATCTGACACAGTCCTTTTCTAGCCTTTGTGTGTGAATGTACGTCTTTCATTTTGTGGCCGTCTCTTTTGTCTCTAGTTGTTCGTCCTGCAGGCTGCATGCACTTCCCTTCGCCACCCTGAATGATCTTTTGTTGCCGGTCACTTACTCGCGCAACTAGAAATGTATCAAGCTGCCCGAGACGACAGTAACTACAACAAGTAAAATTGTATTAACTCGCCCATGATTCATGCTGAATATTTCAAGTGTTAGTCCATGGCCTGACGAACTACAATTGGACTTGATGATCGGTGGACCGTAGCCGGAACGGACTCCGAATCGCGATTATCACAAGTCGCTATTCTCTTCTACGAGATGGGTTTGAAAGACTTTACTGCTTCTTCAAATGTACTTTTTTGCGTCCTTATCTCTCGTATAAAGGTCTCATAAAGTGCCTTCCATCGTATTTGAAATTGGATCAAGGTGGCGTTGGAACGCTCAGGGATCGTTCACTATTAAAGGTTGCCTCAGTGATTGTATTATGGAAAATAAGGTGAGTATTCGGAGAGACCCAAGATGGTATCACTACCGTTGCAGATGCCAAGTATAAAATGTTGACATGTGTAGAACTTTAGATCGGGAACCCGAATTTTTTTTCGCATAGTCTTATCCCACCATTCAGGCTATGTATCTGGAAGCAGGAAGGTGCTGGCTCGGTGTGACTCTACCCTTGACGTCTTTGCTCATATGTACACCAGCCGTAAGTCCCTTTCGGCTCCGCAGAGTGGTATCTACGCCGGTTTTTATGCAGAGGGCCGCGATACATTCACTCTGGATAGGTGCTGACCGGGCGAGTATATAGGAAAGTACCTTGGGTTTCTAATCAGGCTACTGCGCAGATATTGGGGAGCTGAGATCATTCTGCAATAGACCGAGGAGACTAAGCCACAAGACCCCCTGCATAGATCAGGTGCGTTCCAAACGTGGCACGCTGAGCCATTTAGAGGGCGCTGATGCATCATTTGTTCCTGATAGTGATGTCTTATAAAAATATACCGCTCAAGATATTGAATAGATACGGCGCGGTCGGCAGCCAGACCGCAGTTGCCAAGTTTAAGCAACAGCCTCAGTTTCGCATAATATTGGCCTTAATTAGGGCGGTACGGCTGCGCCGATGTAAGAGTACACGTTGAAAGGTTTCCAAGGACATGCGTTGACTGGCATGGCATTTTACGCATCACCCTGGCGGCATGGCCGTGTATGAACAACTCACGTTTCTAGGCAGTGCCATGACCCTGTCGGTGCTCCGTTGCCGAAAAATACCTACGATGGAGTACCGACAGTTTGGTGACAATCTCGTGAATGATGGATAGATGGATATGGCTTGATTTCTGGGATAAGAAATGACGGCAGTAAAGAAATAAGGAAGCTGAACTTTGTTGGTAGATAGAAATCTCCGGCATGGAGTTCGGCGTGGTGCGGCTGGCTGGGGGTTGAGCCCGCCGCGAGAAAATCCGACTAGGAGAGTACTGACGAGAAGGTCATATATTCCCGCAGTAGGCGCGCGAGACAAAAGCCTAAGGCTCGCGGAAGCGCCCTACAATGCTTCTGTGGCGTCTATATATACAAACACCGTGGTGAGTCCGGCCTGCCTGTGAAAAATGTTTCAGGGGACCCAGAGCCGTTAAACAGGAAGCAAATGGAAGATCCTGAGATCGAAACCCTGGGTAAAAGAACAGGAAAGGCGTAGTGTGTTCGTCCTTATTTAGCTGATTATTGACTCCGTGACGCTAGGCTCCGCAGATCATCGCCAGACTGTTATCGGTGTGTTTGCCGCGTACAATTAGACAGAGGAACAATGTCACCTAGACAACAGGTACAACGAACCAGCATCGACTGATGAATGCATTGGAAAGAGGCTCATCGCAAAAATACAAAGAGACGTTGTAGTTTATCAGGTCATCTGGTAGGATTCATTTCCTGGCCTCGAGGAAAGATCCGGGAACGGGAATGAGCGGCAGACAATATCGTACAGCGAATATGATTGGACGATCAAAATGAAGGGTGCGAAACACAGGAAATCAACAACAAAGAGAGCTCCAAAAAATGTGAGAGTAGAAAGCACTGGGGGCAAAGAAAGACAAGAGAAGGGGGACAGGGTCGGGAATACTCCAGCCGGTTACAGAACATGAAGGAAACAGAAGGGGATAGATCCGGTACAAGGTGAGAAGCACGTGCCATATGGAGGGCTGTTGTTGATGCCGTCAGCATGTTGTTTACCGTGACTCCAGTCACTCCACGCTATTTAACGCCTTCACTGCGCCCGACCAATGACCTTTCTTTTTTCCCCATTACCGTCAACGATGAATCCAACAAAACGATCCCGCCGCAGCGCGACGTCTGTCATGGCTGGAGCCTTCCAGATACGCCCGTCTCGCGACGTGCTGACAAGCTTGCTGAACGGCCTGGGCCCATATACGGTCGAAGAAGAGGGAAAATTGGGGAGCACTTCGAAACAGCCAGTGAAAAACAATTTCTGGACGGAGAAGGATCCTGAGAGGCGAAAGACGAAACATGGGCACTGGCAGAATCTACCCACGGCATCGCCTGCGAAAAGCGCGACCCCCGTAGCCCACACATCGACGGTGGCTGTATCACAGCCTGAGCCTTCGACCTTCTGCAGACGTCCTACCATCCATATTGCCACCATGCAACGATCCTTATCAATCACGCCGCCTCCAACGATGTCGCCGCCCCCGTATCCTTCGACGCCAGGCTCAACACCCGGACCGTCGGACTCGTCAAGCGTATCCCGTACCTCCTCCAAGAGACCACATACGCCCGACGATGATGAAGACCTGCCACAGATGGTCCCTCCTCGACCTCCGCGGAAGAAGCGGGTCGCGGTAAAGAAGGGTTGGAAGGGCTGGGTCGAGCTTGACGAGTCGCGCGAGCTCCCAGTATCCGATAAGCTCATTAACCTTGACCGCCCACAAGCGTATGCCGACAGGCGGACGCGTAGTGGCAAGCAGTTTGACGGCATCGTGGGTGATAGTTGGGTGATGCTTCCTTGACTAGGTGTGTCATATCTTTTTTTCCAACCGTTCGTTTTTTCTCATCTCTCGTCAGTTGGTTCACCACTCTCCTTGGAGCTTTCTCGCCTAAAAAACTAGTCGTCTGCTTCATTCGGCCACCTCGTCGTCGAGGACGTCCGCATGCTCAACATGTTTACGCGCCCTATGTCTATCCCTTTCATTCACATCTCCGGGTTTTTGGTGCACTGGCGTATCTATCGATCTCCCTTCACATCTATACCTTTCACGGATCCCGTTCCTCTTTCATATCGATTGATTGTATTTCAAGTTCCACCTGTCGCGTTGCTCCTTTCTCTTGGTCTTTTCTATCGTTCTGGTTCCTTCATCCATTGTATGTAGTAGTTGCTATCATAAATCGGTTTAGAATAGAGCTGTTGATGCATATCTTTCAGCTTGCACCGTCACGCGTCACAGTACAACAGAGGTCCGAGCGTAAGTTTGGAGCCGTATGTTCTCCCGAATAATGTTTGTCAATGCCGAATGCACGGACCGGCCGCCCAACTATTATACCGAGGTGATTTGTCCGTGTGCATTTTATTCATTGCTCACCCATCATCACTTCCCGCCGTTCACGAAAGAAGAGTCGCACTTTCCCGGAATTCAATGCAGCTGTGCCTTGAAAAAGCAATGGCAAATAGCCGTGAGAACCATTGTTCTTCCAAGTACGGATAAAATTAGCGCCGAATCCCCCAAGCACCCCCTTCGTGTGAAGAACCCTGGCGGGTTCCCACGATACCGATGAATCCACCATTTTGGTTCTGCGATGCCAGGGCGATGTTTATTGCTATACAGTAGGTCCTTAAAACTGTAGAAACTTAAAGAATTCAATGGGCGATTGCCCAGAATTTATTCAAAGAGTTGTGAAGCTGCTACAAAGCTAACACCATCAATCCTTCGATGTGATCGGTGAAGGATGTCATACGTCCACATTTCTGAATACCAGAACCTTGGGGGCTAAATTCATGAATACAATTAGCGAGTAGCTAAGAGACCCGGCTGGGAATATTTGCGAACAATAGCCTCCAACCAAACATTTATTGTACTCGTAAAGGTTTGGCAAGCTTGCCCTGCTCCTTTGTCCTGCATATTCTGAATGCACAAGTGGACGATAAATGCCCAGTACTCAATCTACCTGCTTTCGCAGCTAGGTGATAACACAGAATGGACAGCAGATATAAATAGGGTAGCCACTGGCCTCATTGCCGGTGGCTGCCAAATACATAAGCTGAGCTATTCACATTGAGCTAGGGTGACTGCTATGTCTTGCAGATAAGGAACAGCCTTAAGCAACGTATGAAGATGTGCCGTATACCTCTGTCAAACTCACCAATGATAGAGATGGCTGGGAACAACCACGGAGGGAGGTGAGATTGCGCTTGGAGTAAGAGAAAATGCGGAGAAGTGTGCGTACACAAATCCATTGGAGCGCTGATGCGTGAGTCAAAGAAATAAGAATACATACTCTCCTTAGTAACAATCATGTTTCCCAAGCGTGTTCGCACGTTCGGAACAGCCGATGTGAATGCTGTATGACAATAGTCGTTGATAGAGATACATATGGATATCTCATTCGACTTACGCACGAGTTGTGCTCTCCGAGGGCGAAGTTTTCGATACAATTAGTAATGTTACATGAAAGAGTCATCTCCGCAACGGTAATTGGCGATCCGCTTCTCGGAATCCATAACCGGACTTTGATTTACTGGACGGACGTCGGATCCGGGACTTACTGGAATCGGGAATCGACTACGATTCTTCGCACATCTGGGGATCACATAGGGAAAACCCGCATGTGCTGAATAGCATTAGTATATCGAGAAACAACAAAGAAAAAAAAAATCGGCAACCCGGTCCGAGATCCACGTGATGCTGTATGACTTTCGAGAGCTTTCGTAAAAATTAAAAAAAGGTCTCTCCTTTTAACCAGACCTATTCCTGCTTGCATCCACTGAGCTGGGTTGTCTAGCTGTGACCAGAAGTGACTGTCAAACCTGGCTCCATCTAGGCTGTAGCGTGGCGTTCACAGCTCCGACTCGCGGCCAAGTTCGTCCAGTTATCACGGTAAGACGCGCTTTCAAAGCGTTGATATCCGTAGATAAGAACGGACTCCGGATCTTGGTGCCGAAATTCAACGTGTCGGGCCAGATTTACGGCATTTTATCTTCAACACGATTTTCGTAAGGGAGAACTTGAAATCTGGATGGCGGCATTCTGACAGGATCCCTAGGCTATGAATTCTCTACCTGTACAACTGATGCATCTCTCGTGTCCTGCTCTGCCGGTACCACCATCATGGTTTCCGGGACACATGAATAGGTTTACGAAGCAATTACCTTCGATGCTGTCCCGTACCCATGTTGTTATTGAGGTCAGAGATGCTCGGCTTCCTCTGACAAGTATCAATCGTAAACTTCAAGGCGAGTACAATGTGCCGTTTTATTATTTTTGGACGCTGAATTATTATGATAGATATGCTCCGTGAATGGAGAGAAAAAGCGCAAATGAGCAACCGTATGTGCCAACATGTTATTCTTCTCAACAAAGCGGACCGCATCCCCGAGTGGGGTATCCCAGTAAGAATGTAAACCAATCAATCCAAGGAAGCTTTGTGATATGTATTTTTTGTGTCTGTCCTGTCAGCCCTTCCTGTCGGTGATGAAAGACAAATATCCGGAACAAGATTTTCATTTCACGTCGTTGAAAGAGACCGCCGATCTCAAGCGGATCTACCGAATACTCTCTGGTGAGCTTCCACGCGCGCTTGTAGAGACTGTTTTATACCTTTTGTCCTGTGTAGACCTAGGCAAGCACCATCGATGGTTCGAAGGCATGAACGTGCTCATTGTCGGCATGCCGAATGTGGGCAAGTCATCGCTATTAAACGCTCTCCGCAACACGGGGATTAAAGGGCGTACGTTCAAATCTAACAATGACATTGTTCTCTCATTCTCACGTCGTCATCGTTTTGATTAGGCACTCCTAAAGCCGTCCGGACGGGGGCTAACCCGGGAGTCACAGTATCCCTGTCTAACAGGATAAAGATCCTTGACGATCCTCTGGTGTACGCCATTGACTCGCCCGGAATGATGCTGCCATTTTTGGGCCACGGACCTGCAGGCGCCGAGCGAGGCGCCAAGCTCGCTTTGATTGGTACGTAACTCCCGCTCAGGAAAACCTCCGAACTGAGGTCCTCATGAACTCTCAGCGGGCATCAAAGAAGGACTATACCAAACTGAAACGCTCGCTGAATATCTCCTGTACAAACTTAATATTCTGAATTCCATCTGTAAGTTTTCCTTTTGGTGGTTCCTGACTATTTACTTCTGCTTCTTGTGTTCATCTACCAAACCTTGTTTCGTTTGTCTTCTGAGTTCGATGAATGTATTCGCTGAATCTAAACCTATTTTCATCTGATTTTAGCGCCGAACTATTTATCCGTCTTACCATCAGGGTCAAAACCGGCGGCGGACGTATGGGAATTCCTTTCGTTGTTAGCCCAACGGATGGGGATGCTTGCCGGACGCGGGGAATATGATTTACAGCGAGCGGCAACTTTTTTCATTGACTGGTGGCGGAACAAAGGTGGTCTCGCAGAACATTCCGACGAGGGATCTTTTGGATGGGGTTTTGATTTCCAATGGTCTGTTCCTGCAGGCGGCAAGAGAGATCTACGGAAGTTGATGGAGATGAGTCTTGCTCAGTTCGATGCACAGGCGCAGCTGGAGGAGGAAGAAGGCAATATGATTAGTGATACACAGAAGGAGAAAACTGCGGTGGAGGAAAGGAAAAAGCTGAAGTTGAAGAAACTGATGGACCAGGATAAGGATCAACGATCAAGGAGATCATTCACAAAGCCACAGCGGCGTCGATAACTCGTGCACGATCAGTAGGATTCGTTCAAAATGTTCCGTTTTCTTTAATTTTGTGTTAGTCGTACCCACAACTTGGATAAGTTTCACTGATATCACGAGGGCTTTGGTATACATCTCAGCGCCATACTAGTCTCTTGATGTATCTGATCGGTCTTTTCGAGCCCAGATTCACTTTCACACAGAACTATTCAACCAGTCAAAAGTCAGGCCACAAGTTGAGAAGAAAGACCGACTGTATGGTACGGTTCCAAATTTCAGGTATCGGCAGTAAGTATAGCAAGTTGCCATTCGGCGGAGTAAATCAAGCTTCCTTTCCTATTAGTGCGCTCGCCACCGAGTCCCCGGCATTCCTCTATGTTCATGTCCAATCCAGAGATGGCAATCGCAAGCTAACGCAATCATACGCCGTAACGATGTAATTATGCCTCCCCCTTACTTCTGCCCCAGCGGCGCAGGTCCTATGATACTCCCAAAACCGCTGATTTCGGACGCGAAGCCGTCTTCCTTAAACGCTTTGTCTTCTTTTCGACATATTAACAGGGTCCTATGACCTACTTACTTTACTTCTCGAGTCTTCGCTTGCTTGGGTCTAGATCACACTCAAATAGCGTTCATACCCACATGTCTGCCTTGGATAATGTGACCCTTTTCTCGGAACCGCGTTATATGCCAATCTCTTCTGAGTAAGAATCATGGCACTTCTTGGGTGTCCAGAGCAAGAGACTAGTTGACCTAACCAAGGGTTGCAGAATCCGGGCTTCGCCTGTCTGATACGGCAGACCCAGATCATGGCCAGATGGAAATCTTCGAAGTTCCTGGTTCTTCTTTCTGTTATCTGTTCGTGGGGATGTATCGACCACTTGTAGATAAGATCATCCCTATTTTCGCTACACAGAATCGATAACGTCAGAAAATGGGGTTTTCATCAGTCTGAGTTAGACTGGTTGTCGTAAAGGCAAACAGGATCCGGCAAAGGGTTTTATGACATATTTACACGATTAGTGACCAGTCGGACCAGTCGAACTTGGAAATAGTGATCGTGCGACTTGACCTCGATCGTTGATGGAAGGAAGCCTCGTGTTCAGTTTGATCGCCTTCCTTACACTCTTTTCTGTCGCTCTTGTCGCCAAAGCAACATTATATGGACCGCTTTTCTTCCTTCCAGTTGCTAGCCTCGTCCTATACATCCTTTTCTTCACCACTACCAACAATGCTTTGCTCGACAACATGATAGGCGGATGGACTGCCACCGTCACGCTGTATGCGCCGGATTACTTGGTCCTAACAACGGATGTACAACAGGAACTGCATAGATCTGACCAGCAGGTGGGACGAATATCGGAGACGCCCTTTCTGACGCGCTTGAAGTGGGCTATAGCCCTTTGCTTCAGTCCTCGAGGAGTTGGCTGGGCGCACCAACCTGTTGGAGCATTACCACCGCGTATACATCAGTCGAGGAGGCGTATTTGGATGAAAATCGGGCTATAGCTACTACTGTTTGATGCCGGCTGTGCGCTGAACGGATTAAATCCTGCATTTACCAGCCGAACATCGACCACGTTATATGGGTTCAAATGGCGTTTCTTAAGCCTATTGGGCTTGGTCATGGGGGCTTATTCGGCATTGAACATCCAACACTGTTTATTGCTCTTTGTGACTGGTGAGCTGGACGCGCCAGCATTATTTGGGAGACCAGAAGATGCATATACGATTCAAAGATTTTGGGGGTACATTTTTCGTCGTGCGTACGCGCTCGTCCTCATTTTCTGCTATCTAGGAAGACATGGCACCAGTGCCTACGCAAGGTTCGCTTATTTTTAATTCTTCTTTCATGGGCTGAATTTTCCTTCATTGTAGTTCTTATTATCGCATGGGCACTTCCTAGCGTATCGTGTGCTTCGTCCGAGACGTAAAAGCTACGAAGCCTTTGCCGTCCAGCTTCATACCGCCTTCCTTATATCTGGCTTCCTGCATCAACTTCAAGAGTATTCGGTTACTCGTCGATGGGCCCACGGTAGCATGCTTTTCTTCTATTCCCAAGTTGGTGCAATATCATTGGAGCAAGGGATAATCACAGTGGGAAAGAGGCTACACTTTCCCGTCATCGCTGGTCGTCTCGTGGGCTACTTCTGGGTGCTGGGTTGGTTTACATTCATACTATCTTTGTGGTTGGATCCCATGACGCGAGCGGGCATGTTTGTGGTGAACCCAGACAAGACAGTGACGGTCTTAGTATGGAACCTGATAATAGGTTAAAAGTACGGTACCCAGATGCAAACTGAAATATCAGACTCGATAATGCTCAAACGTGGAAAGAGGAGTAAACTTCACCCGTACTAAAGTATAGTCACGCAAACAAGTAGAGCAGAAAGCAAACACCCTCCCATCGCGAACTCGAAGACGTATTCTTGTTACTACACAGTTTAAAAATGCGGAGAATGCGTCTACTTCAAAACAAAAGGAAATAACACGAGAGCAATTTAACAGAGTCAAAGAAGAGGGACAAAAGTTCGGAGAACAAAAGAACACTACAAATACAGACAGTGATATGATAAAAATAATGATACAAAAATGGGGATTGAAAAGGAGAAGAACATGGGTTAGATGGATCAAAGTGTGGATGCAGACCAAGGAAAGTAACGATGAACACAGACAGAGGACGGCCGGCCAGGCAGTGGGGGCTCGTTATCGCTTTCTTGGTCGATATCCCTCCCTGTCTCAGACTCGCTACTACTACTATCGCTATGAGATGAACCAACTCCCGGGGGATAGTGTCGGTATCCTTGTGGATACCTGCGATCCTGTGGTGGTTCTCTGTCGAGATCAAAGGGGGGCTCGGGTTCGAGATGGCAATCGCGCTCGTCCTGGAGCTGATGCGGGTTTTGCGGAGAAGCCTGGTCGAGACCGTATATAAAATCGGGCACTACGGTGTCAGGAGAACCGTAATGGCAGTCCCAGGAGTCGCGGGAGTTTTGGGGGGTAAGTCTGGGTGGTTGTTGAGATAATCGGGCCGGCTCCTGTGGACGGCGGGACTCGGGGGTAGTCTCAGCAAGATTTTTCCGGATGCAGGTCCTTAGCAGACGCCGGAGACTACCAGCCAGACCTCCCGGACTCTGTCGGTCCTTTTGTTGATCGTGTTGAATGGGTGATGGCTTGGTCGATGCACACGGTTGCCCTGGCTTCTGTTGGACGGGTGTTTGATCGAATGGTGGGCGAGGCTGCTCGTATTGGGCATGTGAATGCTCGTATCGGGCGCGCGGCTCCTCGTAGGGAGCGTGTGGTTGCTCGTACTGAGCATATGGATGATCGTAGTGGTAGTCATACTGATAGTCATAGTATGATTGGTCGAATGGCACGGCTTGTCCCGCACTGTGCTGCTCCGTTTCTGGGTCATACGAGGGAACATAGATCTCTGACCATTTTGGTTCAGGATCAAAACGCCAGAAGTCCCAATTATCGCAAAGATCCTCGTGGTCCTAAGTGTACCCGCCGTCAACCAGGGCTATATAAGCAAGTTAATCAGAGTACGGACCTCCATGTGGATATCTTGATGCTCCTGGAACACTTTGCCTAAAGGTAGAATTTCTTGGTCAGGAGTGGGTGGCGGCGAAGGAGTGGAAGGCGTCGACTTAGTGCCCGCTTCTTGCTTCACGAAAAGGGCGTTTTGGGCAGGTGCATCTCTTTGCGAAGAGAGAAAGAATTCGTCTGCGGATATAGACCAACCCGCATCGGAGGAAGGAAATCTCCAGTGTCGAACCTCTCTCAAAGCCGCCCTCACAGCGTCCTCTTGCAGAACGAATGTATCGCCCAGTGTTTTCCGGCCATGCAGCTCAGGATGAAACCACATTACAATCTTCCAGATCGCCTCATCTTCAAGGAGCGGATAAGTCTCCCGGAAATGCAGAACAAATGCCGGAACTTCAGAGACTTTTGGGATCGAGGGAAGTCGGTCCTTCAGTTTCATGAACTGGAAATCACTCGCAAAGCGCTGTTGACACTCTTGTTCTTGCTCGACCGCGACTTCAGGACAACCCTCAGGCGAGGCCTTGCAAAAACAAAAGATGAGAACAGGGAATTGATTAAAACGAAGACAGGACATACACCCAGTCCCCAGGAGTTGTCCTCGTGTGGTGCGACAGACACAGCCATGGATGTGTCGGCAGGCCCAGCGGCCAACTGGTGGACCTGCTGCTGGGCCTGCTGCTGGTTCTGCAATCGCACTAGTTCCACCATCGCCAGAAACTGTGCCACCGCTTGCACGGCTAGTGTCTCTACATCTGACAATTGGACCGAAAGCAACGTCTGAATTTGCCACAACCCTGGATACTGCTCCAGCATAGAGTACACGATCTGCGGGATCATTTGATGGGTGTGCTGAATGACCATTGATCCTCGAGCAACCTCAGGGTTGTTGGTGACCGCCTGAATGACCGCATCAGCCAATTGTTGCTGCAATTCCCCTAGAGACAGCCCAGGACCCGAAGGTTGGGGAGAAGGGGGCTGTGGCAGAGACTGGGAACTCGACGACGGAGGTGGCGCCATCGGTGCATGCCATGAAGACGACGACACAAATTGCACATCTTCAGAGGTAGATTCGTGGAACGAGTTGCTCGTAGGTGGATTAGATTGCTCCATCTCAGTATCATACTGAGTTTTTTCGATGGCATCGTGAATGACGACGGTAGGACTGGGCTGGGTGGGGAATGAGCAATCGTTGGATTGAGGGACCGGTGCAGGAGCTGTCTGTGGCGCCGGCTGAGAAAATGGGACATCGCTGTTTGGACCAGTGGGAGTACAGCTCGAAGGTGCGGGCTGTTCATCTGGGAGCCGGAATGATGCTGGGATCGATTCTTCAGGATTGTCTAGGGAGACGAAATCCAGTTCTAAATCATCCTCTTCCTGACATTGAGCATTCAATATTGATAGGATCGTGGATAAGTCCACAGGTTCCTCTTGGGAGGAACTATGTGACGCGTCGTCCGTCGTTTCTTCGGGCTCGCCGAATATTAGGGAATTTGGTGCCCGGCCACGACGACTAGAGGCATCATCAGGGAACAGATGCAATGAGAGGAACTATGGACACGCACTTTGAAGGGCATGGGGGATCCTCCTGCGAGACGAGGGGAATGCTACTTTGAATAAGTAGTTCAATTGCATCGTCGATGGCAGTCTCTCCCTTCGTTTTTGAGCATGTCTCCTCGGTGGCAGCATCGAAATTGTGGTATTCCTTGTTGAGGGACCCAGGTACGCGCCTACAAGGATTGTTGCATGAGAGGGCAATGAATTCACAACTGGTTTGGACTTACGTATGTTGGAACATTGGCGAGACAGCGAACTTGAAGCTTAATGTTTAAGTTCGAGTAGCTATGTGATACTGATATGTTCTGCAACAGCGCAAAGAGCAGAAAGGTGCAGAAAGGGAGGGATGCGACGTGGTCGTCTTGGTTAACGTTAAAGGTGCAGTTCATTATATCTTGGCTGGCCAAAGACAAATATTTCCAAGAAGCACAATAGCGTCGGAGGTTGAATCCATATTTGGCCAGGTGCTAGCAACATACAGTGGCAACTGAGCAAAGACATTACAAGGCAGAGACCGGTGCTGGTTGTCGTTGGTAGACAATCCAACGATGAACTGCAGAGTCGTTCCGCTCAGTTGCCTCTCGTAGAGGCCAAACTTCAGCTGAAAACTACAACTAGACACAGAGTGGCACCTCTGCTTTGGACGAGGCAAGAAATATGCGGAGAGGACCGGGGTAAGATTTTGGACAAAACAGGCAGCTGAACAAAGACAAAGGAGAGTGCAAAGCAAATGCCATCCCGAATTGGACGGTCAAAGACTCAAAGTCTGCAATCAGACCAGCACTGCTTCGTCCAACGTTCATGTGCCAGGCTTTGAAAACTAGTCTGTAAAGACAATTTTTTTTTGTTAAAGGTGTACCTCTCCCGTGGGATATTGTCTTTTAAATTTGTGTAACCCATCATCTCCACTGCGTGAACCTGAATTCATGTAGGGTCCATAGGGAGTAGCCTCTTGCACACTGGTGGCGTTGAGGAAATGTTTGAGGAAGAGCAAAGGAAAAGAAAGTCCCAGTTTGCGTATTATGTAACTGATAAGATTTCTACAGACCGTCGGAGGCGCCCAGGGGTAGGCAGAACCGATATATATAGCATCTACTGATCAATGAGAAAATATCCAAGAGTCTTACACGCAACATAGAGTTACCAGGTGCGACTTGAAGGCGGGTACTACGTAAGTAGTACATTGTCAGTGGCGTCGTCAAAGCACCCCGCAACCTACACGAGGCTACCCAAATGTTTGACATGCTAAGGGCGTTCGAAAGATAGTCGAAGCACGCTTACTTGTCAAGCTTTGTCGAAGTCGAAGAGCTGGTCAAAGTACCTGTCGGAGCTCTGCGCCGATGAGCGCGTGCTTACATAGTACGGCACGGTCAGGTGATGTTGTTGAACTTAGCTCAAGTCACGTGTTTGCCACGAGGCTATCGCGCGGATTTCAACTTGCAGTGGCCCGTCTCCTCCCTCATCCCATCACCTGGCGTTAGGCCTCCCTCCAGATTCAAGATTCATGTCAGCTCACGTCTATCCTGTGCAGGCATATAACAGGATGCCAGCGCCACCACTCGCAGGACCGTCCAAGCGCTATCCTCTCAACGTCGTCAACAACTACGTTACAAGGCCACCAGCCTCGCCACCGAAACCCGCTGAGAAACAAAAACAGCCAGCGTCACCTCCTTTGCCTCGCCAGAACAGTAAAACTGCGCCGCCATCACCGCCAAAGGTCATTTCCGACAGCAAGAACAACAGGGTATACCACCGATTAGACTTTTTGGGAGAGGTAAGGCACCTACATCTCCTGGTGTCCTTACTTACGCCTTTGTTTTTGACAGGGAGGATTCGCCCGGGTATACGAAGTGAAGGATGTTCGAGGGTCCAAATGGGCGTGTAAGGTGGTCACCAAAAGTTCTCTCAAGACCAAGAAAGCGAAAACCAAGGTTTGAATACCGTTCCTTCTGCTACCGTTTCGCTGAGTGAATCTGCATAGCTATACGCCGAAATCAAGATCCACAGATCCCTCGAACATCCGAACATCGTCGGCTTCATGGACTGTTTCGAAGATGACGAAAACGTCTACATGACTCTGGAACTCTGCCTTGGCGGGTCCCTCATGGACCTCCTACGCAGACGCAGACGTTTCACCGAGCCTGAAACCCGATTCTTCATGGTTCAAATCCTCGGTGCCTGTCATTACATGCACACCCACCAGGTCATCCACCGCGACCTCAAACTCGGCAACATATTCCTAGACGCCAATATGAACATTAAAGTGGGAGATTTTGGTCTTGCAGCCCTCATCGAGAACGAAGGTGAACGTAAGAAGACGATATGTGGAACACCGAACTATATTGCACCAGAAGTCTTGTTTGACACGGCGAATGGTCATAGCTTCGAAGTCGACACGTGGTCTACGGGCGTCATCCTGTATACCCTTGTAGTAGGACGCCCCCCTTTCCAGACAAAGGAAGTGAAAGGGATTTACAAGTCAGTCCCTCGGGTTATGTTAGTCCCGTTGTTGACGTTCCGAGTTTAGCCGCATCAAACAAAATGACTACGACTTCCCTCCAGAACGTCCAGTGTCATCCGAGGCGAAGGAACTCATCACGAGTATTCTTGCGTCTGACCCACAACTCCGCCCAACCGTCCATGAAATCGTTGCTCACCCTTTCTTGAGCGAAGGTACCTTCCCGCCTTATATCCCTATCTCTGCGAACGAGAGCGTTCCCACCTTCCAGCACATCAACCATGCGTCAAGCGAAGCCAACTATAGGCGTGTCAAGCGCAAGGCTCTTCTAGACGAGGACCAGGTGACATCCATCGCTCTTCCTAAATCCCAAGTCTCCGCAACCACGTCTGGAGCAATGAAAAGTGTTACTTCGAGCATCGCGCAACAGGAAAAAGAATTCCAGAAGGCTGTTCAGCCAGGCTCCCCCATCTCTGCCTTGTTGAGTTCTGCAAGGCAGCCACTCTTGATGAGTACAACCTCCGGCAACGGCGTGGGAAACAAGGAGTCGTCTTTGATGAGAAAGCTGCAAGCGGCCTCAAAACAAGCCTCACCCCTTGGACCCCCCCAAGGACGAGGTGCCGTTAGTCGTGCGGCTGGCAGGGGTTTACAAGGCATTAGGGAAGAGGATGGTGAACAACAGCAAAGGGAGAAGGCAAGGAGGAAGGAAGTAGAAGCTATGAAAGCCCGGATTGTCGCCCAGATGGCTGAGCCCAAAGACGACGACACCGAGGAAGAGAGGGAGAATGTGCCGCCTGTCAAGAATGAGGTTAGGAAGCGTAAAGATGTGGACGTCAGGAATGACAGACTACAACGTAAAGTTTCACTGTCCCCTGTATGTTTATCGTGAGCTGAACTCATGTAGGCAACGAGGAAGCGAGACTGACTGGTCAGGAGCTAAAGAATAGGCTCACTGGTTTCGATGGTGCTGCGCATGTGCTTTCTCTTGCATTTGATGCAAAGGAACGAGGGAAACTATTCCGTGACCCTAGAGAGGACCCACAGCTTCCTCTTCCTGAGGAACGTGTGTTCATCGTTTCCTGGGTAGATTACTGTAACAAGTATGGCATGGGCTATGCTTTAACCGACGGTAGCGTCGGCGTTCATTTCAACGACACAACGAGCCTTATCCTGAGTGCTGACAAACGGTAGTCCTATTCTCTCCACATAAGAGATTTGAGCTGATTAGTTCCGTGGTAGGCACTTCGACTACTTGGCTGCGAGAAAGCAGGGGGCGTTGTTCGTGAAGAAGTCGTACACCGTAGATGAGTATCCAGAGGACTTGAAGAACAAGGTATACCTGCTCAAGCACTTCGAGCGGTACATCATGGATCGTCTATATGGGGAATATGAGTACACATTCGAGGACGTGGACAGGACGAAGGGCATGGACTGGGTGCAAAAATACCTAAGGATGAAGCATGTCATCGTCTTCAAGATGAGTCACAATGTATTACAAGTCAGTTTCCCCGCCCATCACCCATCCTGTCACTGACGTACGTTCGGATGCAGTTCAACTTTTACGACCACTCGAAGATAATCCTATCTTCGCACGGACTGCTGGTGACGCATATCGATAAGCATTATAAGATGACATGTTGGTCGTTGAGCGAGATCATGGCAATCGCCCTGAAGGCGGAAGCTGGCAACGTCGATGAGGCGGAGGCCAAGTTCAACGGAAAGCTCGTCGACAAGCTGAGGTATTGTAGGGAGGTGCTGGTCAACATCAAGACGGCAAGTGGTGTGGATGAGGGTGTGAAGGAAACCCAAGTGACGAAGAGGACATCTAAGACTTCTTTGCGGTGAAGGGGTAACGTGCCTATGATGATGCTAGGTCGTCGAACTTGACTCGGAATGGAAATTGTATTTCTGTTCCTTTTCCACTTTTGACACATAGTGTACGCACACTCTTCGGACAACGATTGTCTACATTTTTTCTCATGATAACACCTCAGATGCATTTTTAGGTAGTAGCACGCACAGTATATTTATGGTGACGACCTGGAGTAGTCCAGGCCTTCCCAACTCTTGTATATACATCGAACACATAACATAATGATTGACCTTTGTAGCATTGGTACCGGACTACTTCTGCTTCAACACCGTGCCATGCCTTACAAAGCCGCTCAGGCCGTCAGGAAGGATCTGATAAGGAGACCAGTTGTAGAGGTCAGTAGAATCCGAATAGATGTATTTGCCAGAGTCGTAGCCATCGGCGTATCTGCTTTATCGTAAGATTACCGTTCAAACTAGATATAACAACTTACAAGCGGTGGGTACCATTCGGTAGAATGGTGACACAGCCGCCTTCAGCATGCCCCCATCCTGCGGAGTCTCCAGTTTGGACGAACGTGTATGGGCCCGTGAGGGATGAGGCAACTGCGTGTTCGATGTGTTTTTTCCCGTCTGTCTCTGCTTTGGCGAATAGATGATATTGACCACTGCAAGTATGTCCTCGCATTAGAGTGTATAGGCGACAAAAGGGAATAGGCTAACTTAAATAACACCGGGAAGCTGTCAATGTATCCCAAACCAGAATTGGATATCCCGGACATGACGATGGGGCCGCTCCATGAAGTGAGGGTGGCGTCGTTTGCAGTAAACACGTAGGGTAGGAAGGGACCGTAGCTGCCGGTTGAAAGAGAAACGACAATATTCAGTTTTCCGGTATTGGTGTCTTTGAAGAATTCCTTAGGAAGCGAAGGTCAGCTGCGGGTGTAACTTAGTTTGTTGTAGTAGTATGCCGTACTGGTGCCCAAGTGTTGTCCGGAGTAATCAATGACGAAGCGGTGGGAATCGTGGCGATGAGTGTCCAGGTAATAAGGTCAGGACTGCTCTATGGTATAGTGGGCGTGAGATATATCGCGGAGTGAACATGTTATAATAAACACTGACCGCGATAGCAAAATTGGTTCCAGTCCAATCAGTCGTATCTTGATAGGGTCATGTATCAGGGCATAAAGTTTACGCTTTGAGAACCAGCTCACAAGCAATATAATATTTTCCACTAGAAGATGGAATGAATTCTCTGAGATACCTCAAGAAGAGAACCGGTACTAACTCTGTGTGAAGAATAACACTCGGGTCGCGAATGAGACCAGTAGCCGGGGTATAAGTTAGTCCTTTTAAAAGATTGAAATTGGTGCCATCGTCTGAGGTGTATACGTAGAGATTAGATTCGGATACGCTTGTAAAAACCGTAAAAACGTAGGTGGAGCTGACGGCTTGTTTGAATGCTTCTGGAGAGAGCGCGGGCCCAATGAGCTCTACCGGAGACGATGCTACGAAGTACAAGAGCACCAATCCGAACAAAGGGAGAAGAATTCCCATCGTAAATATGGTTCGCATCATCTGCTGCTGTCTTGTTTATAGTACCTCCGGGCCGTCTTCAACGTTAAGGAGACCTTTTCGTCTTTCTTTCTTCTTGACGTATTAATATACTTTACCGGGCCGTCGTTAAGACTGTTCGGAACCATATGTCAGTGCATGTGCATAGCAATTCAGGTGCTCCTCAGGCAAGTCAGCCGCACCTTTGTCATTACCCATTTTGAATCACCGCTGATCCGCGAATGCAGCGAAGGAATTCGAAAGGGTATCAGCTGGTTTCTTCCTGAAGCAGTCGGATAAAAGATTATAATTCAACTGACCCGGCACTTTTCCGAACTGTCTGCGGCGCGCGCGCAATATTTTTGTTCGCCTTCGGGACCATGTATTGATGTTTGGAGTCATAGTGAGAAGCGGCGCTTGTTACTGGAATAGCCAATAATTACCGAATACAAGAGGGTTCTGTGATGAACACTGGAATTTAAAATTTTTAAAGTGCGCTGAACTAGCTTCGGGTCAGGACTTTTCTGCCTTTAAGCCCGTCGTCAGTTGTTTAGACGATTCAATGGTATGGCAAGCGTCAAAGATGTGCTGGGTGGAGCTTAGATATTCGGCGCCGGTGAGTGTTGGGTATCATCGTGATTTCATTGTTCCTGTCGTTATGTCATAAGAACTCTGGTGCGTGGCGCGCCGTTGAACGGGCTGTGGAAGGACGACGTGTAAACCAGAGTATATAGGAGCCGATATTGTACCTACTGTACTAGGGTTACAGCATTCGCTGCAAAGACTGGAAGAAGAAGGCTGCCTCTGGACGTTCCACAGAATTATATGAAAGACACTGGAGCACCAATGACTACAGTTCATCAGATGGAAAGATGTCCCGTCCAGGATGGGGTGGTAAATTCCGCTTGACTAATACCTCATGTATGATGGCAGAATAATGTTTGAGATGAGAGAAAGGAGGCTTTCCGGTGTAGATCTGGTGATATTAGTTAAGCCAGTAAATACACAGATATCGCGCACATACCTCGACGATTGTACAACCGAATGCATATATATCCCGAGAAGTAATGTAGGCACCAGCATGTGAGGATGCATCCAGATACTCAGGTGCTAGCCAGTGTATTGTACCTTGCTGAAGCGAGGAGGAGCTTCTAGGATTGTGGCTCCCAACGACAAAGGCAAGTCCAAAATCAGCCAGATAGCAGTGCCTGTCGTCGCTGATCAGAATATTGGCCTAGAAGGATGAGTTTTCACAAAGGCCGTGAAGGAAAGCAATCCATACCCCTTTTATGTCAGCGTGAACCACTGGCGGCTGAAGATTGTGAAGCCATTGCATCGCATCTGCAATCTCGATGATCTGGAAAAGGTTAATGCAAAACCTATAGATTCCAATTAAGAACGTACAAAGTCCAAGCATTTGTATGTAGCCTTCTGATTTTTCTTCATGTAATCGATAGTGTTACCATGACGCATCCAGGGAGAGATTAGACAAGGACAAGGTGAGAAAATGTCCTCGTTGACACCCAAGAGCGGTAAAATACGAGGATGACGGAGCTGCCTCTACACTACAACTTCGTTTAGGTACGCATACAAGCGATTATTGTAGTGGATTAATATTATGCAGTTATCGATATTTACCTTGAAGGCTTGAACAGCATTTCACGATGGCCTTCTCCAGGAAAATACCTTAGCACTTTCAAACATACCGGCTGGCGCTCTAGTTCAAGCCTCCCTGTCCATATATCCTATTCAGCGATGACTTCGGCCCAGGTTATCAAGGCAAGACGTAAACCACACTCACACAATTTGAGCTGCCGCCAACTGGATGATCTCCAACTTTTATGACCGCATCACCGGAAAGGTAGCAACTTGTCGGGACGATAGCATGAATCTTCGCCAGTTCTTGAAGACAACTAATACAGTTTTTACGATAGTCTCCAACTTCCGATGCATAATCTGCCTCCTTCAAGTTTGATTGAGTCCGTGTCATGACATTTGATGATTAACACATACCCGTTGAAGCGTATCAATTGCCCGTTTAGCTACGGAGGGCGGCACAAGATCCATTTTATCCCATGATGATGGGCTATCACGGAGAAGTGATCTGATCTGTGCTATCAATACATTCGCTGAAGAATGTGGCTTCAGATCGTTCCAATCCACTATGGATGTAACGGCGCGAACTACTTCACTATGCCGCTAAACTAAATTAAAGATATACAGAAGCTCAGTGCCGACTTACATAGGATCACTGTCCCCCGACCTCAACAATATGCCGCATCTACTTTCGCTGCGTTTCTAAGTACCAGCGGTAAGCGATGATGTTCCGCCATCACAAGATGCGCATTACAATTTCTTCGACACTGGAGACAACTGTGAGCGATAATAAATAAATACCAAGATATGAACACTTAGTACTCGATGTGAAGCTTCCTGATCCTGAAAAACTTTAGAAGAGAAACAAAGCTGCTGCTGTATCGGCTCACCTGGCATCCGTGGCACCATTGACAACAGCTGGAGAATGAAATTAATTGTGCTAGCATGCGATGAATAAATCTTACGTGGTAACAGACCGCGCTTCCGGGCATCCGCGGATGATATCTAAACGAAATGGCATCTTTCTATTGGTTCAATGAAATTAAGAGTGCTTACTGTAACAAGGGAACGTGTATGCTCCGCATCCTTGAGGAACTGCTCTACGACATGACGCCTTCGAGATGGACGTAGCAAATGGGCAAGTTTGAATGGCTCGTGCATCATTGCTTCAGCAAGGTCTCGCTGTTCTACTGAGCTGAACAACGGATCAACGTTTGTCTAACTGGTGTTCAGTAGCGGAACATACATCAGATAGCTGTCTTGCACCCGTCCTCGCTCCTCTGTACGCCAGGCCTCCGAATTCGCGAGACACACATTGTGCGATTGTTGCTGATGCACAAGCCCTTCATTCCACTTACCTTTGATATGCTTCCTGAACATAACTCAAGTACCTAAGGGTACGGACGTAAAGGGACAATAAGGTAAACAAAGCTCCATGTCGATTGGTGTGCGCGTGTTGAAGGCAAGGCACATCGATGTGCTTAGGAAACAAGGTGCTCGATCAAACTTAAACTTCCGATCATCTGGCATGCGGCATCCACGTGATCCTGCATTAACACCACCTCCACAACGTCGCGCTTCCTTCAATGTGGTGGGACTTGCTACCTGCAGATTTCAATCCGCGTCCTCCTACCAAAGGAGAGATTTTTTGGACCCTTCACTATGCATTTCTTGCTGAATGTGGCTACAAGCTTCGACCCAAATATGGACCCGGATGGAAGCCACCATCTTGGAAGACAAAAGGCGACATGATATGTAGCGAGGACTACAAATCTTACTCCGTAATAACAACCTGCCTTTTTAATCCATCCAGAACTCATCAGAATCGCAGCACTACTGGATAATGGACGCAACACACGCGTCCGATGGACGTCTGCTTACCCTCAAGGGCATCTCCAAGTCAAAGCATCCCCATGAGGTTCCAATAGGCAGGTTCCTGACTTCCGAGACATTGGCCGTTGATCCACAAAACCATTGCGTCCCAATCTACGACGTGCTTCAATCACCACTGGACGACGATATCGAAATCATTGTCATGCCTCGACTGCGTCTTTTTGACAGTCCCGCTTTTGACACTGTTGGGGAGCTTTTAGAGTGCTTCCGTCAGATATTCGAGGTTCGACTATTTGTGTTCACATCGTATTTCATGTAATAAATGACCTTCAGGGAATAGAATTCATGCACAAGCATTTTGTAGCTCATCGGCATGGACGATTCCTGTTTCACCTTCGCAAAATACTCACGTGGATTTCCAGCGATTGCACTTTGATGAACATTATGCTCGATCCATCCAAGCTATACCCTAAGGGATTCAGTCCCGTCAGCCCATGGTTAGCCCCCGATTACTCTAGCCTAAGAAAGGCAAAACATATTACTCGAACTGAGTGCTGGCCACGATATTATCTTATCGACTTTGGGTCATCGCGTCAGTACGATCCATCCAACGGGCCACCGATGGAACCCCCCATCAGCGGCGGTGACAAGCACCCGCCGGAGCATTCAATTATCACCGTCAATCCTCCTTGGGTCGATGATTGCAACCCTTTTTCGACGGACATATATTACTTGGGTAGTTTGTTGAAGAGAACCTTTTGCGTGGTTGGTATTAGTTTCCCTCAACAGATCGTCGAGTTTTACTGACCTTACTGGTCAGTAGGACACTTTCCGTCCGTTGATGTTTTTATCATCTCTTACTGATGACATGATTCAATGGGATCCTAACCTGCGACCTACCATCGGAGAAGTCGTCCAGCGCTTTGCAGAGCTTTGCAACCTTCGGACTACTTGGCAGTTGCGCCAGCCCGGATGTCCGAAACAGGACACGGTCCGTCAAAGGCTCAGACAGCTCAAGTACATTCTATGTCGTATTCCTCCTTTGCCCTCTACTCCGTTCTCAGCTGAAACGGCCATTAATGATCCTTCACTTCGTTCCTTCTATGCCTTGACACCGGACCGACTGGCTGCTTATAACTTCTTCGGAACGCTCTGAATCCTGATACACAAACTCCATCCTGCGCCTTCTATAAATAGAGCTTTCTTGTCCCTCTGAGCCCAAGCACATTGTAGTAAGACTAATAAACTACACTTACCTCTGTCAGTAAGAAGGACGGAGATCCAACAGCATGTAGTAGACTCGAACCAGCCTATGAGGCCGTGTAGTTTCTATTGAGAGGATGAAGGACGGAATAACGACCTGGTATAACTATTAACTGACAGGTAGGTTGATATCGAGCTTAGACAGCATACTTCGGTTGAAAAGATAGAGCGACAGCATTGTAGAGAGAAAACGGTGTGATCGGATCTCTGTATTCAGCGCAATGTTAAATGTGGAAGTTGTTTTGATGTTGCATGTGTTCTTAGAAGATAGCAACTATACGTGATTGTGGGATGGGTAGGTGTGGGGGGAGGGGGGGCATTGGAATGGCGAGCACGCCTGTAATCGATGGCACATATACCCGTGGACTTGATAGCATTGACACTTCTATTTTTACTTTGGACATTTTTCCTGTCTACTTGACTTCCATACATACTGTCTATAGGATTGGTGTATATACCTCGTGGTTTCTACTTCGCACCTCAAACGTGTTCTCATATTATCGAGCGCACTCGGAGTTATTATCTTTACCAGATCTTACCCTTGCGCTCTATCGCTGACAGGGAGGGGGAGTATGTATGTAAATAGCGTTGCTCGGTTATGACGAAGGCGGCATGGTTGCGGCGAGGCTCATGAGAAGCAGATAGATCTCGAGGCTGAATGGATCATCTCCTGTGGAAAGCAGCGAAAAGCGGGTGCATCAGGAAACTTGGCCTATCATGGACGGTCCTGCAAGAGTCATACGGAGAAAAATACGGGCACATGTCATCTCAACGACGTTGGATTCAATCCACCATGAATACAAAGTATAATACTTAGACTAGAAAGTACAAAAGATAAAATGACCTTGGTGGACTGATCAGATCCTGCCTGTGGGACTCAGAGGGAATGGAGGGACATATACAAGATGGTCTGACAGATAAGCGCATCTCCTAACACCATCTATTTCTATCTTGACGTGAACCGGAAAGAGATTCCTCGTCACTGTCTAGACCGAAACCTACCAGCTGACCAGGAACATCGTCGTCAAGCTTCGCGTCGGGGATTCCAAGGGGTGTTATTGTGGATGCCACAAGATCGGGACGGGTTGCCGTGTACAAAATAGAGTTGAAAAGACCCGATAATGAAAAAAGAATGCCCGCAAAAAATGTCGCTCTCGGAGGAACATAGACTCTGTCACTAAAACTGAGCCACCTAACGATGGTCACAGGAAAGACGCATATAGCGTACACTGCGGGATAGCTGGGGATTATCAGACTGCGCACGGAAACTAACAAATTGGATGAACCAACATTAGCATGAGGTTTGTAACTGCCTTGGACTGGCGCTCGTCTTCATCATCCGCCACAGTCAGGTCTTGCCGGACACGATTCCCATGTATCATGAAGTGGACATCTTCGTCGACTATGATGAATCCCCGCATGACCAGAGCAATCAGCCCATGTATTATAACCATGATTGCAAGAGCAATCCATATCCAGAGATACTCGAGAGCTATTCTCTCAGCGCCATATTCGTCTCGAATCCAGCACCCTACATTCGAAATCAGCCTAGGAAAAAGACTATTAAAGGATCAGGCATACAATATCCTGTGTTCCCATAATAGTTCCCCAGGTGTGTCGCATAGCTTATGCCAACGTTCAAGACGATGAGGATCCAAACGAGGGAAACGATAACAATAGACAACCAGGGAGGTGCCCGCCACCGCATGACGAGGACGTTGAACGTATGGATTGCCAGGGCCTATCAGCAGCGTTCGATCGCATGTCGGATGAAAATATAAATGCGTACGAGGGTCCTATACGCAATATATCAGCCTACGTTCACGATAGAGACGTGAAATACCTACGTGAGAGTAACTGTAACGTCACCGATCTGCTTCAAGATGCCTTGTGCTACACACAGGGTGCCCTCAATGGCCTCCTAGGATAGAAAAGTCTAAACAAGCACTTGGGGATTCAACAATAATCCTCACGGCGTCTATGATCCATTGTATATTCAGAAGACCGCCTATGGGAGAATCAGAAGGTGAAAGCCACAGAAAAGCAGCTACGTACCAAGCGCCTGAATAAGCTCTGCGCACATAAGGCTGATGAAATAAACCGAGTTGCTCGCATCCCAATGATCAACATCCATGGAGTGCTTCCTCAGTACACGCCGGACCTGCACACGTTTGAACAGTCCGAACGCGACATAGATGAGCAGAGCGGCGACAGAAAGGGCAGATATGCTGCCACTCATTCAGTGAGCGACAGGAAAAGCTGAGCAGAGACATACCTAGCTGCCTCTACAATGAGAAAGATACCCAGCCGCTCTCCGAAATTGAACTTAGTGTTGGAGGTCATATTGCCTCCTGATGATTTCTCTCGGCCTTTTAATAGGCGTATTTTTGCAGCCGAGACATACATAGCCAAGGCCCAAGGGCCAGGAATGTCACCAAGATAGCCCCGCATTCATGGTACTAAGGCGAACGACAATAAGGTAGGGCAGTGTCGTTTCTTGATTCTCGTGGCGCATTTTCATTGAAGGTCCTGGAGGAAATGTCAAGAACAAGGCCCAATGGCCTCTACAGCTGTCATATTAGCGGAAGTGAGCTGTTGATACGCATCCAAGGCAATGTAAGGATCCTTCCGGATCCAGGGGTGGGCTCGGAACCAGATTCCAAAGGTGAAGGAAAGGGTAAGATGTTTGTGGAAAAAGAAAAGGTATGCGTACCTTGGCCCAAAAGTTATCGTCTCCGACCAACATCGCCCTCGGGCAATGCATTGTTGCGAACACCATTAGTTGCAATATCACACCCCTCACGTCCGAGTCGCATTCAATCCGGCAAATCTTCCGTACACTACGGTTGACTTCGAATCCATGAAGACGCACAAAGGAATTCCAGAATCGCCAAGAGCTACAATGAAGGGAGCTTCCAATTCCAACAAAACAAGATGATTGAATATGTACATTGTGACGACGACATTGAGAAAAAACGCATAATATCCCTTCCATACGGGCCGCAAACGACACAAGAAAGTCCAAGCGATCTAGGTGAAAGGTATCTTTCTCCCTTCGCTCAGTTCAAGATCCATCCTTGGGAGAGAAAGAGAATGAATCTCAAATATCAACGTGCGAGGTGAAAACTTTCGATAAGAATTTTTTTCCGGCGGTCTGGAGTTATATACACGGTTGAAACTCCGCCTCGGAAGTTACCGAAGCTAGTACAAAACTGATCTGAGTTCCAAAAATTTTTCTTACAGTCTCCTCGTTGCACCTTCATACCGTTGCAATTTCCTTCGTTGATTTTGTGGCTCGTGGATGCTAGGCGAGAAGAGTATACTTATAGCCCGGAACTGGGCAATCCACTTGTGCTTTATCGTGCACTTTCTTTGGTTAATCAGTTCTGGGTACATCCTGCGTCGCCTATATCGTCGTTACAGTTGTTTATATCCAAAAGCAATACTATCTGCTGCTCTTGCTTCGCTTTTCTTTCTCGTGTGTGTGAACTACCTCAGTGAGCTCGCTGTTGGTGAAGGTTGTCCGACGAAGACTGCGGACTCTGTTCTGAAATTTTTTCCGCAATAAACGATTCAACTCGCTATAACGTAGGTGTGATAGATTGGTGTATTCGTTTGCCTGGGTTAGCATTCACTTGAACCTGTTCATTCTATCATTGTTGCCGCGACGCCGGCTTCCCACAAGCCTCCAGCGCGCGCGCCCTTGGACTTCGTTCAGAAAATTAATATTTCATTGACTCGGTGGTCCTCTCACTTGTTGCTAAGCAAGACCTTCCTTGTCGCCCTTTAGGTAGATTTCGAATCACTAGTTCAGACTGACATTGTGTGATTACTACGGACCCGCCACCCTGTTTAGACCGAGGCGGTATATCAACAATGCGCAGGAGCCAGGTGGGAGCCGAGAGCACCGCCCTTTCCAGGTCATCAGGACCCCAAAGGTAGCAGTTAATTATGTACGCGTTCTGGAAACCGTTGATTAGGACATATAGACAGCAAAGTGTAGCCGGTTCTATAAACCAGCTTTATGAGACGCGCGACGCGCAAATTGTTCATCTCACGTGGTTACATGTAGTTGTCATCTCGGTACCGTGACTCGGACCGACTCTCATTGGATAAGAAACGACTTGACTCTTACCACCATCTACTCAATTTAACTAGCAATAGCTCGACTTGGTCCCCCGATATGCGCCGATCTACACGTACTAAAGAGAAATTGGCTGCTGGGGACGATGCGAACGCGTCGGAACCCGCCCGTCCTAGCAAGACGCGAAGGATCATGAAATCTACTGCAGCAGAGGAGCCTCTGGCTACTATATCAAAGACAAGACGAGGTCGTCGAGCACAGTTTTTCAAATCCCAACTAGCCGACGTGCCACTCGAAATCTATCTTGAGGTGCCCCTCTTCATGACCCCTCCTGAGATGTGTGTTCTGATCACAACGCCAGATTTTTTCCTATCTGCATCCTGTGGATCTTTTGCGGCTGGCGAGGACCACAAAACGTTTCCGAAGCTTCCTGATGAGCCGTTCTGTACTTTCCTTATGGAAGCGGGCACGCTCCTATGTAGACCCGTTGCCGAGGATGTTTCCGTTGACGAGTGAGCCCGAGATTGCAGACTTCATGTTTGAAAAGGGCTGCAATGTAAGTGTCTTTTTATGCAGAATTCCTCAATTGACAATTGTTTGTAGTACTGTGCTTCTGACGAAAAGTCACAAGTGATTACGATGTCAATGAGAGCGTGCCAAAAATGCAGGGTTCGGCTGTAGGGTGCATCACAATTCACATCGATATGCCTCTGATCCTTAAATTTCCTAGTCATGTCTCCGAGTCTGAGCTGTTGGTCAATAGCAAAACAACTGGACTTATCAAATTTATACAGGCCCGGCCCTCCGTTGCTTTCATTACACGTAGACTAGTACTGGAAGAAGGTGTGTCCTCTGTCGTGCACTGTATGAACATCCTAAGCTTTTACGTCGTTACAAGGTGAACAACGCCGCAAATATTTTCTGCCAGAAATGGAACGTCTTGGTCAAGAATACGACGCCTTGAAAGAGAATTATGGTTCTATCTATGATTGGGAGAGAGAAAAGTATGACGAGAGAAGTCAGTATAACTCGGTGCGCATCTCCAACAGTTTATCGTTTCGAAGCCAATGTTGCCCTATTTTAGTTACTGGGACGAGCAGAAGTGTGGTGGGTCCAGCAAGAATCAAAGGCTATGGACGATTTAGTAGCGGATCGTCTTGCTGAGTAATACGGATATTGGCTGGGTATCCGCACCCTACTGACAGTCTTTGTTTAGGGTGAACCGAAGGCTCGCCAGGCTCGGCTGGGGCGAAGAGCTTCTCCAAATACCTTCGCATCTCATTACAGATCATAAACTAGTCAAGAAGTCGGAGAAGCTCACAGAGAAAGGTTAGTGGCAGCACATGAACTTCACTTTTGCTGACGATGTATTAATAATCATACTCATAGCATGGGCGAGAATGGAGCATGTGCTTGTTGATATCCTTCAAAAGCACAAGGACCGACGATTACTGTCCGGACGATTCAACTCCGTTCGAAATATTCTGTCAAACGCCCTTAAACGCTATCTCATATCCTCGTCGACTTCAATCGCACCTGATTACGTGTCCCTTGCAATAATGGAGGACTGCAAGCGAATTTTGGATGCCACTCCTCTGGACCAACCGCTCAGTGAAGATTCTTTCTCCGCAGTGCTTAACCGACTGCCAAAAATCGTCGACGAATGGCGTACAGTAAATGAAACTAAATGTCTGGAAATGCTACGTCAGGCCACTGACGCAGATGCTGGCGAAGAAGACCTCTATCTGGCGACGACCGTATTCCAGTGTCTTGCCTGCAAACAGCCTGTAATGTACCCCAAGGTCTTAGTACACCAGTGCGAACGGTTATTGGGACAGCGCACTTCTTGTCCTCAAAGAGTTGATGGATTCCCATGGCTCAAGTCTGCAAATTTATTCAAGTTCCATCAGAGAGCCTCTGATGCCGCTCGGGCAGTCGTTGTTGCATGCGGGCTTGACCCCAAAGCAACCACTTACGCGCAACTGAATGCTCTGCACCCTTTACTCGAATGTCTTGGTCGCCATGATTTTGGAAGATTGGTGCTGCGATGGCAACAGACGGTATGTGTACCGTTTTATATATATACGTGACTCTCAAGCTGGTCCATAGCTTGCACACGCCCCGAACCACAGTTCGACGCCCCAGTTTGTGTTACTCGAAGGGAAGGACAAAGACGTGGCCGAATACATTGAATGCGAGCATAGCGCAATATGGCAAGACATATACAATGAAGGATTAAACCGTTTCCGCTGTTTACTCTGCGGTGAGATCTGCGAGGCGTCGTTTCTGGGTCATCACCGTGGGACTCGGTAATTCCCTTTCTGCCATACTAGTGACTGAGCTGACTTAGGGTCCTGAAGCCATCCTAGTTTCACAGAGCAGGAACACGCCCAGAAGCTTGTTCATGTTGCAGACAACCCTCTTCCGGATGTCTTTATCAGCCTGCCAGGTATCAGACGTCGGGCGCGCCCACGTGAATAGTTTACTAGCGTCTGATGGCAATCTCTTTCTTGATTTCATACACCAGCTTACATCTGAGGATAGAAGAATAGGGATGTCTTCTAAATAGAGTGAATCATACCATAAATTGTTTTTGAGATGCTACGCTATGGCTACCTTCCCACCGGGTGCTGGCCACAGTTGGTCCCTAAAGTACCAAGGGGTGTCGTAGTACATTTTCTTCTCAATCGTGAGATACTCTACTACGCGCCGGGGTTGTGCGGGTACTACCGTACCGCCGATCGGAGAGACCGCTGTACCGTCTGCTGGGGCGTGTACTGCCAGACCTTTTTGATTGTAGATTTCAAGGCTCTGAAAAGAAATGAGCGAATGCAAACTTGAGAAAGATCTCTCCGACCTGCTCAGTTTCGAACCTCAGAAGAGCTTGCACGACCAGTCGGTTCCCAAAAGTGGGAGGAGTCGCTCCCAAGTGGCCCTCTGTACAACGTATGGATATGACTTTGGTAGGAGCCAGTTCCTTGTGGAAACGCCAGATGTACGTGAGGTTAGGGTCTGCTTTGTTCATGCGCGACATAACATCGTCGCGATACTTGACGTTTGAAAGTTGCTTGACGCGTTTGACGTCTCGTCTGTAGAGATATGAGCCTTTGGTGTAAGATTCTTAATGAGACAAAGTACTTGGCAATGGCGGCATTGAGATCCTTGTACGTTTGCAACGCAATTTGACGCAAAGGGCCAACCCACTCGCCTGGGGCAATTGAAGTACATTTGAGGGATTTCAGCGGCCAGGAAATGTATTTTTCAAAAAGATTTTTGGCGGCAATATCCCGACCAGGGAAGCTGTCGTAGGCAGCTAGTTGCCACATGCTTAACCTTGGTCAACTCGTGTCGAGGTGAAGAGATAGGACACTCACCAAAGCGCGTTTTTAACCTTGTTCTCCACATTACTGAACCATTGTCGTGGGGCTTCCAGTAGATTCTTCTTGTACTCCGGCCACCATGGCGCAAAGCGGTATGGTATCATGACATCTTTGCTTGTGCGAACCGACGTGAGTCGGGAAGGGAAGCAGTAAACGATGAAGATGCCTACCGAGAGTTGGGGCGTCAAGTGCCCACGGGTCAAACTGGGGATTCATGGCAGAAAAAACGCGCAGTTTCTCAAGTTCGCTGATTGCTGATTCCGGGTTGTTCTGCTGTTCTTTTGCTTTTGCTTCATAGTCCTTCTGAGCTTGTTTTATGGAGGCCTTTCGTTTTTTGGCAACGGATGTACGGATAATTGTCCGGTATTGAGTATGCGGCAAGGATACTAGAGGAAGACGCGTCCATGCTCGGTAGGAAAGACAGGAATTGTGCCCTATTCGCTGTAAGTTCATCGCAAAGTGGAGGAAGGAGAAAAGGGCGATGCCGGGGTCCGGCATTTGTCATTTCCTTTCCCGTAAGTACTCTCGAAAAAAATCAGACAAAATGAGATCAAATCAGGGCACAGATGGTACTAAGATCTTTTCAATATACGATGCATATTCTAAACGAAAAATCACTTCGTTGGCTCTTGAAAATCGTCCAAAATTCGGGATCCGGTTTTACGCTGCACGGCTTACTCAGCAAGTCGGGTCGGCAGAGCCGGACGGCATCTTAGAAATTTCTGGTGGACGGCACTGTCAAGGCTTTGTTTCTAACCACCATCTCGTTTCTCGTTCATCATGCCCGTAAGTTTTTTTATTTCCCTTTTCCCTCTTTTCCAGTGTTCAGAGTGCCTCTTTTCTCTAGCGTCAATCACGTCCCCGTGCTTCCGGCCCTGCCCGAGCTGCACCAGCCCCAGCTCAGACCAGAAGTGCCCATACCGCGGCAGCCCCTGCGTCTGCTTTTGCCTCTCCCTCCCCTGCTAGGGCACCGGCACCACCTGCGAATGTACCTCATGCGCCAGCAGCAGCAGCGGCACCCACCAAGGAGCCAGGAATGATGGCCCAAATGGCGGCGACGGCTGGCTCAGTAGCCATTGGTTCGACCATCGGTCATGGTCTCTCCAACATGCTTTTCGGTGGGGGAAGTGCTGCAGCTGCTGAAGCCCCCGCGCAGGTTCCGGCACCTGTCCAGCAACAACAAGCAGGCGGATTGAGTTGTGAAGCACAAGCGAAGGGTACGTGCGTCATCTCGGTGATGGGATGAATCTGATTGGTCCTTGAAAAGATTTTACCAAGTGCCTGGATAAGGCTGATCTTCCATCATGCACATGGTATCTCGAGCAGTTGAAAGCGGTTAGTCCTCTCCCTCAGTCCAGTGTTAATGTCTAGGCTAATGTACTGTCTCCGAAGTGCCAAGCTGCCGCTGCTCCTTATTAGATGCCGCCCGGTTATGCATAAACCTTAATCTAGATCCATGCGACAGAATGTCCAAGAACTGCCTGATACCTAATCCCGAATTCTTTCAATAGCGTCGTCGTATGTATATCAAATAAAAAGTTGATTAATTATTTGTTAGCGGCCTGCCGCACAACTCAACGTGTCGTCATTTTTCTTGAGGTCTCTTCGCATATTTGGAGATCATGCTCAATGCTCTTCCTTGCAACGCCAGCCTCTCCTACGCTTCACTTCTAACACGCACTTGTTGCGTCAACTGTCCCTCTACTTAGCATGTCTTCCACCCAGGATGACTCCGAGCCCTCGCTCGCGCGTCATCTCCTGTCGAACGCAGAGCGACTAACAGAGGGCGTTTGAAAGCCAATTCCTTATTAGATCAGTTCCTCGCATCGCTACCGCCGTTATGGCCCGTTACGGACCATCGCGCATCTAGACATTCTCATGAAGCGTTGCTTATTTTCTACAGGAAAGGCGCGCCGACATCCCGGTACGTTGTTGCTTTTCGACCTGCATCATCGATACCTGGGGTTCCCGAATCTTGCCCCTCATCTGAATGGCTTCTTGAGTGTGTTGCGCACTACCGCGTGTTGCTCAGGGAGCGCCTTTTTCGACGGCATAAGAGATCTAGGCGATGCCCCAGTGACATGCCCTTGCGATGTCTTGGCAGCCCTCTCACGAATGGCCTCTGAACAAGCCCCGTGGTGTCACGGGCTGCTCTGGACACATTTATTTCGACAGACGATACAGGAAACGGGTTGCGACGCTTCTGCTATATTTGGTGCAGTGCCACTCTTCTCTGCTTTTCTCTGTTGCGGGGGTTTTTTTTTTGCCCCTTTCCATTCCTGTCCGTGGCTTGGGCAACCTCTATCCTCTACTACGGGGTTTTACCTTACCATCCCTGTCCATGCCCCTGGGTAAACTCTATGTTTGTGGTGCAGTGTGCACCGGGAGCCTCTACCTTTGGTTCTCATGTTCTCAGTATAATCATTTGAGTACACATTTTGATGGGCTGTCGCAAGGATTACTGAAAACCTCAATCTACTTATTTGTTCCCGTCGGTCCCCGTAGCGATATCAAACCCGTGAGATGTTCCCAGTTCGCACCTGGTAGATATCACAACGGCGCAGTGTTGCTACGGTATGTGTCACGTTTTGTGGTGGCACAGTACCTCGCCGGTGTTCCTGATTGAGACCGCATATCAGTTTTCTAAACTCTAAACTCTTAGCGGGCAAAGTATACGAGGCGACGACACTTCAAGCACACCGTGATACATGGCTTTAAAATACCGGTCGGCGAATAAATGATACAAGGTGTTGATGCTATACTACACATATGCACTGAACAAACGAAAAGTCCTTGAGTCAATATCGCGGTCATGTCTCCCTCAGGATACCACCCAACGACTGATCAACTTCCCCGAGCCTAAACATCTCCATCGTAGGTGTCTTAGATCTAACTGCCGAATTTAGAGCGGTCTCAATCACCTCCAACAGATGATCATTCACCGCCCTCAACGCGTTAGTATTATGCCAAAGTCGTGGGGGAGTCCAAGGAATCAAGGGCCCAGGAAACATTCTGTTCCGGATATTCCAAGGATGCACTGTCTTACAGAACAGGAAACTATACAGGAAGCTGCAGCAGTAGCATGTTTGGTGGTGTAACGGAAGAGCGACAATTTTATTTGATTCCTGGAAATTATTTGTGAAGGAGTCATTAAAAGTAACGCGAGTACACCCTGACCTTAAAGCCATACATATTGTCCTGGTCAAGGTGCATCCACATAGTTTCGGCGAGATAGTCCATTAGCAGCGCTTCCGAATGCACACCTCCAATAAAGTTCTGGCGTTTTTTACCAGGCCGAGGGAACAATTTCTCAGCAGCTTCGTAAATGTCCTGTAGCTGCTCGTCGCTCCACACCTTGGGTTTCTCCTCCATTATCTGGTGATCATAGTCCTCTTGTTCCAATAGAAACTGGATGGACATCGTGGGGGAGTACATTTGCAGAGGATTTGCTGACCGCGGACCTGGAGAGCCGGATGTTGGCTGGAAGGAATACACGATACGGAGGGTCGGGAGGCCTTCGTCTTCAACGCGCTCCGCTACAGTGGAAGCGAGGGTATCCAGGGAGTCAAACCAGGCGAGCAGCGTCCGCAGATAGCGTAAAAGGTGCTCCCCTTGGGACTCTCCGTCCCTTTTCTCATCATCTAAAATGATCATTCAAAAGGGGCATCTCAAAACAGAAGAAAAGAAGCCTTACTTACCGACACTCTTGTGTGCAGGGTCGCTGTCAGGTTCGAATCCCTCACTATCCATCTGACCCTCGCAGGACATCAGATGCGAAGCAAGCGACGGTGCTTGTAATATTCTTTGGATTCCTGCGCAATTGAGAAGTTCCGTCAGAGCCTGCATGTTCTCAATCACGGTGTCGAGTTCAGATTCGGCGGTTCTGTCGGCATCGAACCTCAAGGCACTGTCGATGATGGCCTCGAGAATATCGCACAAGACAGACAACCATTCTCCTGCTGTTTCTAGAGTCAGCGCGTATTCATCCCGCCCTTCGAAAACATTCTCGTCCCTCCCGATGTCCTTTGATTGTAACATTTTTGCGAGGAGGCTCTTCCTGAGGATTGGCTCCCAGCCGTCAGTCTCCTCGATGATGTACATCTCGTCTTCAGGTTGCGGTATCCACGCCCGAAGGAAGTCCACAAAGCTGCTGTAGATATAATGGTTGAATGGAACCACAGATTCGGAGGCGAAAATACGAGTAAATATGTCGGGCCAGCACTGTCGAAAGATATAACGACAAGCCCTCAAGAATTGCTCCGGGTCTTTTGGCCTGGAAAGAGTGAGGATGATTTCCATAAGGTCTTCCGCATAGCGCGTTATGTCGGGTGTCAACCTACATCAGGCGCTGGTAAATCGGCGGGAAGAAATCGGGGGAAAAGACGCACTCTGTGGTATCCGAAAGATGTTCTAGACCTGATTCGCCTGGCTGGACAATGACACGGTGAAGAGGCCGCGAGAATTGTGGTTCAATGTCCATAGCATCAGACGATGGGGATGATTGCGACCATTGAGAGCGGTCATCGACTACGATGAGGGCAGTTAGGAACTGGGGCATCGGGACATGAGAGCCCGTCTCCACAAGAGGATTGTTCCCTGGTCTACCCAGAAAATGATTTCCCGTCACAACCACAGGCTCGTGTTGTCGAGAGTCTCTCGTGAGGAGTGTGGCGAGACAGCTATACACATGAAAAATACTCCTCCTCTCTGGCGGAGAATCCAGTTTTGTTACGTGATCCTCGGTAATCCAGACAGCATTGGAAAGACTTCGTATCCGGAAGGCCATGTCTTCGAAATATTCAGCGTCGAATGGCTCATCCTCGTCGTCATCGTCATCGTCGTAGACCGTCGGGTCGGCCATAATGGATCGTCGTGGTAGGTTGCGAAAAGAACCACACTAATACGCAGTCTCTTTATGAAGGGACGTGCAGGCTGAGTCAAATACCAACCGAATCATTCCCTCGAGTTCCTTATCCCAAGCCGTATTCGGCGAACGCTAGGATCATCTAACATGAGTCAGATAGTAAACACTTGAGATGTATATCCAGTCATAAAGTCCCACAGAACTGTTCTCTAGATGCTGTAGTGTAAAAACCGGTGCTCAAATTTTGTAATATATTGTGATCCTATCAAGGGGCGGTTAGCAAACGGCATCTGTGTCGAGAGCATATTAAATTGAGACGAAATAATAGCCCGCCCGTGGCCGCGGTAAGGTGTCGACTTGTAAGGGCGTTTCAGCGACGCTATATTTCGCCATCTGGCACTGTGACCTCTTCATAGCTGAGCCCGCCAGCTTCTGGAATGTTCCGGATTGAAATCCCACTGGATATCCCAACTCTGGAATATGTCAATGTAACACCGCAGATCAAGGCCGAACCTAACTCCCTTTGACTGAGATGACCATATTAATGGCTACTCAATCGTTCGGCACATCACTCCGGTCCTTCAGGCTTTACGACGTGTTCTTCACGCTATGGCGCGACTGAGGCGCGAGTAGGCGCTGATATTCATCACAGCAGGGCAGAAACAAAAGATAAAAAGCACCGAATTTCTCAAATATCGGAAGCTCTCATTTTCACTCATAGCGCATGGCACACACGCGAATTGAATACTGCACACAAAAACATCGGAAACGACGGAAAATCGGTAGATCAAAGGTACCGTCTGTCGCTGTAAAATAGAATTTCTGTTTAACTTTTAAGAATTAGTCTTTGTAGAGATGTTATGGAACCGCTAACCTACAGTCACGATCCTCCCGCTTCTTTTCCCACCGCCTCCGCCATCTCTCCCAGGGTATTGAATTTCCAGGTCCACTTTTGATTTCCTTCATCGGACCCCATGGAAGCTCCCTGCCGGTTGATCCAGGTACTCCGTATTCCCAGGCTGCTAGCAGGTTCGACGTCATGGAACAAACTCTGTGCCACCCACAGCACCTTCTCTTTCGTATCTTGCCGGGTGGGTGTATCCAGAAGGTCTTTTTGGATGACGTCAAGGGCCGTGAGGAATCCGGAGAGCGCAGGCTTATAGCTGTGGACATCCTGCGCCGTTAGAATGAGAGAAAATGGGGACCGGGACCCAGTGGTTTTCTGAGGGAACCAATAATCATGTGGGTTAGGGTCAGGGCAAGCGTACAGAGGTGACGAGACTGCAGACGGATCACCGGTAGAAAGTTTGGCATGCGTGTGGGCAAAAGAGGTACGGTCGACATTGGATAGGACGACAAGTTTGTAGTGTTTGGCGAGGTCATGGAGAGCCCGGGAACTGTCCGGGAAAATTGACCAGTTCTTGATGGAGTTGCTGAATGCAACATGGGCGTCTGGAGTGCCTGCGATAACAAGCTTGCCGTAGAGATTATCTAGGTGTTTTTTCAAGACCTCGTGAGCCTTTTCCAATACATCTGTGTACAGAAGGTCCGGCTGCGCGACCTGGATGACCTTTTCTGCTGACTCGAATTCCTTCAGCACGTCTGTGCGGGACCATTTCGCGGAAGGATAGCGGGATAATAGGGGCTGCATCGCATCGTAAATACCACTCTCCCAATCCTACGAAGAGCATGAGAATGATACCCGTCGATGAATTTCAAGTAGATATACGAACCGCAAGGGTCCCGTAAACATCGAAGACCAACACTTTGAAGTCGGTTAACTTGGGAGCACTCTCAGCCATGATTCTTGTATCACGAGACTGCGGTGATTGTATAAGACAAAAGCAAAGGCAGGTCGGAGTAAAATCAGATTTCACAGATCATCATGAAGAGTTCTCCCACGTCCGTATCTCTGACCCGAATGCCGTCGTTCCGACACTGAATTTGAAAATCATTTCATTCTATATTCACTGCGTAAGCAAGAATCAGCAAGACGAAAGACAGCTTAGAGAGAGCGGAGGCGGTGGGCACGACCAGAGTACGTGGCAAAGGAGTATTCGGACTTAACCGGCGACGCTTATCGATGGATCGACTTTGGACTAGGCTTCTTCAAATTTGAATAATGTTGAACCGATGATAGGCTTGACCTTCCCGTGTTCAACAAACTTACACACGAGTTTGAAGTCTGAAAGCTCGAGATTCATTCTCATAACCCTAGAGAGGGTACTGTCAATACGAAGAGGGCAGAACAGATGTGCTAGTAGATTATATCATGGCCTATATGTTATTGAGGACCTGACCCAGAGGTTGAAGACCCTATATAGAACTGGTGTAAACGTACGTTCTGGCCGAAGCCAGATGCGATGGATCATGGGTGAACAGCAAAGGGCCTTGTAGAACTGTTCTGAACAGATTCAGCACCCGTAAAACAACGCACCGAACGAGCACGTCCATAATAACATGGAATCTAGGTAGTGGAGGATTTTCCTCGAAGTTTTCATGGCGTTTGGTACAATCGACAACTTCGTTCGCCCCAAGATCGCCGACAAAATCTTAGTTCTTCACTAACGTACTTGTGAAGACACAAGAGGCACGAAGTGTTTTGGCAATTTGAATGGAAGAGGAGCCAATGGATGGACTCACGCCGTTGACGAATACAGTTTGACCTGCCTTGAAGCCTCCGACATTAACGAGACCTTATAGTGCTGTGAGTCCCATAACGGTGATTCCAGAAGCTCGTGTAGAGCTGACGTTCTGATCAAGCACTCGGCAGGGGTACGAGCGTATTCTTGCAAAGTACCCTGACGAGTCTTAAAAGACAGTACTAGAAGTGTGGTTGATGAACGTACCACCGACGAGCAACTACAAGCATGCCTGGAGAGATGAAACCAGGAAGGTCATCACCTTTCTTAAATTCGGAATTATGGGAATCCTCAATATGACGCCGAAAATTTCGTACAGGTCGTCCGGTAAAAACAAATAATATTGAGCAGGACTTGCATGAGCTTCTACTCACTGTAAATGATGAGCTAAGTTCATTGTTACTGAATTGATACCTACGTTGAGTTCAACGCTGCAGCCTGTGCCTTCGCAAGGACATCGCCTTACTCCAGTTTTGGAGACTGGCCAGTGGTCTTGAGAACAAGTATGTCGTTGGGCTCATATGTTATCCCCCCGATAATCCAAGCACGCCGTGTCAGAGAAGCCATTGGAAGGCGATGTAATTGTTTTTACCCCAGACCGCCAAGTCCTCCGTGGATTGGGATAACGAAACCAGGATTATGTCGCAGGAACCATCGACGCAGTAGCAATTCAAATGTCATACGGCATCAATATCCCAAGCTGGATGCCTCAGTAAAAATACCTTTCTTACCTTCCTCCTTGTCGTCGTCATTCAATGTTCAATGTCGGTCACCGCCAAGAAACCGATGGACCGAGAGCTAGCTTCGACGAAGAGAAGTGAATTATATCTGTCGTACTGTCTCCCGGACGTTCTTCTACGTTGATGATAGCTTGGGCTTGTTGACCTGTTCGACAACAAGGAACGAACAACGTTATGTGCTTGCCGATAGACTGGTTTTTGTTCATGAACGATAAAGGTACGTGGGCAAGTGCGAGTCGTCGTCGTCTTCCATGGTGGGCGTCATTAGAAAGGATGGCTCGGAACAGCCCGAACGATATTCCTCCGTCGTCTTGTCATCACCCTGTCCAATGGCGACATTATCGACGCCTATTGGTGCGAAAATGCTTATCTCGGCTCGTCTGGGACTCTGGGCAAAACTTCTTGGACGTCGTCCAGCCCCATGTGCTTCTCATTTCACAATGCCTATAAGGGCCGCGATTCTAGCACAATTGTCCAGTTTCTTGTGCTAAATGGCCCCCCAGACTCAACAAGCTTGGATTATCGATAGGAAGGGAGAGCCCAAGGATGCACTGTCATTCAGGATTGATTGGCCGGTGCCATCGAAGCTGGCGAAGGGCGAGGTTCTTGTCAAGGTCCAGGCTGCCGCGCTGAATCCTATGTACGTGTTTTTTTGGCCTGTCGCGAGTAAAGATTGCTCAAGAATCGACTATATGCGCATAGTGGGTACAAGCTTATGCGCGCCTTGCCTAATTTTATCGCAAGGAGACCCATTCCGGCCGAGTACGACCTTGCTGGGATCATCGAGGACCCGAATGATTCTCAGTTCACGAAAGGCGACAACGTGTTCGGCGTAATATACACTTGCGAGTCCTTGTCGCTTTCCTCGATGTTTAAATTTCTGAATTACACTCAGCGACGTCGCTTCAGACGAGACAAGGTGCTCTCCAGCAGTATGCTGGTATGGCCGGGTACCAGCTGCCTATCTGATTCAACGACCTGAAAATATCACATTTATTGAAGCCGCTGGGGTCACGTTAGCTGCAGAGACAGCGTGGCAAGCTCTGTTCGATTGCGCAGGACTCGAGGCCGGGCAAATTGTTTTCATCAATGGCGGAAGCTCTTCCGTCGGTGCCTTTGCTATCCAAATTGCCAAAGTCAAAGGCGCGACTCGTGTTATTGCGAGCGCGTCGGGCCAGAACGAGGAATTTGTCAAGAGCCTTGGTACCGATGAATTCATCGACTACACGAAGCAACCCTTGCACGAATATCTTGTGCAGAACCGGCCATCTCCAAAATTCCATATCATCTTGGACGCGGTGGCATTAAAGGACCCATCGTTGTTCACATACAGTCCTGCCTACCTTGCACTGGGCGGAACCTTTGTTTCATGCGGCGCAATCCAAGGAGTTCACCCCTTCAGCCTGGTTTTGAAGACGGCTTTGGCGATGTTCTGGCCTTCATGGCTGGGTGGCGTTCCTCGTTCATACAGGTAAGCCTGTTTCATGTTTCATGACGCCTATGTCTCACTTTTTTTTCCGCAGGACTGTTAGACTAGCCCATGACGCATCGGTATTAGAAGCATTAAGGCAGCTCCTTGAAGAAGGAAAGATCAAGCCCGTCGTAGATTCTGTGTACGAATTCAAGGATATGCTGTCGGCTTATGAGCGTATCATGACATCGAGAGCGAAGGGCAACGTTGTCGTAACGGTGGATTCCTGATGATGCGGATCCGAATAATCAAGTTAGTCTTTCGATTCCCTATGGCTGTACTTCGGATGTATTTACCTATTGAGTGAGTATTGGGATTTCCTCGTAGTTATTCGAACGACACGTTAGAAGCATTGGTCCCTACATGGATGCAGAAGATGTCATCGTTGCCAGGAAGATGTGCTAATGGAAAGGCAATCCTATCGACGGGGGCGGAGTCGGCTGAGTTACATAACTCTCCCCTATCTTTGTTTTACCCCTTATACGCTGCCCCATGCCATCTACTACCACCACCACCATCTAAATTTTGCGATGATATGTACACAACCCTATGCTCCCTTGTCGAATGACCCGCCTCCTGCAGACGCAGCCCAACTCGATCTCCTCTTTCGCCTTCGAATAATAGAGCAACTGCAAGCGCTCGCCTATCCTCATATCCACCACCACCGTCCTGACGACCATATAATCGACATCCTCAACTGGATAGCTTCCTGCTTCGCTCGGAATGCCTCAGGAGACGCGGTATCAGTCGCTTTTTCCGCGTACCCCGGTCTCATTACCCTCTACATTGCCAATAACCACAATAGTCCACACACCGATACTGTCCGGGACTGCGTAATCCTCTTCCTATCTACCTTGCGTGCAGTGCTCTCTGATGACGGCGTTGCGCCGGAGGTGGCATCTCGGATGTTTCTCCGCATGGTTGTGGATATTGCGCATGCGAGGATACAACGTAAAATAGACCTCGTGGGACAGACGGAGGAGGGACCTGGTCAGACAGCGTATCACTTCACGAACCTTGTGTCGCTATGGCTTGTATATCGGCCAGAGGGAGAACAATCGCGGGGGTTCTTGAATATGGCCGTGAACTACGGTGGAGACTCGGCTCGTGCAAACGAGTACCTGATACAGTCTTTTCTTACTTTGGTGAACCTATCGCCCGAGCATGATAAGTTGGACGCGGACAAGCGATATACCTTTCTCTCTTCTATAATCACCGCCTGCAGCTTGTTGGTCGGGTCCACGTTCTTTGACGACCTTGTAAACTACCACTCCTTCCGGTTATCTTTAAAGATTCAGGATCGTGAGTGTTACGTTACTGTGCCCTTCATGTACTCAAATGTCCGCAGGGATTTTTTTACACAAAATCTTTCGTCGAATATCCCGCATCGCAGCTTATAAGAGCGGTGCAATGCAATTTGCCTATCTCGGAATTCCTTTCATTCGGCAAGTCCTCGGTGTTTCGCCGCAAGGCGCCATAAACATGAAGCTTATAAGCGAGCCTAATGCTTCCTACCCTTTATCCAAGACGCACCATTGGCCATACTCCCCATCCGACCACATCCCCCATATCCTCCTTGACACTGAATTGTCGATTCACTCACGACAATCAACCGACGAAAGCTCAAGTTCAGAAGGGAGTCATACTCTTCGCACCGAACTTTCACAACTTGATAGTCAGCTACGCAACGAACTTCTGCAATCCGAACTTCTGGTCAATGTATGGGAGCAAGGCGCACCGGTCAACACCAAGTTTCACTCGGAGTTACAGTTGATACATTACTTGGAAGAGAACCAGGTGGATGTGGCTTCTCAAGCGTTTGGGACATCCAAACCCGTGTGCTGGACTTGTGGATGCTATATCGATCACCTACAGTGCTCTGACATCGAGGGAGAGGAAGAGGAGGAGGAAGCGGAAGCGGCAGAACGGCGATGGTGCCATTCAAAAGGATCTAGAAAAGTTTACCACGGGTGGATGATACCCCCTTCTGCTAAGAAGGATACAATAAATGGTTTATTGGAAGGCTCGCAGCGGGAGATGGAAAGAATCGTAGAAGAGGTTGCTTTTGATTGTTATTTTTAGACTATTCGTTGAAATGTATATACCCAGGGGTAAATGTACCAGTAGATAGCAATACCAGCTACAGCTTCGACACAGTGAATGGGAAGGGTGACGTGCTTGGTACTTCCACGTGGAATCCTTTTGCCCTCCAGTGGTTCTCAATCGCAAGCAGACCATCCACAGTGTCAACGACTGTCTGTGCCCAGGGGATATACGAGTTTGCCTTGAGTCCGATGGCTTTCTCGATTTTTCCCCGGTCCACGTTGAGGGTATAGGAAGGCCAAACTGGAGCCTTCGCTGGGTCAGCGAGACGGTACTTCAATGCCGGTCTTTCCTGCGCCATGATTCCAAGGGCAGTCTTGTATGAAGACTGGTGTGGCGAGACGATAGCGAACCTCTTTCGGGGGGCAGGTAGAGATTCAAGGGCGAGCAGGTGTGCGTGGGCCACATCGCGGACGTCGATGGCGCCATTTTGGAGATAAACTGGAAAGTGGACGTTGTCAGGCCGAAGAAGCGCGTAAAGGTAAGCATTTGACGAAAGAGATTTGTAGTTGAGTTCGGGCAACAATTGCTCAAATCCTGGGGCGAAAGGCCCAAACGTAAGGCCTGGCCCAACTGCATCACTTGTTAGGTTCTGAGCTTAATAGAAGAGGAACTCACGAACTCACGAATTGAGATGTTGAGCTCAGGATGCGATTCGCTGAATTTCATAAAGACTTGGTCCGCAAGTTTTTTGGCAAGCAGGTAGGTCAATCCGTTGTTTGTGTGCTTGGCATCTTCACATGTTACTGGGAACCAATCTACACGGGGTATTAGGAATCAAGGAGCAACGTTATGTATGTAGATGGTTATCTTACTGTCAGGTCCATAAGGCCCTCCAACAGGGAAAGTCGCGGCGGAGCTCGTGGCAACGATTCGGCTCACATCTGCCTTGACTGCCGCATTCAAAATGTGTAGAGAGCCCTCGGTAGCATCCTGATAGGAACGGATAAACTCTACGCTGTCACCCCAGAAAGCTTGCTTACCCTGATAGTCCTCTCTGATTCAGCACCAGGTAAAGGTGCGGCAACGTGTATGATCCCGTACACTCCTAGGTGTATAACGTCAGTGAGATCTTTGCGAAATTAAGGATCCAAACCTTTAAGAACATTGCTAAGATCACCACCGAAGATATCTGGGATATCAACAACCTCGATATTCTTGTGCTTGGATAGTGCATTGCGCAGGAGAGCAACCTTCTTGCCTCGAGCGGAGCTAGGGTCGTGCGTGAGTCCCTTAGGAGTCTAAACCGATTTAATGGTGTCGCACGCTCTAACCGAATACCCTGAATCTAAAAGCTGGACCAGGACCTGGAAGCCAATGAAACCAGTGCCTCCAGTTACCTGTGTACATGGCTGTTAGAGACGTGCATCGACGAAGAGCTGGGCATGCTGACGAAGATAATCTTTGAACTATTGCCGCAGGACATCGTTCGAGTGTCAGGAAGAGGGGTGAGTTGCCTGGCTGTCCAAGACATGGTACAGACTCCGCGCATAGGCTCCGCGCTATCATAAGATTTCTAACATGTACCCACCACGCCACGGTTTTTCGTTATCCTTACATATACAGTAGCGTGTTTTGTTTCGTATGAGATGCAGAGTCCAGCACCACCATCAAAGTACTAGTATGCGGCGTTGTCAGATTAATGTGATCGGAATGGTGTTTGTTGCTGGCATTGTACGAAATCATTGGCGTTAGCACTGTCTAAGAAAAGGAGTTTACGGTCAGTAGGCAATTTCCTGAGAGAAAATAGCAGGAAAGCACCACCCCGTAATTTATTTTTCAAGTTCCGTTGATTGTGATGGAGGTGAGACGACCTTCTCAGCTGTTGGCAAAGGATAATTCAATTCAACTCTTCTCCCGTCCCGTTGCGAATATCAACGTTGTCCGGCCTCGTAGCATCAGCCTTTGATAACACTGCATACACGTACTTGCAGAAATGGAATGCGGTACCAAAGGAATGCCCGAGGCGCGTCCTGTTGCGGGTACTCGCTGACAGACACGTCGAGCCAGACCTATTCGCTATCAAGTTACAGCGCAAGTCCGGAGGTCCGAGGACTAGTGACAACAAAGTCATGATGAACTATTCTCGTACACCCGCCCCTTGCACAGATAACTCCTTAGAGAAGAAGGAGTTCCGTCAGCTATCGAAGGATGTGATAATACTTACTGCGAACTCAGCGAACTCACCGGAAATGTCACGTTTGACTCAGAGAGTCGGATTATACGTCCTGAACTTGATTGTTCGGGAGTGTGAGTGCATGAGGACCAAAGTAGCAGGATAAATAGTCATGCCCGTATCTTAGAAAAATTACCCAGCATCAGCAGCAGCAGAACCCAGAGGGCATGTGGTGGTATGGGTGCCGAAGAATCGTGGGAAAATATGCTAAGACTTCGCTTGAACCGGGCCGACAGCCGTCATTCTTTTTTCAACATGGCAGACGCCAAATTATCAAAGAAACAAGGCGTAAAGCGCAAGAGTCACACTAAATCTTCTTCTTCGAGGAAGAAAATCAAAATACAGCATAATAATGCCGACGATTTGGCCTGGACAACTGTCAAGCGACCTTTCGAGGCTGGTGTCGGGGGTGACGATGGCATCCTGGAACTGGAAGAGGTCGAAGATGTAGAAGTCGTCTACGAAGAAACTGAAAAGGGGAGAGTTGCACGGTTCAACGTAGGTGTTATATGTCTGTGACATATGCCAGCACTGAGAAAAACGTAGGTCCTGGAGCGGCAAGTATCCGATGAAGAAATTGAAGCCGGATCGCCTTCGAAGGCATTGAAAGATGCGGAAGACAGGGACAACGAAGATGAAGCAGTAATTGAAGACGTTATTCCTGACTGTATGCTATGTCTCTCGTATATGTAGTTTGCACTAACCATCCTACAGCCAAATGGAATAGCTTCTCGTTGCATCCTCATTTGTTACGCGCCCTCCACCTCAAGAAATTTCTGGAGCCAACACCGATACAGGCGGCAGCGATTCCATTTGCCATTCAAGGGCATGATGTCGTTGGTATCGCCCAGACAGTGAGCTTCTTGCGACTGTTCTTTTTTTTTTTGTTAATTAATAGGGTACAGGGCTCTGGAAAAACCCTTGCGTACGGACTTCCTATTCTTCATTATCTTCTGTCAAACCCTGCCCCAGCCACTGTCGTGCGACGTCCTGCCCGTGCCCTCATCCTTGCGCCTACTCGCGAACTTGCTCTACAGGTTTCCTCACATCTCAATGAGTGTCTCAATACCACGCACCAGGAGAAGAAGCGCGACCACATAGCCAAGAAGCCACCAATTGTCAGCGTTGCTGCAATTGTGGGCGGGATGTCTTTGCAGAAGCAACGCAGGGTTCTTGACAGAGGTGTCGATGTACTAGTAGCAACACCGGGCCGATTATGGGATATAATGGAAGATGTATGCTTCTTTCTAGTACATCCTTGATACTCTCTAATAGCCCCTAGGACGACCAACTGTCTAGGGACATCAGAGAGCTGAAGTTCTTAGTCCTGGATGAAGCCGATAGGATGATAGAAAACGGCCATTTTGCCGAATTGGAGAATATTCTCAGACTAACACTACGGCAGGAAAAGTGTGTTTTAATGTTCTGTGTTGAAGCACACGCTGAACGAGCCACAGCGATGAGCAGATCCCCGGTGACGATGAAGAACCGGAAGCAGAGAACAAAGATAACGAGGAAAGCAACGCAATGCAGACATTTGTATTCTCAGCTACTCTGAGCAAGGACCTGCAGCGGAATGTCAAGAAGCGTATGCGACCGCGAACGGGCAAAAAGAAACACGGCGACAAACCTGCGTCAACTCTAGGTGAGTGGCTCTAGTGCGCGCTGTCTATAAAGCACTGAAACGATATTAGACGAGCTCCTACTTCGTCTGGACTTCCGAGATCCTGAGCCCGAAGTGATTGATCTCAGTCCGAAAGGCGGCGTCGTTTCGACACTCAAGGAGAGCAAGATTGAATGTCTATCTGCCGACAAGGTCAGTGATGTCTCTAACATCATTCGCATGGATATGTTCTCAGACACATCGCAGGATGTTTATCTCTACTACTTCCTCCTCAGGTATCCTGGTCGATCTCTTGTCTTTCTTTCATCGATAGACGGGATACGGAGGCTTCTTCCGCTAACGGAATTCTTGAATATCAAAGCTTTTCCGCTCCACTCACAGCTAGAGCAGCGACAACGACTGAAGAACCTTGATCGGTAGGTGGCTTCATATCTCATCTACGTGCCAGGTTCATAAATAATCAAAGGTTCAAGTCCACGCCCAATTCTTGTTTATTGGCTACCGACATCGCCGCTAGAGGATTGGATATTCCTGCAGTCGATCATGTTATACATTATCAGATCCCGCGTTCCGCAGATGTATATATTCATCGCAATGGGCGAACTGCTCGTGCCATGATGTCTGGATTTAGCATGCTGTTATGCGCTCCTGATGAACGAAGGGTAGTCAGGGCTTTACTTGGCAGCATCGGTCGAGGTGCGCTGTTTTCCCATCTTCTCTTGAACTAGTACTCAATGGATATCAGAGGAAAACGAAGTCCCGGAAATGTCCGTCGAGTTGGGGCTGCTCGACAAGCTCAAGCCGCGTGTACAGCTGGCAAGGCAGATTGAATCTGCCCATCACAAGGCGAAGAAGGCCAACCATGAGCGGAATTGGATGAAGGAAACTGCCGAGGCTATGGAGATCGAGCTCGGTTCCGACTTTGACAGGTAGGTTTGAGCTCCTTCCGTGAGGGGCAGCTACGCTGACGCGACTTGGTACAGCGAATCTGAGAGTGAGAACCCAAGCAAGCAGAAGCTGAAAGCCAAGAATGCAAAGGTCACCGCTATGAAGTCGGAGCTGAAGGCCATGCTGGCTCAACCGCTTATTGCAAAGGGTATCTCAACTAGGTATATTACGTCGGGGAGCAGGCCCATTGTCGATGATTTGATTGCAGGCGAATGTAAGCACATATCTGCTGGATGTCTGCGCTTTGTATCTGATCCTAATTGTTCTTAGATCACGAGGCGATGTTGGGTGTTCGGAAGTCGGAGGCCAGGACTGACCTAGCCCTAGCGAAGCAGAAGCGAAAGAAGAAATCTATTGTCAGTGTGGAAGATGGGGATGACGGGGAGGAGTGGCATGGCGTAGGAACTTGAAACTTCCAACAAAAGTATTTCTCTGGGGATTGTGAATAGTCGCGTTTGCCCCCCTCTACTTCATCAGGTATCTGTTCGATCTCCCAACACTGGCGTGCACCGTTTCCGATATTGGACGCGAATTTGTAAGTGCTTAAGGAAGATTATCGTCCCAAGGACCTTGTGCTTTGTGTTCATCCATACTGAGCCAGTGTCGGGTAATTATAGCCCGAGAATGGAATGCACATTTCGCTACTGGACTGCCAGATATTTTGCTCTCACTTCTTGCAGCACGCATTTGGTGACCAGCCAGTATCCGTAAGCACCCATCAGTGCCTACTGCCCGATTCCGATCCGGTGACCGTGACTTGGCTATCAACGATGATCATCGTCACATTTGTACGCTAGATTTAACTTACCATTAATTCGTATTGACTCACTAAACACAGATTAGACATGGAGAGTCAACAGATAATCCAGTAAGGTTCCTCTTTTCTTTCCCACTTCGCCAATCCAACTCGATCTCGATAGAGAGCTGTCTGGGGTGGGTGGAAAGACGCCCCGCTCTCTGATTTAGGCGCGTTTTTCCGCTTTCACTACAGAGGCCGCCGAATAAACTACGATCACTAGGGCGCAAGGTTCGTCCCGAGATGATCAACAATTTTCTGTCCCTAAGAGTGTTCATTATTCGTAGCAAGCCAGAGCGCTGGGCGAATATCTCGCATCAACAAAAATCGACGTGATTTATTGTTCTCCTTTACTTCGGGCTTACCATACAGGAAAAGCCGTCCAGGACGGCCAGCCAATCCCGCCACCTCTCAACCTCAACCCCAACCTCCGCGAGCAGCACTTTGGTATCGCCGAAGGATACCCTTGGTGTTATACATTTCCAGATGGCATGTCTCGTGACGAATGCTACAAAAACAATATCTTCCCGGCGTTTTTCGACCGTTTGAGCAAGTTTCCAGGTGGCGAGAGCGTCGATGAGCTAGAAGAACGGACGCACAAGGCAATCAAGGAATGTATATTTCCTCACCTCGCAGAAGAAGATGGATTTCATATCGCTCTGGCAAGCCATGGCTTATGCATTGGAGAACTCGTCCCCGCGTTGTTAAGTTACGACTCAAAACACAGTAGAAATGAGTTGTACACAGGATTGATGAATACGGCTTGGACGCGAGCGGTTATCTCTCTTGATGCTTATATTTGTCACGGGTCTCGATAATGCCGTGCTGGCTGACTTGTGTCCTTTCTCTGTTTGAAGCCTTCAGACCAAGGACCGGTGGATTCCAATAACCCATTGCCACTCAGCGTCAAAGTTACTCACATCGACCAGGAAGATCATCTTATGGACCTGGTAGTAAACGTTTCTTGACCCCTCCATTCCGTTTCTTACTCACTTGGCACAGTACGACACTATGGAAACCGATGACGTTGTCAACGACGAGACGAAGATGGAAGCATTGGCATTCTTTGGAGGAGCCCATACCAATTAGGCTAAAATATGATTGCTATGTTATCAACAAGTTAATTTTCAATCCATGCACATCTTCGCACAAATGTGGCAGAAATATCTTGAAACTGAGTGCCATCACATTCTGTTTTCAAGCCGACTTCGTCTCGCATTCTCTAACAATAATTTAGTCCCGGAGAACCTGAAGCAGCGGTGCCAGTGAGGACCACGATACCAGAAGTCCTAGCAATTCCCGTGTTGGCATGGTGTCAATCACACAAGTTACGACAGATATCGGTATTATAGGGAAGTGCTAGTTCCGGGTGTAACCTTGTGTAAGAGTCTAGTCATGATGCGCACTTGGAGGAAACCTGAAGTTAGTCTATGTAGAACGCCGGCGCCACCCGATCAATCGATTCCATCAACGTTCATTAAAAGATCACTCCTCACCAAAAGTTCGACAACGTATCTCCGTGCTTTCAGTTTGAACGCCCTCCGGCCAAAGTCTAGTAACGCATCATCAAGCGACAGTGATTTTGCTCTGGCAGCCAAATTTAATTAATTTCTATGATCGACACTTGAACGCCACCAGTTGGCCACCAGATGACCTCACTGTCCTATCATTTGAATTTTGGTGGCGACTTGTGTCGATCATACACTCTTAGCGTTTAGGAAGGAACTTGGTTTTGTTAGTCTTCGTGGCTCCTCAACAGAACCTCAACGACGTACAGTATGCGGTCCGAGCCCCAATGAGGACTCAATACCGGAATTCTACGTCCCCACGAAACGTGTCACAAACCGTAACAACACCCGTGCCGTGCTGCTGTTCCACCAGATTGAAACTGGGAACCCTTCATGGGTTTAATATTACTACAGAGACCAACGGGAGATTTATGTCAGCTTGGGCTTCGCGAGCAAAATCCCTGTCGCCTGATAGTGCGTTGCTAGTAAACTGAGGTTCGAACTACAAGCAAGGAGACGCGTCGGCGTCTTTCCCGTGAGTTGCCCAGTGAAAGTCTAGCGAACAGGTTTACTCACTCCCAGATACCAGCAGGCCATGCGATTTGCATAATTTGTATAAAATGGATTCATTTCTGAGGCTGACTACATCGTTCCTTCGCCGCTGGTCGGAAAAAAATATGTTATCTCTCCCTCTCGTGCTTCTCTCTCTCCATGCGCTGGCCGTGTACAGTGCTCCTACATTAAATGACAATGATATTGCAGTAAGCCATCCTAGGTTTCCTGGATCGATTGCAGATATTAAACTCAATCATTGCTCTTAGGTCCTAAGGCGAGCCGGAGGGACGGTCAGTCTACTTGCTTTTTGATTTGAAATTTGTCAGGCTACATCATAGTACGCAGATACATAGTCTTACGCTCCGCCGTGAAGAATATCATCAACTCAAAAAACGTGACGTCGAGATCTGCAATGTGCCGGCAAGAGGCGATTATAAGTGTACTAAAAAGTATCCATCGACGAGTACAGTGAGAACCTGCCCCAATCTCCTCGCTCGCCCGCCTGACCTTTTGTCTAGGAACCCGGGGGGCGCCCTGGCGGTTCCAGGGTGGTGGCGGCCAATCCGCCGGGATTCTATAAAGACCCGAGCGGATCGAGTTCCGAGCCCGAGCCCGACAGCGAAAACCCATCCGACCCGGATTTTTCTTACCATAGCGATTCATCTCAGGAGAGACAAGACCTGCAGGATGAAGAGGAGATGGAAAAGTATGAAAAACAAGATGCGAAGGGAAATCACTGTGGTATGTCTAATCTCTGGTACCTTGATTCCGATGTCCGATGATCGTGTATCTTGTGCTTAGACCATCTTGTGGAGTTGCAGACTGTGGGCGCCATCTTGAATCAGTATTGCACCACTCCAGGTATCTCTATAGCCAGGGCAACAGACATCCGTGACTATCTAAACAATTCGGACAAAAACCTGTATCTCATCAATGGAGATGTCAACGTAGCTGTATGTTAATTGTCTTCTGTATCTCCTCCCTGTTTATTCACTGTTCACTTACAGAAAGGTGCCGCAACTAGGCGCGCCCTTTTAAGACTCGTGAAGCCAGGGGACCGTCGCCGTCTGACCTACAAAAGTAAATTCGACAAACCCATTTGGATTGACGTCGTTAAATATCTCGAGGCAAAGGAATCCGTTGCAAGAACTAACGCAGCTTGGATTAAAACTGCTTCGGGACTGACTGAGGATGTTGATACAAAAATACATGAGATATATGAAGATGCTCTTGCGGTTGCGCGAGCAATGAGCCGCTAGTGAGCCACTCATAAGTACCAGTAGCATTTGAGGGCCAACACGCGTCGGGCATCGAATTAACACTTTGTATCTACCATTTCAATGAATTCAAGATTCAACTACGATCTATGTTTATCTACTTTGTTCCCATTCATCGTTCACACAGGATCTTAGCTAACTTCTCGCAAGATCCCACACATGAAATCTGGCAGCAAATTTTTTGCTCCATACAGTAGAAGAATAACTGTCATTTGCTGTTGGTGGAAGGTAGCCCAACCTCATCCATGCGGCCGGGTGTCGTGTACGGTGTCTTTACTGGCCCGGAGGCACGGCACCCGTTCGTTGGGTAGATGGCTCAATTCTGTCTCTACGGCGGATGAAACCGAAGGCTAGTCAAGTTATACACGCTCTGTCCCCGTCTCACCTGGTGGCACTTTTACTGGGGAGATGGGCAAGGATTGGTAGATTGGCGTCAAGAGCATAAGTTATGTCAACGACGGCAAGTATGGGTAAATCAATCAGTGCTACGTATTATAAGCGTGACCAAACATACACCGGCTCCCCTTTAGTGTTTACGTGTAGTGCAGTGTTCTTTCTGAACAAAAATTTGGCCACGCGGGAAAACCTCTCAAGCCATCCAACCAGTCACGTTCTTTCCTCTGACCCCCTCCACCCAGTACAAGGCCCGTCAATTCCTTCTCTTGACATCTTGGTATTATAACAGTGATGTTCAGCGTATGTATGCTGAGGAAGCGACGAGCGGGGTATTATCAGATGTCATCCATAAATATCCGACATGGCAAATCACTAGACTGGAATGATAATTGTGTAATTGCAGCAATGGGAGAGGGGGCATGGAATGAAGAACGTAGAGCAAAGTCACCGGTCAACTCCAACATCCAAATTGGACTGATTGAAATTTCCGTATTCGCTACAGCGGCGTTGTCCTTCCAAAGCAGCAATAAAGTGCTGTCACCCGGGCCCCTGCATCTGTGCGAGTTGCTGTTTAATGCGCCTCAAATCATACTGGGGACTATACATTATGATTGAACGAAGGTATACCGTGTCGGCGACGCGAAGTGATTATTGCGGTAAGGAAACCTGATGAGCTACGCAACCAAATAACATAACCTGTAACGGTGGCCCGCGCCTTCTTTGGGGGGATAGTAACGGCAGTGGTCGACGTCACAGTCTCAATGGTTCCCTCCTCCCCACCCAAATTCGAGCATCGAGGATTATGACGCATAGAGCACAAGGCTCAGGGGGAACACGTCATCCAACCGTTTCGCAGAGCTGCAGGATGAGGATCGAAAAGACGGGTTTCTCGTCCATACCACGTCTTAATATCGCTTAATAAGCAATGTCCAATATCTATCTATACCGTCGAATTCGTAGAGATATCGAGGAAGAATACCAAGGAGACGAGGAAGATCCAAACAGTGGAGTCAAGTCGGGACGGATCTGCTGACTGCTTGCAGATGTGCTGGACATGTGTAAATGAAATTGCCGATGTGGAACGTCTGTGGTGACTAGATATCGACGAGGGTATGTTGGTGGACGTTGAGTTGGATTTCGGAGGCCGAATGTTTGACCCGACAGCCGGTATCCTTGTCCGAGTACGCTATTTCCCGCAGTCGGCCGTATTGCCACTGGAGATCCCACTCTGGAAGGCGTACTGAGCCCATTCGAGATGCATACCGATGATCTTGGGCTTGCGCACAAGCGAATTTAGAATCGCTGAGCTGTTCACCTCGGTTATAGGGGGTCATGGCGACGCTGGTGACTGGCCTATGAGATCTGAGAGACGAGGCGGAACGTGTCGTGGTGTAGGATTGAATTTCGTATGAGGTAAAGAAACCGATGGAGGAGACGATACAGGATCAAGGGCGTTCAAGTTATCGTAGTCCGCGAGCACGTGCTAACATTAGGGCAGGCCTTGTCGTGGCACTGGGCCTGTTAGCGTTTGTCGTTGCGAAATCCTGACACCTTGTAGATCTCTACAATCCACTTCGGCTTGAGAGTTCAAACCTTTGTTGACAGACCAACACCAACTCGTCTCTCCGTGTTGACTCTCACCCGGTAGTCATCTAAACCGAAACTTGGCATATACCCACTCTGACTGGTAGCCCTTCTCGATACCTTGGCTTGGTGCCATTTCCTGTTCCTCTTTGGCCATTGCGCTCCAGGATACAGTCTGTCAGAACCAACTCTCACTCTCACTCCTCCATGTCGGATCCCGTTGAACAGCCAATTTCTCTCGCATCCTCAAAATGGAAGGTATGTATCATAGCGCCGCCTGCAGTGCAAGCTAAAATATGACGCTACGGATCCCAGGACCACCTCTACAAAGACTTAACTCCTTGAACCCGAGTGCTATGCGTCGGTAAGTAGTGATCCAGTACCTCCTGCGGCGACTCGGAAAACGTTCACTCTGATTTTCTAGGTAGATGAAGCCACACGGAAAGCCCGTGAAGAGGCATACGGTGAACGAAGCAATGAAGGACATCCTCGAGGAATACAGCAAGTGCCGGGCATAACGACAAAGCGCTCTGTGAGTCGCAATGGCCTTTCGGGCGAGGTTCTGATTCGACGGATTGTTTAGTGAGATGATTTTCCAGCGGCGAGCACAATGAGGGACCGGACCGTAAATTTTGCTCCATTGTTGGGAGCGGTTTCTTGTCCGGATTCTAGGTCGTATCCCCGAAATTATATATAACAGTGCTCCTGGTCTGCTTATTGGATGATTGTCATGACTGCGCCCAATTTTCTACGCAACGTCTCATTCGAGTCAACCTTGCCGAGTACACTCTTGTAGAATGTTCGAGTCAAACAGCGAGAATCTATCTTTGTATCTTCGTTTGTGCCTCGCGACTGCCATCGAGAGGTCTGTCAGGTTTGGGCGCTCTCCATTCGCTTGCTATTCGTAGTTCATGCACTCCTACCTACCGCCCAAACGTCCAATCACTTGGTGGGCCCGGTTTGCAAATCAGGATTACGTGCGCATCTTCCGGAGAGAAATGCACCCATGATGGTAACGAATTCTTACTAGTACTTACTAGCACACGACCCGGTGCTTGTTATGGATACTTACACTAAACTCGTCAGTCTTTCTACGAACATGATATTAACAATTCCCTTGGTCACCAGGTATCGCAACGCTCTCCGCAAAATATCACCCCACCCGCCCCGGACCCGGTGCGAATGAACGGGGCTTTTTGACGCCTCGTTGTTTCTTCGCAACACGGATTGGGTATACCGATATAAACAAGATGAGTAAGTACCCGTGGCGGAGCCCACGGCCCACGGTATAGCTTCTGCCAATCCGAGTACACACCGTCTTCTATATAAACGGCGCGGCTATCTGCGTTTGTCATGCAACATAGTATGCTCGAAGAATACATAGATCTCGTACAACAGGTGGACAAACCTTTTCTGCTGTGCAGTTTGGTTATAGCCACTGCCTTTCTACTTCTTCGAGGGGCTTTGGTTACCAGAACCAAGGCAAGTCATCGTTACACCGACCTTCCATTGGGTATGACTGATGCCATCCGCCACAGCTAAAAGCCATTCCTACGGTTGGGTCCTCTGGATTCCTGTCGTCCTGGAAAGACTCCTTCAAATCTGTCTTTCACGTTCGAGATATCGTCGGGGAGGGTTACAGAACGGTATATGATATCGATTTGTGTCGGCTCGTATATGAAGTGGCTTATTTTTCTGCCTATGTAGCACTACGGAGGAGTTTTCAAAATACCTCTCCCGGACAAATGGGTGATCGTCGTTACTGGCGACGAGAAGATGAATGATATCCGGAAGGCCTCAAATGAGCAGTTGTCCTTCGCTGATGCAAGCGTAGACGTTCGTGTTTTATGTTCGAGTTGCATGCCACACGATTCATATAATACTGGTTATACTAGAACTTTCAGCTGGACCACACATTAGGTCACAGGATCTCCGCAGACCCCTACGAGGTAGATGTCATACGAGGCCCCTTGACGCGCAATATCGTTGCATGCTTTGCCGATGTCCAGGACGAAATCAAAGCAGCCTTCAATGATTACATCCCGATGAATAAAGGTACGATTGTCATACGGTCTTCCATCAGTTTCTTCCCGTCCTAATATGCTTCAATGCAGACTGGACCGAGATCCCTGCATACGGAACGGCTCTGCAAATTATATGCAGAGCGAGTAATAGAGTGTTTGTTGGCCTCCCTCTCTGTAAGTCGCCTCTCCGTCTCCGGGACTCGTTCTCAGTGATTCCTCAAGGCCGCAATCGCGAATATATTGACCTCAATATCAATTTCACTGTCAACGTTACTGCCTACGCTCATTTTCTCAACCTTTTCCCTTCATTCCTAAAGCCGTTGGTCCATCCCATTTCTACATACACTGCCTATGCTGATCCACAAATCAGAGTCTTGGGATCCGTCTTCACGCCTCGCAGAAACGCCACAGCGAAGATGGAGAAATTCCTCGGTGAAACCGTAAGGGAGCGATTGCGCCAAGATGAGTTACATGGCAAGGATTGGCCGGGAAAGCCTGTGAGGTCCAAGGCATTATTGCTGGGAAAAAACTGACTCATGCGACATCAGAATGACCTTATCTCATGGCTCATTGACGCGACCAAGGGTCACGACGAGAGGCGCACAGTACGTGACTTGGTACTTCGCGTGCTTGTCCTGAACTTTGCGGCTATCCATATGACGTCCATCGTATGTCGTATTCACCCACCTGAGTTAAGTTAGTGCTAACCACATGCCCACGGCAGACATTCACCACCGCTCTGTACGCACTAGCCGCCCACCCAGAATACGTCCAAACTCTCCGGGACGAGGTGGAAGCTGCCATCGCAGAAGAAGACTGGACGAAAGCCGCGGTGGGAAAGACGAACCAGCTCGACAGCTTCATCAAAGAAGCTCAGAGACGGTATGGCAGCATCAATGTCTGTGAGTCTTTACGCTCCCTATCGAGTCTTGAATTGCATTTGAATTTGAAATTTTGGCCAGTCAGTATGGCTCGTTTTGTGAGGAAGGATTTTGTGTTTTCGGATGGGACAGTTGTTCCTGCGGGAAACCACATCGCTGTCGCTACTCAATCGATACACATGGATGAGGTATGGGGTTTCGCTGTAATTGCCGTCCCTTCTTCATTCTTCATCCTTGGCTTTTTTTTTTGACAGGGAAAGTACGATGATCCATTGGAATTCAAGCCGTGGAGATTTCATGATATGAGAAAGGAGGACGGCAAGAGTAATCGTCACCAGATGATCAACCTGGATATTGACTATGTTGTTTTCGGAAACGGACGACCGGCATGGTGAGCCTACGCTAGCCTGTAGTGGTTCTGATACTGATTTTTTTTTCGCAGCCCAGGCCGCTTCTTTGCTGTCAATGAGTTGAAGATCCTCATGTCTTACGTTCTGGTGAACTTTGACGTGAAGATGGATAAGGTTCCCGAAGCTGGATGGTTCCTCTCGGATAGGTTCTTGAATCCAGACAGTAAAGTGCTGTTCAGGAAGCGCGCAACTGTGTGAGGGAGACCACAATTATATATCGAAATACTCAGACTACGTATGCAACGAATTTCCCACGGTGGCCTCCTTCTTTCCGACCATGATGATCATCTCTCTTGCTACCGCCTTATCTCCACCTTTGTGTAATCGTTTTATGCTGCTCGCGCGGCTACATGCCTCGCTTTATTAACGGGCCTAGTACAGCGTCTTTGGCGGGCCACTCTGCTGGTCAGAAGGCTCCTGCTAGCCGGGTGTACGAAGCTGAACCAAACGTTCCACAAAAAAAGAAGTTTTATGTTTAGAGCTCTTGACGTGTTCCCCGCTCCACCACTCTAGAATAAGCGCGATGATACAGCAAGAGAGATTCTCACCTCTTTACGGACATGCTCCGAGCATCGTGTCGTATCGCAGTCATTCCCGTTTTCTCCTCTGCTGCGGCTCTATCCACCAAACCATACCCGTTCATTCGCTCGAAGTGGATGTATCATCCTGTAAATATAACAACTTTTCAAAACCATCTCTTGCGTGTGGCAATTCATTCATCGCTCGTTTCGTTAGGCATAATATGATATATTCAACACTCACAGGATTGAACTTTTGTGCCAGAGTCTTTCACTCCCTTCCATATCGGTCTCGCCCCTCGGATCTTACGCGCACCGGTATGATTAACAGACGCCCCATGTCTGATTGGATTGTGCGTTCCCGAAATTTCTGCTCTGTACTCCTCTCCGATTCGGTGTGTTGCCCTCACGACGGCCGAGTGGAGAGGAACGACACACACCTTACGGGGTCCTCACATATATCCCTGAAAGTCAATGCATTGTTTCGTCGGCAGTCTTACTGTGCTGGATTAGTGGATGACCAGGGAAATCGCATGTCGTTTCACCCTTTTATCAAATCCTGGACTGATCACCACTTAGGAGCATCGCATCTTTGTCTCAGGCGGTCATTCATTCCTTCGACTGGCAGCGTTTCACGCCGATTCCCTGGACACGTTTCCTATAGAGTTGATATCCAGCTAAACTTGGAGGTATGCCGTTGACGCCTATTTGTGCATTGCAGCAAATTCATGATTACTCATGGACGATTCCTGTGACGGAGAAGAAATTGCCTTCAAATAGGGTATCCTGACGGTTGAAATCGTTGTTTTAAATATACCGCAATGTAACTTCAAGACTAAATTGAGGTCTCTGTATAGCTTAATCACCCAAATTTTCCAATCCAGTCGAGCCTTTAGACCGATATTGATATAGGTGAAACGAGCGTCGAGTAAACCTACGGTCAGCCCAATTTCTGATGTAGCTCATTTCGTTTGTTTGTGGAGGAGTGGCGTTGAAATCAACGTCCGTGCATATCTAGCTTACCTCCATCGTCAAAATTATCAGTATAAGGAATGTGGCTCCTGCATTCAGCAGAAAAGATTCATCGCGCTAACCCAATTCTCATCTTCTTCGTCTATCGTCATTAGCGAGGAGAACGGAGCACTTCCAATGAATACGCTTATCTGCTGCAGAAGAATAGTGTCGGAACAAGGATACCTGTCTGACTTTTCCAACTGGGAGATGGCGAATTAGTACCTAGTCACTATTTTGCTATGCGCTGCCAGTAGCTAATGTCAGTGATACCAGTCGAAATACCGCGCTTACCCATGGGAACAAGTGAACTTACCATCCAGGATGTCGGGCCGTTTCCTTATTCTGAACGCACGAATCTTTGCTAACTCTTGATTGAACACAAGGGCCTCCTCCCATTCTTCCTGACGATGGGCAAGGACCCCTGCGTGATGTCATTCTATATAGCCTGAGAGACAGCGGTCCTCGGTACCTATTGTTGATGGAGAAAACCCTGATCAACAGGTAGCCCTAAACGAACCCATCCGATGATGAGGGTTCTCAGTTGATGATCGCTGATGTTTGCTTGCTGACTTTAAGGTATGGTATATCTATCATTGCTTGACTTGTTCAAATTGTTCTGAACCTTCCGACTCCCAGCAAACTCCTATATTCAGGCAAGGCTACTAGATTCGTTCCAATTGTTGTAATCGCTCGTACTATCTTGGAGTGAAGACGGTCGGCTTTGTGAACATGGCTTTCCACCGAAGCTAACTAGTGAGTGAAAGTGGTGGAACCTTGCGTATCTGTGCTCACGCGGCTAGTGAATTAGATGTGCATCGTCAGTCGCTCATGTGGGGTGTCAATCCTTGTCAATTGTTACAGACCATCATGCGCAGTGTTCATCTAGTAAGTTCTCTATTCAGTCTCTTTCCTTGGATGCACGGATCCTTATTTAGGCTACTCGAACAAACCAAACCACCCTATCCATTCATCCTGACATTGGACGAGCATTCAAATATTCAAGTTCACTGACTTCCCGGGACGAGAGCGAGCGCGAGAGTGCGACGTCGGTGAATGGTGGATACATTGAGATGGGTATCGCAGGTTATATCTTGCCGTTACCCTAGTTCGTCCTCCACTTCCCGACGAACTCGTTTTCCTATAACTCCTAACGGTGCCTTTTTATAGATATGACGAAGTTGGTAGTCTCAAGGGCACAGGATTCCATAGAAAGAGTCGTTCATGTATTCTCCATGACCATGTTTCGCTACTTCAGTATTTCAATCGTTGTCTTTTGAACAATATCGCCAGCGCATGGACGATTCGTGTGACGGAGAAGAAATTGCGTTCAAGTTAGGTGTCCTGACGGTTGGGGTTGTTGTTTCAATTGAACGTCCTGCAGTGTAATACATGACATGGAAGGAAAGAAGGCTGAATTGAGGTCTGTGTACAGCATAATCACCCGAAATTTCTAATCCAGTCGAGCGTTTAGGCCTTGGGTCCCGCTATGATACAGGCGAAACGACCATTAAGTAAATCTAAAGTCAACCCAATTTCCGCTGTAACTCGTAATAATCCAGCAGCGCGCTAACCAAATTCTCATCTTCTTCGCTGTCAAATATGACGATGACCGCTTCTATGTCAGTCGGATCGTGTCTCCAAAATTTATATAAGAGTACTCCCGGTCTGTTCATTGGATGTGAGCTCGAAGTCACAAGGGCATAAGATCTGCGGCCACATAGAACCAAAGTCAAATGCCTGTCTCAAATCGCCAATGAAACGCGCCTCAATCCTATCACTTAACGTCCGCAAAAGATCTAGCCGTAAATTCATAGCAAGCAAGCAAGCAGAATGAGTTTTTTTTTAATACATCTCCACCCCTTCCCCTTCACTGATATGCTAATCCAACTTTGCCGCGTCGTCAAAGTTTTCGACCAAGTCTGGGACGTCGTCGTCGTCGTCTTCTTCTGCTGGCTGGCCGGGGCGTTGTTGTTGGATGGCTTGGTAGGATTCGGCGAGTTTTCGGAGGGAGGCTAGGGAGTCTGTGGGTGGTGAGTGGATGGGTGGATGGGGTATTAAGATGGGTGTTTACCTGGGCCAAGCTGGTTGAGTATCCCGGGAACGAGCTCCGTGAGCTCCTTCACGTGGCCTGCGCCGTAGATGGCAAACGTGTTCGCCGACACCGCAGCGTGCACTAAACAACATATCAGACTCTCGCCCTGTCACGACGACCCAGCACACGCACCCTTCGGAGCCGTGAAATGCAAAACATTGCCATCCTCCCTAAACATATTGACCTCCTCCACACCCGAGATCGGCTGCACGTTCAGCTTCTTGAGCGCGCCCTGGAGCTTCTTGTCGTCCTGGGCCGCCGCGGGCTTGCCCTTCCGGACGACTTTACGGCGCACGGTGCCCTTTCCACCTGTCCAATATTCCCAGTCAAAAAAAAACCCTCTTCTCCGATTTCCCGAGTCAGCGCACCTATCCTGTTCGCTGCAGCGGCAGCCTGGAGCTTTGCCAATTTTGCTGGATCCATCGGTCGGTGGGGGCGGTACGAAAAAGATTGGGAGGAGGGGGACGAAATAAGGTTTGGTGTAAATAGGTGCATACAAGGGTAAGAACTCTTTTCTCATGGGCGAGTTCAGCGTACGACCTGCGGTTCCGGGGGATATACCGGCGATTCTGCAGTTTATACTCGACTTGGCGACGTATGAAAAGACGCCAGAGAGTGCAAAGGCGACACCTGAGCTGGTGAGCGCCGGTGTCCTATTTTCTAGGCTTGAGATTGACTGGCGTTGCTAGCTGCACACGGCGCTGTTCAGTGACCAGCCTACGGCGCATGTGTTGATGGCTACTCTCGATGAGGGGACACCCGTAGGATTCGCACTCTACTTTTACAATTTTTCAACATGGATCGGGAGGCCCGGGATCTACGTGCGTCTCCCGCTTACGCTTGCTTCGTCTCTCACTCGCTGCAGCTGGAGGATCTGTATGTATCGCCCGAACACAGGAACCTAGGCGTCGGCAAGGCGCTCTTCATTAAGCTCGGGGAAATCGCAGAACAAAAGGTACAATGCCCTCCCCTGAGACGCCCCCTTGCTTATGATGATGTGTAGAACTGCGGCCGCATCGACTGGTCCGTGCTCAAGGTGTGTATCCCTGTTCTATTCTGACTCTGACTGACCTTACCTGCAGTGGAACGCGCCGTCCATCGCGTTTTATGAAAGCACGCTCGGGGCGACTCGGATGGAGGAATGGGTTGGCATGCGCCTCGAGGGAGACGAGAGTATACACAGGCTGAAGACGCTGAAGTAAGGGAGTCACGCTGTAATTATACACCGTCGTAGCTCGCACCGCCCGCCTACACGACTTAGCATACATCTACCAAAGAATTAAACCACGAACCTTTCTCAGCCGCTTCACAATAGGCTCCTCCTCCAGATCGCCCTTCTCCCTCGCAGCCACCTCAATCGAGAACACCCTCAGCACATTCTTGACGTCCGCAGAGTGCACCGAGATCTGCCTACAGGTTAACCAGACCCAACAACCAACCCACGCACGCACCTTTGCCCTGCGCATGACCCTGCACTTTGGCCCTATCCACACTACCAAGATAAACTTCTCCCGCTTGCTCTCCTTGTCATTCGCATACGACACCCGCCCATACGCAAACGACGCCTTGCCCTCGTCCAAATTGTCCTTGAGCTCGTCCAGCGGGTTGCCTGTCCCGCTCGATGTCACCACCAGGCGGTCAGAGCGGTCGGACTGCCAAGTCGTCAGCTCCAGCGGTCGTGTGCACCTTCAACGCACCTCGTAGTCGAGCAGCAACCACGTCGTCTCCGACTTGTCGGACCGCACGTCTTCGTACGCTGCGAGCTGGTGAGCACGGGTCGCCTAAGGTGGGAGGACGCTACCTTGGGCTATGGCGGGGTCGCTTACGTCGGCCATCGAGCAATCTATATGTCAAGTTGTGGTGATGGTTGATTAGGGGGCGCGAACCATTGGCGGTCGGGGCACGTGATGCGCTTGATCCGCTGGTCGGTCGGTTTCTTTCTGTCGACGTCAATACTAAGGCCGTGCCATTTGCTCTCCCCATCGCCCATATCGCGTCCCAGAACCGTACCCCGTCGATGTCCTCAATTGCCTCTCCGAGTTCGCAGTCCCAGGTGCCAACCCATACCCATTGTCTTCATCTAGTTTACAGAGTGGCCCCAGTTCGAAGTCTGTTCTTGGAAAGGAAAACAAGGACAGATCTGTCGACAGATGAATATTTCGTCAAATTTCTTCATCGGTTTTCTACCATGACAGACGGTGATCGAGGCCGGTGACACCAGCCACGAAGGAAGAAAGGTCTCTGGCAGAGGCATACTTGGAACCCTGGATTCATCCACACAGCAAGGATCGGCGGGAATTTGTGAAGATTCTCGTGCCTGAGGGTGAGGGTGAACGGGCGATCATTGCTGGATCTGCTCTTGCCGCCCCATACAATATCTCGCGTTGGGCCTCCCACAAGTACATCGACTCTCCCTGCCAGTGGAACCGTGACTGCGGAGCGCATCCATCGCTCCCCTGCACCTGCCAGCACCAACGGAAGAGCTCGGGTATCCTTTGAAGAAGTTCAAGTCCTCGAAGCGACTTACATATTCACGAGCGCGGTCGGTTTCTTCGCCCATTCACCCAATACGAAGTTCGATTTTTCACCGTGACACGTTCAGCCTCGCCTCTCAACAACAGCGTTCCAAGGCCAAGGTGACCAGCTCAGCGACTCCATGCAATGCCCGTCAGAACAAACATTCGACCTCTGGAATTCAAATTGGCACCAAGACGTTCCGCATCGACAAATCTCATTTACGCAGAAAAGGTCGACGTCGAGTCTTCCAATAACGCGAAGCCGCGCCATTTGCTCTTCCCATCCCATCGCCCATATGAATTATATACTAGTACAGCACAACGTTTTTCAATTAACGTATCAAACAAATATCTCCATATCAGTATGCTTTTCTGACGTTGTTCAAGCTCAGATTGTGGCTGTTGAATGGAGTCTTGGATCTCAAGATCTCAGAGCTAGTACTCGTGCACTCTCTTGCTCTGCTGACTCGATTTTGTGACCTGTGATTCAAATCGCTGCCTGTAGTGTTCTCGTGCGTATTTAAGTAGTAGCTTTTTTCATTGAATTGATTGCAATAGTGTGCGTACATATGATGAATACCAATAAGCAATGGTATTACTGTTACGTGCTTCAAGACCAGGTCCGTTCACTTAGGATCTGACCAACAATGGCTGATCCCTACCTCTTGATCTGGACTAGAACAAGAGTCGTCTGTACCGGTCCCCTGCCTTCTACCATGGCTTCAATCATCGGGACCACCTGGACTAGGTTGTCCAGATCTGAGTAGGTTGTCCGGATCGGACATGGTTGACGTGATCGTGTACGGTGAGCATGACCTGGCCTTGATCTATGACATGAGTTTTATGTGATGGATCCCTCAGCACTAAAGATCTGGGCGACATACACCCGTAAGTGAAGTGGAGGGTGCATCGGTGCAACACTCCAGCCCTTGCGCCTTCCAGCCACATTGTTATTCAAAGCTTCTGGCATTCAACGGCGATTAATATCAGAGCCAGAAAACACGTAAGTGGAATGGAGGGTGCATCGGTGCAACACTCCAGCCCTTGCGCCTTCCAGTCGCATTGCTATTCAAAGATTCTGGCATTCAATGGCGATTAATATCAGAGCCAGAAAACACCACTGACAAGTATAAAAGGAGCCCTCACATTCACAGAGCAGCAAGACATTGGTCTCTTCCTCGTCAATCTCGATTCTCAGCTTCGCCTAAAACATGAAAGGTTATCTCTCTCTCCTCACCGCCCTCCTCTTGCCACTTTCTGCTATGGCCACCTCGGTCAACCTGACTCAAGAGGTAAATATTCAACCCCCGCCTCCATCCGTGCCGTTCCTCTCTGCTAACATCCATGAACCAGGCTCGTGCAGCTGCAGCTTGCCCCGACCCTTCTACCGGTGTCCCTCTCCTTAGGGCCAGGTACGAAGTCAGCGGGACCCACATCTACACCACTAATGCTGCATGGATGGCCCAACTCGCCGCTTCCGACTGGGTCCCAGAAGGAACCGCGGGGATTGTCTTCCCTTATGCGGGACTCTCCACGGTCCCTTTGTATGCGTTCTATCAAGGCGGCCCGCCCTTGGACTGGTACTACACAACCGGTGCGAGCGACAAGGCTGCCTGGGACAAGAACCGGAAGTATGCGGACCAAGGCGTGTATGCGTATATGTTCAGCAACGCGGGCTGTGGAGGGGTCCCGTTCTATACGCTTTGGGACCCGGTGCATCAAATCCACTTGTTCACGGCCGACCAGGATGAGCGTAAGAAGGCAACGTCGATGTCGGGTGGTTACATTGAGGTCGGCATTGCTGGGTACATCTTGCCACTCTAGTTTCCGGATGCCTTTGGTACGTTCATTGCACTTCGAAAATGTGTTCGCTGGCTAAGGACTTGTAGGGGCAAGAACGAAAGGAATATGGATCGTGATGCTTTTTGTTCCAGCTTCAGTCGACTAGTGTTTTTACCATTTCATTGTCTCGTCATGTATATGTTTTATTCAGTTCTGCGGGCCAGTAGTTATTTTGCTACTGACAGAAATGCAGCATTTGCTTACCTTGCTCCTAACCGGAATAATGAGCTAGCGACAAATACGCGTCGATGTATCTCGTTTCTCTTTTCCTGTACATCTTCAAATAATTCGGAGGTCAAGCCCTCCATGAGAGCGAAGAAGACACCTTGTTTAAGACTCACATGGCGGTTGTGCTGGAGTACTTATCACTGCAATCTAGTTTATTTCTGACTCGCTGGAACGGTCCGAGTCAAAAGGGATGCTCGCGTCATGGTAGCAGCGTGCGAATCTACAGTTTTCTCTGTAGGCTAAGCTGGCCGTAAGAGGGAATAGTGTACACATCTTTTTCCGGATTCATTTCCAAGGTGCAGCATCCAGCAGGAGATCGGTCGACTCCTGGCAGTGAGGCCCAATCGGTACCGTAGCGCAATGTATTAGGTAGGTAATGCCTGCGTAGTACGGACTCTGGTTAGTTTCCTTCTTAGGGACAGCGATCAGAATAAAAACCTCCTCCTCCTCCTGGCTATATTGAAGTTGTATTGGCGTTTCCGGCGGGGAAAACTTGAAAACTGGAATTATTGGCCACCTCTGTTGATACAGCTCAACCTGTAAATAAACGCAAACTAGTCTACCTCGGTAGCTCTTCGTAAGTAATGTACAAATATCAAGGGCGACAGTCAGGACAATAAGACGGGAGACAAGAAGGAAGGTGAATTTGAGATGAATCCGCGGCGGTCGTGAAGAGATACGCGGCCCGGGTAAATAAACTCCGACCTCTACCTTCTATGTCGGGTAATCTTTCGGACTTTTAACACAGCGACGGTCGAACTTTAAAGAGAAGTACGCTCCTCCACCTTTCCTTTTATATAAATACTAAAGTACGAGAATGAGCAGAACCATGAACGCAACAAATGCCATGTTCCACCTGGATACAGCAGCGCGGTCCGTACCAGAGCCCGTATTCCTACCCGATGTTTTAAATAATCATATCCCCGCTTTTCTTCGTGCAACACGACCTTTCCTTGAAACAGACCGTGACAAGATAATATCAAATATTGAGGACCTCCAACGACAGGCCTCGGTATACGGCACCTTGCTCAATCGCATTGATGAAATCAGGTCGGAGGTGCAAAGCCGCCATGATGCAGTCCACAAGGCTATGGTGGTGTATTCATCAACGCTAGCACCAGTCCGACGCCTTCCTGTCGACGTTCTTCGAACTGTGTTTCGCGAGATACAGGTCTCGGAGTGGCGGACCACTCCCTTGCTACCACTATCGCAGACACTAGATTTTTCCCAGGGTCCGTGGACGCTGAGTCATGTATGCGGTGCCTGGCGGGATGTAGTTTTATCCTATCCCCGACTCTGGTCGCATATAATTCTTCGCTTTCGGTCCACTCTCAGGGTAGTTAATCTAGCCGAGGTTTATTCTCGCACACTAGTCGCATTCGAAGCCATGATTCTTCGTTCGGAACAGTGTCCCCTCGACATAGTGTTCGGACTTGCTATGGACTACGATAAGGGTATGGCTGAGAAAGTCTTTGCCATGATCGTCGAGGAGTCACATCGATGGAGGACCGTGAAGCTACTGATTCCATCGTATTTGTTGGAGAGGTTGGAGGTGGTTCGCAGAAGAATTCCTTGTCTGGAATCTTTGACTTTACATACATCACAAAACAACGGAGTGGAGCTGCCAGCAGATATCCAAAGCTTCTTCGCTGATGCCCCTCGCCTCCAACATATTACCTTGCCTGACGTTTACGGCGTCAGCGATTTCATTTTCCCTCTCTACATCACTCATCTGGCGGCACCGATCGCAAACGTTTCTAACTTTGGGGTTTATCAATCTCTGGTAGAGTGCCATCTAGCGCATAGACCTGGCTGTAACCCGGATACCTCCCTCCTTCTTCACATCTTTCTTCCCAATGTCCGGCGCCTTTTTGTGACATCCCTCCGAATACTGGTACATTTGTGCCTACCTTCTTTACATGACCTTACGATCGCTAGCATCGAAGCTGATGTCCGGCGGTACGTCCAAGCCGTGAACGATTTTTTCCGCCGTTCTCGGTGCTCCTTACCAGATTGGGTTTTTTATTGGGAGGCGATGAGATTCTTGTCCAAGACACCCTCTTATTCACGGAAACTGTGGTAAGCTTAGAGATGGACCTGTGGGATGATAAATATATCTTCCGTGCTCTTGCTTCCGACAACTTCCTGCCAAACTTGCAACATCTATGCCTATTTGGTTTCGTCATGTCCTCATCTCAAGATATCTTTACCGCAATGATCACGTCACACCGTCGACATCTTCGTCCAGTCAAGGTTTTCTGCTCCGGTCCTGCTGATGTGGAGAGCGTTAATCAACAACTTGCGCCGATACAGCAGCCCGGGCAGCATTTTGTTGCCGTTCTGCGCGGAGAAGACGAAACTGGAAGCTGGCGGTTTGGAAGTTTCAATCTGTCCAATTTGGATGATGCGGTTGACCAGTGACTCTTCCCTCTTTCCTATGTTCTCCTTTCCTCGTGGATCTCCTGTTGGTGCAATTATGCAATCTTCATTGGAGTCTAGTAATTTATGTCGTGTCGCATTCTTATGGATTGGATGACATCTGAGAATGCTGACACTCGTTGTTTCCCCAGCATACAGACATTTCATGGTATCACTGTTATCATATCGTGGACGCTATCATGCCAAGAGACAGAATTGACGAAGATTTTACTGGGCTAAAAAAGTCAGATGAAATAAAATGATAGGTTGGGTTATTTGGGAGGTTTGGCACTCGGACAAATCTTTTCAGCTTGAGTAAGATCACCAGGCTACACGTATATACAAACTATGCTTCTCAATGTTTGGGTGGCACGCTTATAACACTTCGCGTATGCCGTCCTTCTCAAAATTCATGCTCTTGATGCCATCCACCAATCCTTGCCCATACTCAGTAGAAGCTAGGAAGATAGCTTCAAGATGCGTATTCTCCGAGTCGTACTATTTCAATCGAGATGGGAGCGCCGCGGCAAAGAGCTAGTCGCCACATAGCCTGCCCTTATGTTAGCACGTGCTCGTGTCATCTCCCATTACTTAATGCCATCGTTCATATACCATCTCTTACCACCAAGAGCAACCGCGCTGGAAACCGTTCCACCTAGCTCGTGTCCCGTTCCTTGCGAGGGATGGACGCCCAGCCGCCGCTTCGGCGCCGCGACGGGGTCCTTTCTCGTTTCTTGTGCTCCTCGCGATGGGAGGACGTCCAGCCGCCACTTCGGTGCCGCGACGGAGTCCTTTCTTCTTTTTGTTTATCCGGATCAGAGGTTTCCTTCCGTTATGGCTTGCATTCCCCAACGGTTTGTAGCACGCTTGCTGTCCCATGTATTACTTATCCACGTAGCGTTCTTACCGTCCCTCAACACCCTCACTTGGTCCGTGCACGTACATTGCGACATTGTATATCATTGTTTGTTTTGTCGCAGCATTGTCTTGTCTTTTGCTAGCGTTGGTCAGCAATAGCAATCCCAACAACAATATCATCGATGTCTCGTTCACATAGCATCCCCTCCGTCGGTACTATAAGATATACTCCTTTCCTGCTCCCTCACACTCTCTCGCCCACATGGATACTACTACCACTACTGCAGAGAACGGCAGCCCAGGCGATACGTACCTAAACCCTCTGAAGAATCTGCCCAAACTGCCTGACACCAACGCCGTCCCGGACAGCCAGCATGATAATGCGGATGAAGTGGAGGACGTTGCCATTGAACTTGGTACCCAAGTGTGTTCTCTTGCCATATTCCCGACTGTGATCGTCTGGCATGCTCCCTAACGCATCCTCTCCCATCCTGAAGCGAAAATCGAAGCGTAAGGCGTCCCCTTCCGCTCTCGACCCTACGACTGCTCAGCTCGTTCCTGCAAGCAACACACGATGCAGTCGATGTCGAGGACGAGCTTGACCCCCTATGGTACTGTGATGCTTCCCACAGTGTCCAGGAATTGCGTGCTCAATTTTCCACGACATCTTCGCACATGCACTGGCCGATTTCTTGGTCCTGTTGCACTCAGCACCATCCGCATCCCACGTCGTGCATTTATTTTCTGATACCGAGCATAGTGAGGTCCTCTGTCGGTTTACTAAGTACGTTCATGATGTACTTTCATGATGTACTTCGAGTGTTTGATTAGGTTCCACTGCTTCGTACTGGTTAGCTACGTCGTAACTACTTCCTACCTTTCAGCGCTACGTCCTATCTTTCAGTGCTGGGTCTCGAAATTGTAATGCATACATAATTCTGGGCGCCTGTGACCTATTTTTGCCTTGCGGCTCTGTACGTCTGTAGATGAAAAAAGCGGAAACCCAAATTGCATACATGTATGTTGAACCACACAAAGATACTCTAACCCGTGAGACGCACTCAACAGTGTGATTACAGCGGCATGAGTCTTTGTGGCCACAGCGCATGGCTTGCCATGTCAGGGCTGTGGGCCCGGGCGTTCCTTATAGGGACCTTGCGCCGGTACCAAAACCAAAACCAAAACCATGGAGCGAACAGCAGACTGGATCGTTGACAACTGATCCTTGTTCCTGGTACTGTGATAGATGATAGATCAGAGACTATCATCGCTTCAGGCTCTCTTGCGGAACTTCGGACCCACAACGAGCTTGCTTCACTAAAAGTTTGGCGGCAGAGCGTCGAAAAGACAGAGCAGAGGAAATGGACGGACATTGGATTGGGCCTATGCCCATTGAAGACTTTCTTGAAGAGCATATGGGCGCGTCTAATGTTTCATTCAAGCTTCGCTCCCCTAGCCACCTTCACGACATCTTTCAGTCGATTAAAGCTCATGACCAGTACAAGGACGAGAAGGCGTAAGCGGAAGCCGTCGTAAGTTCATTTATTCTTTATCTGCACCATCTTGGTGACTCCCTGCAGGCCAGTGTAATTCAATCCGCACCGGATCTTATGCCCCAGTTCAAATTTGTTCTTGGAAAGGAAAACAAAGACACCGCATCAACGATCACAACTGTCACCGACACATTCATTTAGAAGGCTGACGTCGACACTGAGTCTTGTCGAACTCAATGGAACAAACTGAACTCTGGTTGGAGTTCAAGAAAATGGCTTCTGCTTACGGGTTCAAGGATGACGATCGCAAGGAATGGGTGTCTCAGATCGACGCCTCAAAAAAATGTCAGAGTCAACTTGGCACGTATGCCGCTAACACGTTGAATACGCAGCACCGGCGACACCTATTCTCGCTTAATCTTGGTCCGGAAGGTGTCCGTTTCTTCAAATGAGAGAGAACATACACCGTCATGTCGCGTGCGTTTGATCTGTCGATAGATGGCAAATATCTCGTCGAATTTCTTCACCGGTTTTCTACCATGGCAGATGGTGATCGAGGCCTCGACGAGACGGTGACTATGGCCACAAAGGAAGGACTATCTTTGGTAGAGCCACTCCGAGTCTTGGCACCCTGGACCCATCCATACAACAAGCATCAGCGGGAATTTGTGAAGATTCTCGTGCCCGAGGGTGATGGTGTACAGGAGATTGTTGCTGGACCTGCCCTTGCCTGGTTGTACAACATCTCAAGTGGAACGACGTTGGGCTTGCCTGTGTACAACATACGAACGAAAAAAATCAGTTTCCTCAAAGACAGTTGGCGGGATGCCAGTCTTCCTGAAGTCTGATATCTTACGGACCCTCAATAAGGCTAAAGTCCGCTCTGTCCCTACTCTTGTGTGTGGTGGTGACAGTGTTGTCCGGGGTCAGACAACTACCTCCCACGAGTACATCAATTCTCCCTGGAACCGTACCCACGGCGCACGTCTGTCGTTCCCCCAGTGCACTCGCCAGCGCCAACGAACGCTAACAGAAGAGGTCTGGTATCCTTTGAGGAAGTTCAAGTCCTCAAAGCAACTTACAAGAATTGTCTACGACGCTTTTTTGGGTGAGTGATGATAGTTATTTCTGATCTTCACATTTGTTGATGTCAGCCTTTTGACCTTAGGCCACAAGGATGCCTTCATGAAATGCGGAATTCTGCATCGTGATGTTAGCGGCGGGAATCTTGATCGTATACGACTCAGATGGGAAGGTGCCGGAAGATATTCATGGTGGAGGGCGTGGCTTGCTGAGTGATTGGGATATGACTATTCATGTGGATGAATTGGACATGCCAGCGCGACAAGCAGAGCGCAAGGTCAGTGCTCCCATTTTCCTTTGATTTTTGCCGTTTCTCATTAATGTGCAGGGCACCTGGCCATCCATGTCTATGGCGCCTCTAGACCAGACACCAAAGAAACATGAACCACGAGACGAATTTGAATCCTCCATTTATGTCATGCTATACCACGGTCTTCGCTACTTGCCCCACAATGAAGTGGGCCCCGGCCTCAAGAACCTCCTCTCATTTATTTTCGACCTTAGCATAGAGCTGGGGAACGGACAATATTGCGGGGGTCCCACGAAGTGTTCTTTGGTGCACAGCTTGAAACCTCTGCGCCCCGATTTTCGGTTCGGATGTAGCCCGTTCAATATTTGGATCCGACAGATGCTCTCCGCCACTGATCAGTGGCAGATGGTCCGAACTCAGCAAACAGCCCTGCCACAGGACACCCCGTTCAGGTTGGTCGAACCTACCAGAGTCATCGATCTGGAGAAAGCGGTGTTCTATGACCACAGCGGGCTTGAAGCAATTTGGAAGAAGGTGCTGGAAATGGATGGATGGCCTACAGATAATGAGGCAGCGTATCAGCTAGAGCCTTCAGGCACCAAGCGGTCCAGCGAAGACAGTAATCGACGAGCGCAGAAGAAGCACAAGTCTGGATGCTCCGCACCTGCGGCTGCCTCGGATACAACTGCACCTTAGGATGATACGATGCCTTACTTGACCGCCTCCATGAAGTTCGAGACCGGAGGTGCAGAGCCGTCGCGATACAGTGAAACCTTCTCATTCACTGTGTCGAAGCTGTGACTGGTATTGCTATCCACTGGTACATCTACCCCTGGGTATATACATTTCAGCGAATGGTCAACAATCAAAAGCGATCTCTTCTACGATTCTTTCCATGTCTCACTGCGAGTCTTCCAAATAAACTATTCATTGTATCCTCCTTAGCGGAAGGGGGTGTCGTCCACTCACCGTAAACTCTTCTAGATCCTTTTGAATAGCACCATCGCCGTTCTGCTACTTCCCCAGCCTCCTCCTCCTCATCTCCCTTAATGCCAGAGCACTGTAGGTGATCGATACAGCATCCACAGGTCCAGCAAACCGGTTTGGATGTCCCAAACGCTTGACAAGCCACATCCGCGTGCTTCTCTTCCGAGTAATGTATCAACTGCAACTCTGAGTAAAACATGGTGTTGACCGGTGCGCCTTGCTCCCATACATTAACCAGAACTTTTCGGATTGCGGAAGAGGCGAAAGAGAATATCGAGCTGCGTTGCGTCTGCCGGAGGCGGGTCATTCGACAAGGGACATGCGGTTGTGGACGTATCATCGCAAGATTTAAATGGTGGCGGTGGTGGTAGATGGCATGGGGCAGCGTGAAAGGGACAAGACAACTTGAAAGAATAGGGAAGAGTTATGTAACTGAGCTAACTCCGGCCCCGTCGATAGGATTGCCTTTCCATTAGCACATCTTCCTGGCAACGATGGCATCTTCTGGACCCATGCAGAGGCCAGTACTTCTAACATGTCGTTCGAATGACTACAAGGAAGTCCCAATACTCACTCGATAGGTAAATACATCCGAAGTACAGCCGTAAGAAATCGAAAGACTAACTTGATTATTTGGATCCGCATCGTCAAGAATCCACGGTTACGACAACCTTGCCCTTCGCTCTCGATGTCATGATACGCTCATACGCCGACAGCACATCCTTGAATTCGTACACAGAATCTACGAGAGGCTTGATCTTTCCGTCTTCAAGGAGCTGCCTTATCCCTTCTAATGCCGACGCGTCATGGGCTAGCATAACAGTCCTGCAGAGGAAACCTGAGAAATAGGCGTCGTGAAACATGAAACAGGCTTACTTGTATGAACGCGGAACGCCACCAAGCCATGAAGGCCATAACATCGCCCAAGCCGTCTTCAAAACCAGGTTGAAGGGGTGAACTCCCTGGATTGAACCGGTTGAAACAAACGTTCCGCCCGGTGCAAGGTAGGCAGGACTGTGTGTGAACAACGATGGATCCTTCAATGCCACCGCGTCGAAGATGATATGGAATTTTGGAGATGGCGGGTTCTGTGCGAGATATTCGTGCAAGGATTGCTTCGTGTAGTCGATAAATTCGTCAGCACCAAGGCTCTTGACAAACTCCTCGTTCTGGCTCGACGCGCTTGCGACAACACGAGCCGCACCTTTGGCTTTGGCAATTTGGATAGCAAAGGCGCCGACGGAAGAGCTTCCGCCATTGACGAACACAGTTTGACCGGCCCCGAACTTTGCGCAGCGGAAGAGAGCTTGCCACGCTGTCTCTGCAGCTAACGTGACCCCAGCGGCTTCAACAAATGTGACATTTTCTGGTCGTCGAGTCAGATAATCAGCCGGCACCCGGGCATACTGCTGGAGAGCGCCCTCTCTCATCTTAATCGATGTCGCTGAGAGAACTTCAGAAATCTAAACGACGAAAGCAATAAGGGCTCACAAGTGTGTATTACACCGAACACGCTGTCGCCTTTCGTGAACTGAGAATCATTCGGGTCCTCGATGATCCCAGCAAGGTCGTACTCGGCCGGAATAGGTCTCCTTGCGATAAAATTTGGCAAAAGACGCATAAATTTGTACCCACTGTGACTCTTGAACAATCTTTACTCGCGATAAGTCAAAAAGCACGTACACAGGATTCAGCGCAGCAGCCTGGACCTTGACAAGCACCTCGCCCTTCGCCAACTTCGATGGCACCGGCCAGTCAGTCCTGAACGTCAACGCATCCTTGGGCTCTCCCCGCCTATTGATAATCCAAGCTTGTTGAGTCTGAGGGGCCATTTAAAGTAAAAGATAGGATAATTGAGCCAGAATCGCGGCCCTTATAGGTTTGAAATGTGGAGCACATGGGGCTGGACAACGTCCAAGATATTTTACCAAGCGTTCCACGGGCTGAGATAATCATTCCGCATCAATGGCCGACGATCATGTCGCCATTGGAGAGCGCGATGACAAGATCTTGGATGGCGGTGGAATGGAATGTAACCAAAACCCCTCGAAGAAGCAGAAATGCAGTGGCTATACCCAGACTGTGCAACAGAAAATCCACCTGTCGTGCGAGATTTGTGTATTCTTCGAGCACACCATGTGGTAAACTGGTAAACTGGATTTATTGGCCACCTCTGCTGACACAGCTCAGTACTTATGAGAAACACAGATGGCCGTCCCGCTTATACATTAGTAAAAATTATACCACGGGCCGTGGGCCGTGGGCTCCGTCACGGGTACTTACCATCACCATGACAAGAAACCAAAGGAGCAAATTAACAGCAGTACTATGTCTTGGAGCTACACTCGGACAAGGATGACATTCTTTGTCTTCATGGGTATTTCTGTCGTCTTGTTCCTCCCAGTGGTCGATTCTAGAATGCAATCAAACAAATGGTAAGCCACGTCGCGTTGTTTACTAGATAATGATTGAACCAGTACGGTAGTGAAACGTGATCATGGCGAACATATAAACAAACCTCTCTCGCATCGCCCTTGAGGCTACCGAGCATTGTATCTATAAAAAAACGTCAGGAATCACAGGAAAATGAGTTCATTAGCCAGTGGAATACGAACTAGGGTAAGGGCAAAATGTAGCCTGCAATACCCATCTCAATGTATCCACCATTCACCGACGTTGCACTCTTGCGCTCGCTCTCGTCGGCCGTGAACAAATGGACTTGATGTACCGGGTCCCAGAGGGTGTAGAACGGTAAACCTCCACAGGCGGCATTGCTAAACATATACGCATATGCACCTCTATCCACGTAGTTCTTGTTCTTGTCCCAGGTAGCCTTGTCGCTTGTACTGGTCGTGTAGTACCAGTCCAAGGGCGCGCTTGCCGATGTTGTATGGAAGAATGCATACAAAGGGACCGTGGACAACACATCATGGGTGAAAACGATCCCAGCCGTGCCCTCAGGTTGCCAGACACCATTAGCAAGCTGGTTCATGTATGTAGCATTGGTGGTGTAGTAGCGTGTGCCGGCACTGTCCAGACGTCTGGCCCTAAGAAGGGGTACGCCTGTAGAAGGATCAGGGCAAGCGTCAGCAGCACGAGCCTAGTACATCGACGTTAAGCTTGAAAAGCAGCAACAAGAGTGTAAAACATACCTCTGGTGCAATGCTAACCGACGCTGCTCCGGCAGACAGTGACAAGAGAGCAGCGGCGAAGAGAGAGAGAATGGCTTTCATGTTTGTGTGTGCTAGTGATTCTCGATGTCTGAGGTCTTGGCTGAAAACATGACTGCATTTATACCCTCAGTGAGGCATCCGAACTGAATTTACTAGCTTAGCATCTAAGGTATTCGGAGGAATGGCTAGGACGATGACGGATGCAATGGAAGCATGCCGTGAGAACTGTACTTCTCTCCCACATGTTATAGTTCAGCAGACTTAAGCGCCGAGTCAGCGAGAAGCACGGAGGTAGGTCTATGGCGTGTACCTTGTTCATAGGAGCAAACAGCTGCTGAGGCAGCGCCTCTGTTCGAAAGCTGTCATTAACTCTAAGACTACTGTATTCTAAGACTGAAAGGTTTCTAGCAGACTAACGAGGATATCCTGTCTCCTTGAAGATCAATCCGCTGTCGCCCCAACACGCCTGAAAGCCACTTCCAAGCATCAACATTTTTATCAGCCTAGATGAGACGAGACGAGGTGGAAGCTAAGCATCTTTATCAGATGATTCCGTTGACCGCCCTTAAACCCCAGTTTTGGATCAGCGATAGGTGCGCCTTCGAACTATTGGACGCACAGATATTTCCAGGGACCATAATTTGCACCATTGTCCATACAGAGAGAAGCGGAACTCGAGCGCTCGTCCAATGTCAGAATGAATGGAAAAGGTGGTTTTGTCTGTTCGAGCATTAGTAAGGATCCGCACATCCAGGAAGAGAAAACAAACCTAGACACTAGATTGACGTGCATGATAGTCTGTAATGAATGGCAGAGAGACACGCTCCTACATGAACGACTGAAGATGCACATCTAATCCACTAACCATATGAATGCAAATACGAAAGGTTTTGCCACTCAATAATTGGCTTCGATGGAGAGCCATGCTCGCAAAGTGGATCAATGGAATTGTCTTCACTCCGCGAGAACGACGCCGCAACGACGATTACAACAATTGGAACGAATGTAGTGGCCTCGCCTGATTCTAGGAGTCAGAAGGTTTAGGGCAACTTGAACAGGTCGAGCAGAGACCGTGACTGATACACCATACCTTGAAGGTCCATCAAACATCGGCAATCATCAGCCGTGTACTCTCTTCAGATGGTTTTCGCCATCAACAATATGTACTCCGGACTGCTGCCTCCATATAGAGAGACATCACGCTGGGATCCTTGCCCATCGTCAGGAAGAATGGAAGGAAGCCCTCAGTATGTTCAGTCAAGAGTTAGTAAAGATCCGTGGTTTTAAAATGAAGGAACAACCCGATATCCTGGATTAAGTGGGCTAGTTCCCATGGGTAAGCGCTGTAATTCGATAGGTACCACTCACATTAAACCCTGATGGTACATTTCTGATTCCTATTGCTGTTCCAGGAGGCTCACAGCAATAGCATAGCGACATAGGGTAGTGAGTAGGCACTAATGCACCGTCTCCCATACAAAAAAGTCTGTCAGTCTATCCTTGTTCCGACACTATTCGTCTGCAACATATGGAACGTGTTTATTGGGAGTGCTCCGTTCTCCTCGCTAATGATGATAGACGACTATTTGAGCGACCCTAAAGGAATAAACTTACTTACCGTCTGTACGTAGACGAGGTACAATCTGTCAAGGGTATTTCTGAGCTTGAATGTACCCATAATGCTCTGATCCCGTGCTTGTCGCTGATCCATGGGCGCTAAAGATTCAGCGACATACATCCGTGGTCGAGTGGAACGTGCATCGGTGCAACCAGTCTTCATACAATGCTTCCATTGCGCCTGCCAGTCACGATTGCTATTGAAAGATTCTGGCACTTAGCGATTGTATTAGGACCAGAAAACACCACCAACAAGTATAAAAGGATGGCTCACATTCACAGAGCAGCAAGACATTGGTCCCTTCCTCGTCAATCTCAGCTTCGCCTATAACATGAAAGGTTTTCTCTCTCTCCTCACTGCCCTCATCTTGTCACTTTCTGCTTTGGCCGCCTCGGTCAACCTCACCCAAGAGGTAAATATTTGATTCCAGCCTTCATCCCTGCTCTTCCTCTCTGCTAACGTCGGTGAATCAGGTTCGTGCAGCAGCAGCTTGCCCCGATCCCTCTACCGGTGTCCCTCTCCTTAGGGCCAGGTACGAAATAGACGGGGCCCACTTCTACACCACTAACGCTACGTGGATGGCCCAACTCACCGCTACTACCTGGATCCCAGAAGGAACTGCGGGGATTGTCTTCCCTACCGCGGCGCTGTCGACCGTCCCAATGTACGCCTTCTACCACCGGCAGGAGACAACCTTGCCATTGGATTGGTACTATACGACCAGTGCGAGTGACAAGGCTACCTGGGATAAGAACACGAACTACGTGGATGAAGGTGTATATGCACATGTGTTCAGCAACGCGGGCTGTGGAGGTGTACCGTTCTACACCCTCTGGGACCCGGTACACCAAATCCATCTGTTCACGGCCGACGAGAGCGAGCGCAAGAGTGCGACGTCGATGAATGGTGGATACATTGAGATGGGCATTGCTGGGTACATCCTGCAACTTTAGGTTCCACATTCCTTTGGTACGTTCAATGCACTGCAAAGATGTGTTCTCCAGCTAACGATTTGTAGTGGCAAGAACGAAAGGGATATGGAGCATAATACTTTTTGTTCAGACTTCAGAATATGACTCACTGGTCGACTGTTTTCTATACAATTTTTTTGTCTCAGCGTATATGTGTTTCATTATGTGCTGTGAGCCAGGGCCCACTGGCAGTAGCCATTTGACGACTTTTGCTAGACTGAGATTGTCGCAAGATTGGAGTGACACCCTTCCAGAATGCAGCATTCCACAAGACAGCAGAGGCTACGACAAGATTTGAGGAGTACTCCCTCCTAGCCACAGTCCTTTCGGTGACTGGGAAGACTGAGGGGAAGGCCGTGACACCGTGTTTGAGCCTAGAACCGCGTTTCATCACATTGAACCTTTATATGACACTCTGTTTGTATTTTCATCGACTTCAGAGTGTTCGTACTGAAGGATCGTCAAGTGTGTGAGGTGAGGTTAGTGTAGCAGTGTGCGAATCTACAGTTTTCTCGATAAGCTAACCTGGCTGTAAGACGGAATGGTGTACGCATTTTTTCTAATTCTCAAGGTGCAGCGGCCAGCAGTATATCGGTCGACTCCTGGCTGTATTGAAGTTGTATTGGCGTTTCTAGCGGGGGACGTGACGACAAAATAGGAGGTAGTGACGGCCCGGGTAAACAAACTCCGATCTTTACCTTCTATGCCGAGAAGTTATCTTCTAGACTTTGAACACGGCGACAGTCAAATTTCGAAGAGAAGTACGTTCCTCCACCTTTCATATAGAATGCTAAAGCACAAGAATGGCCAGAACCATGAACGTAACAGATGCAACGTTCCACCTGGATGCAGCGGCACGGTCCGTACCACAGCCCGTATTCCCACCCGACGTTCTGAATTCTGACATCTCCGATATTCTTCATGCAACACGACCTGTCCTTGATACAGACCGCGACTGGATAATCCCAAATATCGAGGACCTCCAACGACAGGTCTCGGTATACGATACCTTACTCAACCGCATTGATGGAATCAGGTCGGAGGTGCAAAGTCGCCACGATGCAGTCCACAAGGCTATGGCGGTGTATTCATCAACGCTAGCACCAATCCGTCGCCTTCCTGTCGACGTTCTTCGGACTGTGTTTCGCGAGATACAGGTCTCGGAGTGTGGGACCACTAGTTTACTACCACTGTCGCAGACATTAGATTTTTCCCAGGGTCCGTGGACGCTGAGTCATGTATGTGGTGCTTGGCGGGATGTAGTTTTATCTTATCCGCAACTCTGGTCTCATATAATACTCCATTCCCAGTCCCCCTTCAGTGTAATTAACCCATTACCTGGGGATTACACTCTCCCTCCGAGTCGCCACATACTAGTCGCACTCAAAGCCATAATTCTTCGTTCGCAACAGTGTCCCCTCGACATAGTCTTCCAACTTGATTTAGACCACGATATGGATATGGTCAAGAAAGTCTTTGCCATGATCCTCGAGGTGTCACATCGATGGAAGACCTTGGACCTACGGATGTCCTTGGATTTTTTGGAGAGGTTGAACGTGGTTCGCGGAAGGGTTCCTTGTCTGGAATCTCTGACTTTGCGTAGTTGGGATAGATTACAAGACGACAGAGTGGAGCTGGCAGAAGATATCCGAAGCCTCTTCGCTGATGCCCCTTGCCTTCGAAATATTACTTTACGTTGCACTTACGATCTCAGCGATCTCATTTTCCCTCTCCACATCACTCATCTGGCGGCACCTGTCGAAAATGTTTCCAACCTTGGGATTTATCAATCTCTGGTAGAGTGCCATCTCGAGACAAAATATGGACCTAGCGATAACTCGAATCTCTCCCTCCCTCTTTACATTTTCCTTCCCAATGTCCGGCACCTTTTTGTGACGTCCCTCCGAATACTGGCGCATTTGTGCCTACCTTCTCTAAATGACCTTTCAATCGCTGGCATGGAAGTTGATGTCCGGCGGTATGTCCAGGTCGTGAACGATTTTTTCCGCCGTTCTCGGTGCTCCCTTACCAGATTGGGCTTCTATCCTGCATACGAAGACACCCAGATTCTCGTTCAAGACACTCTCTTATTCACGGAAACTGTGGTGTGCTTAGAGGTGGATTTGTGGGATGATGAAGATATCTTGAATGCTCTCGCTGCCGACAAATTCTTGCCAAACTTGCAGCATCTACGGATATTTGGTTTCATAACGTCGTCATCTCAAGATCTCATTACTGCAATGATCACGTCACGTTGCCGACATCTTCGTTCAGTCAAGATTTTCTGCTCCGCTCCTGATGATGTGGAGAGCATTAATCAACAACTCGCACAGATACAGCTGCCCGGACAGCATCTTACGGCTGCCCTGCACGGCCAAGACCATAGAATCTCGCTCGGAAATTTCAATCTGTCCAATTTGGATGATGCGGTTGACCAGTGACTCTTCCCTCTTCCCTATGTTCTCCCTTCCTCACGGATCTCCCATTGGTGCAATTACATTCCAGTCTAGTGATTTATCCCGTGTCACATTCTTCTGGATGTCATCTTAGAATGCTGAGCCTGTAGCGGCATAAGCCAAATCATCCTCCCTTCAATCGTCTGTAGTCTCCTGCAACCCTCCCCATGCTGTTGCGAAAAGCGAGAGGCAAAAACAAAAGTGCTGTGGAGGTTACTGTATGCGTGTATCCAGCTTCCGTCGGCAATTCTAACGACGTCGGGAGGCGGCACGAATATTCCATGGATCGGAAATACTCAGATCTGGTCGCTTGGATGGACAATCTTTGCTACCGTAGTAGATCTTACGGAGGATTCTTCAACTGCGTATCGACATCCGCCCCATAATTTCTAACGTTACCCACGGCGGCAGGGTCTCAGTCCGTTCTCTTTGTTCGCAGTTTTTCTTAGAGATTCGGAATTATAAGTTAGATTATCAAGCCCATTCTTAAGGAATGCGAGAAGAAGCTGGGTTGGAGAAACGGATTATCTGATGGCGTGATGATGATAGCATTGGGGTAAAGGTTTTCATGCCACATTTAGGCGACTGTGCTTGACACTACCATGTATTGAAGTCTAATTTCTCCACAATATGGTTATAGCCACCTTGCAGCCTAATCGGTATGAGCTCCTCCAAAGAATGCCAACGCTTCCATCTTCGTCTCGTCGTTGAGAACGTCATCAGTGTCTGTCTTGTCCTGTGCCAGGTGAATTACGGGTATGGTCAGCGTGGAATGGAAGAATCAAGAAACGCTTACCAGTTCTACAAGATGGTCTTCCCTTCCAATGTGAGTAACTTTGATGCTGAGAGGCTGTGGGTTATTAGAATCCACGGGCCTTTGGTGTGGAGACTTCAAACAAAGAAAGGGCGCAAGTCAGTATGACGTCATCGAAACTCGTGACGAATACAAACATCAAGAGAGATAACCGCTCGCGTCCAAGCCGTGTTCATCAACCCAGTGTACGACTCATTTCTATTGTATTTTAAGCCGTAACTTAACAATGCGTGGACGAGTTCTCCGATGCATAGTCCATGGCTTGCCAGAGCGATATGGAATCCGTCTTCTTCTGCGAGGTGAGGAAATATACATTCCTTGATTGCCTTGTGCGCCCGTTCTTCCAGCTCATCGACGCTCTCGCCACCTGGAAACTTGCTCGAACGGTCGAAAAGCGCCGGGAAGATATTGTTTTTGTAGCATTCGTCGGGGGACATGCCATCTGGATATGTATAACACCAAGGGTATCCTTCGGCGATACCAAAGTGCTGCTCGCGGAGGTTGGGATTGAAGATGAGAGGCGGCTGGTTTGGCTGGCCGTCCTGGACGGCTTTTCCTGTATGATGTGCCCGAAGTAAAGGAGAGGAATAAATCACGTCGATCCTTGTTGAGGCGAGGGATTCGCCTAGTGCTCTTGCTTGCTATGTATAATGAACTCTCTTAGGAACAGATAATTATTGGTCATCTCGGGACGAACCTTGCGACCTAGTGATCTTGATTTATTTCAGCGGCTTCCGTAGTGAAAGCGAACAAACGCGCCTAAATCGGAGAGTGGGGCGTCTTTCCACCCACCCCAGACAGCTTTCTGCCGAGATCGAGTTGGATTGATGAAGTAGGAAAGAAAAGAGATACCTTACCGGATTATCTGTTGATTCTCCATGTCTAATCTGCGTTTAATGAGTCGATACGATTCAATGGCAAGCTAAACCTGACTCACAAAGGTGACGATGATCATCGTAGATAGCTAAGTCACGGTTACCGGACCGGAACCAAGTAATATGATAGTAATCCACCACAAGGAGGTTACAGGTATTGATGGTATGAATATTGCCCAACCACGTGCGTCCTGGTTCACACCTGCACTGGCTCAGCATAGCTCATGGTGATATAGCACACAAGGCCCGGGACTATAACTTGCCTTATGCTTTTCGACTTCGCATTCAACAGAGACGCTGCGTGGATGCTGACATGGAATGAGGAATGAACAATGAACACGTATTTGTTGATTGGGATATCCGCCGTTCTGGTCACCAATGTTTATCAATTCAGTTCAGTAGTGGCAAGGAAGGAAGGAAGGCAGCCGTTTTCTTAGTTGGTGCTCACTGAGAGGTAACAAGGCTTTTGAAACTCCGGTTATTGTGCCCTTGTTGTTTATCACTTCACGGACGAGGTCCGGTGACTCCGTTTGGGTTAACGAAGGTTTGACAAGTTCATAATCCCCCAGTAACAATGCTCTGAAAAGAACGGGCGCTATGATTCCAAAAAATTATGCATAACCTACTATAAAACTAGTCAAGAGCACACGACGGTGTAGTACAGGTACGAGAATTATGAACATGTATAGAATACATCCCAATATAATGGGCTTAAGCGATATAGCCTACTCATCATGCCATCCCGCATCAACTGCTTCTTGCAGCAAAACGATACCGTAAAAGTTTTCGTCTACATCACGTCCTTCTTTTGCCGCTGCCTCAGTGAATTCTTCAATGAATCGCGACGCGTTGGTCACGGTTTGTTCCACGTCTTCCCAAGTCGCTTGCACGGCAGGGTACCTTTGAAAGGGTAAGCAAAGACACGATGGAAAAAAGAAAACGTACGAGAACCACTTCGTCAACCACATATTCTTGCGTCCCTCTCCACCTGTAAGGGTTTGTTTCCCAATGATGCGCTCAACGATGAACACTTCATCGCTTTGGTGGCAATCTGGCCGGCCACAGCGTTGCGGTTCGTTATCCGGGTTGGTAGGGACGGCATCGCCGACACGAGGATCTACGTAACGAGGTAAAAGTTGATCAACGGTCCCAAGCGTTTAGACTCACGTTTTCTAGAGTGAAGATCAGCATGTATCTAAAACAAGAAAAAGATGAAAAACTTACGCAGGCGCTGCACATGGAAGACAGATGTACCGCACTCCGTCTTGCAAGCGGGGGTCGTCCGAGGTCATACCAAGGCAGCCTATGTGATACCAGGATCGACATTGATCGCATTGTACAAACTGATAATATCATGAGCATGCTATCGGAAGGACATTCAAACGTAACTTACATCTATTTCTGGAATGATCTGCTCCGGCCACTGATGGACTTTGGTTTTTTTCGGGACGCTGGTTGACTTTTTCTTGGCGCGTTTTTTAGCAGGTGGAGCAGAAGTCGAAAATATGGAGGCTGAAGGGGATTTTGTCTGTAGTCGTCGCTTTCGAGATTTGCGTGGGCTTTTCGTCGTGCTCGTCTTCCTTTTTAAAGCTTCTTCTTTGACTTTGACGTCCAGAAACGCGCGCACATGTGCAGGACTTGCAAACGGTGAGGGCGAGTTCAAGGGAGTGAGAGGTGACGGTGTCGGGTCAACAATAAAAGTTTGGGCGGGTATACTAATCATCTGCGAAACTCGCAGTTCATCTCGCACAGATGTAGATGGCGATTTCGCATCGGCTTCGTCTGTAGATAAGTCTGTTGTAGGCTCGGCTGTGCCCTCTACTCCGACATTAGTGCCCCAGTCGGGAGACTCTGGGTACGATTCTGGGATGGCCGCCACTTCGACGTCGACATCGGGTGAGGAAGATGGGGGTGGTGTCATGGGTAGATCGTGCTGGACATGAATGTCCGACTCGATAAAGGGGTCTCCACCCATACTGACACGCCGTAAGGAAGAGATAGTCTCATCCGGGGGTGTCTCTGGGACGACAGAGTATGGCCTACGACCTTCTGGGGAGAGATTGGCTCTGAATACAGCCTTGCTGGTGCCGGGACTCGGGGCTTCTGCATCAAAGCTGAGCGGATAGGGGTGAAACTCAGGCTGTATCTTCCGTACCTTCTGATGGCCATCTCGCGGGGCTAAGACCAACCGACGGCACTCGAATTGAAGATGGCTTCGATTGACGTTGCTGCATTGTTCCCTGTGCGTTTAGTGGCGTAGAACAAAGCGTTTCGTCGCTCAGTTCGTTGCCAACACTCTCTTTCTGGTTTTGATAGTGGGCTTTGGACGGATCAAGGCCCAATTCCACTGCGAGCGTCTTGGCCATATCCGAGACTGATGGATGTCATCTAAAAGCACCGACGAACACATCGAAAAACGCACCTTCAGCTTCCCTGTCATTGACTCTTTCGTAGAGCTCCGTCACAGTCATATCCACCTGGTTCACTAGTGGCTGGAGCATACCAACCGTGTCGTTCAGCTTCTTCACTTGAGATAGAATGTTCGTGGTGACCGTCCGTTGCTGGTTATGCGCCGTCTGCAAAGCCTTCGCTATATTCAAATTGGCCACCTCGAACTGCTTTTCAATATTTGCGACTGTATTTCGAACAGACGACTCCAGCTTGTCCACCCTGCCGACAATTAGTCTGTTCTGCTCTTCTAAGACAGGAACGACTGCCCCCATGACTCTCGTCGCGACATTGTGAGCGAATGTGTCATACGGTTGGACTGCCTGAGGAGGCGGCTGGAAATGGGTGCCAGAGGTAGTCGGGGTCCGTCGTTGCTGCTGAGAGGTCTGTCGGGGATGGGGTATCCGAGTCACTGGTATGGCGGTAAAGACCTGGGGCTGAGTAGGAGTAAGTTGTTCTGGCCGTTGCTGTTGAAATTGGGTTGGTATATTGGGATAGTGAATATACTGATGTGGTGGGTTTCCAGGACCAGGATGGCGGTATGCCATGGTGGTGGTTGGAGTTCAAGAAGGATCGACACTGACGCGACGCGACGCGTCCGCAACAAAGACAAACATTTTCGCCACTCTCAGGACCTATTTAAAAAATTTTGATACTAGTTTCTACTAGAGATAGACAATAATTCTCATTATAAACTACATACAATAGCTTCACGCTTTATAGGCGGCTACCTTAGCCATCATTGCCCTCGAACACGGGCCCTGGGAGTCCATGGCTCTGGCTCGTACTTATCTTGAGACGGCATTGTAGGTAAAGATTTTGCGCCAGGCTCCTCTCGAGCTGGTATAGGCGGTGGTGCAGACACAGAGCTGGCAGTCTCACCACTGTCCTCCTGAGGTAGCTCTAACCGAGTATCCGCAGCTTGAGCTGCCTGAGATGAAATCGCACCAGGTTCCAGACCAGAAGACATTCTCAGATGTTCCTCCCTGTCTCGGGCCTCAATTAGCGCAGCATTTCGAAGCACCCTTTCCTGGCGAGCAAGGTCAATCTGCAGTTCCTGGGCGAAGGAAAAAAAATGAGTATTGAAACAGCTGCAGTAGTAGGACCGTAAGGTACCTGAAGTGTCGGGGGATCTTGTCTGGTATGCGACAACCAGGCCGACCACTGTACTGTTCGGTTTCTGTGAATACAGTTATTGCTACGACCGTAAAACCTACCCGGTAAGCGCTTTGGACCGCCAATGTAGAGCCACATATCGTTGTTATGATATTTGACCGTCCTTTTTGTTCGTCGTGCTTCTGAGCATTCGCATAAGTTCACTGTGGGGAGAACGGATGTTTATGCATGCCTTGCAACGGATTACGGCGCTCGAAAAACATGTTTCCTGTGCAAATCATTGAGTCCAGTAATGCGGTGAATATTACTGGGTCCCACTTGCCTTCGAGATCTCTGCCAACAAATCCCGTCTACAATAAATTAGTAAAGTATGCGAGAAAGTGAATAGTACTTACTGGATGGCGAATAAGTCTCCATATCCGAGAAACAAACGACATATCCTCCTCGTAGTTCGATCCGACACGGTACACCGTGATATTTTTGAAGGAAAGTGAAGATGACGAGGACAACCATTATTTATTTAATTAAATAGTTTACAGGCCATAAATTCCCACGATACCCGATGCGGACTCGCGTTGGACGCGTCACCTAACGCCCTCCTTCACCTTCCATCACGATGGCCGACGTCGATATGAAGCCCGCTGACATTAAACATAACGACGAAGAGAAAAAAGAAGAGAAGGAAGACAAGAAGGAAGACAAGAAAGAAGAGCCCAAGAAGGAGCCAGAATCGCCTGTCACAGAAATCAAGTCCAATGCTGCTCTCATCGAAAAGGCCGTGGCGACTTTGGAACCACGGTTTACTCATCGTGTGCTCAGGACGCTGACTGCGTTAAGAAAGCGTCTGGATGACTCTGTACTAAGGAAGGCCATCGAGGAGGTGTACCCCAAAGGTGCGGAAACGGTCCGATTTCACAGAAAACATTCTAATATTGTGGCAGATTCGTCGGTGAAGATAACTCTGCTCTCATGGCTTCCGCCTGCACCCGCATCGGACCAGGAAATGGAAATTGACTCGACGACACCTGCAAAACCAACGCCAGAACCTGTCCCAGAAGTCGAAATATACCTTCGCCTCCTCATCATTCACCATCTACTCAAATTTCCCGATTGTCATGCGAAATCTATCGAGCTCGCACATCAAACAGTAGAGAAGATGCAGGCACTCAACCGCAGAAGCATGGACCCCATTGCAGCCAAGATATGGTTTGCCGTTGAACGTGCATACGAATTTGTTGGTGAAATTGCAGATGCCCGATCGTGAGTACCAGCCGTAATCTCTTAATTCTTCAAACAACCAATATGACCTACTAGATTATTCCTCGCTGCACAACGGACTGCCTCCTTGCGACACGATGACGAGGCCCAGGCATCCCTCATCAACCGTCTCCTCCGTAGTTACGTCCATTACAGCCTGTACGACCAAGCTGACAAGCTGGTCTCCAAAACCACGTTCCCCGAGTCCGCTGGAAATCCTCAATATGCTCGATACCATTATTTCATCGGCAGAATTAAAGCCGTCCAGCTTAACTACAGTGCAGCCCATACCAATCTACAACAGGCTATCCGACGCGCCCCCCCTGCCAAGGTCGCACCAGGATTTTATCAAGCAGTGCACAAGCTTTCGGTCGTCGTCGAGCTTCTGATGGGTGATATTCCGGATCGAAGCCTTTTCAGACATCCCGTCCTAGAGAAAGCTCTAGTAGGCTACTTTGAGATCGTCAAAGGTTTGTTCCTGTTTTGTCATATCCCACGCCTGCTAATCCAGTGTTTCTATCAGCCGTCCGCACAGGCTCGCTCTCGCAATTCCAAACTACCCTTGCGAAGCACGCTGCCCGATTTGAGGCCGACAAGACTTACACTCTCATCGTCCGGTTACGACAAAATGTCATCAAAACTGGTATTCGGCGGCTTTCGCTCTCCTACTCCCGCATCTCTCTACGTGACATTTGTGTCAAACTTCATCTCGACTCGGAGGAAGACGCAGAATATATCGTTGGTAAAGCCATCCGTGACGGGGTCATCGAAGGTCGAATAGTGCATGAGAAGGGATGGATGGAATGTGGGAGCCAGAGAAACGTATATGGGCCTGAGGTCAGTGAGATGTTCCAGAGGCGGATCGGTTACTGTCTGGAGTTGCACAACCAGAGTGTGAAGGTACGTCTTGGTCGTCCATGTTTTCGAATGCTACTAACCTTGTGTTGTGCTAGGCCATGCGGTACCCTCTGAATGCACACAGGAAGGAGCTGGCTGCAGCTGAAGGTGCCCGTGAACGACAGAAGGAGCTCGCAAAGGAAATCCAAGAAGGGGATCTCGATGACGAAGATATGGGCGAGGATTTCTAATCGCTAACACGCACACGTCCACCATACGCATTAATATATTCATCTCTCTCTTGGCATCGACTGGGTTTATTCTAATGAGATCAACAAGGCTATGGCCATACATCATCAACATGGACCAACAAACTCATTGGAACTATTTTACATCAAGCGGTAGACTCGCACGGTCATGCCTGAAAATGTTTTTATATAAAAAATATCGCAAGAATTAGAATTTGGAGGTGGGAAGAAAAAGGTGAAATCAGATATTATTTTGAGCTAAACAAACCAACTTTAACATCGTACTATGTATACCTAGTAAAGTCCAGTAAATCCACTTGTACTTCGCGGAGAACTTGGCATCAAGGTTGGAATCAGACACATCTGGATCCAAAGGGTTACCGCGCCAAACATATGATATCGCAGCATACGGGATAGTGATAGTCTGCAAATTTGTAAGTATGAAGGGACTGACGATCAACAAACCGAGAGCAATCAATCAGCTAATACTAATGACATGGCTTGGCGACCGTTGAAGCTTGAAGAGAGATCGATAACGAAATCCGCCAAATTGTCCATGGAGTCATTGTAGATAGTTCGGGACATGAAATAAAGTGGGCGGTACGGTGGACACACTGTTTGGCAGGCTGCTCCTACGCGACTGGACCTGAATGCATGACCGAAAGAGTAGAGGAAGACTCAGCGCGTCAACGGGCCGGCTGTTCGAGTACCGGGCCGATCCATCTATCTGTAACTTTACCATTAGCTTTCACGTCACAGCACAGGAACTTCACTTTCAGAATGATTCGGTGCGCTTATCTTCAAAGTTGGACGCCCACGTCAGGAAAAAACAGGCGCGCTCAAACTGTACTAATCATATAGTTGAAATCGAAAAGCCTTAGCGTGTTCTATATCTCCGAGGAAATCGTTGATTCCAATACTCATACAGCGGGTATAAGGTGAGAGAAATTGTCAGTCTACGTATCATATGATTATGAATGACATGATGTATCTCAGGCTTTTGTTTTCAGGTAAGTCGATTTACACGGGAGGCCCAGTCTGCGAAAACTTTTATCAGCCGGGCCCGTGAAAATTGAGGATCCCAAGAAGAAGTTCTACCTAACGAGCGAAGGCCGCCGATGTCAAAGAAGTCATGGTTCGAGAATATTTATTAGCCTCCGGGACCTTGGTAAATCATCATTTCAACAAACAGGTTCTGGTGGATAGATTTTGACCATACTAGCAGTCTGCCATTCTCACTCAACGCTCACAGATTATTTCGTCTTTTCCAATAGCCTGGGAAGGGGCATGAAATGAATTTTCTTCTGCCGCAATGTCAGGTTTATCAAATTATTGCAAGCGACAATGGTACCGAATCCGTGATCCCGATGAGATGGCACTCAGGGCATGGTACCCTGAGGTGCTAAGCGAGCCATGATTGTTTTTTCCACATAACCTACTGACTGGGAGGTCTCCACAACCTCATGCTCCTCTGGAATCGACCCTCCATCACGAGATCGGCAAGAGCTCAGCGCGTTCTGTTTCAAGTGCTCTCCCTTGCAATCTCCGCAGATTTTCTTCTCACTCCACCGCTGAGAATGCAAGGCCGAAGTTCTATGGAGTTACGTCCCGCTTCACTGGGTGATCCTCAATAAGTGAGCCAACTCGCCTGCACTCGGAAAATATGTGTGTTTCAGCTCATATTCAAGCAACTGGGGTATAAAAGGATTACTTTCTATCGATATGTCTCCCATCTGCAACATGTTGTTCAGTATCTTTTTCTTTACTCTAGCTGCATTCGTCTGCGCTGCTCCCACTTCGTTGAGAGCAACCCTCGCTGACTCCGATCTTGTCTCTGGCATCACTGTCACCATGACAGTATGTATTCTCCTGCCTGTTTTCACGGGCAATGTTACTCACATCCATTAGCTTGATTCTCTCGTTACCAACCTCGCTACGTGAGTAATTTTGGCGCGTATGGTTATAGTCTCGTACTTACACGGGTACGCAAAGCGTATCCTTCAATGGTATGTCGCTTTCATGAATCTGCTTGTCCCCCAGAACTTAACGGCCGCAGTCAGCAACTCTCAACTGGTCGAAATTTCTTTGGACCGCGTCGCAATGTCCGCTGGGGTCGACGGTACTGAATACCTATCCTTTGACCACACCTTTGAGGACCCCCTTGTCGTACCTATTCTTGGGACAGCGGACTCTGGCGACATTGCGGACGTACAACTCACTCAAGGAGGGCTGGGCACTCTCCCTATCCTTTCATCTAAATCTCTTGACTTGCTCAATCTCGATGTGGATATGAGGTATGCGTGTTCTCTGTGTCGAGACGACAAATGCATGAACCATCGCTTTATTGAGGGTTGCGACCATCAACGGAAAGTTGGGTATTACTTCAAATGAAACCGGGCTTACCGAAAGCGATGTTCCTGCCATGTGCGTTAGCTCGTTCCTACATTTTGCCGTCCTTGTTGGTTAATGGTATCGTACAGATTCAATACTCCTTTCAGCAAGAAAGCTTGACACTATAGTTTTGCAAATTGTCTGGACAGCTTGTGTACAATGCGTACGCGAACATGAATATATCATGCATATCCCCTCATCGGCCCTTGATCAAATCTGAAATAATCCAGCGATTTATTCTTCACTGACACTGGCTAGCATCATCGGCCGAGCCATCACTGTACCAGTTGGAATAGGCATAGGAAGTACGTTAGCATCATCAGGTCGCATGCTAGATTGTGATGAGGCACTCGCTCTTGCTTGAATATCGCGTATGTCTATCTTTATCGAGTGTTTGTGACTCACCAGCGCGTTTTGAATATCCACTTTAGATTTGCAAATGTCGATGGCGCGACGAAGAAGGCTGCAGAAACCCGTGACGCTAGGCGGCTCACGGCAATCTGTCTGTCGGACACAAGTCTACCTAGTATTATAGTGCCATCTATGTGATTCTATCGACAATACCTCAGCTCTCAAGGTTGCTTCTCGACCCACAAAGCAGGCGTCGCCGGTACGTACCAGCTTTCAGTCAAGTCAGATGCTAATTTCAACGGTCAAGTCACGGCAGAATCAACAGATGCTAGAAGTACTTCGGACGACAGAAATCATGAAGCATAGTACACGCCCTTGCATGCAAGGTTTCATGGTATCTAAAAATTCTGCCTCGAGCTTTAATACAGTGTCAGTTTCTGTGCTCGATGTTGAGGGAAAACCGAGCGGAATGGCAGATCATTAGTTAAGTCTTCTTATTCTTCCTGTTGAATGGGTTATGACATAAAGACCAGCGCTCACCCGTCATTCTCGGGTCGAAGATAAAAAAAAATCCAATCGAGGGTGAAGCCCTCAGGATGTTTAGAAGCAAAACGATAGCTAAGCGCCAACTAACCCATCACCTGTCAACATCTAACAAATGAAATTGATGTATAATCAATGATAGTTCAACGCTAAGATCCCATCAGTTCTGGCCTGAGAGGAGCATTTGGCGGCCCATTTTCAAGAGACTCGGATTTTCGAGTCAAATTTTCAGTCAGCACGTGACATGAGATTAACTTAACTTTGCCCGGTTTCGGGGTCTTGGCTGCTCTTTTAACTCCCACCATTATCGCATAAAAAGATGAAAATGTTCTCAGATGTCTCCAGTTCCTTGACTTCTGACGACCAATACACAAGCAAGTCACTATCAACCCATTTACCCCATGATAGCTATTCGGACTCAAAGTTAGCTTGCTGGCTGGCAGAACTGCATTATCCGAGCTGCTATACGAGTTCAGCGCCCCTCATTCAACTACTGTAGAAGTTGACTAACCCTGGCATACGTCCTGGAAGGCCTTTTATTTTTGGGAAGCATAGTCAATAGGTATGTTTATGGTTGACGGCTTCTGGGTTCTGAGCTCTCACTGAACAGACCGAAGGCATTAATCATTATGCTTCATGTTGAGTGTCAGGACATATGTTCTTTGAAAAAAATTTCTATGTGTGCGAGCTGGGTATAAAAGCATCGATACTTGGAGGTACTATTCACCGCACTTTAGCAATGTTTCTCAAAGGTGACTAACGAGTCATTTCATTCCTTACCAGCGGACTCATGTTTCTATCCTCTTCTGCAGTCATATCCTTGCTATCTCTTGCGTTGTTCTCGTTAGCTGCCTCGCATAGTCCAGGTCGAATCCTCTCTGCTGACATTTCTTGAGCACGATACTGACTAATACATAGCTTCGGAGGATGTCAACACCGGCCAAGTTAGCGACCTTTTATCAGCTCGCTCGGCGCTGGAAGCCCGCGAGGAATTTTCCTCGCTTTACTTTGACAATGCCAAGTAGATTTGGACCTGGGCCATTCCGCAAAAGGGTCCCCTCTTCCAGCACCATGTGTCCCGTCTGCGCTACTATCATCTTATCCAGGTAAGTCATGGTGAAATAGTCGGGCTTTCGCTATGTCGATGGCCTCCACAGCGACGACATATACACGCTAAACGTCAATGGCCAAGAAATTGGAACTGGTGAGGGCTGGTGAAACATTGTGACCTACACTGTAGGCCTTGAACCTGAGGGCGACAATGTTTTCGCCGTCCAAGTGAATAACACCGTTGGGGCTGTCGGTCCATTCATTGCGACTATCCTCGTCAACTACAAAGACGGGTCCACGGATACGATCTACACGGACACGACCTGGAAGACGCTCTCCTCCATCCCTCCAGCCGGGTGGACCAGCCCGAGTTTCGACGACTCGAAATGGGAGATCCCAGTGGTGAAGCTGGCGGGGACACAGACGCCTTGGGGCCACCCGTGGGCGTATCCCCCTGCGATTGATATGGACCCAGCGCAAGCGATCTGGACAGATGAGAGGGTAAACAACGTCGCACCGGTCGGGCACAGGGCGTTCCGTACCACCATCACCTCGTCCTATGGAAAAGCGGCTGTATGTGGGAAGATGGTCATCGACGCGTAAGTCGCTGTCTGCGTATTAGGCATAACTAGGACTCACGTCGTGCACGGTCAGCGATAATAACTACATTCTTTATGTGAATGGTGATTACGTCGGCCACGGGGGAGACTGGCACACAATGCAGGCCTACTCTGTTTCGATTTTGGACCCCGATGTCAACGTGATTGCTGTCGATGGGGAGAACGGGGTCGTCTCCCCTCGGAGCACGCAGCCGAACCCTGCTAGTCTTGTCGCCGGGGTGGTCATTGCATATAATGACGGGAGCTTTGCGACGTACTATACCAGCAAGAACTGGAAGGCTGTCCATAACGTCCCGAGTGGGTTCGAAGAGCCTGGTTATGATGATGGATCTTGGATGGCGGCGTCGGAGTATGGTACATTCAGGACGAGCTCGTGGAACTCTACTACTACTATTCCACGAGCTTAAGGGTTCCGGGTTGCAATATACCCTTCTTTAAGTTGACCAATAACCTTACTTTCCTGAATAGAGAGTTTGTGTCTGAGTTGTTCTTCTTGTCATTGTCTCCAAACCGTAACAAGTCCTTTGTGATGGTCGATCCCAGTCCCCTCATATTTTTTGGCGCTATTCCATCGCGTCGTATTTCTTTCATTTCTTAGTTCAGCGAAATGTATGGTTTTTTTATCCATAAGTAAAATTTAAATTCGCTCGCCAGCTTGATAGGCTGACCAATAGATCAAGATGAGCTAAACATATCTGCCTTCCCCGCCCGTAGTATAGTCAGTACGGTCCCACAGCAAAGTCATTCCGATCGTAGGCGTGATGTCGAACCGGCGGCAAGTCATGTGCTAGGTTTTGATGCCAGTCCCCGAAGTCGCAACGCGATATTCACTGGTATTCGCGCCGTAAGATTTGCATAAGATAGCGAGCGACGTATGTGATACAAAAGCCCCACTATAGTGCATACCACATATTTACCTACATGAAATATTCATGGCCGCAAGAAAGTTGGAAGGAGAGATCATGTATCGATTCAGGGACCAGCTGTAGCAGCAGAACTTTGATGAACGACTTTGGATCCTCCAGCAAGATCTCAGAGAAAAACACGTGTCAGAGACCGGCTCGTATCGAGTACCTATGACCTGATTGAGAATGTGAGGTCTGATAGTCTTTCTGTTCCTAGTACGTACGTATACAGGTCAACAAAGTACCAGTACTGTTGATATTTCTTCCTCTAGAAACGTGGGGAGGGGGGTTCCAGTGGGTGTAGTAAACAGACATTAATACATTACTGAGTCTGACTCGAAATACTATTTTGGAGAGGTTGGGAATCGGAACTGCCTTGCAAATGCTCCGCTGATTAGGCGTTTGCAGAAAGTGATTGTCCTCTGAGTACTCTGAAGAGTGACGACGGTAGATTCATTCATTCAATTTACTGGAATATTTGGAAAGGCGAACTACAGGGGGAAGTCGAACTGAAGAACACAAAGTCAACGGAAAGTGGGATTCTAGCAAACTTGAATATAGTGACGTAATTTGAGATACTAGGTCAGGAACCGGCGGCAAGTCATGTAAGGCACGGTGCCAACTCCGGACCGAGTAGCCGAGTCCCTCATCCGCTCATACTGCACTGGGGGTACGAATGTCGTACAGCTCGTAGGACGGTAAGGTCAGGCTCATGTCTAATTTCGGAACAGGAAGCACACTTATTACAACTCGTGCACAAGAACCCATCACAAAGTACATTACATTACAAATTCATTCTCAATCTCCCAAATAGATGCACATTCGTCTTCTTTAGTACTAAACCTACAGATCAGATTGGAGCTTTCGTCATGCCTCAAAGTACTGACCCTCAAGGTAAGAATTCAATTATTTACCGACAATGAGGGAGACTCCTCGGTTTTAGCAGGCGGCAGTTTGTACTGCGAGAAGCCTCGTCCGTTATCGAAGACGGAAGAGCCATCCGTATGTTGATGGTAAGTAGTCCCATCGCTGATACCCCATACAGTGCCTTTCCGGGGTGGAAAAGTAGAGGCGCTCACCGATTGATGTAGTGGCAGCTGCTATCTGCGTGTTGACACCACTGATTTCCTTAACAAAGGGGGGGCGTCACAGATAAGTTCTGGTGAAACACTCCGATAACTTGGAAAGCAGTTAAAACACGTACACGGGTGTTGATACCTTGCGCGACGACTGTCGGATCATCGTTGCAACCGCTCATGATGGACAAAGGTAAAGGATTCAGTAAAATACGTCCGCGGATGATATTGAACTGGTTTCATGTTCTCACGGTCATTGCAGAGAACGAGGACAAGCGTGCTTTCAATTTGAAGCACGTCGTTAGCGAATTACGGACTTGATTAGTAGAACGGACCATGGTTGAGTGCGCTGTCGTCAGAATATAGAAGCAAGACGTAGTTGAAAGAGGGGAAATCCACAAGACAGTAGGTTGCTTGCTAGTAGTAGGCGCCAGAGACCTACGTCCATCATGATGGGAATTGCTGGCATTCCGTCAATCAATGTGCGTACATTCAGTTCTTCCCGCCCCGGGACCGTTCTTCGACCGTGTCGTGTGTTCTGTTTGAATAGCGAACCAGCGAACCTAACGTTAGTGTGCCTGCGAGGAGTGATGCGATTGACATCTTGGAAAAATCAATGCGATTTGACGGACGACGATGGCGCCCGACGGACCAAGACAGCCGTGTACGATGCAGCAGACAGTGCTGCAGCAATCTAGGCTCCATCTAGCATGTCTGCCGGTAAAGCATGCCCGCCACGAAATCCAAAAAGGGAAAAAAATAGTCGGATTTTGCCAGCCGAGAATTGGCCGAGCACCGGATCGAATATCTGCGAAAGCATCTCACGAACGGCACTTACCGCCACCCAGCTGTGTGACATGTGTCGACACTCTACACCCGGCCAGTGGCTTCTTATTCCCTTGGGGTATCCAGTTTCTCACCATCCAAAAGGTTTTCGTCGTTGCTGAAGGATCCCAATGTCGTCCTCAGCAAGTTCGTCGAGCGTGCAGGCCAGTTCGTCGGCCGATGCGACGACGACGACAACGCAACCCCCGCCGAGCTCGTCTTCTGTCCAGACAACCGAGCAGTCGACGACCTCGTCGCAGACGTCCATTTTTACGACCACCACGACCAGCAGCATAAACACGCCCCCACCTACAGACTCGTCTTCATCTAGTAGTGATACTGCGGCATCCACGACCTTCATTCCGCCTGAATCCACGACCAGTGCGACGTCGGCACCGCCCGCTTCCACTTCAAGCAGCAGTACCGATACGGGCCAAGGAGGAGGAGGGCCGGGGCAAGGACAAAGCCAAAGCCGCAGCCAGAGTTCTTATGGCATCACTCAGCAGCCCACATCATATATCGCCACGACGGTCGTTATCACGGAATCCAACGGCCAGCAGGTGACAGCGACTACGTCCATTTTGGCTCCTCTATCCTCTGCCTCTTCTGATTCCTCCACATCTTCCTCATCGCATACCGGTGCCATAGTAGGCGGGACCATCGGCGGCATCGCAGGTCTCGCTGTGGTCCTCGCTCTTGTTTTGTTCCTCTTCAAACGCCGGCAGAACGCCCGCTTCTCAGATCGCTTTGACGGGAACTTTGACCCCGACAGGATCGTGGCGCGGACGCCCGACATGGGGCTGAACCTTGATGATGAGCAGGATCAAGATGACGGAATGGGTGGGCGTCTTGGAGGAGCAGAAATAGGTGCTGGTGTTGTTTCGCCGTTCCCCATCAGCGCAAGCACAACCAGCCAAGGAAGCAATTACGCGAGTTACTACAATGGCTCGCCTGCATCCCCACCGCCAATGTCGCAGTACTCTTCAGATTCTTACCCTCCTTCGGCGTACAATCCTTATGCTATGATTCCCGGGTCTCCGCCACCAGGCTCGCCAGTATTACACACCCCTCCATCGTCCAGCGGTGTCGGTGGAGGAATGTCCGCAAAGGAGCGCGAGGCAAGGCAACACCAGCTGGGCATCGTCAATCCCGACGACCGCTCAGCTTACCTCGTAAATGGCCCCGGTCCGAGCGGAGTTATTGTCCACCAGGATGCAGGCCCAAGTGAGATTCCGCCGTCCTATGATAGCTTACTGCCAGGACCGTCCAGAACGGGGCCACCTCAGGAAGGCAGCAGCTCATAGAGGGGCGGTAGATGAGATGAAGGACTCTTTGATTGACTCATTATTTACTAACGGACGCCGTGTTTCCGATAAACACCATCTAATACTTCACGACCGCACTATCTTTCACGTCTTTTACATATCTAAGTACGCTATTATTCTCCCCTTCCACATGCTACTGCAAAACCTGTCCATCCGCACATCGATTCCATTTCTGATTGTTTGATTGTACTGTATACATGTACCGCTGTACCGATAGTCGCTCTATTCTCGCTATGCAGTCTTGTATATAGTGCAATATCTATCTGCCCGCCGTCCGTTGGTGACGTTGCATTTTTATCAAGGTTTTAAAAATTTAGCTATGGGTTGTTCCAGTTCGACATGAGGCGGGCGTCATGAGCGGGCAAGTTGTTTTTATTCCCGTTGAGTCAGCCTAGACCACAAAGTAGGTTTGGACACGGTATTGAACCGACCTCATTTCCCCTTCAAGCTCGGCTCTAACGTTGAAGTTCAACGTCTGTTCAACGTGACGGGTTACTTGAATTCCGAATCTCTAAGAGAAGCTGCAAACGAAAAGGACGGACGGAGTCCAGTGGCCGGGAATAACGTTAGAAGTTATACCAGTAGGATATTAGGTGGATATCGATACACAGTTGAAAAACACTCCGCAAGATCTACAACGGTAGCAAAGATTGTCGATCCAAGCGGCCAGATCTCAAGATTTCCGTACACGGAGTAATCGGGCCGCCTTCCGATGTCGCTCAACTTGCCGACGCAAACCTGATCGGATACATAACCACCACGGCCTTTTACATAAAATTTACCCTTCGTTTTTCGAAGCAACAGACACAAGAAACCAATTAGTTGAAGGAAGATTTTTCATTTTGACGCTACAAGCTCGGCATTCTGAGATGTCATACAGAAGAATGCAACACAGCATAAAACACCAGACTGGAATGAAAACTGCAATGGGAGATCCACGGGGAAAGGAAAACGTAGGACAGAGTCACTGGTCAAGCTTCAAGCATCATCCAGATTGGACAGAATGAAATTTCCAAACTGCCAGATTCTGTCGTCTCGTTCCATGGCAGCAATGAAGTACTGTCCAGGCCAGAGATGTATCGGTGCGAGTTGTTCATTAAGGCACTCCACATCTCCAGGAGCAGAACAGGAAACCTTGACTGAACGAAGATGTTGGCGGCATGACATGACCATTATGATAAGAAATTTTTGAGATAAGGGCATCTTAAAATGAAATAGATGTAGATCCTGCAGATTTGGCAGGAATTTGTCCGAGGAAGTAAGAGCATTCAAGATATCTTCGTCATCCTCAGTGAGTCGAAGGCCCACCTCTAGGAGCACCAGAGTGTCCATGAATAAGAGAGTGTCTTGGATGAGGATCTGGTTGTTTCCGTATGCAGAATAGATGGCCAATCTGGTAAGGGAGCATTGAGAACGGTGTAAGAAATCGTTTACGAGCTCGGTAGACCCCCGGATGTCAGAGACGCTATGAGTGAACGTAAGGTCGTGTAAGGAAAGTAGGTAAAAATCCGCCAGCATTCGGAAGGTTGGTACAAGAAGGCGCTGGACATTGGGAAGGAAAATGTGGAGAGAGAGGGAGATGTTCCAGTTATAATCTATCCGGAGATGGCACTCTACCAGTGATTGATAAGCCCCAAGGTTAGAAACAGCTCCACCAGATGTCGCCAGATGAGTGATGTGACGAGGAAAAATAAGATCGCCGTGACCGTAAATGCCATGTAAAATAACTTTTCGAAGGTAAGGGGCATCAACAAAGAGACCTCGGATATTTCCTGGCAGCTCCGCTCTGACGGCTTGTAATGTTTCCCAACTACGCAAAATCAGAGATTCCAGACATGGAATCCTTCCGCGAACCACCTTCAACCTCTCCAAAAAATGCGACGACTCATTAGCTCCAAGGTCCTCCATCGATGTGACACCTCGAGGATCACGGCAATGACTTTCTCCGCCATATCCGTATGGTGGTTAAAATCAAACTGGTACACCATGCCGAGGGGACACGTTTCCGAGCGAAGAATCATGGCTTCGAGTGCGACTAGTATGCGAGAATAAGCCTCCGTCGGATTAACTCCCCTGGTGGACTGGAAGTGAAGTACTATATGCGAACAGAGTTGAAGATACGATAAAATTACATCCATCCGGATACCGCAGACATGACTCAGCGTCCACGGACTCTGGGAAAAGTCTGGTGATGTCTGTGACCAGCCAATGGTCCCCCACCGCGAGATCTGTATCTCACGAAACACAGATTTAATAACGTCGACAGGAAGTCATCGGACAGATGCGAGCGTTGATGAATACACCAACATGGCCTTGTGGACTGCATCGCGATGGCTTTGCACCTCCGATCTGATTTCGTCAATGCGATTAAGCAAGGTACCGTATACCGAGACCTGTCGTCGGAGGTCCTCGATACTGGGGATTATCAAGTCACGGTCAGTATCGAGGAAAGGTCGTGTTAAACGAAGAATATCGGAGACCTCAGAATTTAGAGTGTCGGATGGGAATGTGGGCTCTGGTACGAAACGCGCTGCTGCATCCAGGTGGAACAATGCATTCGTTGCATTCACGGCGCTTCTAATTATCAGTCTTTAGCATATTGATGAAGGTTGGAAGGACGAACTTTCTCTTCAATACTTGACTGTTGCTGTCAGTGTGGAAGTCTGAAAGGCGTAATGGCCGGACTGCAAAGGTCGGAGTTTGTTTATCCGGCCCGGGGCACCGGAAACAGATAAAATTTCAATAAGACCAGGAGTCGACCGATATACCGCTGGAAGCTACATCTTGACAATGAATCTGGGAAAGGTACATATACTTTATAATTCTTCAGTACGACGAGTCGCTCTACAATTCGACGAAACCGCGAACTTACGGGTGCGTTATGTAAAGGTTTGGGTTCGGTGTGGTGAATCGTCCTGGGCTCAAGCGCTGGCAGTATATCGATCTTCACATAGACAGATTATCCTCACTAGTCTGCAAAAATCCTTCCAGTCTTAGAATCAAATAACACTACTGAATTTATTCACATTATTGGTGGCTTTCCCACGGTCTGGCTAAAGAACAGAAGTCCTGCCTCGACAGCTTTTTGCTTCTACGAACAGGTTACACACCATGGACCTACCTTCGTGATTCTTGCTGACCTATAGGCGCTCAACTCTGCTGAACTACTTCAACATCCTTCCGTGGCATCTGTCATCGTTCTAATTTTTACCGAAACGCCATATGCGTAAGTTATTTCACTGAATTCAGATGCCTCGCCGAGCTTATGGATGCAGTGTTTCAGCCAATACCTATCTACACGACGGTCACAAAGATCGTCGATCCCCCAGATCTGGATATTTCCGTCCCACGGAAATTCGGGCCGCTTTCCGATGTCGCTCACTTGCCGACGCAAGCCGGATACACGCAGCCAGACTGAGCCAGTGACCACCACAGCCGTTTTATTTTTTTCCTTCGTTTTTCGCAGCAACATGGGGAGGGATGCAGGAGACTACAAACAGTTGAAAGAAGATTTTGTTTCTGGTGCGACAGGCTCGACGGTGACCCATGTCAATTTGATATCTAGTGCGGCTCTCGTTCGTCGTTCCCTTTGTACCGTCAGTGCTCATCCAACCTTTCCCCCAGGTATCTGTGTTTCTCTACCATACACTACTCTCAAGAACATCCTCCACAAGGTTGACTAAATTCCCGATGTCATGGGTAATTTTGGTCCTACCACTTCTCTTCTCGATGACACTGTTCGCCGATATGCCAGCGTTACTCTCAATCCTGATGTTGATTCCCGCTCTGGGTCTGTCGCTTTTCTCTCGTCGCGAATCAGGAACATCACTTCCTTCGAATGAAAGTGAACGGAGTACTGTAAATGCCAAGGCACCCCTGCCGTTTCTAACGACGTATCGCGCGCACATGCTCCTAATGACAGTTCTTGGCATTCTCGCGGTGGACTTTCCCGTGTTCCCTCGCTCACTGGCCAAGTGCGAGTCGTTCGGAGTCTCGCTGGTATCTTCTTTCCCTCTACCGACTTTGGATCTATGACTTACCGCTTTCAGATGGACTTGGGTGTAGGCGCCTTTGTCTTTTCTCAAGGAGTTATCTCAGCAATCTCACTCGTTAAACGTCCAACCTATCTCGCATCCCCAGTGTTTTCTAAGCTGTCCGTTACGACTCGTAAGGTCTTTCCTGTCATGGTCCTAGGCATTGTGCGCGTGTTGCTTGTCAAAGGAACAGAATACCCTGTTCGTATGAAGAACTTTCCCACATACCCATTCTGACGAGTTTTTGTAGGAACACGAAACGGAATATGGCACCCATTGGAACTTTTTCATCACGTTGGCCCTCCTCCCCTTAATGGAAATCCTTCTTCACCCAGTAATCCTTCGGGTTCCTATTTCCATACTTGGTATACTTATTGCGATGTGTAAGCTCAGCTTTGCCAAACCCTGCGCGTGCACTAACTTCTCCCGTAGGTCAGCAGCTCGGCTTGTCTGTCTTTGGTTTACAAAATGCCGTACTCTTTTCTCCACGCGTTGGTATCTTGTCGGCAAACAAAGAAGGCATCGTATCTCTTTTGGGTTTGTTCTCCACGTCGTATCTGGAACCAGTGTTGATGTTCTACGGTCTCAGGTTATCTCGCCGTGCATCTCCTAGGTCTATCAACAGGAACGATGATCTTACCTGCTTCGCCTTCGTACTTCCGTCGGTTTCAGCGGCAATTTAATAAAACTGGCGAGTTGACATTGGGGGGCGGAGAGAAATACAAAAACTCGTACCGTTCTCGACAGAATGATAAAACAGCCACGGAGTTGTGGGCGTATTCCATGTTGTGGTGGGCATTGTTGGGCTTGACGAGGCTACTTCAGATTGATGGAAAGGAAGGAGTGTCTAGGCGTGTGGTCTGTCTTCATTCGGCTGTCTTTCTGAACGAGTCTTAACGCCGCGTTTTAGGTCAACTTGTCGTATATCCTTTGGGTAGCGGCATATAACACGTCGTTTATCTTGGGATACCTTCTCATGGACCTCTATTTCTATCCTTCGCCGTCAAAGTCGAGGTACAACCGACAGCAGAGCAACGAGGACGTCTTACCCGCCCGCGTAGCTGTTTCTGCTCCCCTTTTTGAAGCTATCAATAAGAATGGGTTGGTTATATTTCTGTTGGTCAGTTTCATTTCCTGCTGTGCCGTTATCTGTGCTAAGCGGTAATAATATACAGGCGAATATCTTCACTGGTTTGATCAATTTGACGATACCGACGATGTTCACTTCAAATTTTTGGGCCATGGTTATTTTGTGTGGATATTCGATTGGGGTGTGCGCGACGGCGTGGGCTCTGAAAAACACCCGTGTTTGGAAAATATAGTTGTGCAAAAATGTTTCATTATCTGTTTGGTTGCTGGGCTGTCTGTCAGTGCCAAAACTACTGCTAGTAGCGAATTCATCGCAATTGCTCACGAGCCGTCAGATAACTCGTTTCTTCTTTCTCCATTATTCGCGTCAGCGAGTATATGTTGACTATACATGAACTTTGCGTCGCGACGGGCGTCGTCAAGTTTACCACCGCTTGGCTTGTTCATTTCTGTTTCTGCTAATGATTCTCGAACACACTGAATCTACGCCAAACAAGTACACGCTTCACGTTTTGTATCCTGATCAAATCCACTTTCACATATGGGACATAACACGACCGCCGACTTCGATCCTTTCTATGAGGTCGACTTGTCTAACGTGACTCGATGCTGCCGCAATACGTTTATCTTCTTCTCTGAAGTGATTGAGGGAAACTTGGTCACGGGCTCGCGGCGAGACAACGCGAGGTAGTAATAAAGTTTAATTAAAGCTATTCCCGTTGACGGCCTCAGCTCTAGGCTCAAAAAGGTTCACTAAACGAAGTAGAAGGCTTCCTGCGCTGTTAAGACATCCATTACTAGCATCCATGTATCGAAGCCATGGGCATCTCCGAGTTCTTCACTCTGATCCGCGAGATGCACTCCTCAAGTGTGGTTACACCGGTATACGCCTTTGTTCACGGTACATGGCGCGCTCCATGTCGGGCCGTTGGCCCGGCCATTCCTCATTGGGACTTTGCGCCGTTACCATTGCCACCACATCACTTTGGTTTTCTTCTTTTTTTGCGGCAATACGGGGCAGGAGACTACAAACGGTCGAGAAAATTTATTTCCGGCACTACAGGCTCGACGGTGACCCGATATTTGCGGCTCCACCCTCTCGCAAGTTCGTCGTTGCATTTGTACCGTCAGTGCTCATCCAAGCTTTTCCCCCAGAGATCCGTGTTTCACTATCATATACTACTCTCAGGAACTTCCTTTGACCAAGTTCCCGATAACATGGGTCATTCTGGTCCTACCACTTCTCTTGTCGATGACTCGGACACCGTTCGCCGAGGTGCCTACACTTTCTCAATCTTGAGGTTTGTTCTGGCTCTATATCTGTCATTTTGTCTCTCCGCGAATTTGGAACACTACTTCCGTCGAATGAAAGCGAACGAGGTAGATAATTACTGCAGTTATCATTGCGTATGTCTTAAAAGATTTTTCTCGTCAAGGTAAGCTATTTTATCAGTTGCCTATCGCTGTAGGCTGATCATAAATTTTGCTGTTATGCAAATAAATAGTTATATCTTGTTCCTATGTGTAGCTATGTGCACCAACTGGGGAATCTTTAGTGGTCTTGTTTCTCAGTCGGGTCCTTATTCTTCGCTGTCTGTTACGCTGCCTTTATAGATGCCCAGACCGTTCTGGACGGCACAACCTATTCTGGTCTACTAAACCTTATGGACATGAAAGAGCTGTAGCTGGAACATGGATCTGCGAGATGAAGTGGTGTTTTCCCGGAATCAAACGCTGTGTGGAAGAATATATTCCTAAGTGCCGTAATGGCTCCCATCCTATACGCGTTACGCCATTACTCGTTGACAAACTACCACCGCTATTGCTTTTTGATCATGAATCACGGCGTTCTCACTCGCGTTGTCGACATAACCACTCCATGCGATAAGGAGTGCTCAAGTTGACGTAAAAGTATCCTGTCTAGCATGTTGATCTGGCCCCGTAGACCATTGGGCTCTATTTCAGGTCGTCATCAATGGAGGATAGAGGGATCCGTATTGCATGCAGTGGGAGGAGGTTTCCTTAATTCTTCTTATCGTTCATTTTGATTCTAGTCATCACATTTTAAAATACTGAAGAGAAGGTCGATTCAGAAGAAGACAAACACCATAGTATGTTTACATCTTTGATGAAAGATCTTTTCCAACATTTCTGGTACATCACTTGCTCTTTTGGATCATGAGGTTTTCCATCTCATGACCTTGCGATTGGTGTTAGGGTATATATATCCCATTCTTCATGTACGTTATCTAACAAGCATGTCTGACTCTCTTCAGGGTAGCCACCATTCAAACGGAAGCGACGAGAAAACCTATCACAGTATCGAACTCGACCCATCGTTGGCAAGTAAGGTATGGCTCAAGCTCGACCTGTTTCTACTACCAGTCATAGCAACAATCCACTTGTTGTCGTACTTGGTACGTCGTCCATTATCTTCTCGAGTTTTGATATGATTGGGGTCCCTACAGGATAGAACGAACATCGGCAATGCGCGTATTGCTGACCTTCAGCATGACCTCCAAATAACCGACAAGCAGTACAGCATTGCTTTGACAGTTACTTACGTTTCGAACATTTCTGCTGAATTACCCTCCAATCTTTTACTCCGAGTATGTCGATAAACATTTTCCACCGTCCTCGAACTTACCGGTATTGGTATTTGTGCAGGTTATTGGACCGAACTATCTCCTTCCCACCTTAGTGGTCAGCTGGGGTTTAGTTGCGACGCTCCAAGGAGTAGTTACGAGCTATAGCGGCCTTCTTGCCTGTCGGTTCTTTCTCGGGCTGTTTGAAGGCGGCGCCTTTCCTGCTGTGGTATTATACTTGACGTATTTCTACCCCCGTGCCAAGATAACGACACGCGTGTCGGCTTTTTTTTTTGCTTCCGCCTCACTTTCCGGAGCGTTCTCGGGAATCCTTGCCTATGGTATCATACGCATGGATGGTGTAGGCGGACGCGCAGGATGGCGATGGATATTCATTCTCGACGGTGCATTTACCATTGCTTGTGGTCTAATAATCCACTTTCTTTTGCCTCGAGATGCTATGGCTGTGAGGTTTTTGCGTCCAGCTGAACGTGAATACGTGGCATGTCGGGTTGCCGAGTCCGGAGGGGAGAATTTTGAGTGGAGAGAAGTGGGGAAGGCGTTAGTCGCGCCGCATGTTTGGATTCTTAGCGTCTTACTATTCTTCGCGGCTGCCATCCTCTTTGGCTTGGCGTTGTAAGCATTCCCTTTACATCTCATCTTTAGTACTGCTCTTACCTTGCTCGTAGCTTTACGCCATCAATTGTTCAGAGCTTGGGTTACACTGCTGCTCGTTCGCAGCTCATGAGTGTGCCGCCATTTGCCGCCGCCTTTGTGTTCTCGATGACGACTGCTCACTTTTGTGACAAGTACCCTATCCGAGGCCTTGTCTGTATCGTGACCTCCATCATGTCCTTGATGGGATTCATCATGTTTCTCACCTCGTCGTCAGCAACCACCCGGTATGGTAGTCTCTTCTTGACCATACCTAGTGTGTACACCGCCACTCCGACATTGGGGTCATGGAACGCTTCTAATTCGGCACCACACGTTCGTCGTGCGACGGCAATCGCTGTCGGGTTTATGGTGACGAGCGCTGGGGGACTTTTGTCGACGTGGTTACTAGGGAGCTTGAGCACTGCACCCAAGTACGTACTTGGGACTAAGGTGCTGGTGGCGTTCAGTGGCGGTATGCTTGTGGGGTCTGTGTTATGCATCGGTTATTTCATGTGGATGAACCGGGGGAAGAGGAAGATGACGGGACGAGAGGTTGAAGAGATGGATGGGGATTTGGCCCTATCATTTACATATCTCTTATGAAGGAAAGGCTTTTCCCTTGATTCAGATACGCTGAACTCTGACAAATGACCACCGTTCGAGCAGCAAATTTAATGTATCCAATAATTACCCGTTCAAAGCGTGTCAGATCCAAGCTCTTTTGACGGCGTGTTCATGTTGTACTATCAGTGGTCATTCAATCTCCCCCGAAGTCCCCTCCCTCCACCCCTCCAAGCATCCGTTTCTTTATCGCGCAATACCCTCAAAAGCATTCTCGACAACTATAACTAACTTCCCCATACCATGGGTCATTTTTCGTCCTACTACTTCTCTTGTCGATGACACTGTCACTTGCCGATGTGCTAGTACTACTCTCAATCCTAAAGTGGATTCCAGCTCTGGGTCTGTCGCTTTCTTGTCGCAAAATCGAGAAGATCGCTTCTGTGGAATAAAAGTGAAGGCACTGCAAATACCATGGTGCCCCTGCCGTCTTTAACAATATATCGCGCGCACATGTTCCTTAGCCATTCATGCGGTGGAATGTCCCGTGTTCCCTCGTTCATTGATCAAGTGTGACTCACTTGGGTAGTATGTTGTATCCCTTCGCCGCCTTTGAATAAGTATGTGATTTATTATCACCCCCAGATGGCATCATGGACCTGGATTAGTTTACTTCAAGGTCACTTGTGAACGCCACTTGATCCGATGGCCGGCCTTTGTGTACATCGTACGTCGATATTGAGAACGTTCTTGAGTACTTCTTCGACTGACTCACGTTCTATAGAAAAGTCCGGTGTGTTAAAGCGACTCAAATATCGAGGGAACTTACTCAAAGTGTTGTAGATGCCTCAGCCAAGTACACGTCGTCACACCCAACGCGACCGACGCCCCAGGAGTACTCAGACGACGGCATTCCGTGCACATCCTTGGTTGATGCGGTATTCAACAAGACTCTTAATCCCTCCGAAATCTTGCAGCAAGTTAGATGCAACCTTTCGTTAATCTCTGCTTCCGACATTCACTATGATCCTGCATGCCCAGGGCCAGGATTGACAATTCCATTAGCGATCTCGTCTGCTTGCATTCATGGAATAAGCAGGCTGGTGAAAAATCCCAAAACTATCCGACCTCCCATTCTTAATCAGGCCATTGATCTTTGGCCGCGCCTTCTTCCATGGATCATGCTTTTCTTCAACCAAGTCATGCTGAGACGCCCAGAGTCATCCATTGACACTACTGACACAGAATCGAAGTCGGATGCGCTACTTATATTTTCTAGGACCGGTGCAATCTCCGGCTTGGTTCTATCATCGTTCATGCTAAACCTTCCTAGCATCCTCCACAACTCCCAGGACACAATCTCGTGCGCGGCACGGGTGTGGATCGTTGCATCGGAGCATAGGCTGGTATGCCTGTCTGAATTAATGCCAGTGTTTTTCGTTCGCGATGGGCTGCTCACAAAGATCCTAGTCCAGACGGTCAAGCAGGAACTGTCTGTGACACGAGTCACTTTGGTGTTGTCTCGTCTTATCCGCAGCATTGACTGCGTGGACATTGCTTGGGATGTCATAAGGGATGATCTGGCAATGGTGCGCGCCCTTTCAGAAGATCCTTCGCTGGGATTGTCCTTCCGTTTGGTCAACTCGACTCCATGGATGTGTTATATTCTTTCTCGCGTCGTCAAGGCTCCCACACGGTTCCTGGAAGAAGACGGTCTCGGACAGATGATTATTACTAGGTGCATAAATTGCATCCAACTGGCGTTACTACAGGGACCGTGCTGGATAGTTCAAGCGCTAAAGCATACCCAATTCCTGCGGTATTTGTTACAGTGTTCCCTGATAAAGCCATCCATGGACCTTTCCATGATCCTGTCGCAAGTCCTTGAAGTCATCGTCATCAACCTTGTCTGGCGGGGCATTCTGCGACAGGTTCGGAAATCATTAGGACCGCTAAATATATACGCGATCAATTCTCCTAGCTTTCCTTTCAAACTGAGTTAGTCGTGGGTTAAGCTGTTGGAGGTTTTCGAACATCGCTGGTCGACGCGTACTAAGTTGCATGGAGACTCCAAAGGAACAAATCTTTGCATGAATAAAGAGGTGATTCTTGTGTTTCTGCAGCTCTTTTTTCTTCTCACTCACAATGTCTACAGTGCAAAGCAGTAGATGAAACGAGGAAAACGGAGATCAAGTTTTATCGCTGCAGTGGATGTGGATGGACTTTCTGCTCTTTGAGTTGTCGTAAGGCAGCAAGTGACACGCATGGGGAATCTTGCCTCCAGGAGAGGGCCAGAAGGAAGGGTAGGTCTCCCTTCCTCATAGCTTTCATCAACTGACAGGATAACATTGGATTAGAGGGTTATCCAGAAGACGTGATGTTGCGCAACGAACCGTTTCTGCGTTTTGTCTTATTGACCGACCTACAACACAAAGAAGAGCAGATTGAGAAAGAAACACATAGTTTCTATGAGAAGTTGAGTTCCAACAACAAAGTCCTTACAGTAACGTGCATGGACTATCACTCTGTTCCCGTGAAGGTGCCGGTGAGACAGATAAAGGATTACGATACTTCTGTGCCAAATCCTGCTCAATGGAAACGGAAGGTGGAACGGGGTAAACGAAGTGAAAGGAAAGGAAGACTAGTGTTCTCCATTTTCCCTTGCGGTTCGACGCCGAAAACTTTCATAGACTGGATACCACTCTAGTGGTAAATTTTAGTACGATTTTGAGTACAACATTTTTGGAACCCTTAATGCATACATGAAGTCTTTCCCCTCCAAATCATGTCACTAAGTGGCGTGTGGACTGACTTTCGCTCGGCCAGATACAATAATCTAATATCTGGGGGATAACCGGATGCCGTCATGACGTAGTGCGATAATTCATTCTTGAATTACATATGGGTCCGTTTCCCTATTGCGAAAGTAGTACACGCCCTATATAGGTTCAAAGAGGCTCGTTAAACAAAGTAGAAGGCATCCTTCACTGTTATGATATCCATCGCCGACATCCCTCTGAACAAAACCATGGGCATCTCCACATCAAGCCAATCGAGGAAAGCAAGCAAAGCGATCTCTTTCCCCAGCTTCCCAAGAACATCTTCATCAAAATCCATACTCAAGCCCAATGTCTTGGAAACAAAAATTTCCAAGGTAGTCAATATTCTCGCCGACACTTCTGGTGATAACGACGTTTTGAGGCGTAAAGAAGACTCGGTGTTCCTAAATTTAGGTCCGCCTAGCATGGAGAAATGACTATGGCAGCCTTCCATGAAGATTGTGAGATTATATATGTGCTGTGTCACGAAAGAGCATGTCCGACGACGAGATGTTTTCTGTAAGAGTCGATAGATCGATAAAGCCCGATCATATCCCGAAACGAATTTAGTCTGGTTCAGAACAATGTCCATGAGCGCAACATAAAGCTCTGTGTCCACAGGTTCGAGGGTTGCTGTAGATGGGTAGAGTGACGGTGGTATGATGGATAGATGACGCATGAGCGAAGCGTATTTTTGGCGATCAAATTTGTGTAATGCGTTATGCCAGAACACACGAAGTGTACGCAACATGCGCTCTCTCCCCAAGAACGTGATAGCTCCATCAGATCTCACGTTATCCAAGAGGACAACATTGAAAGCGTCAGTTTGGTCCAAGGTGAGCTTCGTGATAGTAAAGGTGAAAACATCATGGGGGGATCTGTGACGGTTCGCTTCTGATATGTCATTTATGTTGGAGAGATCAATGCCAGCTTGTCCGTTCACGAGTCGAGATGTAGGTTTCTTTTGGGGTATTGATAGCAAAGCGCTCTTCTTCGGGGCCTCATCGTCAAACAAGGGAAGAGCATTGCTGCGCAACACGAGAGCAATACGAGGGCTGACGAGAAAAATTCGATGGATGGCATCCACTGATGGTGTCAGCCCCTCCCATAATCCGAATGCGTTGTTAGTCAAGATGAATTCTGATGTAGCTTCAGCCTCCCATATGCCTAGAAAGAACGATTCAGCTTGAAGCTGATACGCCAAAGATTCTGGATGCTCGCTGGCAGGATCAACGCCGGTCACAACCTGTTGGAAAGCTTCGGCATAGCCGTACTTCTTGAATTCTGCATGGGCGTCATCCACGATCTGGGAGTGAGGGGTATCCAGATAGTAGTGCATGATGCGCAACCATACATCGACGTGTGTCTGGCATTGATGTTCAGCTTGATACCGGATCAGCCATTGCCTCAAGGAGGGGTTAAGGTCGGGATCAAAGTACGTGCTGCCCGCAAGACGATAGTGCGACACGAACATGAATTTCCTCAAGATATCGAGGTCTCTGCGCTTTAGAGTGACTTTCTTTCGCGGGAGCTCGGAATGAAGAGTGGCGACGATCAATGCGGTCTCTCTCTCCAGTAAGGCAAGCTTTTCTTCCACCTCGTTTACGTTGCTAAGGTTACTAGCATCGCGATACAGGTTTTTCTTCCCATAAATTTTCCCGACTGAGCGTTCGTCGAGGCTCCCAGAAGCCACATCGTAATAAAGGACCTGATCGGGATCTACACCAGAACGACGGTATTCTGCTTGTCGCTCTGCGTTGCTTCTTTGGAGAGCGACATGGATAAGAGGTTCATGGACCAGTGATTAAAAGCGCTTACTTGCGAGGGCCAGCTTGATAGCGCCTCAAAATGAATCGTGGGATGGCATGGTGATACTGGTCTCTTTGTGGACGCTGAGTCGACGGGGCAGAGGAACGGGCACCTCTTCGCTTGTTACGTGGTGGCATGTGGGAAAGATGTAAACTTTGATTTAGGCGCCAAAACAGAAAAGAAGCCGGGCTCTAATTGGGGCCAGACGGGCTCTTTTCCATTCTCGGTCGTTTGTATAGAACGACTGAATCTTGAAAGGGCAAGTCAGTTAAAGAGTAAAGATCATAAGACAATTTATCTACGCGTGAGTTGGATCACCCGATTGAGCTTTGGTCGTCTAGTCCCTCACGCTCAACCAAACGATCCACCATGGGCGACGACGAAGAGAATTTCGTATCTCGAGATGTACATGAAGTTCTTCTGGGAATGACATGAAGCTACGAGCGATCAGTCAGAAAAAAAGGCCCTACGCATCTGCGATAGGTGTCATTGAAACACTGTACACGTTACTTCCTCGTAAGAAGGAGATATACAGACGATACGTCCACATTTAAAAGCAAGACCGCGAGAGGATGCAGGACATTCCCGATAAAGAATTTGAGCTCATGCACTGTCTTCTGGGTCGGAGACTGACGTCAAAAATGCTCAAATTAGCATAAGAACCCCGAAGAAAAATAGCACCGGCTTCTTTTGCAGCATCTTGTCTGATTGGCTTTCAATTCCCTTAAGAAGGACAATCACTCTTCAAAGGTATACACGTATCTGCGAAATGACACAGTCAGTGCTGTGATGTAAAGCAGAAAACCAGGCTATACTATTGCAACAAGAACTCAAACTAGACGACCTTTACATATATAACAAACAGATCAAAAGGAAAACACAGCGTCTATGCCATCTCTACATCCTGGGTAGGGGTCTCCTTTGCTGGTACCGCCGCCGGCTCTGCGTCACCCATAAACGCGTCAAGCTCCTTGTCCAAATCTTCAGCAGTCTTAGGCTTTTTAGGTCCTTTTGTGGCGGCTTTGCGAGTAGGTTTCGACCGAACGGGACCACTAAGATGAAAGTTAACGATGAAAGAAGACGGCAGTAAAAGGAACACACGTGGCGGCCTTCTTGGGGTTGGGTTCGTCCACACCGAGACGATCCAAAAGAGGTGGTTTCTGGATCCTGTTGAGAAGAGACGATGTCGTCGGTGCACTTGTCGCACGTCTTGGGTTCCGAGACGGCAACGTGTCGAAGGTTATTGACATTGCTTGGCCTTCAAAGCCGTCAAATCAGAGATGGTAATGAACAAAGGAATGTACACGCACCTTTAGCATCTTTGCCATCAAAGGTCTTCTTGGCTATCGTTGCCTCCTCGGGTGTTTCGAAGGAGATGAATGCGGTTCCTGTGGAGCGTCCACTGCGGTCGTACTTTGTAACAAAAAAACCGAAAGGCGCGGGTCGTGGGTTGGCTTTTTCAGGTAGCGTGGTGCTAGTCGGATATTCGTACCCTGAGTAACGGCTCGCGCACGAGCGTGCCAAATTGGCCAAAGATTGACTAAGAGCCTCAAAGGTCATTCCCAGCCTGTTGTCTCAGATGAGGCCCACTTACGGTCAGGTCTTTAGGCGTAATTTCGTAGTGCAAGTTCGATACGACGATCTTGGAATTGGGTGTCGCAAAAGTTGTAGGCATCCGTTTGGCGCCCTTCAGGCCAGGGGCCTTGTCGTGCAACCACTGACCATCGGTGTTGGTTGGTCGCTAAAAAAGAATTGAACAGGTAGATACATGCACAAAGGAAAAAGACCGACAGTGTAAGGCTTCTGAGTGTTTCTGCTGTTTCGAAATGCGGACATGATGGTAGTAAGGAGTCAAGATGGGCGGCGAAGAAAATGTCTTTGGTATCGCTGACTTAATCCGTATTATTTCATTACCTAGCTGCTGCCAAACAAAGCACCTCTCCTTCCATCCCTCCATGTCGACGGCGGCGGCTGGCCTCAATGCCGTTAAAAGGTTTCGTCTGCACGAGATAAAAGGTCTTCATCACCATTTAAAGCGATACGGGCCACTTCCAGAAAAGGCGGACGCGAATCCGAAGGCCCTCCAGCTACCTAATCCGTTTCTCCCGCGATTCAATCCAACGAGCGGTAGATGGGCACCACCCAAGTATTCCTTGCGTCGCCAGGCTGAGCTCGTGAAACTGGCGAAGGCCTCGAAGACACTGCATCTTCTACCTCCAGGTCCCAAATTGCGGGTGGCGGAGATACTCGCAGCTCCGGCAAAGAACCCAAAGCTGACTTTGGAGGAGAAGAAGAAAGCTCTGCGACAAGGTTGGTTGAGCAAGGTCGAATGGGCTGGAAAGGTTAACGAGAGGCGGGTCAAGGGTGCAGACAGTGGTACACGCTTGTACTCGGGAAAGAAGAGGATGTTCAAGGGACACAAGTGGGAGCGCGTGAAGAGGCGTCGGTTCAACTACAAGAAAATATTGCTGAAGGATATGGACCAACGTATCAAGCGGTACAAGAGTGTACGTTCTCTTTCTTCGTTCATTTCATCAATTTTTATGTGTCGCTTTACAGTATCACAAGAACAGACGGCCAAATCCTCTGGATACACCGCAGGCCAACAAAAAGGCCAAGCTACCGTTCTAGTTCTGTATGCATTTACAATATCATTTTTATTTCATGACACTACGCCGAAGGAAAGACAATGAAGAAATCCCGATTATCACCAATACGTAGGAGCATCCTTTGACCCGAAGCTCACACTAATCGCGATACACATTGCAAAACTCGGATCCCTGTGGCATATATGCGAATTCCTGTGCGTCCAAGACGTGAGTTTTTCTATTGACTTGCAAGGTGAGCATGGAGACTTTCTTCCAATAGAGCGGCTGACACAATCTTCAGACGTGCGACTATTTTGTCGTTCTTCAACATGTTGAGGCATCAACTGTATACACCTCGCTTCAAGCCTATATTCGAGTCCCGACTCCGAGAATTCGTTCATCGAATTTATAAGTTGCGCTTCTTTTCACTAGTTGCCTGAACGAGTCATCATAAAATTCTAGTTATAAATATGTTATTGACCGGGTCAGTCAGTCTTTTCGCGTAATCCATTAAAGTGCGCTAAAATTCTTCGCCCTCATCCGGCCAGAAAGCTGCCTCCAGTTCGACTACCCTGGCCCAAACTCCTTCAGCTCGTTTCCACGATGTAGATCCAGGTGTAATTCCTAAATCATTGACTATACCAGCCAGGGTATCAACGAAGGAGATGAACTCGGTGTTACTCCAGTTGGCCGACAGGGATAGTAATGCCGACCGCGTGGGCGTTGGAGAACCAGAATCAAGAGAGCCGGCGAGTTGTGTATGGACGGCGGTCCAAGAATCCAGATATACCTGAACGGTTTCAATTCATATGACGTAGATCGGTGAGTATTTTCTCACCTTTTCCATTGCCCATAGAAACACTAAGCCCTCTTCAAGAGACCTGGAAACACGCGCCATCTCTGCTGTATAGTCTCTCGTGCCCTTCCGCTCTTTCCAACCTTCAATTCGGAGGCCCCACTCCTTCGCCGTCTCCTCGAAAAAGTTAACCTCTCTCACGACATTAGTAAGAGAGAAGACCAGGACATCGAGTATGCGTTGGTTCAAGCGCTCCTCGGGGGATCCAATTTTGTGTGCTGCATCGTATGGGATCGCTGAGATCAACGAGCCGATGAAGCGAGGATAAGCATGAGCGGCATAGAGCCTGTCCTGGGAGAGCCAGAAACCGAGTCGCTCATGGGAAATGGCACCTGAGGCAGCAGATATCAGGAATGGATGCCTGAGCGCGTCTGCATAAGGGACGGGTGTTCGCAGCGACAGTAGATGGTCTGTGAGAGACATCTGATCTGGTCCGGAGTTCCGGACCGAGAGTCGAACTCTTTCAGTTTGGACATGTTTACCTGCGAGTCGACGTTCAGCATCATTGAACCAAACGAGGTATGACGAGTTTTCTACATTAAAATGTAGCTGGCGAAATACTACTAGGAAAATAACGGAGGGGAGTCATACTTTTGAATCCGCAACCTTCCATTTGGATCCTTTGGAACGGTCAATTCCAGAGTCTTCTGTACTTCTATCCGATGGGGTCAAATTCGATCTTGCAGATCTACTTCGTGCTAGACGACCGCTTCTCAGTACAGATCGACCGCACATCCTCTCTACGTTGACTCGCCTCCGGGAGCAGGACTCGGAATACAATGCTTTGCTGATTGTTTCAAGAAAGTCGAACAGAAGGTGGGCCCGGAGACCACCGTCATAAAAGACGAAAATCATACAAATCATGGGCTTCGATAGTAGCCCTATACGCCGTTTTCCATACGATGTCCTCCTGACCCTGTTATAACAGGTCCGAAGACTTGACTGGGACTACATGACACGTCTTCAGCGTCGCTGAGGGGCCATGGATCCTCAGTCGCGTCTGTGGACTGTGGAGGGATGCCGTCTTATACTCTTCCTCTCTGTGGTCCCGTCTCACCATAAACTTCGTTTATGCCGGCAGCAAAAATACTCCTGTCCTAGTTGAAACCATTTTTCGTCGCTCCGCCTCGCTACCTTCGGACATCGTCGTATTCGCATCCCGTAATTCTCATCCAAGTGTAGCTACTCAGGCATTTGCACTGATTCTTCAGCATTGCCGTCAATGGAGACACATCGTACTGCGTCTAGACCCGTGTTTCCCAAAGGAGATGAATAGTGTTAAAGAAGGAGACCTCCCTGCCATGGAATTATTACTGGTGTTCCCAAGGATGGTTCCTCCGTGGAAGATTTTACTAAAAGCGAGAGGTATAGATTCTCTAGCGCACCCTGCCTTCGCAAAGTGTCACTGTATAAGACGCATGGCCTGGGTGATTTCGCGTTACCTAGCCATGCCACACGCCTAGCAGGATGTGCTACCGATCTCTACCATCTACCAGTTTCTCGAAGAGTGTCATCTTGATTCTTCAATGATTCCACAAGTTGTCTCTCTCCTTGCCAACAACAGGGTGGACAACTAATGCAAAGAGCCACCAACTGGATGTTCACCTAGGGTAAACCAATTTTCTTTCTAAATCCAGATCTGCCACCGAGGATAGTTCTGTCAATGCTTTGGCTTCCTCTCCAGCCGTTCCGAGTGTCAGCGCTGACAAATTCTCTAGGTTGACGCGGCCACCTGTCAAGCCCCGTCGGGATGTGTACAGAGCGAAGGCGACCGCTGCAAGGAAAGATGTTCTTATATAAGAAATGGTGGATGGAGAACCATGAGGAAATCTGTGCGTCTTCATGGCTTTGCATTCCGTCGTCCCTGATGATTGTTCGATCAGCGAAATTGATTAACGGTCGGAGCCAAATGGAGGACCAAACTGTTGACGGAACCTCGTGTCGTCAATTATGTGCTGTAACGTATCCATGCAAATGAACTAGCGCCGTGTCGAGTCAACCTTACTTGCTTCCACCGAAAAGAATCTTGCCTAAGGTGGGCCTCAATTCTATCTCATTGGAGCAACGATGTCTATGACATAGTCGCAGAGTCTTGCATATTATCAACCTGGTTAATAATCACAATATCAAAACACTAGGACACGATCTTTAACGACGCGTCGTGAATCTTCAAGGACGTAACATGCATCACGTGGAACATAGGCTGTCATGTGATTTCTGGAAATATATAATTTTCCTCATTTTGATAATATTTGATTTCCAACTACCCTGAAGCTATTCACGTCCCACCACAAGCTCTAGATTTATTTAGGGCTTCATTCCGCTACCGGAGCGAAACTTGATCTTTCTAGTTGCTTGATCCCTGAATTTAAACCCAGCGGATTCGTTTTTGTTTGAATCGGCCAAGGACGCTCTCGTGGTCTAACCTCAGCGACTCGGACCATTAACATTCTGAATTTTCAGTCCGACTGCGACTTCCTCTTTTCTCTTCTCGCGAACGAAGCATACCTTCTACAGAAGTTAGAACCACCCTCTTGGTCTTTGCTCCAAGTCACGCGTGTCTGCTATTAGTGTTTAACGGAATCTTTTGGATGACATTGATGACGCTTGGAGTATCTAAGGCATGTTTCCCCGGCCATGCCAAACTAGTATCACTCTCCTGTGCCTCTCCGTGATGCGACACGCGGGATTTCCAGTGGATGACTGTTCTTCTTTCTCATCCCATTCACCATGCCCTTATCGCTGGGTTGGAATAGTCTTTTTGCCCTTTGCTTCGCCGTCCTTAGGGCCTCTTCGTCGGTGATAAACACCACGGTTGCACTGGACTGTTCCCACCATTTTCTCCATGTGTATTTCGAATTCACTCATATTTGTTTAAAATCTAGATGGAACATTCACCGGGTTACAAGACGACGACGCTGGGATCATCTACTTTCGCGGAATAGCATATGCCGACCCTCCTGTGAACAATTTGAGGTGGAGGGCACCGGTGTTCCCTCCTTCTAAGCATCTGGGAAATGTGAACGCTACTCATGTGAGCGCCTTCCCTCATTCCATGTATACGGAACTAACAGAAGCTGATAGTTTGACAACGTATGTATCGAAACGGCGACGTCTACCGTCCCGAATGGTGCTTCCGAGGACTGTTTGTTCATCAATGTATAACATACGTGCAGTGTCTCCATCATCGCCACCTCTGATCCATCCCCGTCCCGCAGGTCAACATCCCCATTGGAACTGATACCGCTGATAAACTGCCGATTTTGATCTACTTTCATGGTACTTTATTGTTTCATCCTTTCCCCGAGACTTCCTAACACTTTATGAGGCGGTGGATTCCAAAGCGGTAGCTCAATCGGATTTCCGCCAAATGCATTGTTTCAATCTTCAGCTGAACCATTCATTTACGCGTCATTGCAGTATCGCCTGGGACAGTTTGGGTTTCTAGGTTTGTTCTGTATGACTCGTTACGATGTTGAGCGTGCTCATTCCTATCAAGGCGGTTCACGGCTGAAAGCTAATGGCGCATTGAACGCAGGGCTTCTGGATCAAGTATCTTGAATCTTCTGACAGAACGACACTCCTTGACGATCTTCCTCTCACAGCGGGCTGCTCTTCGATGGCTCCAGAAATATATTTCCAACTTTGGCGGCGATCCTGAGTAAGTTTTATCATTGACTCCTTCTCCATCACGTTGCAACTAATGAACTTCTTGTCAAGGCGCGTGACGATTTGGGGCGAATCAGCGGGCGCAGGTTCTACTATGTTCCAGGTAGACAACCATGAGGCGGTCCGTTCCGCATCTGCTGATCATGGTTCTTAGGTTATTGCAAACGGGGGTGATACAGAAGGACTTTTTGTAGCAGCAATGGGAGACAGTCCTTCCATGAGCTTCACACCTGCATACAATAGTGAATACGTCGAAGGGATCTTTACAGCTTTCGCAGAAAAGGTGTAAGTATCTGTCACTACATCATACCACCCACCCCGCATGCTCATTGTTTTTTGGTAGTGGCTGTGACCAAGTACAAGACCCTATAGAATGTCTCCGCAAAGCTGATGTGAAGGATCTAGTAGCAGCCGGCAATCAGGTTCTAGCGACAAAGCCCACGACTATTTATTCCTTTGCCCCGATCCTGGACGGTTCCTTCATATCCAAAAGGGCTGTCGAAGCTTTCCAAGATGGGACTTTTGCTCCGATACCTCTGTTCTACGGGTAAGTCCTATCCTGGCTGCTACTTCTTTCCTTCATTACGTCTGTCTAGCTCGAATACCAACGAAGGTGCCGGTTGGTCTTCCGATATCCCAGCGCCTTGGGCGAATACTGCTACCTCGAATGCCACTGAGGATACGGTGTATTTCTTTTTGCAAGGCCAGTATAATACTTTGGCCAATGAGAGCTTCGTCAAGGCTCTGGATCTCTACCCGCTCGCGGACTATGGCAATTCGTATGACTTGCAGGGTCAACAGATGTATGGAGAGATGCGATATATATGTACGGCAGTCTTGATTAACGAAGCCGCCGAGAAATTTGGACTCGACGCGTTCCAGTACCGGTACGATAATCCACACCTCGGTTCGAACCATGGCGCCGATCTCTCAGCGCTCTTCCCTTCTCCTTCATCTTCGGCGAATGCAGATGATCTATCACTCTTCGAAGCCATGCGCGAGTATTGGACATCATTCGCTACGGGCGACACGCCGATTGCGCAAAAGGCGCCAGAGTGGAGCGTATGTCTGTTAGCTTACATCCCTCTGCTCACAATTTTCTAATGTATGCATGTGTAGGGCACTGGGAATCCACGCATGCTACTTCATCCTGGTGGTCTACACCTCGAGAATGTTCCAGATGCGTTGTCTACCAGGTGCAATTTCTGGCACGACCTGAAGGAGGAGATTATGATATGATGCAGGCGACTGATTTCGTTCAGAGCCTGAGGCTATTTGTAACCAGTGTTTGACGCGCGATATGATTCAATTTCTCGGCCAACCAAATGCGACCATTCCATCAAGCAGTATAAGTCTTAGACTGAATTTGCAGCAATGATTCACTCTCAGACATCTGAAACGCAGGCATGATATCCCGCTGATAAGTACACGCTGGGGGTGACTTTCCCACATTATACAGCGGAATTGAAGTCCATCTCCGAGCCATTCTAGCATTACATAGAATTCGTAAAGATTGTCCCATCTATAGGTCGTATAAGTAAAGAGTGTCAATAGTCCACAGTCCATTGGTGTGTATGAGAAGGTTTATCACAAAACCATCACCGCTCCAAGCATGGAGAAAACCACTGCCGAGGCAACAGTGTAGAAACAGGTTTCGAAAGGCGTTACATTGACAAACGCGGCATTAGAGCTGCTAGTCGCGCTTGCGCCGGATCCACTGCTAGTACGAGAGCCAGATGCACCAGACTACAAACTGTCAGCTCCAATAAAAGAAACCACCGACATGAGCTTACACTAGTGATAGACGCAGTAACACTCGAAAGCACACTACTCCCCGATACCTGATGTCCATTCCCAACCGTCGATGTCGTCTGGCAGTTGGACGAAGACGGTGCAGGGTGGGCTGATGGAGTGGATGGCTGGCCTTGGGAGAATGTCGAGCCGCTGTACACTCCCATCGGCTGAAAGATCATGTCAGTCAAAGAAATAGAAATTCGCAAAAAAAGAAACTATGTTTACCTCGCCGCTGTCGCCCTGGCACGACTCGAAGACTCCGGCATTGTAGCTCGCGGGCATGTTCCATTCGCAGCCCATCTCGTCGTAGATGTGCTGGCCTGGAAAGAGGGATAAGAAAGGAAAAGGAAGGAAGGGAGAGTACGTACAAAAGGTGGGGGCTTGGCTGCCTGCGGGGTTGCACGCACGGAAGCAAAATTGTTGATCGGACATGAAGTTCTGAGGAGCGGTGAGTGCGGAAGAGTTGGAGGGGAAGTTACACTTACCGTCCACTCAAAGACCTGCTCAAGGTTTCCGAAAGCTTTGGAGAATACGAGACCGCCAATAGGATTGCCTAGCTGACCATGAGCATACTACCGTTTTCGGTTAGAGGAAATCTTCAAACCATTCCCGTCAGCCCCATGAGGATCTAGCTCGCCTCCACCATCTCCAGTTGGGATGTTCAGCATCGTCAGGTTTCCCGAACCTGCAATCTCCTTTCGAGTTCGATGCTATGCGGTGAGGCAATGGAACTGACCGGTGATTTGCACGAAATCTGGGGTTTGGACAAAGTGCGCGCCGGTGATGGCTCCATCGGGGATCAAACGGGTTCCGTAGCCTTCCTGTAAGTAGGAGCAGTGAGATGAGGCGATAAGGTCCGCTGAGATAATTTACCTTCGTACACCAAGCGACTTCGATTCGCTTGAGTTGATTGTTTAGCGGTGAAAACAGAAATGGTAGGGGGAAAGTACCTCTGTTTCTCCAATGGTAGACGTTGCTCCAGGCTGTGGTGGGGCCCAAAGGCAGCTAAGATAATGATGAATGTCACAATCCGATGTATGGGGATTAGGGTCGCGTACAAGTCGTCTACTCCATTGACTGAACCGCATGATTAGCACCGTCGCTGCTGTGGCTCCAAAGTCGACATACTGTAAGCGTTCTGGCACATTGACGTCTGATTGAACCCGTCGCCGCACTTGTTGGTGCCTGTCTGGCCCTCCTCTGACGTCTCTGGTGCATTGCTCGGCAGGTAGGTAGCGCTGTACGTGTTCTGGGCCTGTGCGCCCCCTAGGATGAAGGAAAGAGAAAGCACATATATAGAGTACATTATGCACCGGGGCTAGGAAGGAATGTGGTGGTGGTGGTGAAAGAAAAGCTGTGGGAAACGTTGGAGCGGCAACGAAAATTTTAGCATATTAGGGTGTGTTTCAAGAAATTGCAGATGGCATTTGGTGGCCGTTGTGGAGAGCGCTAAGATTAGAACATAAATGAATTCTACCGTACTTAGTATGCAGCGACGGCGAAATCGGAGATAAGCTCAAATATAATTCAGGTAGGTGAAGTGGGCCAGGGTTATTCCTGCAAACGCGTTATGTGCAACACATGAATGGAGTAGACGGGGTCAACGTACCACCTTGTATGAAATTTCCCGTCAAAAGCAACCGGCGCAAGGCAAGGCGATGCCCAGGAGTTTTGTCCATATCAGCTCGTTGTGGTGGTACGCTACGAGGTGGGATGTGTTAAGAACCTACACACATAGTAGGGTGAGAGCAGCTTGAAGGCATGCCTATCGCGAGTGGGATTCCAGAAAACCGACTTTCGACTTCTCTTAGCGGGGTGCCAAGTTAAGTTGTGGAAAGGACATGCAAATATATAAATGTATACAAATGTTATATGGAGTAAGGGATGCGAAGTGAAGACTGAGCGAGTGATCAAGAAATCATTGATTTCTTGGGTTTGGGGGGGGGGGGAAGACAGCTTTCAGGTAGCTAGTTGAGCGGAGGAAGAACCGGCAACAAGAAGTTGTACTTGGGGGAAAGGATGCCGGAAGCTCGGACTTGCGCGTAGTTGTGGAAGCTGAAATCTCAGGTGTTCGGGATACCTGGAACCTGGACAGCTGAGAGAAGTAGCTGCCGCGTTGATCCAGGCACAACCCAAACACAGAACGGAGAAGGTGGGTGGGTCAAAGAGATGGAGAGCGAAGCGACTAGGAAAGGACAGCAAGTGAAAATAAATGAGCACGGAATTGGCTCGTAGAGATCGCGCTGCTTGGCCAATCACAAGCTTTGAGCCGTTCGTACCTCACGTCAACGCTTGTCGGGCAATGGAACAGGAGGATTGATAATACAATGCACCGCTGGCTAGTCGGTGAGAGGAGCTGGAAGAGCAATGAACCAGGTCGGCGTTATCAAATCGTCGCCAAAGTCGATACGTAAACCTTCTCATAACTCGTCGTGGGCGATCAGTCGCATTCGTGGCTCCGGTTAGGGTGTCGTCTGATAGAGCTCTCGCCTGAACAATAGGCCACGACTGAAGCCTTCCCTGGCCTCCTCAGTTGACCGGGCGCGGTGTATGCCCGAAGGTGGTATTATGAATTCCAGAGGTGGATGAGCGTACGACTGGAACTAAGGGGAATGCCCAACAGTTGCTGACGGGCAGGGCAAATATGCCCTCGCGCCCGGGCCAAGGAGATAACATCCGACTTGCAGCTGATCTCACTGTGTGTCAGGAATATTTGTGAAGATCCGAGACGGTTACGAGTGTATCTGCGTCCGCGTATTATGCGCAACATCAATGATAGACAGGGTCAACGTACCGCCTTTTCCGTGTCCCCACAACAGTAGTAACTGACGGAAAAGCGAGGCAATGACTTGCATTTGTAGATCTCTATCAGCTGGCTGTCGTTGTACAATGGCACCGAGCGAAACGCGTAGAGTCGCGTCGTCTGCCCTACGGGGGGTCACCACGAGATGGTGGGAGTAGGAAGAGCGATACACGGACCGGTTAACCTCATTTGTTGCCGGTATCGTCCAAGAACCTGCAACAGTCCGTGTCCGTCGCTCAAGCTAAGTTCGCGCAACTCGTGACTTTTTTTTAGTTGTTATTCTGTGTTGTTCCTCGCCACCTGATAGTGTCAGATCCAGCATAAACTGTCTGATCGATCCAAGTCACGCCGTGCTTCTTTGCCGCTATATATAAGCTAACCACAAACATGTCGTTTCCCGTCCAACCATGCTTTCCGACCCGGGTCTCTTCAGCCACGTCGACCTACTCAGTGCCCTCGTCGTTGCCCTCACCTCGCTAGTCCTCGTTCACCTGCTCGCCTTTTTCTTCGACCCGTACGGCTATCGTTCATTCCCAGGCCCTTTCCTTGCAAAGTTCTCCGATTCATGGTTAGGATGGGTATCATATGGAGGCCACCGTTCGGAGACAATACATGAACTGCACAAAAAGTACGGTGAGTAGACTCGATATTGCCTTGAATTCGCTTTCCAACTCAGGGTTGCAGGTACCTTCGTGAGAATAGCCCCAAACCACCTTTCCATCGCTTCTCCAGAAGCCTTACAGGTCGTATATGCGCACGGCAATGGTGCCTTGAAATCGCCCTTCTACGACGCCTTTGTTTCAATTCAAAGGGGTCTCTTCAACACCCGGGATCGCGCTCAACACAGCCGAAAGCGAAAGATTATCTCGCATATATTCTCCCAGAAGAGCGTCATGGAGTTCGAACCAAGTCTACGTCTTTACGTCGGGCAGCTTATCAGCCAGTGGGAACGTCTATACGGTGGTGCTGTAAAGGGCGATTCTGGTACTGAGGGCGAGGGAGGCTGGTCCGGTCATGATGGTCGCCTCTGGCTTGACTGTCTTCCCTGTACGTATTCATTTCCCCGATATCTTCTCCTGTTCACAACTTATCTAGGGACCAACTACCTCGCCTTTGACATAATCGGCGATCTCGCCTTTGGCGCACCCTTCGGTATGATCATGGCCGCCAAAGACTCTGCGCCGGTTCCCAAAAGCAACGAAGAAGGCCTCGCCGCCATCGGCCAAAAGACATCATGCGCAGTCGTCGAAATACCTGCCGTCCAAATTCTGAACGACCGAGGCGAGTTTTCAATGACTATGGGTGTCTTCCCTCCATGGTGGCGCCCCATTGCCAGGAAACTCCCAATGTTCCAGGTCGGCGGTAAAGCGGTAAAGTCTCTTGCCGGTATCGCTATCATGGCTGTCGCCAAACGGCTGGCGACTCCTACGGACAGAACTGATCTGCTCAGCAAGCTCCAAGCAGGCAAAGATGAAAGGGTACGTTAATACCTTCATTCGTAACGCGACATTCGGGTGTTTATTATTTACAGGGCAAACCCATGGGCCGAGAAGAGCTTACTGCCGAGGCTCTCACGCTCCTCATAGCAGGTTCGGATACCACATCCAAGTAAGAGGCACCCGTTTTTCTACTTTTCGCGTGGATCTAATCTTCTATTAGCTCCACTTGCGCCATAATCTACTACCTCGCCCGAAACCCCCACGTCCAAGCGAAGCTACATAAAGAACTTGACGAGCAGCTCAACGATTCGGTATCGACAGCCGACGAGGTGAAGAATCTTCCCTACCTTGATGCATGCATCAACGAAGGTCTACGATTGCATTCGACGTCTGCTTTGGGCCTTCCGCGGATCGTACCCGAGGGCGGGATGACGGTCCACGGCCATTCTTTCCCCGAGGGTGCGATTTTGAGTGTGCCGAGTTATACGATCCACCGGGACCCGGAGGTGTGGGGTGATGATATCGAAGAGTATAGGCCGGAGAGGTGGTTCGAGAGGGATAATGCGCTCATCCAGAAGACGTTCAACCCGTTCTCCCTTGGTCCTAGGCAGGAGGCCTCAGTCATTGCTACGTGACAGTCGCTGATTTGTTTTCTTGCAGGGCATGTGTTGGGCGCAATCTTGCGTCGTTGGAGTTGCAGATTATCGTTTCGTCCATTTTGAGGAGGTTTGATTTCGTGTTGGAGGATCCTGCAGCTGAGGTATGTGGTCTTTTTCTATGGTGTGTTATTGGGAGCTGAAGATGGTCGCAGTTGCCGACGAGGGAGGGTTTCTTGAGGAAGCCGTTGAAGTGTAGGGTGGGTATCAAGAGGCGCGATGTACTTTGAATATACCAAGACACGAACATGAATTGTATTTGTATGGATCGTCGGTGTTTTCAACTATGTCGCGCCGTCTGTCTGACTCATTCAAGTAGTACAAAGATCTCACTTTGTTTCGGAAAGCCATTTAGCTTATTAGTCGAGACTGGCATGCAGAGGACAGAAAATGCTGATCATGGTCGAGCACCCTACGTTATGGGCGACATGGGGGTAAAGTACACCAAGGACTCCCAGTACTCCTCGTTATTATATTCTACTTTGCAGCTCTGGAAGGTACAGCACTCGTGTGAGATTCTACATAACTTTCTCATGGCGTGTCTTCGTAGAAGGCGTTGTGGGTCAAAATAAGGAAGGAAGCAGGATCTTTTATTACCCGAGGTGGCCCATGTTCATAAAGAAACGTCCGGGGATTCGTACTATATGGAAACCGTAATGGAAAACTTGTTCCATTTGGCCACTGTCCTTTCGCGCGCCAAAAATAGCTGCTTTTCCGATACGAATGAAAAGTGGGCGATTTCCTGTGTTCTGTCGGTGGGAAACATCTTCACCGTTCGGTTTTTAAGCTCGTTTCCTTACCTACATCGCCTTTCATTGTGTTTTCCTGAACTCGTTTTTATCATTAGAACATCAAAGGAAATGTTGCAACATTTTGAGGCCTCCCTAGAGGTGATTTCTACTACCGCAACGGAAGGAGGGAAGTGAGTAAATTTGCTAGTTGTCGGTGCTCCTAAATAAAATATAACCTCGTTCGTACTACGGCAAACTATCTAAGTACGAAACATCAATACCTATCTGCTACAGGACCAAATCTCCCTGTGTTCTGCGACTTTAGTCAAGCCCTATCATGAGTACTCCCTCGCGGCTTCAGGACTAAGAAATATGATAATAGTGAACGTCAGCCTGAGAAGAGGGAGCCATGGCAGGCGCATTGTGACCGGCGCTCCTTCATCATCTTTGGGATTGAATATGACTATGAAGAGAACAAGTTGAAGTTGAATCTGAACAACACAAATGAGAGAACCATAGCACGGACACTATGGCAGCCTTGCAGCTTCAAGTTGCTTTGCCGTGTACACGTAGTCTTCTTGATGCCAGAACGATATGAGAAATCAGCATCCTATGCATCACGAAAAGTGTCAAAACTAGGCAAGTAACTTTGGCCTGTGTAGGTCATACTTGCCGTCTTCCTGTAAGCCTGACAGATATCTTCCAGGTACTGGCCAGACTCATGCCTCTAGGCTGGCAGTAACTTGGTCAGGTATGTCCCTGCAAGGTCAGAAACAGGCAAGCCGTATTCGCAAATCTTATAGGCACTTCTCTGGTCAAGCATTATCAGTACTTGCAGACAATGAATTACATACCGTATCCACAATGATGTAAAACAGAGTTCCTCTCCACTTAAATCATCATCGCTCTCCTCCCCGCAGGCAATTTCATAGTCATATATTGTATTCTTGTAAAAACGACTACAGGAAATGAAGTAAATTACATTAATACATATCTAAGAGCGTCGTGTCCATAGTTAACCAGAAGAAACAAGATACAGGCAGAGGGAAGTGAGAAAGGAAGGGAGTAGCAAAAGAAATGTGACGTTCGTCGGAAAGAAAGACCAAAACGAAAGGAAAAATTAAAATGAGGCAACACAACCAGGGGACTAAAAAAAGAGGTGTCGAATGGATGTGCTATGATATCAAGAAGCGTTGTCCCTGCAACCCCGTTTTCTGCTTGTGATGATACGGGCATCGTCTGTCGAAACAAGTGCGCCTAGATTCAGACTCCAGAGCGACCAGAGACACCGCAAGTTATGAGGGAGACAAGGGGGGAGACCTGTAGCCACCGGCCGCGATTTCCCATTCTGGTCTTGAGTACTACTCGTGCGTGAAATCTTTCCCTCATTGGATCGCGTCATCCATCGAGCGTCGGAAGTCTCAGTTTGTGTCGGAAAACCCACCTGTACCTTGTCGAGGGGTACCAGAAAAGACCAGAACTATCCGGATCTTTGCAGAGGGGAATCAAGGTTTACGGCCAAAAATAACCACTACACCTATTGGTATTTTCATTTTCGAGGCGAATGGCTATTCTTGTGTCTGATGTTGCATCATTGGATCGCGTGAGCGTATCGTGCGACGTGCGTGGCTGCGGAGGTTTCACTCTGTATTGGAAGATCCAACCGGTACAGAGAGCCTACGAGTGAACCAGTGGGCGGAAATAGTTCTGCTCTATCGTAGCCCACAACTCGATGACAGTCGATCATCCGGGTAACTGTTCCGATCGACTGTGCATCGCGGGTGTGGGGGATGCGAGGCTACATCTGTAATGTCTTTTATATCCGTTGCATCACATGAGCGTACTAGAAGAAGCCACCGTGAGTCTTATTTGCCAAAAATACATTCGGGTTATGCAAGTACTAATGCCGCCTTTAGCTTCTCACGGATTCGGAATCTATTTGCTCTAAGACTTCTCTCGTGCGATGCTCTCTTTTCTTCACTACCATGAACAATGTCCTCCTCCATAGCGTCCACGTCCGCCTCGCCGGCTCCCTCCTCTCAGAGTACTGATTCGAACAGCAACAACAACAATGCTGGTTTCTTCTCCCCAGGTTCATCACCTCCGCTTATCCTTGCTTTCCTGGCGATTGGGCTCTTCGCTGCAGCGATGATTGCAGTCTTTGGGTGGAGGAGGATACAATTTGGGAGCACGGCTGGACCGAGGGCGGGTGTGGATGAGCGGCTGAGACATCTAGGCGAGAGGCCAAAGTTGTGGGATCTTTGGACGGGCAGGGGCCAAAGCACATCGGACACTTGGGAGGGCATAATGGTGAGCCCACGATGTTTATCTCATGATGGTCACACGATCGTCATCGTAACTGACACCGGCTTCTACAGCCTATCTCTGCCATCGTGCACTACTCCGTCTCTGATACCAAACCTGTTCACTCGAAGAGCAACGTATCCTTCCTACCACTGCAACAACTTCTTCGATCACGTCGAGATGGAGATTCGTTTTCTTTACATGCGGACGACGACGACGATGAATCAACATCAGCAGATGTGCAAGTGGCTGTTGCCGTAGCTATGCCATCACCACCGAGTATAAAGCGGTTTTCCATGGCTCCCTCAACCTCTTCAGGCAAAGAGCCGGAGGAGATTGTGGACGAAAACGTGCTGGTGGAGTATTCTCTAGGACTTTTTGCTGCCAGGATACCTTGGCGCAGGGAGGAAGGATGAGGTCTCAGGTGGGATTGTATGCTCTGGCTTGTTCCTTTATGTATCAGCCGTCGCATTTATCTGTACTTTTGGACAGAGACTTTGGATTATTACCACACCATCATGTCCAATATCATATATCAACTCACCTGGGACTGGCTAACCCCGCGCCTGCGCTTGTCCTGAGCGTCGAAGTGACAGGATGTACGTGTCGGTAAACTTCAACGACGGCGTGAGCCCACCAAAGTAATGGTTCCCTCCCAGGTAGTGCCCCCGGTTGAGCGTCGATGCCGTCCCCGGATGCTCAAACAAAGTCCTCATCATCATCTCACGCTGTTTAGGGCTCAACGCAGCCTGTTCAGCGTACGTTAGCGGAACGCGTAGGTACCGATAAATAGTCTGCAGCACGTTATGGATAGTCACCGAGTGGTTATGGGTGTTCTCTACATGAATCGGTCCCCACGACTCGGGGAAGGCGCCGCAAGTGATGATTATAAAACGGAGGCGTCGGTCGACGGCTCGAGCGAGTGCCATGTACTGGTATTTTCCGTTCGAGTCACTAACGCCAGTGTCGTAGGCGGAGTATTCGGGATCCCTGAACATATCCCAGTGCAGCCGGCAGGCTGAGGGTGAGGAACCGACTTGGTACCTAGAGTCGCTAAGGTGAGAGTTGTCTATGCGATATGCGATAATGGGATGGGGGGCTGCGTTGGTCATGCTTGAAGCCAAGAGAAGACCGGGAAGTTTGGTACTTGGGGGCAGAAGTGGGGCTTATATGAACGGGTAAGCCCGCTTGAGTCATGCAACGATATATGTGGACACGGGTCCACAGATGGACAAATGGATATTGATGGTTTATGGCCTCGTTCTAAGACGATTACTATACTGTGTTCTTCACTTGTGCGGCTGCAGTCTAGGTATCGTGCTGCTGCTGTATCTATTCAACATGTAATGATATGCATCACAACGTGGTACGAACCTCTCAGATTGCCGTTTCGTGAAACAGTTAGTGGGAAGTGGGAAGATAGACGCCTCTCTAGCGTGACCCCGAACGGTCTGATGATGTTATTTCGAGGTCCGAAGGGTAGCATCGGAAGAAGTTATGTAATTTCATGTTCCAGGCAAAGAATCTTGGTACCAAAGTTGAGGTGGAATGATTCAGCTCTAAAAACGAGAGCGTTAATCAGTTCGAAGAGGATGTCGGACAAGAGTAAACGAAGCACAGTTTTTACATAACGATCAAGATCGATAAGGACTTGCGACTCGCGACCGCCCATATCATGGATCTTCTACAATCAAATCTCTTAAGGAGATCCAGCAACCCCGAGATTGTTTCTGGGGCGTCGATCCCCCCGGCCCCGAAACTCTAACATCGGACCGAGTCAAAGCATATATGGTGGTACTCCTCTGGTACCTCCATATTTCCTTGACCTGCTAAGCTGCATATGCTTGGTGTAGCTTTGGCTACAGCGGTCATGACGGACCATTCGCGTAGGCCAGATTGTACCCCTTTCGGCCGCTGGGAGACCGTGATATCTTGAAGCTTCCACTGCGGGTAACGTTTCTGGGACACTTCACGCCCCAGAAGTTTCTGCGAACAAGCATCAGAACGCGTCAGAACAGCGGAATTCTTCTTCCCTACACATTGTTCAAGTTGTGAATGGTGGCTTGCATTGAGATGAGCAGACCCTAATAAAAGAACGAGGGGTCAAATGATGAAAAACAGCGCCATCAGATCCTGGACGCACCCGACAAACCAATGATATCGGAATAGATGAGTATCAGCTGGGCCAATCGCGATAGCTGAGACGCCAGTAAATCAAATGTCTCTGGGGTGATTGTGAACACATATACATGCAACTTCTTCAAGAGCTGAGCATGCGAGAAGATGGTCACAACCTCCTCTAATTGATCATAGGTTAGGCGGTTGTTGAGAAGTGTGAGGCTAGTCAGCGTGTCTGAGGAGCGACGTAAACACGGTTCCAAAACGTTGAATGGCAGATGTGCGGGAATCAAGCTCAAAGTCTGAAGATTAGAGAGCAGGAGGGTATGTTTATTCACATGTTCGGCAAAAAAAACGTTTCATCCATTGATCGGGCTGCGTGGTAAGCGCTATCTCCATTAACAGGACATCTTTGAGTGTATGGGCATGTTGGGCGAGTATGTTGGCGAGGCCTGTTGGGTCACTGAGAGTTATCATGGCGACATGCAGAACTCCCAAGTCGATGAAGCGAGGAAGGAGGTTGAAAATGTTTGGAAGATCCAAATAATCACTGGTCACCTTGAAACGGTTGATAGCGGGACTGAAGCATCGATGAATATAGCCCTCATCGAGTGCTCCATCTTGAATAATGATATTCTCTCCTTCATGGATCACCAGTTCCAGGTCTTCGAGAGAAAGGAATGTCGGGCGGCTAGCTAGCATATGAATGAGTTTTGGTAATGGAGCGTCAATGGCGAGCTTCTTGAGGTTCGTCCCAAAGATATTCCAGAGGGTAGCGAAAAACTCTACCGGAACCTTTACTGTGCCCCAGAAGACACTGATATCTTGTATGTTGCTCAGGTAAGGCAGCATCTCAGACATGGCAGAAAACTGCGCCCTCATGATCTAGAGAATGGATTGAGACACGTCAATTGACGTAGGACTTATAGAAGACATACCCCAGTGATAATTCTGTTAGGAAACCAGCGGTAGTGAAACTCGATGCGTCGTACAAGCTCGGATATGTTAGAATCTCTTACAATTTCGTCAGATAGTCGACTGAAGACAAAATAAAAACTGACACACCTAAGGTGCTCTATGACTGTTAGATTGGTGTATCTTTCTAACTTGACAGTACGATACCGCGCCACCATGGACGCATGAAAGAAGGCAGAGTTAAGTGAATATAGTTCCTTGAGGTATTCATCCGGAATATACGAGGCGACGCATTCCCAGACGTCGTAAGGAATGTCGGGCATGGTGGTTGCTGTGCAAGTTGACCAATTGGGCCGTTGATGGTTATCAGCTAACCGTCCTGTTCAATAGAAAAAGCAAGATATCTGGGATTATTTTTGCAATCGTTGTGAGTACCATTTTTGTCCTGTCAGTGCCAGGCCGCAGGCAGGCGGAGAAAGAAAAAGGTAAAGGCGACGGCGTCAGCGTGCTGAGCTAATAATTTCGGGCCGGTAACGGCCCGAATGTTCGTAAAACAAGCAACGAGTACAGATGGCAAATATGATGTTATACTTGTTTCAATGTAGCCATTGTTCTGTGAGTAGAGCATAAAGGAGTCCATAAAGAAAGTAGGTAGGGTGGACTCCTTTATGCTCTACTCACAGAACGATGGCTACATTGAAACAAGTATAACATCATATTTGCCATCTGTACTCACTTCTGCTTTGTATTCTAGCCCTGATTTTCACCCTGCCATGACAATGCTACTGCCTCTTTATGACCAACACACCCCGCCCGAGCATCCCTACTTGCGGGCATCTTCCGCCTACTCTGCCCTGGTACAGCTCTATGCGAGATCAGACCAGCTCGATACGACATACACACGATTCCGACGTTTCGGGAATATCTCCCCCTTGTGCATCAGTGGATGTGACTCACTCGAAACCGTCCATCACATCTTCGTATCATGTCCCACGTATCGCTCCTTCCGCCAACAGGCCACAAAAACTCTGATAACAGAGACGTCCCGTATCCTGGACTCTGCAGAGGTACCATTGCTTATATGCAGGTCCTTTCTCCACGTCATCCGACGCCTCTTTGAAGATGGTCCTGATTGGCCCCAATCGCTGTCTCGCTTCTACCTTGGTTTAATGCCACCCTTGCCCAAGCGTACAGGCTTGCCCGAAGCGAAAGAAAACCGTCTGTTGGCACGCATTGCGCATACGTGGCACACTTCATGCATTCGTCTGGCAGGCAGGATTTGGGCAGAATATAAGCGAAGGGTACGTCCGGCTCCGCCGAAAAAGATTAATAACGCTGCAGCCATCGATTTACCTTCCTTTTTATCGCCCATCTTATCGTCGTGACTATCGCCCTTGACATATGTATATTACCTACGATGAGCTACCGAGGTAGATTAGTTTGCGCTTATTTACCTGAGCTGTATCAGCAGAGGTGGCCAATGAATCCAGTTTACCAGTTTAGAGGCTATGCATTACTCTGAGTCCCTGTCCGGCGTGGAGTCCACGGAACAATCAAAATGCTCCTCTTTACACTACCATAATGCCCCCCAAGACCAAGTCCCCCAAGTATGCCCTCACCGAGGCCCAAAGGCTTATGTACGCCTCTGAAAAGCTCGTGAACTTTCGATGGATTTCCAAGGTGGTAGCCTCGTATTCCTCGTATAGACTTTCCGAGAAAGATCTGGTACCACCCAGCCTACAGGTTGAACTGGCCGAAATTGGTTCGTCCATGTTCCGCGTCTCCATCTATTGCTCGTGTGACCAGGAATCACGACAGGCCAATACGCTGAGATCGCTTCAAACAACCACGTTCCGGTGGACTTTGTGTTCGAGAACATCGACACCCTGATACAACCCGATTTCCCACTGGAAGACTACCAAGCGCTTCAGGGATCCGTATTGGTATCCGAGTTCTATGGACGGGTCTGCCACTTGCACGCATATGTCGCGTACCGCCCATGCACGAAACATCTCATCGTAGCTACCTCCGCGACGAGCTCGATTCCCCAGGCCTTTCAAGATCTAAAGGTTATGAAGCACCGACATCGTTCAGGCCGGGGGGTTATCCACTCTGGATTCTGGAGCCTATACAAGGGCATACGGGATTCCGTGTATGCAGGGATAACCAAAGGCCTTCAAGAACATGACGTGGAAGAGCTTGTTATAACAGGCCATAGCATGGGTGGTGCCGTGTCGTATTTACTTATGTTCGATGCGCTCACCCGGAAGATAAATGTACCCCCGGATGTGCGGCTCAAGCTGGCGTCATATGGTGCACCGAGAGTGGGCGATGCGTCCTTTGTGAAGTACTGGCGAGAGTTAGTATCGAAGCATCGTGAAGTGTATGGTGAATCGTCTATGGTAGAACTATGCGTGAAAGCATACAACGATGGTACATATATCTTTCTTTTTCATCCAGTAGCTCCCGACTGAAGTGCATGCATAGGGGTCCCCTCGTTACCGCCTCTCACTTTTGGTTATCGACATTGCACTGAGAGGCCCATGTATCTTGTCCATGGTCATATCTTTCGTATACCCCCTTCAGAGTGCGAGTTCTCTCTTTTCGTTGCCGAGCCTTTATCGGCAGACTGTATATCCATCGAGCATCCCAAGGGAGGTCATAATTATTATAACGGGCGTGATATGGAACGCGTACTACGGCGGTTAGAGTGGCTAGAGAAGGTAATGGGAGGTGAAGAGGATTGGATAGAGAAGTACAAGCTTCATGCTGCCAAACACCTTAAAGCGCTCAGTCCTATAAAATCTTAATGTCCGTCTCTACAGGCTCTCTACTAACTCAATTTGACGGTGTACGTTCATGTTTGCCCGAGAACTCAGTGTAATCATTGTGGTGTGTTATGCAAAAAGATTATAGACACTTGAACTCCTCGTATAGGTTGTTGCACCGGTCAACAAGAAGTTCAGCTTCTTGCTGGTGCTCAGGCCACCACTTGACCTTGTGGACACCCACCTCAGCTCGTCCCAGCCTGTCCGTTTCTGCAGAAAATCTCACTGGTTGATAAACGCCGCCCTTATAAACCTGTGAAGAGGAAAGTATCGATAATGGCACCAAGCAAATGTATACGGCTGATATCGCTGCTTTGAATGGATCGATCACATGATTTCGTGACCCGCACCAACGCGCCTGTCAATGGGTTCAGCAGGTGAGGAATAGACGCGCAAATGTGACCTACGATATACATCAATATAACTTTGAGTGCATTCGTCCAAAAATTGACAAGTTTATCCGAAAACGGAGTCGAAGCGATTCCTGGATGAACTACTATGTGTCGTATTCGTTTTTCAGAATCTGGCGTTTCAAGGGCGATCCGATCCAGTTGCGTTCCGAGGATATCTATTTGGTATTTGACTGCGTTGTATGAAATGGTGTGTTTTATTAACTGCCAGTCATCGGATGCGTAAAAGTCGGGAGAGGCCTCGATAGACGACATCCAGATAACCCGCGTGTCCCATTTGTATGCTGGAGCGGAAAGGAGGTGGTGTAGAACACGGAACTATCGGTGCAAGTCAGGCGCGTAAAAATGCGGCATAGGTTAACCCACCAGAACGTAATGGCCGAAAAGATTCGATTGCCAGATCAGACCCAGTCCGTCCTTCGTCGACTCGCCGACGAAATGAATATTGTACTGGGGCGTCGTCACCATGCCCATAGGATCCACGACGAATTGTTGGACGACCTTCCACCAGTTAATGTGGTCATAACTGGCCATCCCTGCATTGAAAATGAAATGCGAGATATATGGGTACCTGGTAAAGTTAGATGGGCGAAATGAAACCAGCGCTCGACGTACGTTTTGGACACTTCATCTGCGAAAGCAAATATACTTGAAATCTCCGCGAGGTCAACAGTGTGAATTTCTATTTTCAAATTCTCTCTGAAGCGCTTCGCGTGACCCCCATATCCAGTATTTTTCTTGGCGATGTGGGAGTCCAGGGATGCATACAGTTCACGGCGCGCCGTATCTGCTCGATGAAAGCTTCTACAAGCCATGATGAGCGTCAGACCTTCGCAGGGGGAAGGGAAAAGATCCTCTTCGCGTGAACTGGAAGGTTGGGGGAAAGTTTGGTTCATGTCGGATAGTTGAAAGATGAGTCGCTGGCATATCGAATACCCGACACCACTGAAGCGTTCTCAGAACAAAGAAAGAAAAAGGAAAGCAGGAGCCGTACCCGTTGGCACCGGTCACAACGACGATGGGCCACGACATGGGAGCGAAATGAAGAATGGGTCGACATGGTTTATTTTTTGAATTATTTTTGGGAAGCGTTCCCAGGTTGACGTCATTTCGGTCCGGACCACCGTATCATGTTATCAGTACTCTCATTAGTGAGACCATCACTGTCTCTCACATTGCTAGCTCGTACAACATTTTCTACCATGTCCTCTAAACCTGTCAAGGCCCAGTCTGACATTTCAATCATGAAAACTTCAGATGATGGCAGTTTCAAACGCGCACCTTCCTCTTTCCGAAATGTTATCGAAAAAGGGGGGAAATTTGAACCAGAACTTGGTGAGCAGGAAACTGTCTTCTATCAAGGACATATATTGAGAGATATCGTATAGGTCGCTACCATCTATACGTTTCCTATGCTTGCCGTATGTGAATGAATTTTGATAATGGTATACAGCTAACTGTTTTCAGCTTGGGCAACACGTACTCTGATCGTCAGGAAGCTCAAGGGTCTAGATGATATAGTCCGTGAGTATCTTCATCATCACTGCCATCTCTCATTGACTGACAAGTCGTCAACCAGCTGTAACCGTTGTCTCACCCCGTATGGGTACGGATGGTTGGCCTTTTGCACCTGCAGATCAGTTCCCGGGTGCAGATGCCGACCCTCTATACAATTCCCAACATGTGAAGGACTTGTATCTCAAGGCAGAGCCCAATTATGAAGGAAGGTACGCCCTCGACGTTTTTCCATGTTTTCAAATTGCCTGACTAATATCCAAGATTTACCGTCCCGGTCCTCTGGGACAAAAAATTGCAGACTATCGTGAACAACGAGAGTTCCGAAATCATTCGAATATTCAATACGGCTTTCAATGATAAGCTTACGGCCGACAAGGCTGTTCTGGATTATTATCCTGAATCCCTTCGAGCCGAAATCGACAGCCTTAATGACTGGATCTACCCCACCATCAACAGTGGGTTCTCGATTTCCCTATTTCCTTCTTTCCTGGATCTTATCATGACTATGCTCTTTCTCAGATGGTGTTTATCGGTCTGGGTTTGCCACGACTCAGGCTGCCTACGAAGAGGCGGTTCACAAATTGTTTGAATCCCTCGACAAGGTCGAAAAGCTCCTATCCGAAAAGGATTATATCGTTGGAAACCAGCTGACGGAATGCGATATCAGACTTTGGGTAACCATTGTATGTTCTTGTTCAAATAACAGACGGTGGATGTTTATCTAATCGTAGCTTCAGGTTCGCTTCGACCCAGTGTATGTCGGCCACTTCAAGTGCAACATCCGGACGATCCGCGATGGATATCCTGAAATAAACAGGTTAGCTTCGTTCGCTCGCTCATGCTCCTGCTCTAAGAAGTTTTCCAGGTGGATGAAAAAGCTGTATTGGAACAACGATGCTTTCAAATCCTCTACAAACTTTGAACACACTCCTGTGGCTGAGCGGTAATTTCAGGGGGTTAAACACTTTAAAGTAGTTTTATCCGTGTTTGATTTGGAAACACGCGGGTAAAAACACCTTTGTAAACACAGCTTGTCATTTTGTTTGTGTTTTAATTTAGTAATTCAATTTATATTACAGACAAAAACACATCTGCAATTACTGAGGGTGTTTTTATATGTCATATATGGATAGAAACACCGATTAAAACACATGCGGTAATTATGACCTGTGTTTTGGACCTGTAATTTCCTTTTTAAACACGGATGAAAACACCACATGTGTTTTTGTCGGTAATTATAGTTGAATGACATCATTGAATTACCAATAGAAACACCGATGAAAACACAAAGGGTGTTTTTATCCGTGTTTAAGTTTTAAACACTCAGCTACTCGCTAGAGACCCCAGACACTAGCTGGCCACTAGCTAGCGACTAGCTAGCTACTGTCTAGCTACTATCTAGCTACTATCTAGAAACATTCCAGCTACTTGCGGCAACTACTTTCTGGCTACTACCTCTGGCTACTGCTGTCGACGTCCTAATCCTCTAGTCAGCTAGTCCCAACTCCTGTGCCGAGACGGTGCATCTGCCAAGACGGCGCATCTGCCGAGACGATGGTCTGCCGAGACGGTGCATCTGCCGAGACGGCTCCGATCCAAATCGTGTCTGGATTCGGTCATACACCCTGTCAAAGATGTTCGGACTTAGGACAACACAGTCCGCGTGTTGACTAATCAAGCGCCCCGAGCCTTCCCTATTATGGTAATTGTACTTTGTACCGACGTTGGGCGAAAGGACCACAGTTGAATGAGATATGAGATGAAAGGCCAATAACTGCTGCACCAGGACTTCTCTGTAGTACATGGCTATAACTTTTGCAGAACCCAGACACCTAAATCCAATGTATTGTCCGCTAGAAAACATCCAGCAGGATGATTGTAAGAGCCTGTTCATCTAATTTTCTTTTGTCACTGTGACCATTCCAAAGCTAATACTCCTCCCTTAAATGGATTTTCGTTTGCATGTGCGTACTCCTTCCAAATTTGACTCCACAGCACGCACTCTCCTTCCTACCACAACCTCTTTTTCCTCCTCCTCTTTTTATCCTTCATTCTCATGGGACAAGTCCGGGGCCCCGTCACAGGAGGAAGATTCCGTCGTTTTCTTGGGTGTCCATCGCCTCGCAACTGGGTCGACTCGTCTAAAGATCCAAACGCGACGCCGAAAAGCCAGTGAGTCGTTGCCCAACTCAGCCTCCGCCGCCGTTGATTCCGCGACTAGAACTCCAATTACCGGTCCATCTACGCGTCAGGATGGGCATCCAGACGCTGTAAACGAAACGGCGCACATGCTTCTCGTTCCTCAGAACGAGATCGATACTCCGGGAGGGAAGAAACGAAGCATGTTATCAAAACTCCTGCGTCCGCAGGCACACTGAGGTAGTCAGGGCATTCAAGAAGTTCACTAGGATTGGTGCTAGACGGCGTGTCGATGGTAAGTTCTCGTGAATAGCTGCGTACAGCATTTACTCACTCCATTCATTCAGTTACTTCTTGTCCCCACTGGCCCTAATTTCACTCGCTCCATTCATTCAGCTATTTCTTGTCTCTTCCCCACATTTCTTGGCAAGTTGGCATACATACATACATTGTATTATATCTCATACTTGTAGTTCAACTCCTCTCCCCTGTATCATAACACTTCTCTGTATCATATATCCTTTCTGATATTTGCAGATATCCCTCATTCGACGATAAGTTCATTCATTTCGTCGGGGGGACGGTCACAACATCAGGGGACCATCTATGCTCGTTCGCGACTGGCTAGGGTGTCCATCGCCTCGCAACCGGGTCGATTCGTCCGAAGATCCAAACGCGACGCCGAAAAGCCGGTGATCTGTGCTAGAGACCGACCTGTGATCAGTAACTTCCTTCTAGAACCTCCTAGGACGACTTCGCTGGCCATCGATGTGGAATTGCAAGATCGAAGACGAATCAGGACGTTCTTCGTGGCCAACTCAAATGTCTGACTGTAGTGTCAACGTCGAGCATGGTCTGCACCGATGAACAAGTATGTAGACATGTTCTCTGTGGGTTTGCACCAGCTCACGCGCGCTCATGGTTGTAGATTTAGTAGTGAACGTCGAAGTATCCAATAGCGGGACAGGTACCTACACGACTTTGGTCCCTAAGATTGGGAGAATATCCTAGTGACGCCACTATGTTGGGACATCGCAGGATCTTGCTGAGAACAAGGTTGTTTTTCTAGCTGATTCCGTTGGTGAGCCGCACGTCAGGTAAGCACTCAATTTTATATACCCCTTGCAAGCAACAATTTTCGATTGCTCTTTAACAAGTAAGTTTTTCTTCGACAACAAACGCATACGGATTTGCGATGTGTGCCCTATGCCAACCAACGAAGGCAAGCTTCTCGAATGTACGCGCCGAGACAAGCGAGGTAAATGCCCCTCGTATCTCCTCGATTAGCATGCTCATGCCATCTGAAGTGGCCTGGTATGGTGGTTGGGCGTTGATGTCGCATTATTGCAGCGGTCGGGAGGTGGGGATGTTGAGCTCTGAGTCGTTAGTAGACTAGCTCTTCATTAAGTTAGCTTTCCAGTGGTCTATTTGATTGCCTTTTGACGTACCTTTTTTTCAAGCCCATTGATACGTGCAGCAGGTGTAACTGCGGATTCAGTATCCATTGAGCTAAGGGATCACTTGGATAAGGTTGGCTCTCGCCAATGCTTTCACTAGGAAATTGCTGTTCCTCGCGGCTTCACAGCCTTGAAGTCCCGGCCTACTACCCCAGCCTGCTCACCGTCTGTGACCGTAGGATCCAGCAGCGAATGTCGACGTGACCCAATTCAGCGAGCAGTGGGACGGGTATCATATCATGCTATGGCGGAGACGACGTTGGTCCTCAAGACTGGGAAGGTCTGCTGACATGGTTGGAGAACGGCAGGATTTGGCTGAGAAGCGTATCAGCTCTCGAGCCTGTACCATGGAATCTGGTGCGTCTGCTTTGTTCTTCCACGTCTTCTGCTACTAAGCTACCATTCTCAGGGGATGGTCTGCAAGGAACGCGATGGGAATTGTGATGTTGGATTCAAGGTATGCGATCTAGCCCTTATTTTTTGTTTTCACTGGTTGAATATTCCTTCAGACGACGGGTCGTCGACCCGGCAAAACGTCTTTACAAGGCTCCGCCATCATCAGCTCGCTCACATTCGATGGGGCGGCAGTCGACGACCTTGCAGGGATGCTGCCTTTCTGTTATACCAGGACTTGAGAGCTCGTCGTCGTCGATATGTACCTGTCCCTTAATCCTTGCTCGCTGGCTTAACATACATGTTAGGGTGTTGCTGAAGTAGTTGTTGAGGGCACGAGCAAGGATGCGATGCTGGCCACAGGTATAGCGTTTGGGTATGTCTTCCCCACTTGATTTTGAAGCAAACTAATGGTTTTCGCACAGAAATCAACTTTTATTGTGTTCAATTCGCTGACTCTTACTACACTTCAAGCTAACGAGCCGTACAAATATATAAGAGCAGAACGATAAGAGGGATTGTAAGACACAGTAGCCAGCAAAACCTGCAGACTAACCCGGGAGGATGGGTCGGGGAAGGGAGAAAGGTACGTACCGGTCTATAGTGCTGTTGTTTAGCGCTGACTAGCTCATACAGACCGTATGCAACGGCGTGCGTGGGCGAGACGCAAGCAAAATGCAGAGGAGCACGAGTGGACGCGACTCGGGGAGTGGTCGGTGTCAAAACGAGGTGAATTCAGGCATGGTAGAGTGACGGGCGGGAGGTACGTCGAAATCTATTGGGCGGACGAGAAGGTGGACACTCGCTTGGGACGGAAGGGACGTTGACAGGCTCGGGTGCTTGGAAGGATGAGCAGGGAGGTCGGCAGCGGCGACGTAGAGCAGGGCATGCGAGCAGCATTTTTTAATTAACAGAGAGGTAATGCTACATCAGATGTACACGCCAAAAACAATATACGTATAATAATCCATCACATATAAGAGAAAGATTGATTTATCCCAAGAACGGGAAGGATATTCCTGTGGCGGGCAGTGTACCACAAAAAAGCTTCTTGGCAAAGTGCTAGGATGATTCGTTACGGTCAAAGCTGCACGATATCAGTAGGACGTCCTCCCACCTTTCTAAGCAGACCTTGATTTTCATGAAAATCCTCCACCCAGAAACGCAGAACCTTGAGAACAACATCGGTACCATTATACCGCGCTCGATAGATCCTAGCATTCCCACCTTCATTAAACGCCTGGTACTCGTGACCTTCTGACACAATCAAAAGGTTACTCGGCAAGACAATGCTGTTACAAGGAAATTCTCGCAAGAGTCTACAGCATCTCTGATGAAGTCCCAAGTCATATCTGTTAAGGAGTGCTCGGTCATTGACGAGCTTAATAAAAACATTAGTAGGGTACTCGTGGACAGATGAGTAACGTGGCAGACCCGAAAATATATGTCAAGCATCCACACTGCGTTGTCTCCAGTTTATGAAGCCAAAGCCTAGTTGAACTCGTGCGAGGAATATATATCGGTGACGGAATGGTAGAGAGCATCTGGGTCGGATGCCATCTCAAATACTGACACGAGTATAAAATATATTTTGGAGGAAGAAAATCGATTGCCACTCACATGAAGAAGCCGATTTCGCCAAGTCAACTGCTTGCTGCATTGTCCTTGAGATCGTCGGGGTGTGATGTTGTCAAGATATTTTTATCCTTCCGTATACGTATGATGCATGTTATATACCTTTGAGATTTATTCTTGTGACTTCGTACAGTGATTGGTTCATTCATTTCGACGATTGCAGCTGCTTCCCGGCGCTAAGAACTTGGATAAGAAAAAGGGGCACGGAGTGGAAAGGAGTCTGTGAATTACTGTACCTCGCCCTGAGCACCGGCTTCTCCTGCACATCCAAAGCGTGATTCCACCGGTTTCAAAATTTCATCTCATGGTCCTTGGATATGGTTCCATGGTGCCCTGCCAGGCCAACTACTAAGTCGAACTTGTTAAGATGATGTACTACGCAAAAACGCCGGTCCATGCTCGTTAGCTGAAATAGCAAACGCGTTGAATGATTTGTTCTGCAATTTTCCATCTTTTCCTTAGACTCGAGGGAATGCACATGAAGAAGGATATGAGCGAAGTGGCAGACACCTGCTCCGATGTTTTTTCTGAGACAAGCGTTGTCGGGCCGCGACTGCCGCCTCCACGCCAAGAATTTAGATTTGAAATTGTACTCTCTCTCCACTCTACAACCGTGTCTACATCCAGACGATTTCATTGCAGCATCTTATGGTACTTTGTCTAGAAGCTGTTGGCTCTCGGAAGACTATTTCCGTTTATTCCATATTTATCGTAAGCTGACCTGCATCAGTAACAGAGGTCTTTCGAGCGCAGCATTACCGCAGAGATTGTTCGAAGTGTCACATCGCATCTGCCTGAGGCACGTGACCTTTTTTGGTTGGATGTTCCCTTTAGGGCCGAGGGGAAAACCTAGGTTATTTACCGAATTTGGCTTTGTACAGTATTATACCATGTTCTATACCATGTATTATACCTGAGGGGTCAAGGGGTTGATTAGCTGTGTATAATACCTTAGTCACATGTCATTAAAAAAAAAACCTGATATAGCGACGCACAATAGTCGTACAATTGAGTGTTGAATCCACTGTTGATGCCCATTGCCCATTGCCTATTGATACATTGTTTAATTACAAAACTCCATGCCATTGTTGCCGGAGAAATTCGAGAAGCTTCGAAATTCATAGTAAAGATTAACAATGTAATAATAGAGCTGATATTCTCAGAAATTGAGCTCGTAGTGCAACTGTGACACTGGCTACAAGTTGTCACATCTCAATTCTCCTCCTTCTAACAGTACATATGCCATGCCAATAGACCAGCTAAACCTCACAAAGCTTGCAGTGCTCTGCCCCATCCCCTCATCATTTTCTGATCTCATCCTGCCTTCTGGAGCTACAGTCAAAGATCTTCTCGCATTTAAACAACTGCCACCAGTCACCTTCATGTTGTGGGCCATAGTAGTCAATTATTTGTATGAAATACCAGTCTTTGACCAGGATGCGATGTATTTGAGCCTCAGGTGATCAAATTTACAGTCAGAGTGCTCAGCGCTGTTGTCGATGGTGGCGACAAGGCGAAAAATGACTCAAAAAAAAACAAGAAAAAAGCCATGGAATTCTGAATTTAATACATCATGTGACAGGGTATTATACCATGTATAATACCCTGTATAAAACCTCTCCCATGGCGACGTAGGTATTATACCAGTGCCCAATCTCCCAGAGGTTTTTCCCTCGGCCCTAGTTCCCTTGCATCATCTCCACAGCCCAGAAATCACATGCTCTACAATTGCCGTGGCCCTCAAAATAAATGGGTCAAGCGTGCAGCCCCCATGTTCTACTTAATAGTAGGCTCTTCCTCTTGAGCGGTAGTTTACTTTGATGAGATATCATGATTGTCTTGGGTTTTCTCTGTCTCGACGGCATATGCAGTGTCACAAGTAAAATTGCATGACCGTCGGCTCTGACAGTTATCAGCCCAGTCGCTTGGCTACTGCAAACCCTACTCCCACTATCCCTACTATCATGCACCGTTTCACACCTTTCTCATGCTGTTTATGAATTTGTTTTTCAGTTCTGCTGCTGGGCGCATCTTAATCCGGCGCTAGTCCCCAATTGCACCTCCATTTTTCAGATAAGTTCCGCTTCTTTCAAGACTCTGAGGATGTATAAAAGCACCAAATGGTCTCTCCATATTATCATTTGACAACTCTCACTCGAATATTTGACATGTCCTCTCTCAAGCAATTTGTCTTCGCTGCATTGGCTTTGTCCATCGGCAACATCAATGCGCTCACTGGAGAAGGTAAACACTTCTGGTCCAGTTTCTTTTGCCGTTGTACTCACTGTAGCTCCCAGCCATTTGGTACACTCCCAATGGCGGCGTCGGTGCATGTGGTGCGCCCTTGCAGAATTCCGACCACATTGTCGCATTCTCTAGTGATCAGTATGCAAGAGGAGCACACTGCTGAAAGCACATTGGTGTACACTGTAAGTTTAGTCCCTTCAATTTTTGCACCATGCTGAATATAATTCATTAGACAATGTCAAGTTCATAGATGCCACGCCACTCTTGGGGACCTTTGTCCTGGCTGCGGTCATAACGTGCTTGATCTCTCGAGTTCTGCATTCCAGAAACTCGCTCCTCTCGATGATGGGCATATCAAGGTCACTTGGAACTACGACTAGATCTTTCCGTCTAGTTTAGTGGGAGTGATTATGTTTCGTACAATTTTGACTCGCTAGTAATACATTACACAATAATAATCCCTGATTTTGCTACAAACGCCGAAGCGCTTCCTATGCACTGGTGGTTGGAGCACGGCGATGTCATCGGAAGAGTTACCTGTGGTCTGAACAAGCACAAAGCATTTGTAATAAAAATTGGGACTGCTGTCTCCAGGTGAGTGTACCACTAGCTGTGGACACTATCTATTAACACTCACGAGCTTCAAGGTAAAAATCAGTGAAAATATATAGATTATTCAAGCAATAGAACAGCATCCCCATTGAATATTGCTAGACAAGATGGAAGCCTATATGTAGTTCCAGGTGACCAGGATCATTCCTTTATCGAGGCTGCCAAGCCGCTGGAATGCATCGTTGGTGAGTTCTATCTCATTGGCAGACACTCATCAATGACTTTGACCATTATGGTCCTTCCATTGTCTAGAGAGGTATCTATCAATCCAGAACCAAAAAAACAGCAATTCAAGTTACATTGTACCTGAATCGACTCTCCGCAATGCGAGCCACTGCCATACAGGCTGGTAGAAAGCCAGACACCATTAGAGTCTGTGATAACACCACAGGCAATGGCATTGGATCTGTAAAGTGTAGGAGGTAGGTTTTCTGCCTTCATCAATAAAGTGGTAGCGGTTGCTAGAGGCTGAGAAACACATGCCTGGTCCTGTGAATGTGTTGACCACGACTGCAGACATAAGAAGAGCTTTGCTGAGGGCGAGTTGTTTGAGGGAGATCATGTTAATTATGTAGAGAGATAAAAGGAAGCGATCCTTGATATAAGAGACAAGACACAGTATCATTTTATAGTGATGAGCAACCCTCAAACAGAACCGACTCAGAGCTTAAGTTCATGAAGGATGAAATACCTAGAGATGGGATTCCGAAGGGTTCTGCAGCTGACGAACAGATGGTTCAAGAAATCAGGAACGGCGCAAATATTCTGGGCAATAGTGAAAAGCTCTTGAGTAAATTTGTGGGTCACAAAGGCGATCCATACATCTGGCATAGAACTATATGATATTGTCTGACGATAGTAACCAGCTGATACGCAGATATATATCAGTGGATGAAGGATGTCCATTCAAGTTGCCAAGAGACGAAATGAAGTCCTTCGATCGAGTCAATAAAGGCCTGGGATAAATTCATAGTAGACATAGCAATGGCCTAGTACCAATTTTTGTCAGTGTCCTTTGTACAGTGCTATACTGCGAGGATCGCTAGATGCAGATGTCTCGTAAGTTTGGTATCGTTGAAGGGGATGCATACTCATTTTGCTGTGATAGAAGAATGAATGTACAAATACATGAAGTCTTGGAACCTCCCAAGTTTTTCCAGCTGTTGCACAAGTACACGCTGCCTCCAGTTTACTACAATAGCCAGTAAGATTTACACAGCCGAAGGACCTGGGTTTCGCCAGATAATGGATGACGAAGATGAGGTGACCAGGGTCATGGCAGTGGATCAGTTTAGTGGCTTCACCCGGGGCTAGCGCTCTTACATTATGACCGGTACCACCATCGCCGATGCCACAGGCCTAGGGGGAGACCTTGAGTTTGTTGTGATACTGATCTTTTGCAGTAAGTGCATTCTGTTGCGCTTGAAGCATGGAAAGAGTGATATGTAACTGGTCTTCGCAAAATCCCCTATCAATTGAGTCTCTGTGGGGAATTTTATGTCTAAGCTTTCTGTTATTCTAGGCTTCCCACTTCTAGCGACTGGCGATCATCCATGTTCCATATGCATGCAGCAAAACATTCAGCCAAACCGCAAGACAACGAATGGCACGTAAGTGTACTCTTGTTCAAGTTTGACAATGGCTCTCTAGTGTTCGTTCTGTGCCGATACAGTCAACCATATCAGTCTTTGGTAGCATGACAGTTTATAATAAGTCTGTAATGTGGTCAATACATCATCAAGTATGTGCTTTGAACCATTTGCTGAATTTAATTTTCATCCATATCATTTGCTTACAGCCTCTTAGTCAGGGCCCTAGCACATTTCTTCGAACAATTGGCATGGTTCCTTGTTACATCTTTATGGCTGAAGTGACCTGGGTATGCCATACTTCCTCTGGCAAGAGGACGGCATTTGGGCCGGGTTTCCAAGCTTTATCAATGGCCCCTGCATCTGCCGCAAGTTGGACTACTAGTATGCACTGGCTTTCTAAGTATAGGCGACGGATATCGTGTCCTCACAGAACATTCCTATGTTTAGCTCGGCTCAGATGGAAAGTCCAGGATCTAGACCATGACCATCAACATGTCATAGTCTTGTAGATTCTCACTGACTTCCCATAGGGTATGATATGATATGTGTTTTTTCTTTCTATTCTAGAATGCACGTCAATGAATGCCTTTTTAATGAGAAATCTCAAGGAATGCGGTGCCTGCTCTTCTTTGAAGTTTTATTTTCCAGTCTTATATAATAAGGGTCCTGGATCATGTGCTAGCCTGAGGTGGGCAAGTCTGGGCAAGGCAGGCGTTCATGACCGAATTTGGAACATGAGTAATTTTACTGTCATCTGATGGGTCTACGTCAGGGTGGAGGCGCGCTCCACCACCACCATCTGTGTCATTGACGAACCAGCCGAGGAAAGAAAGGTCGAAGGTCGCCCAGCACATTGGACTTCTGATAAGTCTGTGTGGTTACAGAATCCATGGCCTAGCTGAGGACGAATGGAAAGGTGGATGGGCTAGGTATGATGCGTGTACTCCCTTTTTCATTCTCGTGATATTTGCTCATAGCTTGCAGTCCTCATCCACAATCAACCCGAGATACCCAAAGTTGGAGTCCCTGTGAGGACACCAATGTGGGGTACGGAAGAAGAACACCAAAGGGAGGTCAAGGCAACGTGGTTGGGCCACGTGTGTTTCCTCATCGAGTTACCATTTATGGCTTCGCTTGGCCATGGCACGAGAGTGCTGTTCGATCCAGTGTTCAGCCAGAGGTGCGCACCTACTCAGTTGTTTGGACCGAAGAGGTACACGTCTATGATGGAGCTAGCGATAGAGGACATGTTAGTACTACCTACCTGCCTACCATACATTACCATTACTTACCCTGGACTGTCATGAAGTTTAAATACCTACACGATCTAATTATAGGACCTGTCAAACAGAACACTTGCGTTCTATCACAAGTGTCATAGCCTACCTAGTACATCATCAAATCTGTACATCAATATATATATACATGTAGAAAAGAATGTAGATAGAGCTGCTGTTCAAGAGAGTAAACTGTAGACGTTAGACATGTGCGGCTCCGGTGAGTCTGGCTCCAGATTTGTGCGACTAGCACTGCCTGATGCTGAAATACTGCTCTGGGTTCGGCAAGAAGATGTCCTAGATGTCCCTTCTCTCCGTGCTTCCACCTTCGCCATCTGTACACGCTTCGTGAGCACGTCGTAGTCTTTCTGAAGACGAGTGTAACTCTTCAGGAGCATCTCATAAGCCCTTTTCCACCCCGGGTTGTCTTCTGTGTCGGGGCCATGATTGTTTTTGTTGGCTCTCTCGCGATGCCTGGCCAGTGGGGACTTGACGCAGGATGGAGTATTATGTGCCGACGGCCTTGGTCTAGGGCGAAGTGAATATTTCTCACTGCGAGTTGGTGTTTGTGGGAGTGCCTGAGGCGAGCGGAGAGGACTATGGAAGATTGCTACCCTGTTGGTATCATCACTATCTTCATCTTCGTCCATGTACGCTGGTCCTAGCAGGAAGTTTGTTGGTGAAAAGTCAAAGAGATGAGAGACGTCGATAGCGGTAGTTATCTGATAAGTGAAGGGTAGGCAAGTGTAGCGTTGGGAATCAAGGTTGAAGGATGCAAACATGTTGACGTCTTCATTCTAGGTGCCAGATCGGAGGCCAAATCCGGCCCATGATCGAGGTTCACTCTGGATGCGAAAGTCAAAGAGAGACGCACAGTGGACACTGGCAGTCGCTTGACGTGCCGGGGAGTCGGCCTGATAATCCCATGGGAATTCGGATTCTCGGCCGTGTCGCTCAGTCGACTCGTTAGTTAGTGAGCCCAAACTTTAAGATTCAATACTCAAGATATCTAAAAGTGTCGACAGTTACAATCAAGGATATCATGTGTATGTGAGCAAGTATGTTGATTTCAATTCCGTCTATGCTAGATTGTCAAATGATGATAAAAGAAGACGCTGTACTATCATAGAGAACCAACATCAGCAGAAAACATCTTCTTCCAGCTCTCAATTCCTTCATATCTGATCTCAGCATCACAGGAGTCATCTTGTGGTTCTGGATCAGGGAAAGCTTTTGCAATATTCTGAACTCTGTCGTCAGGACGAGGTGGACTGGTCACCATTGCCCTACACAGAGGGCATTTCCTCCTTTTGCTGTAATGGAATGTCTTGAAAAGACAAGGGGAACAAAGGGAGTGGCCGCACTCCTCGATTCTGTAGTTCAAAGAATGGTCAAACTCATACCCTAGCCGATTGCTCCTGCTGACTTACTGGACGACACTTCTCATGGTACTGTAGCAGATAGGACAAGTGATTTCGGGCGCTATCGCTGAGAAATTCTTGGAGCTAGGTGTTAGATTGGTTTCCACAATGAGATTGGGAAGTACTTTGTCCAGTTTTTCTTTCATGACCATCGCCTCTTCTTCTAAAGCAGTCAGGCCAAGTCTGGCAACGTTGGCCATCTGCTCTGCTTGCCCGATTTTTCTGTATAACTTACGCTTTTGAACCTCTCCTTGTTTGGCAAGCAGCTCTTGATCTTCAAGGTCGGCGTGAAGGTCCCAAATTTCTTTATTAGCTGCTCGCCTCTGATGACAGAGCTATTGAGCATGTAAGGGAATGAAGGGACTTATAGAAATGCTTCCACATACTTCAAAGCTGAGTTATTTCTCATCTGCAAGGTCCTTTCGGAGCCGCGTGAGCTGGTGAGATGCATGACGGGTAAAGGAAATGATCGAACCCCATTGCTAGAAATACCATGTCAGCCAAGGGATAAATTGTAAATAATGGTGTATCACCTCTTTGGATTGTTTGAAGGCCCTCTGAATATATTTTCTGAGTGGCTCAGTCTCCTTGCAATCATTTAAGATGAACACTCTCGGGTTCGTTACGGGAGGAGCACTAGATGAGCGAATGGGAGCCATTGAGAGATGATGGAAGAGGACAGAAGTTGGAAAGCCAATAATGTCGATGATGAGGGTCAAGGAGGTAGCAGGAAAAGGACAGATATCAAGTGGCGAAGGATAAAGAAAGACAAGATGGATATATGTGGAAACATCAAAATCCAGGCTGAGGTTGTAAAATTAGAGTCGCAGCACACCTTCCCTGCAATTGACAGCCTTGCTGAAGACTGATCCACAGACCTGCACTTAGGATGAGCTCGGATTAGCTTGTGAGCATCATAAAAGCATCTTCGAAGAAAGTATCAGTGATTGGTCGATTAACGTTGAAACAGCAGACAGCCATGATTATCACAACAGACACTCTTTGGCTCGTACGAGTTTGCTACACGTCTCAACTCTGCATAACCTGCTTGGTGTCCCATATTTATCAAGATACAGATGAATAACAGGGCCAATATCCTAGTGGGTAAATGGTGGCAAACCTGCATCTCCTCCGTATGGGAATGCGGAAAATACATAAGACTAGGGTCAAAACAAAATGAGACGCATTCCTTGCATACCTCCAGAAATGGAAGCTTACCTACAACTCTGAAGCGCAATATGAAGTCAACACCCGGAGCAATGACACGGTACCTAGAGTCGCCCTGGAGGAGCAGTGTTTCATGTTGAGACGTTCTATAAGAGCTTTGAGCATTCTTTTGATATGGCTATCAGCGGGGAAGCAGAATGCCCTGAGTACATTGCAAAATTGGCGATATGTCCTGCGCATGGTATTTTGTGTATGTATTTACCCCTGGCTGCTGCCATCAGAACAACATCGATGCGAAATAAATCGTTGCAACTCACCGACTGATATTGCCCACAAGGTTTACTGGGTAGTCCAGTGTTCTTCTCAAGCATTGACAGTCAGAACAATTGTGTCGATAAAGCTTTCCGAGCCAGACTTCTCTACTTGAAGTGGCGCTAAAATCTGTGATTGGCGAGCTGAAATAGGGAGCAAAACTTGAAGCCCAATAGCGAAACTGGACACACCTGTAAGAGTGCCATGATTCCAACTATAACCATACACGACGGATACTTGCCACCAACGAAAGTTTCCTGACGAACCACCCCAAGCCTTCCTCGCACCCTTGTCCAGCGCCGACTTCTTCTCGTGAACATCTCAGGTCGCTCTCAACTAGGACCCGGGAAGCACTGAAAAAGTCGAGACTCTCGGCACCCAGAAAAAGCAGGAACAATAGCGTCGCTGTGCACCTGTAGATGTACCATAGGAGCCAAGGAAGAGCGATTCAGCAACCCAATCGCCGTCATAGAATCTTGGAACCTACCTATAACTGATCAAGCGTGTCGTTCCGGTTACTCTGTTGCTGGTTAGAACTGCGATAACTCCACATGGAACAGGCTCCATGGGAAGTCGTTCCAACAGACCGACTCAGAGCCACATGATCACGTTGATATGCATGTTGCGTGTTTACCCTTAGATTTTGTGATTTTGTATGAGATATATACATACCAGAATCTATATCTACTTGAGTACGAGAGCTATTGCTGAGACTTCGAGCAGATAGCTAAGATCCTGTGCAATGAGAGAATATACAGGGTCGAAATACAGGACTTAGGAACAGTACCTCGAAGGATTGAACCTACCAGCCTGAATATTCAACCTGTAATCGGTCTAAACAGGCGAATATATGCCATAACATCCCACTCATGCACGATCTACTGAAACCAGAAGTATCTAGTCCCTTAATATGGTTGACTAGCCCCCAGAAGACATGAATAGTTCCCTAATGCGACGATTAAGTCCCCAATGTGGTTGACCAGTCTCAACAGAAGGAAATATTCTCCTAATGCGATTGAATAGCTGTGATTAGTTGCCTATGGTTTGCAGAATATTCCGAGGCAGTTCAAGCTCTAGCAAGAATAGATAGAAAAGCATGCAAAGATTCGCACTCAGAAGCGAATATTATCCCTAACATGGTGGAATATTTCCTCTCAGATTGAAGCTATGAAGTGACTCGCCATTGCTATTGCTTGATAGTGACTTTGGACCTGTAGATATTCTGCAGACAAACCGCATTCCAGAAGAATAGCCATGAGGTTCACATCAGTGATCGGAATATACCAATTATTAATTGATCGGTCAGGAATATTCCCCTGGTTGCAGCTTCAGCTAGTTGCCTAGATACAGAAGATAATGACGGATCACCCATTGCATGGTGTGGTAGTCTGGGCAGCGAGTGAATTAACTGGTAACCAGGCTAGCTAGCTTGGTAACACCGGAATATTCCCTAGTCCAGCAAAGAATGATAGAATATTCTGGCTCCAACAGCCATGGAGACAGTATCTAGATTGTCTGGACCGACGAAACCCTCAACCCAGTAGTACATACCCTAGACCCAGTCGGATATTAGCTTATACAGTATGACTAGATATCCGTGGTAGATCGGACTATGTACAGTATATAAAGGCCTCCTAGATGTAATATATGGGAGGCAACACCCTCCCCATGATTTGACCCTATAAGCGCAGTAGCTTGGGCGATTCAAGGGCCTTGGAGTGGAACCTCGGAGTTATAGATTAGTTTGTTAAGTCCAGGAAGCTTGCCATCCCTTAGAGTCGCACCTTAGCCAGTGAGCAGGGCGATTCGAAGGCCTTTGTGCATATTCCTTGGGTGAGACGAATATTCCTTAAGTCCAATAGAAAAAGATAAAAGAATATAAAGATTATTTATATATTTTCGAGTTTGAGTCGGCCAGTGAGCCATAGTATCAGCCAGTGAGCTGTAGAGTCGGCCAGTGCGCCATTATAAAGCCAGTGTGCTATAGAATTCGGCCAGAGTGCCATTAATATCAGAACACAGAATATTTCAAGTACCAAGACAAGCAGTCGTCATTAATATACTTTATTTGCTCCCAAACCTATTATATATTCGCTAAGTCGAATTGGATAGCTTGAATACCCTCAGAATTGAAAGAACAAGTCGTATATTCAAGCTTCTTGCTAGAATATTTGCGCACTTATCAGAATATTTGAACTTCATACCAAACTAGTCGGTTTGCAGAGGTCTTCTATCGATCTCGAAACACCCGAACTTATATATTTGGTGATTGTGAAGCGCAAGGATTGCTTAGGGTTGAGTATATATGAGTTTCACTCGCTGTATATCTGATCTAGGTTTTTCCCTGCACCGTTACCAAACACATCAACGTGGTAGAGGAGCTGGGTGGAGCCGTTTCTTTGAGTCTAAAAGGATATGTCATCAGGTCGTTACAATTCTATTCCCTCTGCCGAAAGCGCTGCGGCCAATTCAGCGATCTCCTTCTTCTCATCATATTCGGATTCATCCTCTTCCAGGTCCATTGGTGCCATTTGGAAGCAAGGGATGAAGTCGTTCCCAAAGGAATACAGTTCCCCCCATATGTGGTCTATACGAGAGTACTGCCTAATCTTCCGCAACCCTCTGAATTGAACCACTTGTGTTAGCAATGACTCATACATTCCAGCATTTTCTGACGAGTGCCAATCCAGATCAATGGAGATAAGATTTGGGAGGAAAGAATCATGAAGGAGTTCTTGGAACAGCTGATGGTTGATGGGGAAGCCATCCCTTGTTGTAGAGGAAAGGGGATTGATCTCATGAATTGTGAGGCTGTGGAGGTTGTGTAGAGGCCTGAGAAGGCCTAACAGATGTCGAGCCATCATAGGGACCTTGTCAAGGACAAATGTCTTGATAGAACCTGAGGAACATCAAATGAGATGCAGAAGAGGGTCTAGTTTCACAATATAATGACCTCGGATCCCTATGTATACAATAAAGAGATGCCGAAGGAGTGGGAGGGTAAGGCCACGCACCACATTGGCAATGGCATTATGAGAGGAATAACCTGACACACAAAGTGTCAAGCTGATAAGGTTCGAAGTCTGTTTGGAAATCAAGGTGCGATACCCATTGTGAGGAAATATCACAACACGTTGGACCTGGGGGAATGGCAGTAGCCCAACACCTGGAGGCATCTCTGTGGCACAGATTGGGGGCTGCTTGCCAGGAACAAGCATGAGATCATGAACTGATGATAAGATGTAGCGCTCTGACATGTCTCAACTTTTCGGTGCATCGAAGAGATCAGGTTCAAAAACTTCAGCATGAAGAGTATGAAGGTGGGATGCAGTCAACAATATATCCATAGGGAATTGTTCTCTCAATTTCTGTATGTTGTAGAACTGAAAGTCCACCATATTTAGAGAAACACTGGTTAGTGTGTTCAGGCATTCTAATGAGACACCATTGGGGAGGGGAGATAAGAGATCACAAATGTTGCTGGGATGAAGGTAGAATATGAACACCTCTGTCCAACGACCGGCCTGAGATCATAACTAGGCTGATATGGCTGGTGAAAGATGCTGGGAAAAGGGGCTGAAATTCAGCATGATAGATATCCTGCATTCTTTGGAACGTTGAATATATAGGTCGAGAAGATGTTCCTGATAGTGAACTCAACCGTATCTTGCATACAAATGAATGTAGCCCCATAGCTGAGGATGAGTGAAAGCAACTGAGCACCATGACAAACAGACTGAAGCTGTTTTGATGAGGGCATAGGGGTCACTGTTCGAATCTGACACAACATGCCTAAATATCTCCCCTAGGACATCACAGGGTACTTTGGGCATTGGGAGAATTACTGAGTATGCAGAAGATATCAATCAGAAGATATTGAACGAATCAATGGCGGTCACCTTCAGGGGTGGAGGATCAGGCATCATTCCAGTGAGGCTCAGGGGCCCACCGCAGCGGTAACTTTCCAAAATTTAAACACACTTGAACTCAAAGTAAGTTCTCAAGTATGTATTCTGCTGACTCAATGGTACTCACATTCAGCATTTAATGGCTCCTGGTCAGCAGTGTCCTGCTGGTATCCCTCCATCGGTAGGATATGCTTTCTATAAACAAAGGCCCTAGGAAAGCTTGTTATCACCGGCTAATCGGTAGATATATAATTAATTATACGTGAAAATTTCAATGGAGGGAAAGTCATCCAGACAGTCAGGTGTCTGCGGATTTGGATCATTGATTTCAACATACATGATGCTTGCCCTTTTGGGAGAGAATTGGTATTTTGTTGAGCCAAAGTCTGGGTCTAAAAGTACTACTTTAATTAAATAACTTTCTTGAAGTCTCATTTGTCAACCATAGCGAGATTTCCTAATGGACCAAAGACAACAGAATTGACCTTGTCAATAGTCTTCTTCAGTGTGGATATCCCTTCCTCTGTCGACACCATCCAAGCAGATGTGGCATGCCTCGGGACCTCCATCTCCTGCACCAAAACAAGTATGCATGATCTTGATAACGTGAGTCAGGTGCTGAGTGCTGAGGTGACTTGGAGGTGATGGACATTATGATGCCACCACATCTAATGAACTTGTCTCACTATACAATTTCATTCAAAGTACATGCCTTAGGGCTTGAGATCGCATCCAGGTCATTATCAGTACTATTGTAACAAGTAGAGGAAGAGTATTAGAGATGAGAATTAATTAGTCCCTCGAGAGAGAGATGTCCTACTTAAATACATTTTGTACTACTTCTAGAATTTACTACGAATTACTAAATAAGTCCTGGTCACAGTCCAAATCAGCTGCTGCTGATTCGTACCGAATCTTTGAGTACATTCTTGTACTTGCTCGGGATTGCTATCCCAACACTCCCCCTCAATTCTGAGTCCCTAGGATACCTGCAGATAGATATTCATGTAATGGTCTAGGTAGTCCTTTAGTGAATATATCTGCTAAGTTCTCCTCTGATGTGCAGTGCTGAACTTTGACTTCATTTGAAGCCATGCACTCATGAATGAAATGGTGCTGTATATCAATATGTTTTGATTGTGCATGGAATATAGGATTCTCTGCGAATTTGATTGCTGATTGATTGTCAACTAAAATGGTAGTTGCACCATCAGGCAGTAATCCTAATTTGGTTAGGAGTGCCCGGAGCCAAATTACTTCCCGGGTTGTATGTGCAAGGGCCATATATTCTGCTTCCATAGTAGATAGGGCTACGGTGGGCTGTTTCTTTGAGCTCCAAGTAACAGCTCCCCCTGCATAGGTACAGACATAACCAGATGTTGATCTTCTATCTGTTCTGTCTTCTCCCCAGTCTGAATCTGAATAAGGTATCAGTTCATCTGTAGTCCCTCCATATGTAATTCCAAAGTCTAGAGTTCCATTTAGGTAGTGGAAAACTCGTTTGAGAGCTGTGACATGCTCAGCAGCCAGATTCTGCACATATTTGCTTAATTCGGTAACAGCATGTGCAATGTCAGGCTGAGATCCGTTGGCCGCATACATCAGAGATCTGACACCAGTATGGTAATATTGCCTGGTGGCAGTGTCAGCACCTCATGGATTTCTTGCGGGGATTTTCTCTAGCCGTACATTCGGGTCCATGGGCATTTTGACCGGTTTGCAGTCATTCATGCCCATTTGCTCAAGTACCTTGAGAATATATGTCTTCTGGGATAGAGTAATGGTGCCCTTGTCCCAATTCCTGTCTATCTTCATGCCCAATATGTATTGAATCTCCCTCATGTCTGTGACATTTAGCTTCTTCTTAAGCTCTTCTTTCATGTTTGACATGGTTTCATCATCTGGGGCAAGCAGTGTCATGTTGTCTACATGCACGGCTACGATTATAGGACCAGAATCCATTTGTCTGATGTATACACATTGATCGCTGATCAATCTGGTGTATCTGAGTCCTAAAAAGGTAGCATTCAACTTTTCGTTCCAAACTCAGCCGGATTGCTTGAGTCCGTACAGTGTTAATTTGAGGTGTGCTGCTTTGCCGCTTTCATCTGAGTATTCAGGTGGCTGTGCCATGTAAATAGATTCATTGAGTTTACCATTTAAGTAAGCTCCAATGACATCCATTCCATGAATAATTAAATTTCTTTGAGCGGCAATTGCCATAAGTAGGCGGAATGTATCCAGCCTAACAACAGGTGCATATGTCTCAAAGAAATCAATTCCGGGTACCTGTGAAAATCCTTTCACAACGAGTCTGGCCTTGTACCTGGTGATTTTCCCATCACCATCCCTTTTCAATCTGTAAGTCCACTTGCAATCAACAAGAGATCTGTCTTGGGGTAATTCTTCCAACTGCCATGTACCTAGAGAGGTCAATAGATTATACTCTTCATCCATTGCCTTCTTCCAATGATGCCAATCTGGTCTTGTTTTGGCTTCTTCAAGACTTAATGGCTCATTGCTAAGGTTATCTGCAGTCTCCCCCACACATGCATAGTCTATTGCAATATTTGCACCTTCTGAAGATGATTCTTCTGAAGTGCACAGCCATTCCGGAGTTTTTGCAGCTCGTACAGCTGGATTGTGAAGGGTCCGGTAACTCGGTGCAGTTACTGATGCAATCTGGGCCGATTTCTCTTGTGGCTTGATCACTTTCCCATGCCAAATGGGTAATTTCCTTTGAGTTGCCGGGGCATCAAAGGACATTTCCTTTTTTGTCTCAGCAATTCCGGCATCTGCGGCAATGTCCAAAATATTATTGTTTCCATCCGGAGTCTGCTTGACTATGCTCCCTAACTCCCCCTCGAGCGATGAAGGGTGGGATACTATATAGTCATTGTCTGTTGGCTCTGTAGTGTTGCTATTAGGGAATATAACATTTCTTGAGGTCTGAATCTGCCTGGATTGAGAGTTATAGTATCTCCAGGCCCTAGATTCATCTGTTAGACCTGTAAAAATGAATTCCCTTGACTTTGGGTCGAGTTTTGACCTTTTGTTATCCTGCTGCAACACCCAGCACTTTACTCCGAATTCCTGGAGTGCTGAAATATCCGGTTTCATGCCCCAAAACACTTCTTCTGGGGTTAGATCATTTCTGATGGCTCTAGTTGGTGATCAGTTCTTCAGGTACATGGCATATGCCACTGCCTCGGGCCATAGAAATTTTGGCAAGTGATGTTCTTCTAGCATGGCACACGCACACTCCACAAGAGTCCGATTTACTCTCTCAGCAACTCCATTTTGGGATGGAGAGTATGCTGCAGTCAGTTCCAACTGAATGCCATTGTCCTGGAGGTATTCCTTTACCTCCTCATTGACATATTCCTTCCCATTGTCAATCCTCATAAACTTCAGATCCTTCCCTTTATGGACTTTGATATATTTTTGGTACTGCTGGATCTTCTTTCGAATTTCCACACCATGTTTTGACTTGAGAAAATACAACATTGTCCTCCAGGATTTTCCATCTGTGAAGCTTATGTAATATCTTTCTCCATGGATACCCTGAGTTCAGGCTGGTCCCCACAGATCCGAAAATGTTATTTCACCTATTTCGGTATAATCCCTTTCAGCCTCATGCAGAAATGGCTCTACATGGTGCTTGGCCTTTATGCAGGCTTCACAATCCTTCTGGGGGTCTGCTGACTCATCTACATCCATTCCTCTGACCATTTTCTTCCTAAATAGTCTTTTCACTGATCCCATATTTAAGTGACCCAACATTTTGTGCCACTTTTGCTATGATCGGGCCAGTTTCATAGCATAGGCCTGGGTTATTTCTGGTGCAATGATGTCAAGGCTATACAGCTTTGATATCTTATCTCCATGGCCAATTGTCTTGCCATGTGGTGAGATAATATTCATCCAGGATTCCTTGAATTTAAGTTCAAACCTGGCATCTGTGATGCGCCCTAGTGAAATAAGATTGAATGGTGCCTCGGGACAGTGAATACAATCCTTCAGCATAACTGAAGTAGTCCTGTCCCCTTCAACCATTTTGATCCTGACTGTTCCCCTTCCCAAGCCCTGGGATTTGCCCACACCAATAACTTCATGTCCTGGGGTCTCAATATAGTCAGAAAAGTACAGTTTATTCTTGACTATATGTTTGGCAACACCAGAGTCCCCTATCCATGATGCTCCTGAGAGCGAGGTGAGTGCAAACTCTGCTACACAGAATGCATAATCTTCTTCTTCATCCAAATCCGATTTGGCAGCATGTGCCTGGGTCTGGCCTTTCCCTTTTCCCTTCCAGGACTTTCCGGAATTCTTCTTCCCATTTGGGCAATTTGTCCTGATGTGACCAGTTTCTCCACATCCGTAACATGTGATTTTTGGGTTGAACTTCTTCTTGCCATGTGCTGCAAGTGCCATGGTGGAATCAGAAGTCTTTTCCCACAATTGGATGTCTTCCTGGAGAATTCGGGAAATCAATTTGTAAGAATCCTTCAAGTCAGCAGTGTCCACTGATGAAATGAATGAATTCCATGATTCCAGAAGTGATGTAAGCAGTGTGATAGAGAAGTCCTCCTCCTCAACTTTCTGCTTGAGGGATGCCAGCTCCTCCTGGTAGGACCTCATAGTCCTGATGTGTTCCTCTATATTTCCTCCTTCTTCACACTGAGCTCTGAAGAATTTCCTTCTAACAAGAACAATTCCCATGGGTCCCCTGGACTCATACATGTCCCTCAGAGCTTTCCAGGCTTCTGCTGAAGTCTTCGAACCAGCAATATACACCAGCGGGCCATCTGAAACCCGCAACCTTATTGTCGAAAGAGCCTTCCTATCACTCTTCTTCCAATCTGCCACCAGTGCCATGTCTGCCGGGACCGGAATGCTTCCGTCTGCATAATCAATCAGAGCTAAATCCATTAGGATATCGATCATCTTGATTTTCCATGTCAGGTAATTTTCCGGGCCCTTAAGGGGTTCAATTCTATACATGGACTGGCTATCCATCTGGTTCTACGTGTGTATGTAAAGTACAAAAGTGCAAAGTATGTAGCAGTGTGAGTAGTTCAGTTAGGGCCAGAGCCCATAACCTATTGTAACAAGTAGAGGAAGAGTATTAGAGATGAGAATTAATTAGTCCCTCGAGAGAGAGATGTCCTACTTAAATACATTTTGTACTACTTCTAGAATTTACTACGAATTACTAAATAAGTCCTGGTCACAGTCCAAATCAGCTGCTGCTGATTCATACCAAATCTTCAAGTACACTCTTGTACTTGCTCGAGATTGCTATCCCAACAAGTACATAGTTCAGAGAGGTCTGCACTGATTTTGAGGACAGATTCTATCTACAAAGGGCCTAGGGAATGCATGGAATGCCCTATGCTCAGTAGGTCTCTAACATAATCAACCAATGGTGAAAATCAAATGATGAGGCAAACACTGACCAGCAGGATCCAAAATTTGGTTTCCAGATGTAGGAATCCTGGAATCAGACCATGTCTGTGCAAGTAGATGCAAATGATGGCCCAGGCAGCCCCAAGAGGGAGTAAAGTCACTACAGCAGGTTGAAGACTGCCCATGGTACAATGTAGGAGCAGATTATCTGCATTCCCTGCTATTATATTATTGCCATACCATTTACATGAGGTGTCAAAATTTTCTCCAAGACCCCTATAATACTGATGGCAGCCTTCATCATTTGGAAAATTCCAACCAGGACTCCTGGTGGGGACCATCTAGTCTGGCCAGGGGTTGGGCCTGGCACTTGTGACCCCTGGGCCAACCCTGGCCTGACCTGCTGGGTCAGAGCTGGGTCAAGGTCAGGGCCAGCACCGATGCTAAGGGCTGGAGTTGGGGTCAGCGACTGGAGAAAATCTGACCCAGGGCTGACCCCAGGTCGGCCCTCCTGGCCCTCGAAAATTTGGTAGGTGAAGAAATACAAGTATGTTGTTCTTACAAGCATGATTTGATATATTAATGTCAGAAAATGCAAATCTAATGATACATATACTTGTACTATACAAATATTTGATGAAGAACAACCTATTGTATGAGTATTATGATACTATATGTTCTCATGCAGAAAAACAAGTCTGAGAAAAAGCCACTTAACAACCTAAGATGAAGCTTGAATGCTATATCATCAAAAAGATCCATAAAATTCTGTAGTTTACAAAGTAGATATACTCAATTTGTGTACTTCTGCCAAAAAAAAAAAGTGAGAAAAACCAAAAAATCAATTGGCCCAGGGTCGGCCCTGACCCGACTCTGACCCGGCCCTGTTGGCCCTGAACCTGGGGGTCAGGGTCGAGGGTCAGGAGAGCACTGCTTGGCCCTCAAGGGCCAGGGTCAGGGCCAACAAAATCTGCCTGACCCTGGCCCAACCTGACCCCCAGCCAGACTAGGACCATCCAATAAAACATGACCTAACCAAGAGGCCATGTTCAAACTTCATGTTAGAAATGACTGATGGCAAGAAGAGATAGAAGCACCAGTTAGGTTTGCGACAAACACTGCCTGTCACATTAATATTGAAGAGGATGGCTGACGTGACAATAGGAGGCAAATAGCATTGCATAAGAGCACTTGATCATCATATATGATATGCATCGCCATCTACATCTCATCTCATCTCAATGATCACATCAAACATTGCATCATCCACGGCGGACTTCGTTCTCTTTCACTTCTGCGATATGTTTGATGGGATCCTGCCAGGTTTCTGCCACCACTGCTACAGCTTGGAGTACCGTAACTCGGTAGGCTAATCACAGGGCACACAGATGTCGCCATGCCACTGCCACACTGAACTTGCATCTTTTACTACATCGGGAAGGATTCGCATGCGCCACCGTCATCATGATAAATCACGCTGTGCCTCATGTACTGCTGGGTTTAAAATTACATGGTCTTAAGGAGATGCTACTAGGTCAATGGACACAGTGTTCTTCATTCCATAACGGATTCCTGGTTGTAGCGAGTTCGGTTGTGCTGCCAGACTGTCGACTTGGAGCCCACCATGTGCTCAACTGACCTCCTAAGTTTCCAGCCTGAGAGTTGATTTGTCTATTCGTTATCGTCTGATCAGACGGCATAGTTAAATAGTGTACATATCAGAATACATTCCTGTAAGCTTTAAACCGTGACTGTGAGCTTTCAGATCAAAGCCCCAAAGACTCCAACCGCTCCTCCAGCCTAGAAACACACTCTTCGAGTTCAAGGTCAGCTTTGCCATCTGAGTTTGGAGTTCGGGATTCTCTCGACCCTTTCCCTTCGATGAGGACTGAGTCTGTAGACAGAAACACTTAGAAACACCCATTTAGGCCACGAGAGTGATACAAAAAGACCTACACTTTGACTTTCTGCTGTTCGGAAAGTCCCCCGGTCCTTTCCTTTCGACGCGGACTGGGCCTTTAGATATGGGTATCAGAAATATTCTCTGCTGCAATATGGCTGACAGAACATGACCCACTGATACGGAAGGCTGCTTCTGTGGTTGGCAAACTTGGCCATTGTGCAAAGGCTTTGGTCGGCCACACCACTGACAGATGCAGACAATCTTCCCGTGGCCTTTCATGCCCTTCCCGCACATTCGGCAATGGGGTAACCTCCTAGTGCTTTGGCGCGATAGTAAGCATTGAGAGGAAAAGAAGAAAAACCAAGGATAGTCATGTAGTGCTTGCGCTAGATGATGAAACTTGGGAATGGCTGATGTGCCGCTGTATACCCTTGGGTCAAAATAGATACCATGATCGAGCTAACTATCCACGTACTGACATGGGTCCGATTGTTGACGAAGACAAAGGCGTTGAGGTTGGCTGACAAGAATCCGAAGTTAAAGGGTCGGAGGGTTCCTGTCTGTATGAGCCCGAAGGTCTGAAAGACAACTTCAGCCGATCGTCGATCGTCGTTGGTGACAGATCTGATCCATACCTACTAGCGCTGGGTTTTGGAGGGGTGCTAATGAATACGAATCAGTAACAATGAGATACGGCAGACGAATCGATACCGGTCCTACATAGGTAGGTATGGCTTTGCACCCCGGATGTCCTGCAGCATGTATAGAAGCCCCTTACGGAAGGACGCCTCCCGCTTCCATGCGTTACCATTATTCAAGAAAGACTCGACGTCCCTAAACAAGGGCACCGTCACAGACTTTCATTGCATAAGAAAGGCGTACATACTTAAAATTATTGGTAACGAACATCATCCTGACATTTCCGAATGCTGTTTTCCCGTCAAGCACGCAGTAAACTTTGCTCTTAATCTCATTTGACACTTCACCGACTTTGTCAGAGCGCTCGATGATTCTCGCCATTTGGTCGGGACGAGCGTTCATGGGGAATAGCTCGACAAGATCTGCTAGAAGATCAGCAATGTCGGGCCCTGCCTTGATAACGATAGGAAGTATCCTGTCGTAATCAAGGGGAGGGCTGTACAAGGTGATGTCTTTCTTTCTATTGCAATGGTGATCGTGGACCACTCACGGAGAGTCATAGAGTCCAGGATAGGGGCCGCCAAGAGCTACGTAGCGCTGTCGCTGCATGGTGATAACCGGTTTTCAATGCGACCACAGAAACGACAGAAGTACTGGTAGGTAAAGGTTGTTTGATAAGATGCGACTGAAAGAAAAGAGGGGAATATGTAACAGCCAAGGTTAAACCGAACTCAGAGGACGGGCTCAATGTAAGAAGGATATACCGAGCAACGGCCCAATGGACCGAACATGCATTACACGTTACGATTTCTAATGTACACTCACGTACAGTACTCCCGTTTCGGATATAAGGCCCTTAGTTGGCGTTTGCATTATGACGACATCCTCTTCCTTTGTCTCGATCAAGAGATTGATTCCGGAGTTTTCCGCTTTGTCTGCTGAGTCCATTCAGGCATACAACGTCCTGGAATCGTGGATCGTCCAAAACTCATTCGCCGAGCAGTCCGAAGACGAACCCAGCACCTTTCTATAAACGAAATCTCTGAAATATCGCCAAACCGAGATCGCCACTGAATGGAATCCGCTAGTTTAGAAGGCGGTCAAGCAGGCTCCTCTTTGGCAATTCTTGAAGGCAAAGAGGTATTTGCTATCTGATGGAATGGATAGATTGCTGAAGCATTAACCGCCAACAGGAGCCTGCTGGAGAGCGACAAACTGAAGGACAGATCGACGAGTGCCAAGCTATGAAGCGTCAGCCCTTCGATCAAAGACCTGTACCAGAAAGCCTGTTGTCAGAAAATGTTGGTCAAGTTGTTGAAGAGGAACTCGTGGAATGGATACCCGTCGAAGATGGGCCTGGTGCTCTGCAGGAAGAAAAGGACGTCGAAGAAGCTCTCATCATGCTACAACCTGTTGTAGCGCTTTTCGATGGAATTAAGGTATGGATGTTTCTCCACCGCCCTATCTGTATACCACTCAGCAAGCCATTATCGTAGTCTCAAGCTGAAGCCGTTTCAGAACTAGAAGATCCCCCGTCAATGCAATCCATCATACGGGTAGGCGCTCAGTGGCGACTATCTTGCAGGCCATTCTCACGTCACAAATGTAGGCATCGGACTTCAGTCCGCCGGGGAGGGTGGTGGTATGTATTGCCGTTTCTTTGACATCCACATGTTGACTTCACCCAGAATGCAAATAAACGCACAGCCAGTCAAGCTTTCGAAAGAACATTATCAGATTCACCGCCCCCAAATAAGGTGCCGGCTCGATTACTTTACCCAAAACTCTGAACTAATTGATTGTACAGATCGTAGCAATTAGTCGGAGTGACATGCCGACCGAAACCGCTCTGGAGCAGTACAGTGAAATTTATAAAGATTTCCAGCTGCTTGCCAGTCGTGACGCTAAGGTTTATCTTTTCAACATCAGCTCAGCACGTACTACCTTCTAATCTCTTGTTTGAGGAGGTAGAAGAATATCACGACGTTCGTTTCCGATCGCATGATTGCCTGTCGTCAAGATTTAACGTTTTGGTAGCTTGTCGAAGGCCTGAAGGCAATATCACTCAAGGAAGTCCAACTGCAAAGCACCGTTAACGAAGTAAGTCTTCAAATAGTATCTATACTGTGGCTGAGAATGATATCTAGCTACATACCCGTATTAAAGAGAAGGACCTGAATATAGCAAGGCATGAGAGCGAGGATAAATACATGAGAGAGAAGGTCCGATCGCTGCAGTCTTTGAACTCGCAGGTATGTAAATCAACATGATTAAGGTCTGGCATCCTTCTTGAAAGAACATAGCTAGACGCAAAGATCCAGGAAAGAGATCTCCTGATCCAAGAGCACGTGAGATATCTCTGTCAGCTCCCGGGGACAATCATTTACATGAGCACAAGGCGGTCCAATGTGCTAACATCAAGGCAAGAATAGAGTCTCTCCAAGCAACTCATCAAGAGACCGTAGTAGAGGTGAGTCGCTGTGACCAGAAAGCACTCGCGTCTTATTCCGTGGTCTACAGCTTCAAGGAAACATCAAGGAGAAGGAAGAAGCAATGGCACGTCAGGCAAGTAGATATGTTTCGCTTGCTGTACGTAGATAAATAACGCTTGCTTCAGGTCACTGCGCTGGAGGAGGTTTATACAACAAACGAGTCGCTCCAAGCCACAGTACAACAGGTTGGTACGCTAATACCTCCGTCGCACTACATGAATCTGAAGAACTCCCAGCTTCAAGCTGATATATTCAAGCACGGCGATGACAAGCGTATTCTGGTGGGCATTTGAGTTTCCCATAAACCCGATTACATTGAAGTTTGAGCAACGATTCACTCTAGGAGAGTCGTCATATGGAACTGCAGGCCAAGACGGAATCTCTTGAAGCAGCTCATCAAGAGACCGTAGTAGAGGTGAGTCGTTGTGACCAGAAAGCACTCGCGTCTTAATCCGTGGTCTACAGCTTCAAGGAAACATCAAGGAGAAGGAAGAAGCAATGGCACGTCAGGCAAGTAGATATGTTTCGCTTGCTGTACGTAGATAAATAACGCTTGCTTCAGGTCACCGCTCTGGAGGAGGTTTATGCGACAAACGAGTCGCTCCAAGCCACAGTACGACAGGTTGGTACGCTAATACCTCCGTCGCACTACATGAATCTGAAGAACTCCCAGCTTCAAGCTGATATGTTCAAGCACGGCGATGACAAGCGTGTTCTGGTGGGCATTTGAGTTTTCCATAAACCCGATTACATTGAAGTTTGAGCAACGATTCACTCTAGGAGAGTCATCATATGGAACTGCAGGCCAAGATGGAATCTCTTGAAGCAGCTCATCAAGAGACCGTAGTAGAGGTGAGTCGCTGTGACCAGAAAGCACTCGCGTCTTATTCCGTGGTCTACAGCTTCAAGGAAACATCAAGGAGAAGGAAGAAGCAATGGCACGTCAGGCAAGTAGATATGTTTCGCTTGCTGTACGTAGATAAATAACACTTGCTTCAGGTCACCGCTCTGGAGGAGGTTTATGCGACAAACGAGTCGCTCCAAGCCACAGTACGACAGGTTGGTACGCTAATACCTCCGTCGCACTACATGAATCTGAAGAACTCCCAGCTTCAAGCTGATATGTTCAAGCACGGCGATGACAAGCGTGTTCTGGTGGGCATTTGAGTTTTCCATAAACCCGATTACATTGAAGTTTGAGCAACGATTCACTCTAGGAGAGTCGTCATATGGAACTGCAGGCCAAGATGGAATCTCTTGAAGCAGCTCATCAAGAGACTGTGGTAGAGGTAAGTCGTGGTGACTAGATAGCATCTGCATCTTAATCCGCGGTCTAAAGCTACATGGAAGTATCAAAGAGGCGGAGAGGATGGTAGAAACTGTATTGCAGTTGCGCCATACAATCCACGAGAAACAGGCTGAGAACGCTTCATTTGTGAGTAGTGAACCTTTCCTGTATGTCCAGTCGGTGCACATTCTTTTTAGCGAAATGACCTTCAAGGTGTGCGCACAGCGAATGAAGCTCTGCTTCGGATCAACGAGCGAGAACTTGGTCTGAAACAGACAGAATGGCAATCTGAAATGAACGAGCTGACAAAGTCCTTCGGTTCTCAAATTGACGCAAAGAACCAAGAGATGATAATATGTCAAGATAAGCTGAAGAACGCCGAAATTCAGGTCAGTGGCCGTTGGTCTGATGCGAGCTCTGCTGTCTCACGGGACCCTTAGCGAGATCAGCTGGTCAACCGCTATAACGATCTGAAAGAGCGTCTCAACACCATCGAGAACAACATCAGACATGTACGCTGCCTTAACTTTATGTTGCATCACTCAATAATTATTACAGAGTCACACTGAACGCCCTGTTACGCAAAAGGAATGGAATAATGCTTTTGAAACAGTCGAGCCCCAAGTCGGTCTCTCATACTGGAGAATGTCTTATTTCTAACGTCCAACAGGTTTGGGAAGCTATGGTAAAGCTAAGGAACGAGGTAGGTGTATTATTCCTTCCGTGCGCATGGTAGCATCCATCTTTATGGTGTTGTCAGCTGTCGTCCAAACTCGCGAAGGCACAGAGTAACATGAAGCAAATGAGGAAGCACATCCAAGATTTGCAGAATCAGAAGACGGAAGTTCAACAGGTGCGTTGCCTCAGGTACCATCACTACCTACCTTTCGACGTTCCGCTGTAGGTCGGGGAGTCGATTATAAAGCCGGATATCAACCATACAATGTCTGCAGAGCGACCTCAACGCTTGGATTTACATATACCGACTCAGTGCTCAAATCAGAGTGGACCTGCCATCAACTCTCATGGGTTCTGGCAGAACACCATGTTTACTTTTCAAATGGGTGCACGAGCGGATGATCATGAGCCACTTGACTCACGTACAGAAGGACATCCTGCCACTGATGCCGTTAACATACTTAATCTGCAGTCGAACTCTTCCATCCCGATTCTGCCCGGTGTCGGCATGGAGACAGACACTGCATCTACCAGATCGGGCAGCTCAGTATCATCGGCCGTGCCCTCAGGAATGAGCCATTTTTCCGGGTCGGCTACTGATAGAGAAGGCGCAGATATCGCAGGAGGCAAAATGAAGTATAACAAGAACTCGCTCACCGCAAGGTATGTGTTTACGTTTTCGTCTTCGCTGGAGTTTGTGTGATCAATTTGTCGAAAGGAACTTCTGTGCGAAAGACTGGTGTGAGGCTCACAAAGGCGGTACGGTTGTTCAGTTCCGGCATCATTGGAATACATTGTCACCATTAGAACGAGAGGTATGTGTCTTTGATTTGCTTGCTCAGTGTTCGCCTACTTGCCGCATTAGAAATACGAGAGAATTTCCCAGAATGCCAAAGTCGCAAAGAGTAACAAGCCAGAAGTGAGTAATGGATTCTGTCTTCGGGCTCGTACCATGATTATCTCTCCAGATGTAAACGTTTGAAATTGCGGCCCCGCATCTACCCTTATGTAGGTTCCTTTAATCGGCAGCAGGTACACGAAGGCGGGTGGTTTATAATCCACATATCTTATAGCTGAATGAAGAGGTAGCTGTATCGTAAGTCAGTGGAAGATAGCGATTTCGATAGATGGTAATACTATAACGGCATGGCAGTGTAAAGAACAGAACTCGTTCGGGAGCAGAGTCAGTGCCATGAAGAGAGAAGTTACGAATAATCTCAACATCATTTGAACAACTTTTCTTCCCACCGAATGTTGAGTCTGGTTTACGAGACTACGAATAATCTTCCAAAGATTGTAGCAGGGCGTCCTAACTCCATTGTTTTGATCTCGGTTGTCAATATATGCACGGAGGCGAGGTGCGTCAAAAATAGAGGACAGATTACCTCTCAGTCCATTGATAGAGCTCCGTAAGCTTGGAGCATTTTCGCGAGCGTTGAATATCTCCATGTTATCATCAGAAGTCAAGGAGATACAACAGGATTCAAGATTGGGATTTCCCGTCGTATAACAAGGGTTTAACTTTTAAGGCGGCTGGGTGGTTGACTGGTAGTTACGCGATATATATATATTTGGATTCAGCACTTGATTAACCGCTACAAGTACACTCTCTACTCAGACGCGGTGGAGGTATCGGTCCTCAGGCTTCCCCCTTCCCTCTCGTTCCGGTCCCTCCGCTCTCCATTTGACTTCTCCTGGTGGCTCGGCATATGATGTGAAGTACAGTAGCGAACATTTATGGTACTTTTGTGCTCTGAATTGGGCTAGTAATTACGCGATATGACAAAGCTGTATCTTCGCCCGATTCAGATACTGTCAAAGCTCTCAGATACAATGCCAGAACACTCGTGTCAGTGATTTAAAAGCGCAATAGAACTCGAGGTATTGATTATGTACCAGTATGAAGCTTAGTTGAGCATAAAGAATTTGTTAAAAAAAAGCGAGTAGTAGTATCTGGTAGTTGTAGTTCGAGCGAGTCGGCGTAACTGACCGCGCATCTGAGCCACGTGATGAGTGACTCGGAGTCGGTCCGTCGGAACGAGTCCCCGCGGAGCGGTTCCGTGTTGGCTGTAGAGGCGCATAAGACGCGTCTCGACCATGTGATCACGAGTCGGAGTCATTTCGGACGGGCCGAAAATTAAGAATGTCCCGGTGACAGGCCTCAGGGGATGTAGGGACTACAGCGTAAACACTAACAGTCTATCATGGGGCGCCAGTCATAGGCTGATGGCGCCTACACGAGCTGTAATGACTCACACCTCCAAAAAAATCGTGCTTGCTGTACGGCTAGTAGAAATGGCTGTCCTGATAGGGAGGCGCATTGACAAATCCTCGCATTAGAAAGACTCGAGTGGAGAAACATTAATCATTAATCACGTAGTGACAAGACTCTGAGGACAACGCAACACATATTCAAACGAACGCTCCCAATAGAACAAAAGCAACAACAACGCAATAAATTGGACCTTAAAATGATGACAGCCACGCTTCAAGTTGCGAGTGTCCAGTCTTCCTTGAGAGGCATAGTAAATTCAAGTAAATCCAACCTCATTGCGAGAGCGGTGCTAAGGCACATCATGATCAGTCAAGGTATTCAATAAGCATTACGATACGCGAGTTAGGGTATGCGTTATAATCCTTGTGCGGTGACCGAGTCGGTCCGGCGCTTGTATGACACGCAAAATATTTGCCTCGTACACAACATTGAAGGGGGAGTTTCAATATTTATCGAAGACAACGATAAATGAATTATTACGTTGTACTTCTTATGTTACATAGTGCGGTGGATCTGTGTTGTTGGGCAGTGTTGTGTTCATATTGGTAGTTCTGTCGAACCGCGATGATTAGCTAACTTCAAACACAAGCTGCTACCGAGAATCAAATGGGCTGCGACACTTCCGCAGAAGGATGGAGTCTCAACGTTTCTGCGTATCAAATTAAATACGACAGAGAGTTACCGACGCAGAATCAGAGAGAATGGTACCTGTCAGATATTCAAATCATTGTTGAATGGTAGTTGAAGTTGGATCGCGGTATAAAACGCACCTTTTCAACCACTGGCGTAGTTTGGGATTTCTCAATTTCCTTCAAATCCTCGTCGTATTGACCGGCATGACAGTACGAGAATAACATAAGAAAGAAACAGATGATTCGTTCATGCTTTGCGTGACTGATATAGCGCTGCAGTGAAAGCACTGAGAATGTATCCAGCCTTGACTTAGAAAATGGGGACGGGCCGAATTATTAAGGAGTCGGCAAATGCCACGTGGCTTCGCGTGGCAATAACACATTACTCAAGCTGCTTCGGCCCCTCCTCGTATGTGACGACGACTGCTCGATGGTGGTCGTCATTACTGCAACACGCTTTGGGACTGCTGGAAGACAGGGCATCTCATGCATCTCGACTTCAGGCTTCATCGACCATCAGTACCCAGACGGTATCTACCCCACTTGGACTCCAGTGCTTACATCGCCAGCTTGATCCTTGCAGTCGTCGCGTATCTACTAATCCTAATCCTGACACTCCGGTCTACCACCTGAACGCCTACGATTATCAGCATCTGCACTCTCGGAAGAGCTGGTTACAGAGCGCCGGCGCCTCCCGGACGTTTATACGTATGAATAACTGTTCCAGGAATTGCTAGGATCGTTGTATATTCACAAGGTGAGCAACGTCCTGACTCTGTGATGGCTCGGCCCTCTTTTTTCACTTTAGAGTCCATGTAATACTGACACTGGCCATCACACAGTCGCTGTCGTCGAGGCTAATGGGAAGCGCAAGCATCTGGAACGACCATTGCGACGACTGCCTGAGTTTGATAGTCAAACCGGTCAAGCCCGGTTAGGGAGGCATAGGATAAATATTAAAAATGCCGAAGCGTCATCTATAATTACCAGATACCATTCCTTTGTGAGTGCCACTGTTCCTTACTTCGGCATCTTCCCTCATTTGGCAGCCGTTTCGAAGATACTGTAAACGATTCCAAGACGCTGACGGCTACTTGTATAGGCTGGCCACCTTGGCTGATTTCCGTATTGCCAAACGATATCGGTGTGTCGTCATTGGCGGGAGCACCTAGCGCACGTCGCCTTATTACATCACTCACTTTCATTGATTCCTTTGTCTTCCCTCCTTGGATCTTCTTCTTCTCCCAACTGGACAGACTCACTGTCCCTCGTCGTAAAGGCTAGGTAGGTTGCTACGTCTCCCCAATTTTTCATCTTCTAAACAATTACTCTGCAGTTCCGAGATTAATGTGCCTTACATCCTCTCTAAAGTCTTGGTCCCATACTGAATCCCTTTTTCCAGCTTGTCTCTTTGCCACTGTAGACTGTGACACGGAGGAGCCCCTCATCCACTCCACCCTCGCACAGCTGAACTGCCTTTCGTCTGTCTAATGACCGAAGACAACAGCATGGTTGATGTCAGCGAGCCCCAGGCTTCCTCGTCCACTGCAAGGCACGATGGCCAGGTTGCCGTCGCATTCCCCACCCTTCTGCAGGTATATCGCTATCTCTCTACATCTCTCCAAGTCTACTCATCAAGCTTTATGCAGGAACTATTTGATAATGCTGTGAAGGATGTCCGTTAACTTCTCATTTATATGCAATGCCCCATCCTCTCACTTCTGGATCAGGTAAATCTACTTTTAGAGCGTCCAGGAATTCAAGAAAGTACACCAGCACCCGTACAGGTATATTGACAAATAGCCGTCTCCCCCGAAGTCTAATTTTTTTTTCGTTTCCCGAAAGGCATTTGAATCGCAGGATCGATCGGACGACGTGTCTGTCTCAGCACCGGTAAGCATAATGATGGGTGTCGCCTCTCTCAATTCTAACCTTTAGTTCCTCAGTCAGCGCAGCCGGAGTCGTTGCCCAGCGTATGTCGGCTTCCCAAACTGTTGTGCGATATACTTAAAAAAATTCCAGCTTGGGCAGAAGCGCAAATCTAGCGATGCATTCAAGAACGTACCGCCGCCTCCCAACAGGGTACGAGATGCAACTTATTCATTTTGTATTGCCGCCTTCATTTCTCCTTCACCCTCCATAGAAAGTAGCACTCACGAGGGATGAGCCGACATTTACTGCACCCTCATCCCAGTACGAAAAAAATCTCCATTTGCTCACTGTGCGCAACTCTGAGGTGCCTTTCATGTGATGAAAGTTTTACGTTCTATTTATGCTCTCTTTCTCAGCTTGCGCAGCGAATTAAGGAGGTCTGTCATGGGCAGACTAGCTGTGTTCATATTTTTGACTCGTCTCCTAGCTCGAGACTACTTTAGCGGCGGAACAACGCTCCGTACAGACCCATTTAGAGGCTGTTCAAAAGGTTCGCCACCAAATTTGCCAATGCATGCCCCTGTGTTGAACATTTGGGAGCAGTTACAGACGACTTTAAAAGAGAAGGAGTTGACGCTGCAACACCATGTACGTTACCCCGTTCGGTCTCTTTAGAGTGTCTTTCTCAAATCATCGTTAGCGGGCGCAAGCGACTGAATCTGAAAACGCTAGAGCATCGCTAGAGTCGAAGCATCAAGACGACATCAAGAAAGAAAAAGAAGCTTGGCGAACCCAAGCAGAACAGCTGACTCGGCCCCTCATACAGACTTTGAACCAGCAGAAAGAACAAGCACTTGTTTTTGGTAAGGAGAACGACAAATTGCGGGAACAAGTGAGTACACTTGATAGTCTGCATGTATTGTATATCTGATTGACCTCTATGGCAGCTTTCCCAAGCGGAAGAAAAGTGCTTGAACGCTCAACAGCAGCTGGCTTCCCTACAAAGCAAGACCAACGCCGTGAGTCATCCTCTTCGTTCTATCCAATATATTTCACATCCCTTTTGGCATAGAACGAACAGACATCGCGTATAAACCTTAATTGGGAGACAGCCTTTACGATGGTGAAACCCCAGGTCAGATCGTAGACTTCCCTTTTTTATCGGTGATACTCAACCATCGTAGGTTGATGAAGCGTTAGAGATTCTGAAACAGAAAGTTCGTAAAATGTCCCTCTTTCACGATGTCGAATACTAATTATACTCACTCATATCAGTATACCGACGGGGCTGACCGACTCAAGAAAGAAAACGAACGGCTGAGGCAAGAGGGCCGAGATTTAGTCAACCGACATGATGTAGAGCGTCAAACGGTCCGGTACAGTTGACTAACCTGTCATTCTCATGCTCATCGACGATTATTCTAGCTTGAGCAAAGAGCGGCCATGGAAATCGGGAAGCTGCAAGCACAAGTGAAACAGCTAGAGGCCAGGGCATTACCTCAGGGTTTCGCGGCTGGCACCAGCCCATGGGAAACTCGTGCTCAAGTGCGTACCTTTCAATGGCTTGGATCGTAAGCGTAGGTGTCGTACTCACGAAGTGCAGCCTACACAGGGCTGGCCGACTGCACCGAACATTGGCCCAGTATTTGTGAATCCTTTCTCAAATCCTGCCGGAACCAACCTGGAAACTCATGCTCAAGTGCGTACCTTTCAATGGCTTGGATCGCAAGCGTAGGTGTCGTACTCACGAACGTGCAGCCTACACAGGGTTGGTCGACTACACCGAACATTGGCGCAGCATTTGTGAATCCTTTCTTAAAACCTGCCGCCCCTCTTGAAACCGACGCAAGTTCCGGAAGACGCACTCCTGGCGCACGGCAACAAAACATACCCGCCACCCATCAGTCTTTTCACCATGGGGAGCCGACCAACGGCCTGGCACGACTCCCTTGAATATTCCAAATTCAGGCCGGATAGACGAAGATATTGAGATGGGTTTACCTCACGACGACGGAGAAGACGCATCAGCCTCCAGTGCCGATGAAGGGTCCTCATCCATTATGAAAGGAAAGAAAAAGAAGAAGACGAAGATAAAGCGTGAACATAGATTTACGAAGCAACCAGAAGAACAAACGCGAAATCCTGATGAAACCCTAATCATGGTAAGCAACTCTGTCGCGTGTCTCGCCAACACTGACGATCCTTTCCAAGCGTAAAATATGTGAACTCGATCAGAGACTTCTAGGCATCAAGCGTGACAAGGATGTTCATCGCGCCATTGATGATGCTGGACATGTCACCTCGCTGGAACAAGCGGATGCGTATTTCCGGGGCGAGTTCCCAATGGGACCATCGCTTGACCATTACCGCCCATGCTGGGAAGTACTGACCCATCGCTGGAACCTCGCCTTAAGCAAGTTGTTCGTGGATCGTTTCCTTGCGAAGCACCAAAAAGAACATCCGGGGTGGGCCTCTGCAAGGCGATTCGTCGCAGATCATTTTATGCAACGATTGCGAACTCTCAAGTCAGCGCATCAAAAACACTCGAAAGGTATTGGCGAGCTGTCGCTATCAATCAATCGTAGAGCTCGGAGACGAACAGGGGTAAGACGCTATCACCCTTTTCTGGCTCTCGGTCTCATTTCTGCCAGCTTTATGAAAACAGACTTAAATTCACCATGCAAAACAAAGGGAAGGACGTCTTTCTCAAGCTATTCAACATCATTGACCGTTGTGGTGCACTGGTGATGAGCTCCGATGAAAGCTCCGATGAGGGCGTGCTGAAGCGGTATAACATACACGGCAATGGTTATCTTGTTCGGCAAAAAGGCTGGCGTAACGATGACCTTATTCGCCTTCTCAAGTGGATTGACAGAAACCGGGATAGAGCGAGTCGAACAGCAGCCGGCAATACCAAAGGTACCGCCCGTCGGATAAGGCTACGGCTACCGGATCGCGAAGCGCCTGCCAGCAATCGTTCCCCGATTGCGGGTCTTCCGGTCAATTTTTACGATTCGCACTGGTTTAGTACCCTGATGCCTGACGAAATTGAAGGACTGAATCCACAAGCTGCCATGGACTTGCCGACGTTTGTGTTAACATGGCCTACCAACGAGGAGTTGCCTGTCGATGAACATGATCGTGACGGACTCCCTCTGTATTCGAAATAGATAGGAATCAAATCTATTTTGTAGTCAGATTTCCAGTCCAAGTCGATTCAACTTGCATTCTCATAGAGGCACTATCAAAGTTTAAAACTTGTTTAGACATGTCAGATGGATACGGTCACTTCTTGTTCCTCACCTTGTTGCCGTCGTTTCGGCAATGACCCTGAACAACTTATCCATTGTTTATTGCGGGGGGGTTTACCTGCAATTGTGTTATTACACAGCATGACATAATCTGATTGCCGTCGCTCGGCACTGCGCCAAATGGAGTGGGATTTGAGGCGGCAAGGTTAGAATGCCGATTCCACGTCGGTCAGCGCGTCTGGACAGAAAATAATGCATGTACCACCTTTCCCTGCATAATAAATTCATTTAATACTATAAGAGATGTTATATCATAAATAAATAGCTCCCAATGATCTTCAAAGGCGTCACGGCTCGGAGACCCATGAATAAATCAGTTACATGCTGAGAATATGAGGCAAATGGCCCGATTGAGCAACAGACCACATGCAGACCGTCCCTCCCTTTCATCATAAGGTCTGTATCGTTGTCTGCCTACGAGACTTTGGTCACCTTGGTCACGACTCGTTGTGATAAATCGTCGTTCGGGTGCCTATAATCGCCAGTCTCAAGGTACTTGCACCAAGGAGTCGAAGTGCTAGTCCGAACTCGATGCATGCTGTGGGAACATTCATCCAATAATATCGTGCGCCTTAGGCTACCAGAGTGAGCTTGGAGTGAGCTGCAAATCTAACGCTATGTTGTTATGTAATCGGCCATGCATTTTGATCACATCTGATGATGATCTGATGCCTGGCGTATTTCCCCATATACTTTCTGTTTCCTTTGTCCCTCGCCACTTGCGCTTCCTATGTTTTCCTTTCTCTTCAACTTCCTTCGTCCGGCTTTCCATCTCCTTTCACCGCTTTATTCATGGCTCCCGTACGTTCGTCCAGCATGCCACCAGCAACGGGCTTGAAATCATTTGTCATTCATGGTTGCCAAGATGTGAAGAGGCTGCAAAAGCACGCTCGCAGGGCCTGTAAAAATATTTACAAGGTGAAAGGCAGTGGTATTACTATCTTCTGCTCACCTGAAACGTTGCCTTTGTGTGTTCAGCAGCAAGAGGCCATTAAGTCTTTGAATCGCCGGACAACCCTGCAGCTCATACGAGCCCAAGAAGACCTTGAGCTTCAACGAGAATACAATCAAACTGTAAGCGTAACTACGCTTGCATCTTCCTTGGCCCATATTGATGTGCTCTCAGCTCCGTCGCCAAACCGAAGCCGCTCATCAAGAGATTGAGGATCTGCGCGCAGACTTGAAGGATGAGCAGTCGTGCGTTCAACAAATACAATCTTCACAGAATTCGCTGGCCGGCAAACTCGCAGAAGCAAACGAGAAAGCTAAGGAAGTACGCCTCAGTCTTACTGCTTCGGAAAACGAGGTCGAGGTCCTCAGAGGAAAATTAGACAAGGTAAATGCGTCCCTTTGACAATACCTCTTCTGACGCTCGGCCACGATTCTTCCAGAACCTTGCTGTGATGATAAAGGAAGTTACTTGCAGTACTTGCCATGGCACCTTGAGAAGCGCGGTTAAGTAAGTGCGCAACATTTCACTGATGACCAGAATTGACACATACGTGGATCGCAGGATCAGGGAGTGCGGTCACTCTTTTTGCTCTCCCTGTCTATTTCGAAAGTTTCATTCCTCCAAGAGGAGGTGCTGTCCTTTGTGCAGGAGGACTGTGACTCGTTTGCCTCGCCCTGATGTTCGCGTACAAAACATTGCCAACACCATCCTTGAACCGGTGCCACAGGACAATAATTCGAAAATTGAATATTTAGGAACCTACAGCTGGACAAAAATGTTTCCCCAGTGACGCTTTGGGGGCGACTTGATTCGTGTAACCTTAGGCCTATGAATTACAATCTAGTTGTACATATCACATTAATTAGTCTCGATGCCAGGAAAACGGAAAGTCATGTACACGTATTTAAATATATTGTAGTTTCATTACCAGCGTACGAATTGGTTAGTAGAGAAAGAAAGCACATTCGATCGCTACTCAAGTATACCTCCTTCCAAAAGAAAGACGCGGAGAGTCAAAACAACCTCTCTTAGATTGCCGAATTCACAGTGTGGCAGTACCCTTGAAGCATAACTTGCTCTTGCAAATCGTAGAATGTGATCAAGTAGAACGGAATGTTCATCTCAGCGCAAGTTCAAACCACATACCTTTCTCCATCATTATCGTACCCATCGCCGTCTCTCCCGCTGTATCTTCCGGAAATGCTGCCCAAACAATCTTAAGTACTTACCATTCGAACCCGAGCGCTGCGGTTTCCAGAGTATCGTCCAAGTATTTCTGCGTGCTAAAAAAGCAAAATCATGTTATCAGGTTCTCTTAACAGGACAACGGCACCGAGCCCTCGCTGAGGCTCGATGAGACTTAATGATCAGATTCAGGATCCAGGTATCAACGCAGAAGATGGGGATCACCCGGGAAAACAAGCTATGCAAGCGTAAGGACCCTATTTTAAGGGAAGCACATGAAAGATGGATAGGATTGTGAGGGCGAATGAACTAGTCTAGGACGAGACCGAGGGGCAGGGGGGTGGCACGGTGCTCGGAACTTCAAGTTAAAAATGATGATGGCCGGAATCCGGCATTGTGGGCGCGTCCAAACTTGGACTTCACCCTCACCACGACGTCGCGCCGTCCCCCACTTGCTCTATGCCCTGGTGCTGCTCCTTTAGACATATTATTATGATCTAGGATGGTATCATGCACTCTCAAACAGTAGATGACGCACCTATACATGGACTTCTGCATGCTATTCAGGATAATCGGCAGAGGGGTATTAGGGAATGTGGCAGATGTAGACAGATCCTCTTGGCATATATATATTATAAACCGTTCTGAAACGAGGGACAATTATGTGCTCTAAGGCATAGAGAGAGGACCAGTCTCCGTCTATTTTGGGACGCGACCATGGCGCACGCAGGCCATGCCGGTTCGGCCATCACATTTCTCAAGTACCGCTCGCCGCTCGCCCCCCCCCGGGCGTCTTGTTCCAGACTCTACATCAACTTTTCTTCATACGGATCATAGAGTCTGGTTTACGAGACTACGAATGAACCACCGGGACCTGTAGCGGCGCCCCTGCCGATCCGCAATTCTTTCCATTACGCACGGACAATTTGTTACGTTAAATATAAGTATATTTTAATCCAACTTATGATCTATGTTACGCCAGGTGCGAAGGGAAGTTAGCGTTAGTATCACACTGCCAATCTAGATCATGCCAGTTTTGAGCGGACATACCCGGAACTTGTTTGAACAGGTCGAGGTAGCCGTCATTTTCGAACCAATGGATAATTAAGTGTTGAATATTTTACCAGTAAGTGTTGAGGAAGTAGTTCAGTCGGGCGACAATTATTCCTTGAGCAGCGTTTGGGCAAATGAGATATAAGTTGACGTAACGATTGTTTAGGAGGCTGTGTGTGTGATATAGCCAACATGTGATCCCCTCTAGAAGAGCGGGGACAATGGTCGTCGATATTATAACCAACCAGTACGACAACTCGATAGTCATTATCAGCATCATCGACTGCATGAAATGGATCAACGCTCACGTTGGAATTGGGGTCTCGAAGCAGTTTACACAGAGAACGCCGTAGAGACACGGGGTGACTTAGACTACGGCGACATATTACATTCGAAGGCCCGGGTAGTATATATGTTATGTAATTATGGTAGGCGAAGACGTTATACACAGGCGATAGTATTGATCATTGGATATAAGCTAAAGCGCACTGAGAGCAGTCTGGGTTGGTGAGGTAGCACAATTTCGCACTTCATTCACGGTAGTTGCACTGGTATCATGGTGAAAAATATGAACGAAAGACCCTCTGTAGTTTCGGAAAGAATCGGGGAGGTATCGTACTGGCGAAATGAAGGCCGTGATCAATACTATCATCCTCCCCATTTCGAATTCAACTTATTCTCCGGCACATCTGACGTGCAGAGCTTTCTTCCTCTATTCACGTGTCTCTTGAACAATATATCTGGCCACATTCAACATTCTGAATTTACCATAATTTTGCGCTACGACATTTAACTGCATAATACATATTGACCGTCCGAGCCAACTTGATTATTCTTCAAAATGTCTCTCAGGAAGAGAGAGAGAAGTTTTTATTCTGATTGCTGTCCCTTGGAAATAAACTGACCAGAGTCCGTACTACGTATGCATTACCCACTTAATCCATTACGCTACGGTACTGAACGAACGCTGGACCTCAGGAGACAGCGCGGAAGATACAATCTAGCTCTTTTTGAATACGGACCTTTTCACTACTGTCTTCCCCTTCTCCAGATATTTCTCCAGAGATACTTGAAAAAACGTGAGAATACACAGGCGGTTCAGACACCTTTGATCTACAATAAGGGCAAGAACGTGACAAGCCAGGAGTTTGAAAGGTGCGAATTAAACAGGATCCGCAAAAACTGTGACCACAATGCAGTCTAGGACATTTTATGAGTGAGGACGAGGTGGATGAGCAACGTTCAGATAATATCAACTCACATCAGAGGTATCTTGGCCACCCATTCATAACAAATGCTGCACTCCAATGCCGGAACAACTTTGTTGCGCACAATTGAAACGCCCTTATTCAGGGTATTGTTTTCCGACATCAGCCTGGAATTCTCCTACACATTTCATATAGCATTAGTCTCTCCGAGATCATCTATATCAATGTGGATAAACTCACCTCCAGACACTGCATCATTTGGGCAGATAAATATTCATTTTCTGCGCGACATTCGGCGACCTTGCCTTCCCTCTCTGACGCGAGGCTTGCACCGGCCGATTTCTTGATTAAGCACATTGCAGTGAAATCGTGACGAACTGGAAAGAAAGCGACTTACTCCTTCCTGTAGCAGGCTCTGCGCCTTCTCAAATTCGCGAAAGCAATGATCTCGTTGCTCTCGTGTCGTTGCCAACTCTGCCCGAAGCTCTGCAACACGTGCTTGCGCTTCGAATTCTTGGGCTCTGATGTGTGCTTGGAGCTCAGATTCACGCGAATGTGAAAGATCCTGGGTCTGCGAGAGGGGAGGGAGAGGTCGATACATCAGTACTCGGCTTTATATAAGACTCACCATCTGTAGTATATTCTCACTCTGTTCGAATTTTTGCCGGTACTTGTCGAGCTGATTTTTGGTGGCAGCTAGCTCCTGGTTGAATGTAGACGTGAGTTGGAGATTGGGAGTCATAATAAGGATTTGGGGCACCTGGTCTTTCCTTTTAGTCTCAACTTCTAGCTCGTGCACAAGCTTCTGGAGGTCCTATTCATCATAAGTCGTTAACACGACAGGCAAAAGACTAAGTGAGCGCCTCCCTTTTTCAACATCTTCTTGAGCACGGGGGCGGCTTCCGGGGACATGAGTACTGCTAAGATAGCAATTGAACGGATCTCAGCCTTAGCCCTTATGTACAATCTATATATCCTCAGGTCGCCTTATGTCGTAGACAATGAAGCATCGCCATTGACAGTTGCCACAGTCGCCTTTATGTAGTAGACAATGAAGTATTGCCATCAGTTGCCACACATGTACACAAAGACTAGCCAGGATAACAATGGTAGCCTATTCAGTCACTTTCAAGCCACCGAATGCCACGTTCAGATAGAATTTTGCCCCCACACACCGGCATTCGTGTGTGATTGTACATGTCGATGACAACAATGGATGGGCTGGGGACGTTATCATTACTAGAATGGCGGCAGGGCCAGCAAAGCCTTTAGTTACGGACCGTTCGATCAGAAATTTCGTCTTTCAAACATAATTATGGTTACTCGACTTAGTATACCTCTCCTTCACCTAGGAATGACTTGTAAATAACAATTATTGCTATAATATGGTAAGGAATTACATGGTTTTACCCTTTCTGAGCGTCTATTATGTTTAGTCTACCAATCGACACTGTTCTGCTATCTCCTCCGAGGTTTCGATTGTAGCGCCAGCTTCAACATGTCTCTGACCACCCAGTCGTCTTTAAAGAGATGAAGCTCCAGAGCTGGGTACTCCTCCGCTACCTGGCATAACGGTCATTAAAGCACACCGATGACGATGACGACAAGCTTTGAACTAACCTGCTTGCAAATGTCGTCAATCGCCTGGTTTTTCTGAGCTACATTCGTACGATAGTTATTTCTGGTATCAATCATTGTCTTCGCCAAAGCAGCGACCCTATCCTGGGGGCGGATGAGCAAAGAACTCAATCATGCAGTCCAGGAACCCACCGAGACGGATTTCAATGTTTCTAGAGTCCAATTACGTCGGTCCACTAGCTGCTCCTTCATAGAATATCCACCAGATCTCGGACGATTGGGTTGCCCTCCCGGTTTAGCGTAGTAAGGATCAATCTCAATTTCGGACTCTTCGTCATGTGAACTGGATGGCGTCATTCTGTCGGGAATTCCACGAGTGCCAGCAATTGAGCCGCCGCCATGATCATCGTCTTCCGAGGTCTCTATTCTGCCGCCATGTTCTCGTATCCGAACCTTATCTTCGTATCGTCTGCGACCCTGTAGAAGATCATCATATCGCAAGCGGGGTGTAATGGTAGGGAGAGGTCGAGCGTGATAAGGATGGAACCTGATACGAGGAGTGATAAGAGGGAGATGATCTTGAAGAATGGGAGTCATGGGTGGTAAGCTAAAGGACCAGAGTCTGTTCCTTTCTTATATATCCTGAGGCTTAGAGACAATCATCCTTTGCCGATCTTCAATGTACAAAGGGTACTCAGCGTCACAACAATGTCCTTCCTGATTAGGCAGAAAGTAACGTCTGACGTCACCTCAAGGCCTTGCGTTTGTGGACGAACAAAGACTGTCAATTTTTACCTCGCCAGCACCATTGATCTCTCTCCTCCACCACTGCCATTCAACATCCTTAGCACCCCAAACTCCCACGTTCGTCTGATATGGACGATTTACGCTATCATAAAGCCCATACACTGGAAGGCCATCGCGGCGCAGTGAACTGCGTCCTGTTCTTTCATGGCGGAGACCTACTAATCAGTGGCGGTGAGTGGACACCATACTGCTTCTTTCAAGATATGTCTGAGATGTGTAGGAGATGACCAGTTCTTACGTCTTTGGGACCTCGAAACCGGTGAATGCGTACAGTCGCTGACCGATGAAGAATGGGGTCAAGTAACGGCTCTGAGCTTGTATGAGCCTGATGGAGCCAATTCGACGGACACAACGCTACTTTTCGTTGGTACCGGAAGAGGAACTGTAACGACATTCCCTCTTTCCACGATGGGTCAGGCAGGTCCTTTTCTTCCGGCATATTATTGTCGATGCTCAGCCTTCATCACCTTAGTCTTTCAATGGATACGCTCGTATCACAACCAGCCCCTTCGTTGCAAACGATTCTGTGGAATGCCAGGCTCTGGATTCCTTGAATCATCGCTTCGTTGTCGGGAGCCATCATGGTACCGTGGAGATGTTTGGCATTGTCGATGGAAGTTCGTGTCCCCTCCATCAATCCGCGGCTGCTTACCCATCTTCTCTAGAACTCACTGTAAACCCAATATGGATACTGGATATCGGCGACATACCACGGGGCCTTATTTTTCTCGGCGACTTAAATAGGCATGTTATGATACATACATTGTACAAGGGCGAGCTGTATGTTTGCGATCTCTTCACACTTTCTCGATCTTCACTCCGCACATAGTACATGCGTTGAAGCAGCTGCACCTCTTGAGCAGGAGAACGAGAACGGCCAGGCCATTCAGCCAATACAGGTGATTTCAAGAAGACTTCAAGGAAATGTGTAAGTACCTCATCTCCCAGCTGTTACATCTGCGGCGTTTCATCAAATCACTGTTAGCGGTTCGGCTGCCCTCTCTCCTGATGGACGTACTCTTGTCGTGCATAACCTCCACAGTAATCAATTCGACGTTTATAACCCATTGGACGCAGATTTGCCATTGATATCACTCTCGGTGTCCAGAGAGTGTGGGGGACACTTTCCTAAGCAATGCGCCTTTGCAGAGGATAACGGTCGGGCTATCATTTGTGGTGGGGACCAAGGAAAGGTGCATGTTTTCGAGAGTACTGGACACCACTTGCAGACTATGGTCCATCATGAAAGTGCGCCATTTTAGTTTCTGTGTTATTGACTTCTGACGCTGAAGAGAGTTATTCTAGTTACAAGCACCATTTACGGGGTCACAGTGAGTTCGCTTGAAGTGAATGTTAGACATGTTAATGGCCAAGAAATAGACGATTTCTACCAGAAATAATCATTATATTGCTAGCGCCGAGTCTGGAGACATTTCATCTATTTGTGTTTGGGTCAAAGCAGTAGGAATTCTATTTATCAACGTGGATCACCTTGGCTTATGACTGTCATGCAGACCGACAAATGGATTGCAGCAGAACGTCGCCGTCGTGAAACTCAGGATGCTCAGGCAGCCCTCGATGCTCAGGCGGCAAGAGAGGCTCAAAGGCTGAGAGAGGCCGAAGCCACCCAGAGGGCTAAGCTGGACGAGATGGCTTTACTCAACAAAAGGTTCTTTCAGGTCTTGATATTCGTGTCCCTGTTGGTGGCAGTGGGTGCATCTACATTCCTGTGGCTCCTGAGGATCGGTGCCATCACGATACATCCTCCATTCACTCTAAGTACACGTGAGTTAGTAGTCTACCAGCTGAAAACGTAGATAGATAAATAATCTTGCCGCCTAACAGTTCGAATGGTCTACTGTAACCCGAACTTCTCTCTTACCAATATTATCAAAATATTCTCAGCTACTCGTTCTGCCGTCTGCCGGATAAACTATCCCAGCATCAATATAGTTCATTGTTTAACGACTGGGGGGCTGGGTTACTTAAGATCCTGTGAATCCCGCATCCTGTGTCAGTAGTCGCGTTAGTCCGCCGTGATCATTTTTGTTCACATGCGCATAATACTTTTGAGCGTCAAACAATTTGTTCTGACGATAGTGAACATATATCAGTCGTTCGAAGTGATGGTAAGAGATACCGTGACCTCGTGCTTGATAACCACATGGATCGGTAATGGAACAACAACGCGACATTGAAGTAAAGGTATTACCGTATGCGCATCCTCCTGACGGATCACGGAGTTATACTCACTGGTCACGACATCCTGGGATTCTTCGACAACAGTGGCGGGCGTCTTGATGGCGATACGAGCCGTCGCCAGCCTTTTGCCATACCATAGCATTCAAATCTACATCGTCGACCGTGAAGTGGAACAGAATGCAGAGGAACCACACGTTTCGGAATAGAGCGACCATTGTCGACGCTTCGACGTAAGGGTTGAAGTCATCATTGGATAGAAGGACATCCATAGGCAATAAATAATAAGGACGCCAGCTGCTCAATCATGCCATCGGTCTGTATTTCAAAACAAAAGACTGGAAGTAAAAGTTCAGGACCTTGATGCAATGATTCGTAATCTTCACGTTCTGGATAGCGACACCCTTATCGGCGAAAAGGGTAAGCAGTTCTACCAAGTACACATCAGAAAGTTCGGGACAACGATGCAGTTCCTGGGCCAGCCTTGTTTGTGCCGTGAGCACCTAAGAACAATCAGAGGGCCGATATTTGAGAAGGCAACACAGAAATCATCGCTATGTTGTTCGAAAACCTGGGGTCGTCCGGATTGGCAGAACGATGGATAGTCGATAAGGCATGTATTATATCCACAAATATGCTCTCAGGAGCAGACAATGCCAAACCAACAAGATTATAGGTGATCGCTGCCTCCATAGTTGAATAGAAGACGTTGCAAAAGCATCGATACGGTGAGACGGGTGACCTTCGCATTATCAGAAAGAAAGATGTGAGAAAGGCATAAGAAACAAAGTACCTTCTCCATACAGAACTCGAGCGCCAATCGAGTTACTACCCGGGCCCTGATCTTAGCTATATCTGAGAATTGCTAGAGCTTGCATATATTTCCTTGCTCGTCGGAGCTAAGTAATCATCTCTCTTTCGAACACCGTCGGCTGATAAGAAACTTCTTCCTTCCTTTCCCTTCTTTCTAGGAGCTTTAGACGTGGCTACCAGCTTCGGAGCTCTAGCACTAAGCTCAGGATCAGTATATGGGATTCTAACGACGAGTGACCACGTACTTAGGGTTCCTTTTCTTATACAGTGAATAGCATTGATTTGGGTTGTACCGGGGTTGATGGGGTTGGATGTCACGAAGATGAATAGTCGTGCAGGGACGGGCTGCGAGTCTTTGCGATGCTTACATTGAACATCCACTTCATTCTTGACTTACATTCACCCACTGACGAGCAAAACGATAATTATTGAACTCGAAGATAGAATACCAAGACAAGAGAAAGGAAATTATGGCATCGCTGTCGAAGGTTTGACACGAACGAGTTTAAAACACCGCCGGAGACCACCGTGGATCTCTCATGTGACGAAACCTCATCAGTCATCATGGTTGTCTTTTCTCCTTTTCACTGTTCGATCGCTACAGGCCGACAGGTTTTTCATTCTTCACATATACGTTGATTGCAGCCACTCAGAAAAAAGTAAAATTTCTGGGTAGTATTTGTTGGTGAGAATCAGCAACGCCTGTCCCGGTTTCTGGAGGAAGTCAAGAGTGGAATGTTATTTCACCCACGTGCTGAACGCTATAAATGACCACCAGAACTTCATAGAAAGCATTATTCAACAACTTCTCTAATACAAATCTTTCAACGCTTGGGTGAGTGACTTAATAGTAAATCTGTTATCTCCAATACAACTATGTTTTAGCACGAATTCACGCTTTTATTATTCCCTGTTCTGTCTCGGAAACTCAGGCGTACCATCCCTTCAATGCTCTCGCATACATCACTGCTCGCACATACCATATACCGAGGACTTTCCTTCGATGCGGCATTGGCGGACGAAGGGTTCACGATAACGGACACTTCTACCTGGGACGCCTTCGAGTCCAGGAAATGGCCCGGGGTTGCAGACACCATCCTTGGAAAGAAAGAGTGGTTTGAAGCCTGGAAAGCTGGCGAGAAGAAATGTATGTGCATCTATCTTTTGTTCCTCCCTGAGACTTCAGACCATGTCAGTCGCAGAAGATCAGTACCATGAGATTATATCCACTCCGGACGCTTGGCAAATTGCTGAAGACGAGGTGGAAAAACAGGCAAATGAGATTCGGACGACGAGCTTCACTCGCAGGATATCCGCATTTGTCGAACAAGGTACATGCACGTCTTGGATGCCTTTGAGACATTATCTTCTGCGCTTGTCCGTGCAGTCCCAGGAGCCCTTAGTGTCAACCTCGGAAGGCAAGAGGATATACTCTCTTCGTCGAAGTCTGCGGCCCCTACGAAACAGTGACGTCTTGTGCCATCGATTCTGTTGTTTCAAGCACAGAGGAAGCGCATTTGGGAGGCCAGATTAGACACGGCGAGGTGGTCATAGAGAATATCTCAGTTCGGGAAAAGGCAGAGCACGGCGAACACCTCAAGGTGAGTTTCGTAATCATTTTGCATACCATGTTTCCTCATAATTCTCGCTGTAGGCAACGGACAATACGGCATCAATCCTGTCTGGAAACACTTCATCCAGCGATGCCGTTCAACCTTTGAGGACATCCATCGGCGTTCAACCTACATCGGATGTATGTGAGGTCAAAGTGAGCATGGTTATTTGATGGTTTTCATGCAGCGACTATCATTGGGCGTCCCAAAGGACGTTTCCGTTGATACGGAGCTAGTCTCAAGACGTCAGTCGGCATTCAGTGTTCAATGGCAACGGATGAACAAATGGTAAGGATGTCCATTCCACACCTTTGGTTCACCGACTGACATTGCATGTCTCATAGCACGGTTCATTCCTGCTTTACACCACAGCCACAGAGGGGAATTTAACATCGCAGACGACGCACGGTCGGGACGTTTTTCGGTCCCAACAGTTACTACCAATAATGTGAGTGCAGAATATACCTATGGCATTCACTCAGCTCTGTGTTCTCAGAATATATATATGGTAGCTGCCACGATGACATTCCCATTGGTTGATGATCTGGCGAACGTAACCGAGTTTGAGCGTTTGTGGCAAGACGTCTGAGGATTTGGTGATGAGTCAGAGGCTGAAGAGGTAAGTCTCTCCCTTGAACTGCTTTCGGGGATGGGTATACTACTGTGGTATAGCTTACAGTGCATGGTACCAACCCTTCCTGCGACGGAGCTAGGAGTATCGCCCACACCCTCAGCCCCGGCTTCGCCAAAACCAGTTCGGGCCAAGCCGTCAGAATCTTCGTGATCTTAGGGGCCGGATACCAAGGTGAGTGCCGCCACGAAGTACGTCCATAAGTACAGATGCTTACCATTCATTTTCCAGCATTTGTAGTCTCGGGAATGCAGTCTGGGGCTACGTTTCAAGTTTCCTGGAGATCCAAAGAAGTGTGTATCTTATCTTTGCATAAAACATACTAACATAAAGAAACACGTAGGTTCCAAGAAGCTTCGAAGATTAAAATATGGACAAATTACTTGCTAAGTATGTGCTAAACGCAGGTACATGTTCAACGTGTTCGACCACACCTCATCAGACGACATCGTGGCGCTCTACCCGCTCTGGCTCTCTCTGGACTCCATGACATCACCCCAACAAGGTGACCTTTTCAGGCTCGTACTCCCTGTACAAGGCGATCTTGAATGCAAGCCGCTCCACCGGCGCACGATTACTGAACAAGTCAACAGTTCCGATGTTTTGGGTACAAATATTCCGTATTTTTCGGTGAGGATAACCCGGTCACTATTCCAGCTTCATTCCATCTGATTGCCATATTTTGTCCAGAATTCGACACTATCATATCATCTTTATTGATTAAAATGCGCCAAAACGGAAGCATCGGGTGCTGGTGTAGGCCTCTCAGCGGGGGTTTATGTAAGCCCTGCAGCACATCGCATATATGCCTGGGACTGACGTTACCCAAGCTTGGGCCGCTATCATCAACACCATCAACAATGACAGTGTATCCGACACTGTGCTCACGTCAACCATTCTTGGTTTTATCTTCCTGGGCTGTTGTTTGGGTGCATTCGAATTTGCGCACTTAGGAGGGATCATCGCTCAAGTTATCGTGCTCAACGGTGGTCTGGCGTTTGGGATCAGAATCATGCTGTTGAAAGAAGGGTTGTTAGGCAGGAGCTCGCTCCATACCAACTGGGCGATCGTTATCGTGTTTCCCATACTTTCCAGGCTATAAATGATATGGAAGCAGAGGGCTCCTTTGGTATGTTCCTTCGCAATTGACCCTGACTTTAATTCTTGACATGCCGCGATTTGTAGTGATTTGGTGTAAAGCAGTGCTTACATTTGGATATGCATCTGTCTGGTTGTTCTTCGTGGCTTTAGGCGTCGACCTCATAATTAACAAGCAAGACGGCATGAGTCGTGGACTACACTACTTGTTTGATTGTAAATTACCGATACCCAAATTACAATTCGATACCTCCGGTTGATGCCAAGTTACGCTGGGGAAGGACTGTTATCCTACATTCAACACGTAAATCGGTACGATCGACCCCAACTGCGACGCGCAAATCGATGGGGGTGTGTCGAGGCAGTGCCGACGATAGCGACGATTTGCAGGCAATGCATGTCCTCAAGAGACTTTAAACTTGACATTCGGCGGAGATGTCCATTTCTCTGAGCTACCTGAGCGCATATAGGAGTTTTGCACTACACGAATTACACGTTGCGTTCATGCTTTACCCAGAACCTCGGACGAAACTACACTCTGCGCTAATTTTTTTTCGTCAGCTACCCCACGACTTGTTTTTCTGTGTAACCTTGTTAAGGCATACAGCCCTCTCCTACGGCATAAAAGGTGCTCCAACTCTGCAATGGATCCTTATCGAGCTTTCCTTCGAGCTTTTTCTTCTAGTTATACTTCTCGTTCTCCGTTCTTCAACAACTTTTTAAAATGCCTCGCTTCAGCTCTCTCTTCATTATCCTTGCGGTTGCCGTCGGTCTCTCTGCAGGTGCTACTTGTCCTCCTAGAGACAGTGATGGATCCCCACTCTTTAGCTCGTCAAACGACGGCAATTTTGTCACCTGCGTCTACCAGGTGGCTAGAACTTGCGCGGACTTCGAGGTAAAGCAATCTCACATTCTACAGCGCTCTTCGCTGACCATAACATAGAATGGTGGCTTATCTTCCGGGTCAAGTGTCTGCCCCAGCAGTATCCCGGCATGCCGCGCTGTCGTGGAGAGGGCAGCCGACGTTGTTTGCTCCACCATCGACGACGGCTCTCCTCTTCTCCGCTCGTCTAACGATGGCAACCTCGTCACCTGCGTCTACCGCAAAGCTGGAATTTGCACTAACTTCGAGGTAGGCTCTAGCCCTTCGTTTGACAGGCTTTGTATTGACCTCTTACCATTTAGAACGGAGACTTCACCTTTGGACTTTGGCCGGATAGCATCTCTGCCGCCACCACCGCTGCTACTTGCCCCTCGACGGAATTGCGGGTATAAGGTCTTATGCACGAATACTTTCTTCAATATCATTCTCATTATCTGTAGTCAGTATCAGGTAGCTTCGACGGTGGTTTATTGCCAGGTTCAACGATTGGTGTGGCCTTTCTTGGGCATATTCTAGTCTGTAAGTGCGCCGGTCAGAGATCATCGGAATACAACACTTATATATCCTTTCTAGCTGTTGCCCGTGCATGCAATGAATGAGTAGGCGTGACGTACGGCTTTCTCTCATTCTAGTATCCGGTAGCATTATATCCCTACCGATCCTGAGACCAATTGATGGCTTGACCATCTACGACTCCTGTAAGGCTACCACAGTTTCCCTGAAATAGGACTCGGTTATGCCATGCGTATGCACTGGCCCTCAAACACTAATTTCTTCAGCCTGTTTTGCGTCTTGTTGCTCAACCTTGACAGACAGGCGGGCTTTGGCATGCGCCGTGGCCAGACGAATCAGCGCCTTTAACGTACGAGCACTGGTCAGCGGGAAAGTCTAGTCAAAATTGTCAGCGATCATTTTCTGGAGGGACCAAAACACAAGTAATTCCAAATTCTGACAACGCAGCGTTCGATCCCGTTATCCCACCCCCATATTTCCCAAGCACTCACCTATTTCTCCACCTCGATATCTGTGCGATCGTTAACTGGCAGAGCAGTCACGTAAACAACCCATTTCGACCGCGCATGATAACCTGGCTTAGCAACTTACACGGACCAATCTCACTATCGATTTTACAATGCAAGTTCTTCACAACAGACAGACACCTTCCAAAGAAAATTGTCTCGCTTACAGAAGGAACGCTACAACGACTCACACTGCTCGTTATCGGTAAGAGGTGCTACGACATATCAATTAATGAGATAATAACATAATGAACAGAACCATACGTCGGAAGCTCTTACCACTTGAACAAGTTACAAACACTTGAGGTCCGGTGCGGTGAATCACGAGTACCTGAAATTATCGAGATGCTGCGCTCTATTACGACTGCATCCTTCCGACAGCTCTGGATCATAATTCCACTCACATCCCTTAACTTATCTTTCTCCTCCCCAAATTCATTAAACGTCGCTGCACATCAAGGACTCCTGCACTCTAACCGACATGTCGATATTTATCTTGTATGTGAAGACGTGTCGAAACAAGACGAGATGAAACAGGAATACATTCGTTCAGCGACGCAGGATTGACAAACCGATTCAATCAGTGCCCAGGTAAGGAGTCAATTCGTCAATATCCCACAACAAACCGATTATCACTTTCAGAGTGGCATTGTACGGTACCGTGATAACAGCAAAAGGTTTTAAAATTTGTACTCTATAGCACAGGTTTAACTTTATTGTATGATTATGAACGAATCTATGCGTTCGTCTCTGCTCCCGGCTATACATCTATCTCAACAGACCTCACGATGCCATGATTCAAGACCACCCAACACTACAGATACGGCCCTTTTGTCTTGGTTCTTGCTGCGCCCGGCTGGCTTCTTCACCTAATTACAGAGAAAGCAGAAACTAGCCGTACCCAAAATTCAGGGCTAATGTATAATAATGCTGAAAACTCACATAGAATATGCAATACGAGTCAAAAACTCGAATCTTGAAGACTCGGTGTGATTCTGTACATGTTAAAACCCAACATATCGTCAATTTTGTTCAACCGTGGTCAAGAATTAAAGCTTACAATATACCACGTCTCCGCACTCTTGACACGATAGGTACTGGCACATTCCAACCTCCTTCCCTAAATGTATTTTACATGAGTTTAAACATTGCAAACGCGCACTAAATCACCTAAATTAAGCATTAGTAAATTACGCAGCAAGGAAGAAAGGAAACTTACCTCAACATGGTCTGCAGGATCAAAGAAATATTTCGCTCTAAGATTTCCCTGCCCGCCCGCCCGCACCAACCACCGATTCCAATCACGAAGCTCGTAAGTAAAAACCGATCCACGGTTACCGTCCTCCATCTCCAAGGTCACCGACATCCACCCCACTCTATTATAACCCCGCAAAGTATAATGATAGCGCGGGTTTTGCAAAGAAGTATGCCATCCACAACTACAAACTTCAGTATGAGGAAGTAATATAATATACGACTTACAAGATGGACAATTTGTCGACACCTTCGTTCGCAAATACATTCGCATACCTGCTCTCCGCCTCCAATAATACCTTCGCCGGGAAATCGTCGCTGAGAGATGCAGAACGAATATAAATTTGTTTGGGATTGCCAAAGAAAGCATCCCGAGCTTGAAGACCGACACGAATAAAGTAAAATCGGAGTGCCATATCGAGAAGACGTAGTAATAACAAGCAGAGGGCGAATTCACAAGTAAAGCAAGCGTAGACGAACTAAAAAACAAGTGAAGGACACTTAGTCGCGACTCTAATCTAATTAAAACGCGCTTCTCGATCATGCCGCCGGCATACTCACGTGCATACGTACGAATGGCTACACGTGAGTTCATGACTACAAATATTTTAGTTACAATAAATTATTATATTGATTTATTTAATAAACAAGACAAAATATCGGAGAAAGAATCGGGGACCGTGGCACCGCTACGATCCCCGATTCTTTCCGAACGTAGTGAGAAGAAAGGGAATTGACAAGTGCTCCGCGACCGTTTGCCCACCATAGACCATGGACAGGGGCTGTTTGTCTCTGCTAGCCCGCGCGCGCATGATCTTCTGGTGCAAATAGTAACTTTCCATGTCTCTCCGAGACTGTATCTCAACAGTCTCGCCCGTTGGCGATTTTGGATCTTATAAGTTGCCTGGAACTCTTCCCCCTACTTTTCTTATTATCCACCCCACCTCCCCCCACCTCCATATAAACAGCCTGTGCTAGTAATGGATAGGCCTCGATCAAGATAGTCGCGGACATCGGCATCTGCATATGGCGTCGGTATCATCGCGGCACGTAGGTATCTGCGTTCGCATCGATGCGGTGGCTTCTGCTACAACAGGACAGGTTGTTCAAGGTGAGGTGGGCAGATGTATGCTATTTCAAACATATTCTCATTCTCACTTTAAAACAGATATGTCGGCACAATCCAATACATTGAATCTCTCTTCGACATTTTCGAGTTAGAAAGACTAGGTGTAACCCAAGGTGCATACATCGATCACAAGTCTGTTACCTCAGCGCTAATGTTGAGGCTCAGAACGTCAATCTGGCTTGACTGCGCGCCACCATTTTGTAAGTGACGTATCTACTTGTGGGTGCCTACATGATTCACCTTCAATTTTCAGGCCAGCAGCAAATCTCGTCTCGTCGACATTGGAGCTAGTAGGTAATGCCTGGGCCCATCAGCGTACCTGCCGGTACTTACCTCATCCAAGACCCAAGACGTCGCGGCGAGCCCAGTACTGTCGACGTCTACGCCAAATTCGACTATGCATGTTGTAGAAGAATGATACTGGGTACGTGTGACCATCCCCCAGGCTCTCCCGAACTCGTAGCTGTTCACAGCGATGTACAGGTACGTAGACCCCAGCCCGGCAGTGACGGACATTCTTGTGGGCGTTCTTAGGCATCGTCTCAGAGAGCATTGAGCCGCTTGTGGAAGAATATCATCATGTCAAAAAGTGGGACCTTTCTGTATAGCCCCCCGCTTTATAGTCTAGCCGAGAGTTAATGATGACAATCACTTCATCGACTGTTCATCTCCGTCAAGCTGAATGTCTGACATCAGTCAGTATGTGGCTCCACTACTTGCAGAACTTATCTTCATCCATGTCATACGTTTCTGCTGGGTAGTTAGTTACAGTCGCGGTGGCAGTTCATCATTGTGCGGAAGGCAAAGAGTTCATAACGGCGGACTCTCCAGATGTGAACCTGTCGAATGTCTGTTGAAATCTATGTCGACTGACTTTTTTCCTCAAGCAGACTTTCGCCCAGTTTTTTGTCTGTTTCCGTCATTCTGTCCTCGAGTTTGCAACATCGTATCGGATCAATCTCTGGCGCAGTCACTCAGTACCATAACCATACAAAAACATTTCTCACCAAGCAATCATGGCTTGTGATGTTGTGCTATCCTAAGCTGTACCCTCAATCCTTCCTGAGCTGTAAGCTGCTTGTCTGAGCGCTCTATAGAGCCAAACCCCCATTCTCGTTTTCCGATACACAGGTAGAGTGGACTTCGACCAACTACAGTCGTCATTCCCGAGCTCCTCCGCCTCACTTAGGTCAATCAGCGTCTTTCACTTCATCAGCGTCGGAGGCTCTTCACGCAACAATAATACTCTTCTGGGCACGCTTGATGATGACAGTGGGAGATGGAGTCCAAGCTTCGCGTCGGGAATCGACCCGAGTGTAAGGGAGACTGTTTTGGTGATGGGTGTGCTTGTTAAAGTACACACAGTATATCTTATTTTACGTGGAATGAAGACGTGGAGGATTATTCCGTCTGGGCTCTGTTCACGCTGAAAGAAGGTCTTCCGGAAATTTCAGGATTCACTGCCAAAACGCGCCCGGTTTGAGGATGCTTTTCGAGAGGCCAAATTCGGTATAAGACGCTAGTGAACCTTTCATCTCACTTACAACACCTTCGTCACGCTTGAGTGTAAACCGCTCCACCACTCAACTTCGTGAAACTTTCTCTTGGATGAAGTGCTATCACCATTCAGACATACAGACGAACAGTTTCTGGCTTCACGAAACTCCGGAATGAGGCGCTCATGCGTCAATACCTGTGATCTGATTAAAAGCATCTGTCGGTGCCATCTGCTCATTCCAGAGGCAACCGCCAGATATCACATATTCCAAGTGGGCGCTTAGACGCTAGACACGCTTCATTACGTCTAGTTAGAAAGTCTTTCGATGACGCATCATGTTTTGCAGATATGGCAAAGGCTGTCCTCAAGCAATCCTCAAGTGCCCAGAACGGCTGTCATGTCGGCAATACACATGGTAGAACGATAAAATGGAAATGATGCACAGTAAGAAGACATTGTGGGTCCTTTCCACTATCATGATCTTGCTTTACTTGAGACTTACTTCTTTCATGTGGAAGAGTATTGATGGTTGCGGTGAGTTTGAATGTAGCTAGATGTTGAGTGATATCTAATCAATTCTTCATCTAAGTGGAGGATGTGGTGGTGGTGGTGGTAGTGGAGATGGAGGAGGTAATAGTGGATGTGGTGGAGGCTGCGGTGGTGGTGATTAGGATTTTGACAGTGTCTGCCTCTCGATACATTGCTTCCAGGATGATTCGGATACTACCGAACAGAAAACCGGGGGCGTCAAGGAGTAGATGACCAGAAAATGGTTGAATGGATATCACAGGATGGATATTTAAAGAGAAATCCCGTAATACGTTGTCTTAAGCAAATGAGGAGAGTGATTTGATCCATCTCAGGAAGCAATCTCTTACCATATCACGAGTAACCATGTGGGGAATAATATTTAAACACAAGTCTAATGTGCGACACCGGGGACTGGCGCGGAACGCGCCGCTACACGGATTCTTGAACGCTATGTCGGCCCGTTGTTCTGCTGCAGGTATTTGACACTGCCACTACGCGATGTCCGTTCTTTTTGCTCAGCATGAACTACGGTGGGACTACGAGCCTGAGAGGATATATACCCTCTAACACGAATATTCGTTTTCTTTTCGTGAGTTACACGCTCTCTTCTCATCCTCCTTGGCCTCAATCGCCTTGTCAGGACATCACTGTTTCACCCCAGCTGAAGAATCTACGTCGATGACCACCACCAAGAATGCAAGCAGAATTGGTGCAGTGGTCCCGGTGGAATTTCTGAGACGCTCTTCTTGAGGTAAAGTGTCTTAGCATCTATACTCGATTCGACCATCTCATTAGGACACCGGGTACATCTCCCTGTGTCTGGCTGGTCTTCTATGGCTACGATAACCACGGCCTTTACAGACCTACAGCTTTTATCCTGATACTTTTCACTGTGATTAGATCATACAGGACCGTCCAGTCATCCTCGTTGATTCTGCAATTTCCAACATCAATATCGCAGGCCAATTTTATACCGGGCCATGGACTCGGTTGTTAGCAACTGCACGGGGTAGCTGTACCGAGTGGTATCTGTATCTCAATCGCCGTCTAGTACGTTCTTTCTGCTACACGACGCCCACATCTGTCCTCATGAGGCGCATATAGTGAGCTTATGTTGCCTACATTCACTCTAAGCGGTATTTTGCCGGGGAATGACGAGGTCGTGTGCAAGTGAACCAGTGTAACGCGATTTTTCGCTCGCAGTACGTGCTCGCTCTCCTTCCATTTGGACCCAGCTGAAGTTACCGATCTCTCTAGTACCCTCCTCTGATTGATATTTCCAAAATCATGCCTTCTGCCAATACAAATGTTCCCACCTCCATTGTACATTCCGTACGACCGAACGAATCACCAATCAATAACAAGATTACGCATTCTGCACCATCCTAAGAGGCTTCGCATTTAGAAGAACGGAAGATATGCGGCCTCACTAATGTATCGGAGGATCAGACTTACAGTCGGTGCCCTTATTTATCTTGGTCATCCGTGAAACTCGCTGATCCAAAAGATTTCAGCTCACCGCTAGTCTTTCCGCGGACAAAAGCAATTCACAGCAACACCATCAATGTAAGCGTTCGTAGCATTGTGAATCGAAATCTTCAGCTCATAACTTTAACTGTTAGGGAACGACATTCAATGTTATATCCCGAGACACCTTATTCACCCTACGTGCAGCCTTCCTAGTCGAGGGACGTCGATACGTTGTCGCGGGGCCAAGCTCATCACTTCTGCGAAAGCTGGACTTGACAATGGCAGGCCACTCCTGTGGACCTAAATAGCCAGTTTACGAGCATGACCTACGTGTTCGGTTATTCAGACCCGTCAAAGTGCAGCTGGAGCGTGCGCACCGACGCAAAGTGTGTGGGATGATAGCCATATCCTGCTCGACGCCCGGCCGGTGGCAAGGAATCGGTAGCCGGTGTTTATGGTGTTGGGTTTGTCTGACTTCCCATGGGACAATGCGCCTTGGCAATTGCGTATACACTTGCCAAACTTGAATATTCGAATGTCGACACTGATACGTAACGGATGTTTGATCCTCCCCCCCTCCCTCCCTTCCTGGAGGTAAGATGCTTCTGTACTCTACCTTTCATTAGGCTCACTTTCTTCTATTAGCCTGCAACGTACCCGCCTGATTCTGCACGCTACAACGCCACAGTCCACGAAGAAATGATCTACGACACTACGGAACAAACTCAGTCGCAAAGTAATTTTGTTCATATTGCTTCTGATAATAAACTTACAGTAAAGACTTTCAAAGTTAACTTGACGCGTGCCAAGACTCATTACCAATTAAGTCCGATGCCAAGAAAACCTCTGTGCGACTTATAAAATCTCAATCCGAACGTTCTCTGCTGCCTTCTTCGCCCCGGATTCAATACGTGAATGACAGAACCTTCATCGCATAGCACAAGTCATGCCCTGCCCGAGCCAGCGCGCCCACTCACTGAGGACGACGACGAGCCTCCTAGTAGTGGGACTAGCCGCAGTACAAGTCATGGGGACTAAGTAACGGATCTGGGAGATAAGGAACGAGGTGAACGCGAGTCGATTAGAGACCCCGCCTCATCCCACTCTGCCTCCCTCCTCTCTGCGCTGCGCTATACCCCTCTGAACATCCTCCTCCTTTACATCCCCGTCTCTTGGGCGCTACACTACGCTGCGCAGTCTGCTACCCTGATATTCGTGTTCTCGGCGCTTGGGATCGTGCCTTTGGCTGCTCCCCTTGGGTATGGTACCGAGCAGGCTGCGGCGAGGACGAGTGCCAGCATTGGGGATTTGGTAAATGCGACGCTTGGGAACGTAGTGGAGATGATCATTGGCGGGGTTGGATTGCAAAGGGTTTGTCCGACTTGTGTTACTTCGTGAATAGTGTCCACGCGGCACCTTCAGTGCGACCTTGAGCTAGTGCAGAGCTCCTTATTGGGTGGATTGCTGAGCAATCTCCTTCTGGTGCTGAGTATGGCCTTCCTCGTAGGCCCGGCAGAACAAAAGTTCCATCGTATGGTGGCGCAAGTGAACTCGAGTATGATGATGGCGTATGGCGGTACCGGCGATGCTAATGATTCTATATCGATGATTATACGTCGATCTCGTCTTAACAGAACGGATATCTCCAGAGAGGTTCCCTCAAGGCGAGGAGCTGGGTGTCCTGTTGGAGCTGAGCAGGGTGAGCTCCGTCGTGCTGATCTTAGTGTATTGCGTCTACGTGAGTCCTGGCTTATGCGGGCTTTCTGGACTTGGCTGACGACGCTCCGCAGCTTTACTTTCAGTTCTTCTTTCACAAGCACTTCTATATGGACGGCAAGCCACACAAGAAGGATTCGCACGACTCGGAAACTCTTCCATCTCCCGCTAAAATCAAGATGAACCTTCCCGTCTCTCTCATCGTCTTCGCCGTCTGCATCGTTCTAGCCTACTTCAACATCGAGCACCTCGTGGACTCCCTCGACGTACTCGCCTCCTGCCATCGTGGATGGCTCACACTGATCATCATCCCCATCATCAGCAACGCCGCCGAACACACCACCGCCATCGTCGTGGCCCGGAAGGGCAAGCTCGATTTGGCGATGCACGTCGCGGTGGGGAGCTCCGTGCAGATTGCCCTTGGGGTCATGCCGGGCTCGTGTTGGTGGCGTGGGGGATGGGCCAGCCCCTGGGCATGGTGATTGATCCGGTACAGACTGTGGTGCAGTTCTTTGCGGTTCTGCTTGTGAAGTTTGTGATTGAGGATGGGAGGTGTCATTATTTGAGCGGGGTGGTGCTCGTGGCGGTTTGGTTCTGGGACGTGTCGAGGTCGGGAGTGGTTGTGCAGGGTGTTGAGGTTGGGTGTGGGGCGTGACGGTCTATCGTTCGCTGCATATTAACTGAAATTGGCATCCTTTAACTTCCTTTCTCATGTCATGATTTGTCCATACAGTCTCAAATCATTAGCTGCTACTTATCAGTCTCTTTTTTTTGCTCTTGTTACTTTCTTCCCTTGATGGGTTTCCGTCTCTCTTTGGCTTTCAATACCGCTGGTGATCGTCGTCGTCATTATTATACTACCAAGTCTGACGGTCTGGAAATTTCTGCATTCGTATGCGTTCAACTTCCGTCTATCTGGGTGCATATCGACGTGACGGTGTCCTGATAGTTAGTGTCATTCCGAAGATACTAGAGTATGTTTTGATTCTCCTTTCCAAATTCCGTGGGGATGTATACCCCGGCAGTATGACTCGGGAATACAGCTTCGTCTTCACCTCAAATTTATCCTATCCGACGGTCTCCAACGGCCTTCAGATACTCTTAAGATCAAGCACAGAAGGTAATTTACCTCCATGACTGGAGACAGAGCAAAATAAGCGAGGATTACAAAAGTCCGCTGTATCGAAGCTGATTGAGTGACGTGGACCATTGGGTGACTTTGGCTCAATATGGAGGTGTCGTTCATAGCTCCAGTAGCATAAGTGTGTGTATCACCAAGCCGCACGGTCGCATCGGAAGTAAGTATTGACGTCGTCATATAGGCTAGCTACCGACTCCTTGGTAGGATGATTGCCAACAGTCACAAACATCACGGAGATCAGGTTTTCACCCCATGGCGGTACGATCTATACCTGATAGTGTTCATGACCTTGTAGCTTATACAGTAACGCGTAACCATGGTGCCGTTTCCTAGTACGTCGACGTCCATCAGTCCGTAGCTGCCAGCAAGCCAGTCAAATAATCGCGTCAGTCCGCCGTAATCATTTTTGCTCACATGCACCTTTTGAGCGTCTTGATGACGCGCTCATAGTGCAGTCGATTGAGCGAGATGGCCGAGAATCCGAATTCCCACCGAGTCATCGGTCCGACTCCCGGACCACGCGCCTCGCGACCGGCAGTGTCCGATCTGTATCTCTGTGTCTCAGTCTCAGCACAGTCTCGCCGCATTCTTCTCATATATTCCGCCCATATTCTACCAGTGAGACGTATTTATGCCATATTCATACCTCCAGAATGCTCATATCTTCACCGTCAGCGAGGACTGCATCCGTGTCAAAAAAGTGGCTGCTATCATCATCTTCAAGGCGGTCCGTGTTGTACTGGTTGTCCAGGAGGACTACCTACCTCAGCGAAATTAGCGGTGAATGAATACAGCAGCGGCTGGCTAACTCACTTTGTTCAGTGGTAGTATAATTGCAACGTCTTTATTTGCCCACTTGGTATTGCGGCAAACAAAATGCGACTGGATCAGAGAGGCATCCAGAATGCTGTATTGCTTCGAACGCTTCCATAACCCAGCCCCCAGTAGAGGAAATGTAGGGAAAGGATCATCTGGCAGGGATACTTTCTTGAAACGGGATGCAACAATCAAAACTTGGGCCGGATTCACGGCATTGGGATCTTGCATCATGAATTCGATGCAGTACGGGCGATCTTGCACCATGATGAGACTGTTGCCTCTGTGCCGAGAGGGAACAGAGCACACGAAATCCTTGACCTTGATGTAATTCAGCTTGCGTACTCGCCTCGACAAAGGTGGGGATCTGGGGTCCTGGTTTTTCTTGAAGGCCTCCGCAATGTGGGTTGGCGGCTCTACCAGTCGACGGGATTCCATTTGAGAGCTGTCGGCTATACCTGGGACGTCGATCCCCTGGGTTCCGGGTTCCAGAGGGTTTCGGACATGGGTGAAGACCAGCTTATCGAAAGCGGCTTTACAGCGATTCAGGACATCAGGTAGCCTGCCGGACCTGTGAGACTGTCGAAGGTTGTTCATTCTATGGAACGAACGTGCAATTGTTTCCTCGTACTCCCCTGCGCCGAATCGTAAATTTGGGTTTCAAGCACTTAATGTCTGAACGTTTACCTGCTTTATAGTTCGTCGATATCCTCTGTAGAGAGCCGATTGTTCTTTCAAAAGGAAAAGTCCACCATCCCTGCACCGGTCCGTACATGAGCAGGTACTCGCCAATGTGCATTGCCATGTGATGGTTTGGATGACAGTTATATGTGGGAAAGAGTTTCGCTAGAAGTGCCCTGTACTGTTTCATGTGATCGACATATGCTTCAGCAATGACAGCTGACGTTTGGTAAGAGGTGGCTGCGATGACTGCGCTCACAAGATGCATGGTGAGAGTCAACAGCTCCCTACGCTCCTCAGGCTGATCAGGTTCAGACCACATCTGGATAAGAGTAAGCGGCATATATATGAGCCCCAGAGTGCGCCATTGGTCTGCCTTCAACTTGCCATCTCCGTTTCCGCCTCCGACTGTGGGGGGAATAGAGGAGATTCCGGAAGGCTTGATGGTATCCCGCAAGTCTTCCCATAGCCTCTCCATCTCTTTACGAGTGACGACTTGTCCTGCCGTAAAGCCCTCAAACATCACATCAACGTCAGTCTCCTGCTGTTTTTGCCGCTTTGAATAAGTTATCAGAGGTCTATTGCATCAATTGACAACAAAAGCTCACCCATGCAAGGAGTTTAAGCATGAGAATCTCTTTGGTGAACTTGGTGATATCATCGCCGCTACCCGGAATCATCTTGACGGGGAAGTCTTTGAACTTGAAGGCGCCTTGTGGCTGTCCCCGTGCCAAGAAAGCTTCCAAGTTTTTGACCTCCCTCGCTTCAAATCTCTCCTTCATCCGGGCGCTAACTTCTTCATCAAGGCAGGAAAGCGCTTTAGCCGCATGGTATAGTGCCGGTTTGAGTTTGGAAATGAGTCTATTTTCCAGTGCTATGTAATCGACCGGATCGGTGGGTAAAGGCTTCTCCAGTATGGAAATGATTTCTCGTACGGATCTTGCAGCCGACTCGTTGTGCTCTTCTGTCCCGGAACTATCGTAAGGAGGGATTTTGATGTTGATGACCGGTTTAGTCAGAGGCGGTTTGTTGTCCTGGACATGAAACCCAAGAATGCGTCGAAAGTGTTCCTTGAGCAAGCCCAGGAAGAGATTATGCATGGAATCGATGACAATCATGGAAGAGAGGTCGAAATACGGGAGTAACAGCAAAGGCGTCCAACGTTGCCCCGATTTGTCAAACAACTCCTGCGCGGTTTTGTGCGTCTTTGCGGATGCGTAACGCCCCGCCCACATTTCAGTATCTTCCTTGGTTCTCCTTCTCCAGTTCTCCTCGTGATAGTCGTTGTAACCCTGGTAGACCCCTTCAACATCTCCAGGTACATCTTGACTGAGGACGTTAACGATCTCCTGATCCTCTACCACAGTCGGTTCCACTTCGTCAATATCTTCAACTTTATCCTCCTCCGCCTCCGCCTCACTGTCCCGCTCCTTCTTTTTCCCCCGACCCTCTTCCTCCCCTTCGCTGTCAACTAGATCTTTTGCCGTACGGGTATTACCCTTGCCCTTCACCTGCTTACGACACCAACACCGAGTGCAAAAACGTCGGTGATTGCAAGACGAAAATCCACCAATTTTCCTTGCAGCCAGGAGATCGCAAATGACTGCGATCAGAGCTGCACGCACGAGTCGACCTAGTGGATAGGCAAACGTCCTCGTGTACCACACTCCTGTCCACCAAAGCTGTTGGAAGAATTCGACGAGAGGGACAAAGTAGGAATTGGTCTTGTCCAGCGAAGGTTCCTTTGGGCCGGGAATAATCCCAGCCAAGAAAAGGTTTTCTGGCTTGTAGCGTTCGCAAGCGGGTAGACTGAAGCATACCAAGATTAGGACACCAACAGATATCTTCTTTCCGGCCTGCTTATTGGTCAACGGGTTGAAATTGTCAAATCCGCATCCAAAGATGTAGCGCCCCTCACCAGTCTCGGAGGGTACACTGAAATGAGTCTTCCCGTCGAGTCCCATGAAGTTTCGAACAAGAGATCCATCAAAAATGTCTTTCAACGTAGATTGCGGCTCCGTCACCCCCTCCCAACTCGCATCCATATCCTTTTCATATCCAGGCCGCGATAAGAGACCTCCAAGCCAGTCATTAAAATTGAACGACAAGAAGGGCTTTAGGGGAACATTTCTGACAACTCCGGCGTTGGAGGTCGGCCTCAGCAGGGGAGTGTTGCATGGCTTTCCCCTGTTATAGCGTCTATATCTGCACTCTTTGGGGTACACAGGGTAGGGGCTTCGAGGATCACTCCAACTAGGCTGATAGACGTGATTGCATCTGGGGCATGCAGCATAGACGACATAATCACTTTCTAAATTGAAGTGGTGAACAGACGTTGGAACATCCCGTGGAAATTTGTTTATGATATTGTCGTCGGTTTGGGTCCTCCGGACAGGATGGCCAAGCAGCGTGTGATCCATGGTTTCATCCACAATTATACGGCAGATATCAAAGAGCCACGAGCATCCGCGACGTGAGAATGTGAGAATTACATTGCAGACGACCACCATGTACTGAACCAACACCAGAATAGGGTTTGCACCACCAAGAATTTCCACATAATGTCGAGCTATGTAAGATGTAAGCAGAAGAAGAAAGTAGTATCATCGCGACTTACCAGTATCGCAAGTCGGGATATAAGAAGGGGGCATTGACTTCTCTTTGACAGCCTGATCGTACTGCAATTTAGCCTGATGGATGCGACGAGAACAGTCCGAAAGCTGGACGGTCATCAAGTCATATACTTGTTCCTTTATGACTTTGGCGGCTTTCTGCTTGGACAGCATCTCGGCTTTTCGAAAAAGTGAATTGTATTCGTGCTCGTAACCGTCCAAAAGCCTCACGCTTGCGAGAAGCTCGACTTGTCCAAGAGCGTCTGGATTCGGCATGTCGACCAAGGTCCCTTTCAGGTCATCTGCAGCATCCTTGATGCTACCGAAGAGCTGTATACAGTTATTCCTAGCATCGGAAAGCGACGTGGGGGAGGCGACATTCCTGCGCTTGGGAATAGAAGTCTGCGGAGAGCTTGGAAGTAGGTGACTGTCCAAGAGTTGGGCGTGCAGCCGCTGATCTCGCTCTACAGCACCAGATTGCTCTTCTACCTTCCGTTGAGCAATCTCCCGGATAGCATATCTCTCTTCTCTCATCTCGTGTTTGCGAAACGTATGCGGTGGCAGGAGATGACCGGGTTGTCCGTTTTCTGGATTTGTCTTATCGCAACATCGAAACGCACGACAAGTACAAACTTCCCAACCCTGGGGTTCACCAGCATAAAATGAATTGCAAGTTCAAAATACGCAACAAGCACGAACCTTTCTACTCTTGCCAGTCTCGTCATCAGATGATCTACAAAGTGCAGTGAGAAATGTGGTGGATGATGGAATTGTCAGAGCTCACTCCGTATCCATTTAAAATCAGGTGCTGGCACCCTATCTTATGTGTTCTGTTGTTTCGTAGGCGAGAGTTGGCTGTCGGCTGTCGCGGACAAAAAAATACCCTCGTATCAGATCCGAACATCATCCGTAATCTCTCCCTGAGGCCTGTCACCGGGACATTCTTAATTTTCGGCCCGTCGAAATAGGTCGGAATGACTCCGACTCGTGATCACATGGTCGAGACACGCCTTACGCGCCTCTACAGCCACCACGGAACGGCTCCGCGGGGACTCGTTCCGACGGACCGACTCCGAGTCACTCATCACGTGGCTCAGATGCGCGGTCAGTTACGCCGACTCGCTCGAACTACAACTACCAGATACTACTACTTGCTTTTTTTAACAAATTCTTTATGCTCAGCTAAGCTTCATACTGGTACATAATCAATACCTCGAGTTCTATTGCGCTTATAAATCATTGACGCGAGTGTTCTGGCATTGTATCTGAGAGCTTTGACAGTATCTGAGTCGGGCGAAGATGTAAACACCATTATAACTACCTACAAGGCATTAGGCCATACTATCTAACTTCTTACTGCCTTGTAAGACAACAATCAGATTAATTATTGACAGGTCATTCAAACTTGTCGACCGAAAGGGTTCCAAATTGAAGGGCCACGAGACTACCGGTGGCCAATGATATTATTTTAGGTGTTATTACATAGAGATGAAGCAGATAACTCACATTCAACCGTGCGTTTAACCCGGCCAAGCGTTGCTCCAAATTAACAAAGCGCACGTCAAGATACGCATGCATCGTCTCGAACTGAAGATATTCGACTATCAGTATTGCACCTCCCATGTAGATTGGTGACTAACGTCTGTGACTGTCTTGTATCTTCCCTTTAATTCGCCTAACTCTTCCTGAGATTTGACCAAACGCCCTTCAACAGATACGGTCTCTTTTCGAGCCGCATCCAGCGTCTCTTCAAGAACGGCGTTCTTATCTTCGGCAATGCCAAGCTATGGTTGAACCGATTAGAGGGACCAGGTAACTAGCTGGATGACACACCTGCAGTTTCAGACGATCGATCTGCCCAGCATGACTCTCAGACGCGGTCGTCTTCTTCAACTGCGGGCAAATGATTAAGGCCAGTGTATCATGTTAGTTACGGAATAACTGACTTGATTCACGAATAGTCGGCGCTCAAAGACGCGAATTTCCGTTTCCAACTGCAGGGTGTGATGTGGTCGAAGAGATGCATGCATCAGGAAGTAAAGCTCACCTCCGCCTGTCTGGCATCATGCGCCTGTTTCAAGGTACTGAGATCCTGGTCATGCTACACGATAATCATATCAGCTTGACCGAATGTAAAAAGCAATAACGGTGCCTTTGTTTGATTCGTAAGGATTTGGTGCGCGTGTTCTTCGTTCAAAGTAGATAATTCGTTCATGTGCTAAGCGAAAATTTGTCTGTAGCAAGATCGATACAGAAAATTTCTTGGCTTCGTACCTTGAATTTGAACTCATTTAACTCTTGTTCATGCTTCTCTTGTATGACAGCAACTTGTTGATTGTTCTAAAGACTGGATTAGAGTGGATGGAGGCGCAGCGGGTCTCATACCGAAACATTTTGCCCGAGGAGCTCATTCGCAAATTTTTCTTTGAGCGCCGAAATCTCGTCGTTATACTAGCGGAGCTGTCAGCATAGCCGGAGAGATAAAAACAACAAAATACCTTTATATTGTCGAGGGCAAGGCTCCGCTCGTGATGTTCTTTCATAAGAACAATCTCTTGATCTTGCTGGAACTACGTCAGATTACACTATTGTGGATCATACGCTGATGAAATACCTGGTACAGCCTGTCAGCGAGCTTATCATGCTCCAGTTGCAAATGAGAGATTGCGCGGTCATGCTGGCACATGTTCAGGTCGAGGTAAAACCCTAGATTGAAGATCGTACATCACCCCGTGTAGTGAAGAGCTCTTGAGTATGGTTCTCTTTCAAAAGAGTAATCTTTCCACTATCATGAGCTGGGAGGACGGGGGAAGGAGGACAACCCACCTCAGCCTCGTGTTCACTTGTTTCTTGGGCGTGATATCGTTTCAAAGCGATAATCTCAGTACCATGCTAAGCAGAAGATAGAGAAAGTATGAGCGAAATCACATATAGAAGCACAGGGACATACCTGCAGCTGCAAAGTCTTCTTCTCCTCGATCAGAGCCGCAATGCGATCCCTCAGATTTTGAACCTCGCTCGCCGAATTGATGATGCGTACCTGAGAAAGCAGTTATCCATAACAAAAGAGGCTGAAACGGATTTGAAGTTACCTGCGAAGGAGGTTCATCATCCGACTCCTCTAATGGTCTCTCGCGCTTGTTGTGATGAATGGCTAAACGAATAGTCTGTTCTGGCATGTTAAGCAAAGAGTTGGGGTCGAGTCAAGATGGCGTAATGTTGGAGAAGAAAGGGTGGGATCTGAGCTTAAATACGACGGGCATCGGAAGAGAGTGGCTCCTTTGTTGTGGTGATGGAAGTAGAAGAACAAAGCATTAGCCGGCGCTCAGGTCCGAAATCATGTGATTGATACTCAAACTGGATAGGTACGACGACGATTGGTCACTAGCGGTCGTCGGTCGACGCCTCCAATACCTTGCTTAGCGGTTGGCAACTCAAGAAGCAGACAAGGCATGGAAATATTTTCACATCGATAAAGATTGTATATATTACAATCTATCCTTTATGAACATTGCAACTACCCTCCAGCCGGCCCATAAAGCTTAAAGTGTTATCAATTAGGTAGAATCGAAAATGAGATCTAATCACCCACCTGCGCCAATCTTATCCCAACATGCCCAGACAAAAATCAAGAAGACGCTTATCGGGAGAAGATCAGTCATTTTAGAATCCTGAAAGCGAGATACTACGGCGGACGTTGTTGCCCTTGCTTCGTGATCAACTACCGTTTGCATTTGTAGATCTTCCGCTCTGTCCCGTCGGCGCTTTCTCTTCACCTTTTTGTTGATTAGTACAACCAAAGGGTCATTGATGCTGAGACAGACCGATTTCGACCATAAACATATAGTGGCTGACGAGGGAGCTGTTTCCCCGCTGGCGATGAGGTGGTTTGTGGGTGACGAGAAGGTCTGCTGATATACATGATTATTGGTTCAAGAATAATCTCCAAGAAAGGCTGACCGCGATCGTTTGAATGCGACCAAAACCTGTTATATGCATGAGTGGTAAGTACGGGACCAGAGCTGACCAGCCTACTGTTCTCGTGCACCAGAGTTTGGAGATGCTCGCCTGAAGCAGCATCGAACACATGGATAGACCCGTTCACATCTCCACAAACTAAGACTCTTGATCGCTCTTCCCCAAAGGCACATTGCTTGGGGTATCCTAGGTGATCATTCAGACCAAGCGTCAGTGTAGGAGTCGGTGCGTTGACAGGGCTATAGATGTCGATATCATCTTCAAGTAGATTATGAATGACCATGGAGAGGTGATCCGATGAGAACACTGCGGATCCACTGTATATCACCTAAGCATCACAACTCAAAAGCGAAGATGGAAACCGCCTACATTCCTCCGGATAGATTACGCGTAGAGATATGCTCGCCAGTCAGCGCGTTATGACATATACTTGGAAATTGTTAGTCAGAGATGTTTTGGAAAGATTGGACCGATACTTGCACGGCACTAGCATAGAGAGTATGGACAACCAATTGCGCATTATTTGAACCATAGAAGAGGATGCTGCGGGGTATGTCGTTGACCTCCAACCCCCATAAGGGTTGAGGAGATAAAGACACTATTGCGAGATCATGAGTTGCCACTCAGCACATGATACTGAGTTAGGTCCTTACTAGAGTTCTGAACAGCATAAATCCTGATAGTTCCTGTCCGAGAGCTGACGGCAAAGCGATTGTTGATGGTATCGATGGCCTGAGATTCTACGGGTGAATCAAAGACGGCGACACTAACTTTCTTCTGAGCATTAAATTCCTTTCAGAGGAAATTAGGACGACCTTGAGGATGGATGATAAGGCTGAACTCACAGGTATGATTCTAGACATAGCAATAATGGAAACAATTCCTCGACCAGTGCCTATGAAGAGAATCGTTGGTGTCGGAGCTGAGGGTCGCTCATCTTCGACGATATCTATTGCTGTCACTTGTCCCCAAGCGCGGTCGTAGATGGATTGGACACATGTGCCGGTTGTTAAATCCCAGTATCTGACGACTTGGTCATCGCCTTTGTACTAGAATTTAGACTCATGCCCAAAATACAATGTTGTAGCCTGAGCGCTCACCACCACTGATGAGCGCTTCTCCATTCCGCCAAAATCTAAGGCAATTGACTGCACCATCAGCCTGAACGCGATGCATGAGACGATAACCGGTTTCTGAGTGGGACATGCTTTGAATATTGGGAGGCACGTCAGTCATGAGGGCAACGAACCACGGATTGATTGTGACATGCCGAATCTGTGACAATACAGGCTGCGCGGTAGATTTCGGACCTTTCTTGTCACACCTTCTCTTTGTTAAATAAATATGGTTTTAATTCGGTGCCACTTTTTACACTTGTCTGAAGTTGGTCTGAAGTTGTTTGAGTATAGCACTTATAGGTTAGTATCGTTAGTATTAGGTTTGCCTTGGTACTTCTTTTACCTCTCCTTTCCTATCCTTTATCTTTATTCATATATGAGGCGGCAACTGTAGCTGAGTTGCTTATGTAACGTTGACCAATCGTAGCACTTTCCACTTAAGATCATCCAGACCCTGCTTGAACCTTACCCATGGGCTGCTTTCGATGGAACGTCAACAACTTATGTATGAGCTTGTACAGGCTCCCCCACACCTGTGCGAGTAGACACTAGTTCCAAGCGATTAATCATTCGCGTTCACGGATTCCTTCCAGATCTCCGGAGCCAGGGTCCAGAGTGAATGATGTCAAGACAAAGGAACATTTATACTCAGACGACGGTACTTAAAAGGAGTGTAGGCCCGCTGATTGTATTCATCTTTGCTCCCTCCCCCCGGGGTCGTCTGAGGATACCATTCATGCCACCTTCTATCAAAGACGAACTCCCTCTCATCACCGCACGGATATCTTTTCAACCCATTCTCTCCGATGAAATATTACCAACAATTACCCCACGAATGTGCTTTAGCCACGCTATGGCGATATACCACCCTGCTCCAGACACCATCATGCCAGACAGTTCTACTCCGGGTCTAGCGATTCCTGAATCTAGGGTACTACCATCCCGCCAATCAAGGCAACAGACACCAGACCCCCACGTCGTTTCCTTTGATGCCTCTCCGGTAGTAGCGTCGCATTCGGCGGCGCCGGCAGAGTCAATGCAGGGTTCGAATACGGTGACCACACCACTAGGACAGTCCAGCCCCGCCTCTTTATCTGGGCGAACACAGAAAACGGCGCCCACCCAACCCAATAATGCTACTCAAGATTTGAAGTATACAAAACCCACGGGAGAACCGGGTCAACCTTCAAACGGCGGGTACAACCTCGAGAAAAAGCTCTTAGAGCAATGCGGGTGGTCCAAGGAGGTGTACAAAGATGTGCGGGTGAGTGCGCAGCTGTTTAATCGTCGTTTCAAGAATTATATTGGAATCACAGGGAGACGTTAGGCAGTGGGCTTCAGCGAAACTTGATTTCAGTCTGTGTTATAAATCGCAGAAAACCGACGACGTGAGCAAAGTCCTGCGAAAGGTGAGGATATCTTTGTGGAGCCAATTCGTACAAGATTTGATGCCCATCAGGCCATTAAAAAATATCCTTGGCTAGAACCCTACAACGACTGCTGGCCCGTGGTCGCCATGCTGAAGGGCATCCTTAAGAACGGGTCACACACCTACAGACAAGCTAAGAAGGCTAGGTACAGAAAGCAAAGGCGAAGGGCGTCTGTGAGTGCCCAGATTCGCGCATCCGTTTCATACACCGATTTGGAATTTCTAGGTCTCGAGTTCCAGCTCTGATTCGGAGTAGTATGATAAGCTAATTTAGTTTCCAAGTTTCCTTGTTGTATTATTATTATCAAAAATTAAAAATCGGAAAAATCAAGAATAAATCGGAAATGAATCCGTATAATGCTGTTGAAATGTACGTTAATCATGGCCGCTACTTATTGCTATTGCAGGAACGAGATAACGGCGCATGCTGCAATACTTAGTCATCCCTGACTAACCGATAACCGAACACATAGCCTGTGCCAGAAATAGCAACTCGTATCACACCAGCATTCGGAGAAAATAGACGAGGCAAGCGAGTGATTCTATATATGATTTCAGAGAGAAAGCAAAATTTTTTGCTTAAATGTTGAACCGCGAGTTTTGAGCTTGTGGGTGCCTTATGAAGATGAGATAGCATAACTTGGTCCAAAGCTACCTGTTAGGCGGATATCGCTTGATTTCTTAGAATGCGGCATTCAAAAGATGAAGGCCAGCGTGCCGGTGGTAGTAAACGAAAGGGAAAATCATCGAAATGTGTTTTCGTGTTTGGAGTAATGCTATATTGGCCCCTATACACGGTCTAGGGCCTAGGCCGCCATCTGATTTACGAGGATGACGCGTAGTTAACAGATTTACAGATCCGACACTCTCGCCGAGATCTCTGTTTTTCATCAACTTCTCCTCATAGTAGCACTTTTGTGATTTTAAAAAAACTGATATGGCAGTCCAAGATCTCTCCAAGACGAGCATACGGATGTACCAGCTTGACTGTCCGGCAACCCCTTGTCTATACTAGTCCACTTTGTTCGTAGCTACATCTGCGACTAACACCAGCTATACTGCATTCTCCCTCTAGAGCATGACGACGCGGTTTCAATGTAACCATGTGTGTCTAACGACGGGATATCCGTGGGTGCAGCTGTAGCGAAAGACGTCGCACGCGTCTAAAGTTTAAGCAGTGGGAAAGTGGGCAAAGGGATAGCATCGGCAAGTTCCTCTTCGGTAGTATGTTATCGTCCAGCCAGTCAGGATAGGACGAGAAGTTGAGTACGGTGTTCCATACAGCTTCTTTGGGCGTGTTGATACGGCTACTGCCGTTGATGTTGATATCGCCCGTCGGATCAGGGAGATTACTTGGAATTGTGGTGGTCTGCGAGGCCGCTATGCAAGGGAGCAGCAGACTGGGGTCACGATATACTTGAGAGCATCTTATCAAGAGACAATAATTCAGTTCGCATCATACGAGCAAGTAATATCATTCAAAGCATTCACGCGGCGCTAGCGATGGTGGGGGTGAAATAGATAGGTGTATCATGCTTGGAATGTATAGAAGGAAGAAAAGGATATGGGGGACGTCATCATTTGTGCGTCGGGACCAACGTGGTGCTCGCTTGTTGAACGCAATAAGAGCACAGCATACACATAGACCTCAAGGTGGTCCACTGGATGTGGATTGGCGGTCGAAGCCATTGTGCTACCGGCGATGTGGCTCAGTGAAGGATTGGCATTGTCGGAGCTGAGGCTTGCCAAACGATCAACATAGCACATGAGATATCATGATAGTGTAATTAAGTAGACCAGAAACACAAGAAATGAGAAGTACTGTCAACCATCATTGTAATGATACAGACAAGAGAAGAAAGATTATATCATTGCTACCGAATGTTTGATATAGACGTGTTTAAAACCCCGCCGGACACAACCGTGAGGACCTAAATTCTCTAAATCTCTCCCAATCTCTCCTTATTGAGTAAACCCAAGCCGTGGCATACCTGGCCTATAGGATTCCCTTTCTATTCCTGGCCCTTAGCATGGGATGGCATTGGATTGGGTCGGCTGCAGACCTACACAATAACAAAGTAATGCATTTCTGCTCTTTCCGTGCTCACCAGCTTATTTGACAGTATGGTCGCCCAGATAACTCGAGTCGACTGGCGGAGTCATGACCTGCGTCACATTCCCTGCAATTTCGGGCAATGCCACGTTCCATGTCGTAGCTGAGAACGAAACGGTTGCTTCCCTTCTTACGGACCCTACTAGCAGTTGCTTGTTGCTTGGTAGAGAAACCAATGGATGCGTACACTCGAGGACAGATCTTTCGGTTTGCATTGATATCTTCTGGCACAGGCGTCCCTGAACCTTCATAGATACAGGTCCCCAGGGCAGCCTAGAGTGTTGAGACGAAATATATGCCTGGTTGCTTCGCTTCGCTGTGAGATGTGAAGGAGAGCACCGCATAGACGTACCAAATGGAAAGTACGAGGTCGCTCCAGATCTGTCATCGCGACCTGAAAGCAGACTGTTGTATTGTAATCGTACGTCTGCCTTTTGTACCAACGGCTTGAGCTCTCTGACATATCATTATAGCTCAATTTCATGTAACTACCGTGCTGAATATGAATGGATGTTATCTTATCAAATCCAGCTAAATGATAATCCCCACTCTGAGTTCTTTGGTACGCAGAAATCGCTGTTTGCACTCCAGTTTGGTTATTGCTCGTGCAGGATGTCTTGCAAGTCGGAGTTTTTCTCTCTCTCCCTCTCGCCCCTTTCCCTTCTCGTTGTCGATCGTTCTACCAGCGGGCATGGCAAAATTTTGCGTCAGTACTCAAATTTGGCTATTGTAATAGTGGGTGCTACTACTGGCGGCATTTCTTCAGGGGTCCCGCTACACCAAAGTCGTTCAAGACTTCCAGAAACGATGAAAGACCGGGAAAGTCGGTCTTACTGGAACCGATGTTATGTGAACGGGCGTTGTCTAGTTTGAGCGTTTATCCTGCCTCGGTGGCTGCTGACCACACTTCCATTTCGTCTGTTGAAGACACTCTTACGTCGTGTTGGTCTCTAGCAGACAACTACGAAGAAAGACTTCATTCTCTTCTGTTAGTCCGACGGGCGTACGGGTTGAGGACCGTTCTGTTAAGGTGGCGGCCACACTGCAATGGAAAGGGTACTTTCCTACCTTCAGGGAAAATATTTCCGATCTGGAGCCTCGCCAGATCAAAGCCTTCCTACAAGTATCAACACGGATTTTCTTCGTGGTACTCTAACAAGCATTGTAGAGAGCAGCGGTAGTGGAAAGGTACGCGAGATAGTGTTCATTGCAGGGTGTCTTCTGACATGATGTCCTTCAGACGACGCTACTCAACGTCCTGTCTGAACAGATGCGTGGCAGTAATCTCTTCGTTCAAGGACAGCGCATCCACAACAATTCAACGTGGCCGTCTACTAAGGCATCAGTAGTTCCCGACAAACGTTGAAAGCGAGAGGCAAGAGCCACGATTTTTGACGGCCCTCCTTGACTCTCGGATTCTATTGCAATAACAGGTAGAGGGGAAGAACATGGAGTGAACACCTTGCGCGCACGGGTCGATGAATGAATAGTGGTACCGCAAATCTTGATCGACCCGTGGAGAACAGTTAGTTTGTAAGTCCCAGAGAAACAGGTTATGCCGGACGAGCTGAGGGCAAGGAGGGCAGCTATAACTTCGATAATGGGTGTGTTCGTGGCTGAATTTTTTGGATTATGTCGCCGTTGCATTCAACAGGCAAAGCTGAAAGAGCATGTCGGCGATACTGGAGAATGGTTCCTTGAGTTCTCAGAGTTTAAGAGTCGGAAGGACATTTCTACGGTGTCCCGTACTTCGTGGTGTCCTGGTAGTCGTAAGTCAAAAATGTTCACTGTTTACTTGAGGCTGATATATCTCTTTAGCAGGCGTTGGAAAGCGTCAACTCCCTGCAATTGCGGGACTACAATGAGACATTCATCCAGAAGTAGACGGTTATCCTGAATATCTTTTGCGATTACCAAGATACGAACATGCAAACTGTAGAGAGAATGTTCTTCGCGGCCTCTTCATTATCCTTGACACCTTGGGACGAATTTCTGGAGAATGATTCGTTTGTTATACAGCTGCTGGGCGCGCACGACTGCCAACTTCAATCAAATTAACGAACGAAGGATAGATGATCGGCAGTCGAGTAGCGGCCCATCGGCAGATCAGCTGGCGCAGAGTTTCAGGATGCAAGAATTTTTTAATTTTTTTTGTACATTTCTTGACCTCAGAAATTGTACCAGGAAATGCTACTTTGGGAAGGTCAGAAATCCATAAGGCAATGCTTCGTTTCTCCCCCGAATTTCTTATATACAGATTTGAAGTATTCTGCATCCGGAAATCAGGCACAAATTTACAAATTTCTCGGGAGATTTCAGGTTGCCAGAAACAGTAAATTTCAGGACATATTGAGGACTTCTGAAACACGTTCTGAAACTCTAGTATTGGACACAGTTTATTGTCTTTGGAAACTATTGACTTCCTTCCTCCAGAAACCGGGTCAGGAAACCCAGAAAATTACGTTGCCGTTTCTCACCCAGCTGGGAAACGCCAGTATCTGGAACGGCCGCGAGTTTGATGGTCAAACCGCTAAAGCCTGGATAGGGAGGCATAGGACAAATATCAATGATGTCGTTTGCATGATTACCGGATACCGTTCCTTTGTGATCGCCAGTTTATTGCTGTCGTTGATATTCGACAGCCGTTTCGAAGACCGTGGCGCATGACGCTCAGGTAAACAATTTCAAGACACTGACGGCCACTCGTATCCGGTTTCATATAGGCTGGCCACCGTGGCTGTTTTCCGTATTGCCAAACGATACCGTGGTGCCATCATTGAAAGTCTGAAAATGGCAGCACGTCGCGTCATTATGTCATCCCTTCCTTTGATTCCTTTGTCTTCCCTCCTTGGATCTCTTCTTCTTCTCCCTACTGGACAGACACTCTGTCATTAATCGCGGTACCTCTCGTTCCCAGCCGTATCTACTCCCTTATTGACACTGGTAAGCCAGTTCTAACTTTATTTGACACAAACTTCAATTTTGTCTGCTGGGCCTTGCAGCCGAGTCTCGTCGTACCTATCTGTGGCACTGCGATCGGCGCTCGTACTTGCATCATGACTCGGACGCACGGTATGGATGACTTTGTTGACCGTAGTGTGCTCTTCGTCATTCTCATGTGATTTCCGCTGCTATCGAAATACAGTAGGAGGGGTCGGGTCTGATTCAGACGAATCTTCCTCTCCTGAAGATCTTCGCGCCTATGATTCACCTTTTCTAGATTCTTCTGGTGCTAAAGTCAGGATTCATTCTTACCTTTGGTGGGCCGTCTATTCATGTCTTTCCTCAGTATTTTGTTCCACTGGCAAGGCCTGGCGGACAACTCTGTCTTCCATCCACATCACCGAAGGATGCTGGACTACACACACGGATACAGGAACCAGACGAGGTATCCTGTCTCGGCAATGTATCTGTGACCTTCAAAGGTAGCTCATCGAGTACCCTCACAGGAAGCCCAATCCGAAACGTCAGGTGGTACAAGCGTATGCACCTATTTATCGTTTGCCTGCAGCTTCTTGTGACGTTTTCAGATGAGGAAAAAACGACTGCGTGAGGAAAGAATGACTTTCTCTCCTCCGAACAAGGTGATATTTAACTTGTGCCGACTGAGTGCCTTCCTCAACTCTATGCAATAGGTGCTGATACTGGATCGAAATGACCATGAAACTCATGTCCAGGAAGCGATAAAGGTCCGGCGGCCTTCCCATCCATGTATCTGTGTCACTGATGTAAGAGCAGTTGAAAATGTCTTTGCAGGAGAAAGAGGTGGAATTGCAAAATCTGGTCCGTCGTTTTCATCAAAGTCGCATCCGATGTCTTCTTATCAGTACCCAAAGCGGGAACTTGTCGCCGAACTGGAAGCAAGAAGCACAAGTCAGGATCCGAAGCTCCAAGACCACATCGAGACTGAAAGGAAAGCGTGGCGGGTTGAGGCGGAACTTGCAACACAACCACTCATACAGTCGTTGAACGAACAGGCTATACGTATTGTTGCTCTAGAACGAGATAATGACGAACTGCGGAGAGAGGTAATTAGACACGATCATCGACATTATGTGATACTCAAGAAATGATCAAAGGTCTCTGGACAGTGTTCCAAAGGCAAGGATAAGGCCGTACGTTTTACTCATATGTCCGACGTCGTGCGTCTGAAGCCTGCTTTTTGTAGGTCGAGGAGCAATCAGAAGGAAAGTGGGAAAAGGCATTTGAGGTAGTCAAACCCATGGTAGAGACGGCGAGTTTGAACTGTTGCGTTTGTCACTCACGTGCAATTCCCTCAGGTTGAAGAAGCGTTCGCAATGCTGAAACGCAGGGTTCGTTCTTCAAGTTCAATATCTTCGTCGTGCTGACTTTTTACGACAACAAACATCAGTATCAAATGCAGCTTTCAGAGCTTAAAGATAAGAATGGACAGCTGGAAAAGCAGGTGGTCCATTGGAAGACGGAAGCCGAGAAAAATGTCCACGGCCGCAGAAAGGAAGCCCAAGATTCAAATGATCCGCAGGGCCAGGAGGTTCGCCCGTTTCTTCACCGTTGATGTACACGTCCTACTTACATGTATCAAGCTCGAACAGAGGATCGATGACGTTGAGGCGCAGACCAAGGAATGTGTGCACCTGAAGAAGCTAAAAGAAGAAGGGTCCAGCACTCAAGTAAGTATTATCAGTCTTCAGCGGTGAGCTCGTCTCATAGAACGACGACCTTTGCAGAGCAGCGCCCAACAAAATACCTCTGATTCCGAGCCAGGTTCAGTTGCCGGCGTGACCATCTTCATCAGTTCGTTATCGGAGTTCATACACAGGCTCATAAGATGAGCCGAAATGTAACGGGACGCAGATCTATCTCTTCGCAGCGGTGGTCGTGACGGCAGTAGGAGTACAAATACTGGAAGTCACACTACAGATAAAACGGATACCTAAATAATTCAACATTGCTAGCTGTCAGTCCTTACTGAAGCGTGTTTTGAGACGTTCATCACAGTTTTTGCCGGCAACAGAGTTACCGGACCGATACGCTTGGTCATGCGGCTCTGAGTCGGTCTGTCGGAACGACTTCCCGCGGAGCCTGTTCCGTGCGGAGTTATCGCAGTTCTAACCGGCAACAGAGTAACCGGAACGACACGCTTGATCAGTTATAGGTAGGTTCCAAGATTCTACGACGGCGATTGGGTCGCTGAATCGCTCTTCCTTGGCTCCTATGGTACATCTACAGGTGCACAGCGACGCTATTGTTCCTGCTTTTTCCGGGTGCCGAGAGTCTCGACTTTTTCAGTGCTTCCCGGGTCCTAGTTGAGAGCGACCTGAGATGTTCACGAGAAGAAGTCGGCGCCGGACAAGGGTGCGAGGAAGGCTTGGGGTGGTTCGTCAGGAAACTTTCGTTGGCGGCAAGTATCCGTCGTGTATGGTTATAGTCGGAATCATGGCACTCTTACAGGTGTGTCCAGTTTCGCTATTGGGCTTCAAGTTTTGCTCCCTATTTCAGCTCGCCAATCACAGATTTTAGCGCCACTTCAAGTAGAGAAGTCTGGCTCGGAAAGCTTTATCGACACAATCGTTCCGACTGTCAATGCTTGAGAAGAACACTGGACTACCCAGTAAACCTTGTGGGCAATATCAGTCGGTGAGTTACAACGATTTATTTCGCATCGACGTTGTTCTGATGGCAGCAGCCAGGGGTAAATACATACACAAAATACCATGCGCAGGACATATCGCCGATTTTGCAACGTACTCAGGGCATTCTGCTTCCCCGCCGATAGCCATATCAAAAGAATGCTCAAAGCTCTTATAGAACGTCTCAACATGAAACACTGCTACTCCAGGGCGACTCTAGGTACCGTGTCGTTGCTCCGGGTGTTGACTTCATATTGCGCTTCAGAGTTGTAGGTAAGCTTCCATTTCTGGAGGTATGCAAGGAATGCGTCTCATTTTGTTTTGACCCTAGTCTTATGTATTTTCCGCATTCCCATACGGAGGAGACGCAGGTTTGCCACCATTTACCCACTAGGATATTGGCCCTGTTATTCGTCTATATCTTGATAAATATGGGACACCAAGCAGGTTATGCAGAGTTGAGACGTGTAGCAAACTCGTACGAGCCGAAGAGTGTCTGTTGTGATAATCATGGCTGTCCGCTGTTTCAACGTTAATCGACCAATCACTGATACTTTCTTCGAAGATGCTTTTATGATGCTCACAAGCTAATCCGAGCTCATCCTAAGTGCAGGTCTGTGGATCAGTCTTCGGCAAGGCTGTCAATTGCAGGGAAGGTGTGCCGCGACTCTAATTTTACAACCTCGGCCCGGATTTTGATGTTTCCGCATATATCCATCTTGTCTTTCTTTATCCTTCGCCACTTGATATCTGTCCTTTTCCTGCTACCTCCTTGACCCTCATCGTCGACATTATTGGCTTTCCAACTTCTGTCCTCTTCCATCATCTCTCAATGGCTCCCATTCGCTCATCTAGTGCTCCTCCCGTAACGAACCCGAGAGCGTTCATCTTAAATGATTGCAAGGAGACTGAGCCGCTCAGAAAATATATTCGGAGGGCCTTCAAACAATCCAAAGAGGTGATACACCATTATTTACAATTTATCCCTTGGCTGACATGGTATTTCTAGCAACGGGGTTCGATCGTTTCCTTTACCCGTCGTGCATCTCACCAGCTCGCGCGGCTCCGAAAGGACCTTGCAGATGAGAAAGAACTCAGCTTTGAAGTACGTGGAAGCATTTCTATAAGTCCCTTCATTCCCTTACATGCTCAATAGCTCTGTCGTCAGAGGCGAGCGGCTAATAAAGAAATTCGGGACCTTCGCGCCGACCTTGAAGATCAAGAGCTGCTTGCCAAACAAGGAGAGGTTCGAAAGCGTAAGTTATACAGAAAAATCGGGCAAGCAGAGCAGACGGCCAACGTTGCCAGACTTGGCCTGACTGCTTTAGAAGAAGAGGCGATGGTCATGAAAGAAAAACTGGACAAAGTACTTCCCGATCTCATTGTGGAAACCAATCTAACACCTAGCTCCAAGAATTTCTCAGCGATAGCGCCCGAAATCACTTGTCCTATCTGCTACGGTACCATGAGAAGTGTCGTCCAGTAAGTCGGCAGGAGCAATCGGCTAGGGTATGAGTTTGACCGTTCTTTGAACTACAGAATCGAGGAGTGCGGCCACTCCCTTTGTTCCCCTTGTCTTTTCAAGACATTCCATTACAGCAAAAGGAGGAAATGCCCTCTGTGTAGGGCAACGGTGACCAGTCCACCTCGTCCTGACGACAGAGTTCAGAATATTGCGAAAGCTTTCCCTGATCCAGAACCACAAGATGACTCCTGTGATGCTGAGATCGGATATGAAGGAATTGAGAGCTGGAAGAAGATGTTTTCTGCCGATGTTGGTTCTCTATGATAGTACGGCGTCTTCTTTTATCATCATTTGACAATCTAGCGTAGACGGAATTGAAATCAACGTACCTTAATACAATCTGTTCAGAGGTAGTATAATGTAACATTTAGATGATATGTAGTCTATCATATTTTATTACATTTGAGTCCTGATTGCGATATCACGAAATGTACAAATGCAAAAGAGATAAATACATATCGCTTTCTTCGGATTGTACGTCGTTATAAGTTGCTGTCGTGTCTATGGGAAGTGCTTTCTTCCGCCAGTATTGCGTTGAGCTCATCTCCAAAGATCGATACCCACGAGCAAGAACATTTGAAACTAAGAATACGACTAGCCCTTGTCGCAGAACGTCCGTAGAGCCTTAGAAGGTTGTCTCATAAGTGACTCTGATAAATTTTGGGCCTCAATTTGATGTTATGAATCGCAGAGATCATAAATCATCGACCTTGAAAGATTAAATACAGCGATGGATACATCAAGATTAAGCCAAGATGTTGCGCAGTTTGAGCGAAAGGTACATTGATGTTTGGAATAAAGGCGTGCTTTGGTTTGACTATGAGCCATCTAGAACTCTGGGTGAATATTCGAAGCTTGGAGTGCTCAGGAACACACATGAATTTAACTCTGGTGCGCTTGTTGGAATATCTTTAGTTGAAGCAGACGTGCATGGGGTTTTGAAGGAAGATAAACTCGTAATTTTTAATTAGAGACCGTATCAGCGACTTGTATGTTCTCAGAGCGTAGTGAGTAAGATCGTTTTTTTTGTGCCGATTGGATATAATTATAGTATCTCAGGAACTTGTTCTTGGTACTTATTTAAAAATGTAAACACGATATCAAAGGAATTATCGAATGTACGAATTAATGGGTTCTACTCACGGAGCTTTGCGCAGACCAGCCAATCCTCATGGTTGTCTCCGGCGGTGTTTAAACGTGATTCCCATCAAACCTCAGGTTCCCGTTACGTAAATCTTTTCTCCTTTTCGCTCTTCGTTCAACACAGGGTAAGTTTTTTCTATTTTTCACGCGTAGTCTGTTTGTAGTAGAACACCTCTAGAGAAATAAACCAACTTTGCAATTGTTGTGTGAAGACTATTGCATTGATACGAATCTGCCGTGGTAAAAACATCAGCCAAAGTACGCTTCACATACACGTGCGTTCGCCCATGGTAGTATATTCACCCTTCAATAGTGGGAAATAACATGCTTATTGTGGATTATAGAGCGCTTTTCTGGACCTTGTAGCGGGTGTATCTTGCGACGACGAAGTTGACTCTCCGTGTGAAGACGACAACGACGAGAACTTCATCGATGAGGAGGACGATAGGGACGGCACGACCGACTCAATGGCATTCGAAGTCTTTCACAAAGCAACCGCTTCTTCGGTAGCAGACGAAAGTCAGGCGTGGACCAATTTCTTGGAGAGGGCCAAGAGTCGTGCAAATGTACCAGAGACTTCACTGCGGACTCGGAGTGATGTACGATTCGACATCGTACCTGAACTTTTGGTTCTGAAATGCTTCGTAAGTAATGGCTTTATACTCCTACTGTTTCTCTTCTGATCGTGTTTCAAAGTGTGGTTGGGAGGAAAGTGTTGTGTTGCACATTGGACGGTGTGCGCGGCCGGAGTTAGGAATCAAGGCCGCTTTCATCCTGCCGCTTGTGGAGGAAAAGGTATGGCTAGAGACTAACATGTCACCAAAATTGAAGGATTGGCTTTTTGATATACCTGGAGTCGTCCATCGGAATCAGCAAATCCTGCTTCACGCGATCTCTTCAGAAGACAGCCGGCGTGCGTTGGCAAGCACTGTTGAAAATCCTTTTATGCCAGGTTGCTGGGTAAAGGTTCATCATGGCCATTCAAGAGGCGATGTAGGGGTAGTGAGCAAGATGTATCCTTGGGGTTGCAAGGTGCTACTTGCACCTAAACTGGATTTGCCGCATGGTACCAACAAACGGCGACAATGTCTTGGCTCTCACTCAGAGCCGAAGCTGTTCGATGTGACGGCCATCGAAAAAGCCGGGCACCGTGTCATGAAGGAGGGGCAGTCGAACTATCGTTTCCGAGGATCAACATACGATCATGATCTCCTCACTCGTCGACTGTATTTTTCTCAGATTGAGATCGCCAACGAGATCACAGAGAAGTTGGCCTATCTTTTTGGGCAGTCAAGCCACCCTCTAGTATGTAGAAGCATACGTGCTCTACCTAGAGTTTCTGAGTGGTGCTTTCAGGTCGGCGAAGTTATCACCGATGTCAGCAGGCGTATTTCCGGAACTGTCCATGGTGTCAGCGAGCGTGGATTGGAGGTAGAGTTCCCTGATGGATTGCATCCTGTACGATGGGCGGACTGCAAGAAGGAGTTCAAGATCGGAACATACATTGAGATCACAGGGGAGGCGCTTGCCACTAGATGGTCTGGATGGGTACATGCCATTGACAATGGATTATTGCACTTAATGTCTCGTTCTGGGTCTGAAAATGAGCGAATAGAGGTATTTCTCGTTTTCTAGCCCTCATGCCTGGGCTTACAGTGATTTGTAGATACGCGGGGTGCATCCCAATAGCGTTAGTGCAATTTCTCCGCCATATAACACCTTTGTCCCTCTGGACCGCAACTCCCAGCATCTTGATTCAATCTCCATCGTGCCATGGAAAGGAGTGATGGTCCAAGTCGTCAAGCATGGTCATCGCTGGCGTGGAAAGACAGGTTATGTGGTTGATGTCAACATCGTGAAGGGTCCAGAAGAAAAGAAGGAGATTTTGCTGTTCCTTGTTCAGCTCTCACATTATGATCCGAATGCCCCATTTGCTTCTCTCTGGTTCCGATACCTCGATATCATCGATGAAGAATCATGGCTGCCTCTCAATGAAGCGCGACCTATGGTCAAGGACACTGACTGCTTTTGCAACTTGATACCGAATACCAATGTTCTAGGGAAGAGAGGGAGGAGACCGCCTCCTCCAGAGCCTCCAGCACAACCTCGAAGTGTTACTCCTCTGCCCGATCCCTCAGAACGATGCCTCTCGCCTGCATGGAATCCATCGCCTGCGGATTCCCCTCTCTTCAAACATTGGTGTCTCGATCGTAGACTGCTTCATGCCAGATTCCACGTGCAATATAACAATCTTAAAATCACCGCATTGGTGAAATATGACAGTTCACTCCAAAGAATCGTCTGCGTCAGAGATGATACCCCACCAGGAATGATATTGGACCCCGCAAGAGTGTTAGCCATCCATCCAAAAGTTAGGCACTATGACATGTTTTTGGTCATTTCGGGAGAGCATTGCGGGAAGTGGGTCAGGAGCATCCGGTTTCACAAACGCACCGACAGCCCAGATCTGGACTGGACTGTCGTCGTCGTTGTTCCCAGAGCACCATTCATGCATGATGATGTCACTGATGAAACACTGGTCTTGCCCAGTTCAATGATGACCATCGCAAATGAGACGAAAAGCTCCCGGGAGTTGAACTTACATTTGAGGAAAAGGCTACGAGAAGCTCCTCAGGGCCACTAGATATGTGGGTACTCAATATCCTGTCACTATACCTATCCAGTTGGTACTCGAAAGCTCACTGTAACATAATCTCTCCTTTGCTCTTGGACATGAATCGCATGGGTACCCGGGGACAGAGATAAGTGACGTCAATTGTGTAGTAGACAAATCAAATTATTACTGTGTCTTATCAACCTAGGTCCTCGCTATGACAGCCACGCTTCAAGTTGCGAGTGTCCAGTCTTCCTTGAGAGGCATAGTAAATTCAAGTAAATCCAACCTCATTGCGAGAGCGGTGCTAAGGCACATCATGATCAGTCAAGGTATTCAATAAGCATTACGATACGCGAGTTAGGGTATGCGTTATAATCCTTGTGCGGTGACCGAGTCGGTCCGGCGCTTGTATGACACGCAAAATATTTGCCTCGTACACAACATTGAAGGGGGAGTTTCAATATTTATCGAAGACAACGATAAATGAATTATTACGTTGTACTTCTTATGTTACATAGTGCGGTGGATCTGTGTTGTTGGGCAGTGTTGTGTTCATATTGGTAGTTCTGTCGAACCGCGATGATTAGCTAACTTCAAACACAAGCTGCTACCGAGAATCAAATGGGCTGCGACACTTCCGCAGAAGGATGGAGTCTCAACGTTTCTGCGTATCAAATTAAATACGACAGAGAGTTACCGACGCAGAATCAGAGAGAATGGTACCTGTCAGATATTCAAATCATTGTTGAATGGTAGTTGAAGTTGGATCGCGGTATAAAACGCACCTTTTCAACCACTGGCGTAGTTTGGGATTTCTCAATTTCCTTCAAATCCTCGTCGTATTGACCGGCATGACAGTACGAGAATAACATAAGAAAGAAACAGATGATTCGTTCATGCTTTGCGTGACTGATATAGCGCTGCAGTGAAAGCACTGAGAATGTATCCAGCCTTGACTTAGAAAATGGGGACGGGCCGAATTATTAAGGAGTCGGCAAATGCCACGTGGCTTCGCGTGGCAATAACACATTACTCAAGCTGCTTCGGCCCCTCCTCGTATGTGACGACGACTGCTCGATGGTGGTCGTCATTACTGCAACACGCTTTGGGACTGCTGGAAGACAGGGCATCTCATGCATCTCGACTTCAGGCTTCATCGACCATCGGTACCCAGACGGTATCTACCCCACTTGGACTCCAGTGCTTACGTCGCCAGCTTGATCCTTGCAGTCGTCGCGTATCTACTAATCCTAATCCTGACACTCCGGTCTACCACCTGAACGCCTACGATTATCAGCATCTGCACTCTCGGAAGAGCTGGTTACGGAGCGCCGGCGCCTCCCGGACGTTTATACGTATGAATAACTGTTCCAGGAATTGCTAGGATCGTTGTATATTCACAAGGTGAGCAACGTCCTGACTCTGTGATGGCTCGGCCCTCTTTTTTCACTTTAGAGTCCATGTAATACTGACACTGGCCATCACACAGTCGCTGTCGTCGAGGCTAATGGGAAGCGCAAGCATCTGGAACGACCATTGCGACGACTGCCTGAGTTTGATAGTCAAACCGGTCAAGCCCGGTTAGGGAGGCATAGGATAAATATTAAAAATGCCGAAGCGTCATCTATAATTACCAGATACCATTCCTTTGTGAGTGCCACTGTTCCTTACTTCGGCATCTTCCCTCATTTGGCAGCCGTTTCGAAGATACTGTAAACGATTCCAAGACGCTGACGGCTACTTGTATAGGCTGGCCACCTTGGCTGATTTCCGTATTGCCAAACGATATCGGTGTGTCGTCATTGGCGGGAGCACCTAGCGCACGTCGCCTTATTACATCACTCACTTTCATTGATTCCTTTGTCTTCCCTCCTTGGATCTTCTTCTTCTCCCAACTGGACAGACTCACTGTCCCTCGTAAAGGCTAGGTAGGTTGCTATGTCTCCCCAATTCACCATCTTCTAAACAATTACCCTGCAGTTCCGAGATTAATGTGCCTTACATCCTCTCTAAAGTCTTGGTCCCATACTGAATCCCTTTGTCTAGCTCGTCTCTTTGCCACTGTAGACTGTGACGCGGAGGAGCCCCTCATCCACTCCACCCTCGCATGGCTGAACTGCCTTTCGTCTGTCTAATGACCGAAGACAACAGCTTGGTTGATTTCAGCGAGCCCCAAGCTTCCTCGTCCAATCCAGCACACAATGACGACGTTGCCGGCATGGTCGTCGACTATGATTCGGATGAACGTTCGAACCCTGAGGATCTACGCGCATACGCTACACCTTCCGCTAAGCTGGATAATGGTGTACCCGACAAACTGCAGGTATTTTGCTATTCCGCTACATCTCTCCTAGTCTACTCAACGGGCTTTCTGCAGAAAATGGTCGACAACGTTCTGCTCAATGTCCGTTAACTTCTTGTTTAAATGCAATCTCCTGTCATCTCACTCCTGGATCAGTTAGGTCTACCCTCAGGGAGTCCGGGAATTCAAGAAAATACACCAGCACCCGTCTCTTTTCAGGTATATTGTCCAATCGTCGTCTCACCGGGAGTCTAATTTTTTTTCTCCTTTTCCGAAAGGCATATGAATCGCAGGATCGATCGGACGACGTGTCTGTCTCAGCACCGGTAAGCATAATGATGGGTGTCGCCTCTCTCAATTCTAACCTTTGGTTCTTCAGTCAGCGCAGCCAGAGTCCTTCTCCAACGTACGCCAGTTTCCCACATGGTCGTGCTAGATACCAAAAAAAATTCCAGCTTGGGCAGAAGTCCAAATCTAGTGATGCATTCAAGAAGACACCAGATATGCCACCTCCAAACAAGGTACGCAATGCAACTTATCCATTTTGTATCGCCACCTTCATTTCTCCATCACCCTCCATAGAAAGTAGCACTCACGAGGGATGAGCCGACATTTACTGCACCCTCATCCCAGTACGAAAAAAATCTCCATTTGCTCACTGTGCGCAACTCTGAGGTGCCTTTCATGTGATGAAAGTTTTACGTTCTATTTATGCTCTCTTTCTCAGCTTGCGCAGCGAATTAAGGAGGTCTGTCATGGGCAGACTAGCTGTGTTCATATTTTTGACTCGTCTCCTAGCTCGAGACTACTTTAGCGGCGGAACAACGCTCCGTACAGACCCATTTAGAGGCTGTTCAAAAGGTTCGCCACCAAATTTGCCAATGCATGCCCCTGTGTTGAACATTTGGGAGCAGTTACAGACGACTTTAAAAGAGAAGGAGTTGACGCTGCAACACCATGTACGTTACCCCGTTCGGTCTCTTTAGAGTGTCTTTCTCAAATCATCGTTAGCGGGCGCAAGCGACTGAATCTGAAAACGCTAGAGCATCGCTAGAGTCGAAGCATCAAGACGACATCAAGAAAGAAAAAGAAGCTTGGCGAACCCAAGCAGAACAGCTGACTCGGCCCCTCATACAGACTTTGAACCAGCAGAAAGAACAAGCACTTGTTTTTGGTAAGGAGAACGACAAATTGCGGGAACAAGTGAGTACACTTGATAGTCTGCATGTATTGTATATCTGATTGACCTCTATGGCAGCTTTCCCAAGCGGAAGAAAAGTGCTTGAACGCTCAACAGCAGCTGGCTTCCCTACAAAGCAAGACCAACGCCGTGAGTCATCCTCTTCGTTCTATCCAATATATTTCACATCCCTTTTGGCATAGAACGAACAGACATCGCGTATAAACCTTAATTGGGAGACAGCCTTTACGATGGTGAAACCCCAGGTCAGATCGTAGACTTCCCTTTTTTATCGGTGATACTCAACCATCGTAGGTTGATGAAGCGTTAGAGATTCTGAAACAGAAAGTTCGTAAAATGTCCCTCTTTCACGATGTCGAATACTAATTATACTCACTCATATCAGTATACCGACGGGGCTGACCGACTCAAGAAAGAAAACGAACGGCTGAGGCAAGAGGGCCGAGATTTAGTCAACCGACATGATGTAGAGCGTCAAACGGTCCGGTACAGTTGACTAACCTGTCATTCTCATGCTCATCGACGATTATTCTAGCTTGAGCAAAGAGCGGCCATGGAAATCGGGAAGCTGCAAGCACAAGTGAAACAGCTAGAGGCCAGGGCATTACCTCAGGGTTTCGCGGCTGGCACCAGCCCATGGGAAACTCGTGCTCAAGTGCGTACCTTTCAATGGCTTGGATCGTAAGCGTAGGTGTCGTACTCACGAAGTGCAGCCTACACAGGGCTGGCCGACTGCACCGAACATTGGCCCAGTATTTGTGAATCCTTTCTCAAATCCTGCCGGAACCAACCTGGAAACTCATGCTCAAGTGCGTACCTTTCAATGGCTTGGATCGCAAGCGTAGGTGTCGTACTCACGAACGTGCAGCCTACACAGGGTTGGTCGACTACACCGAACATTGGCGCAGCATTTGTGAATCCTTTCTTAAAACCTGCCGCCCCTCTTGAAACCGACGCAAGTTCCGGAAGACGCACTCCTGGCGCACGGCAACAAAACATACCCGCCACCCATCAGTCTTTTCACCATGGGGAGCCGACCAACGGCCTGGCACGACTCCCTTGAATATTCCAAATTCAGGCCGGATAGACGAAGATATTGAGATGGGTTTACCTCACGACGACGGAGAAGACGCATCAGCCTCCAGTGCCGATGAAGGGTCCTCATCCATTATGAAAGGAAAGAAAAAGAAGAAGACGAAGATAAAGCGTGAACATAGATTTACGAAGCAACCAGAAGAACAAACGCGAAATCCTGATGAAACCCTAATCATGGTAAGCAACTCTGTCGCGTGTCTCGCCAACACTGACGATCCTTTCCAAGCGTAAAATATGTGAACTCGATCAGAGACTTCTAGGCATCAAGCGTGACAAGGATGTTCATCGCACCATTGATGATGCTGGACATGTCACCTCGCTGGAACAAGCGGATGCGTATTTCCGGGGCGAGTTCCCAATGGGACCATCGCTTGACCATTACCGCCCATGCTGGGAAGTACTGACCCATCGCTGGAACCTCGCCTTAAGCAAGTTGTTCGTGGATCGTTTCCTTGCGAAGCACCAAAAAGAACATCCGGGGTGGGCCTCTGCAAGGCGATTCGTCGCAGATCATTTTATGCAACGATTGCGAACTCTCAAGTCAGCGCATCAAAAACACTCGAAAGGTATTGGCGAGCTGTCGCTACCAATCAATCGTAGAGCTCGGAGACGAACAGGGGTAAGATGCTATCACCCTCTTCTGGCTCTCGGTCTCATTTCTGCCAGCTTTATGAAAACAGACTTAAATTCACCATGCAAAACAAAGGGAAGGACGTCTTTCTCAAGCTATTCAACATCATTGACCGTTGTGATGCACTGGTGATGAGCTCCGATGAAAGCTCCGATGAGGGCGTGCTGAAGCGGTATAACATACACGGCAATGGTTATCTTGTTCGGCAAAAAGGCTGGCGTAACGATGACCTTATTCGCCTTCTCAAGTGGATTGACAGAAACCGGGATAGAGCGAGTCGAACAGCAGCCGGCAATACCAAAGGTACCGCCCGTCGGATAAGGCTACGGCTACCGGATCGCGAAGCGCCCGCCAGCAATCGTTCCCCGATTGCGGGTCTTCCGGTCAATTTTTACGATTCGCACTGGTTTAGTACCCTGATGCCTGACGAAATTGAAGGACTGAATCCACAAGCTGCCATGGACTTGCCGACGTTTGTGTTAACATGGCCCACCAACGAGGAGTTGCCTGTCGATGAACATGATCGTGACGGACTCCCTCTGTATTCGAAGTAGATAAGAATCAGATTTATTTTCTAGTCTCAGCCTCAAATCAAGTCGATTCAACTTGCATTCTCATAGAGGTACTATCAAAATTTAAACCTTGTTTAGACATGTCAGATGGATACGCTCAACTTCTTGCTCCTCACATATACGTGCCCTAAGTATCTGAGACCTTGTTGCCGTCGTTTCGGCGATGAATCGATGACCCCGAACAACTTATCCATTGTTTATTTGCGGGGGGGTTTACCTGCCATTGCGTTATTACAAAGCATGACATAATCTCATTGCCGTCCTTCGGCACTGCGCCAAACGGAGTGGGATTTGAGAATTGGTTAGAATGCCGATTCCACGTCGGTCAACGCGTCTGGACAGAAAATAATGAATGTACCACCTTTCCCTGCATAATAAATTCATTTAATACGATAAGAGATATCATATCATAAATAGCTCTCAATGATCTTCAAACGCGTCACGACTCAGATACCGTGAATAAATCAGTTACATGCTGCCGGGTTCCCATTGAATTGTAATAACTGATGGGCAAGGTTTAGGGACAAGGACATACCAATGTCACCTGTTGTAACACTTGATAAATGGTGAAATCCTTTATAAACCATGTCAATGGTTGGATAGGTTATATAGATGTCTGACGTACCTCAAGATTATCATAAAGCAATTATATGTGCAAATATAATACTAAATAAACCGAGTCAACGACATTATACCTTGTTAATCCTACCCCTAGTTCGACTACGAAAATATTCATATATATGGGTCTGAAGAGTATATAGGATATAACAAGGGTATCTCTAATAATGACCACAGCTCACTCGCTCCAAATTTACTTCCAGTCGGGAATTCGAAAGTAACATTGCATTAACTAATCTATCTACGAGACATTCAGTACACCTCTAAGCCTATTCTTTGGCCGGTACATCAACCGTGTTGCCCACACCAACCACTGCCTCCCTCTCAACAAGACTAATGGCTACGTTCAGCCAGCAGATAGTGAAGACAAGGAGAAAAGTCCGTACCAATGACTCGCTCCAGAATGACAGCCTCGTCCCATCTCCTGCAAGGTTGTCGACCTCCTCCCTGACGGATTGAGTGGATTCATGATGGTGAAGTCTCGTGCTTGGACTAGCACTTGCAAAGGCGTTTAAACCGGTTAAAGACTCATCGTCTGAGGAAATGATCAGCCAGCGAGAACAAATGAAAAGAGGACTAGATCGCGCACCATGAATCCAACATCAGTGACCCCTTCAATGTCTCGGGGAACTTCATCCCATCGCAGCCGTCCCCTAAAGACGGCAACTTAGCAGCAGAAAAAGTGTTAGAACAAGGCAGACGCACCGGATCCCGCGCACCACTGTTGCCAGCCACTTATCCTTCGGATTAATTAATATTGCCTCATTGACGACGCGCCCATTGGTGATGATTGCAACACATTAGAGGGTGTTTTCCCTCCGCTGTTAAGAAAGTACCTGCTCACACAGTGGAGGCCAATTTAGATCGTACAAGATGAACGCCTAGAGGTTTTATTTTATGAAGCTCGGATCCTCGTCACAGCCCACTCCCTAAAAACAGCATCTTAGCAGCACAAAAAGTATTAGAACAAGGCAGACATACCAGATTCCGTGCTACTGCCACGAGCCTTCCCAGCCATTTTTCCTAATCATGTCTTGCTAGTTAGTGCAGTTTCCGAGACATCTTGTTTCGAGAGTAAGAGGAGGAGGAGGAGGGTTGGGATATGAAGATGGGGGCAGGAAGGAAGGCTTGAGGAAGGTAAACGGCGACGAATCCATGACGCGTCGGATGTTATCATGTGACATCTGTGACGTTTGTGATGCCTTCTTACAACTTGTTTGCTAATGATCGTGCTTGCCTTCGCTGCCATCAACAACTCCAACGCTTGCTTCACTGACTACTGACAAGGACTTGCCGCCCATGAATGGCATTGACACGTCCATCTACAACCAATGAGCAAACGTACCAAACATATCATGAAATAGACATCAACCAGAATGACATCAAATGGCTTGCTTTGAAGCACTCTATTCTTGTACGCCTTCACCGCTTGGTTTCCGTTTTCAGAAATAGCAACCGAGTGTCCAGAATTTTACAATATCTTCACCGCAAGCTTCTGTGCAGTAGGAACTAAATCCCGCATCTGGGACACGCTACGTCAATAATCGCGGTCAGTCCGCCTTGTTCCCTTTTGTTCACATGCACATGATATGTTCGAGTGCCGCTATCGACAATTTGAGATATCTCGCGTATTGAATCCTGAGGTTTACGCTCATCAACCAGCAGAGACTTGAGGACGCGCTCCGAATAGTGAAGTTGAGTTTGACTGAGCGACACGGCCTTGACTCGGAATCCGGATTCCCACGGAGTCTCGGACCGACTCCCCGGCGTCTCGCGACTCCTAGTGCCAAAGGTGCGTCTCTGTTTGACTCTCGCATCCAGAGTTGGACTGCAAACCTCGATCATAGGCGGGACTTGGCCTCCTATGTGGCGCCTAGAATGAAGACGTCAACGTGTTTGCGTCCTCCAACATTGACTCCCCACGCTACACTTGCCTACCCTTTTGTCGGATACTATTCTTGCCTTATATCGTCTTGCCCGGTCTCAAGCAGCAGATTTGGACACCACCCAGCGAACGATCGACGAATTACGCACTCAGGCAGAAAAGACAGAGGTTGAACTTGATCAGGCGCTGCAAGACAAGGAATCACTTTTTAGGGGATTTAGGATCTCAATCGGAGGCTACGCAGACAGATGTGAAGGAGCTGAAGCAAGAAAAACACCACCTTGGTGAATGACTCGAATTAATGGCTGACCCTGCAGCTGAATGTGGTTGCAGCTTCTTACGCCGCCTTGAAACCCGAGATAACAAGACATTCTACGAACTGGTCTTGAAGATGTGTTGGGGCGTTTGGAACATGAACGTGAAAAATGTAACGTCATGGCTGTTGTAAGTCGATTGTACCAGGATGAAACTCAATGCGAAGGTTAACCCGATGTTACATTTTTTCATCTATTTGACCTTTGTGTGTAGAGGACATTCAAACTTCACGGAAACATCTCAAGGATGCACGCCAGGAGCACTAGATATTGGAGAACCGAGTCCGAGATGTGCAGTCTACGGAGACCTTCTCAGAAGTCAAGCGTACCGATTCCGAACTCATTTTCAAATCCAAAGAGTTTACTAAGTGTCGACACGCCAAGCAAGCTGAGGTGTTACCCTTCAGGCAAACATTAACGCGGTCTTTCAGAGCAACGAGCTGCCGTAGTTTTCTCTCGAGGCTCTCCAATCCTCCCACACGTTTCAGACGCATCAGCTCACCCAGGCCTTGAACAAAGTACAAGACCTTAATGGATAGCTGGCTGAGCAGGAGGCCACGTTAACTCAGGAGATAACCTCGCTGGGACGCTTAATCACGATGCTGGAGGAGAGAGAGGCTAATGTTCGTGTCATCAATTCTAGAGAAAGAATGGGACGCTGACGGATGACAGACGAGAGAGCGCTCTGCGGCACAAGGTAGGGGAGGAAAGAAAGGGTAGAGAGGATGCAGAGAAGCAAGTGAAGCGGCTGGAGACCGTTATCCACAGGATAGGTAAGGGAGAGTTATCGGTTCCTGGCCGTACTCCTGGGATTCCAGTCAGAGGCATTCCCGGCGAGATGATGGTCGGCATGAGTCCTACCGTGGCAATGGCGAGCAAGACTGAAAAGACCGGCAAGGCTTTCACTGAAGTTTACGTCGATTATCTCCGTCTTAACGAGAATTATGCACAGAAGTCGGCAGAGTATGATCACATGGATCGTACATTGACTGAAGTACTTGCACAAATCGAAGAGAAGGTACGTTCCCTTACAAGGACGTGTACCCAGAGTCTGACATGTCATTAGGCCCCCATTCTTTCCTAACAGCGCAGAGAATATGAACATCTGTAGACTGAAGCTTCCCAGCTTGCATCTCAACTTGCACAAGTACTCTCCGACTGCAACTCGGACAGTCAGATCATTCTCGTACAAGAGAACGCACAGAAATTGGGCAAGAGTCAACGTCAAAGTACACGTCTCGAAAAGCAGCGTGATGATCTTGGTCCACAGGTCCGAAACCTCCTTCGTGAAATCTGACGCCGAGATGACCCCACTCTCCCTACCGAGGAAGAATTTTCTCTTACACAGCAAGAATCCGACATTGACGTTTTGATCACCAACAATCTGTTCGGGTCTACTAACAAGCCCCAAGAGCAGAATTAGAAGATCCTTGCTATCACCAGAGAGCTTCTGAAGAAGTCGGAAGACGCAGATAGAGCAAGGACAAAATGAAGCCGTTCAGGAAGCTCATGAGATTATCAGGCATGTTGAAGAGAAGCTGGAGAAGGAGAAGAGGAGCAGTGAAAAAAAGTTTGCAAACATACCTCAAGGAGCGCGATACGCTCGTGGCACTCCCTGTGTGTTCTGAGAATTCTGCACGATGTCCGTTAACTTCTCGTTTAAATGCAATCTCCCGTCATCTCACTCCTGGATCAGTTAAATATACCTTCAGGGCGTGCGGGAATTCAAGAAAATACACCAGCACTCTCTTTTCAGGTATATTATCCAATAGTCGTCTCACCGGGAGTCCAATTTTTTTTTCCTTTCCCGAAAGGCATTTGAATCGCGGGATCGATCGGACGACGTGTCTGTCTCAGCACCGGTAAGCCTAATGATGGGTGTCGCCTCTCTCACAGTACCTGTCATCGTTGTAGACTACTCGGCCTGAACTGAGAACGTTTCAGGCTCTGAACATCGTGATCCGCATGGAGCCCTCTCTTAACCATAGGTTTCGAGTGCGGTCCTTCTATAACGACGGGTTCAAAGCCCCTCTCGCCAATGCAGGGCTAGAAGCCTGGCAAGGCTACTTCTAGTCCGTTCAGCCCGCCTTGAACCGCCTACTCGTCAACACCAAGATTTCTACCGGCGAGATGTTCAAAGCCGGTCCGCTGATGGAGAGGTGTCTCGAGTTCATCACCGGGAATAGCAGGGAAAACGCAGAGAGGTGGCTAAAAGCCACCGGGCCGCACGCGATATCCATTTCGCAGCGCCGTTGTCTTCAGACGTTGCTGTCTGGCATCAAGGTCCAAGTCCAGACTACGGCGGGTGGAAGGAAAGTTGTCACCATTCACAAGCCGACGGAACGAGACACAGCTTCCATTATGTTCACTTCGAGCGGTGGTGCACCGACCAATGTAGCACAGTATTACGTGCAGGCGAACCGGCAGTTACGGCTGTCGAACATTATTTGCATCCAGGTAGGTTCGGGTGCTCTCATACATAGACAGGAGTGTTGATTCTTTCTTTGCTAGACCTCGGGCCCCTCACTGTGATACCTCTCGAGCAATGTTCTATCATTCCCGGCCAACTCTCCCGGGCTGAACTCGATCAGGAAGCTACACGGACATGGTGAAGTTTGCGACGAAACGGCCCAACCAACGACTGAGTGTGATTCAGACTGGCATTCAGGCCCGAGTTTATTTGTTCTGTAGACGCCATTTACTTACTTATTCCCTCTCTTTTAGGTTTTGGCTCATGGCTAATCCCGGTATCTTCGGGATTTGAACTAGACGTCAAGACGAGTGCTCTGCCCATGAAGATTCCTGCGCATATGATCAACGCCTCAGAGCTGAGATACGGACCGGGATCCAAGCAGCTGACTGTTGTGAGTATTTTATTTGTTGGGGATACAAAGATTTTGAGGCGTTACTATCTATTCAGCGATTGAGAGATGGAGTTTGGAACCTGTGGGTGTTGATTCAGCCTTGAGTCGGTCAGGTGGGTCAGGCATTTTGAGAGACCGGAAGGTGGCAGTGCAAATGAATTGCATTTTACCATCATCTTGATACCCTTATATTTCGATACCCTTCTCTGGGTGCTGGAGCTTCTATCTGCTGATGCGTGGGTTACACCTGCACCGATGAACGGGCCTCCGAACGACGCACCCACATCTCCACCTCTTCCTCCATCTTCCCGGGTCGCCTCACCGTCACCTGCGCCGGAAGCCAACATCAAAAGTGATCGATACGAAGAGGATGAGTTGATGCAACAAGTCAAGATTGAGACAGAAGACGCCCCCGTCAAGTTCGAGGATCGACCCGAGGGCAAAGAGGAGGACAAGCAGATGGATGGGCTACGCGATTTGGAACATGGTTGCGATTCAGAAGAGCGACAACATGCAGAACGATGGCAGCCTTATGAGACACCCTTGTTACCTGGAATGCGCCAACGCGATGAGGAGCCCATACGTGTCAAACAAGAAGGTGAAGACCCACATCGTGAGCTTGTTCTTCAAATCCCATCTATCATTGGCTCATGCAGACCTTTGTAGCATTTCATCATTCTTCTCGTAGCTGCAAGTTTGACTGGACAGTCGGATCAATGGAAGTGCGTTTAGAGGGAAGTGTAAATCTGACATTGTCATGAAGTGTATCTACCATACTTATTGTATTGAAAAGATGAGTATATCGAGGCGTAACTGATTTATGCGTATGTAGGAATAATGTACAGCTATAAGGTCTTGCATTTTGATGCTTTACTCCCGTTTCCCTCATTTGCTCAGGACTGAAGTTTCGCAGCATGAATCAACTAATGCTGAATAAATTATAGGCGAGGAAGTTCTTGCACCCTTACAGTCCGTACTGCGTCATGTTTTATATGCGTGTTTATCCTGGGATGTGGCCCACTCACCTTCATGTGAAGCATTCGACAGCAACAACTTGGTAAGCTTAGTCGTCTGCACCGTGCTTTCTTTTTAGCCTCCAGACTTCAATGAACTAGAACGAAGAATGGTCGATAATCAGCTCAACCGTGATCATAATAGCATTTTTCACAAACCTTTCCATGAACCAGGGCCAACACCCCCCCCAGTCTCCAGTTGTTCGTCCGTCCAGGCTCTACGTCTTCAGACGACAGTCTCCGACCAGATCTTAAACGATCTCCTTGGCTCTAATACAGCTTTTGACCCGTCCCCTTTGAACGGCTTCCCACTGCCCAATGGACATCTCGCGGTTGTCCTTTTCGTAGGAAGGCAATAAAATCCTTGCCTCCACTCGACAGAGGAACATACATCAGAGCCGCAACTACATCAAGACCTGCGTTGATTTATTTAACCTCGACACAGTTCTCATAAGAATGAAAACGGCTTACCCGTAGAAAATTTGACTCAGAGGTCAGGATAGTCAGTTGTACTAACCGCTTGCGATACTTGGATGGTCCTTCAGATATAGATGAGGAGACGTTCATCCTGAGAGAATGGTTTGATTAACTAAATTACTTTAGTCTGAGATACTCAGCCACGATCAAGATCTCTTGTCCACGTTCATTAGCATTTGCTCCTAAGATTTTGGCACCGTCGCCGATGACCAAGATGCCAAAATCGGCGTCAAACAAGCTGAGCAAGCTGTCGACGTCCGAGACGATATAACCGGTCTACAAAACTGATCAGCGGCTTATCATGGGTAAAGACATGAAGAGCGATACGGGATGGTTGACTCCTCTGAAGCCATTGTGTTTATCTCAGTGATCGAATAGGTCAAAACATCTCTTCAGGTTGACTAGAGACATACAAGTTTCCACGTATGTAGTCTTTGAGCGTAGCTGAGCCGTTCGATATTTCTGTATATGGACTGGCTGAGAAGTTTGAGTATCTTCCGAGTGGGCAATGGTACGCGCATTCCACGGGCGCGTATGAATGGCATGCCACTAAACCCCACAAAGTACCGAATGCCATGATAGACTATTGAGGATAGTCAAATTTAATAATGTAATCATCTCTCCAAGCAATGAACGTACCACGGACATCGAAGCACGAACGCCCATGTTGCCGAGATCTGTGGACTGAGTAGTATTCCAGGTTAGGCTACGATGTCTGAGCAGACATATATTTAATATGAATAGGGCTCATAGCACGCAGGTGGCAATGCGTCATATCTAGAGGTTTCTCGAGATGTTCTTTAGATCGCACTACGATCCGAGCTGTTGCCTGGTCCCGATCGTAAAGGATTCGAACTTTGTCTACGCATGGCATGAGCCTCCGTCGACATAAATGATGTTATGAAGACGGCTTACTTGTCATATACAACTGCCTGGCCTATAGAACAAAGTGAATACGGGGCTCGGATGAAAAACCAAATCCACTTACTGGTGCCGGTATATCCCCTGCAGGAAAATGCAAGCCCTTGTAAAGATCGTGCGTCATCTCCCAATCGACCAATTCGGCAACGACCTGCCCATTCCACCTCTCGTCGAACTGGTACACGAGAACCCTGTGGAATTGTGTCAAATCCTTGATAATGCCAACCACCACCCTCAAGAAGGTTTCCAAGTCTGGCGGATTACCAAGCTGCTCGTTAATCTGAGCCATAATCGCCAAAACATCCATCATATCGCTATGTTCTGGGATGGTAGCCTTTTACCACGTCGAGATCTTGACTTCGCAGAAGCCGGTTCTGAAGCAATTATTTGCTCTAAGCGTCGCAGCCGTTCCAGAGCAGGAAGCGGTTTGGACACTGACATCGTACTTTCCATAATATCCGCAGCACTCGAGATCCAGATGTCATCGCCTTCGAGACCTGAAAGCGAGGACATTATAGCAGGCGCGTCAGGGGAATTGTTGGCTGCAGTAGATGGAATAGGAGGGGACGATTGAAAGGAGTGGTATCACCCAGAAGTTTGGTTGTCTGGATGACCACATGAGCTCGGCAGGTACTTGGTGGTATCACTAGTCTCGTAAACCAGACTCTACGATCTGTATGAAGAAAAGTCGTTCAACTGATGTAGATGGTATCACCAGTACGCAGCGACGTTGTGCCCAAACCGTCTTTTGAAGCTCGTCCGACTAGAACCAAAACCAGAGGTATTCTGCTCGAAACGAAGCTGGATTGGTGGCCAAGAGCAGAGGAGCGGGTGGATACAGGGGATTTAGCGCGTCCACCTCTAACTCAAATTCCATGACAAATACTTTGGAATTCAGGCAGCGTATCTGTGAAACAATCAAGGGAGAAGAGATACCGCGGAGACAGACCCAACAGCTGGGTAGAGGTCTAAATGCTGCCCTCAGGAGTCTCTGCAATTTATGAGACGATGAAGTAACTACCTCGTCGGACACTTGACGAACAACCAAAACGTCTTCTTTTTCATCCACGACGACGAGCACACCAAAGCCTTGTACAGCACCAGGAGTTCGAATCGGCTATAAATTGTTAGTTTTCAAGATAATCGAAACTATGATGAACATGCCTCATCTTCGCAGCGCGTTAATTTTCTTTCTCTTCCAAGGACGACGTGATGACCATGCTCATCTTGCATGGCTTGGAAGCAAACGGTGAAAAGAGGTTCCTCCGGGTGCGAGTCCACGCTATCTTCGAGAGAGGCGCTGGGACGATTATTATCTGTCGCTGACAGATTTGGGCTATTAGTTCGTTCTGATGTAGTAGAGTGTAGTAAAGAGTCTGATGTGTTAGAGTGGAAGGATGTAGTGATTGGTCCCAAGCGGACCAGACCAAGTTCCGAGGGTTCGAACGGAGCAGGGACAGCTTCAGGTGTTAAGGGACTTGTTGACGCGGAAGCATCCAGGGCAGCAGGAAGGACGGTGACCTTCAGCAGCCGTACAGCCTCTCGTATTCAACGAATCCAGCCTCGTTTCACTTGGTATCCTTCAAACTCTCCCCCAAAAAAATGACCCATTTGAGTTGGCCACGAAGAACGTCCTGAGTCGTCTTTGATCTTGCAATTCCACATCGATGGCCAGCGAAGTCCTCCTAGGAGGTTTTAGAAGGAAGTTACTGAACACAGGTCGGTCTCTAGCACAGATCACCGGCTTTTCGGCGCCGCGTTTGGATCTTCGGACGAATCGACCCGGTTGTGAGGCGATGGACACCCTAGCCAGTCGCGAACAAGCGTAGATGGTCCCCTGATGTTGTGACCGTCCCCCCGACGAAATGAATGAACTTATCGTCAAATGAGGGATATCTGCAAATATCAGAAAGGATATATGATACAGAGAAGTGTTATGATACAGGGGAGAGGAGTTGAACTACAAGTATGAGATATAATACAATGTATGTATGTATGCCAACTTGCCAAGAAATGTGGGGAAGAGACAAGAAATAGCTGAATGAATGGAGCGAGTGAAATTAGGGCCAGTGGGGACAAGAAGTAACTGAATGAATGGAGTGAGTAAATGCTGTACGCAGCTATTCACGAGAACTTACCATCGACACGCCGTCTAGCACCAATCCTAGTGAACTTCTTGAATGCCCTGACTACCTCAGTGTGCCTGCGGACGCAGGAGTTTTGATAACATGCTTCGTTTCTTCCCTCCCGGAGTATCGATCTCGTTCTGAGGAACGAGAAGCATGTGCGCCGTTTCGTTTACAGCGTCTGGATGCCCATCCTGACGCGTAGATGGACCGGTAATTGGAGTTCTAGTCGCGGAATCAACGGCGGCGGAGGCTGAGTTGGGCAACGACTCACTGGCTTTTCGGCGTCGCGTTTGGATCTTTAGACGAGTCGACCCAGTTGCGAGGCGATGGACACCCAAGAAAACGACGGAATCTTCCTCCTGTGACGGGGCCCCGGACTTGTCCCATGAGAATGAAGGATAAAAAGAGGAGGAGGAAAAAGAGGTTGTGGTAGGAAGGAGAGTGCGTGCTGTGGAGTCAAATTTGGAAGGAGTACGCACATGCAAACGAAAATCCATTTAAGGGAGGAGTATTAGCTTTGGAATGGTCACAGTGACAAAAGAAAATTAGATGAACAGGCTCTTACAATCATCCTGCTGGATGTTTTCTAGCGGACAATACATTGGATTTAGGTGTCTGGGTTCTGCAAAAGTTATAGCCATGTACTACAGAGAAGTCCTGGTGCAGCAGTTATTGGCCTTTCATCTCATATCTCATTCAACTGTGGTCCTTTCGCCCAACGTCGGTACAAAGTACAATTACCATAATAGGGAAGGCTCGGGGCGCTTGATTAGTCAATACGCGGACTGTGTTGTCCTAAGTCCGAACATCTTTGACAGGGTGTATGACCGAATCCAGACACGATTTGGATCGGAGCCGTCTCGGCAGATGCACCGTCTCGGCAGACCATCGTCTCGGCAGATGCGCCGTCTTGGCAGATGCACCGTCTCGGCACAGGAGTTGGGACTAGCTGACTAGAGGATTAGGACGTCGACAGCAGTAGCCAGAGGTAGTAGCCAGAAAGTAGTTGCCGCAAGTAGCTGGAATGTTTCTAGATAGTAGCTAGATAGTAGCTAGACAGTAGCTAGCTAGTCGCTAGCTAGTGGCCAGCTAGTGTCTGGGGTCTCTAGCGAGTAGCTGAGTGTTTAAAACTTAAACACGGATAAAAACACCCTTTGTGTTTTCATCGGTGTTTCTATTGGTAATTCAATGATGTCATTCAACTATAATTACCGACAAAAACACATGTGGTGTTTTCATCCGTGTTTAAAAAGGAAATTACAGGTCCAAAACACAGGTCATAATTACCGCACGTGTTTTAATCGGTGTTTCTATCCATATATGACATATAAAAACACCCTCAGTAATTGCAGATGTGTTTTTGTCCGTAATATAAATTGAATTACTAAATTAAAACACAAACAAAATGACAAGCTGTGTTTACAAAGGTGTTTTTACCTGCGTGTTTCCAAATCAAACACGGATAAAACTACTTTAAAGTGTTTAACCCCCTGAAATTACCGCTCAGCCACAGGAGTGACACATCAAGACGCACTATTACTGGTCCCATCCTCATGTATGAGTTTCTTTGCGTTTTTTCGATAGCGAAGAGTAACTTCGGGGCTAGATCAACCCTACGCGTGTCGTGCCTGTAGGACCTCACCCGACCATCCAACCTCTGTAAGGGTTATATTGCGCCGCTGGACAAAAGAGTCCACGGGTTAAACAAATGTAATTGTAGTACGTTCATAAAATTTCGAAAGATCAGCCAAGTTTATAAAACAGTTCACTCAAAAGCTCTTTGTATAGTACAGATACGTATTGACGCTCAAGCAAGCTTATCAGACGTTACCATTGAAGATATCTTGCTTCGTCCCCAAATAAAATACAGGAATTTCTCCTAGTCCTGCATTGACGTGGACAAACGTGCCGCCTTGTCCGAATTCATCATCTGTCCACCTAAGCCCATACTCAGTCACAGTGAATCTCCTTGGTCTTATCACTCACCAGTGAGTCCAAGATAATCCTTGTTCTACCAACGAATCGGGAAGGCAAGGAAGATACACCACCTTAGAAGCCACGCTGGCCTCTGTAACCGGTGCAACGAGGATACGCGGACCTGTTTATGCGAAATATGAGGACATCACACGAAACAGATTATTAGACGCGACCGATCAATCTCACCGAACATATATTCGTGGATGATATTGGGGTCATTCGCCCTTGTCCCATTGACAACATTTTCGTCAGACAACGAGAAGTCGTAATACAATGGTCTCATGATAGTCTTGCCTGTAGCCTGGAGCATTTGGAATAACCTCTTGACGTATGGGACGAGCTGGTAGCGAAGAGCGATGTACTGCAGGGACGAAAGCTCTTCAAACATATGCAACGCTCCAATACGTCACACACACCTCCTTGAGAATGACAAAATTTTCGTCCCCGTAGGCCCACGGCTGAAGAAAGCGTTAGAATGGAGCAGAAGGATCATACGGACGAGAAAATAACCTCGTTGGGACAGTTGTTTCCAAAAGGTACATTTGCCCCCGCGATATTACAATCCCGAGAACTGTATAAGCATTACCTCCCTATGCAGATACAAGGGAGAAACGGTGAGCTCACCCATGGACACGCGTCTACAATGTCAATCAGCATCGGAGCATGGATATAAGACGCATCCCGACTTACATACGGCAAGAATACACCCATAGCAAACCACCGAACGAATAGCTCTCGTCCCTGTTTCATGGTGACTCATAGAACAGGAGAGGAAAGCCCGATATTCTTACAGCATCAGAATCCACATTCAAGCCAGCGAACCCACCAATGTCCAAGGTCCACGATGAGATCCCCGAAGCTGAGACCGACACCCCCACAGTGATCTGTTGCGCCATTGTACTGAACTCGGACGAGGTATCCCCGCTCCAGAGATAGGAACAATACCGTTGTCCACCGGCGAATGTGCTTCTCGTCAGCGACATGTATTCGCAAGACGTCGTGCTTTTGCTGTCTGTCAAATTGTGCAAGCCTTCATCTATTGCCGCCTGGTGAAACCAAGGGTACATTTTCCCCGTCGCTTCCTGCGTGCCGCTGAAGTATTGGGTAAATGTTCTTGCATACGGAAGTATGTTGATGGGTTGTCCATCTAGGATAATACTGTGTCAGTTATCACCCAACACAGACGATAAGACACGCCCTACTATTGACGAGCGGCTCTCCCAGAGTGCCACCTTGGAATCATTAAAATCGTATAGGCAAAATCCGATCTTTGCGGAGCATACCATCTGCTTGGTCAATCCAGAAGTTATGTATACCGATTGAGAAGTAGCTATCGTTGAGGCGCTTCCCTTGTATACCCGCTAAGAGAAGCCGTTGGAACAGACAATCCTGAATAGCAACTTACAGAGAAACTCCCGAGCAGCGGGGTTCGTGGAATCCACTAAATAAAGATACTCAGGGACAAGCGCACAAAATAAAGGGAGCTTCCATACCAAGACGAATATAGACACCGGCGAAAGAGTCCTGGACCCCAGTTCCATCTCTGGTGGTTGCTAACATCCCTCCCCGCTGAAGAGACAGATAATTCACCGAGAGATCTTCAACACTGGGCCACAGCGACACCATCATTTCTGCTCCAGTCAGTTCTTTCACTTGCGCTGCCATACCCGCTGGATCCGGCCAAAATTCGGGATCGAAAGACCTAGACGCAGTGAGTCTGTCATAGACCGAAGAACACTAAAGTTGACGTACCAGTCACCCTGATATTTCCAGTTGAAGAAGTCTAATGTCAACCTCGTTTTAGAGGTCTTTTTCCGAGTTAGGTGAGGTGAAAACTCACCAACGACGATTAAGGACACGCTGACCTTCTCGTCATGGAAACGTTGTGCCACATCGATGACTTGGGATTGATTCCAATAGCGCAATTTGGACTGTTGATAACCTAGAACAAAATCCGGAGGTGTTGGTTGACGACCTTGTGAAAATAGATTAAACCTGGGAAATGTTGCTAACGCAGAGAAACCCAACCTGTCACACCAGTGTATTGCTGTTGAAGCGCGTCGTAATTCCCAGGAGCCGCAGTTGTTCTACCACACATCAATTAGAGATAGCTGCGGGAATACTAATGTAACTCACAAAAAATAATCCACAACAGTGGCTTCAGAGGTCACAAAACGGGTCTGACGCGTGCTAAACTCTGGTCCAGACTTTTCAGATATGGATAGCTTCTCCCAAGGCAATTTCCGTACCGATCTGCCCTTGTCCAGGCATATTGAAGAACTGGAGATAACCCTACTCCGAAAGGTCAGAATGCAGAATATTATTTTAAAAGGGCCAACGGTCACAACAAACTTTATTCGACATGTAGAGAGGGATCGGGACTTGAGAATTGAAGTTGATAAGGTCAATAACTTGTCCTTTCTTGTTCACGGAATCATCTTTACAACAGGCTTGTTGCCCTACGCCATAGAACTGTTCGTCAGGATCCGAAGCGAAGGAGAATGCCACCTGGAAGCTCGAAGCCCGGAAGTCTTGTGTATAGAATCTTGATGGAAGAGCCTTGGTGTCCGTATATTCCGACGTCAACAGTGTATCGGTGCCATTCGATTCCCGACGGTAAAAGAAAAGCCTCCCACCCTGGACAGAGACAAGGAGATCCCCGTTGACGAATTGGCCGGAGCCTTGAACTCCAAGTTCTGTGTCAAAAGATAGACCTTGATTCCCTCCGGGGCCTTCAATCGGAGGGTCGTACAGAGCTGAGAGCTCAGTTCCGGTGGGGTCTCTCATCAGGCTGGATCGCACGCGAACCCCATTGGTTCCAAAAGGCTGAGTATAGTTCAATTAGACAGAAAAGAGTATCAAGAGCCATCGCACGTCCTTACTTGAATGTAAACACGTTCGAAGCCGTTGATTATCCGTATCCCAGCGGCGTTAGCCAGCGTTGGGAAAACAGTGGCTACTGCCAAGCACAACCGAGCACGAAGAAGCATAATTGGGAAGAATTGAGAAAGGCCAGCTGGCTTGTATTTATGCTTTTCGGTCCGTTGACAGAGTCTGCACGTAATAGACGGTCCGTATGACAGTGCGTGAACTAGGGATCATTGGAAGTACTGAGAACAGGGTTCCTAGCACGTACAGCCTATCACATGGGCAGAAATGAACTGGAGGATAATCGGAGACGAGCATAAGAGGATGTACAAATTCATCAGAAGCTCCAAGGTGACTTCGAAAAGGTAGAGAAAATTCCGGGTCGAGGTCACGCCACTGAGAACGGTATGAGTGTATACATCGATAAGGGTGTATCATAGATACGAACTGGACTGTGGAGATTTTGGAGTGCTCAGTTCGAGAATTCGTAGTGAACCGTCCTGCCTCGCTAGTGACGGTCGGAACGAACATAAGGTCGGCATCTCTCGACCCTGAGTGCTGGCGCACCGCCACACGCTGATCGTAACCCAAAAAGCTTCTTTGTCTTCTCCGTATGCGTGTCCGCGGGCTCACACAGCCAGCTCATCCCTGCTTGTCCTTTGGCCCAATGAATGCTCGCAACTGAAATAAGTACAGTCGTTATATCTGTCTTTGTTGGGATCGAGAGTGATCGGACATGCCGGACTCGGCATCAATCCGGAAAAGTCCGGAATCTTCGAGACGATTGGGTACTCAAGTTCTGCTCGTTGCTGACTGAGCATAGAAACTTATGGACACTGTAGGAAAGTAGTAAAAGATTATAGAAGTACATTACTGGTAGTATATAAGCAGCTGGAATTTTTTCGAGCTAACAATCATTAGTGTTTAGTACTTGGTGTTTACACATCCAAGCTACTGTTGTGCCACAACTCTTACACTGCGCTTATTTCAATCCCTAACCCCAACAGTATTTCTTCTCTACGGCCCGCACATCTTTGTAAACATATTGGTCATGATCTGGCGGCAATTGATGGTCCCGAGTGTCAATGTCAAATACTACTCCGTTCTCGTGTTTAATATTGACCACGTAATGGGTCTTTGGAAGAAACGTCCGGGTTTTCTCTGCAGAAAATTGGGTATTAGTATCTGAGACTTAGGAGGGCCATTTTGAAAGGCTGCTCTGCCTGGAGGCAGCCTCACTGAGAGAACTCACGAGACACACGGGAGAATGGGAACGGGGTATATTGGGGTAGACGACGTGTACGTATGGGTGAGTATGGGGGTCTGGGTGTAAAGTGGGGGAAAAAGGGGAGCGGAAGAAAATTACCGACCTACTACGTCTATATATATATCTATATATATAACTATGATCACGTGTCCCGAGCTATCCGATCCGGGCCTATATGTGAGCAGGCTCGCTGTAAGCTAGGCTTACACTCTCCCCATCCCCGAGAAGAGCGGCCGTACCATCTGCAGCCTTTGCAGCATCCTCTTTCTTCTTCAGCCAGACATCGAGAGCCTCGCAGTCCTCTAGCTCTCGTCGAGTCAACCATTCGTCATGGGAATCAGGAAAACCGAGCCAATGTACGAGGTACTGGAACCCACGACCATGTCAGCGTTCTTCGATGATGGAGTCGATCAAGTGTTCCTCCATGCCGTCCTCCATTACCATGGGGCCAGGATGAGGAAGTTTGCGATTGGGGAACAAGTCATTATCGTTGGGTACAAATTTACGCAGTTTGGAGATGTGAAAAGTATTGAACCGCGCAGGAGAGTTCGGCATGTCTAAGGTATAAGAAGATAAGTCAGGGTTAGCATGCGTGACATAATAAGGACCATCGTAACGGGGCATAAACTTAGCAACACGGTCTGACTGGCTCTGCGCATAGTCACGTCTTCGATGAAAGGTGTTGAGCAGCACGCGATCACCCATGACGGGAGCAAAATCGGGGGAACAATGTCGATTGACTTGGTGAGCCATACTGACTTTAGATGCTATCAGATTATCAGCTGCGGACTGCATGTCCAGCAAGAGTTTCTCCACAATTTCTGCTGCGCGAATGTCCTCTGGTGGTACTGCGGTGGCAAAGGTGGGGGGAACCAAGGGAGGGATCAGTCGAGGAGACTGGCCAATGTGTAACTGGAAGCCCGAGAATCCTGTGGACGCATTAATAGTGTTCATCATATTGAATCTGATTTGCGGAAGTGCAGATACCCAGCCCTTCTGTGCACGATCCACATGGTATCGGATAGACTGAATCACTGTCTTGTTCAAACGTTCAGAGGTGCCATCAGTCTCTGGATGGAAAGACGAAGACATAGCTAGTTTGACACTGGTCAGTCTATGCAGGGCACGCCAGAATTTTGAAATGAACAATTTATCACGGTCAGATATAATCTCCAATGGAAGCCCGTTCTCACGATACCAGTTATCGAAGAAAAGCTGCGCCATACCTTCCGCCGAAAGGTTCGTTCTGCAGGGTACGATGCGGATGTCAGACCCCAGTCGATCAGTAAATGTTGCGATACAGTTGAAGCCCGAATCTTCAGGCAAAGGACCCACAAAGTCGATCGCAACGCTATCGCTGCGCTTGTCAGGGACTGGCAGGGGGTGTAAAGGGCCCGCGATTTTGGTAGTTCTAGATTTATTGCGCTGGCAGAGTTCGCAAGATGGGATGTAGGAAACCTCAAGGTCTCAGCGCATATTCGGCCAATAATAGCTATCACGAAGAGCACCGTAAGCTTTGTCGGCCCCGAAGTGACCCAAGGAGTCGTGTGCCAAGCAAAACGACTGCTTGTGAATGGAACCAGTACAAGGAATGAGCAAACGGTCTCCGATGTACCACAAGTCATTAATATTCTTAACGTTAGGCATGATCCTTTCACCACTAACAAATTTCTTGCAGAATTCGTCTGTCCCGTATCCCACTCTGATTTCTTTTAAGATACGTTCATCGGCCGAAATGAGCAAAGAAGACTGAGTAAATGCGGTGACAGGATTTGCTGGTTGTTTGCCTGCTTCAAGCCAGGACTTCCAGCAGTCTATCTCAGAGGGATCGACATCCGGTACGACCTCAGAGGGATTATCCGGTAAGCGGGAAAGTGCATCAGCTACAGTGTTATCTTCGCCCCGAATGTAATTGATGGTCATGTCGAATTGGGCCATCTCCTCCATCCAACATGCCTGTCTGCGAGAGAGAGCCTTTTGGGTCTGGAAATTTTCCAAAGTGCGGTGCATCAGGAAAAAAATTTGGAGTTACATAGCAGTACCATGTGCTACATAGCCCAGATAGCCCCGTACTCAGGTCCACCCTTATATAATGTCCCATAGCACTCCTGCTATGCTACCTAGTGCTATGTAACTCCCCATAGCTCACTGCCAAATGTACTGTAGCAATTACATAGCTTTATTATATTGTGCCAATAGTTCTTCCATACTTCGAAATCTTAATTCGGGGCAAACAGCAATAGAAGGTAGAAATCAAATATATTGACAATCTGGATTACAATAGACTACAGTAGTAACCACAAAGTATGTACATGCAAAGGTCAGGCAAAGAACAGTTTGCAGCCAATAGATGTAGCACAGTTGACAGAAAGGACACATACTGATGATGTTCACCTGCAACTCATAGTAGTTAGCCACAGTTCATATACTAAGCAGGAATGCCTCACCTGAAATAGATCATCCCGCATTGGGAGGGACAGGTGGTAGTGGGGAGTGTCGATACTGCACAGCGAATACAGTTATGCTGGTCAATGAACAACATGAAGGCAATACCCTATAGCTATCACTGTTAAGCACTGGTAGAATAGATAGACATAGGTGGGAACAGACATACCGGTAACCGAAGCGACACACTATGCAACATCTATACTCCCTCATTTGAAGATGGACAATCAACAGTGTCCCAAAGTGAATGGTACCGTTGCAACCAAATGAGATCACTGTTAGGTAGTCAAAAAGATGATACCGGAATGCTCACCAAAGCCATCAGCCAGGCGAAAAAGCTTAGTGGCACAAGATATTGAACATGTTGGAACCATGCTGAGCACTTGAGATAAAGGGAAGAAAACATGGTGTAAATGACCAGACAGTGAGGAGAGGGGGAAAGAGCACAGAGGAAAGAAAGAAAGAGCGCTGTTGGAAACTAACATATGGCATGATCATTTTGTTGAATTGTGCATGGGCCATCGGAGTTCAATCGGAAATCAAAATGGACTTAGCTCAATTTATCAGTAATCTGACCGAAATATTTCTTCCATATTGACAATTGATGTCAAGTTTTCACCTTCGGAATGTCAAAATGATGCTTATAAGACCACAGAAAAAAGGTTTATTCCTTCATATATATGTATGAATACAGTAGCTCTGGCAGTATGCTATAGGGTGCTACTGGGAGCTATGTAACACTAGCAGTAAGCTACCGGGAGCTATGTGACACTAGCAGTGAGCTATCTGAGCTATATACCTCACATAGTGCTATATAACACTGGCTCTGAGTTATGTAGCAAAAGAGTTTTTCCTGATGTGGTGTGTGAACACTTCAAATACGTTGCCCAGCAAGTTAGTGTGCCACTTCTTAAGAGCATGAACGATACCTAGCAGTTCTTTCTCATGAACAGGATAGTGCAACTGGGCTCCTTTGAGCTGCATTGAGTCATACGCAACAGGCCGTGCAGTTTCCCAAGTCGGACCCCAAGAAAGGACGGCACTGGTACGACGGTCACTCGCATCAGTGGTGACAAAGATCTTATTTTTGCCCAGGTTTAAATGGTCGATGACTGTTAAGCAATCAGCAGAGACCACCAACTTCTTAATTTAGTCGAAGGCAGCCTGGTGCTCTTCGGTCCACTTGATAGCCACAGTGTTCTTGATACCAGTCAAAGGAGTGAGGACAGCGGTGAATTCGGCCAAGTTCTGCAAGAAAGAGGCAAGGTAGCGAACCAAACCCAAGAAGGCACGAACATCTCCAGCGGTGACAGGGACAGCCCAATTCAAGATACGAGCAACCTTGGAATTATCAGGTTCGATACCCATTGTTGAGATTTTGTGTCCAAGGAACTTCAATTCATAGCGGAAGAATTCCGATTTCTTAGCATTGCAATAGAGTTGTTCCTTGCACAAACAATCAAGGATCAAATGGACATGTTCCTGGTGCTCTTCCAGGGATTGAGACCAGATAATGATGTCGTCCAAGTAGATATGGCAAATCTTACCAATGTGGTCGCGCAACGCATCGTTCACTCGGCGCTGGTGTACAGACAGTGAGTTCTTCATGCCTTGAGGTATTACAGTCCATTCATACAATCCAAAGGGCGTAGATACGGCAGTCAGGGGAATACTGTCAGGGTGCATGCGAGTGTGAAAAAAACTGTCTGTCATATCCAGTTTGCTCCAGATTTTTCCATTGCCAGCATCTGCAAGGATGTCGTTGATACGGTGCAATGGATACTTGTCCATGACAATATTAGCGTTCAACTCACGATAATCATTGACCCAATGAGGTAACACGGTCAAGTCTGGCTTGGGGATCAAGAAGGCAGGTGATGCATGAGGCGAAGACGATTCTCTAATTCTGCCTGCATCGAGATGCTGCTTTATGAGAGTCTGCCAAGCAGCATGAAATTTACGAGGGCACGCATACGATCGGGAAGTAATAGTCTTTTCCGCATTCTTGAGTTCAATTTTACAAGTGACTTTGTCAGGCATCTCATCGACATGAGGTAGAGGCTGGAAAATGTCTTCGTATGCCTTCTTGGCATCGATCTCGAGTTTACTACAATGTTCTATTAACGCAAGACACTGAATACGCTCTCGGACAGTGGCAACCACATCAAACGGTTTTACAGGTTCGCAACGGGCATCAATAGAGTCACGTATCGAATTACAGCGTGCGGTAAGCTCACTACGAAGTTCGTTAATGTTTTTACGAGTAGTTAACAAGGATTCTTTCAGTTTAGGACGGGCAGGCGGAGCGGGCACAGGTATAACAGGATGTAAAAGGTCGAATGAAGAGGGCTCATGAATAGCAGATCTATGAGCCGAGCTGATGGTAATTTCGTTATATGATAAAAAGGGGAGGCCGAGGATGATATCAGTGCAGAGGCCAGGGCAAATAATGGCGCGTGTAGAACGTGCAGAGAAGAGGTTATCACGATCATGTAGCTGGATCAATACATATTCGGTTAATGCTGACTTTGAGGAATCGGACGGAAGAGCGGTATCAATGGTAATCGGGGTATGCAGTCGTCGTCTACGGAGCTTGGATCTATGCACGATCTCTGGTCTAATAAGAACGAACGGTGAGCCGATATCCAGCATAGCAGTAACGGGGACACGAGGAAGTTCTGACTCAACGTTATGGTCTGAGAGTGCACAATTCCAAATCAAATGAGGCTCTGTTACGATTTATTAACTTTTTTCACTTTTCTAGCCTTATCTCATCTTATCGGCATAATCATGCTTATGCATAATCCCCACCATATCACCACCAAGAGCTTCGATAAATCTTTCATGATGGACAACGCATGATATTGCGTGCTCGTCGCCCGACTTGCACGACTTTCGACTTCGACAAATCTTTCGCATCTAATAATAGTACTTACACTTTAGTATTTAAGTAGCTACGATTTCACTGTAAAACCTCAGCTTCGAGCTAAGGTTTACCACTACCAAATCTTACTTGTTACTCACTCGCTGAGAGCATCTAATTAGTTCGCGCCTCTCTCATCACCTTGGGTCATCCGCGGCATTGGCTTAGTGATTGTCTGAACGCGAGACAGCTTACCAATTGCCCGACTATGAGTCACGTGAGCGTCGGCCCTAACAATTAGCTCGAAGCTTCCCTTCACCCTTCCACGACGCTAGATGCAGGAAGGAATCCATGCCATTACAACCAACCCCCGACATCGACGAAACCACCAGAAACGCAGCCATAGGAGCCTTTGTAGGAGCGGCAGTATTTGTAGGAATTATCATCTTCCTCGCCGTCATATATTTCAGAAACAGAGACTGGTTCGAACGACATGGACTAGGACCCAGAAGGCAATTGACCTATCCACCACCCACCCTTCCCCGATTCTACATCCCCCCCTATCAGTACAATGGTCAAATTCAGCCCGTTTTCCCGACATACGAGCTCTACCGAAGGGACCAGTTCTACATGCCCCCAGTCTCGCCGAATAGGCAGGACAGATCCAACACCCCCAGTCCTGAGTTGGATGCCGGGGTCTATCATGGAAGAAGAGGAAGAAGTCCAAGCCCCGTCGCTGGACCTTCCAGAACTAGGCAGTCCTCTAGGACAGCATCTCGCTCTCCCTCTGTCGAGGGAGATATCACAGAACTTATCCGAACCTATGTCGGGCCTGGAACTATCGAGTATGACACGGCAGAGTCGATTAGAAGCAGTACAAACGTACTTTCAGCCGAGAACCCTGAGTCCCCTCCCCCTAGCCCATCCCCTCCCCGTACGACCCTCAGAGTTACAAACCCTGCTCCGCCTTCAACAAGCAGCTCCATCATCGCGATGAGAATCGAGGCCTTCTACCACCAGAGGGACGTCCCGCAGTTACACCGCGACCCCATCCGCGACCTCGGGTGGACCCCCCCCGGCACACCTACGGCGTCAGCTGTATGGTCCACGTCCTCTCCCACCAATTTCTCAGACTCTAACATCAGACTCCCCTGCCCCGAGCAGCCACGGGAGCAACAAAGCAGCTCAGATAATGAGCCCCGGGACAACAGCGAGTCGCCAGTACGCGCCAATGCTAACGACCTCAGGAGAGGAAGACTTCAGATCCACGAGATCGGGAGACCTTCATACTTCCAACGAAGAAGAGCTTGGGAGACTGAGAATGCCTTCCGACTTTGACGACTGGAAGAGGACCCAGAACAGCAGCCCAGAGACATCAGGGATGAGAGGAGAATGGCAAGGAGAGAGCTCGAGAGCAACCCGTTCTACTTGGGAGCTCCAGCCTGAGCTTGGACCTCCCTTACCATACAGCAGCGAATCGCCTTGGGACCCTATCATGCCCAGGCCTGGGCCCTTAGAAGAGAGGACTACGTCAACCGAGGGGGAATTGACGAGTCCCTTGATGAACATTGGCGGCGACTACACCTCTTTCCAACAGAGGAGCTCCACCGCCACGAGCAGGACTACGGCCCCACCCCTGGGGTCTATATACGAGGTCTACAACCAAGAACCGCCGAGGAGGAGCGAACCCTCCAGGGCAGACTGGAGGATATACTCCGAACCTGGAGGGCCGATGAACATGAGCGAGAGCACCTGGCCTTCGTACGGATGGCCCAGGCCAATGCCAGACGAACCACCCAGAAAATGGCGGAGGAACGGCAATCCATGGAAAGGCAAGAGTAAGCTATTCGCCGGGTCCGACCCAGCAGGACCCAGCGAACCCATGGAGACAGAAGACGAACGACGAGTACGGGAAGCCCAGGAAGCTGAAGCCAGAAGACAACAGTTCCAGGCCGACAAAGACACCTTCCCCGACCTCACAGCAGGACTGGTAGCTCAATTAGAAAGAGCCAGAGCATTCGCCCTCGCCCACAATTTACCAATCCCAAAAGAACTCCAGGACACCCCTGATCAGCCCCAGCCCCAACCCCGGGGCCGCCCCGCCGCACCAGCACCCCGACCATATGGGAGCCCCACACATCGAACTGACAGATGGTCGGTTCCTCGCCCGCCCCCTAGATACGATCCCCCGGACCCCCCATACTGGCCCTCTGGTGCCGCCCAGGAGCAGGATCCATGGCTTCAGGTCAAGCCAACGCTGATCCGCATGCCTAGTGATTTCCAAGGGAAAAGCAGCGACATAAATCGCTTTACCGGGGCCTGTGAAGATTACTTCGCCGTCTTCAAGGCCTATTATCCCACTCACGCTAACAAGATCCTATTCGCGGTCTCACTCTTCGGCGAAAAGCCCCAAGGATGGTGGTCCCAATACCGCTACCAATTCTGGAGTGATACCGAACAACAGTATCAGTACTTCTCCTGGGACAACTTCAAGGCCGCTCTGAAAACCAAATACGGCGACCCCGCCCTTCAGGAAGTAATGGAAAAACGGATGAACGAGCTCAGAATGACAGGAACCGCGTCCGAATACTTCCGACGTCTCGGAGAACTGGCCCGACAAGCCGACCAGCTTACCGACCTCGGACCTCGAAGTGTGATCGTCAGAGCTGTCCGACGAGGAGTACCAGAATCATATACCGAATCGATCGCAAATCTAGGCGTCATGATCCCCACCGACTACCCTGAATGGAAACGGCGTGTTTGCAACATATACAATGAAAGGGCCCGCAAGGCGGCCTTCGACAAAATCGGATATACCGACCGCCCCAAGAACCAATCCGCCGGAGGTTCCAATAAAGGAACTTCCAGCATGACAAGTTCCGGAGCAGACAAAACCACCGGCAAAGGATCGTCGGGAGGATCATGGACCACATATGGAGGGGCCGGGGAGCCCATGGATATAGACCGCCTTTGGAAGGAAGGAAGATGCTTCAACTGTGGAGGAAAGGGTCACATGGGAAAGGATTGCAAAAAGCCGAAGCGGCCACGAGACCCGAAAACCGGGCGCTACTCGTCGGCGCAGCTTCGCTCCATGTTGACCGAAGCCGAGGATCTGGAGAAGGAGCACGAGAAGGAAGTTCACGGACACAGTCACGCTGAGAAGGTCGAGGAGAAGACGCCCTCGACAACGAAGATAGAGGAGGTAAAAGGCAAGGCCGAGAAGTGAGTGATTCCACTTCCTCGGCCCAATCCTCCTCTCCAAGTGGTCAGTCATCGGGTCCTGCTGTGCGGACTTCGCCCGATTGTAATAGTTTTTTACGTACGTCATTGTTATCCACACATTCGAATATACCTGCCGCGTTTTCACAGTTCCCCGAGACCACCCCAAAAGAATCACAACACATTCAGACTCTGCCTAAACCGGCCTATATAATCCCCCAGAAGCGAAGCGAAACCTATCCCCCTCCTTCGCTCACACTTTCTGTCCCAGAGTTCCTCACCCTCCAAGATCTTCAGACTCGATGGGGACCAGAGTTCATCCGAACAATGTCAGGGATCTCCCAGTCCTTAGGGACGAAGGAGGTGCTCCCTGAACCGGCCGAGCCCGTCGTCACTGAAAGAACACCTCAAGACGAAGGCGGGAGTATGAGGTCGATGCCTGCTGACCATACCCCCAATGATTTGCCTCGTGCTCAGGGGCCATCACAGATACATGACCCCCTCTCCTCTCGCCTGGCAGAAGAAACGAAAGGTCGCAGCCCTCGTCGTTCTCTCGGAGACGTCACACCGATTGAGATAGCGCCCCTTTCGTCCACGACCCAGATGGAAGAAGATGCCGCAAGAAAGGATAGGGATCCGGGACGGGCACCAATGGACCCGACGCTAGTGGGGGAGCACGGTTCATGCGACAAGAACGCGACGTGCACGGCTTCCTCGATTCGTCCTCCTGATGAGTCCTTCAGTTACTCTCGGAGCGACCCACTCCCCAAACCCCCGAATCCTGGTGAAACAGCCGACAGCGGGCGACCTCTGGGGAAGGAGCATGCCCCAACCAGGGGAGACCCTCTTAGGCCCTCGACCGTCGAAGGATCAAGCGGGGTACCGGCGTCGGATGCGCGACGCTCATGGGCCCGGAAGACCACTCTCGTTGAAATCCCCGACGAGGAGGACGACACGGCCTTCAAGATGGCAAGGGATCAAGAGCGAGTCAAGCGGGAAAAGAAAGCAAGCAAGGGGCTTCTCCCCTCATCCCTGGAGCAAGAGAAGCAGGAAGAAGAAGCGCTGAGGGCAAGGCGATCTGAATCCATACCAGTGAGTGTTTCCTCCCCGAAGTCCACCTGGTTCAAGCCGTTTGGCATGGACTGGACTCTTCGGGCCGTCAGGGAAGCACGCACAGATTCAGAGGCCTTCGCCTCTCTTCATCTCTGGGCCCATAAGGAAAAAGCCAATGAGATCAACAACGAACTCTTAGCCTCGTTACGGAGAGGAGGAGAACAAGCGAGGGAAGCGCTTTACGAATTGAGCCAGCCAATCCAGTATCAACGGCGAGTGAGCACCAAGGGCGTTCGGGAGTTATTCCTCGACGTCCACCTCGAAACGTTAGAGAATCGCCAAAACCTCAAGGCTCAGGCGTTGGTCAACAGCGGATGCACGGGAAGCACGATAAATGAAGCCTACGTCAAGAAGCACGGCCTCATCACCAGACCCGCACCTGCTCCCATCTCGGTGTACAATGCCAACGGCACCCGCAATAAGGCTGGGGAAATTACGGAGTTCGTAGAAGTGAGGATGACGATAGGGGGTCATAGCGAAAGAATCGACTTTGCCGTAACCAACATCGGTAAAGGCGACATCTTTCTCGGACACGACTGGCTCCTTCGCCACAACCCCGTCATTAATTGGACTACCGGCAAGGTCATCTTCGCCCGGTGTCAATGCCAGAAGAACCCCTTCCCATTACCAGATGCCGATCCAGAGGATCCATGGGACGAGGAGTTGGAGGAAGGAGAAACAATTTTAATGGTCGACCTCAGGGAGGAGCTGGAAATCCGCGCGGTGCATCATGCCAATGACCTAGCAGCCCGAGCCAACGAAGGGAAGGCCAAGAAAACCTTTGAAGAAATGGTACTGCCTCAGTATCGCGAATTTGAGGACCTATTCTCTAAAGAGAACTTCGACGAGCTACCTGAACGAAAACCCTGGGACCATGCCATCGAACTAATCCCCAACGCAAAATCGACCCTCGACTGTAAGGTCTACCCGCTTAACCGCCATGAACAGGAGGAACTTGACAAATTCCTTGATGAAAACCTCGAGTCAGGACACATTTGACCATCCAAGTCACTGTTTGCCTCCCCCTTCTTCTTCGTCAAGAAAAAAGACGGCTCCCTACGGCCCGTACAGGATTATTGAAAGCTCAACGAAATGACAATCAAGAACCGATACCCGTTACCCCTCATCTCCGAGCTTATGGACAAACTCCGTGGAGCCAAATACTTTACTAAGCTGGATGTCCGCTGGGGTTACAACAATGTACGAATCAAACAAGGAGACGAAGCCAAGGCGGCCTTCCGAACCAATCGTGGCCTGTTCGAGCCGACGGTTATGTTCTTCGGCCTAACCAATTCGCCAGCGACCTTCCAATGGATGATGAACGACATCTTCCACGACCTCATCATGGAAGGAAAGGTCACCATCTACCTTGACGATATCTTGATCTTCTCGAAAGACCTCCAAGAACACCGAAGGATTGTCAGACAAGTACTTCAACGCCTCAGGGAACACAAACTATTCCTCAAGGCCGAGAAGTGTGAGTTCGAAGTACTGGAAACGGAGTACCTCAGCGTCATAATCAGCGAGGGATCAGTACGGATGGACCCTGTAAAGGTCAAGGGGATCACGGAGTGGCCCACACCTACCAAGAAGAAGGAACTACAGTCCTTCTTAGGCTTCATGAACTTCTATCGAAAGTTCATCAAGGACTACTCCAAAATCGTACAACCGATGACTCAACTCACCGGCAATGCACCATGGGTATGGGGCACGGCCCAGAATGAGGCATTCCAACGCCTGAAGAAACAGATGGCCGAAGATGTAGTGCTCGCGCTCCCCAAGGAAAGCGGGAAGTTCAGAGTAGAGGCAGACTCTAGCGAAGGAGCAATTGGTGCTGTCCTTAGCCAAGAACAGGACAGGAAGTGGAGACCAGTGGCCTTTCTTTTGAAAGCGCTGACCGTCACCGAGCACAACTATGAAATTTACGACAAGGAGCTCTTGGCGATTATGCTCGCTCTCGAAGAATGGAGACATTACCTGATGGGCACGGCGGAAGACTTTGAGATCTGGACAGATCATCAGAACCTTCAGTACTTCCGCCAACCCCAAAAGCTCAACCGTCGCCAAGCTCGATGGGTGACCGAACTAGCCGAATACCACTTCACCCTACACCATAAACCCGGTGCCTCCAATCGGAAGGCCGACCTGTTAAGCCAAAGGGACGACCACGACCAAGGAAAGAAAGACAATGATGACGTCGTCGTCCTTCAACCCGAACACTTTTGGGCCATGATCATGCCCACCACGTCAGAAACGCATCAGCAAGTCAAGGATGTGACCAGGAACCACGATAAGTGGGATCAAGGAATCCAAAACTCACTCGATCACGAGCACGGTATTTCAGAAAAGGAGGGACTCCTCTACTACGATGGGAGAATCTACGTCCCACGAGATGATAAACTCAGGGGAGAAATCATCGCCTCCCATCACGATCATATCACTGCGGGACACCCAGGGATCGAGAAGACCAAAGAACTCGTTCAAAGAGAGTTCTGGTGGCCAAAGCTCAAACAAACGATAGAGAGGTATGTCAAGGCATGTGAAGCATGTCAGCGAACAAAGACGGACACCCACCCCAAGGCCGCCCCCCTCCATCCTAATGAAGTCCCCTCAGAACCATGGACTCACATATCCGTTGATATGATCACTGGATTACCTGATTCTAATGGCTATGACGCGATTTTAGTAGTCGTTGACAGATTCTCCAAAGAAATCATCCCAATCGCCTGTAACATTGAACTCACCTCCGAAGGTTGGGCCAAATTACTCCGTGATCACGTCTATGCCAAACACGGAATGCCCAAAACAGTCATCTCTGATCGAGGACCACAATTTGTATCCAAGTTCATGATGGAACTTCTCAAACTCCTCGACATCACCCCCAACGCATCCACCGCCTTCCACCCCCAGACCGACGGCCAGACCGAAAGAGCCAACCAGGAGATCAATAAATATCTCCGCCTTTTCATCAACCATCGACAGACAGACTGGAGCGAATGGCTCGCCATGGCAGCGTTCGCCCATAACAATCGCATTCACTCGTCCACGGGACAAACTCCCTTCTTCACCAACTACGGAACCAACCCCCGGGTCTTACCAGACTCCATTAAAATGACTGCCTTCACCAATCCATCGGCAAAGTCGTTCACGGAGAACATGCAAGAGGTACACCGTCAAGCCAAAGAGGCACTAGAGGAAGCGGCTGGGAAGATGAAGGCCCAATACGACAAAAAGAAGAGGGATGCCGTCGAATACGCCATCGGAAACCGCGTATGGCTCGACGCCACCAACCTTCACCTGCCCCACCCCAAAAAGAAGCTCGACGACAAACGCGTCGGCCCCTTCCTTATACTTGAAAAGACCGGTGCCTCCGCATACAAACTAAAACTCCCCCCACATTGGAAGATTCACCTGCGCTTCAACGAGAAGCTTCTGACACCATACGTACCACCGGTGTTCCCCAATCAAGAACAACCCCCGGCACCACCACCAGACCTCATTGAAGACGAAGAGGAATACGAAGTTGAAGAAGTCCTAGACTCCCGCACACGACAAGTCTGAGGCAAAAAGGGACAGAAATCACGACTCGTAACGGACTACTTCGTCAAGTGGAAAGGTTGGACCCGAGAACACAACTCATGGGTCCGGGAAGACGACATGGCAAATGCCCAAGAAGCCATAAAAGACTACGAAGAGAGCTTATCCGAAACCCAAGCCGTTGTGACCGCCCGCAAAGTCATCGACAGATCGGAAAAGACGGTAAAACGCATAGTCGACAGATCTTATCGGGAAAATCCAGCAACGGGAGGATGGAGTATGTTCTACCAAGTAGAACGCGTCAACGGGAAGAAATTCTGGATCGAGGAGCCCGATCGGGAAGTTTGGAAGCCATTCATCGACGATTACTGGCACAGAGAAAGCGAGAAGGAAGTCACAGATTGCATCCAATGTAACGAACAAGATGAACCCGACAGCGAACCCTGGGAGGAAGACATAGGGCAGTCGGGACGACTGCCTTAACGAGAGGGTAATGTTACGATTTATTAACTTTTTTCACTTTTCTAGCCTTATCTCATCTTATCGGCGTAATCATGCTTATGCATAATCCCCACCGTATCACCACCAAGAGCTTCGATAAATCTTTCATGATGGACAACGCATGATATTGCATGCTCGTCGCCCGACTTGCATGACTTTCGACTTCGACAAATCTTTCGCATCTAATAATAGTACTTACACTTTAGTATTTAAGTAGCTACGATTTCACTGTAAAACCTCAGCTTCGAGCTAAGGTTTACCACTACCAAATCTTACTTGTTACTCACTCGCTGAGAGCATCTAATTAGTTCGCGCCTCTCTCATCACCTCGGGTCATCCGTGGCATTGGCTTAGTGATTGTCCAAATGCGAGACAGCTTACCAATTGCCCGACTACGAGTCACGTGAGCGTTGGCCCTAACAGACTCAGCGAGCGGAGATGAGTTCCCGTCAGGAACAACAGGGATCGCAGCAACATTATAGGGGACAGTACTCACAGGAGACATGATGCGGGGAGGCTGAGCAACATCATCCTTGTCAGAGCGAGAGCGGGAAGGAGCCGTGTTGTTCGAATGCAGAAGCCGGGCAGGCAAAGGTTCATGCTCAAAGCCTACAACAGCGCGGTTGGAAAAAGGCGGCATCAGAGCAGTGCGGGATGAGGGTTGTGAATGTTGACGAGTTCAATCTGCTCAAGGTTTGAAGTTCAATGGTTCAAGAGCGAGGTATGGTTCAAGTTCGATGTTCGAGCGTGTAGCAAAGAGCGAGTTCGAGTTCAATGTTCGAGCGTGTAGCAAAGAGCGAGTTCGAGTTCGATGTTCGAGTGTGTAGCAAAGAGCGAGTTCAAGTTCGGTTAGCGCCCCGTTCGTCGTTCAAAAAAAAAGTGAAAGGCTGCTCTGCCTGGAGGCAGCCTCACTGAGAGAACTCACGAGACACATGGGAGAATGGGAACGGGGTATATTGGGGTAGACGACGCGTACGTATGGGTGAGTATGGGGGTCTGGGTGTAAAGTGGGGGAAAAAGGGGAGCGGAAGAAAACTACCGACCTACTACGTCTATATATATATCTATATATATAACTATGATCACGTGTCCCGAGCTATCCGATCCGGGCCTATATGTGAGCGGGCTCGCTGTAAGCTAGGCTTACACATTTGCGATTATTAAATGAGCGCGTCTTTTTGCAAGGCCCCTAGACCTGTACTAAATATCCTTTGGAACTTGGCTGGTCGACTAGGGGGCGTGTACGCCGATATAGACGGACATAGAGGGGTAAGCAGCGGCCCAGCGGGTCATCGATCATCACACAGACGATTCCCCGACAGAGTTGCCCCTAATTTATTTGGTTTTTATAACGCTTGAATCTGCCTGCATCCTATCTAAGCCTCTTCACTATGGGTGCTTATGATGACCCACTCGGGTACGTTCTCTTATCTTCGACCTAGCCTCTCTCTGACCTTCTCTCCCCCAAAAGATCCATTCTCATCGGGACATGGGTATCATCTTTGCTGTTCATGCTCATCATCCAAGAGACCATACGATATTACCGGTCATTCAAGAGAGATAGCCTGGTTCTCAAAACCTTCGTCGGCATCGCCATCACAATCGATGCAGTCTCGCTCATTGCTGACTATGCTGACGTGTATCTGGTTCGCCATTCTACGACGTTAACTATCAGATCGTTCTGACGCGTCCATACAGTACACAATCTCTCACTGGGGTAAGATAGTACTCTCACTTTGCTCGTCAGTCAGCTCACAATATCCAAGGCGACGAGGAATTCCTGAGGAATCAAGTGAGCCATTTAAATCATGTCTATCCATTTATCAAGTTGCTGATACGAGGAGACAGTATTGGCCCGTAACGCTGTATTTAGCCATTACGGCTGTTACTGCATTTCTAGTGCAATGTTTCCTAGTCAACCGATACTGGATATTGTCAGTTTACACCTGTCAGTATCCCATTTCCACTGTTCTTATCTGTCAGCAGGACGAGAAACATCATTGTGGCTTCTATCCTCGTACTCCTGGTTCTCGTGGCGGTAAGGAGTTGGTCTATCACCATGGAATATTAACCACTGATTCACATGCAAGTTCGGTGGCTCTATGTCAACTGCGATAATGCTGACAATTTATAACGCGTATGCTGACCGACACCACGCCAAGGTCCCTATAACGCTATGGCTCACCTCGACCGCAGTGACTGGTGCGAATCTCAACATCACCATCATGTCGTTTTTGACTGTCATTAAGATATCGCTATCGCCACTGTTCTCATATGGCAATTGTACAACATGAAAACGTCGTTCAAAGCTACTGAAAGGTTGGTTCGGATGTTTTACCTTTGGCCACTAAACTCACATTTGCTTTGAAAGTTTAATTCAACGTCTCATGCGATCGGCGATGCAAACTGGCTCCACAACATCAATCGTCGCGGTGTTGGTTCTTATCACATATCTTGTTAACAACGAGAGTAACAGTATGTATCTTTTTTGACTCGCCCTCGCAGTATGGCTCATGAGTTTGTAATAGTCGAGACCGGCTTTGCCTTCATTCTTGGCCGACTCTATATTCTGACTTTGTTGTACAACCTCAACGTTCGGAAAGTCTCCAAGAAACCCAACGCAGCCTCTTCAGATCGTGAATATCGTGTTGAAAGAGCCAACAATCCGACATTCACGTTTGACGGCATCCGTGAGTGTCAAATACCATCAGTAAGACTGAGTACTTAGCCCCCCCTCCCCCTTTTTTTTTTCTAGACGTTCAGCACACGGCTGTTGTCCACATGGACTCGATCGATGGAGGTTTACCCGTGCCGAGCATTTACAAGGCACAGGTAAAATTTCTCGCGTTAGCGGCTGCCACGAATCATGCCCTGACCCAACTACCTCTCTCAGGACCTGACGCGAACGGATGATGACAATAAGGACAAATCTGAAGGAGGATCTGATCGTGGATCTTACGCTGGACAGTCTGCCATCGATAAGGTGTAACATGTAAAGGTTCAAACAGATGCCAACTGCTGGCCTCTTGATCAGAATGAAAACTACTTCCGTTCTGCTGAGGCTCTGTCCCGGGAATGCACTTTAACTGTATCTATATTTTATCTATTCTCCGTTCCTAATTTATACTTGGTACTATTATCCAGGTTTATTCGAAATATGTGACTTTTTCCGATTGGCTTCGATGTGTCTTACAGCTCTCACGAATCGGTATAGTATCACTTCGAGGCAATTCCTAGATTCTATCGCATTCTCCACTAGATTGAGTCCGAAAACAGAGGCTTTCATCATGTGTGATGAGTACCTTGTAAATAGTGTATCTGTGCGCAACAAGATGCAAATCCTCTAGGATAAGCCAAAAAGCACTAAGATATCCTTTTCGGCTTATTTGAGGGCGGATCGGCCGCCGATAAGCAATTGGGTACTAGATGGCTTGACTTCCTTGAAATACGGGGCTGTCGGTACTTATATCGCACACAACCTCGAAAGTATAGGTAATGACAAAGGTACCGATACCGTCCGTCTGAGCCAAGCAGCGTATTAATATTGGGGTGAGCAACGGGGGAAATATTCAGTGGGAATCTCGATATACAAGGAATGAATTGTGCTCCCAATTACCTCTGTATCAGACGAGGATATCCAACGACGATATAAAATGGCCAAGCCATGGCGCGTGATGGGTTGACGAAGTCGCAGGAGAGCTGCAGCACGATATGTGATTACTCCGAATATCTTTGTCCTTCCCACGCATCGAGTTGGACAGGCCTGCCCTCATAATCACGTGATGGTACGCGTTTGAATTTCATACTCACTGTCAAACACGCTTCTCTCTCCTGGACCACCACCATCTTGGTTCGATATACGAGGAACATCGATGAATGATAACATCTATGACAACTACAACTACTCTCATGTCTGCGCCTTCATCCTCAAGCCTCTTTCTAACACCCCGGAAGAAGACTGCAACACAGATGGATATCCAGCCAGCAGCGTCTACGTCAACATTGGATGCTATTCATCATTGGTGTGTCATGCAAGAAAAAGCCGCAACGGTACTTTGTTTTGTGAGGGACATACATGCAATGACTCAGACCCTGGTCAAAGGTATGCTCTATGGTCTCATGAAATGCCCACTCATGAATTATTTAGATAGAAACATCTTCTGGATTGGCAAGGTACCATGCCGCAGAGTCAACTTTGTTGGAATGGTAGTTGGAATTCAGGATACCGGGAAACGGGTCAAAATAACTGGTAAGCTTACCGCAGACGCAGAGCATCTTTGCCTGACTTCGTTCGATGCAGTGGACGACGGAACAGCAGTCATTGATTGCGTTCCTTCATCGGTGGTGCCACCTACTCCTGCTTCCTTATTTTCGTCTTCGAAGTCAACTTCTCTTGCGGCGTCTAGCACTACCGTACGAATAGGCCATCTTGTTCGCGTTATCGGCAGAGTGGAGGAGCGGCATGATACCAAGGAAATTAGGTTCGATAGCGTAGGTGTGTCGGCCAGAAAGCCTCATATTCGTGCAAGAGGTCTCATACCTTTGTAGAACAGTGCAAATCCTTCAACGACGAACCGCATCACTGGCAGAAAGTTTCTTCATTGCATAAAACATACTATTCGTCACCAGAGCCTTTCGTCATTCCAAGCGCCACGAATCATACCCAGGATCAAGAGTTTTTCACATGCACATCCCAAGTCTCGATAAATGATGAACTTTTTTCGCCGGTTCAAGAGCCGCAGGCCCGATGTTCTTCTCAGAGTCCACAGGTATGCTTATAGAACTGTATTCTCCTTGTTACCTGTATTGACAATTGGTGCTCAGAAATTTGCACATCCCTCTCGCCTTCGTTCATCGCAATTGACCGATAACACCTTTCGACTGTACCTCAAGTATTACATGGAAAACCCCCCACATGCACCTTCTCAGGATATGTCAGATACAGATATTGAGCTTGATGCCACGCCTCGGCTCCGTAACCATCACTTGCGAATGTCATCAGATATGCGTGGATTCACACTCTCGTTTTTGCGTCGAGTTCCTGAACTGTCCAATATGGCCAAACTTGTTGTCCATGCAAATATCAAGAGGCTACGAAGACAAGAGAGAGAAGCTGCGAGAGCATCGTCCCAAATTCCCAGAAAATCCCAAAAACCCAGTAGGGAGTCTTTGGGTACAAAGAAGAAACAACTATTTATCAAAGCGCTTGTGGATCTTATGCAAGAAGGCAGTATCGTGCTATGGGATGGACCTAATCATCTTCTTTCTACCACTTCTCTACCCGGGCCTTGGAAGTCCACATCTACACAATATACACCCGCCAGCATCGATATCTCTTCCACGACGACAACGTCCACTTTCATGTCCATCCTGCAAGACGACGACGACGACCCTCTTTCTGATCCAGAACCACTGGAAGATTCGTATGTGCCGTTAACGCCTCAGTACACAGCCGACGTAGTGGAAAACGCGATGGTCAGAATGCATGCACTCCCACTAGAGCGCCGAAGGCCACTTTACCAGAGGAGAATAACCGAGTTTCTTCGAAGAACCGATGACCGTTGGAGGAATCTTGGGGATTGGGCTGTTCGAGACGCCCTGGAGCTTCTGCGGACCGAGATGAGAGTGAGGTTGACTGGTCCAAAAGGGCCCTGGGAGTTGTGTTTGTGATTGGATCTACCCTTTTTCGTTTATCCCTTTGGTACAGCCCCTCGGACTGAACCCAGGCAGGCAGTTCTTCCCTGCGAACAGCTGTATTTACTACGAACGTGCTTTGAAATTCATGGACTACGTTCCACATCTTCGAAGAGTCCTACAGGCTATTCTCCCGTTTGCGGACCGCGGAAATAACCGATGTAAAGAGGTGAATTTGCAACCAGAAGATGTACTTCGTCCATTGACCGGATATGAAACCCGTAAAGCCCGTGCGCGGAATTCTCAGGAACGAGAAGGCCATTGAAGGCTTCGGCTATCGGATACCCGAACCGACATTCACCTTTCTCCTCCATCAATGGAATTCTTTCCAGCCTTACATATATTGAGGAAACTCTGCCGTTCCAGCATACTCAGCTTCAGCAGCTCGATTATTTCACTGCTGTATACATCGAATTCCTAACGTGGGAAGTTGTAATATGGAAGGCTTCTTATCCTTTTTGTGCCTAGTGATGCTGTCACGCACACGGGACGAACGAGGATTCGAGCCATTGAGCTTCCAGCTCCCGCTCTTATCTTACAACGTACGAATACATCTATTAATCCAAAGCTCAGCTGTGTTATTACATCGAATTTTTAGTAGAATGGTCAAGAACAACGGTGATCAAGACAATCAAGTCCGATCCAGATTACAGGCGCTGAAGTACCCTTGCGGCCAACGATGAGTTCTACGGCTTGAAGCTCGCAATATTGAACGGCAGTACAGGAGTCGATGCAAACACATTGCATCCTTTCCTTTGCGCAGGAGAGGACTATCTAGCGAAAGCAAAACTCGCACACCTCCACTATACAGTGTCGACGGGAGATCTCTTGACTGCTTATGAAATTATTTTTCTCGAACCCAACGTCGATGTTCCTGATTTCGAAGGGTACACCACTACACCTTACTCTCCATATGTTACTCAACCATTCACTTGTGGATTCTCCCCCTCCGAAACTGCGCGCTACGTGTCGTCGCATCATCAAGATTATCCGTCTTCTACTCGAGCATCACGCAGATGTCAATCTCGTGCTGGAGGGACAGTGCTCTCTCACACACTCGTGCAAGATGCAACACTGGGAGCTGATAGAACTTTTTGCGAAATGGGGCGCGAACCCGGCGCCTCAAGAATGCTATGTTCCATCTGCTTCGTTTCTTCTAAAACCTGACTTGATTTCCCGATTCAATACTATCTTCGAACACTACGCTGCCAACCCCTTCGTCCGAGGGCCCTTGTCCTTGCTTTTCAGGTCTACCCTTCGCCGAATGTCACGCAAAAGAAGACAAGCCATACTCTCCCGACTTCATTTGTCCCTGCGATAACCAGAAGAGGTTTGGAGCCTGTTGCAGCAAGAGGAATATTTTCGCATACGAACAATGGAACGAGTCGCTTCAGCGTATTCAAGTCAGCTGGTATAGTCGTATTCCATCTGATCCCCTCGAACAGGCGCCGACCCATCCCATGCACAAAATTATCAAAAGGATGTAGAAAGTAGCGAACATGTCTGGAGATGGAACGACCGTTGATCAGCTCAGACAAGTTGGATGCCGCCAGAAGATAAATTCAGCACTTTTTCAGAAAGCGACCTGTATTGCTGAAGCATTCGAACACGTCGAAAATTTGGCACTCAACGGGAACTTTCCTGAGCTTATACTCGACCTGGTATTTTTGTATGCGTTAAAGAAGGCAGATTTCCGACCATGGTGAGTCTCTTGAACTCTCTGTTCCTGCTGATAACTTACGATCTTGACGGCTCGTTAGGCCTACTCAACGACGACAAAGTAAAGCATTCTGCTCAAAACGTCAAGCGGCCTGGAGCACGTTAGTGAACCAATACATCGAGATCTCAGGAGACAGTAGAGGAAAGCTCGATTTCGGGCGTGGAGCAAAATTAGATCTCTCCTTGGGGGCCTTCTACCGCGTCTGCGAGAAGAACGGCTGCGATATTATGGAAGGCGGCAGCGTACCTACACACAAGCTCTGCGGCGGGTGAAAAATTGTACGTGTTGCTTCTCATTTTCCGTGTTCATTTCGCTCAGCTGTCGTTAGACGGTCTACTGCAGCTCCACATGCCAGAGAGCCGCCTGGAAGATTCACAAGAGAGTATGCGGGAAACTAGGACAACGAGAGCAGGCGTTACCGGTAGGTATTTATATCTCCATACCATCTTCTGGCTTGAACGTTTGGATCAGTCACAGGAAAGTCTTGACCACTTTACATGGGAGAGATATGCAGAGAGGCCTGAATCCCAACATGCGGCGGTGAACATGCTTAGAGGAATCGTAGAGCCAATGGACGAATAAACTAGGCAAGACCTTTGGGATAACATCAAGCGCTTGGGAAGAAGTTTGTAGCGCAGTCCCGGATCTTAGGGAAACGACCCGCCTAAATTGCATGAAAAAATTGGTCAAAGGTATGTACCATTAGAGCGCATTAGGCAGACTCGAACCAGTCCCTCCCGCGACTTGATGACAGTCGATCAAATGTACCCTTGGTCACATTTCGATCGAGTATCATTGAGTTCCAAAGGGACTGGTTCGAGTCTACACATCAGGTAGAGCGACTCAATATGACCTTGGTGTCACCGCCAACACTTCCTGTCCTACGCTGCCACGCTCAAATGAAATGGCTACTCCGAGTCGGACTCCGCGTCGCTTGTCATGGTACCCAATTTTTGAGAAGCTCATCGGTACTAATAGGTATGTCGAACAGTTTCATTAGTCGAATAATAACGCGCACTTTCGCGGCTACAAGCTTGTCAGTCAAGATCCACGATCTGTCTGTAAATCCATACACACAGCGGTGTCTTTATGCCGGTCAAAACGGGCGTTAATGCTATTCATTATGACTGCTGACAGGAATTCGCGGGCGATATTATGTTCCGACAGATTGAATACTGTAGGGTCTCCCATTTTTCTCGGTCACTGATTGTCAGCTCTAGAGGCTTTCAAACAGCGCAAATCTCTAACCCGATCTCGTTTTGCGAACTCACAAAAAATTGAGTGACAATAACCAACAAAGAGACAGACGACGTCAACGACCGGCGCCGATGGTTGTCAGATATTCAAGTAAAAATGAAAAACAAAAAAATGGAAAAGCAAATGTGGCAATTTGAGAAGACTCACGACAGATGGCTCAGGATCGCATCTAGAGACGAGTGAAAGGTGTCTGGGCTCTGTAGTAACCATATCACCCAACTTCTGAGATCTCCAAACCCAACAAGCGGATTCGCATATTGCGGCAATTTCAAAACAGATCCACGTACGTGATAATAGAAGTGGAGGACGGATAGAGTAGGTTGGACCCTGTTGGACCATTCATATTGTTCGGATCAAATGCAACTGACTCTGTCCTGGGTACATATGTACATCCAGCGTAAGACTTCGATTCTAAAGTTACATTTTGACCGCTACCAGGAATAGTCAGACGTGTGCAGAATACGCAGCCGATATGTCTGCAGTCCCCATAGCGACATGGTACCCTGAACAATGACCACTGCTATATCAATAATCCAGAGGGAAAGCGACACGACAATCTGAATAGAAAAATGAACAACCAAAGAACATCGACGATAGGTTGACAAGATTACGATAAGACAACTAGATAAGACAAGCAGACGAGGGGGAGGAGTGATATCAGTATTACGATGGAAAATCTATATGCACGAAGTTGTCCCGAATTTTCTACTTAAACATCATTTAGTTCATTTCGGTATGTAGCTGGGATATCACTTTATGCGACCTTTCGTCAAGCCAGCCAGCCGTTTAAGACACCAAATGGATAACAAAATGCACCAAGAAGGATGCACACGTATGTTCGTCCACGTAAAGGCTTATAAGTCTTCCGAGATGCGCTTTAGTAATGAATAGCTGGGTATTATTATCACAATAGTCTCCCACAGCGATAGACAAGTCAGGTATCTCACAACTTCCGCACAGGTTACATACCGGAACCGCCACCTTCTATTATATCAGTCATACACTCGGTAGAGATTACCTGGAATATGCCCGAACGTTGCCACGCCCAATATCATGGCTTGCTATCCTAGAGTCGCGTGAACTGTCGGTGTGATTGTGGACCACTGACATACTACATCTTGTTGCATGGCTAAATGGTGGGTCTAAGAGCATCAAAAGTCAGTATTTTACATACGGAAGTTCAATAATCTTTACCAGGACTGCAAGTGTGTTCTATTCAAAGCAAATCAGTAACGTGGGATCAAAGTTCAGGCCAAAAAGGTCCCGCTGAGAGCGCTTTACGAGGGCATGCAGGGCATGGGGCATCTTGACTTTACGTTCGCCCGTTCTAGGAATAGACCGCGAGTAATCATTTTTTACAACAATCAAGAATTCCACAAGTTGACGAGTAAAAAAAGATGACTGTGCTTCCAACTGCCGCAGGAGCAAATAAGGTGGGCCTTCCTTTACAAGGTAACTGCGAAGGACCCTGAAAGCAAGGCGAAAATCAACGATATCGAATAAAGAATAGATGAGTCACTGAAGTGACCGGAAGATCGAGGTAAATCGACCAAAGGATACCCAACAGAAGTGCCTGTAGGGTGGCATGATACATCGAAGATGTCCATGGTATGCGCTATATTCGCGAAAAGTCCACGTAGTAAGGCTCCTGTAGTCTTTAGTGGGAACGGCCTTCTAAGAGAAGGTTAATACGAACATATTGGGGGAGGAAATGGTTGGCAGGTGAGATAATACGGTGAGAAGTTGCGTGTTTGAAGTTGCCAGCGGTACGTTTCCTCGGCATGAGGTTCAACGTAGAGGACATGGACGAAGATGCTTAGTGGCGTGAAACCTTCGACATCTGGAACATCAACGCTGGATAAGAGATAGAAAACCGCACGGGCATGAAATGTACTTCCTGGGCAGCGACCGGCTGAAGAAGAATAGACTTCTTGGAAGCATAGGTGAAAAGAAATACAGGATGCCGACCATGTTTACACCAACATTATACCCACCGCCAGAATACTGGATGTCAGCGCCATGACTATCGCTGCATGCATAATAACGATAGGTGACCCGGACCGAGGTGATTCGAAGACTCGCAGTAGCATTCACTCGAAAACATTCGGAAAGTAAAGATATTTTTGTTCTACGAGCTCTTGAGAGCCGAAGTAGTCCTGGGTCGTCATCGTGGTCAAGAGCAGAGGGATATGTCACAGCTGGTCACACTGTCTCGCGCTGCTTCGTCAAATACCAATACCTCGATGTCGCAAGCAGAGATATAACAATGCCGCATTGAAGCATTCAAGTTGTTGAGTACTCTCAAATACAATATTTCTCATTTATTTGACGATATTTCTCGCTTGTTTGTAGAATTCCGAGTGCCTATATCCTTTTGCGCTTGTCAGTCCCACATGACGATCGATTTCGTGCTTTTCAGCCATCCTTGGTAGCGAATCATGCGACTGGACAGTCCAATGATTGCCTAGAACGTTGATATCGCGACGCGAGGTGCTGCATAGCCGCGCGTGCGTATTTCAATGACGTTATCTTGGAGCTAATCCACAGGGCACTCACGTCGAGTAATTCCCATCGAGTCAGTGTGCTGATTCCAAGTCCTTGGGACAAGGAACCTGGAAATATTCTCTGTATATGCGGCTACCCCCGTTCATCGCAGAACAATCTTTTTTGCTTCGCGAAGTTGGAGAGCTCCAACATGTTGGAAATTTCCAAAAGGCGCGTATTCGGAGTAGCATCGACTGTGTCATGTTGCATGACTGAAGGTTACCTTGTCTGGAAGATCTGCTCATCATTAGAGCCCAATATCCATATTCAATCTCATCCCCACTGATGGCGCGCGCCACCTCAATATTCATCATTGATTGCACTGTTCTATTCTTCATTTTATTCTGCGCTAGCAGTGCATTTACTCATCAGAAATTCCATTGGCTTTCGAGAGGTCTGGACCTACGATGCATTGAGAATCCTTTCTCGAGGTATGGATGCTATTGCACTATCCATACTTGTTGTCTGAAACCTCAGTGCATGCGTTCCCCAGTGATGGTCCACGGCCGAAGCTGAGTGTGCAGAGTCGCTCAGCACCAATCACTTGGGAGCCTTAACTGATCCCGTACAATACGTTAGGTAACGTTCATACTTCTCGGGATCAAACTCTCGTTCATATGGTATTTTAGAGACTAAAGATACCAAGTTTTCGGTGAAATCTTCTTCACGAAAGCCCTTATGCTAGTATCACGCTGGTCCGCTTCTAAATAGCTTGATTGAACAAAAGATACGAGGCCACTCATGTGCCGAAACTCTGCCTCGATGCACGTCTTCCAAAAATCTTCTTGTCATCGGAAATTTGCATCGGCCAGTATCATCATCACCGTTACTTTGGGTACTCCAGGGTTTATGCAGCAGTGCAGGTACAAACAAAGATTAGGTTCTAATTTTACTCTGCCAATTAATAGAAGCGTCTCATGAAGGCCGGCCGACGAAATGAAAGGCACGATGCCTGAACGGGTGGCAGGAAACACAGAACATGCTCAATGGTCTCTCGATAGAACAATGATCGTGGGATTGATCGTACCGGTTCGAACTAACCGGATTGGCATTACTCTTGTCCCGTCCTGGCGGCAGGAACTGGTGAAGGAGGGCCTTAGAACCAATAGCGTCATCGAAATGATTATCAGGTGCGTTCCTGTCGTATTATCATCCTGACGTTTTAGGGTAACATCATATTAGATTGTAGCCGGCGTCAACCTCGTTCTCTAACAAGTCGTTAACGTCTCATCCTAGAGCCGTTCTTGACCTTAAATACTTGAGTGTTTCATTTCGGTCGCAAAACATCCGTGAAAGCTGTTTTCTTATGAGATAAAGGTGGACTAGAATGTTTTACAAGGGCGAGTACTTCTTCTCGTATAAGTGGAAATAGGAATGATAGGCATCTATCGCGCGTCCAGATTATTTACGAACACGATCCCGGCACCTGCTCATACTCAGAAATCGCGGCAACCTTAGCTGCCGAAGCCGAGGTTTTGTCGAAAGTGTACCCGAGCCACTCCTTGGCAAGCCTGCGAGCAAGCTCAATACCAACGACGCGCTGACCCATGCAAAGAACCTGCGCGTCGTTACTCAAGATAGCGCGCTCAACAGAGAAACTGTCGTGGGCAGTAACCGCGCGTATTCCTGGGACTTTGTTCGCTGAAATGGCGACCCCTTGCGAGAAGATAGTTCAGTCATCGCGTCAAATGATCCTAAACAGTAAACCTACCCAGTCCAGTTCCGCAGATCAGTAAACCGCGATCGGCTTCGCCTGCTGCAATCTTCTTTGCAGCGTTGACGGCGACATGCGGGTATGCAGTCTTCTCGTTCGAGTCGACGACCCCAACGTCGATGACCTCTGAGACACGCGGATCCTTTTGCAGGTCAGCCTTGAGCGTGTTCTTGTATTGAACACCAGCCTCCTATAGCGGAAGGTCAGGCCTCTGTGGGAGGTAAACGGGAGGGAGTGTACTCACATCACAGCCGACGACGACACGCAGTTGGTTTTGAGCCATTGTACAAGATACGAGGAGTGGGTTTGGGTTTCTGGGGGCGGTACCTCGTCAGTCGTGGTCTACTTAACGCTCATCGAGATTCCAGGGTCCTTTACGCGTGTTCTGCGGCTCCACGCGTCGCATAGAAAGAAGTCCTCATTTCCAACGTTTCTCCGGTTAATATTCACTTGGAAGGTCTCACACTATCTCATATCAGTTCTATTTTTTTTTTCAAATCCTGTGGAGTCCATTAAGGTTACTGCATGCCGACTGTCGTCTTATGTCGTCCTCCGCTTCTCGGTGTCCCGTTTGCACAGCAGTACAAGAATATCTGAGGTGTTACGATGGAGTCGTCCCATTAGGTTACGCTGTGATCGGTCTTTCGCCGTTCATACTGCTTAGACTCGTATAGCATCCTTTCATATCAGTTATCTTCTCTCAGGCTCTAAAGATATCTGTCTTTCGTGTCTCCACAATGCAAGCGCCACCTAAGACGACCTTCGATGCTCCATGCCAGTCGGACGAATCCGGTCTGCCCGCGCGTTCCTGTGGGCCTCGTTTCCGTTCGTGGAATTTCATCCCACTACGTCATAACCTTGGGTACATCCATCATTTCATATCTTTTCTCCTTGGCTATGATCTAGTTCTACTCACGGTCCTCAACAGTGCGAAAAGCCTACATCTCCTCCTGTTTTACACGGGGATTATGTCCAGAACGTCGCAATTGATGTGTCCTATCAGCACCCCAATTTTATTTCCATCAAACATCCATTCTTTTTCGAAATTGGGTAATCATCCCCAATCATCCCCGCCTTTCAAGGATGAATACCGCACCGCAAGGGGAAATAAGGAACAAAGAAAGATACAGATAGGGTGTGAGCTATTCCGGGATATTACACACATTTGGTAGGCAGGTCATGTTTGCGCTTCTTCGCGCATGTATTTTGCAACAATACCCTTTCAGCCCATTCTTTTGGGTCGGAGATACTCCTAGGTGGTATATAAGACCACTGAATTTGCTGACTACTCCACATCGCTCCAGCAGTCATGTCAGATCTCGACTTGAAAGCCATCCTCGACTTCACTGTCGCCCTTGCTTATGGCGCTGGAAAACTGATAATCGAAGGGTCCGAGGCCATCCTACACCCGGCATCTGTTGTTGACACCAAGAAGAACGCAGTTGACCTCGTCACTGAGTACGACGTCAAGGTCGAGGAACTCGTCAAAGAAAAACTCGGGGAGAAGTATCCCTCATTCCAATTGTACGTATAATTTTTACCGGAGCGTGTTTATTCGTGTACATTGACTTCCTTGACAGTATTGGTGAGGAATCTTATGCGGCGGGTGCTCGACCAGAATGGACCGACGAACCGACGTGGTGTGTTGACCCCATTGGTTAGTATACAGACGTTCAGGTTGCTTTCTTCGGGCTAACGCGTTTTCCTTAGATGGAACAACCAATTTCGTGCATGGTTTCCCTATGGTTGCTCTCTCCATCGCTCTACTGGTAGAACGCCGCTCAGTTCTGGGCATCATATATAACCCCTTCCTCGAAACTATGGTACATTGTTCGAATTTTGGTATTAGTTGTCTTCTTACATGCATCTCAGTATACGGGCATCAAAGGAGGAGGTTCGTACGTCACTAAGGGAGGTCCTGAGGGTGTTCGCCGAAAGTTACCCTTTGCGAACCCTCCTCAGCCCCTTCCCTCGCTAAGCAAAGCACAGCTAGGTTAGATTCTATTAGTCCTCTATCAGCGCTTGTGCCTGACGCAGGTACCTCATAGCTGTTGAATGGGGCTTCGATCGTCGTATTCCACCTTTGGCTGCTCGTGCCGAGAGCTTCCACCGGTTGGTGAGCGACGCCGCTAATGGAATCCACAAGGCCCGCATGGCACACTCCTTGCGGTCTCTGGGTACCTCAGCTATGAACTTTGTATACGTTGCACAAGGTGCTTTCGACATGTATTGGTAAGTAATTGCCACTTGCATGGGGTGTATTGATGCGACTGTTCCTAGGGAAATCGGGCCCTGGCCCTGGGATGTTGCCGCAGGAGTAATTATTGCACAAGAAGCAGGCGGGTTGGTCACAGGTTCCCATGAGATCTTTGACTCAAGCAAAGACACTATCACTTTTGGCGAGGTTGGCGAGGAAATCCTGACTTCGAGGAAATATCTCGTCATTCGTCCGATTGGTGATTCTGAGGTATGCTCCTGTGCCATCCTTGCGCTTGACATGTCATTTATGTCTCTCTGTAGAACGAGACAGGTCGAGAAACTCAGAAGCGAATCATCTCCGAGTTCTATGAGACCGTCATTGACTACGACACGGTTTAGGTGTCGGTTCATGAGGCCAGCCCAGTGGCCACGTTAGTTGCATATGTAGGACCCGGTGTTCATGTAGACTTGTTCATGTACCCATTGAAATCTGTATTCTATCCATTCAATCGTCAACCAAACTTAGTTGTCAGTACCTGACATTGATGATTAAGTCTCCAAGTTCGGCTTTTACACAACGAGGATGGTTGCATGCGCCTGTCTGGCAGGCTCTTGCGGTAATCTAGAATTCCGAGGACCTACCTGAACACCAGAACCTGCGGCCTTAATATTCTACTAACCCACGCTTATGATCATCTGCAATAGTGGGTGATGAACTGCTATATTGAGGGGAAGATCAATGCTACCTCCGTCGCCTACAGTCGCCTGTTTGGTACATGACGCCACACGAGGACAGGAACATACAACAAGAAGCAATGTCAGGTTCCGGATCTGAATCAATGCCTGAGAAGTCTGGAGAAAAGACAAGTAGAGGGTTGTCGGTCTGTGTCGAATAGAGTGGTCTCTACGAATCGACTGTGCGATAACGGATTAGAGCTCTCTCACGGACGTGAAGTCGAGTTGGAGAGGCTGTCGTCACGTCAAGCTGAGAAATAATAGAGCTAAACAGTCTGAGAGCATCATGACCTAACTTTTGTACGATTGGTCAGCCTGTTGTCGAATGTAGTGGTCTCCACGAATCGCCTGTGTGTGGTAATGGATTGGAGCGCTCTCACGTTGTACCGGACTTGAGGTCGAGTTGCGACTTCCGTGAAGAGCGTCATAGTGAGCTGGGAAATATTACAGCTAAGCGACCTGAGGGGATTATGCCCTAGCTTTCGTATGATTTGGTTCTCGATACGCTGTTCGCCGTCTGCGACGAGTGCGGCAGTCGAGGTACTGGTAGCTTGAGTATAATCGTCGATCATCATCAAGTTCCCATCGCATTCAGAATGGAAAAGAACTGAGCATTAACCACAAGGTACCGCGCTGGGTACAGAGCGCACGTCCGTGGGTACTAGTCGTATGTTTTGGGGAGATCTACAACAGGTGTCGCAAGTAACTTTAGGTCAAGTATGACCAAGTCGGTGAGAAAGGAAGGCCGTGGGTGGGGGTACTCGCAGTCGCCATAAAGGTCTCTCTGCTGGGAGAGATGCCACCGAGTCGCTGTCTGCCAGAAGTAGAACCTATCCCTACGGAGCTTACGTCGCCGAGTCTTCTTGCTGAAGGTGAAATTGAAAGATGCAGCACAGTTGAACCAGCCTTCTACGTGAATCGAATCGTTCCCGCGGCGCAGGACATCAGAAAACACAACTAACCACAGAAGGTTTGGACCGGCCATCCAGCTTCGGAGCCACCGTTGCAAATGGTTCGTACACATCGTCCTCGGTGTGCCTTTGAGATCGTGACCGGTCTGCAACCTTCACAGATTGATTCTGCTCAAAAATCCGATTCCCGGGCGAGAGAAAACTTAACCCTCATTTACTGAGTTCACCTCATGCAACCGCCTATACTCGCGGTGGAGCCTTTGAGTAAATAGGTGCACCTGCGGAAAATAATAATAGGTATTAATCGGAATTATTTACACAATAATGCCTGTGGACTAGGCGATGCGTACCACGGCTCCGACCGCAACACAAATTGCGCTCTCGGCTGGTCTGAAGATGGGGATGGTGGGTAAAAAAAAATCATTTACGTCAAAAAAAACCCACATTTACCGACGACCGGCGGCCCCAGCCTGTGAAACCACGTACCAAACCAGTGTGACTTACGAGACAAGATCGATACATAGTAGTTTGCTCCAGTGGATCCCGATCTGAGTAGTGAAGCGAAAATCATATGGGCTATATTTGGTGTTTCTGATCCCTGACAAGGACGCGATTTGTGGCATTTGGTGGACAGAAAATCAGAGCCACAATGGGAATCCTTGAATTTCGGAACGGACCAGTAAACGGTCCCGCCTAATTAACGGCGAGCTATGTGCGGCCCAAAGGGTGACATGTTTGAATATGAAATTATGCGACTGCAAGTTGTCGGTGTGACAGAGAACGCCACGAATTCTGGCCGGAGAACAATCATTAAAATATACAGTACACATATGTACATACCGCCAGCCGGAGAGCAACCGTCATGTCCGTGTCAATTATGAGATAAACACTTTCCGTAGGGCGCTAAATTCACAAGTTGTGCCGCTCCGAGGGCATGTCACAATGCCATTATTTCTTGCGGCCATATCTTCCAGAGCCTGTCAAGGTGCGAGTTCCGTCAATATGTCTTCTGGACCAGAAGATGAAGAAGAAATGGTACGTACCTCCCGCGAATAGACATGCCCATCCGGAAAGGCCATTGGCCCGTTGTCCTCATCCATTATCTTCCCACTGATCCGACAGACGATCACTGAATTTGCATGATGACTCATTGGGACATCCTTTGCGAGGCATCCAAGCCCTAAGCCTTCTCTGGCGTCACCAGAGCGATCTCGCCCGCCCCAGCCTACGTCACATACAGGACAGTCGACGTTATGCGTGTCGTGGTTGCTGCATGCAGGAAGCTTGAGGGCAGCAAGACCAGCGTAGAGGGCTAGATATAGTATAGGTTCTGTCGGGAAAGCATTGAGGGCGTAAACGCTGGAACGAAAAGACGTAGTGAGTGTCGTCCAACGTGACAGATCATACAGTCGCTAGAACGAGACACATCTTAGAACCATTGGAAGAATGAAAATACTGGTCCATGTACCTTGTAGACACCGCAGGTTGTCCCCGGTCCGAAAGCTAAGAGGCAGGCGGCTTGCTGAATGGCCGGCATGTGCGTCTCCTGCCATGCTGTCATATACCGCTGCATGTACGCAATAGCATCCTGCTTCTCTCCTCTTCTACACATCTCAATATACTCTTGCAGTCGCAGCTCAAACTCGAGCGTGTTCTTCATTTTCCTTAATGCTGCCTTGTTTTCGCTACACCAAGCCAAGGCCTCGGTACATCTATGCTCTGAGAGGGCGGACTCGATGCGATGCATATCCATGAACAGATCTATATCCACCAGCGTCTCGATGCCCCTTGACTGCGCTATTGAGCGAGCAGTCAATGGCTTCCCTGTACGCAGAGCCCAGTCGACAAGCCAACGGTCAAGCTGGGTAGAAGTTGACGTTGACGGGTCAGAAAGATGCTGAAGGCGTTCCCGGATAACATCGAGGGTAGGTTGACCAGAAGTGGTGTGCAAATCTGAGAGCTGCACGGCGATGAGTACAAAGTTCCAAGTCGAACACGAAGCCAGCGTACCTTTCGCTTGAGTCCTTCTACCCTCGCAATCATGGCATCTATCTCCTCTGTGCCTATCGCCGAGCCAGTTGCAGTTCGCTTGATGAGCTCGCCAAAATCCCTTTCGAAGTGCTTTTGGGACGTCCGAAATACGCGGCGATAATTCTCATACGGCACCTGAATGGAAGAATCAGGCTTTATTCCTGCTGGACAGCGATATATAATCGTACACGCGTGAATGGCTGTTCTATGTCCGTCATTACGATGGGTCGCAGATGGGATTAGGATGGAAGGAGGATATGATCAGCAAAGTCCCACGGTGCGCCACACTAAACATCCCCTTTGAAAGAATTGTTTTTCTCCATCTTTGATGAATTCCTGGCGTAAATAAAAGAGCTGGGTAGATCATTGAGTCTGTTGAACGCCCTAGTGATACCTTTTTGTCGAAGACTTGTCTGCGTAAGTTGTCAACGTTCCACACTCGAACTCAAACTTGAATCTTGATTCTTGAAGCTAACCTTTCCAGCACATAACCTCCCGAACTAAGAACAAAAAATATAGCAATTATTCGTCGATCACCATAAGCTCCATAGCTAATTTGAACGACTGACCTCACCATTCCTTGGTTACGAGTGGCGCGCTCTACCACTGAGCCAAAAGAGCAATATTGTTGTGGGAGACTTTCTTCTTACAGTCCCTACCACACACTCAACGGGCCCTTTGTCTCTTCTGAATTCGCTTTCTCTACTCCCGCTGGACGTCATTGGACTAGTGTTGTGTGCACTACCATCCGAGAGGCACACTACACGCGACACTTACAATAGTAGGAACACAGGTCTTCGCAGATCGTAGGCGTAGATCTCGTGGTATTTTTACTTGTCGCTCAATTCGCTCTCTGTTTCGCTCCCTCTCCCTCGCTATTATTGCCTTTTTTTCACAAGGCACAACAGATCTACGTTCACACGTTGGTTCAATCGTTTTTCTATCAGGCTCCGAGCTATCAACTCCTGGTTCAAGAACATGTAACAAACGTGGGATCCTTCGTCACTTCCGTAATCGAGTCTATTGTGCGGTACCGCGGTTGTTGGTGGGAACCTCGGCAAGTGCCTTCGGTGCTTTTCGTGTTTCTCCGATTCTTTGTATTGCTCTAGGACATGTTCTCTTTTCTTTTCTGTTAGCCCCATCTTATGCACAACGTCCGGCGATAATGATACGTTCTATCGGCGAGGTTTAGTCAATGGATGTACGTATCGTGAACTACACGAGGCGGGCCCCTCATAGGCGCAGGTGTAACGTACGGATCCCGTTGGCTACCACGAGACGCGCCGGTGCACGTCGCACCTAAATAACGAGGCGATATTATTCGGTACACGAGAGGTATACGAGAGACCAGGGGGCGCATCTCAAACTCAAGGCGTGTAGGATAAGTATCGGACGTGAAAAATTGTCATTCAATCGGGTGACGACAGCGTCGAGGGTCTAGGGTACAATTCTAAATTCCGATGGCGTCACTGCAGGGTTGAAAAGGCCTGAAGGTACCGTACGCGGCAGGACGCCTATTTGCAGGACATATAACCATCCTCCCACCCCCTTAATTAAATGCCGTTAAACCAGGAACTTGCTCCAACATCATGGGGCTGGCCGGTTGCTGGGCCCCTTGCATTTCAATCATTCAAAACGGTACCGAAATTCCATAAGTTCTTGTGAGTTCAGCGCTTACTGTTACCCCACCCTGATCTGTAATACATAGACGCGCCGTGTGTTCTGCCAGGAAGTCAATTGTGATGTTAGGCATGCTACCCATGGCAACGCGTGGCTGGATTTCTCGTTCCCAGATTCCCACCATGTCGTTTGACTGAATGGTTGGGAACGGTCACGACTCGCACTCTGTGTAGAATATTCATTACCCAAGTACTTGGCGAGTAAACTCAGCAAGATCACCATCGATCACAGATCATCCACGTGGAGTGATCCGACCCTTCAATCCTCAGAGTACCTCTGGATTCACGGTCAACTGAGATGGGCTACCCGGAGAAAGTTTACCGCTATCGATAAAGTTCCGAGGATTTCTGTGTAATGCTCCCGCGAAAATGTTGGATCTTGAATCTTACTATGGCCCCGCAACCAATTGCCGTTCCGTGGTCTGAAATGCAAGCATTCAATTCATGACAAATGTTTTTCATCATCGACAAGCTATATCATAAGGCAGTTATATTATGCATAACTTACTACGTTTTCAAGGAATACTTGGATCGCGTGGAATGATGAAAATTCCATTTTACAGATTGTTGTCTGAGTCACGAGCAATGTTCAAGCTATCACGCGTCGGCTTCACTCCACCGTTGTTGCGCAAATACTATATAGTGGAGCTGTTACAGATTGCTTCGAAGGTGACTGGGATTTTATCGAGTATGTATCTGTTGCAAATTGAATTTTGATTGAACTGTCACTTGCGCGGAAACAAATTTTATATCTCCCGTTCGAGAGAATTCCAAAGTTCGTCAGAGCTCACCTACAGTCACGATCGATAAAACTTTCAAATTCCACAGGTATACAAGCAATAGCAGTACCAGCTGCGCCAAGTAAGTGCTCGTCCGATAAATACGGCTTTGCTTTGTAAACACTTTTCACTGTACATTGGACTTGTCACGCTGCATTTTATAAGATTCTGAGCCGAATTAACACGAGACGACACGTCTTGTACAGCAAAGACAAGGGAAACGGCGTACTTTGAATTTATTTCTCGATAACCCTGGATCAACCCTCAGGCTGGGGTTAGGCTGCGGCACAGCGTCCCAAATTTGGGGCAGTCGATCATGGACACGTGGCATTTCTGTCCTTTTCGTTTTTTTTACCCCATCGGCTGCGACGCAGATTCCGTTGCCATTCCCCGTCGGCTCTATACCCGGAAATTTAGGTTGGCAATTTTCTCTCTTATTAACAGGGACCACGATACCCCCGACGTTGGCATTTGGCATTTTCCGACTACGACCCGGTTTCCCCCCATCTCAGATCTTCAGTGTTCACGGGGGCAGATACATTTACTATGGCCGTAAGACGAAGGCTGTCTGAGGCGACAGCGCTGGTTCCAGACCTTCACGTTGGAGTGCCAAATCTCTCCAAAACGCTCCATATCCACGAGGTTCCTGTCTGGATGAGAGATAACGAGTATATCGTCTCTGGGTATCGAAGGTACGATGCGACCATGGCGCTTATCTCTTTGTTTCCGGGACTGAGTTTGAAACGCAAATAGAGCCCAAAATCACTGGCGGGGATGCTTCCATTCTGTCTTTGGGTGTGAGTCCCGTTGGTCGACAAACTTTTTGAGTTGAAATCAGCTCATTGTTGCCAATCCCCATTCTCTTCTCCGCCCGTCTTCCATACTGTACAGATTTGCACAACGAAACTGGTAAGTATGTTACCTGCCAGGCTAAAGTGTGCGGCCACTCAACATCCCCGCTAGTCAATATCCACAGCCATCTCTGGGGCGCGGCCTTGTTCCTTTATTTTCTTATTACATTTCACCCCAGCTACCTAGAACCGTACCCGAAAACGACGTGGATTGACTTATTCGTTTTCGTGACATTCTTGTCTTCGGCGGTGTTCTGTCTAGGTGCAAGTGCCTTCTTTCACACATCCATCTGCCATTCCAAAGAGGTGCAGCACCTCTGATTTCTTTCCGGTTTGGGTCAACTTCACACCTCGTTCGGTATAGGTAGCATCGCGTTGTGTAGCATTCGACTATTCGGGGATCGTTGTACTCATCTTAGGATCCTTTTACCCATCTATATATTACGGCTTGTTCTGCAGTCCCTATGCCCAAGTGACGTACATTTCGCTGCTCACAGCTGCCGGTCTCGGTCAGTGGGATACTCCATATTTTCTCAAGCTATGAAGGCTAATATTCGCCGCCCATTCCAGGCGCGGCGTACGTTGTTCTCCAACCTGAATATGCTCGTGCCACACATCGCGGTCTGCGAACGAGCGTATTCATCGGTTTAGGACTAACTGGGATTATTCCCGTGTGTCACGCATTGGTTACCCATGGCTTCCTGAAGCTTTTCTCAGATATGGGCTTAAATTGGCTTTTGTTTTCGGGCGGATTATACATCGCGGGGGGCTTACTTTAGTACGGTTCCGTCTTCTGATTGTCAAGATAGGCAGACTGACAAGTTTCCTCTTCAGTGCAAATCGTATCCCAGAAAGGTTCTCGCCAGGGATGTTCGACTACTTCTTTTCTTCGCACCAAATATTCCATGTATGCGTTGTGATAGCCGCCCTGGCACATTTTGCTAGTATTTCCACGGCTCTGGATTTCTGGCACACTGAACAAGTGTCGTGTCAGCTGTAGATGGATGCTGTCGTTAATGCTATTGTCCTGTCATACCTCAGTGCCTTCTTTTGTCGTGGCGGTCGCGAAGTCTCCATCAAAAGAGACATCTCTATGTCTGATCCAGTCATATCCTGTTAGTCAACGGCGCCATGTTCCGAACGACGCTTCGCACCCCCGTTATCTACTTGTGCTGGAATGTGTAATCTGTACCCAGTTTTCTGGCTGGCTATCATACGGACGACTGTCATCCGGTGGATCATATGTCCCTGCTTGCAATGATTTTTGAATACATACTACATACTTATCATTCCGAGGAATAGTCGTCCTTTGTGAATATCTAATTTTGGGAGGATTAGGACACTAGCAAGATGTCATTGGATATATAATTTGGGGACGTGAGACTCTTCGGAAGCGCATGCATATGCTCATCAGGGCATCATTCGGGGTTCTTTGCCTGGGCGCGGCCTGTTGTCATGTGCACTTGAACGTATAAAGCCTTTAAAACTTGGCTTTGACTTTCGAACTTTGAAGGGATCGTGGCGGCGGATGATTTGATACTGCCATTTTTGGTTTTAGACGGACTGTCCCGATCTGGGCCGATCATGAATGTACCTTCAACTTGCACCCTCTCATCTCGCTCTCCAGCTGAAGAAATGCAAATGATCCTATCATTTGTCTTTTTTCTGATTTCTCGGTCGATTCACATATCAGACAGGGACCTTCCGGACACTTTACGGCGGCGACGAGTTCTATCTATACTCTTCTGAGTAACGCGTACAACAGAAAACATTTACAGACGCCAAATCCGCAGTCCGTAATTGGTCTAGCTAAGGGAATCACGGTGTCATACCAGCGTATTCCAGCCGAGAAATGGACTCCGATCACAGGCAGTGTAAGCTCGTGAATCCGGCGACGTACCAGGTTGACAAACTATCGATGGGCTTGAAACGTGTTCGTGGGGAGAGGCCTTTCAAGGCACGACCCTTCCGTACCGGGGAATCGAACCGCCAAGAACAGTAGGACATGAGGGGGCCATCTCGGAACCGACCTCAGAATCCACGATCCCAGTTTGTTGGTCCATGACTACATATTCATTTCACTTACTTGTAACCCAAATAAAGGTACGCTGCTGTGGCACGATCTCCGAGTGTTTGTAAAATAGTTCTATTCATTTCCGGCTACCGATCTCACGACAGTCCATAGACTGGCTCCGTGTTTGGGTTGATGCTCCCTTTGTGAACCATAACAGCGTACCTCGTCACGGTTGCGCGCCGAGAATTATTGATTGGACATATTTTCGTGTCATCCGCGGGTCGGGTCCAGCCATCACCATGCTAGCTCTCTGGCTATATAATGTCACCTGTGCCGTGAGTTAACGCACTTCATCCTAAAGTTCTTCCTCCCTCCTGGTTAACCTTTCCACCTTCTTTTCCCTTCGACTCGCCTACACGAGCATGCCGTACTCCGTTGGCCTCCAGGCCGTTGGCGCTGCTTTCATATCCGCAGGCTTCGCGACCCAGTTTACCACATCCGTCATTATATTCCTTCTTATCGTCTTCGTCACTTCTTCTCTTCATGATGACGCGCTCAAGGAAGACTCGCCTGCATCACTCCCGGGGCACCCACTCTTTGCGATAATACCTTTCTTTCGACGACGATTTGACTTTCTCAATTGGGGATTCCACGCAACCGGACAAGCCATTTTCCAATTCAAACTGTTGCGAGTGCGTTCTCGCGTTTACCTCGTTCTATGACACACTCTGATTTCAACTCTATCATTTGCTAACTGCTTACAGAATACAGTTATTATTGTATCAGGGGAATCAGCTCGTCAGGAGTTTTTTACAGCAAAACATTTCGACCTGACGGAAGGGTTCAAGATCCTGTCTGGGGCCGTGAGTGTTCCGTATGCCTGCCTTGTTTTAGGCGTCGTTACTGACCGCGTTTTCACCGCAGATACCCATGGTCAGAGGAGTGACATCTGACTTACAGACTAGAAGGGTTGCCCTGATTCATAAAAGACTCGCCGCTATCCAGCGCAACGAGCCCCTGAGCCAACGTATGTACTTTGCGCGTTATCAAATCGCACACTATTTGACGACTCACATAATTACTCATGACAGTGATTCCATTGTTGCTGGAAGATTCTCGGCGAATGCTTGAGGGCTGGGGAGATTCCGGAGTGCTCGATCCTTTCGAAAAAATCTATGAGGTACGTGTTCCCGTCTCTAACGTAGTTTTGTCGGCGTTTCCCATTAAAACTTTGCCAATAGCTCACGTTCCAAACGACTGTTCGAAGCCTGTCGTGCACAGAAATATCGGATGATGCGATCTTGGTATCACGTCTAAAGAACTTGTATGACAAGCTTGATACTGGAACGACACCGGCCACCGTATTGATCCCATGGGTCCCTACACCATCAATGGTGCGAAAGTTGTGGGCGACAAAGGAGATCTATGATATTATCGTCGCTGCCATCAAGGCTCGTGAAGAGAGCGGCGTGCAAAGGGACGACGCCCTGCAGATGCTCCTGGATTTTAAGGACGAGAAGCTTGTTGTAGTTGGCGTGAGTAACCTTTACTTCTTGTCCATCAAGTTACGGCTGCTGACGGACCCTTGGTTCAGTTCATCATGGGGCTGTTGATCGCCGGCGCCCGAGCCACTGGCACGACAGGCAAGCTGATCTTCCAATTGGAGTTTTCGAAAAAGTGATCTAATATTAGTCTTCTTTTTCAAACAGCGTGTTGGCTACTCACATATCTCGGAGGCCATCAGGAATGGCGGGCAAAAGCATATGACGAAATCCAATCATTATTGGCGGCTCGCCCTGCGCCAGAGGACTGCGCTTCCCTATCGAAACGCCTCGCCACAATCCCTCTGGAGACTTGGGAATCTTCGACACCTGTACTTGATTCCATCATTCGGGAGACACTTCGAGTCGCTCAGCCGCATACAGCTATGCGGAGAAATCTGGGTCCCGACACATATATTAACGGCAAGCTGATCCCGTCTGGGGCGTATGTGGTGTATCCCTTTAGCGATATCCACCTCGATGCTGGGCTCTATCCGGATCCGTGGAAATTCGACCCCGCAAGGGAGGAGACCAAAGTGCCTTACGGATATGTCGGTTGGGGTGGAGGTGGGTAACCTGGCGTTGTTTCTTGACTTGGACTAATTACTGATTGATCTTTGTTAGGCAAAACTACCTGTCTAGGGACTCGCCTTGCAAAGGTGGAATTGAAGCTGATAACGGCGATGCTCCTACTTGGCTTCAATCACGACGTCGTTGACGACAGGGGAGTCGTTGCGGATCCTCTCCCAACTCCCAACTGGAACGACATTCTTCTATGTCGTCCACCAAAAGGAACGTGCAATCTGAGGTACTCCCGCACGGCCACTCCTCTATAGGATTCCATGGACAACTTCTCATGCAATATCTTTATTCTTGTTTTTACGTCTTGTCTGTGCAGCATAGTCACGTTCATTTCTTTTATAAAGGTAAAACTAAATTATCCCTACATAGCACGCATGCGTTCTTAAACTACTTACCTTCGTACCATATACTTTACACACCGCTTATCGCTAGTAGAATGTGGTTAGACATCTTTATTGTTCGACGGGCAATGTCGCTTGTACACATCTAGTATGCAATTCAATTCTTGAACGGACATGGCCGCTGAGTGTTAACCAAGCAAGGGGGTTTGTTCATCTGACAACGGGGACGCATGGATATGAGCTTCTGGATTACCGGCTACCGCTGGAGCGCAAGATAAGTGGGCTTCGCTGAGAGCTTAAGCTCTATGACCCCATGTGTTGACCGGCGTCTATGAAGCCCCTACCCGCCCTGGCCACGATAAGAGCCAAGTGGAGAAAAGGGAGGGGACGTGGTCTTCTTCGCCTCACAAGACTCGGAAGGGATAACGGGTTCCGCGAGTTCGTGGTGCGCTTTGCACTGGCTTCCGTTATATTTGCTCAACTGTTGTCGGCTGTAGCGACGTCATGCACTAGTGCGACTTTTACTTGGCAGAGAGTAGTTCCCAACAGCAGCGACTGCCGAGGAACGGGATAGGCCGAGCATGAGGTGGCGCTAACGTGCCTAGCCAGTGTAAAAGCCGTAAGGAAATCACAGCAGAGCCTTAAATAGTGGAACAGTTAACTGGGAAAGATAGATGGGCATTATTAACGCAATGAGACAGGCGGCTTGAAACGAGTCTGATAGTGAAATGAAGGAGATGTATGACGTCTCCGGAAATAAACGAGCTTCGAGGTGCTAGCAAGCCTATTCTGCGACGGTGCCGCAGCCTCCTGGTTCGAAGGGTCAGTTTGGCGGTTGGCAAGTGGAAATGAAAGGTTACCAACGAGAGCGGTGTCCGATTTGAAAGGCAATGAATGCGAACGTAAGGACGCGCCCTAGTCGAAGGTGAATCTGTCCTTCGAATTAACACCAACCGCGTCTCCAATCTGATCGGAGCGGGCCGGTGCGAGATGAGAATCGCCCATATTCTTCTCTCTCCAGAGCTTCTCAGCCTCGAGTCTCTCCCTCAGCCGGCTCAGTCGAACAAACTCGGCCGTCCCTTGCCGCTCTTTCGCCCTCATCTCGATTCGCCGTTCTCTGCTAGGCTCCCATCGCCCCTTCAGGATCCGTCGCACCGCGTCAGGGCTTATTTTGAATTTATCTGCGAGCACCTTGGTGCTGAACTTGGCCGGGTCGAACTGGTGTAGCTCGCGAAGGCCATCCATCGCTTCTCGTGATATCTTTCGTGGCGGATTCCAGCCCTCTGGGAACCGTTGCTTCATCGTCTTTCGGTGGCGAGCATACTCTTCAGGCGTCGGAGCTTTTGACGGTTTGCGACGGTGGATGGGGGGCGTCGATGCTCGAACCCGGTTCACTACATCATTGTCTTCCGTGAGATCCACTTTCACGGGCGAATCGTCGTCTAGGATAGATTTGTGTGCCGGAGATCCAAATATACCCCATTTTTGCAGAGATGAGGGTGAGAGCGCAGAACTGGCGTAATACCTTGCTAAAAAACGTTTGGGAATCAACGAGGTCATGGTGCGGAAGCAAAGAAGATTTTTTGCTGCAAGACGCCGGCAACTTAGGCCGGCGGGCATTGCCTCTTTGGGCTTTTCCGGTTGCAAGCTTTTGCTTCGCGAAAAGATAGGTGGGCTCCCTCATGTTATCTCTCGGTTCCGTCGTTCATCATGGGATCATTACTGGTTCAAATTGTTCAAATTGGCTCGCCAGGTTAAACATTGCGATGCCCTAAGCCCATTCACATAACTATTCTATTGGTTGCTAATCTAGTCCGTCTTTCTGGGTGCAGATTGCTATGTTCCTAACGGAGCTACTGGATATTCATCTTGACGGTCCTTAATAGTTTATCCACTCCTCATGTACCGGTACCGCAACAGGGACCGGGTTCTGTGAGTACACAGTGACCGCTTCCCAGGAACGTACGCATTCAGTGTCGACCCTGGACACATATATCGTCATCCCACTGGGCGCGCGACGGATTCAAGCACACGACACCAAGTTGAACAATGCGCAAATATATTTATCTCGGCTCGCTTGATGAAAGATGCGGAACTTACGCGAAAACTTGCAGTGAAACTTGGAGATGATACTTACCCTCATTCTAGTCAGTTACAGCTTTGAACTTGTGACTCACCATCGTTAGACTAATGCCCTTGTGCCTATCATGATGAGTCCCGAAGCGGTCCGAGTCATCTAACACATCCATGTTCACCCGTAGTTAGTATCTATGACTCACAATTTCCTGCGCAATACTACGGTCTGCGATCCGGGTGTTTATAAACTGGATACGTGATATATTTTATATTCTACAATGGATTCTTTACCTCCAGCCTATTCTCTTGATCCATCCGACGGTGAATCGCGTATTGATCTCACCCCGGCGCGTTCTACGGACAACCGTTTTACCGGCACCTTCCTTAAAAAAGAGGGAAATTTATCCGTTGTATTAACAGAACAACAAGACGGTTGCAGTTTACCCTCTTACGGAAGGAAGGGAGTAGTCAACGGCGCCATTTTCTTCGAAAGACGCGACTTGGTTACTTCCGTCCAAGCCAAGGTCGTCACGGTCATTTTTTTAATGTATATGTTGGTTCTGACGACTCAGTTCGGTAGCTGGAGGGTCGAATGGACTTTGGGAATCACGAACATGGATCTCAGGTCGTGATTTTCCTAGACGAAACTCGTACCCTGTGGTCTGTTGACTCGGCCAGTCCGATGGCATGCCCCAGTTCCGTACCCTTCTCTCTGACGATCCCATCTGAATTTCAGAGGGGTAATGAGAGATATGAACTACCACCTTCGTTCACCGCCTCGTTCCCGGAACTTAGAGTGTCAATCGGGTATTCCCTAACTGTCCGTGTCGTCGAGAACCATTACACACTTGTCGGGTTCTTCAGAGGATCTCCAAGGTATGCGAAACATGTTAAATGCAATGCGCGTGTCTTCTTCTTCCCTAATAAAGCCTGCGTGTCGTATTCAACTACCGGCCTCGAACGCGCCCAGCCCAACCAATACTCTCCAATCCCGCTTTTCTCTCGTCCATCAAGACGTCACCAGAAGAGTGGAAACAAAGTCTCACGACCATCAACCCCAAACCCAACACAGCCGCGGCGCCTATCTACTGTAGCGTAAGCCACCGCACTATCCCGTGGCCCAAATCTCAATAGTTCTCCTCGTAGCTCTTCATCCCCGCTGTTCAGATCTTCGCTATCTCTGATATCATTCCATTTCACGTTCAGCTGACGGCACCGCTTGCGTCTCTGCGGCAACTTTTCCCCGCTCCCGCACACGTTCATGGTAACGCGTCACTTCAGGTCCATCTAGTTCGTCAAGTCTCGGTGGAGGTTGATGGAAATGTATCGTCACGAAATGTAGGCATAGGGGATGGGAACTTGCGCCCGGTGCCTCCATTAGCGTCAGAGATCCAGCCTGGACCTGAGATAGAGAAGCATATGGACTGGGAGGGGGAACTCAGATGTCAGTCTGACGTTGAGGTGGGCGGTTTCTTCGCGGCAGGCGTATCGGTTAAGGTTCGTTCTCCATCTAGACTTGGATTCTGGTCTTGAAGCTCCATTTCAGGATTTCATCATCGCGTCACTCTATCCTCCTGTGAGGTCGAATTTCCCCCACTCACGGAATGGGATTCGGGTAAGAATCGTCACCGACCCTTGGACAGATGAAGTCGGCAACTGAACTGAGTCATTCTTTGCCTTTACAATGGAAGGAAAACACGCCGCATAGCTGGCCAATTCCAATTTACGCTTAGAGCCAGAGTCATAAATCATCGTGTCTAAGTATTTGCCACCTGTCGATGCTGCCGCCTCCAAGCCAAAAACTCTCGCAGAGCGGCTGCAATAAGAGGTATCACTGCACTAGCGAATAGAGGCGTGTAGACGGCATACTTATGTTCAGGTGGAAAGTACAGCAACGCCAGCATCCCTGGATTGAAGAAGGCGCGCGAGGCATGTGTTACTGCGTCAGCAGAAAGACGCATTGTTTCAACAAGAGAATTTGTGGAGAGCAAGTGCATCTACACAAGGTGTCCAGTTAATGTCATAGCTCAAAACAAACTTGAAGACAATGAACAACTACCTTTTCCAGTGCAGACAGTGCGTCCCGCACGTCATCCCGCACAACCTGACCGACAGGCATGTTTTCGATTTGATCAACCAATTTTACAGTGCTACGCAGTGTGTCTTTGGCTCCCCGATCGTTTTCGAAAGCCCGCCGGCGCAGTAGAGCGTCTAACTGCCAATCTGAGAGCAACGAATTGTTGTCAGGAGATATCCTGACGTCGGCGTGAAGACCTGGAACACCAAGTAACGCGAGAAGCTGATTCGAGAAGGCCGGGAACAGGGTGTCGAGATCTATTGAAGACATATATCTGTGTGGCGGGGTATCATCAGATGGGTTGTATATTGTCACACCTCCCCATTGAGGAATGAGGAAGGAGTTCGAATGTGAAAGGGACCCTACGTCATGAATCAATGATCAGACGGACAGGTGAAAAAAAACGACCCTACCATCCGGATTTAGTATCACAAGGGGTTTGCGCGCACCTGAAGGAACAAATAATATAAAATGAAGCACTGGATCGTTTGAAGAGCTGGAAGCTGGAAGACCATTAACGACCTGGTGAAAACGCGGTAAAGGCAGAGCTTACACAGCGTCCACTCGGCAGAATTAATGAAGACAGTCAAATCTTCCGGAGTTAAGCCAAAAGACTCGTTGTCGAGAGCCTGTGGCTTGAAAGCAAGCGGCGCGTGAAATTGTACCTGGCTTTCGATGGTGAAATTGTGCAAAATGGATAGAGCTGTTACTATGGGATCGACATGGTCTGGCAGAAGTATTATGACATCGTATGCGGCGCTAAGAAGACTTGTACTCACGGTGTATGGCATTCGTAAGATCCCAGCCAGTGATAGCCTGACCGGCTGCCGCATCTTCATTAAGCAGGGTAAACGAGAGACGGAAACGAGGCGAATATTGAGCGATACGGTATTCTCGATCAGGATCTGAAGAATATGGAACGAGAAGGGTAGCAAGAACGTCTGCTAGGTGGGATACTGCGACAGAAATGAAGGAATTAAGTCACGCGTCGACGGGGAATGAAGTCCAGACCTTACAGGGACGGTGGTGGATCGGGAATGATATTCGTCGCCCAGTTATGACAGTGTCAGCTGAAGGCGTCCCAGTGACGGAATATGTCCCAGGCATGTCCAGGGTGTCTTGGCGACGAGTGAGAAATGAACTTGGTTGCTGACGTGAGTGAAGACATACCCGCTTCGCTGCCTACCTCTACGTGGATGGACAGTCCCCTCCACTGCCCGCCTTTCGAGTTGCGTGCATCAAAGAGCTGCTGTAGCTTTCCAATTATTGAGGGATCATCTTGCACCAGCAAAGGGTCCAGTCGTATTGTGATGGGGAAGGATAAGACTGTCTTGGCTTGATATTGAACTTGAGCAGTTGGCAGTGAGAGACGCTCGATGCTGGTCGTATGCCACCACAATGGCGTCGCAAGCAGGATAACGATCCAGTACGATGCAATAATCAGTCTTCGCACGCGTTGGGACTGGAAGAAAATACTGGAGGGATCCCTCAGCGGTGTCTCGTGCCCTTGGGACGCGCTCATGGATGGTACATGGATGGACCTGCTTTACGCCGGCCGTGGGGCCGGGCTGCTTGCCGAGTCCCGGCATCCTGTTTAGGCTGTGCGTGGTCTATTTGTCCCGTCTTATGTCAGCTGACTTCTCTGTTTGGTAGCTATGCTGGACACTTCAGCTTTCTTCACCCAAGTCCCCATTTCTCCTTTGTTTGCTTTTCCGGTCGAACTCTAATTTCTCTTTATAATCTCTCCCTATATCATATCTCTCTGAGGTCTCTGGAGCTTGTATTTCCACAGCGCTTCAGTTTCGGTCTCCGTATTCAGTGAAGGCTCTGGATTATTCAAGTCCCAATGGCCTCCGGGATGTACGATGCAGGCCCATCTTCGTCGGTGCCTCTATCCTACCAGAATACTCGTCGTCCTCCAGGCTCTGGTCCTCTCTCATATGAGGTTTGCGCTATTTCTTTACGGTACATTGACCGGCTGACCCATTCCGGCGTCCTTGCTGTATTCTTTTTAGCGGCCCCTTTCACGAAGACGGTCACCTTCTCCACACCGGCATTACGGAAATGATGCTCCAGTCTATCATTCTAACTATCCCAATGTGTATCGACCTAATTACTGGCCGGATCGTGGATCTTCCTATGACGGTTTATCGCCAAGTCCGGACCGCTTTGAACGTTCTCGCGAACCTGACGTGGACCCAAGGGATCGTTCCGGAGGCTGGGGACTTCATTCTGAATCACATTGGGAGGGTGGTTCATCTTTTCGAAGGGAGCCTATGTTAGCTGCTACTCGAATGTTTGAGCCGTCAGAAACTTGGAAAAGAAATCATGACGAGCGTTCAGCGCACTCTATAACGTAAATGCGCTTGTTGTCTGACATTTTCAGCTTCTGACCTACGTTTTAGGTACAATCCTGGGTCCCCAGTCATCGACAAACACACAGACAGATTCGGAAGAGACTTCGTCGATTTAACCTCAGAACGATCTGCTCGAAATGATCGACTCCTCAGAGATGACGATCGACATTATCGACCATCTCAAAGCTTCACGTCAGAGACTAATGGAAGGTCCGGATACAATTCATATAGACCAACGTACGATAGAGACTCGTCTTCCTCTCAAATGCGAAAAAGATCCGTATCAGGATCTCTTGTAAATGACGGACGAAATGGTCGTTGTAGCTCAACCAGGTCGTCGTCTCGGGATAGTCGCACGCGGTCACGATCTTACTCTCGCGACCGCTCTCAACGTCGATCTAGTTCAAAGTCGCACCTGTCAACTCGTCCACCTCTCCCCACACGTAACAAATTACAGCCGCGATCTACCTCTTCATCCCGTTCACAACGTCGAGCTGAGTTGGGGGCCGGCAGGTCTCAAGTTCATCCACTGGCTGCGGACCCTCGACATTCTTACTCGAGCGCGCGGCCTTCACGTTCACGATCCCGCTCACGGTCGTACTCTGACTTTCGCTCCCGCTCGCCTGATGATAAGTCTCATCGACGTAGCTCGAGCCGGGGGAGGTCTCTCTCTCGCCATCGCAAGCAGCCTACTCCAGACCGCGTATCCGAACCAAAGAATGAAAGACGATCTTGGTCACGTTCTTCCATTGCTTCTTCTCGTGCTTCGCCTCCTCCACCCCCTACCACATCCGCAGTAGAAGACCTTATTGATGTGTCAAAGTCTGCTTCTGATACGCAGACGATTGAGCAACCGATCAAAGAGCCCGACCCTGTCATTAAACCCCCTCCCTCGCCTGAGCCAGCGATCCCTGAGGCACAAGCTATCGTGGCAAGGACTTCGGTAAGTTGGAACTTATCTAGTGGTTTGTTACTGTTAATATCTCTTCGTCTCAGGATGAAAATACGGAAGAAACTGTTCAAGCTCGGATCAATGGGATTGAGGATGGTATGGGACCCTTTGTATCCGAGACTTGGTCCTAAATTAATTTCCTTTCCTCCAGGTCCCAAAGAGATAGCTCTAGACTCAGCGACGTTGGGTTTTGGCCCCATACCGCATCCAGTTCCCGAGACGAAGGAGAGTTCCCCGGCAAAAGATGAAATTCTTCCCGCCAAAGTGGATATCCACTCTCTCAAAGCCAGGCTCCCACCCGTGATCGACTTCACTGAGGACGATATACCCAGCATTTCTGAGTCGTCGTCAATACAAGAAATCGTCAGGGCATCAATAATGACAAAGCTTCTTCAATTTCCTCAGTCCCGGGAAGAGCGTGTCGAGCCTATCATTCGCTCAAATCAGGCCCTCATTCGTACTCACATAGACAGGACATCAACGACTTCCGACCAACTCATCAATGAGATAAATAGCGGCGAGCGTCTGTCCCAGAGGTTGGAGTGTTTCACGTCAACGAAGGATGCTCTCGTCGCGCACTTCCAACAACGACAGGCCGCTCTTGCAGCCAAAGTTCAGCGCCTTCAAGAAGAGTATCTCTCTCTTCATGAGCGCTGGTTAGCACGTTGTCGTGTTCTAGATGCACAGAACAAGCTTTTACCGGCAGAGTTGGAGCCACCCCTACCATCCTCAAGCCGGACGACTCGTCGCACAGCTGCCACCTTGGGCGATGCTGTCCGTTCCGATTTCGAGATGGAGCAAATAATCGCGAGTCTCGGAAACGACGAAGCAACCGATCCCGCTCACCTGTCCTTGAAGAATCATGCCGTAATACCAGACATGATCTCAGTTCTCCGTGGGTCGGTGGACTATGTCTACGACGACACGAATCTGTTGGTCGAGAACCCTTTGGAATATTACCGCCCTCGCACAGGGATGGATGATTGGACACCAGAGGAAGAACAGATTTTCCAAGATCGCTACGCCGCCCATCCAAAGCAGTTTGGTATTATTGCGGATTATATTCCTACCAAAACGGCGGCGCAATGTGTTGCATATTATTATCTGCACAAGAAGCAACACATCGACTTCCGCAAGGTCGTCTCGCAGTACGCGCCCAAGCGTAGACGACGGCGAACGGGAAAGCAGAAGGCCAACGCGCTCTTGACGGATATTAGGCAGCATGATGCTGAAGTGAATGGCAATGCTGATGGGCAGGAAACTACCGGGCCCCGTGGCCGAAGTAGAAGGGTTGCGGCTCGTAAGGTTCAGATTGAGGAGACACCTACGTCGACGCCGACGCCGGAACCTGAACAGAAGGCACGACCCAAGCGACGTCGGACGGTAGCGGTACGGTCTGGGCTCTCTATTAATAATGAGGAGGAGGAGGGCACCGTGAGTATTATCATTTTTCTATTGATTCATACGCTGACTTGTGGCTTGCAGGACCAGGAACGCAAACCCAAACGAACGAAACGGCAGCGCAAGGTCAAGTCGGCGGCGATTGTCGACGAATCACAAGCGTCAATCGTTGAGATGAAGTTTATTGATCAAAGTGATCCTTCACAGCGTCGTAAGCCTCCTATTGCCGTTACTCAATGGTCCGATGACGATAAGAGTGCGTAGTGGTTACATGTTTCACCCAGCCCTATGCCTGACCCCACGGTTGCAGAGCTTTTTCTGAAGCTGCTTGGCCAATATGGTGATGATTTCAAACGAATTGCAGCCTCAATGCCGAACAAGGTATTTTTGATTCTTAATTGATGTCTAAGCGCTGATGGTTTTTTTTTGCAGACGACCATACAAGTTTGTAATTTTTACAAAACCAACTGTGATGAGATGGGGCTCAAGACAGTCGCCGCAAGTGCGCCTAAACATTCACCAAGTCCGGCGTCTGGCGATGCTGGGGAGGGCGTGTTATCAACTCGAGTTGATTCATCGGCTCCCATGGCATCTCTTACCTCGGACAATGTAGAAGGCGTACACCACGGAGATCAAGTTACGACAACTGTCCCGGATTATGTTCAGATGCAAACTTCGTCTTCATGGTCTACATTTTCGTCAGCCAATAATAGCAGCGCAACCACACGACCATCGGATGCCAACTCAGCGAAAAATCACTCTCCTTCCCAGCTTCATGTGCATAATGCCTCTACTATACCCGTGCCTTCGATTTATCCTACCCCTCCAGCCGGCGTACAATACCCGACTGGGACCCAACCATACGGCGCTCCTTCTGGTTATTCTTATCCACCATACGCTGCGCCTTATCCGTTTATGGCCGGCGCCCCTCCTTCCTCATACTTTTATCCCTCGAGTTCATCATGATCACACGTATATATTATTCACCTTTAGCATTCAGGTTATAGACAATGGCGAACTTGTCTTAAATTTATTCTTAAAGGCTTATTGCATGTATTGGTATTCCTTTTGGTGGTATTTTTGCAGGATATATTATAGATGCATGTCTTACGATACGAGCTCTCACCGGCGAGATCTCACCGCCTGCCTTCGACCATTATTATGTGATATCCAAAGTTGGTTTTCACGAGAGAGGAGACGACGGGCTTGTCGACCGTTGACGGCGCTAGGGCGAATGCTGCATCCTGGAACGGACCCACCTGGAATCGCGGAAATATGTTAGAAGTAAAATGACATGCATCTGGGGTAGGCATCACGACTCTTTGTGCTAAGAAAGTCCAAGCCCTGAAACCTGAGAATGCGGCTCCGGCTTTGTATCACCTTTTCTGATTCGAGAAACAGACATGATAGATGGACAAGGTGGTTCCCTTGTACGCAATAAAGGGAACCACTCTATCAAATGAACCCATTTCTGGAACCAAGAAGGAACAAAGGTACAATTACGGGGATGCGTCTCGCTTTCAGGTTCCCTTTTCCAAGGACAAAAAATCGCACCATCTTGGGTATCGTGCGCGAAACATGTGCACTCGAGCCAGTCTCCCCCCGTTGAAATGAACTCAATCCACGTCAAACGGCAGCTGGTTCGACTGGTTCGAAAGATGGCCCCCGTTGTTCCCAGTAGATGAAGTTATGAGAATAGCTCACCATGCTCCCCCTTATCATCCATCCTAAACTGCCGCCGGCTAGGAGATCATGAGAAGTATCAAGATCGTGAAGAGAAAAGGGTTACCTTTTGCCTTATCTTCAGAGTATTCTTGGGCGACCTTATTGAAAGAGACGCCCTCCTGGAGGAAGAGGAGTAAGTTGGGGATAGATATAGTCATGTTTGGTACTGAACTTGTATTTTTGCAAGGGCCTCAGTGGCCTTGGAGTGCTTCTCACATAGAATGTGGCGCACGTTGACAGCAGTCGCTGCCTTGAGAGCGCTCTTTCCCTGAGAAATAACTGAATTCATGTCGTCCCAATGACTTGACAGAGACATACCTTGGGCTTCTCCTCCACCTCTTCTTTCGATTTCCCCTTCTTATCCTCTCCTTTCTTGCTGCTGGCTGCCTTCTTGGCCATGGTGGAGTTATCTAGCCTGGGCGAATCATCGTAGCGGGATTATTATCGATGGTGCACGTGTCCAGTGACGGTACCGAAAAGAGGAATTCGATAATCATTTTTTTGTAACGCGCTTTCCTATCCTATACCCAAGACATATCGACCATGGCCGACAAAATTACACGTATCGCCATTGTGGACTCGAATCGCTGTAAACCGAAGCGATGTGCTCAAGAATGTAAAAAGGTGCGCTGGCCTTTGGGAGGAACAGCAGGGTAGCTGACGGACAGTTTCCAGTCATGTCCTGTCGTACGAATGGGTGCGTTGGTTGCATAGCTGCCAAGGACGGCTCTGATGGTCGCGGATCTCAGGAAAGCTCTGCATCGAAGTCAAGTCTTCCGATAAAATCGCATTTATCTCCGAATTTCTGTGTATCGGTTGCGGTATATGCGTCAAAAAGTGCGTACAAGTCCTCGTTTCCGCCCGAAATGCAGCCTGATTTTCCCTAGGTGCCCGTTCGAAGCCATTACAATCATCAACCTACCTACAAATCTCGAATCACAAGTAACGCATCGATACACCGCAAATGCCTTCAAGCTGCATCGGCTGCCCACACCACGCCCTGGGCAGGTTTTGGGTCTGGTGGGGACGAATGGTATTGGGAAGAGTACGGCGTTGAAAATATTGGCGGGAAAACTAAAGCCCAACCTGGGGCGCTACGATGTACGTGCAATTTTCTACCTATCAAGATTAATCAGTTTCGTGGTCAGGATCTATTCAAGCCGAGTAACAGGATTCGTGACTGGTCATGCTTTACTTTCGGGAGTGAAATCGGTCGCAAGAAATATCACCTGTGGTCCATCCAAAACTTTTCAGCAGTCTCGTTCTCTGGATGTCTAGTGCCGCCCCGGTACATTTTTGGCGCGTCGGTAAAGGACACCAGGGGTTCGAACGTCTAGCCTCGAATGCAAAAGCACAACCTGTTGCGATCCTATTACTCGTCTGAATGGATGTGGACCTAGATGGCGTGGCTTACCCAAATTTACAGGACCCTCCCGACTGGCAAGAGATTCTCAAATATTTCCGTGGATCCGAACTACAGAATTATTTCACCAAAGTATTGGAAGACAATTTGAAGGCCTTGATCAAGCCTCAATACGTCGACCATATCCCCAGAGCTATCAAAGGCAAGATGTCGGTTTCACAGATGTTGGACTCCAAACTAGAGCTGGACAACAAACAACTGATGTGCGATGAACTTGAGCTAAACAAGGTCTTGGACAGAGAGGTGTCACAGCTTTCTGGAGGAGAACTACAGCGTTTTGCTATTGCGATGTCGTGTATACAGAAAGCTGATGTGTTCGTCTTCGACTTCTTACGCTGTGTTGGAATGCTGTTTGACATATCCACAGATACATGTTTGATGAACCGTCCAGTTATCTCGATATCAAGCAGCGCCTCAAAGCTGCAGAAGTAATTCGATCTTTGCTCACGCCCGACTGTTATGTTGTTGCTGTCGAGCACGATCTCTCTGTCTTGGATTATCTCTCCGACTTCATCTGTTGTTTGTACGGGAAACCGTCCATGTACGGTGTTGTAACCATGCCTTCTTCAGTCCGAGAAGGTACGTTTCATTCTCGTCAATTTTTTCATTGGTCTTAACCGCCTGTCCAGGAATCAACATCTTCTTGGACGGCTTCATCCCCACAGAGAACTTGCGATTCCGAGAAGAGTCGCTTTCTTTCAAAATGGTCGAAACGGCGGAGGAAGTCATTGTCGAAAAGACTGCCCAATACTCGTATCCTGCCATGACGAAGACCCTGGGTGGCTTCAAGCTTTCCGTCGAGGCGGGGAGCTTTACCGACTCGGAAATTATTGTGATGCTTGGCGAGAACGGTACCGGGAAGACTACCTTCATCCGCCTTCTTGCAGGGGACACGCCTGATATAGAAACCGATAAGCAGACTTTGTCGGTGTCTTTGAAGCCCCAAACTATTTCTCCCAAGTTCCCTGGTACCGTCCGCATGCTGCTGCTGAAGCGGATTAAGCAAGCATTCATGCATCCCCAATTCCAGACAGATGTTCTCAAGCCGATGAATCTCGAGAACATTATGGATCAAGAGGTGAAGACGCTGTCTGGTGGTGAATTGCAGCGTGTTGCTATTGTTCTTGCTTTGGGTGCGTTTTGTGCATTACTGGATTGACATTGTCTTAACGAGGCGATGTAGGAGTGCCGAATGTCTCCCTGTACTTGCTCGATGAACCTTCCAGTTTCTTGGATTCCGAGCAGCGTATCATAGCAAGTAAAGTCATCAAACGGTGCGTTACGATTGTAAACGGCTCTTATAGTCTTACATCAGCATAGATTCGTTCTTCACGCCAAGAAGACAGCCTTTGTCATTGAGCACGATTTCATCATGGCTACCTATCTTGCGGATCGTGTCATCGTGTTCGAAGGCCAGCCTGCTGTGGCTGCAACTGCCACGCCGTACGTCGGTAGTTTTGCAAATCCAGTCAACCTTCTGACCTCTTCATCTAGACCTCAGACTCTGCTGTCCGGCATGAACAGATTCCTGGCGTCTCTGGAGATTACTTTCCGACGTGACCCCACGAACTACAGACCTCGAGTGAACAAGCTTCACAGCGTGAAAGACCGCGAACAGAAGGGTGAGAATTTACGTCCTCTCTCTAGCTTGCCTTCTTATGAAATCGACTAGCATCCGGAAATTACTTCTTCTTGGAGGATTAAAGGGAGCCGGAGTTATACGTAGCGGCGCAGCTCTGAATGCAGTTGTAGCTTGATTGATCTCAGCACTTCGTTAAGGCAGTCGGTCCTCTGGGTCCTTTGTGCTGGTTACCGGGAGATTAGTCTGGCAATATGACATTTGAGGACGAGATTAGAATGCGTATATTCGATGATAGTGTAGACAATTCCAGCCAGTAAAAATGAAAGCTGTGGCTCCTGTGATTCGGGCCGGCAGCCCCGTGTTGCAATTCCTCCCTCCCGCCATGACCATCTCTGAACTTCCAGAGTTTCCTGCTACGACTATCAGGAAATCTCTTTCTCCATCGCAGCTCGCTTCGCTGAATCAGACGATAGCAACGCGCCTCCAGGAAACGTTGGCCCTTCCGCCAGAAAAACGCGACACCCAGGCGTCCCGCCGATTTGTAGCATCGTTTGCTCAGGATACAGCGTTGCAGACCCTACAGCCGCTGATATGGGGGAATCCGAGCGAGCCTTCCGCAGTAGAAAAGTCGATACGGTATCGAGCACTCTTGCTGGCGGAGAAATTAGCCTCCGGGCTCGAGTTGCAGACACTGCTAGATCTCGCCATCGTTTACTCAAAATCCCGAACTCGATTGCGGAAGATTTTCGAGCATTCTACTCTCCCGCATCTCCCAGTCATCCGGGACGAGCTGATTCCGGCATTCACAGCCATTCTAGGCGATTCCTCAACAGGCTTGTATGGGATCCGTAAATCCACGTATTGCATAGTGTCGTTTTTGCGTGTGGCGACAGAGGAGATCGTTCGTTCGTTTTGTCATTCGAAGCCGTTTGTCCTTGCGCTCGCCAGATGCTACGACCAGGGCCTCGCGGCGATGGCTCAGTCCTACGGTGGCCTGAGGATGACCGTGACAGAGAGCAGGGATCTGGACGACTGGGAACGGATATTCATTGAGACCAAGGTGGATATCATAGATTCTTTCCATATCATTCTTTCCTCCATGTTGCGCGACCTCTCAAGCGCGTCAGGAGGAGCACTGGCGGCAGAATCCGAACGGACTTTTGATATCATTTTTACGCTACTCGACGTCGGTGGTCCTTCGTCTTCAGATCCAAGAACCCCCTTCCTCAACCGTCCGCTCTTGGCCGATTATCAGCAGTCGTATGATCTCTCAAGAACTCTAGCGTCAGCTTTGCGGCATGCGTCAGAGAAAGATGCGAGGCTAGACCTTCTTGAGAACAGTTTAAAGTCTCTTGAAGGGGAAGGGGAGAAGGGACCTGGAGTGCTTAAACTGATAATCCGCTCATCAGGTGTTCCATCAGGTGTAGACAATCGGGGGAAGAGTAGCAACGATAAAGGAAAAGGAAAAGCTGCGCCTCCCCCCGAAATAACGCCCCCCGATCCAGACATCGATCTCAAAGTATCTCAAGTCCTGGATATTTTCCCGGACTATCCCCCCGATTACATCAGTAGCCTCCTCACTCATCCATCATACCCGTATCGCGGAAACCCTGAAAAGCTGATTGAAGCCTTGTTGGAAGGCACAGCTCCACCTGAACATGATGTTCCTTTGCAGATAAGTCAACCAAGCATGCCTTCCAACGAGTTGGTTTATACTAAAGGTCGACAAAATGTGTTTGACGACGAAAAAATGGATCTTACCCAACTGCGGCTTGGAAAGAAGAGGTGATATTGATTTTTTGTCGTTTAGTCAAAAACCTAAACTTGCTACTTTTCAGGGACGATGAGACCACTATTCTGAAGGACCGAACATTCATGGACCAGATGAAGGCCGATATTCTTCGTCGTGCTGAGGAGATATCTGATGAGGAGGAGGAGGAAGAGGAGGAAGGAACAACCGGTGCATTCGATGAAGAAGACCTTGAATCTACAGTGAAAGTAGGTGGTGATGGTGAGGAAAGCGACGAAGATGGTGCAGAAGGCGTCGGTGAAATCGATGCTGTTCCAATGAAGCAGCCGCCCGAAACCATACTCGAATTGGCATACATTCAGGATCCAAAGCAATTCGATAGAGATGCGAATACCAGACGTAGCAAAGGTCGCGCTGATCTGAAGGCCCAGACCGGTGGGTACTTCTATTGACTGTGCCTTATCGTTTTTTGACAGTTTTCTAGGCTGGGATAATGAGCAGATAGAAGGCTGGCGGATAATGCTGGAACGCAACGTACGTGGCTTCAGATATATCTACTTATAATGGGTCCCTGATGCGTTCGCAATTTCAGCCTAAGAAAGACAAAATCCTACAAAAGCACGAGTTTTCTGGAAATCAACATAGTACTCCTGTTCCTGTGCAAAGCAATCGTGGAGGTGGTCCATCCTGCGGGGCCAGTCGAGGCCGTGTTCGGGGACGAGAACGTGGAGGTGGAGGCGGAGGCGGGGAGCAACAGACTCGAGATCGCGCATGGAAGGACAAGAATAAGGCCAGTCGGGGAAACCACAATCGAAAGCGTGGTCATGATAAGAAAATGGCACGCGGAGGAGGTCCGTCGTAGTCTTTACCGTGTTGACAGACATGTTGCTCGATGTAACACTGCGCCAATCGATAATGTCGCTCAGGAGCAAACTCCAAGAACAGCTTCTGCTTGGAATATATAATGTCCAGACGATTCATCATTTGGATGTTCTACGTTACATCATCAACCGCTACGGCAGAGGAGGTAGGTAGCATTCCACTGCCGCCCGAGGCGCACCGGTCTGCATGCCCCTGCGCTAAGTTGACTCTAGCCTGAAGAGACTTCGTTAAATCTCTTTGGCCACCTGGGACAGTGTTCCTGCCTAAGGCCAGAAGTCATGACTGAATGCTTTCGACGTTTCGCGAAGCTATAGCTGCAGCGCGTCTCACCTACCCTCCATATACGTGATTCAGTGTCCGGCCTGAAACACAATCTTCTATAATACTTTGCAGATCAGTACGACTAGGGACTGACAGAGGAGCCAACAAATTTGGATTGGTGTCGGAGAACGGCCCTGGAATAGCACGCGGGTATTGATCTTTCAAGCAAATATTCAAGGCGGTTGATTCGAGAGTCGTATTAAATAGTTTGAAGCGAACTTTGGAAAGATAGGAAAAGGACAACAAAGTATTAAAGGGGATTCCCTGTGCACCGTCACCGCATTGATAAAGTCCCTGACTTTCCAGTTTGGGCATCACCTCCTCAGCGGATATTTAGACCTACTAGCAATTCGGCATTTGCTTGCGCTGTAGATCCTTCTCATGCCATTATTTTGGCTCGTTTTTGATTCTTCTATAACTCATCACCGGGAGTTCAGCCATAAAATAGCGCTCGAGTCACCAAATCAAACTCCAGGGCTACCTCCTACAGCGATAGGTACATAATTACCAAAGAGAATGTACGAGTCAGTCGTAGCCGACGAACTCTAACCGGTATTTTTCATTCCAGCTGGCTCCTCGTAGGCAGTATTTGTCGTATATATTCGAGCCCTGGATGCTTACGGTTTTATGAGATACCTAGAAGTCTACAAATTTAATGCGCTGGACTTCGGAGCATCGCAAGCAATTCGACGCGACAAGTCACAAAAACAACACGAGAAAGTTGGTCCCAGACATGACTTTTTTTTTTTGACTCTATATTTCTATACCGCTACCCGTAATCTACGTACAGAGACGAGGTGGCGCTTGCTCGTGGCCAGCGCAGTAGCTAAGGTATTGTACATAGGTATGTTCAGTGTTTAAATGGTATAGTTTTCTCGTATCGTTGCATGTTGAGTCCTTGGTGCCTGGGGGGTTCGACGCCACCGGTCCCAGACATGACGTTACTACCGTGTTGGTAACACGTGATGCAAAATTTCGGAAATCTGCTCTCATTTGAGCTTTGAAGCAAACATTGATGGGTGTTCAGGGATTGACACCTTTTCTTCTCAAAACATGGTAATTCTAATATTTTCTTTCTCTTGTGGACTACCTACATATTTGTTTGCAGTCCTGAAGTCATTAAGACGCTTCCAAAGCGACTTGAAGAACTCCAGGGTCAACGTATTGTAATGTGTGTTACTTTTGACTATGTTATGTTGAATTGCCCTTGATGCATTCCCAGCGATGGAACACTCATTACCCAACGTCTGCACTTTGTCCCCGTTCCGCATCCATATCGTCATGTCTTGGGTTGGTATCGCATCGCCAAAGAACTGCAGGAGAACAATATCGAAGCAATCTGTGTATTTGACGGAAAGGAGCGAAACATCGCAAAAGTTAGAGAAGTGCGTGGACGTCGTTTTTATTCTGTCATTGATCCAACATTTCGGGCAAGTAGGCTCTTCGCAGGAAAGAAATGAGAAGACGCGACATGGCACGCGAAGCCTTTGAAAATGAGCGACTCAAACGGTTGGATAGCCTTGGAAGTCTGTTGACGGACTTTCGGGACGTAGCCCCGGATTCTAAAAGGCGCCTCTCCGAAGTCATTCAAGACACACCGCCGTTGGAAGGAGCTGAACCCCCCAAACTCGAGATTGTTCACACAGGTCAGGGCTCCTCTCCTTTGATCCCTTTGCACTCTCTCATGCGTTTCAAGTACCATAGATTACACTAAAATGGAGTGGAAAGATTCAGAACCGTTTTCATCGTCCATAACCAACGAAGCCACTTCACATATAACAGACGCCACGTTGGAAAATACATCAGAGAGCACAAAAACATATTATACACCTGATATCCAAGAACATAGACCTATTCTTGCTGATATACGACCATCGACGTCTGATCTTGGGGGTGCTCATTCTGGTAGTACATCATCGCCCGTGCAGGTCAGCGACTGCACCACAGAAAGAAATCAACTAACATTCTTTGCTACGAAGGATTCGGGTGTATCATCAGCTAAATCGCGGAGTGAAAGTGTTGCTGACTCCATGATATCACTCTTTCACAATTTCCGGAAGAGCATACCAAAGCTGGCATCCCTCAACAAAGCTTCCCCTGAAGAGGCGCCGATTAATGAATCGGAAGAGCGAACTGAAGTTTTCATGACCAAGGGTCAGTACGAGCTGACCCTTGAAGAAGGAAAAGTCTGGGGCAATCTGGCTGTCGTTGATGAATCCGAAGAGACCTCCATGAAAGACGAGGTTTTCAAGGTATATCAAAAGAGCACAGTGATGTTTGAATCTTACGCTCGACGAACACGTCCACCAACGGCTCAGAACTACATAGAGTCTAAGGAAATTCTCGAGGCTATGGGCATCGCGTGTGTAGAAAGCGAAGGTCCCTATGAGGCTGAAGCTCTTGCTTGCGCTCTTGTCTCTCATGGATTTGCCGACTATGTTGCAAGCGAAGACACTGTATGAGTTCTATTCGTCTAGCTATAGGTTTTTGGTCTAATTTCTACTATAGGACGTCATCGTCTACGAAGTACCTCTCCTTCGAAATATCACCAACCAGGCGGGGCCACTCGTGGTAGTCTCCGGATCTGATGTCCGTGAAGGCCTCCAACTCTCTCGGACGAGCTTCGTCGATTTCGCTCTCCTCTTGGGTACAGACTTTTCCGAGCGGATCAAGAACATCGGGCCCATGCGTGCGTACAAGTTCATCAAGGAGCACGGTACGATCGAAGGAGTGGTCACAAATGAGACCAAGTACCGACATCGCCTAGAGCCCGATGCGTACCTGGAGCAAGTTCGGGTGGCGCGGGGTATTTTCGCCACGCTGCCACCTATCCCGAAGAAGGCCAAGCTAAAGGGCAAAAGAGACGACAACAAGACGATGAATTTGTTGCAAAAGTACAAGTTGAGCCGCGAGATTGATCCAAATTGGGATTATTCGACTGCATTGGCGGGGAATTTTTTCCAAGATAATCCGACGGCGTTTTGAGGTCGTGGTCATAGCTTTTCTGGACTTTCTAGAGGTGCATACATTTCTGTTCCGTTCCTGTGTACAGAATTAACGTGAAGTGAGTAACCCGTACAGCCATCAACGTATACCATGCGAAGAAATTCAAAATCCTATGTAGCACACTAATGACCGAGTCGTGTCTGTACAATTGAATTTGCATCCGGCGTACGGTCAGATGTCCGGACTGTAGCTGTGTTACTGTCATAGGCAATGCCGATGGGACCGAAATGAGTGGCCGACGGGCTCCGATGCATGGAGCGAAGTCCATGCACAGCACAACCACAGCTTCGGATGGCCGTAGAAAAGAACTGTGTGATATTACGGCTAAATCACCCGAGCCGCGCACGTAAACGTATAAGAATTGGTCTACCTTATCAATATAGAAGTGATGGGAGAACTGCTTTCCGTCAGCATGGGCACGACCGATAATCTCCTTCCGACTTGAAAAGGTACCAAGTTAGTTAGCACCTTGAAAGACCAAGGACGGTCTTATGTGTTTCATGACAATAATCATTCAGTCATTGTCGTAATGAGGAGTTGGGACCTGATGTTGTAGTCGACGTAAAGGAGATTACTGAGCAGGGATCATCTACTCACTTCAAGGCCGGCGGGTGGAGGCGATAAAAATTCCGGGGGCGATACAAGTGAGCTGTACTTGTGGAGCCTCTGCATGTAATGCCCCAGAGCGCCATGGGAGCCTCGAAGACCGTCGATCACCGTTGTGCCGCCTATACTGTGGCGGTGTAATATGAACTGCGGTAGAACTGCGCTGTAGACGGTTGTAGTCCGTCGCATACAGTTGAAGTCCGAGTCCGAGTCCGAGCAAAGGGATGAATAGAATACTGATGCAATCTTCCTTTTTGTCAGGCGGTGTTCGAAGGATAGGCGGTTTGATATTGTGAGTTGTCAAGCGGTCATATGCATCGGCGAGAGGATCCCAGTTGAGAAAAGTAATGAAGTCAGAATGTCAGTGGTCGGCGAGGCCCCATCATCAATTCAGATGACACGGGCATCTGGCGTTGCGAATTGAAGAGTCTATGTCGCATATGATTGAAATCGTCTGTTGTCCAATGTTAGCTGGTATCGACTTAAAACGACGCGAATAAATAGATCAGGCATAGCTAAATGCATGGGTTTAGTAGTAATACAGTAGGAGTAGATGTACATAATTTATACCAGTTGATCGCTGGCCTCCTTCCGCGATCGAAAATGGAAGATAGACCTCCAGGAAGGAACCTCTTTTTCGGTGGTAATTATCTCGAAGGAAACGAGGACGAGAAGCAGGACAATAGACACAACAACAGCAGAAATCAGACCGAATAGACGGGAAACAATAATGATACAGTTAGCGACGAGAGCCCCGAGACCCCAAAAGTGCAACAAAGTTGGTAGGGAATACATCAATGCGACGAGTTGGAATTGATTCCTTGATGAGTAAACCGATTCGAGATACTGAGACTATTCAGTTGTCAGCGGGATAGATGAAGGAGTAAATGATAGTGGCTCACAGCCTGAGTGGCGCTGGCTTTTTCCAGCCGTCGGTGACGGTGGATTAGGAGCATTGACGCTATGAGGCTGGCAGTGAAGAGTGCGATGGAAGCGGCCGTCAACGCCGGAAGACTCGGGGCAAAAGCAATTGGGACATGAAGTCTGAAACGCAAACTCTAAGTATCATGTAGCTTTATGACAAACGTTACACCTACATGAACGTGGATGAGGTCTGGATATCGCGGGGTTTAGTCAGTTGGACGCCTTCTGTGGAGAGTAATGGAAGCGTACGAAGAGCACAGCATCTTTCCATTCTTGTAGGCACTTGGACATGAATGGCTGCCACTGGTCTACATAGACAAGGCGGTCTACGAACAAGTCGTCCAATCGCTTCGAATAGGATGCGGAATTTCCCAGGGATATGAAGGAAACCAGGGGCTCGAGGAAAACTTTCTCTTCTGGATGGAAAAGAACAGCCTGGTCTCGGGATAGACGGGAAAATTCTTGGCCGTAGTAGACCGAGAACCTGTGGCTGCCTAAGGCGGAATCAGAAACAGATTCCAATGGAGAACGCGGGCCATTCTTACAAACGATGCTCCAGAGTCGCGCAGCAACACATGTTTGGTGGCCGTCTTCATTATGATCTATCATTTGGAGCGTCACGAAGGGAGCTCCACGTCAGCAATGCCAGTCGCACCTTTACCAGACCGGAGCACTTTCAAAAACGTCGCACATTCGCCTTGAGAGTAGAAAAAAGTGGAAACGCCAGAGGTCATATGGTCTGCGTGAAGTGTCGGTCTCTGGTAATCTGCGCAACAGCTACTGCGTGTTGCTTACCAGCAAGTCCATGGTTGAAGATACAAATGAGGTCATCATAACTCTTCGTGGGGAGTCCTCCAATGTGCATGGGGAAGTGTTCAACATGGGCCCAGTATAAGCTCTCTAGATAAATTCCTGCGTATACAGATCAGATATGTGGTGATATGACGGTCTTGAGAACCGTACTGAGATGAGACGGTGAGGCCACGTCAGGTAGCCCAAGAGAATCTGTTTCGATAGCATCCAACCAGAACTCTGTTCTTGTGGCGTGGTTAACAAAATAGTAGGCACAATCATCTTCTTCGATCTTGATGAACAGTTCTACGTCGCTTGAGACACTGATCTTCTTTTCTTCTAGGAGGGTCTCTATCTTCTTGGTCCAGTGATCCACTTTCGCCATGGTTGCCGCGTGATACAAATATGCCTCAGTGACCACGGAGCAAGGCGCATCCAGGCGGAAGTAAAGCTGCCCCTCAGGGTGAACATGAGAGGTCCAATGAGGCGGGAGATATGTCGGTCTATAAAATGCAGAGGTGAGATCACCGCACACACTAAGGAGCACGACATACTCAGGCTCGCAAAACCCTGGACTTATCAATGCTGGACTCAAGTCGATAGTTCTGTAAAAATGATGAATGGATAAGTTAATTTCCTAAGAGCAATGGTACTGACATGCATTCGACGTCGTATCGTCCAGTGGCATTGGAGGTAATGGGCCTCAGAGTGCCTTCTGGCAGGACGGGGGATACGTCGAGATGCTTTTCGAGGTATGAAAAGTCCATCGCTTGGGAAACAGTTGAGTTCGAGTTGAGTGTTGAGACAGTCCTAAGGACTTAAATACACAAAGGCGATGCCGGGACAATGGCGCCGGCGGCTGTCCAAGACTAATCCGGACTCGGATGTCGGCGGTGCTGTGGGCATAGCCTTCCCAAATTTTGATTATAACAAAATTATACCGGATCATTATTACAGGCTCCCAGTCACGGACGGCCGGAGCCCAATTTAGTCACGTGATATCTTTCGCCTTTTGCCGAATTCCAATCGCTCAGCCACGGAAATATTACCAGTCCATCCAAGGATACTTACTTCCATTGTGCTCGCAAGCTTATTCTGACGACCACATTGTGCTAATGGCCCAGGAGGGTACGAAGTATGTACTTTCACTTGTCAGGCAATGGGCAGCAACACTCCGACTGATACAAGATCACCAGACTCGGAGAAGCGCCTAAAGCTGACAGCAATACTGAAGAGTTCAAAATGTCAGAACAGGCAGAAGAGCGGGAGAAGGAAGCACACCTGACAGGGGGTCCACCTAGTGATCAAGCGCCTCAGGAGCTACCTGTTCAAGACGCTGATCGTGGGGCAGAGGGCGACTCGGTTTCCAAAGAAGATAAGGACTCAGAGGAGCAACAGACACAAGACGGACCAGATGACCTATTGATGCCTCCTATGCCCCCATCGTACGTCCTTAATACCGCCAAATCTTATTTTTTCCTCACTCGTATCATCAATAGTTTGGTGTATAAAGGAAGGCCGCTTGGGCCCACCGCGGGCGGAGGAGGCCATAATCCTCGTCCAAAACCAGGTCCGAGATAGATGCCTGGCATGGGTTTAACATGTCCGTTTTGCTGCTGTAAATTTGTCTCCCGTTTTGATACGGTCGCGTATTATAGACGCTTATTTTTTTACCATGTATGAGCATCACCAGCACTCTCAGCGGTGCTATTTTCTTTTCTTAACATGTGTTATGGCGAGCGTGTCTGACGCTCTTACTGGTTTGTTTTTGTTAGTGACTCCCGTTCCTACGTCGCCATCGCATGTCGTTGTTAGATGCGCTATGGACCATAATCCTCTAGCAACTGCTGTGGGCTCAAAAACAACACTGACAATTTTTGCACAGGTGTTTCCGATGGCTAACATAATATAACAACCCCGATGTAAGAATCAGTTTCGGAACCAAGGTATGTCCAAATTTTTAACAGCGTCAATCATCAGGCGTTCATCAAGTGGCAGGGTCAATGAGAGATCATCATTATCAGTCCCAAATTGACGTTTCGCTGAGACCGGCATCGCGTATACATGCATGAATTGCTGTCGAAGAAATGATTTGAGCCAAGTCTCGCCCACAGGATTTTTTACGGCGATGGATGCTGTTTTTTGAGTACCGTCATCTAGTACCGCCCTTCAACAGCAAGAACAATGCTGTTTTGTTTTTCTTATAGATATAAGCCTGCACTCTTTGACTAGTCTCACCTATCAACTTCCAGACATGTCCAAAGTCTTCAGCCAGATCTGGTCCCTTGTCAAAAAAACGGCTATCGACACTCGCGACGATTTTCGGTTGGTGTCTGGTTGTACAGTTGTGTAGCGCTAACCTTCATTGTCATCATAGTAAATTCATCAGCGGGCAAGGATCAACCGAAGGTCCCCTTAAAACAAGGTCTGTGAAGCTTTTCATGGTTTAGGTCAGTTTCATGGAATAGTGTCCCTTTTAGCTCTTCTTTCGACTCGGAGTAAGTGTTAAGAGCTGGATAATCGTTTCGATTATTCTGAACAAGCGCTTGTAGGGAATTTGCTCCTCGTGGAAGGGAGGGGAAGAAGACCGAGACTTCTGTGCCAAAGAACAGTGGCAAGAAGTCGACCTCTGGCAGACAGAAAGTGGCAGGATCGGGCAAAAAATCTGCTCCTCCAAACCCTCCTCCAAACCCTCCCCCAAACCAACAAAACCACCCGGCTGCAAATACACCTAGACGGGCCTAGGTAGATGTCACGGGAGCGCCGAGTTGGAGACGGGACACCTGAGGACACTACTAGTAGGACCTGAAACAGACATGGATTTAAAAATTTTCATGCTATCCCCTTCCTAATCACTGACAGCGTATGATTTCCTTTTACATGTACCTCTTTCTGACGGCGTTTGTACTAGTGCATTCATTGGACGGTCCTGCCTTCCCCTACGTTTACATCATGTTCACTCTTCGCGCCCATTATGATTAATGCCTACCCTGGTTTTTGATTCATGAAATTGGTTACAAAGAGCGCTCTTCTAAGTGTAATAGACCGTGATCGAATGTGTCTCTTGGATTCTTGTCATCACCTGCTGACCGTTTACTTTACACATACCCATCGAGTTTAGGTCCAGGTTAGAAAGTTGATTAAGCGCGACTTCGGAAGCGTTCAAGGCAGCTACAGTAAACACATAAACAATCCTAGTCTTCATAATTTGTGAGTCGATCCCCGCGTTTTCCGCTTCTTATAGTGCTTACTCCCTCTTATTCCGCCTAGGAAGTCGTCGTACGGCTCTGAATGTCATAGGTAACATGTTCGAGCTCCTGGGACATTTCGTTATCTTGTATTACCGTTCTCTCTCATGAATGCTTCCATCCCAAAGCTCTAGTTCAAGGTTCCCGGCTGGATCGCGGCTTAGGTACAGCTTAAGCGCCAGCGATAAAGATATAAAGTACGGCTAAGCGCCAAAGCGTTATATCCAGCTCTTGTCTCTTACCACATCAATCCCCACCTAGACTTATCTACCCCAGCCTAGTACGAATGAGCCCAGCTGTAGACTCAAGGTATGATTTCTTCTATTCATTAGTAGAATACACTTGAGCTGACTTTTACCCCTAAGCGCCAGGGAAGCGCCTGTACCCACCGACGAACCCACCGTCGCCGTTCCTGTGCCGGCGGAGGATATACAGCCGGAGAAGGTTGCCCAATCATCTGACGATCCACCCGTCACCAAAGATGCTGGCGAAGTACAAAGCTCGCCCTCAAAAGATGGAAACTCGGATACAAAGGTCGAGGATGGTGTTGACTTCGACGATTCCTTTGAGCCCCCTCCACTACCAGGGTGAACTTCCACGTTATTTTCATGACTTGTACCCTAGTTGATTGGGAAAGCAGCATTATACCGAAGGGTCCACTATCACCACCAGTAATTGGCGGTGATAGGCCAAAGCCAAGGCCCAGTAAGCCTAAGCCCAGGCCCAGGAAATAAGAAGCCTGTAGAGGGCAAGTGAGCTACCACCCGCTCAGAAACTGGTGTGGGCGGTCACGTATTTGTTGGAAAGGGCGTTTCTCTTGAGAAGGATGCAACTTCTTGACATTCAGAGTGTTTTATGTTTGGGTCTTTTTTGGTCAATACTATCCGAAATTCAAAGTACATGGAGGACATATATACGGAGTCCTAGCTTGTTATTTATTGTCAATTTCTGTATATTATTCTGTCCGGCTAGTTTGTTTGGTTACTACTTCTCATTTCGCTATCTGTAGTATTTATACCCGCGTCGTTTCCCTTGCATATCTGCGCTAAAATTATATGCGCGGTCGTTTTTACCATAACGAACAGCGCAACCATATGGGATCCTGACATCAGCCTGAATTTAATATATTACCGACGTAAGAAGAATGAGAGTGAGGTAAAGAAATAGTCTCACCGTTTATATAGCATCTCTGCAGCACCTACAACAGCCAGAAAAACGGGGTTCTTTTTCTGGACTTGTAACCTAAGGTGTACAATTATATTTGACAGGCTATTCAAAAGCGGTTGTGATCGGAATTTCAATCGGATCCAATCGAAACGCGAACCGATCATTGATCAAGTACGAATTGGAAGATTTAGAAAGCTATCGACGCACATCATACCAGTCGTGGAAGTCTGGCGCAGCTGCTTGTACGTTTAGGCTGCTATCGCAAAAAAAAAAAAAAAGCTTACGCCATCAAGTCCGATAGACTTCAAGAAACAAATTTCTAGGGACCCAAAGGGCCGAATGATCTAACTTTGTTCACCGAGGCCCGAAGCATTGTTGGCCTATCTTTAGAGTAAGGATCATTTTTAGTAGATGTATCACACCAAAAAAAAAATTCTCGCAGCATGGGCAGCTACTGATACAAAGGTTAAATCTATGTTTACGGGGCCATAATCACCAGTCATACATCGACAACTGTCTCATCCGAATCCAGAGTGTGCCTGGTTTTCGTCCGACTGAGTGGGTTGATTCTCTCCACAGTATGCACAGACGGTGCCCGCGGTGATTTTCGCCAAAACTTGGAGAACAACGTGTACCAAGGGTGGTCGCTTTGCTTGCTCTCCCACGATGCCGTGATGCACCAGAAGACAAAAGCTGCTATCACTAAACATGCGATACCGACGAACATGCGATACCGACGAACATGCGAACGGCTACGTCGGAAGCAGTGAAACACATGAGCACGAACGCCGACAAGAAGACCAACATGCTGAAATTGGGTTAAACAGTGAAGACTAAGCAAGAAAGCGGATACTTACGCCCACACGAGGAGAGCATAAGGTAAACTGTACATAATAGCCAGAGCTTCCAGACCAGTGTAAGCACGTTTCCGTGAACGAAGAAATTGCCACTAGAGCACGTCAGCCGAGTTTGAGAAGTGACGAAGGTGGCGGCCTACTGCTTCAGTAATTGAATCCTCTGCCGTCCACCGATTTTGCCGAATCAGAAGCAAACCCAAAATGATACTGCCAATACTTGCAACGATTGAGACGTAACTTGATATCTGCGCCGGAGAGCGTCCCTCCTTGGCACTGGTGTCATCAACACTCCGAATGGCCAGGAAGGCAACATTGACGTTGAGCAAAATAGTCGACTATGTTTTCGTTAGAAGAGTTCAAAGGATATTACAGAACGCTCACAGTGAAGATCAAGCCTAGCCACTCAGCCTTGATTTTTTCGATGAAGACGATCCAGGACTTTTTGCTGATCAGTCCGTCGCCCCAGATCTTGTTTAGGGAATCAAGATAAACATCGGGCGCGAAAAAAAAGAGTGGCGATAATAAAATGACAAGTGGTGTCCGCTTCACTACTGTCCCGTAGACAGATTTGTCACATTCAAGCCGGGCTGCAGGCAGTCCGTGGAAGTTGTAAAATCGCTGTTGGACTGGAACTTATAAGCCTTAGTACCCTAACGAGGTTGTCATGAGCATACCCAAAAGGAACATGAAACGACCTATAAGTCATTCAAATCATGATCTGCGAAGGCTGTTCATAATATTCTTACTTATGATAGACGCTGAGGTTTGACTCTGAGAATGTCCCGAGAGTACGGTTTCTAGACCGAAAATTAGTGCATATAGGGCTTGAGAGTTGTTGATATCTCACCTTTAATGCTAGTCGTGAGCGCAAGCATTTGCTCAAGGTCTGGAATGGCGTAAGGGCAGCTGACTGTATCGGAAGTCATCAAATCTTCAGTGCAAACCAGTCAGCACATATGTCAGCAATTCACGAACAGATCTTACCTCCAATGTAATGAATCAAGATATCTCTCATTTCGTTGATTGTGCTCATGTCCATCTCCCGGCATGCAGGGAATTGTTGACAATGATACCTGGTTACCGTCAATACGAATGTAAAATGCCACAACATATACTCACCAATATTGCGACTCTATCTCGTAACCGACTTGGGATGCGGCAGTTACACCTTTGACGTCACCCCATCTATCGAAATAGGTAGCATTGAAGTCGTCCAGCCAAAAGATAGACCGGTCATCATGGCTTGCAAAGTAATACGCGCAACAAATATCGCCGTTCCTTGGGTCTCGTCTAAGGTCAAACACAAGGTCAACATTGGGATATATGGTGATGCCCTTTGCCCGTATGTAGTCTTCCATATCGACCATGAACTTCGTAATGAGTTCCAATTTGTCTGAATCGTATAGGTTGATATCCGTGAATATCCTTGGTAGCAAACATATCATGGCGCCATGATAGTTACTGGCGCATTGTGACACCTTCTCATGAACAAAAATAGGGAGCACCTTCTGGATGCACATACGCTACCCATTTATCAGGAACGGGGTCACTTCACAACATGCATGATTGACAAGCACAGAAGCAGAAACAGCCAACGTACGATTGAAATGAGGTTGTCAGAGGATCGATCCAAAAATTTGTTTCTTTACATTCCCTACATCATAGATATCAGTAGAAGCAAGAAAGTGCACTCAAAGAAGCACGAACACATGCTCTCTTTCATATCTTTGCACTTGTTCGGGTGGTATGGGCCAGAATAGAGGATACGCGGTTGTCAATGTAGTGAGGTCGCTGGGGACGCCAATATCCGGACCATCGTGCGGTAAGATGGGGGGCAAAGGCTCTGCTATAACTGTCAAGGATTTGCTAGCAAAATCGGGACGTGAGGAGGTCACAATCATGGAGGTGGGTCGAAGACGGGGGACTTCGTCAGGGTTCCCTTGTGCGTATATCCCTAAGTCAGGCATCGAGTGGCAGATATTCTGAGACGACCGTGAAATTTGACAGCAGGAATATGGATGTAAAGAAGTTAGCCCAGTAGGAAGGTGCACAGTGGATGAAGGTCGTGAGCCATGGCGAGGTAGACGGCGAGTCGACAGATTTACGTGTGCGTAGTCGGCCAAATTAACTTGGGATGGACTTGTCATAGGTGTAGCCACGTTCAGCAAAGACTGCGAGGCATTCTCGACAGCACAGCTGTATAAGCCCGACTTATCAGGAGGGGCGTCGCTGCGACACACAACCATCGAGACAGGTGACTGAGCGTCGAAGGTGCCGTCCACAATCGTCGTTGTGAAATTATTAGGCCCATAACGTGGAAGGGAGCATGTTTCTCGACCGTAAATGCGTCGTAGGCTCTTCGCAAGGGCGTTGTCGTGTAGAAGGCATGGATATTGCTGAAATTGGCGCCTGAAGAAAGACCAGAGGGCGAGGATGGCTTTCAGCAGCGAGCGGCCACCAACGCGGTCATGAACGAGTCGCTGCAGTGCCCTCATCCACTGTAACAGCAACATTTTCACTGCAAGGACGGAAGAACCAAGCTGTGATATGCATGACCAAACTGGCAGGGTTCTTATAGCAATGTAACTAGCGATCAGCATATACAGCACCCTGTGAAAAAAAAATCGAAGTTCACCTTCTTCCGGCGCGGCAACCCCCAAACAGGTCTACATCATTTGAGCGACTTTTCTTCATACGGATCGCTGAGTCTAATTGACGAGACCACCAAACAAGCAACAACCTAGCTAATTCTCTTCCAGTCGCAGACTGCCGACTCCCTGCTGATTCCTAGTAAAAATTCCGTCGAGCCGGTCTGAGCCAACTCAAGCTGCACAGATTTTCATACAGCGAGATCGAGCCAAATCAAACAACGATACGGACAAAACGGAGGTTTCCAATTTCGCCCACTCACCATATCCGATACACTGTCTCTGTAGAGCTTCATGGCTTCATTGATCCAAACGATTTGCGGCCAACATGCTAATGCAAAGTTCGAATCCAACCACTTACCCGCTGCCAGGTGACGTAAAATCAAGATCTCTTTCTCTCCTTTCTCTTCTGCCGCCACCATGCCACCGTATCCTTTGGTGAAGTCTTAAATGGAGTGGCCTTGGTACGTTATATTCCGTATATCTGCGTGATGCGGTGGTCTGATTATCATTATAGAGGCGATCTCTTCATTTTATCCGGGGTCTGTATCGTAACTTTTGTGAGCAGTGCCGACCATCTTGTCCGTTATCACAGCATTGATGTAAAATTTAGGGTCATTTTCGTATTGCAAACAAAGCAGCATCGCCCAAAATTGATTGAGGTGTGTATAGGGAGGCAAAGCGCTAGGGTGTTTAGCATATTCCTAGCCAGTGTTTTATATGTATCGGCACTTTATGATTCAATTACACTTTATTGTATCGGGGAATCAAATCGAGCGTAATCGAGCCTAAAGGAACTTGACGAGATTGACCGATACAGCTCGAAACAGCATGAAAAAGGGTTCACATTTCGAAGCCACGGCGAGGGTAACGGAACCTCATCGACCACCGACTTTTCACTGGGGCTGACTGCTGATCCACAACTTAAGCGGCAAGGAAGAGATATGAAGTATTGCTAAGCGGCAGCGTTGTATCCGTCTTTTTGCAGACCTCTACTCTAGCATGCTGTAGATTTATGGTATCGTTATCGCCTCTATTTAATGGTTATTAAGTGCCAGAACCCACCACCAAGATCACCGTCGTCGTTTTCGCGGCGGCGCAGGATAGCCGAAGGTTATCCAGCCTTCCGACTCTGATACGCCCGTCATCAAAGATGATAGCGGAGCTCAATGTTCGTTCTTAAAAGATGGAAATTCGGACATGAAGTTCCGATTCCTGTGTAAAATAAACGGTAAAGTTTCGTGTCATTGTAACTTGCTGAGAGCTGAATCGCTGATCATCCACCTACATGCTCAATTTGATTATCAGCCGACAGTATCCTCAATGATTATGCAAGGTAGATTCGTGCTGTATATTTGCACCTATGAGACTATATTTTGGTTTTATACTATACACACAGTTGCTAGCGGTTGCCGCCAGATATTGCCGTTCCGTTGTATAAACAGCTTTAGCAGGGCTTGTACCACGCCCACGCAGGGCAGCCCACCCGATATCACAGCTAGTAACTGGTGGAGTTGAGTTAAATGTCAAACACACTAATATGCCCTTGATCTCTACAGCAGAGCGTGATTCCAAAGAAGCTGAGGACTCAGAAGAGCGGTAGACGCCAGACAAACTAGAAGCCTCCCATGCTCCCTTCTCAAGTCCTTAGTTTGGCTAAGTCTTGTGCGCTATCCATTTGTGTCAATAGTTTAATGGATAAAAGATGGCCGTTTGGGCCCACCACGGACAGTCCATATCCCTCATCCAAATCTACACCCAACCTGGCACCGAGACCTACGCCGTGCCGGTGAGCTGCTTCCTGCTCAGATGTTGGTATGACGGCCACGTTTTTGCTGAAATGGGCGTTTATACCTCAGAAGGATGCCGACGTTCAGCCTAGCATTTTAATTGGACTTTTTTGATTCAGTAGTAGTATCCGGAACAGCCTTTAGAACTCTTAATTACAGCTATCATAAAGAACGGTGCAACCCTATAAGATCCTTGAAATTAGAGGCCGATGAAATGATATATTGGCAATGCTAAGGAGAATAAAAAAGGGGGTAAAGGAATAACCTCACTGTTTGCACACTGTCTGCAGAGCCTACATACTCAGAAAGACAGGGTTCCTACTCTTGGCATCTAGGATTGCTGGGTCGTGTGATTGCATTCGAAGTGAAAGGGCTTCTATTCAAGAGCAGTGCGTGATCAAAATTTCAATCGAATCCAATCGAAGCGCCTAGGTCGCCGATGAAACACCATCTAAAATTCGGAAGACTATCGATACAGATAATACGAGTTGCGCAATATAGATAGAATGTCGATAGAATGTCATGATAAACGAGCACCTGTCTCTAGCACTTCGTCTCTTAATCATACAGCAGACATGTCACTAGCAGTCTTCTCGACTTTCACAGAAGGCCTTCGAAGGGGCCAGTTTATGTTACTAAGTCTTTCCGCAATACGCCTCCCGAGTATAGGTGCAGGTAGTCAACCCCAAATATTGTCCAACAACCCAAACGATAACATCTGCCAACGATGGTCCGGCTGCTTGGTTTCCCACGATGTCATGATGCACCAGAGAATGAGAATGCCGATCGCTAACCACGCGCTACCCACGGGCATTCGGACGGACAAGTTGGAGGCGGTGAAACACATAAGACTGAAGGCGGCCAGGAATAAGATCATACTGGGTTCGAGTCAGCGCACGTTGAACAAAACTGATTTCAAGAAATACTTACGCCCACATGAGTAGAGCATAAGGCAGGCCATACAAGATAGCGAGCGTTTCCAGACCAGTCTTGTTGCGTTTTTGGGAGCGAAGAAATAGCCACTAGAGCACATCAGAGGGGTTTGAGAGGCGACGAGTGTAAAGACTTACTGCTTCCTGAGAGGAGTCTCGCGCCTTGGAACGATTCTTTCGAATCAGAAGCAAACCCAGAATGATGCTGCCGATACTTGCGATAATTGAGATGTAACTTGATATTTGGGCGGGTGACCGTCCCGCTTTATCGCTAGATTCATCGACGCTCTGGATCGCTAGGAAAGCGACGTTGGCGTTGAGTAAGACAGTCGACTGTAGATAAATTAACCGGTTCTAGGGCCACTAGATTTCACTCACATAGAGGATGAACTCTTGCCATTCGGTATTGAGTTTCTCGATAAATATAGTCCAGGATACTTTGCTGACAAGACCGTCACCCCATATCTTCTCGAGTGAAACGAGATGAATGTCAGGTGAAAAGAATAACAGTGGCGATAGCAAGGCAACAAGGGCCGTACGTTTGAATTTTCGTCCGTAAACAGATTTTTCGCGCTCAAGCCGAGCACCTGGCTGTCCGTGGAAGTCGTAAAATCGTTGTTGGACTATGAGAGAATATAAGCCTTGCCTCGACGGTCATGTTTCCACGGGCCTACCAAAAATATACATGAAACGGCCTACTCAGTCAGTTCATGGATGTCTTGTCGTGATGTGTGATTGTGACTGACCTACGCTGCACACTGAACCCGGGTGCCCCTTTTCGCCTTTTCTAACGGATTCTGGGACACGTTTGAGTAGGTGTTTTGAGAGGAGAAAATCTTTCCTTACTCCTGATAGCATTGGTAAGAGTTAGCATTGGCTGTAGGTCTATTACACCATAGGGACAGTTGGCCATCGGTGAAGTCATGGTATCTGTGAAGTCTGGTTAATCATAGCCATCAAATTTTATTCGCGCGAATAAAAACCTCCAAGACAATAGATCAGGATATCCCTGAGTTCATCAATGATAGCTTCGGTCATCTCCAGGCATGTGGGGAACAATTGACAATGATACCTGGTTGGTATTAGCCTCAATCCAAGGATCTAGACAGACACATACCAGTACTGAGCCTCAATTTCGTGACCAATATGGGACTGCTCAGTGACACCACGAACTTCGTTACATCTGTCGAGATACGTAGTATTGAAATGATCCAGCCAAAAGATAGACCGATCATCGTGGCTTGCAAAGTAATACGCGCAGCAAATATTGCCATTCTCTGGGTCTCGAATAAGGTCAAACACAAGGTCAACATTGGGATATATGTTGATGCCCTTTGCCCGTATGTAGTCTTCCATATCGCCCATAAACTTCGTAATGAGTTCCAATTTGTCCGAATCGTATAAATTGATATCCGTGAATATCCTTGGTAGCGAACATCCGGAGGATATCATGGCGTCATGATAATTACCCATGCATGGGGACACCTTCCTCTCGCGAACAAAGTAACGAGCACCTTCAGGATGCACATACGTTAACCAGCCCTTGTGATGACGGTCTCTACACCAGTAAGATGAGTAATAGAGCATGAGAAGAAAGGCAGATAACGTACCGACGAAAGGAAATTGTCAAAGGATCGATCCAGTAATCTGTCTCGTCGGGGGCTCTGCATGCCACACATATGAGCAGATGCAAGGGGATATGTCATAGGAGCCACGAACACGAGTTCCCTCTTATATCTTTCAACGTTTTCAGGCGCCAACGGCCAGAAGGCAGGATAGGCTGCAGTCAAGGTAGTGACATCGCCTGGTATAGCATAATCCGGTATATCGGGTTGTACAGCAGGTGTTAGCTGAACTACTGGAGGTGCAGTAGCAGACTTGGGAGAAAGGGCTGTTACAATGGCTGAGCTGGGTCGGTAATTCGACAGCCGACGGGAGGATGAGTATAACGGATGTGTATATGTGGCTATATTGGATGTCGAATGATTAATATTTTGAGACGACCTCGAGGCATTCGAGCAGGTGTAGGTACGTATAGAGCTCTGGTCTGCTGCTGTCTGCGCAACGGACGAAGGTCGGGAACCGTGACGGGGTAGACGTCGAGTCGACAGATTAACATGGGAATAGTCTTCTAAAACTATCTGGGAGCGACTTGTCATGGGCGTACTAGGGTGCAAAGAAGGCCGAACAGCAGCATCTAGTGAGCAAAGTGAAGGATTTTCGACCGAAATGCCGACTGGAGATTCTGGGACATGACTGCCGCACACTCGTCCCCAAACCGGTTCCTCGTCGTCCGTTATCATAGTACAGTTCGTGAGATCCTGGTGAGTGGATTGAAGCAAGGAAGTGTCGTTAATGCATCGTGGGCCTTTAAATAAGGCATTGTCGTGTCGAATACATGAAAAACGCCTGAATGAGTGCACCAAAAAAGAGCAGAACACGAGGATAACCTTCAACGGAGAGCGACAGACCATATGAAGTCGAGTGTGCTTTCGTAGGGCCTTCAGCAGCCTCCGAAACATCGGCATGATTCCGGGACTAGCCACAAGTTTGATGTAAAAAGTTAAGCTGCAACATCAGGAAAAACTCTCGGAAATGATAATTAATTATGACTGAATGTGACACTCCTAATTCTGGTATCCGGTTCTTACCGGTTGTCGTTCAATTGGAATTGATCCGATGCCTGCCATTGGTTTGTATTTGGCTTGCGTTACCTCAACGAGATTCCAATCCAATTCCAACCAAATTCCAACGGATTCTGAATATTACAAGTCAATCTTAAGGTGTCTGCGATCTTGGTCCAATGCCAACATGTAAACATTGGTTGACAGAAGTATAGATACCCAAACTGTATTATTGAACAGGCATCAAACTGCTACGTTACAACTGTATGAACTTTGGACGTTTCCGCCCAAGCAAATCAGTGAGTGAAATTTCCTTCAAGTCCGTTCAAACTCCGCAGGATCACGTGAATGTTGATATCTCAAAATTTAGACTCCGCTCTTTGAAGTGTTTTTCGTCTTTCCCCCTCCATCAAATCCATGCTATGTTCTCCCTGGGTTTTTTGCATCAGTAGAGGTACCCTATATTGGCTATTGACAACGACCTACATCCTCTCTCTGATATGTGCTCGCTGCTGCATCTCTATCTGTGATAACAAGACTCCTGGTTCTCGACTGCTCTTTGCTCGCTCAGTCTCTGGTACCTTCCCCCCGCTGATGCTCAGGCAACAATAAACCCTGTGTGCATAGCACCTCCACATGTCATGATGCCGCAACACGGTACGTATATTATCTCACCACTACGCCCGGCTAACTGTTCATACAGTGTTATATCTTATTCCTTCCCCGTGTGTTGCATTTTTTGTGATCCTTGCATTGTACTGACTAAGCTCTATAGGTGTTCGCTGAATTTATCTGTGACAAGGTTGTATCGAAGGTCAAGAGTTACGAGTGCCGCCGTGAAACAGGTTCGTCTATCTCTTTCTCCTGATTACTCAATTACTGATGCCTTTTCTCAGATGTTCAAAGGAGCTAATGATGATGATGAAGCGGAGGAGGAAGGACAGGATAGCAATATATGACCCCGCACTATGCAGTGGTCTGCTCCGTTGTATCCCTCAATCATTACATATGTTACCCTTTAGTTGTACCGTTTTATCTAATAGTATTTTTCTAAATACCATCGGTCGATTAAGCGATGCATCAGTGAGTAGACTAATGGTGTTCAGTCTAACTTATATTTGTATGTGAATTGGAATGAGCTTGTATTCCGATTGCAAAAGGATTCTGATTTGATTGCAAGTGAATTCCAGTATATGCCGGTTGCAAGGAATCAATTGTAACCAATTTTATTGATTCCAACCAATTTTAATGATTGTACGACAATTACATTCGCTTGGAATGCTCAAAGGTTTTTCCTGATGAAAGCATGCGGTTCAGGGCTGGGGCACAGCCACCAGCCGAGCTTCGATCAAGCCTTCAACTTGAAGCGATCATCCATTGGGTTCTTGCCGTGGAAATTTTTCAAGACGCGCTTCATAATTTTCTGGAAGGGACTGAACCCTAAGTTAGTATCCTCACTAGTGTCTGGACGTTCTTAGGCCATGCTGTGTCCATGAATGTACCGCGCTCAGAAGCACATAGATTCTCGTAGCACAGACAACTATTGATACAGAGGTTGTAACTATACATACAGGAAGGAAATCATTATCGCAACATAGTATTCGAAATTGCCTCTCAATCATACACCGACAGCCGTCGCATCAGAATCCACAGAGCGCCTGGTCTTTGTCCGACTGAGGCGGTTGATTTTCTTCACAATATACGCAGACGGTGCCCGGGGTAATCTTTGCCAAAATTTGGTTCCAAGCGCAGAGACCAACATGTACCAGCGGTCATCACCGTGCTTGCCCTCCCAGGAAGTCATGATGCACCAGGAGATAAGAACAGCTATCGCTAACCATGCGGTACCCACGAGCATTCGAACGGCTACGTCGGAAGCAGTGAAACACATCAGGGTGAATGCCGACAGGAACGTTACTGTGCTAGACTTCGGGGTAAGACGCACGGAAGAGTGAGAGAAGACATAAGTACTCACGCCCACATGAGCAGGGCATAAGGCAAACTGTACATAATAGCCAACGTCTCCAGACCAGTATACTTTCCCTGTTGTGAACGAAGGAATTTCCACTAGAGTGCACATTAGCTGGGTCATAGACGTCACGGTAATGGTATCTTACTGCTCCAGTGATCGTACCGCTTTCCTGTGAACGGTTCTTCCGAATTAGAAGTAACCCCAAAATGATACTGCCAATGCTTGTGATGATTGAGATGTAACTTGATATCTGCGCTGGGGACCGTCCCTCTTTAGCACTGGAGTTATCGACGCTCTGAATGGCAAGGAATGCGACGTTGGCGTTCAGCAAAACAGTAGACTGCGTATATGTTAGAAGAGCTTGAAACAGATGTGTTACAAAATGCTCACGTTGATGATCAAGTCTTGCCAATCTGTATTAAGTTTCTTGATGAAGGCAGCCCAGCCTGTTCGCCTCACTAAACCATCACCCCAGATCTTGTTTAGGGAATCGAGATGAATATCGGGCGCGAAGAATAGAAGTGGTGATAATAAAATGACAAGTGGTGACCGTTTCACTTCTGTACCGTAAACAGATTTTTCACCCTCAAGCCTAGCTGCAGGCAATCCGTGAAAGTTGTAAAATCGCTGTTGGACTGGGACTCATAAGCCTTAGTATCAATAACGATGTCCTCGTGCACATACCAAAAATGTACATGAAACGACCTGTGAACTCGTCAATTCATAGACGATTATGTGAAGAAGAATCACAATTTACTTGCACTGGACACCGAGCTTGGACTTTGGTGATTTCCCGAAAGAACGGTATCTAGAGCAGAAATCAGGGAATATAGGCTTGAAGTTGTTAATCTCTCACCTTTAATGCTATTCGTGAGGGCTAGCATCTGCTGTAGAGTTGGAATGTCGTAAGGGCAGTTGGCAGTATCCGAAGTCATCAGATCTTCAACGTAAACCAGTCAGTGCATGTGGAACAACTTCGGTCGCGCACCATACCTCCAATGTCATGTATCAGGATGTCACTCAGTTCGTTTATTGTTTTCATATCCATTTCCCGGCATGTAGGGAATTGTTGACAATGATACCTAGTTGCTGTCAAGACAAATATAAATGTCATGACAGGTGCTCACCAGTATTGCGACTCTACCTCATAGCCAACTTGGGATGCAGCAGTTATACCTTTGACGTCACCCCATCTATCGAAATAGGCAGCGTCGAAGTCGTCCAGCCAAAAGATAGACCGGTCATCATGGCTTGCAAAGTAATACGCGCAACAAATATCGTCGTTCTCTGGGTTTCGCCTAAGGTCGAACACAAGGTCAACATTGGGATATATGTTGATGCCCATTGCGCGTATGTAGTCTTCCATATCGACCATAAACTTCGTAATGAGTTCCAATTTGTCCGAATCGTATAGATTCATATCCGTGAATATCCTCGGGAGCAAACATCCGGAGGATATCATGGCGTCATGATAATTACCCGTGCATGGGCATACCTTCCTCTCGCAAACAAAGTAGCGAGCGCCCTCAGGATGTACAAACGCTACCCATTCATCAGGGGCGGAGTCACTTCACAACATGCATGATTGACGAGCACAGAAGCAGAAAACAACCAACGTACGATTGAAATGAGGTTGTCAGAGGATCGATCCAATAATCTGTTTCTTTACATTCCCTATATCATAAGGTATGAGCAGAAGCATGTAGGTACGCCCAAAGGATCACAAACACAGTCTCTCTTTCATATCTTTGCACTTGTTCGGGTGGTATGGGCCAGAATAGAGGATACGCGGTTGTCAATGTAGTGATGCCACCGGGGACGGCAATATCCGGACCATCGTGCGGTACGATGGGAGGTAACGGCTGTGCTATGGCTGTCAAAGATCCGCCATCGAAAACTGGGCAAGGGGGATTCGAAATCATGGACGTGGGTCGAAGATGGGAGAGCTCGTGAGAGGATGGGTTCCCTTGTGCGTATGTCCCCAAGTTAGGCATCGAGTGGCGTACATTTTGAGACGATCGTGACGCATTAGAGCAAGAATATGGATGTAAAGAATTTTGGTCAGTTGGAAGGTTCACGATGGAGGAAGGTCGGGAGCCAAGGCGAGGTAGGCGGCGAGTCGACAGATTTACGTGGGCGTAGTCGGCCAAATTTACTTGAGATCGACTTGTCATAGGTGTAGCGAACGTCGAAACGGTGTTCAGCGAAGACTGGGAGGCATTCTCGACAGAAAAGCTGTATATGGCGTCTGAATTATCCGGGGGGATGACGCTGCGGCATACTACCGTCGAGACAGGTGGTTGTCCGTCGACGGCGCCGTCCACCATTGTCATCGTGAAATTATTGGGTCCATTAAGTGGTGGGGGGCATGTCTCTCGGCGGCCCTTTGTAGAGGCTCTGTTGTGTAGAAGGCATGGATACCGCTGAAATTGGCGCCTGAAGAAAGACCAGAGGGTAAGGATGGCCTTCAGCGGCGAGCGGCCACCTACGTGGCCACGAAAGAATCTCCGCAGCACCCTCAGTAGCCATTGCAATAGCGACATAAGTTTCTGCCCAGCGAGCAGGTGAAGGTGCAAAGGCAAGCCAATGCTGTATAGCTCGTGTCATGTATGGTACTGGATCGCACTGCCACCGAATTCGAATTATTTTTTAAAAATTATTTACTACCGCGGATACGTAATTTCAAGTCTACAACTAACGGCAAAATTTTCCTTACATACAGATTTCTTCAAAAGACGACGAAAGGACTGATTTATGACACGACTGCGTCGCCCTGTTCCTGCCTCGCTCTTTCCATCATTCTTTCTGCCAGAGCGACCCAATCCTGAGGCCCATTCACACCAACACCTCGAACCCAATCATCAGCCAATCCTTCTTTCACAAGGTCAAACCAGACCTTCTTCAGCGTCATCTTATTGTCGTACATGTCCTTCTCCCATTGTGGAACCACTACTGTATCTCCCCCGAAACTCGGAGCTGTATACGCATGCAGTTCATCGCGATAATCGAACTGTTCCGAGCCTTTAAATACATGCCAAGCTTTCGCAAGCGTCAACGGATCTTCGGTCTGGAGCTCGGCTCGGAGCTGTTCATACCGTGTCACAATATCAGCGGTCTCTTTAGCTACATCTAGTTCGTGTGGGTGGGCGAAGACATGAATAGCTGCACGAGCTTGGGCTTCGACAAGAGGGAACGGGGCTACCTTCATTAAAAGACCCAAAAAAGCGATGGTGGCTGCGGGGAAGCGGGATTGGAAGGGGAATAGATGCTGTGCCAAGGGGAAAATGTGATAGGTGGAATTATACAGCTCCTGGGGAAGCGGAGGCACCACTGCTGGAAGTCCAGGTACAAGGTCTTCGTCTGAAAGGAACGGAAAAGACATCTCAAAACCCGTAGCAAGAATGCAGTGGTCGATACCAGTCTCTATGGATCCGTCTTCGAAAACGACGCTTCCGTCCTCTTCATAACGTACAGCATGAGGCCGTATTATCACATTACCCTCTTCTCCTGCTCCACCTGTTATAGAGCGTACAAGAGTCTTGACATGCCTGCTGAGCTCAGCGGAGATGTCGATTCCACTGGGACCGTTCCCAACAACTAGAATTTTGTCTCCAATGACGTTCTGCGGACGTCTGTACCAAGAAGAATGAGATGCTCGCTTATCGTGCAACCATTTCGAAAGACCGGGTGTGTCAGGATAACGGGGCTTGTTATAATGTCCAGGACACACGATGACCCAATCAAAAGAATGTGTCTCTCCGGTGGATAACTCGACGTTCCACTTCGAACTCTCTGAATCGAACTGTAGTGCAATGACTGTAGTCCGTAACCGGATATGAGCGTTCAGACCAAAATGATCAGCATATGCCTTGAGATAATCCTCAACTACACGAGCCACAGGATATAGCGGGGTTGAAGGGGGGAATGGGAAACTTGAAAATGCCATTGCGGGATGAGGGACATTAGTGGTCAAAGAGTCATAAATTGCTGAGCGGGGAGGAATTTCGTCGCCCTCAGGTTCTGAAGGTTCCCTTTGTATTCGTTAGGATGGAGAAACTTGGGATCGTAATGAAGAACTTGCCATACTCCGCCGACTTGATCTCGAGCTTCGAATACTGTAGGCTGATAAGTCCCAGTTTTGTACTGCTCGGTATCCAAGACCGTTTTCAAAGCTGCGAGACCCGTGGGTCCCGCGCCAATGATGCAAATGGTCTTATCGTCGTGCACTGAAGTGAACCTAGAAGCTCATTTCCATGAACAGGAGACGGTTGTGAACATGTGGGCTGACCTGGGAGACTCATGATAATATTCTAATGCTCTGATCCGTCGACAAAAGAAAGGAGAGGAATCCTCAAGGTTAGAACGTTAGAGGCTCGTCTTGAAAGGAGCGGAACGGAAGAATTCAGAAATGACTCTGGAGCAAATCGAGGGGACCCGGTAATCGGTCCGAGACGTCCTAGCCTCAGCCAATCGATTGCACCAGTTCGACGCAACATTGCGCCTCGGAGGCGACGTCATAGAACAACTAGAACGAAAAGAAAAGGTACAGTCAAGGCTTACCTAGTATTATTAGTACAATAGCCATTCAACAAATTCAACAGTAATTACAGTTGTGAGAATTCACAACGACGTCGGATGGCTTTTTTGAGAATAATGTATAATACCTGATACTTAAACTCAGTAAGTCAATAAAGTCTTACGTGGGAGGAAAATCATAACTTCCCCGCACCCTCAGTCAGCTACGATTACAGGAGGTTCATGTTCTTCGGGATCGAACGTACAAAGAAGGGAACTTCAGCAGCATGCGTCATATAATTTCGAGCTGTTCGATGGCGGTACCGTACCGTAGTAGTGAGAGGTAAACGAGACAGGTTAGAGTCTTTGCACGGCAGTGACAGAAAACAGCTGCAAGAGAAGCCGCATGGTTCGGCACTTGCCGAACGCTTTTTCTCTTTGCACCACCGTCTCTATTTCTAAGCTCTTATCTGTGCTAGCATTGAGACCATGCTCTGGTTCCGGCCCTGTGTGTACACCTACTTACCTGAAACACATCCGGTCATTTGCCTAGGTTTTGGGATATAAGTATGGACAGGCCATGCCCATGAGGCGAATGCGATCGCTACACCTGCAATTGCACTAGGACGCTTCGTGCTGGATCAGCTTTGGGACCAGCTTGTCAATTCTTGTCAACATCAGACGCTCCGGGTATGCTAATATAATAGGAGGGTCTTGGTCAAATTCATAGCCACCCAGTCGGGAACAGCAAACACGTCTTGGCGCTCATTTATCTACCTTTGTTATCACCGAAGGTCCAACTCAAGGCACAGCAACTAGTATAAAGGTATCGCCTCAAGGTGTACATGTGATGGCTGCGCTTTCGGCATTAAACCTATCCTCAGACGCTGGTTTCCCTACGATCCGTACTCAATGGCTACTAATCACCCCCCTCCCGCAGGTAAGTCTGCTCCAGGATGTCTGCTTACTTTTCTTCTCTGATACCTGATTATCAGGTCCTCCACCCAACTATCAAGGCGGCTATTATCCCCAGGTTAGCGCATCTACGTCCAAAGGCGTTATTTGCCGGAAGTTCATGCAAGGGTACCAGGGGTACCAGCCTCAGCATCAGTATGCTCCGCAACCTCCACCGCAGACTGTCATAGTGTAGGGCATTCTTTATCTACCCATTCTCCAAGCCCTGAATGTCCTCGGCAGTACTCAACAAGACAGACGGAGCGATGATGGCTGTATGGGAGTTTGCTTGGCCTGCCTATCGGGTATGGCCTGTTTCTGTTGTTTAGACGGTACGTCTTTGCATGTCTAGGTTGATGTCATGTTCACAACTTGATGATAGCTATATTTTGACCTTCCTGTTATAAAATGTACCATATACGACGACTTGCATTCAGCTCTCATCGGTTCACGTCTCGAGACTTTAATCGTGCATACTTGCGTTCGATGGTCCTCAGTGATATCAAGAGGATCAGAAGCGGACTCTTGCGTGTCAGATTCCCCCAACCAAAGAAAGCCATATACTCCCCGCCCAGACGCCGAAATATACGACGTATCTCCATTAATGCCAACTACCGTTCTCTCCTGTCCGTCAATATGCCTGGAAACTGAGGACAACATTTGACTAATACCAGAAGCCCAGGCCGTTCACCGGCAAACCTTGGCAAACGCGGCACGGAGGGTGCTCAAATAGCATGACTACCTTTTGGATTTGATAACATCGTGAGTAGCAAAGGCATATTCAAATTGAAACCGTCCAATAACCTTGCGTTATCTTTAGTCCGGAAGCCTGTATGCGCTTGACTGTCATTGACTCATACCTTTATCCATACCATCGCGGACCATTGTCTAGTTGATGTGTCAAGGACAATCTTCCTTGGTCACAGGCTTGTGTGAGGCGTTCGAGCTTGGTTCAAGCCTCCCTCGGATGGTAACTGGTGCTTCTTCAAAGTACTAGACATATTCGAACAGTAGGATCTATCTATGGGGCATCGTGGGTCTTAAAACTGCACCGGTGTCTCATGGCGGTCTGATTCCTCAGAGAGGTATTGATTGACGCGACATGTTCCCGTCAATACCAACACTCTTTTCCCCGCGCGACTCCTCGCTAGTGTCTGCCGAAGCTGAAAATGACATTGCCTTCAGCTTAATCAAGTCGACTGGGTTGCTAGGCGTCTCTTTCATCGATAAGAGTTCCCGGCTGGTATATGTAGTCCACGTCCTTCCTTGCAAGATACGGACGGTAACAAAAAAGGGCGCGATCATCTAAATGATGGTTCGTTGAATAGACGGGTGCCTGCTCAATATTTGAGAACTTACCTGGACTTGGCTCAGTGCCTGGAAGGCAATGTTTTGCATTGAGCTTTGGAGCCCGAATGGAATAACGAAAAACAAAGCAAAAACAGCATAGAGTGAGGCTGACTCTCGATCAACATGGTCGTTATACCGGTATATTCTTTGCCTTATTCATCTCCAAGAAGCTTGGAAATGCAACAGCGATGGAGAAGCAGGTGGGTGACAATCATGAGAGTTAAGGTAATGTTCAGGGTCAACGACGTGGATGTGTAAATGACTGTGAAGTTCGCAGTGCCCGAAAGGAAAGGAGATTTGGAGGACACTTGTATGAGGTCCATGATCCCAGTTCCTTCATAATTGTCAGAACTTAAATTGTTGACTCGACAATGCATGCGTGTACTAATGGACGCAGGAAGTAATGCTCATAATTCAGAATCCTACCAAGAAGTTCTTGGTGTATTGATGAACTTTTAACTCTTTCAAGTTCACGTATCTTTACAGACATGATGTCTAGAAGAATGCTGAACCAAGCTGTAGCACATCAGGAAGATGCCTTACTTGCCGAGGTGAGAGGATGTGTGCTTAAAGGGATGAAAACTATTTCCCTCGCCAAGGTCCCAGGAATTCAAATTTGGAATTGCATCGTCGACTGGAAAGAAGTTGAAACCCGAGTAATACTGTAGCCTAAAGCTTTAACATCGGTATTTTGTTGGCGTAAAATGTGTGCATATTTAGTGAATAAAATTTGTGCGAGGCGAGCGTCCTCAAAGAGAATTGAACAAGTGTATAGCTGAGGCATATATGTACCTTGATTATGGAGGGAATTAAGCACGCTCTATCATTATCCATCGTAAGTAACAGGAACGTCTTGAGAAAAAACCTGACGGATTTGGAACAAAGGAAGAGATCCCCCATCTTAAAAGAAGAACCATCACCCCCAAAACGCGCCGGCCTCCACTTCGCTGGGAGATCAATGATATCGGTATCCGTCGTATGTTCTGTCGCTAAAGGGTTCAGATGCGTAGGGTGGGAACGCGTACACGGAAATCCCATTGATATCGTTTGGTGAAGGTTGCATAGAGAAATCCGACATCCAGGGAAGCTGTTCCAGGGCTGTGGACAGTACATTGTCCATGGACTGTTGCGGTGTACCAAAGTCCAGGCCATTCCAGGACGCCGTCTGATAGGTTTGGTGGGAGGCGGGATAGGCACAAGAGGGAGCCGAGTGCTGCACAGGTACCGTACTGTCGCGTTGCGGTTGGTATCGATATCCGGAGGGATCAGCAGCATTGTATTCGGGGAACGGCGTGTTGAGGATGACCGCGTTCGTTATCGAGCCCATGGGGTCGAGGCAATTGTAGGCGGACAATAAATGCGGCAGTGGCACAGGATGAACCTGATGTAAATCGTGTTGGTATCTGAAGGGATTACCTTGCGCATGAACAGAAACAGGGACGTCCGACGTTCTCGAGCTCGTGGCTACATCCGTGGCCGAACTATTGGAGTACACGGCGCTAGTGTGAAAAGGTGAAAGCGTGCCCAAATACCCATCGACGTTTGGTGGAGAGTATCCTCTTTGCGGTAGAACGTCGTGTGATTTGGTATCCAAAGGAGGGCACACATCCGTGGCACGATATAAGACTTTCGGGTCAGGAGATACACGCTCGTCGCCATGTTGCAAGGTAGTCTCAATAGGAGCGCAATGGAACTGTTCCATGCCAGTGGCTACTGCCTGCGAAGACATCGACGTGATATACGGAGCTGGACCCATGTTGACCGTGACCGGCGAAGGGCTTAGAAGGGAGGAGGGCGAACATTCTTCTAGCAGTATCCCTTCGAAGCTAGTGGCAGGGGAGGCCGAAGTGTACGATAGCGATGAGCTGGAGGATTCTACTGTGCTTTCTCGTTTGTAGACGGGTTCCGTTGGGTTCATGATGACGTCCAAAGTAGAGGGTGGCACTTGCTTGTGGCACTTTCTTCGATGTCTAGTGATGGCGCCTTTGCTATTCGTGCCAAATCCGCAGCCTGAGGGATCCTTGCATTTGTACCGTTCTTTTCCAGAGCTGAAAAAATCATGTGAATCAGCCGAAGGACAATATAAGATATATTGAGCGTACTGGTGGTGCTCGATGTGTATCTCGAGGTTCTTTAGCTGTATGGCTCTATACGGGCAGCCCCAGCAATACAGAAAGCTAGCAAAACTCGTTGATGGGGTTAAACAGGCGGAATTTAATCGACGCACTCTTTTTCCGCTTTGGTGTGCGTTTTTAAATGTCGTAGTATGTCCGCCTTCCGTGAGATTGGGGCCTTACACCCGAGAACATAGCACCGTACGCGTAACTTCGAGCGAGCCATGACAGATAGGTGAGTTTTTAGAGTATAGAAGGTTGGGAGGGAAGCCTGGGACACACTTTTCTTTCCGGGGGGAGTGGGACAAAGACAAGGAGGGGCCTGAACATGCGGGGCTTTTATACACCCGCGGGCTGATGGATTGGTTGAGAGTGTCAAGTCAGTTTTCGCCATATAAGCCAACTTTTTAGTGTAGTGGCAACCAATTCGCACTAATAGCCGTTATGGGAAGGTTTCCAATTGGTTTTGGTTCGACCAATTTGATGGCGCTGCTCAATAAAGAAACAAGGTTTGCGCCGGACATGGGTGAGAGGCACAGCAGTGCACAGGAGCCGTTTCTCACAGTTTCTTGCCCAGTAAGGCAGGTTCTGTCCAGCAGCAGAGCCCTCGGGAAATAGTACTCTGGAAGTTGACAGAGCCTGGACAGAGCTAGAAATTTACTCGCAGATCGAAATAACGTTCATGAGTTAACATGTAGAACTTGTCACCAGAAAGTATAAATAGTCAAAGACGAGTCAGCGCTCCCCAGTCACAGGCTCCAGGCCGGCAGTTGCCAGCGTTTGCAGGACAAACCAAGAAACAAGGACGATCGGTGCAAGCCGTAATATCAAAGCATTACATAAGGAGAGCGACGCGTTGTTTGGCACATTCCTTCAATCCAAATTTTCTCTTCCTCCTGCACTATCATTATGATTGGACTTTACTGCTCGGCAGAAGAATAAGGACCACTCTCCTCACGGATAGTCGGTTCAGACACTAACCTCGTTATCGGAACATCCAACTTATGAGTGCAATGGTCAGGCATCGACGAGCGATGCCCTCACCCTTTGCAACACAATCTTAGAATTCTCTCGGACGGAGACAGAGTCACTGCAGAAATCAAATGATGATATCTTGGCGGTATTATGATGAGATCCGGTTCTTATCAATATCAGCGATGAGGACGGAAGCGATGCGATGATAACGACATTTTAGGCCAAACTGCTAGTGTGGACGCGTTTTCCAAGTCTATCTTTTTCCAGTTCTTCTGTTTACTTTCTCTACAGATGAATCCCGCACACAAACGGATATGTATTATTGGCGCAGGACCGTCCGGACTAGCGGCGCTGAAAGTCATTCGTGACGCAGAAGAGTTCAAGGCAGGAACATGGCTGCCAACAGTTTTTGAAGCTCGAGACCAGATTGGCGGGATATGGTGAGTTGAGTGTTTTTCAAGAACTACGGTCTTCACCTAATTGCATATGCAAGGTATCCTGCCCTTCCCACCGCTAACCCTCCTCTGACGCCTCTGTATGACTCTATGACTACAAATATCCCTCATCCCGGTTTGTTTTCTCCTTTTTCTTTTTTGCCAGTTCTTATATTTTCCCCTAGTTATGGCTTATCCGAGTTTCCCATTTCCACCTTCTACCCCTGTATTTCCTCCCGCTGCGACTGTCGAAACTTACTTGCACGATTACGCCACTCACTTCCACCTCATGCAAAATATTCAGCTAAACGCTCTCGTTGAACATGTGGAATGGAACCATGCAGCGCGTTGTTGGAATGTTAACGTGAAAGGCGAAACGCTGGATTTTGATTTAGTCGTTGTTTCTAACGGTCACTTTTGTGTACCCAGATATCCGGTCATCCCTGGTTTGGCAGAATGGCTGCAGAATGGGAGGGCGTCTCATTCGGCTCGCTACCGAAACCCCGGCAGCGTGAAGGATGCCTCTACGGTTATTGTCTGCGGCTCTGGCCCCAGCGGTCTCGACATAACTGCAGAGCTGCTTGCATCTGGATTGAAAGTCGTGCATTCTGTGAAGGACTGCATTCCAGAAACAACGTCAAGTTTTAAGAAACGAGGACCCATCACACATTTTGGTGACGAAGTTGCGTTCGCCGATGGTACTGTTGGGCGCAACATAGATCATTGCATCCTAGCCACCGGCTACCAGATGCATTACCCTTTCTTATCTTCCACTACCTTACAGACTGGATCTCCTCCCTTGTTGCCGTTGAAGTTATACAACTCTTCGTACCACGTTTTCCCTCTTGGCAAACACATTTTCCCCCTTCGAGGAGACTTCCCCCATACCACTCTCGCTTTCACCGGCCTCATTCTCCGAGGAACTCCATTTTCGTTGTTTGAAGCACAGGCATGTTCCATTGTGCGAGTTTTCCGGGATCCTTCGAGCCTCGACGAGGAGAAGGAGATGGCAGAACTTCTCGAACGTCAGTCAATGATACCTGCTAAGGATTGGCATCGGCCAACAGAAGCTGAAGCTTTTGATTACCGTGACGGACTATACGAGTTCAGCGGGCTTGGCATCAGAGTAGAGGAATGGGAGAAAAGAATGTGGGAGTACAAAGCGGAGTTGAGACGAGAGTGGGTGAATCTTGTGCAATCAGGCCAGGGTCTTTCCTGGGTTCAAGGCGTGGGTCAAAATGGAAGCCATGAATGGGTTGCGCTTCTCGAAAGTATTCTTCGAAGGGCGTCGGATAGGCAGAAGGACTGAGACCGCAAACTTTTCATTCCAACATACAGCTCCGCATGTGTCCAGAAACCGATATCAGCCAGAATCGATATAAACTCTTTTCAGTCCAAAACAACCTTGACGGAATACAAATAGAAGACATAGACATTCACTGATCAGTCCTTGAGCCTGTTGAAGTTCCCAGAAGCTATCAAACCCTTCACGTATTCTTCTCCGTTCATGTCCTCCTTGTCCGTCGAACGTGATATATGGCCCCACTTCTCCCCTTCCGATATTGTCTTCTGTGCCTGCGTTTTGACCAGGAAAAGGGACTCGCTTCCGAACTGGATTCGCAGCGGTAACTCTGGTTCGTCTGCTAACTTGTACAGGGCCTGCCCCATACGAACAGCGCTCCCCAGAACTGGATGGCCGCTTTCATTGATTTTGCGGAATATGTGGCACGGATTCGTATCGTTCGTGTACGCGGGATGCGGCGGGATATGGTAGGCTGAAGTCCCCTTCCATTCGCTGTCAAAACCTCCTGGCTCGATGATGGCTCCCTTGATGTTCCATTTGGGGTCCATTTCTTTCAGGAAGGATTCTGTGAAAGCTTCCAGTGCTGGAACAACGCGAGTAAGTGACGCCGTGCGACCTTTAGCATAAATGGTACTTACCAAATTTACTGGCGCTGTAATATGCAAGAGTGGGATTGGCCATATAACCGCCTACGCTGCTGACATTGAACACTCGTCCACCTACCCCATTGGGATTCCCTTCTCGGAATGTTTTGACGGCCTAGGGTACCCTTCAACGACAGTCCACGCAAGACAAGATGTGTCTTACCTCCTTCATGATACGCACTGGCCCCCAGAACAGGACCTCGAACTCTTTTCGTGCATCCTCCTCTGGTATGCCCTCTATTTCTCCAAAGACTGCATATCCGGCGTTATTTACGACGACATCCAGTCTACCAAATTTCTCCATCGTTCTCTCGAATACAGATTTGATCTGTGTCTCATTCGTCACGTCCAACGGGAGTACAAGAAGCTGGGTTGAGGGAAATTTATCTTTAAGATAATCAAGGACCTCGGGTTTACGAGCGGTTGCAACGACGCGCTCTCCGGCATCAAGGATAGTTTCTACGGTAGCTTTACCAAGCCCGCTGGAAGTACCTGTGATAAGCCAGACGCGAGATGAGTTAGGCATGATTAGCGAAGTGATTTGTGTTTGTATTCTGAAGGGAATGAGGCTATATACGAGACAGGCTCGGCAGAACGCGTCATCGTCCAGATACTCGACTTCTCGTGGTCATACTTGCATAGTCATAGCATTGAATCATTACGAGTTGCCTTTGGCGGCTCGGAGACGACGATTTACAAATAATCGATAGCAAACACAGATTGATTACTTACCAGTTATACCCACTACAAGAACATGACATTCGAGTCGATGTGAGAACCTTGCGCTGTATATAATGAGCGCTAAAGCTCGCTCCTCATCTACCATCCATATCCATCGAGTATGCGTTGCTACTAAAAGTAATCGGTCAAGTAGAATTCTGCAGACTCTAACCTTCGATTCTGGCTGCAGTTATTTTCTTTGAATCTTGTGTTGCTGCTTCATGCCGATAATAATATCCATAATCGTCCTCAAGAACGTGTCAGGAACGGTCCCTCATGTGGCTGTGTATTCCCGGTTAATATCGAGTATCACCTGCTGTCAGTCTAGCGCCGTGTTCTCATGCTTCGTATGACTTATGTAAGGCCAGCTCGACGTTTACCCTCATGGACTTCTCCACCAATATCACCCTCTGCGTACCGAGGCTGTCGTATGGCCAAAGCCCTCATGCCGGAGCCGTAATTATTCCGACACCCAAACCAACATATATACCGGATAACCACATTTTACTTCGAGTTGACCGGTTTGGGTTCTCTGCGAATAATATCACTTATCAGGCATTGGGGGAACATCCACGTTATAGGTACGACTGCAGTCGGATTCTGACTCCAATTCCGAAGCTTAATTCATTGCAGATACTTTGATTTTCATCCTACACCTGAGCATGGAGAAGTGAGCCCACAGAGCCATGGAATCGTTCCCGTCTGGGGATTCGCGACAGTCGTGGCTTCCAAGCACCCCAAAGTTGCCATAGGCGAGCGCGTTTATGGCTACTTGGCGCCGACTAGATATCTCTTACTACCAGTGTCTCCCTCGGACGTGAATAAGTTTGCTTTCTACATTTCCAGGCTCCACCTTCCTGCAGGTACGTCGGATGCATTAAATTTCTATGGATTCCCTTTGAATTACTGTGAATAGATTATCGACCATACAATCAAATACTTCGGTGCGCAACAGATCCGCAATATATCCCTAGTCCACGAGCAGAAGACCTCACCATGCTCTACCGACCACTCTTCTGGACGGCGTATTGGTTTGAAGACTGGCTCTGGTCCTCAAAATACCGAGGTGGCGCATCTACCATTCTCATTTCGTCGGCTTCCTCCAAAACTGCTTTTTGCGCTGCCTACGTCATCCGTAAACGGCGGACAAGCACTCCGAAAATCATTGGTCTGACGTCTTCGCGAAATATCAAGTTCACAAAGGGTCTGGAGCTTTATGATGAGGTGGTAGAATACGACTCGTTCGCGTCATCTGATTCTTTCCACGGGCGGGAAAAAGACCGATGGGTGTATGTCGACGTGGCGGGAAACACGGCATTCAACCAGCGTGTGTTCAATCACTTCGCTTCGCCATATACTGGAGTTCTTGCAGCTTTTATCTCATTGGGGATGACAAACCTTTCCCCTCTCTCTGAAGCTTCAAATGTATGGTCAAGGACAGGAAATACCACACCTTCCTCAGATCCGACGTCGGCGTTCTGGCCTCAGGAGGAGCATTTCTTCACACCCGAGTGGTTAGCAGTACGACGGCGTCAGCTAAGAGTGGAAGAGATCTTTAGGATGCAGGAAGTAGCTTGGAGGGAATTGATGAGAGACTGTGGTGGCTGGGTGGAGATCGAAAAGGTGTATGGACCTGATGCGGTGAAGGCTGGGTATGAAAATATTGTCAAGGACGGCGTGGGGCCAAGCAAAGGGCTGGTGTGGAGTCTCTGGGATTCAGACGTGCCTGTGCCCAACGCAACTAGCTTATGACCAGAGTCACACCGTCTTTCCCCTCTTGTTCTTAATTTTATATATAAATAGTGGTGTGCTTCCGTGAATCAGGCCGCAGTAGAAGACTCCGATTCAGGCTACGGTGGGAACAGCAATGAGCCACCACCGCCATACATCAGGAAGTGAATAGACCCGTACCTTTGTGATTCAGGGAAGCGTTCAAATACATCTCTTTCTATCGCCCTCTACCTGGGGAGCAGGATCATGCACTGCAATCTGTCTTTGAGGATCGGTGATCTTATATAAAATCTAGTTAGTACATTGGTAACAAAAAGACGTCAAGATAGCTGTGGGACTCTGGCCTTGCTGCAGCCATACATACGGTATCTCACATGATGGTCGATTTTGGACGTTCCCGGTCACGGCTCAGAGAACTGTTTAATCGACTTGACATCGACTAAGCATGTGATGCAATTTAGTACCCAGGCCTATCTACTGCTAGTTGAATGCCGGCATATATGCTCGGCGTCCGTTACTACTATGAACCCAGTATTCTCTAACTTCCAGTTTCGAATGTGTTTTTCACTATCACCTTTCGCTTTTCTCGGCAATTTTTCGAGCACCCACCATCTTAGAGTCTTGCTCGTCTTTGAACTGGCGCTCAGAACTCTTCTGATAACAAAGCGAGATCACCTGCGAAATCTGCCGTACGACCCATATTCCTGGTACCAAGACAAACGTCAACACTTACTCACAGTCTTGAGCGAATTTGTGTACCAGTTCTCGTCTCGTCTTCTATATATCTCTCCCTGACCTGGAAGCAAACGTACAATATGGCGTCCGCCAGTGTCAGAATGTCCAGTTGCACTAGTGACTGGCTCAGCTCGGGGAATAGGCCACGCCATTGCGTTGCGTCTCGCAAGCGACGGATTTAACGTCGCTGTGAACGACATCGCTTCCCAGAAAGATCACCTCGAGGCCCTCCGCAGCGAAATCGAGGAACTGGGAAAGAAAGCGATCATTTACATTGCTGACGTTTCCAGGGAAGACGAGGTAAAGGCTATGGTAGATGAGACCGTGGAAGAGCTAGGAAGGCTCGACGTAGTAAGCTTTGTCCCCAGTCCTCGACTCCCCTTTCTCTCGTCTGATTCGACGTTATAGATGGTAGCCAATGCGGGTATCTGTCCTGGTGCCTCTGGTCTCATGGATAGTGAGTTATCGAACGCTTGTTTACGTCTTGAGAAATCAGATCTTCTGAAACTCTGATATCAGCCACAGCGGAACAATGGGACCACATGTTTGCTGTAAACACGCGGGGAGTATTCCTTTGCTACAAGTACGCTGCTATTCAGATGGTTAAACAAGGTCGGGGAGGGCGCATTATTGGCGCATGTTCCGTCACAGGGATGAGAGGTAGAACTATTCGAGCTCCATCTTGCGACGGTCCTGATTCTACTTCCCTCTTAGCTCAAGGGCGGTTCTGTCCTTACAGTGCATCAAAGTTCGCTGTTCGCGGGTTGACGCAGAGCGCTGGTGTGCCTACTAGACTCTTATTGTCGCAGTAAATGAATCTCAACCTCCACCATTGCGTTTCTAGCAGAGGAACTGGGAACGCATCAGATCACCGTTAATGCTTATGCACCTGGTGCGTATCATCTGGTTTCTTATCTTTGGTATTTTTCATATTAATGGGTGTCAGGATTTATTGACACGCACATGGCAAGAACTGTGTTTTCTGGAGAAGGCTTCGCTGAAAATGTAACAAATATTCTGGGCTCTCGTTTGCCGTTTCATAATTGTGGTTATCCGTCAGGTCCGCCAGAGTGAAAACGCCGTTGCATTGAAAAAGATTGGACAACCCAAGGATTTGGCCAGCTTGGTCTCGTACATTGCGTCGCCAGAGTCGCATTTCATTACTGGACAGACTGTAGGTGCCGCACAATTTGTGTGAATGTTTCTTCTCATATGTATCTGTAGATCTCCGTTGATGGTGGATGGTACTTCAATTGACTGTATCTCCTCCGTAGTTGCAATAGTACCTACTTCTAATCCAATTCTTAACTGGAATGCCATTTGGAGCCTGAACTTTTAATGAAAATACTAAACATATTCCAACCCCCATTTTATAAACGGGACACGCTCATTAATCGCTGCGAACGCGGTCTACTACCAGAGTTATCAGACGCAGACAGCAATATAGATTCGAAGGTCTAATATGGGATGATGCCACTGGCGTGAAGTTACACCGAGGAATGACCCTCGCCAAGACTGGTCAGTCCACGAACAAGGTGAGATACCTGCTCGACGATTTACAGATACAACGACGACCACCTATAACGTCATGGAGGCGACGGCGCAACTCATGACACCTTGTTGATATCGACATCCCGTAGAGACCATCTATATGTCGACTTATCGTGCGGAGAACGGACATTCTTAGATGATGTTGGCGGCTTTTAGAGGAGTAATCCCTTTGGAAGATGGCGATGTGATCTGGAACATGACTGTGTTAACGTTCCGGAAAGACCTAAAGCTGAAAAGGAAATCCAGTAGCAGTGACGACATGGTGGTAAGAGACCAAGGTGAGATTGTCGGCGTCAAACCCTTAAAAGGCAAACTTTGACGGTATTTGTCTGATCCCTCCGACACGCGCCGAACGCGCCGGCGACGAATTGCCACTGACCACATCACCATTACCTTGCCTGGCAACACCCAGCATGGCCCCAGACAGCCATGACGAATCGACGACGAATGGGATGAGCTCTACTCATATTGACAAGCCCGCTGGCGGACGAGCACGACATGGCTCCGAGTCTGATGCCCAAGAGATGGTCATTCAGTCTCTACGTACCCAAATACAGGATCTGTACTCCCAAGTTACGCAGCTCAACGCGAAGCTCGTAAAGTCATACGACAGAGTATCGGATCTGGAGGACGACCTTCATGTTACCTCCGCCAATTTGCGGTCGTCGACGCTGAAAGTATCAGAGCTCGAATTCGAAAGGACCCAACATCTCTCTGCTCTGAATACGGGTCTGCTGGTGGAGAAGAGCAATGTTACTGCCGAGCTCAACCGCCTGATGGAGAAGGCGACAGAGGAGGCAGCTCAGCGTGGCCAGGCTGAGACGGCGCGAGCGACGATTGAGAAGGAATTAGATGACCTCAGTGCAAGCCTTTTCGATCAGGCCAATACCATGGTTGCTGAGGCGCGATATTCCAAGGCACTCAGTGAACGGAAGGTCGAGGAAGCTGAAATTGCGTTGAAAGGTGCTGAGGAGGCCGTCGCACTCATGCAGCAGCAGATGCAGGCGCTCCAGGCCGACAAGGAAGAGGCCGACAAACGTGCGCTGTCAATACGGGTGTCGATGGGTAAAGGGAAATGGATAGAGCGACGTGGAGACGGCTCCCTGCAGCGCCCATTGCGTCTTATCTCTTCTCACCTCCCGTACCAGGAGTTCCTGCTGTTCGTCGCCCACCTCCGTACTCTCCATACCTCCACCCCGACACCGCCAACAATGTCCACCCTTCTTCCGCTTCCATTCATTGCGCGCCTCTTGTCGGAAGACTCGTCAGTGATTTTCCGTCAGTTTATTGCATGCTCATTAATGCTTACGCTGCGTTAGAGAACCTACTGTCCGTCTCGATCTTGCACCCTCGTTAAATTGGCTGTCGCGCCGCTCCGTTCTCGCTGCAATCCATAATGGCCAGCTAACGATTGAACCCATCTCGTCCAGCTATTTATTACAAGATGCGTTCTCAAATGCACCCACTATCCTTGGCTTAACCGGGAACAACATTGTATGTGCACTATGTGGAGAGTCTGTCTTTCCTAATGGTGAGTTGCGACCTTCTGGCTCTGGTGGTTCCTGGTCGTCTTCTCTATTCAAGAAACCATTGTCCTACCCTTTAAATGGCTCGAATGGCTCGAATTCCGTTCCACCTTCGCCGATAAATACGAAACCTACTCAAGTACACATATTCAGAGTCTCGTCGTCGACGTCGCCATCATCGGCCCTTCCTAGTCTCTCAATTCCTACGACTTCTTTTGCATCGACATCCTCACAATCACAGACAAATAATTCTGGTGCTCACTTTACGACCAACCACCACTCCAGTGGTAGTTCCCAGTCAACGGCTGCGTACCCTCTTTGCTCTGGTGGTTGGTGCCTCACGCGGTTGCGACAGACATGTACTCTATGGGCATTCGTTCGTACGGGTATCGTGGAAAGGATATGGGAAGAGGAAGTCCCGTCGCTACCTCTGCCACCAATACCGGCTGTATCGAATGGTGACAAACCTCCGGTTCCACCTCGACGAAGGGGACTTTGGGGTATGGCCAGCGCACTGGGCGAGAGAGCAGCAAGCTGGAGCGGCGATGACAAAGAAAAGAAGAAGCTGCAACTGGAGAAGGAGAAAGAAAAGAAACTCGACCAAGCATGGGAACGTGACCAAGCAAAGGTCGTAGCGCAGAATGAAAGCCCGCGAGGCAAGAAGTTTACACCGCCGCCTGTGCATCCGTCCTTGTCCGCTGGTCCCAAGAGCCCTTCGGCAGTCGCTCCAGCTCCAGCCCCGCCGCCACTACCTCGACGACACGACCGGCGTCCTGTCCCACCGCCTCCACCAGCGGCGGCAGCAGTACAAGAGACGGAACCGTATGACCGCCCTCAAACGCCGACACGCGTACCTCTACCCGAATCTAGGCCCACTACCCCCGCTTCCCCTGCAGCACCTCCTCCGCTCCCTAGAAGAGCTGCTGCACGTGGAGCCCGCCATTTACCCGGGTCAAGGCCAGGTACACCGAAACTTGAAGGAGCGCCAAAGGAGAAAACAGAGGAGGATGAGAAGAAATTACATGACAACGACCGGGAGAAGGAAGAGGCTGACGCAAAGAAGGACGAGGAGGCAAAGGCGGAGGCAGGGAAAGAGAGCGAGAACGTAGAGAAGGAGGTCGAACATCCTGTAACTGAGGAGAGACCGTCTACTCCCGAGGCACCAACGACTGAACCCTCTGAAAAGCCCGAGCCTGAATCAGACTTGGTAGCCGCGGAAGACAACGCTCCTCCTGCACCAGAAGGGATTGAAGAAGCGAAACTATCTAGCTCTGAAGGCAATGACAGTGATGCGCCCTCTTCACCTACGCCTTCGCATGTAAATGGAAGGGTAGACCTCGGAGATCGCGACGTACCGCCCGTTTATGATGACGAGCACGAAAAGCTCGAGTCATCGGTCGTGTCTGCGCCTGAATCCGATGCTGAGAAGGAAGAACCCGACGACGAAGATGAAAGTAAGGAGGTGTATATCGGTGATACGACTTGGGAGGAGAGGACTTGGAAAGAGCTGGTACGGATAAAGGAGGACATGTTCTGGGCACGCGTGGGTGGATTGAGATAGTGTTGTTATACACTTCGACACTTCTACAATTTGTTTGCCTACGCGTTCTCTAGAGCTGCCTAGTTATTTATCAACTACACTTTTCTTTCTTTGGAATCATGCATAATCTAGAACTTCATATAGATACCCTCCATCCATGTGTCCGCGTTTAATCTGATTGTATACATTACATGATTTGTTTCTTCTTCACCCATGCTTCGTGCCGTCGGACCAGTTCTGAGATGATGTCCTCTTCGATTTCTTTCGATGGGTCACGGGCCAAATCGATACGGAGCCAATGTTCTACAAACGTAGAATTGGCTTCGTTTAGCTTGCCAGTCGAAGCGTCGCCATCGGGCTGAGCACTGCGAGAGACAAAAACAACCTCGAATTTACGCCGATGAAGGTCATTCCCGATGACCACTTGGTGACCGTATCGTTCTAGGGCTGCGTGCGCTTTTGGTATCAGCAAAAGAGGATCCGTTTCAAGCTTTGAAAAGGCAGGTAAGAAGAGGAGATCTGGTAGCATTATCTTTTTACCTTGAACGAGACAATGAAACCATCATGAGTCCATTCGTCTACCATAGACTTGAGGATCTTTGGCACTTGGTCCATCTCAATGTGTAAACTTCCCTTGCCAGATTGAATTTTGTGCTCTGACTAGAAGATTTTAACGCAGGCTCAAAAACACAAAAGGCATTACGCACCATCTTCTGCCTTGGAAGGAAGAAGTCACTGACGGCGGCGGCCAAGTAATACATCGCTCTTCTCCGCATGACAGAGAGCTCCTGCGAAACAGCACGAAGAAGCCACAGATAATCATTGACAGTGACGAACGTCAAGGTGAGCAGCGTTCCGGAAGCATGAACCGACTTGTACGCCGTCAAGACCTCGAGTAAATGAGCCCTTTTATCTGGCGTTACACTGATCTGAGGTTCACTGCCGTCCGTCTGGTCTATTTCGAGGAAGTCGAGGAAAGGATTGGTGGAATGGGAATAATGACGGCTGAATGGCTGCAGACTGAATTGGCGGTGCATGAAAATGACGGCATATCCGGCTTTGAGAAAATACTCTGCAGATGTGGCGCCTCTAGTACCTGTTTTTCTTGAGTAAAAAAGTCCAGTAGGGCACTGAGAGGTCCACACACCGGCACTGAAATTATCCAGAAATCGAACGCTGTTATACGTCGAATCGTGAGCGTCTCCCACTGCTGCGCAACGGAACGCTCTCACACATTGAGCTCTAGGGGAACGGTAGTCCCTCCACTCTATGCTTGTAGTACTGAGCAATGCATTCAAGCGACAGTTCGAATGACCTCACCGTAACCAAGACTACGTTTCGATTCTGCGGGATTTGCTGGGCGACAAAGGCGCGAACGGCGCTGACTTCATGTTCGAGATTGGGCGGCGGACCCTGCGTAGCAAAATACGACTCTGCGGAGAAGGTCGTAGGTTCGCTGTGCATCGTCAATGGACGACCCTGGAGGAGAGTGAGGTGTCATCCTGCCATGTGACATTTTAGCGCGCGATTTCGAATCTCGCGTCGAGCGGCTTTTACATAAGGAAACAGAAGGAGCTCATTTGTTGGTATAAATTATTCTCATTGAACTTCAGACTCGAACTGATGCGTCGAATACTATCTATCTTTCAAGACCGATTAGATACGGTCAGTTGAAGTAACGTCCACCATCAACGGAAATCTAGAAATACATATGTACTCAACAAGAAACGTACACACGGATGACACTTACAGTCTGTCCAGTAATGAAATGCGACTCTGGAGATGCAAAGTACGAGACCAAGCTAGCCAAATCCTTAGGTTGCCCTGTCTTCTTCAATGCAGCCTCGTTTTCACACCGGCGGACCTTAAGGGCAACCAGAATTAGGAAACGGTTGAAGAGAGCCTAGAAATATGCTTACAGCGTCAGCAAATCCTTCTCCGGAAAAAACAGATCTTGTCATGGATGTGTCAATAAATCCTGACACCCATTAGTATGAAAAATGTCAAGGACAAGAAACCGGATGATGCACACCAGGTGCATAAGCATTGACAGTGATTTGATGCGTTCCCAGTTCCATTGCTAGAAATGGAACGTCGAGTATTGAGATTGATTCACCGCGACAATTAGACATACCAGCGCTCTGCGTTAATCCGCGAACAGCGAACTTTGATGCACTATACGGACATAAATGCCCTTGAGCTAAGGGGGAAGTAGGATTAAGACCGTCGCAAGGTGAAGCTCATTCATTTTTACCTCTCATCCCTGTGACGGAACATGCGCCAATGATGCGCCCTCCCCGACCTTGTTTAACCATCTGCATAGCGGCGTACTTGTAGCAAAGGAATACTCCTCGCGTGTTTACGGCAAACATGTGGTCCCATTGCTCCGCCGTGGCTAATGTCAGAGTTTCAGAAGATCCGATTTCCCAAGACGCAAACAAGCGTTCGATAACTCACTATCCATGAGACCAGAGGCACCAGGACAGATACCCGCATTGGCTACCATCTATAACGTCAAATCAGACGAGAAAAAGAGGAATCGGGGACTGGGAACGAAGCTTACTACGTCGAGCCTTCCTAGATCTTCCACGGTCTCATCTACCATAGCCTTTACCTCGTTCTCCTTCGAAACGTCAGCAATGTAAATGAACGCTTTCTTTCCAAGTTCCTCGATTTCGCCGCGGAGGGTCTCGAGATGATCTTTCTGGGAAGGGATGTCGTTCACAGCGACCTTAAATCCATCGCTTGCGAGCCGCAGGGCAATGGCGCGACCCATTCCTCGAGCTGAGCCAGTCACTAGTGCAACTGGACATTCTGTCATAGTGGCGGATTGTACGTTTGCTTCCAGGTCAGGGGCAGATATAGAAGACGATAGTAAGAGGGCTAGAACACCAATTGACTCAAGACTATGGGTTAGTCTTGACGTCTATCTTGGTGCCAGGAATATAGATCGCATGGTAGATTTCGCCGGTGATCTTGCTTCCTCATCACAAGACTTCCGAGGGGTTCAAAGACGAGCAGGACTCTAACATGGTGCGTGCTCGAAAAACTGCCTAGAAAAACAAGAGAAAGGTAATAGTGAGAGACACATTTGAATCTGGAAGTTAGAGAGTACTGAGTCCATAGTAGTAATGAACGCCAGGCATATATACCGGCTTGAACCAGTGCCTGGATAAAATGCTCCACGATGACGGCACATGCCAAGTCGATACGATAAAACAGTGTTCTGAGCTGGGGAACGTCCAAACATCGACCATTATGTGAGATACCGTGAAATGTCCGATTCTTCGCAAAGCATCATTTGACTTGTGAAGCTAGTTGGGCTCCTGTAGGCTCCTAGCTGCAGCAAGGTCAACGTCCCACGGTTATCTCGACGTTTCTTGAATGTCACCAGTGTATTAACTGGTTTTATACAATACCGCCGAGCCCCAAGGACTGACTGCAGTGCATGATCCCGCTCCCCATGTAGAGGAAAACGACAAAAAGAGGTAGATTTGAACGCTTTCCTTAATTACAATGGTATGGGTCTATTCACCCCCTGATGTATGGTGGCGGTGGCTCATTGCTGTTCCCGCCGTAGCCTGAAGAGTCTCCTTCTAGGAATGTGCCTTTCGTGTGGTCTTTGTCTTTAAGCGGTACAGGCGGAAGGGGGAGGGGTGACTGGTCCTCTGAGTTTGGGGATAGAAGCTGCTCCAGCTCCTCTTCGTCAGTTAACGACACGTCGCGAGCGCCGCCAGTCCTTCTTTGCTGAAGTGAAGACCGATGATTATAAGGAGAAGTATCCCAGCAACTAATGCGCGATTAAGCAAGAAGCAATATAAGCATGCAATGTGCGTGACGCACGTATAGCGAACATCAGTGCAATAACCCCACCAGCATTGACAGTACATTTCGTTCGAAATATAGGTCCTGACTTGGTAAGCTGCGCGGTACTGGCAAGAATTTGATCGTTCGACAGTAATCAAAATATATCTGAGTGCGCATGCGTACCCATCTCATTTACAGGTAGAAAAGGCTAAGAATCGTAAGGAATTAGTAGCCGACAAGTCAATTCATAACACTCACCACCACCCATGATGTTATATGTTACGAAGAAAGGTAGAGGAAGAGCTGCATCGTACTCTGGGTCAGGCGGCACCGCCAGCTCGTTGATAGGGAACAGCCACGAGAGATTCAATATAGACGATTCGACCAAATATAGTTTCTTATACACTAGCCTGGGCCTCGCCTCGCCTTCATCCCCCCGGGACGGTTGCTGCGATGATATCAGGACAGCGAGTTTGAACAGGTGAACAGATTGAACAAGGTATATTTGTAGTACCTTGGACACGTTCGGAGCAATTCGGCCGCCGACTCCGCAACTTTACCTGCAAATGCCATGATGATGGCGGACACGACTGCAGACAGCCCAGCAGAACAACAACGAGAAAATGCGCCTCGTTCTACTTCTACGTCTATTCACAATGGAGCCAACCTACTCATGGAACTTTTCTCCACCGAGCTCGCCAATGCGATGGCTACTATCCACATGGCATACAAACAGCAGATAGAAACCGCAAAAGCAGCGGAGGACCTTCGTGTCACACAGCTTCAGCAAGCGCTCACAGACCGCGAAGGTGCCTTTTCGGAGATGGAGGCTAGGATCGAACAAATATCGAAGGAAAAAGCAGAACTCCTCCAAACCCACCAGCAACGTATGCAGGAATTCTCAGATTTTCGCTGCGCCGCCGATATCTCAAAAAATGCATCTAGCGAAGTATCTGAGCAGCAGATTGCTTCACTTGTTGCCGAACGAGATGACGCGAAGTCCGAAGCTGCGGCTATGCAGCTAGAGGTGCAACAACTCCGGACCGAGATGGCTGAGCAAAAATTGGAACGCGAAAAGCTGATCGAGCGTATCCGGAAGCTCGAAGGCGAGGTGACCTCGACGAGAGAAGATTACGTGAAAGTTGACGTGGAAAGAAAACAGGCCAGAGACGATGCCGCGGAGGCCCGAGGAGCCCTTGGAGGACTCAACAATGCGTTGAGTACGATTGGGTTAGAGTATGTTCAAGACTCGGAGGATGCAAATTTTTATTATTCCAAGGAAATTAGCCCCCATGTAGCAGATCTTCTCAACGAGGGACAAAATGCTCAGGCAATCTCCCAGGCGTTGACGTCAATACAGGACATACCTGGTACCACGAACAAACCTTTGTCGCCAGACGCTCTATCTCCTTTCAATCTGGCCACATTCATTACCGTCATGAAAGACATTCTCTCTGATGTTGCGGTTGCTGGTAGCGGCTGGGAGACGCTATGCCGTTCGAAGGAGAAGGAGGGGAATGTGCTACGGGAACAACGCGATACTCTTTCCTCACAGCTCTCTAGAATACAGGAAGCTAAGGACGAAGCTGTGAAAGATTTGACGGCGATCAAATCATCTCTCGCTGTTGCTGGGCTGGCGTGTGCGGACACCAACACTATACTTTTCACGAAAGGGTTGGTCTCCTCCCTGAAGGAACTTGGGCCGATGAAAGAAAAATTAGGGCAGGTGGCGAATACGCTGAGCTCCAAAAGTCCTAACAAGGACCTTGAAGCGCTTATGCAGGTTCCCGAACCCAAGCTATCCACGCCACAGAATCTGATAGCTTCCATGCACAAGTGGTTCGCTGTCGCGCAAGCCATTGGCAACTCTGCATTAGCGCTGTATCTGTCCAAGGAAGAGGAGATGACCGAACTCTCCGCTGGGAGAATTTTGCAGCAAGATACGATTCAGCTTCTCAGGAAGCAAATTGAGGAGGCTGAAAGTCAGTAGTATCTATTTCTCCCGTTTTCGAAATGCTAATGAACGACTCGAACGTTCCGATAGGTCAGCTAAAGAAGCCCGACACACAGAACGAGTACTCATCGTCAGTCTCGACTTCGCCACCACCGCCGAAGCGGAGAGAATCTAGTCGACCGTCGGCCCTGCCCTCGTCTCAAGCCTCTTCGTCTTCCGGCCAACCTTTTCCAGGTTCAACTAAGGTGACGAATCACGCGACACCCGATAGGCCTATCCCGGCATCCCGCCTGCGCCAGCGAACGAACTCCAAAAATCCTCAGCAGACTAAGCAGCCGACTTCTATCTCCGTGCCTACCACATCGACCACCCCACGAAAGAGGTCACCGTCTGTCATCATTGTCGGTGATAGTGACGACGAGAGCATTGACTTTCCCAGTCCAGAGGCTGCAGTCCGGTTTGCTAAGAGGTCAAGGCGCATTTCAGTAGTGGATTCCGAAGATGAGACAGAGGGCGTGGGACGTCCTACGCAGCCTCCAAGATCTAAACCACCATCAAAAAGCAGCCAATTAAAAATAAAGAAAGGTATTGCCTGTTCATATGTTTCCGGTGTTCCAATGCTGACATTCATTCCAGGGCGTGGAAAGAAATCCTGAATGAACATATTCCTCCGTTCTATCTTGTGACACTTCCTTGAAAATGCTTTGTTTGATATCACGCATCTCCAATTGCTATGCTTACGCCCACTACTCTTACGTCGTACATCCTAAACTTCTGTATTATACCTGATTGCCAAAGTACATAATTTTTTTGTTATTAAAATTTTGGCCGAGAAACTACTAGAACCGAGTCTGAGACATGTTCGTTTTCTTTCCGTTTTCAAACAGCTGGCTATCTATCCTCTCGAAGTCTACGATCCATCATTAGTTTTATTCAGCACTAGATAGCCTGTCGTACCCACTAGTCAACAAATCTCTTGAATGCTTCATAACAAGAAAGAATTGAGGCCCTGTTATCCAGGGGTTTCATACCCTCGCTCAGACGACGGGCAGGGCGAGGGATATCGGGGAGGTGCGCGTACACAATGGTGGGCACAGCAGGGTAGAGCCCAGGTGCAACACTTTCTGCGAGTTCGGCGGTTACGGGAATCTTGTAGAATATAGGCGAAGAACCCTTCAAGGTAATTCCCGCAATCGTCTTGGCAAGGATAGGATTTTGACCAAGAACATGCATTCGCCTGGCGTTATTAGATAGAAATGCTGCAATTGCCTCAGCTATAAGCTGTGGCTCGGGATCCTTTGTTTCTTTATGTCGCTTATCCTCCTGCACGAGAAGCAAAATGTCATCGGCTTCCACGACGCAAACATCAGTTGTTGCGTGGCGGCCTTCTCCACAAATAACCAGTGGAATATCGGTGCGTGTACGTAGCATCCTCTCTCGCGGCACAAATCCTAACAACGACAATAAATGTACGGCAAAATCGACAACAGCAGACTCCTGGTCAGGAACAGGATCCATTGCGAGATCCATGTAGCGTAAGAGTTTGTGATTGTTGTCGTGGATCATATTGGTAGCGTCCAGATTGTTCAGGACTTCATCAGCAACTGCAGGTTGCGGCATCGGGTGAACACCAAAGAAAGTGGTTGCGGCTTGGAATTCGACTCGGATGTTATAGGCGTGGAGTTCAGTTGGACCCCAGTCGTTTCCTGATTTGGCAGTGCGCAGGAGATTGGCCATCCTAAAGCTATGTTGGTTTGATTTTCGAGTAGTCTGCTATGAGGCTATGAGGATAACACGATTTCCTGATTCACCTGATTCGGCCCGAGGGTTCCGAGGTCTCAAACCTTGTTGACAAATAAGAATGCCGCCTTACAGCTCTTTTCGTTATTATGCGGAATTGTTTGGATCAACAGGTAGCCCAGTGCGAGCAAGAAACTTGCTTTTTTTATGGACACAGTTCATTGTTCCCCATCCCGCCCCTGCTCCTTTGATACGTTTGACCATTAATGCAATGAACAGTGCGCAAGAGCATCCATTTCGATACATATCTATTCAGTACAAATTCGCTGTCATTTAACCATGAACCTTTGCAGTGAGCTGCATCCACACCTACTTCGACGTCAACAGACATGTGCACTTTGAGTCGAGGCAGTTTTCAGGAAGTGAAAAATAAGGAGGAGAAAGAATGGAATATCCCTTGATGCTCAAAGTATTCTCCTAGGACCACGACTGGCAACATTATGCAAGAGCTGAAGCAAGCATTCAGATTTGACATGTTCGTCATGCATCCAGGGTCCCGCCCATATGGTATATTAGGTAGATAGTGTAGGTACAACCGGTAAGTGTCTTCAGATGCAGGAAATTAGCATTGTAGCATAGTCGGGGACGTGCAGGGGATGACATCGAGGGATTGTGGTGGGAAGACAGAAAGCCGGGACCGTCTGATCCAAACATGAGCACATAATATTTTCAAAACGGGGATTCCGCATAATAAGTAAAACAGCTGTAAGTTTAAGTCTGAGAGTGTCTACGTTACCACACATATGGGAGACGATCCGTAACACACAAGTATCACCTCTAGAACATATTCAGTAATCAGGTGACAGGACCCAAAAGTGCTCGCATACTAGTTCCTAATCCGAAGAGCATAAAGCTGAAATGTGCGAGCGTCCCCCATCAAGAAAGGTACGAGCTTCAGGCGCATTTCTTTCCAGCTGAATAGCATTCTGGGAAGATACCATCTATAAAATACTTTATTAGTGGACAAAATAGGCCGCTGGAAAGAGAAACAAGCAATCCATGTTGCTGAACCAGCCTAGACAAGGTTTAGCGAATAAACTCCCGAAGCGACATTGGGTAATTACCACATACCACTAGAAGAATAATGGTGTAAGCATATGGAGTGCACATTCAAGCAATTTTTACGCACCAAAGGGCCTACTAATCCATAAACAAGGCAAACTGTAGAGGACTGCGGGAGCATGACAGCCCATGTCGCAGCTGACACAATCCCGGAGGCGATAAGTCCTGGTTTCAAAAAGCAACTTGCTGAGGTGAACTCTTCCGACGATCTACCAGCATGGTGCTTGGCAGTATAACGATCGGTTACTTTGGCGATGAGCAGCATCAGAACCCCAGATCCCATACCATACCTAAGACAATTGCATACTCAACGCTAGGAGAGAGAATAGGCGCGGAGGCGTCAATCTGTGTCATGATAGAGGTACAGAAGGGCGGAGGAGGGCACCCTCTAGACCAAGAGGAGGCTGTGAGGGACAAAAGATCCTAAATTGACCCGTCAGATAGATAGTTGCCCGATGATGAAAAGCCTATTAGCCTTTAGGTCAACAACTTCTGAGCGAAATCCTAGAACCTAAATTCATCGTCGAGCGGCAAGCTGCTTGAATTTTTGGATTCGATGTTTGAAATGGTCACTCCTACAGCAGATTTTCGGCGTTTTTGAGGAGGCCAGGGGGGAAAGTGAAAAAGTGATAGTGGGAGAACAAGTTACGTGATGTTTAGCAAATTCTTTCGATTACTGAGGGTCGCTATTTGTCACAGTCACAGTCGCGACTATTCACGTGATCGTCGTGACAAGCGTGATCGTGAACTGAACATCAACGCTCAATCAAAGACCTTACCTTCACGACATTTCCTTGCTTCTTCTTCCCCACACGATATGCCCGGCAGGATCAAGAAGAAGAACAGACTCTCAGTAGATGAGACGTGTTTGAAAATTCGCCAAATTTTCGACCAAGCTCAGCATTCTGCCACCAGTCACAAGAAGAATGTCGTCGAGCTCTACAAGTACCATACGGAAATGGCCCAGATGAGATTGTCTGAGGCCAATCAACTGTCCGGAGAGACGCGGTTCCTGAACCTTGTTCGCGAGCTTTTAAACCGTATCTTTCCTTTGAAACACACCGAGAAATCTGCGGAGAACATCGTTAAATTGGTGGGAGCCTACGTCAAGTTGATTAATGAAAGAGGCGCATATCTACTTTCTCACCGATGATTTAAACCTAACGTTCTGTAACAGCGGTCGAGGAATTGCGAGGAAGGGAAGAGGACGACTACGAGGATGACACCGTGAAAGACGAAGACACATTGGCATCTCGTTTTACCTTCGGTTTTTGTGAATTCCTGCTGGACGGATTCAGAGCGAAAGACAGGAATGTGCGTTTTAGGGTAGTTCAAACTTGTTCTGCCGTGGTCTCGCACTTAGGAGAAATCGAGTAAGTCCTTCATTGTTCGGATTCTTCTCGCTCACTACTATTGATAGTGAGGGGCTATGGGAGTCTATATGGAAGCATTTGGAGGACCGTCTCCAGGACAAAGATGCTGCAGTACGAACTCAAGCTGCCCTTGGACTCTGCAAATTTGCCGGTGGAGAGGACCCTGACAGTGAAGATATACCCGTTACACTGACACTACGCAATGCTCTGTCGGCTGATGATTCTGCGTATGTTTTGATGTGTACGTACTTCAACAGTTTATTGACTTGACTATCTAGGGACGTTCGCCGTGCAGTCCTTTGGAATATTCCTGTCAACAACAACACGATGGATGCCATCCTTGATCGACTACGGGATCGTGATACATCTGTCAGGAAAAATTGCTACATTTTTCTCAAACGAAATGCCGCACAGAACAACGAAATGGGCACGACCCACCCTCGCACAATCACTATTGCTCAACGAGAGCGGATTGTGTTAAGTGGAATGGGTGATCGCGAAAACTCCGTTTTAGACGCTGCCAAGGACCTTATCGCGACCTGGTTTGATCTTGCTGAGGAAAGGCCCGTGAAGCAGGAAGGCCCAGACAAGGACGAGCATGCGGCGAGCAAAGCCAAATTTTTGGCATTATTGTCTCTATTCGACTTGCTGGCTGCTCCAGAATCGGCAGAGAAAGCGCTTCTAAGCGTCTTTGAAACGAAAGCATCTGAAGCCAAATTACTGACTTTTGAAGGCAAGTGCCTTGTGCGTCTTGCCATCGACGATATTGATGCCCATTTAGTCCATGAGATGACCCCAGAGTCAGCCTTTCTCGCTCGCGTGTACATCGAAAGTTTGAAGAGATTTAAGAACGAAGAGGACAAGATGAGAAAGCTAGAACGGCTGGAAAACTATCTCCCTTCCGTGAATGACTTTTTCTATCCGTTGCAAGACACGTTCAACAAATGCTTTTCCTTTGAATTCCGGAACGAAGACCACAGGGACATGAAGGAGTTCTTCCTTGAGGAGATGTTAAAAATCACAACTCATCTTGATTATGGCGATGAGACTGGGCGACGTGAAATGTACAAATTGATCAGTAAGTTACTGAGTATACTCCGTTGGGGAATGAACGTTGTGCTGACGTTCACTAGAAGCTATGCTTGAGCAAGACATCCCCGAAAACCTTCTTGCAGGGTGTATGCGGGTTCTTCCTTTTATCACTGCGAGCGAGCGAGATCTTATACGAGTCGTGGTTGAGCTCATCCAGGACTTTAGGGATCCCGGAGACGATATTGATGCTATAGCACGAGAGGCCGAGGTAGGTATTCATACCCATGCCAATATTGACCAGCACTCATGTACCATGAATCATGTAGAGGGATCCTGATGCGAGCTTCGCAAGCACACCCAGTGCGCACATGCCGCCCAAGGCTATCCAAGAAAAATCTCCTGAGGACAAGGCTAAAACCGCCCTTAAATGCCTGACGATGAGTGTCGCAATGCTGGAGGAAGTCAACGATGTGAGTTTGGTGTCCTTCGCTGAGCCGCATCGTCTCATGCCAATGTAGACAATGAGCAACAATTCCTCGTTAAATGGGTTGTTTAAAGAGCTCATCCTACCGGCTGTGACCGACCCCTTTGACGATATTTCTCGGGACAAAGCCTGGACATGTCTCGCTTTGATATGTCTCATTGACCAGGTACGTGGGCACAATGTATGTGTGTAACATACTCTGACGTTCGTTTTATAGAAACTTGCAACAATGGAGACAGTCAAAATGTTTCTACAGCAGCACTCCGCCACAATTCCGGAGGAGCTGAAGATAATCATTTTGCAAGGACTCTTTGACATACTGATGGTTTATCAACGCGCGATTCTGAGCCCAGAAAATGTTGGTGTCACCTGTGTTTGCCAGCTGATCTCCATATTAAAAATATCTTGCAGGCCCAGGTGGTAGCTGATAGTCTGATTGCAAAGTTGAAGGTCGAAACATCACCAAAGGCCCAGGAAGTGATCTGTCATGGATTGGCGAAACTCATCATGGCGGGCATCTTCAAAGATAAAGTGGTGAATGCATTGTTATTATTTTATCATTCTTAGTTTTGACATCGATCTTGTCAGATCATCGTTCATCTCCTCATGGCTTATTTCTCGCCCGACACAGTTGGCAACCAAGGTCTCCGTCAACTTTTGTCGCACTTCTTCAATATCTATTCTGCGTCTTCACCCGCTAACAAGCGAGTCATGGCAGAGGTTCTTTCTCTTGTTGTTACCGCCATCGCCTGCTGATCTGACCCTTGCTAGGTCTTCACGGATACCTTGCAGGAGCTTTGTAGACACCGAGATGAGCTGTCTGTCGAAGCCACGATTTCTCCGGCGCTGATTATCGGACACTTTATGACATGGACAAGTCCGTCCAACTTTAGGTTCGGCGTAATAAGGCCCCTCGTTGATCGCTCTAACATATAGCTTTCAGGGTGAATCAAGAGATTGCTATCACCGAGGAGCATCCCCTGTATCGCGATGCTGCATCTATTCAGTTCAAGATGGCGATCGATATTGTGAAGATCCTTTTAAATGATACGCTTGATAGTGAGAGCTCATGCTATGCCGTTGAGATCGAACTCATTCTTTCGCAGAGGACGACAAGAAAGCGCTTTGCATGAATATTGGCAAACTACATATTCCTGACAATGTTGACGACAACGATCTACGCACTCTCAAGATGCTGTTATTCAGGTTGCAATCGGTATATCTCGCCCTATAGATTTATTATGATCGGCTGGCTTATGTTCTGTGCAGCGCCAGCCTGTGAAGGATACGACAGCAAAGAACGCCATCAATAAATTTGAGGCAACCTTGTCTAAGAAATTCGAATCCCAACTTGCCAACTTCAGTGAACAGGAGTATAGGGAGTTGGATGAGTTGAAGGAACTCTTCACCTTCCTTGACGACCTAATTCCGTTGAGCGATGATGATGAGGTCATCGATGTAAAGCCCAAGAGAACGCGCAAGAGGTGAGCACTTCCTTCACTGGAACCCTGGATATACGAGCTAACGGGTATTCCAGGCGGTCTTACAGTGTTACAAGCTTTAGTTCAGAAGAAACTGACGCGAGTGGTCGTAAGCCAAAGAACAAAGCCAAGTGCGTCCTTTATGATTCCAGTCATGATGTATGATTTGACTCCCCATAGGAAACGACGTATCTCTGGTTCTTCTGATGGTTCTGATTTTGAAACCGAGCGGGCGGAACCGCCGCCGACTCGGAAGACTCGTTCAAATCCCAAGCGAGCAGCGTGGGTTTCTTTCCACTAGCCCATCGACTATACTAACGAACTCGAGCCAGTGCACCGAAGGATGCGGTCTTCGTTGATCTGACGCTGGATTCTGATGATGAGATAGGGTCAACACCTGTTCCCTCCCCGCCCACGGCCAGGTCTGTTCTTTCCAGTCAAGCAGGAGAGTTTGATCTGATTCTCTGTCGTCTGTAGAGTAAAGGTTGAAACGGTGTCAGCGGTTGACGCTGATATCAATGATTTGTTGGAGGAAGAGACAGAGGAGATGGATACATCATCGGTTGTTAACGACTCTTTGCTTGGCCCTGCCGATAGTGACTCCGAAGGGGAGGAAGATGAAGTAAACAATTTATTGGCGGACGGTGAGGATTAATTATCATTCCTAGTTATTTTATTATTGTATGATCTTTTATATTTGTATCAGTATACTAGAATCCGTCGCGAGTGGCAACGGTAACCTTGCCTGACGAGGAGGACTTTGGTCTGAAGTCATCGTTGAAAAGTGCAAGAAGCTCGCACAGCAGCTGCGTTGCAATCACCGGCTCGTATTTTTCATGAATGTCACTGAAATCGAATTGTCAAGGCCTACTTCGCTAACTGGACTAATACGACTGTCCTAAGATTGTCTAGGTTCATTTATTTAATCGAATTGGATTGAAGACATTCAAAAAGCGAAGGGAATCCACAGCCGTTAGGTCTGTCCTTTCTACGTTGGGGTAAGTGCCTTCGGAGATCCGGGACTCATTAGTTTCATTTGATTCAGTTAAAGTTTTCTGGAACGTTGAGGAACAGTGCTAGGTTGTACAAGGACTCTTGTTTTAGTTTTCGACATTACAGAAGATTCAATTAGCTTGGGGAGACGTAGCAGAGAATCCGAGAGATGGCTGGGTGTGCCGCGGAAGGAGGGAGTGAATTTTACGGACAAGCTAGTATTTGGCGGTCAAAGTTACAATTTACGGGCACGCTCGGCCATCAATGCATCACCATGTGTAGACCTTTTTAAGCAAGGTAACAGCAGCGTAAGTGTATGACGTCATTGTATTTCACTCGGTCCGATCATATATAAGTACACGCGTTCAACGTGAGCCAGACTTTGTAACTGTCCATCATTAATTGGCTGTTCTTTGTATTCAATGCGGGGCGTCGGAGAAATTTTTTTGTCTTTTTGTGGAACATTGTTTCGGAGTCACGTCTGCATGTCAACCGTAGTACTATGGACAATACTTTCGTCCCTGCAGTTACCAACCGTTCGTGTTGCCTTTGAGCTGAAAAATGTTAACATATGTACACTCGGCAAATACTTACTAACGCTGAATTCGTAGATGTTACAGTAGGTGTGAGATTGAAATCTTCTCCAGTCCTCTCGGCGGGCGGCCAATGCTGACTACGCAATAAATGAGGGAATAAGTGGATGCCTAAATTGGGATGAAAGGGTCCTATGACACATTTTGGTCCTTTTGTTGGGATCCTACTTAAGAACGGGCTAGTTCCTATCTCTGAGAACGTTGCCTCCTCTTCTCAGCTCCGGTCACTCATGGACTTTCACGACCACATTCCAGACATCCTCGCTGACCGCTTCAGCTTCGAGGAGGTCACCCGATTTCTCGATGAGCAGGCGCAGCGACATTCCCATGTTCCCATGAGCGACGAAGACGTGGCACTGAGGGTCTTTGCAGAGGATGCGAGAGATAATCTCCTCCGATTTGGGCAGTTTGGCCATGCGCCACTGCCTGAGCCACTGGTTGAGCAGCTTTTTCACGACTGGGAGCCACCTCGATTTCGTGATAGAATTCGAGAGGCGGCAGCCCCGCTACCAAATAGACAGCGACAGAGGGCTATTCGGAACTTCAATCATCCCTTTGCACGGGAGATGCCAGAGAACATGCAATTCAACCCCTTCCCTCCATGGGAAGCTCCTCGACGGTGAGTACGACGTCGGTTTATCTTCGCCCCATCTCACACTAGCCGGTTCGCAGACAGTTTCGTCCCGTGATGCCTACTGCATCATCCTCCAGGGGGGGCCGCACCTTCGGCGAATCAATAGCGTACGTCAGATTCTTCTTCATTTGTCTCTCTCATTTCGCTTATTCGGCGCTAGATCTATTTGCTCTGTATGTCTTGATAACATCGAAGGTCATGTAATAACCGCACCCTGTGGCCATACATATGATGCCTCTTGTATGGAGGCGCTTATATCTGCAGCAACCAAAGACGAGTCTCTCTTCCCCCCTAGATGCTGCCGTGATCCTATCCCAGTCGAATCTGTGCAATCTCACATCGATGCAACTGTTCTGGCTACATTCAAAGAAAAGTCCATCGAGTTCTCGACTCCTCTACGTGTCTATTGCTCCAATCCCAAATGTAGCCGCTTCCTAGGTCCAAAAAACGATGGCAAGTCCCCCTCCGCCCCGCTTACATGTTCCTGTACCACGATTACTTGCAATTCTTGTCGTGGGAACGTCGCGCATGGAGACGTATTTTCGCATAGTTGTGCATCAGATACTTTAGAACAAGAGGTACGGGCTTTAGCTGATAAGAAGAAATGGGCAACTTGTCCTGGGTGCAGTAATCTCGTCGAGCTTTCCTCGGGATGTAACCATATGACATGCCGCTGCGGTACACAGTTTTGCTATTATTGCAATGCCAAGTGGGGTGCATGCGACTGTGTCGGTCGCACCGCGCTAGGAGGGCTAATGCCTGTCCGTGGCGATGCCATTGACAACTGGTTTATGCCTTTCTTTGCACAACCTCCTGGTCGTCACCTTCCTACGAGAGCACCTCCTGTTATGAGGGGAAATGCTCCTCTTACGAGACAGAATCTAGATCAGATGAACCTTCGTAACGAGAGGTTAAGATCTACCGACACGCTACCGACGCCGACGCCGACGCCACATTTTCCACATCCATCAGTTCATCGTGCGCGCAGATTTTCGACTGTTGCAGAATCATCTGGCCCTGATCGACACAGCAATATGTTCATGGCTCATCCACGGGCAGACTTGGGCCCTATCCGAGTTCACGTAGAGAGAGGTATGCCAAATCCACCACCAACACATGATACTACTGCCGGTCGTTGGAGCCCGATGTCACCAGGCATGAACCATACGTCTCGCTCAAGCACCTTCGAGTCTCTACTCAGACCTCTGTCCGCTGAAAATTCTCTGAATCATGTAACGACCCGACCGCCGCGACCTCCTCGTCCTGACTCTCCGCCAAGATCTAATTGGTTCCAAGCGCCCCAACCAGACCGCATGCAGGGTGCAGGTACACGCTCATCGCCAATCATTCTGGACGACGATGCCGATGCCGTGATGAGCACTCCTCCAGCTATACCTCCGTTCCTCCATAATGCTAACATACCCCTACCAAACCATAGGGGGACCGGGTCCTTCCAGCATGCTATTCGTCGAGATGGCGAACTGAATATGAACGTAGATGAGAATCCTTTTGCGACAAATTCAAGACGACCCTGGGAAGAACCATCGTTGCCAGGTTACCCTTCACCGAGGCAGAGCAGGCTTACTGCGTCTTCCTCTACTGCTGCTACGACAGGCGCTAGGACTCCTTTTGATCGACGACCCTTTTTGGAGTCACGTACTGTCGTTCAGCCGCCCAATGGGCCATGGTAGACGATAATCTGTACCATATGAACCATAGCATCTCGGGTATATATATATGAGTGATATCTCTCTGTTTACATAGTTGTATTTCTATCTGCTACAGCAGTCACTAACCATTATTAACTGTCTTTTCTCCTGCATGAATTTCAAATTCTAGATCTTTACTTTGAACAACCGGAAATTGTATCCACTTTAATATTCGATCGCGTCCATACTTTCGCTCGTGACTGCACACCTACATTGCAGCTTTTTAGTGCAAACCCAACCAGCGAATCCTCTACGTGAAGGTCAAAATTTGCGATGTACTCATGTCGCTTTACATGACAACTTGTTCTCCGACAGTATTCGGGATGCTATTTTGCGATCGTGATTTGGGCGCTTAGATTGTCGTTTTCTCTCATGGCCTGGCCACGAGGTGTGCTACAACTGTATTGGAAGCAGCATACACGAGGCCCCGGCCTACCTGTGTTGTATTCTTAGGTAAAGGAATAAGCGCCTGGAAACGACTGTTCCGTCTCCTCTTTGATGACTCGCAAGTCACGATCCAAGAAGTCCGTGTCTGTGAGCGTCGGACCCTCTCCCTGACATTGCTTGACCTGTAGTGACTTGGCGCACATCACAGCAGCTTGTCGCTTCCGAGTCGCAAGCCTTAGTTCTAGCGTCCTCGGTGGGTATCTTGTTTGCTAGTGCAGAAATGTAAGCGGCTGAACGATGAGTACGATAGCACAATTTCCACTCTCCAGAAGAGGAACCACTGTTGACTCCCGTTGTATTGCCTCCAGCTACTGTGAGTTCCAAGTCGATTCATGGTGTGCGATAACATTATCTGATACACCGGTACAGCAGCAGAGGAGCATTCAGCCATCCGGAAGCTCGAATACAGACAAGGTACTCCTTATTGTCGTTCCACAGTCTCTTTTCTAAATCGTATTCAGACAGAGAAGAAGAGCCTAGCAATCATGCCGTCGTCGTCTCCGCCTCCACCCTACGGATCTCGCTCTGAGGACCCTCCGCTACCCAGGCAGCCTGGCAATTTCATGACGATCATTCGAGATTCGGGCCCTATCAAACAAAGCTTTCTGATAGACCCTTCGCTCTCTATCCCGTCGGAACTTCTTCCAACACTGACCCCCAGTGAGCTAGAAGCCGGCGGTACTAGGAACAATCTCAATCTTGAAGCCAAGTATGGGGAAATCGACGCAGATATTGAGGTCATGAAGACAACCAAGTGGACTCGTATCCGAGTCGACGTACGCTCTCGCAGTGACGTTGTAATCCGCCTAGTACGTCTTTTTCATTGCTTTGAGCTCGTTCACATTGCACAAGCTGACGTCACTTAGCGTTTACCTGGCACCATCTCTCCGGGAGACTTGAACCGCCCAGGACCACTATGTACCTTAGACATCTGTGCGACTTCGGGGAATATCTACCTTTTGGTTCCAAAGAAGCGCTTGGTGGGAAAGTTGATCTCCACCGCACGCGGCGATGTGACGTTCTCCAAAACACTAATGAAGGACTTGAGTGCCTTCAACGAGAAGGGAAAACGGAGGGAGTGTTTTATAGGGGACTGTAAAATGTGGTCGGAGGGGACCGGAGACTTGATCAATTTGGAAGCCAAGGCAGGGGGAATTTCGGTGCAGTATAATGACGAACCGTTTGTGAAGCCAGAAATTGCAGGCTGTATCATTTCTTGATTTTTTTGTTGCTGCTTGACCCTGTAATCTTAGAGATAGAACTCTCGAGACTCAAAGATTATGTCCATACAAGGAGTCAAAATACAGCATGAACGAACCAGCACGAGTCTTTGCCACAACTTTATTGATACAGTATACAAGAACATCGGGCCTCATTCTGGAGCTTCCGATGCCGTCAGAAGCAAATCCACATGTACGCCTACAGTAGGTTGGAACAGCTGATACGTCCAAAATCAACCGTAGATTCTGTTTGTAAAGTCGTACACACCTAAGTGCGGTGTGTTGTAGTTTAACTTAGCGTTCTCGTATTTGGTGTGCTATCTTGAGATTTAGGCGCTTATATTGCTGTTTTCTCTCATGCTCAGTCCACGAGACGTACAACTATATTGATCCAGCATACACGAGACCCCGGCCTATCTGTGCCGGCTCCTTGAAATGAAAGGAATAGACGCTCAAAGATGATTGTTTGTCTCCTCGAGCTCGATGATCAGCCAGCCACGATCCAAGAAGTCTGTGAGTGGCGACTCCCCTCGATATCCCTCGGTCTGCATTGACTCTCATCACAGCAGCCTGACGTCTCACAAGCCTTAGTTCCAGCGTCCTCGCCGGTGAGCGACTTGTCTTTGTTGCTAGTGCGGGAGTGGAGGTAGCTGAACAATGGGCATGATAGCACGATTCCGACTCTCCAGTGGCGTTAGACCCGCTGCTACATGCCGTTGCGTTGACCCCAAGTCTCCTGGTATTGAGTTCCGAGTCAATACCTCTACGATAAGATTATCTGATGGTTTCGCTCGTCCAGGTACAGCAGCGAAGTGTTCAGCAAACCGGGGGTTCGAATACAGATAAGGTACTACTCACTGTCACTGGCCGAGTCTCTTTTCTAAATTGTGTTCAGTACCCGAAAAAGAACGGATCAATGCCGCCATGGGCTTCGCCTCCGCCTTATACATCTCGCTCTCAGGCTACCCCTCCACCTAGGCAGCCCGGCAACTACATGACTATCATTCGAGAATCAGGACCAATTAAACAAAGCTTTCTCATAGACCCTGCGCTCTCTGTTCCGTCAGGGCTTTTACCTCCGCTGACCCCTCATGAAACGGAGGACTGCAGAAACAATCTTAATATTGAGGCCAGGAATGGAGAAATCGATGCAGATATTGAAGCCATGAAGTCAGGCTGGCTGACCCGTTTTCGAGTCGACATACGCGCTCGCAGCGACATCGTGATCCACTTAGTACGTCTTTGACATTTGTGAACTGTCACGTTGTTAACGCCGCGTAGCGTTTACCTGGCACCGTCTCTCCCGACGATCCGACTCGCCCAGGACCGTTGTGTGTCATGAACGTCTATGCGAGTTCGGGGAACATCTACCTTTTGATTCCGCGAAAGCGCCTGGAGGGACCGTTGAACATTACTACTCGCCACAACGTGTCGTTCTCTACTGCACTGAGTAAGGACCTTAATATTTTTGATGAGAAGGAGAAGCGGAGGGTGTGTTTTATAGGTAACTTTTCTGCATGGTCGGAGGACTTGGGAGATGTGATCAATTTGGAAGCTAAGGCGGGAAAAATTTCGGTCCAGTATAATGACGAGCCATTTGTGAAGCCGGAAGCCGAGGGTTGTATCGTTACTTGATTTTTTTTATCACTGCATGGCCCTGTGATAGGTCTCTTCGTACATGATTGCGATAACTACCTTGAAGTCTTTTAGGAGCAAGAAATTTTACGACCATAAAATCAGCCAAAACAAAGTACCCCGAAGAGAGAATGAGGCGAAAGTCATTAGGGCGATAGCTAGAATCGCAAAACAGTGAACACGATACGGCAAGCATGCACTATCAGGTGTGACAGAGGAATTGTGGACAGAGTAGGCAGATCGGTAAGCTAGGGGACTGTAAGGCAAGAAGACATACCAATTTTGGCTTAACCTCGATGCCAAGATCAGACAGCCAATCCGCAGCATGAGACTTTTGGCGGCTTCGAGTTAAGGTGCGAAATTCCTGAGTCTGGGCGGGTGCCAAATAGTTCAAGAGGCCGATGATAGATAGAGATACAACATATCGAATACGCCCAGGACGTTCCAAGGCAAAGTAAGCTGTCAGGCATGCTGTAGAAGACTCAGAGTAAAAACGAGAGGATAAGTTCGAAATGAGAGTAAAGATGAAAAGGGGCCGGCTAATGCCGAGATCATCGGAGGGTTGGACTAATCGGTACCGTGACTTGCGACGCGACGCGCCTTTCACAAGACTCGCCGGAACTGACCGTGACACAAGAACGTTCAATTCCGGTTCGAGTTTGTGCATCTCATACTTGACACATAACCTAGCTAAGCCATTTTTGTGGGATGATACTTGAAAGTCGTATTATCAATTTCAAAAGGTAACGGACGGTTTCATGCTTCGAAGCGGCCCAGTGACAATCAAGTTCACCTCCTCCGCTGTGGCTGATTTTATTTAGCTCCAGAAAGCCTCGTAAGCCTTCTATAGACAAAAGTTATGTTGGTAAGGAGAATTTTCAGCGTTGGCTACGCACCACAGACAATATTCACTGTCATTTTCAATGGAAAAGTTAATCGACGTCTCAGACTCGGACTTGCTCAGATCTCAGGTGTGATATTTTTCTCTTGACCTAGGAGAAGCACGAAATGGCGCACAACAGGTTCTATCCTTGTAATCCTGTTGTCTCTCCAAAGAACAAAGGATATTGGGCAGCTGTGCCCATTTACAAGTGTAAGAATACAACCGGGCCGCTAAGGCATTTAAATGGAATGAAGCGAGGAATAAAATCAAGAATATAGTGCTCTGTATGTGGACAAAGGCGATGGCAATGATGAAGGCATAAGAAGAGAAGCATGCGTGAAGACAGGTGAGAGAAACATTACTAGTCCTTATAGCTATTTTGGGTATTCACCAAGGCGTTGAAACGCTACCTGGAGGACCATTGCAGGCAACGAGCAGCGAAAGTAAATGCCCCTACTACTCCATGCCACCGAAGTTGAATGGCGGCGCCGCCGTGGGCTAGTTCTGCTACACGTTATGACTGTCGAAGACCTCGTCAACAGCCATACCAGTGGACGAAGAGCCGGGATCCTGCAAGTCGGGCCCAGCTTGGCCTACCGCCAGGTTGGTCGGCCCTGAGATGACCTTGTCGAGCGCCATGGACTCTGGTGTATTGATGAAAGGCGGGGTACGGTGGTAGACTCGCCGATGGCGGACCATTTGGCGTACGTCGGTGCATCGGAACGAACATGATCGTGCATACATGCAGGTTTGCACCCTCGTAGGTCGGACGGGGCTGAGTGGGAACACTAAGAGAAATAGTAGAGATAGAGATAGAGAACATACTGATACTTCCGTTTGTGCGCCTCGAGGCAATCTTGGCAGCTTGTCGAGAAGTGGCAGCGCGAACAGTAGGGTCGGGGGATATGAAGAACGATGGGTGGTGCGGAATAAGAGAGTAGGGAGAGGTCGTACATTTTCTCGTCGGCGGGCACACGGTGAGCACGGCGGGTGGAGGATGGGAGAGATGCTTGGCTGGGGTGGAAAGGAGGGTCATGTTCGAAGAGGCAAGGGAGAAGAAACTGCAGCGGCGGGGGTAAGAATTGTTGGGTGGCTAAGTAAGTGGTTGATGTTGAGGTATGGGCCTCGACATCCAGGCCTTTTAATCGGGGGCTGACGAATTGGGGTCGAATTGGCTGACAATTTCCCTCCTTATATGCCTAGTGTGCAGTCGGGTGGCAACAAATTCTCAAAAATCTCCGCTCTGATTTTAGGGTGCGGAACTGGACCCTGACGAAATTGTCGAGCAAAGGCATGTTGTAATATTGATTCTTAACGTCCACGTCTAGTTTCGCTAGACAAGGGGTAAGTGAGACAGCGTAGGGATGAGTTCAAGAGTTGGGTTCTTTGAGATATATTCCTTATGAGTTGTTCTAAATCCCTCGAGCGAGTAGAAGCAGCAAAACAGGGCAAGTTATGGTGTTGCGAGCGTCAATGTTCTTTGGGCCCTCTGATAGGCAAGAACGATTCACATCTACGATTCGGTAAGCATAGAGGAACATATCCGTTGGACGATGTGCTGATCGTACCTAGGTCTACACAATGCCAACACCGCGTCACTAACAGTTTATGCGACAGCTTGAATCCGTTCTCTAAATCCTCGAACTTGTAAACTTGAGGTATAGATGAGATGCACTTCCCTTTTCGCTATACCTTCGCACTTGATGACCAGTATCGAGTGAAATGAGGATTATCTAGGATGAGCACGATAAATGTAGCCCCAGTTAGTTGGTAGATAAGAATCACGTCATTGCTTTCATGCTCATGTTCGATAGAAACTGTTTTGACTCCATTTTAATGATGATCGCCGTACCGTAGGAATTATCTTAATTATCCAGGCCTGAAGATGCACCACTCTGGGACTGTAAGTATAGCTTATTTAGTTTGCTCAGGCATGACTATGTGAATGACACCCGCAAGAGGTGTCCAAGAATTCGAGTTGGCCTGATATCTTCTGCCATGTTAATCATGATATCTAAGCAAATGACAGAGTTATACATACCTCCAAAAGCTTCAGGAATTCCGTTGTGAAACAAGAGCACCAAAAACGACCGCAATCAACGCCATAAGAAAGGCAAATATGACAAACACAAATGTCCGGGCGACAGGAAACAGACCTCGCGTCAGATACGTTTGTACCGAGAAAAATCGAATCACAGCAATGATGAGGAGGAGGATGGCGAGTACGATGGTCGCTGCGCCTATTGGACGAGCGTATATTTGGATGCGCCCCGGATGTATCGAGGCAATGCTAAAGAATTGGACAAGGGCCACGCCTGCCGACGCGAGAGCAAGGCTCGTACGGATATAAGCCAGAAATGTACGCTCCGATGCTAGATGATCCCGGGCTACGCTGCCATTGTTCTGCAAGGTAAGGCTGACCTTCATTCCTCCTTCCAAGGGGGTCAGCATACTGTCACTGAGCTAGAATATAACTCACAGAATCGTTACCCGTCGTCGTCGTAATAAAGTCGGGGGCCACGCTCACCACAGAGGACGTCGAGCAGCATGATAACAGAGTGTCACTAAATGAGTGAATTATTGCAGCTTTGGTTCCGCGATAGTGCGATGCACGTGATCACTCCCCTTCCTTTCCGACGGCGACGATGACCACTCACCGCCCTCCCATACCAGATCTCCGTTTCGAGACGGCGTATCTGAGAAGGATACGGCCATTTGTCCACTTTGAAGAGCCGCCCGATGGCTTTGAGGCTGTTGGTGACGAGCAGCCAGCAAGAGCGGTGCTGGAGATTGACTGGAAGAATGTGCTTTGGGTGACGTTCCGGGACCAGGTGCTGATGATGTGGATCCAGGGTGCGCTCTGGTGTGTCTGTCTCGGTATTTTTGCTGTTTCTTTCTCTGATTTCTCTTAGGGCCATCGTTGGGTTTTACCTACGGCCAATATACACGCAGGCTGGGCGGAGATTCAAGCGCAAAGAGGGCGGGGCGGTATCCTGGCTGAGGAACTGGGTCAAGGCGCTGGGCCTCTCCACGAGTACAGACCGAGCAAGATAGATCGTCGCCTACTTCCAAGTGCCGGGAGCAGGCGGACCTGGTGCAATCCAAACGCTTGGTTGCAAGGCTGCGTATGTACATCAGAAGTATAAAATGAGAATCTTCCACTGATACTATTGATCCAGCGTCGTGGCAGGGATCTGCTTCCTGATTGTGCCAACGGACGTACGGACGTACTCGTTAACTCCCGCCAGTCTTATCTGTGGAATTTTTTGCGTCATGGTGGTGTCTATGCAGAAACCTTTCTCTGTGGTGTAAATATGTATCATTTCGAGTCTCGGCATCTATTCATGATTACTTGCTAGTTCAAACCAATATCTACACGACTAGAGCTTTCCGCCATCTTAAGCGGGTAGTCTTACCACTTCCAGCTCGGGGTGTTCGTAGGTCAACGGTAGCTACGAATATTTCGAACATTCACGGCTTCTGATTTCAGCTTCTCACAAAGCGATTACTATGGCAGATTCTTTCGTTTCGTTTCTACCTGATTGCTATCTGTGTCTCCTGGATGAATGTACCAAGTCTGTACCGTTTGAATGCTGTCAGCATGACGAAGCTTTGATTTAGGCTCAAATCAGTCTCTTACGTCCGGTTCCCTATCAGCTCGATGGCAGTCGATCGAGGTCTATATACTTGATTGATTGTCGGCTGAGCAAGTTGTATATAGTAAGGTTTACGCCAACGACTAGCCTAGTAGCCCTCGATGACAATTGTTATCATCGCGCCTAATCAGCTTTCTGTCTCTTCCCAGCGCTGCTATCGAATCTACCGGGGTCCTCGCAAGCTTGCATACATCAGACAACAGTAATCTTTGAAATTCACCGGTCACCCTCGGAACTGTAATAGAAAGTTCGCGGAAAGCGAAAATTCCGCTCCAACGCACAAACACCGTAAGCCTGATCTTCTTTTTTAGCACACAGTTCCTGATGCATTCCATGAGGTACTAGGCTGTGTTTGTCATGTAGTCCAAAATCCATATTCCACTTATTGCGACCCCATGCAGATCATTTGTTACCCCACATTCAAGGGGCTATTCCCCACAATCGCACTAAGCGAATGTGCATGAGCGTTCTCCCGAGTCCCTGTCCTTGTCACTTGCGACCTCGTTGCCTATCTCTCGGACTTTACCGACTCTTTGCAGTAACTCAGAACTTTTATAAACCCCGAGCTTCGCCAGGCATTGCCTTTCTTGTTGCCAAGAATGTTATAGTGACTTCTCTCGCACGCTACCCTGACTAGCCTTACAAAGATATTCATTGGCGGGAAATTTCGTCCCATTCTAGGGAGAGGAATTGCGATGGAACGCCTCATCTGACCCACGCCATGAGATCTTCCCCTGGCGCGTGCTTCTCACAGCAACTTTGAGCCGACCATATATAGCCTCACTACGGACCCGGCCTTCTTTATTGGAACCTACCAACACCAACACCAACATGTCTGTCCACGATAAGCACGACGTCGACTCTGAGAAACATGGAGGCGACTCGGCACCTAGTGTCGTCCTTCAAGTTCAGGAAGACGCAGCAGACGTCGACCTCGCGACGTTCCACGAATTGCACGCAGGTAGATTGGTCATCGATCCAGCGTATGAGCTCCCCTCTTCAATTACTTTCCCCATCCAACCATCTGACACGTTTACAGGGAGGCGAAAATCGAGTTCGGCGAGACCTTTGCTTCCAAGCTCAAGCTCTCTCGCGATGGAACCAAAGTCTTATGGCCTCAACCAACCGATTCACCGCGCGATCCCCAGAACTGGACTGACGCACGCAAGAATATCCACTTGCTCATCGTCACGCTGGCCTCCATTGTTCCAGACTTTGACAGTGGCATAGGTGAGGACTTTTGCTTAGTGCTTAGCGATCTTCGAGCTCACATCTTCTCGCAGGGATTGCGTCTATCTTTCGACTGGCTGCGCAATACAATACTACGACCGGAGTGATTAACAATTTGACATCAAAGTGGGTTTCTTCTCTTTCATGCGCTATTATTGGTGGGCTGAGGTGACAACACGTTCAGTTGGAGCATCTTTCTCTTGGGTCCGTCCACAATAATGTATGCCCTCACGACCACTACGGGCTGATACACAGTTCAAAGGATGGGGAGGCATATTTGCTGTCTTGCTCATTCGCCGCTACGGGCGCCTTCCGGTGCTATTTTGGTCGCAGGCGAGGATAAAATTAGCATAAGCTTATTTATCAAGGTCCTCTTCTGATGTCAATATAGGTCCTCGCTCTTGGTTTCCTCTTGGGATGTACATTCGCGCCCAATCTGGCAACATTTGCTGGTAAGTTCAGCTTTGTTGTTGATTTCCTGAATCAAAGATATTCTCTCAGGAATGAGATGTTTGACGGCTTTCTTCGGGTCAGTACGTCATCTGCCTTTCTTCCTGCACTAAACACATTCCGACAGAACTGCGCCTCAAGTTGCGGTATGTAATATTGCTTGATCCTGGTGCTTGTGTGTTCTCCGGAGACTGAGATGTTCTCGAAGGGATTGTATATCGTCACAGATCTTTATCCCTTTCACCTACAAGCGCGGAAGGTAGAGTTACAGAATACTGTGTTTTCTTGTTTCTCACCTTCAACATAGCTCAACTTCTGGACAATGGGATTCATCGTTTCCCCATTCCTCTCTCCGTTCGCTTTCGGCTTCCTTGTGGCCCGGCAAAGCTGGAGATGGGCTTATGGAATTGGTTGCATCTACAGCGCCGTCGTATGCATCTTGATCGCCCTTTTCTTAGACGAAACGTACGCAAGGTTCCTATTGTTCTCCTAATCGTACTAAATACCTACCAGAATGTATGACCGAACCGTAAAACCCATCCCGGAACCGACCACCTCAGGGCTTCGCTATAGAATTGAAACACTCTTCGGCGTAACCGGAATTAAAATGGCCAAGTACCGAGTATCTTGGGCAGAATCAATTCTTTCACCCATCAATGTCGTATGGCGGCCTCACCTCCTTGGGATTCTGCTCTTCGAGGGTATCCTATTTGGATTTGGTATTGGTATCAATGTGTGGCACGGTTGACCTCGGTCTTTTCAATTGTTTTGATTTTTTTTTCTGGCAGGTCACGAATGCTGTGTTCTTGGGAAGCCCTGCTCCGATTGGGTTTGGGTGGAGCCAGGACGCCATCGCTGGAGCATACGGTACACCGATTGTAAGTTCCTTTCCTATCTGCCTCGTCTCCGCAGCTGAGTTCGTAGGTATCCGTACTTTTGGGTGAACTGATCGGTCGGTATACGAATGATTGGATCATGAACATGAGTATCAGACGAAATCATGGTGTATTCGAGGCTGAGAGTCGACTTTGGTAAGTTTGTATTCTTAGGTATTATTCTGTTATTGAGCGGATGAAAGGGCTTGCTATATCGCTTTGCCTTTGTACATATGCGGTTTCGTTACCCTCGGCGCATCTATTCAGAACCATCTGAATACGACTGGTATCATCATGGGCTGGGGAATTTCCGAGCTGTCAATTATGATTAACACCGTGGCTATATGTACGTACTTGCTCCGATTTCATTGCTTCACTTGGACTGATATACTGCCAGACGCTTACTGTAATGACTGCTTCCCAAAACACCAAGGTGAAATCAGTGCTCTGATAAATCTAGCGCGTGTCCTCGGAGGTATGCAATATTCAGTAGTAGATCGTTGCTATTAAGGTTCCTAACCTGCTTCGATACAGGCTTTGCGGTGGCTTATTTTCAAGTTCCTTGGGCAGAGAAACATGGTGCTCTTCAGACTTTTGGTTGCGAAGCTGCGTATGTCCTGTAGAAGCAGTGAAAAGGAATTGATTTGCTCAACCTTTTCCTTTCCCCACCAGAATCGTAGCGGGCCTCTTCGTTCTCATTGTACCTGCAATGCAGATATATGGACGAAATTTACGAGTACGTCGATCTTATCTATGCATACTCTTGACCTCATGCTTTACAGGAACGATTTTCGGTGGCTTGAATTATGACTAAGTGTGTATGTACATGACGATGATGCCCCCTCAGAAGAATGTAATCCCAGTGTTTACTGGTCTTTGTAGATTTACTCTCCGAGTTTTTATTTTGACTGGCTGACACCAATATTCGTAAGCACACGAAGCAACGGTCATAACAGCGGGGGCCGTAGAGGCTTTCCAATCATTGTCGCTGTAGGGACTCTTGTCAGTGCACTACCCGGTTAAACTTGTCGTTGGTCCGAGCTTATATCTAGCTCCCTTCAATATGATATGGCCGACAATTTGTACACCATTTTCCGCTTTAGAACGGATTTGTGTACTTCGGACGCGTTGAGAGTGCGCGCTTAGACGGATTTTTTCCCCCGTGCCGACAAGCCGCCGATTCGCTGTTTCTCACTCTTAGCATGGGAGCTTCGTTTTACCAACAATCCCCCGTGGTACATATACATCCTTAAATATGACGTCTAGAAAATGACCTGGCCTATTTCCAATCTCCCGATGTTCATCCACGGCGGTCGAACACGTAGCGACGGTCCCATGGTAGGAGGGTGATCTCCGTCTCTACTTGCAGGGCCAAGCCTCTGGACTCTTTGATATCCGTTCCTCAGCTCTTTGGAGATGCGCCGAAATTTAACAGGCTTACATCACACTGCCCAAATCCAACGAGCACGTCATGCAATCGGTGTCGTGCACACGGAACCTCGAGTCCGCCCTTACAGCATTGCTCTCTTGGAGCTTCTACGCTCTCAAAAATGATGTTCTTCAATCTGGTCCATACTGCGCTTCCTAGGACACGGATCAAACAAATATTTCTCCTGTTGCCATGAATGTGCGCCGTTTGCCAGCGACCAATCTGTAGGCTATATAACACCAGAGCGCTCCACTTCGCTCTCTCAAAAATGCTTCCTTATACTCTTTTTCTTCTTCTGGTACCCTTAACAGGGGTTCATTCGCTCTCTTACATCGGCGCAGACTTCTCTTCTTTGGTCAACTTGGAGAATTCTGGGACGTCGTATTCCGATGGGGGTAGTACTGAAGCTTTCGAAACGATCTTGACAAGTCATGGTGCCAATATTGCACGCATCAGGGTTTGGACTAGTGAAAGCGACGACGAGTATAGCCTGGATTATGGTCTTGCGTTGGCAAAAAGGGCCGTAAAAGCTGGGATGGCACTGATGATCGATTTGCACTATAGCGATACATGTAAGTACGATGCATGAACCATCTTTGTGTCTCTGCTGATAATTACCGAAGGGGCTGATCCATCCAAACAAGGTTTTATCTCTATGATTTACTGAGTCTGTCGTTCTGACTGTCCGTGAAGGAATCCCCTCGACTTGGGATGAAGATTTAGATTCCCTGAACACGTCGATATACACGTAAGCTAAATTTTCCAGTGGTATACCTGTATACCTGTATTGATGCGTTCAAAAAAAGATACACTCTGGATCTCGTCAACGCATTCATCGACCAAGGGACACCTATTGATTACATTCAGGTATATTTGCATGCATGCATCAACTTCAATCTTGTTAACTTGGCGTCCAGATCGGCAATGAAATTAACGGCGGTATCCTCTGGCCAACTGGAGAGATATCCGTCAATGGGTATGAGCCGCTCTCCGAGTTGCTCAACTCGGCAGTCAGCGCTGTTCGAGAAGCGTCGTCGACGACCAAGACCGTTATCCACTTGGCTAATGGCTGGGATGAAGACAGTGTCTTATACTTCTACAAGAATATTTTCTATCAAGGCGCCCTGGAGCTCGAAGACGTCGATGTCATGGCGTTTTCATTCTATCCCTTTTATGACGAGGGCGCCACGTTGTCAGCTCTCAAGTCGAGTCTTAACTCCGTTGTTTCTACGTACGCCAAGGTGAGCGTATCATAATCCGGGGAAGAGGGTTTTTAAAGTTGTATAGGACATAATGATTGTCGAGACCGACTGGCCGTACGAGTGCTCTTCCGTTACTTTGACAGAGAGTATTTCTGTATCTGCATCTGGACAAGAAACTTGGGTACGTTGAATACGAGCCGAGTGGAACATATAATTCACCACTTACTAGATGTCTGACATTCAAACCATCTTGGAGGACTTATCTGACGACCACGGGATTGGTCTTTTCTACTGGGAACCCGGTTGGATTGGCAATGCTGGTTAGTCATTTAAACTATCATTGTATCTTAGTTTACCTTACAAACCATCCCCCCAGGTCTTGGTTCTTCTTGCGAAGTGAGTATTTCTTACCACCGGCTTATCTGTACTAACTGCTCTTCTAGGACAACCTCTTAGTCGATAACTCTGGAGCAGCCAGAGATTCCATGTCGGTGTTTGGTAGCTAAAATACTAGACATATCTGAGATCTGCAGACTCCACAACCCTCGCGTTTAAGAGTGTAGTAGTTCCGACGTCAGATAGGGAACGGTCCATGACGACCCAGTGATGTCATAACTACAGACTACTTAAAATGTTGGCAAAGCGACACAGACCCACAATTCTCGACCACCTAAGACTTTCAGAATGGCTGGCAAAACAAGACCTGGATTAGTATGTCGCGTCGTTCAGTCATCGCTTGGCATCTTCACCTACAAGCCACCAGGCATTCGCAGTCGCTGGCGGTATTACACTCACAGTCACGGCCATGCTTATGATGCAACAGGATACGAAGGCTAAGGAAGGTCCTGCGTCCATATATAGTGAGTCACTCTGATTCCAAGTTTACGGCGGCAACCGATGTTGTGGCAGAACCCAACGAAACAAATGGTCCGAATGACTCGGATCTCAAGTTGAACTCCACGGAAATAAACCAAGTTGTAGAAGGGAAGTCTAGAGGAGATCAAGTACCACGAGCGGAGGGAAAAACCCGCTGAACAAACCCGCCTGTTAATGATAGTAGTACAATAGCGATGAATTCAAATATCGCGATGTCAGATGTGTTGTAAGCAGGTTCATTTTTCTTTGAGTTCAATTCAAGATATTTCGCTGCGTACAGAATGTTGTAAGATCTATGACTTCCTGAATATGAATAATGAAAATTCGAGCAACTTCGAGTAAAAACTCTCAGGTATTGATGAGCAACAAAGAAATTGTCATCAAATACTTCTCGTGTCTTCAACTGATAAGTACTGTAGCAAGTATGGACGATAAACTTCAAGGATCGACTCCATCTTATGCAGTGTGTAGTATCCCATGGCCAAGTCACGCGGATGTGGATTCCGGATCAGGATACTTAGACTCAACATTTCTTCTTCTAATCAGTGAACAAGGCCTTCTATTGTGAACCGACATAAGGGCAAGTTTGCATCAGTATCTGGATCGTAGTCGCCGGAGGATGATTCGGCACTGCGGTCCGAGCATCCGATCAATACTTTTTTTGAGGTAATGATGGCATTGCCACTTCCAACGACCGCATGTTGGGCTCATCACCCTCGCACTTTCAATGAAACAGCGATTGTTACCTCTCATAGAGTTGGACTCTTCAAATACCAAATGTTCTGATAAACAATGGCGACTTCTCGAAACTTGCCTCCAACTTGCGTTGTCTGTCCGATGTCGCCTCAGTTTCTACAGCTTTCGTTGCCTGTGAGTTTTGCATTGAATCTCACACTAGTACAGAGAACTGAATCCAACTACAGTCGACTCTGTCCTAACCCATACCTGTAATAACCCATACTCTACTGTAACCCATAGATTTTGGTGTCCACCAACTTGGTTCCCTGCTTAAACATGGAGTCCCTCCCATACTCCATAACCCATAGATTTGAGAGGGGTCCATATCCCATAGTTGGCCTAAAGTGGTAAATTTTAGTTGCGTTTGGTACATATTGAGCGAAAATATTTACAAAAGTAATAGTTAAACCCTTTAAGCGTCGCAATATGAGCCTGCCCAGTGACCGGAAATTGCCGAGAACATCTTGTCATGGGTACCGGCAACGCCCGGTTCTGAAATGTGAGCTGAGTCAGCGCCTTTTTGGGCCTTCCGGCGGCAAATTCCTTCCGCATTTGTCCATGACCGTCAATACTCCTTGTTGGGGACCTGAACAGTGTAGGTGTTGCATGCTTCAGTTAATTAATGTTACAGGGAGTCCTAACCATGCTAGTAATACTCTCTTTTTGTTAGTATACATGGTGTTCTTGTAGCCACTTTGTCTCCCTTTCATAGCTTGGAGAACAAGGCTGCTATACATATTATCATATTTCTCTAACCCCATTGTCCTAAAGTGTCTGTATAATGACTCCTACTTGTTTACACCTTAAATAATGTGTTTAGCAACAAATGAACACCTTCAACCATGACAAAACTGGAACCATTCAGTTGTTTGTACATATTTGTATCCTGAAGTTATGCACCTTGTATAGGCTTCCACAGTGTCGAAGCTGCTCCAAAAAACACAGGAGGTGTCTTTCCTAACTAGAATACATGTATTCTTCGTGACAAAAGTAATAAATTCATTGTGCAATCATGATAAATTTCGCAGAAATTGAGGAAAATGAAGTAAATTAAAAAATGTGTCACCAAGAATACATGTAGAATTTTATTCTGAGTAAATTGTTCCAGCAAAACTAGGCGTGAATCTTGCTCTTTCGACCCACAGGAGGCACATCCATGAAACTGGCCTATTTCGGGTCCAGATCGGGATCGCTCGGAGCCCGAATTTTGGCGGGGGTTGCCGATACCCACAGTGGTGACCACTTGTCAATGTCCGAAAACGAGAGGTCATCTCCAATATATCACGTGAAAATCCAAATGGAGTACAAACTCCGAGTTCTGGCCGTCCTGCGGTGCTGGGAAAAGCTGCTCGATGTGCTCAAAGATGGCCTCACAGAATTTGAGGAGCAAGTTAAAACATGACTCATTGGCCTGCAAACTTGAGACAGTTCTCACAAGCCTTTTTGGTTGCCAGTCACGCCTAGAAGAGTTTCATTCCATGGAAATGACTACTATTACTGATTATTTCCCTTCCCAATCGTTGCCGTACCTCTAGATGATAGCTACATACATAGAATAGATTAATTGTCTCATTAAATCACTGAAAATATGTCCTTATACTGACCCCCCTGTAACCCATACTCTATAATAACCCATAGCTTTGGGGGTCCACTGACTGCTATGGGTTAAGACAGAGTCGACTGTAGCACCCTATAGCCTGTCTATCATCGGCTAACATAACTTATGAGATGTTATCTATTGGCGGCCCGTCCGGGTCGGCCACAACTTGCTTCCAGAAGCATGTAGAGTCACGGAAACCTAGGGATGCCATCTGCAGACCCTGGCGAAGAACTACATGCATCGACTCTCACTCCTGTGCCTCGCAGGCGTTGTTGCTGGTCTTCAAACGCACGTCAACTTGATGCCCTATCTCGACAACAAGGCTGCATCGACAGAGGGACACCTTGCAAGCTTTGATGGGCATAATGGATCGTATCCAGCGGAATATCTACCTTCTGGTACCCTGATTGATCAGTCCATACTTGTGCGTAAAGTGCTTCCTCTATCTGCAGCAAACTGACGTTTGAATCTTGACCAGTATGCTCTGCCAAACTTTTCTGATATTACCACTAACGACAACATCAACTGCAGCGGACAAATAATTGATGTTCCGCCAGGGAGATATCACTCGTTCAACTTTCTCGGTGCAACCGATGGAGCATCCTATGTCAATGGCGAATTTACAGCCCTGTATGACGACGGCACCACGGAATCTTTAGGTTTCGTCGTGGCGCCATGGTGGTTCCAAAATCCTTCCAATGGGTACGTGTGTCATCTCGGTGTAATTGTGTGTAAATAATGAAACATGGTAGACCTATAACTGCACCCTTCTTGAATATGGGCTTGTCGAACGGAACGACGTTCAGAAACTCTGTGTCCAAGTCATGTCGATGAAGAACCGGGAGGTGTCTGACTCGCCTAGATAACATTACCCGAATGTTCACATTTCAGCACCATACCGATAACGCAAAGATTCTCACTGGTGTAGTCTTGCCGAAGTCAGTGACCTTCGCATTTTCCAGAGACACTCACTTTGAGATCCCTCCCTCCCCCACAGTGACACAGGAACTTCTCAGCTTACGGGTGTTGTCAGTATTCATGTATTCGCCATAACCCTCATCTCTGCAGACAAGCCTTCCTCTGTTCAACGTCCTGCTCTATACATCCAAAACGTGCGAAGCATAACCAAGCAAGTTTTCGCCTCCTCCTCTGACTCGTATCAAGGGGACTAATTCTGTACTAGATTCCGAATCTTGGATAATGAACAAATTCAACTTTTCGAAATCACACTTGACAACTTCGCTCCCAGTACAGCGGACGTCGAGGCTTGGATTATACGCGATACGAGTATAATAGTCGCCTCTAATTCTTTGGACACAGTTATTCCGGGCAGTGTTAAGCGTCTACGGGCAGGCGATCAGGTTCACATTTTGGTAGGCGTGGTAAACAAGAACGGTGTCAAACCAGGCACCCCCATCTCTGACGTCCAAATCCTCATCGACGGCCAACCTGTGGGGAAGCAATGGGATGCCATCGCTGGTATCCCCGATTTCTACACTGGAGACGACAGCTTGATGACCCATGAGAGCGCCGAGTGGTTCGATAATGCAAAATTCGGTCTTTTCGTTCATTGGGGTACGGTTCAAGGTTTTGTGTTCTGAACCCTGTCATCGTCTGACAATAAAGCATGTCAGGTATTTATTCCGTACCTGCGTGGACTGTATCCGGGACACAGTACGCAGAATGGTATTGGTATTGGCAACATAATCCTGCCAATGAATCTTCTGCGGTGTGGACCCACCACAGAGAAGTATACGGAGAGGACTTCCTCTACGACGACTTCTTCCTAGATTTCACTGCAAGTGAATTTAATGCGACGGATTTTCTCCAGTTCGTCGTTGATATAGGTGCCAAATATTATGTATGTTCCCTTTCCAGTCGACGACTTCTTAACCGCCGTTCATCAAAACGGCCCTGTGAAGGTGATCACTACCAAGCACCACGATGGCTTTGCGCTGTTCGACACTGGGAATTCTTCACATCGGAACTCTCTCCTGTACGGGCCAAAGTATGCCAAGGTTTGTACGTTCAATGACAAGCTTCTTCTGATATTGCTTCGAGACGCGATCTTATTGGCGAGATCGTGAATGCGACTAAAGCAACGCAGTCACAATTACACACTGGAGTACGTCGGCAACTTCAATTGTCACTGACTGATCTTCTTTCTCATTAGTCCCCTAGTTGTACTTCTCCCTCCCGGAATGGTTTAATCCCGCGTTCGCAAAGTACGGTCATGCTGATGGAGGTGATGATCTGTATCACAGGCGGGGCGCGGTGGGAACTGTAAGAACCGAAAAAAAGACCACAGAGTTGTACGTTGAAAACAGGAATAGCCCGGCTACAACATTCTTCAACGCACCGGGTTCGCTGGAGGTCTCGCGCAGTTCGTGCATCGTCTCCAATACACACACTACGATAAAATCTCACACCATTTCTAGAAATGCTTACAATTCGACCGAGTATGAGCCATACACAGGTTATGTCGAAGTGGAAGACTTTTTGCAAGATATTATGAAACCGCAGATGGAAGCGCTGTTCTATCAATACGAGATTGATATTCTTTGGTGTGACATTGGTGGGCCAACTGTTTTCCCGGATATTGGTAGGGGTGGGACATACTCTTGTTTCCTTCTACGCTAAGCCAAAAGCCGGTAGCACCAAGATGGTTTAACTGGGCCAAAGAAAACGGTAGACAAGTCGTCGCAAACGCTCGATGTGGAGCGAACTATTCCGACTTTGATGTAAGCGCCTACAACCTGTGCGCCAGTTTCTGCTAATTTTAAAATAAATAAATAAATAAAAAAAGAACCCAGAATACACTGATACAACCCACTTGAGTACGTGCTCCTATTCCATTCGAAAAAGCTTCAACCGACGCATACCTAGAACTGCGAAAATGGGAATCGAGTGAAGGTTCGGATCCCTACTCGTATGGTTACAACCAAGATACCCCCGATAAGAATTACCGGAATTCAACCTATATTCTTCATTCGTTGGTTGATATCGTGTCGAAGAACGGGAACTATCTGATTGATATTGGGCCTACGGCCAACGGAACCATCGTATCCCCGTCGAGAACTTCCTTGCTCAAAGTCGGAGAGTGGCTTAGGTTTGCGTAAGCCTTCATCTAAGCGCACTGATATCTAGTATTTACTCCCTCTTGTTAGGGGGGAGGCGATCTATGACACGCAGTATTGGTATTTGATTGCCGAGGAAGGCGACCTCCGCTTTGTGAGCTTTGCATCTCAGAGTTTACACGCCGCCACTGATCTCAATCTAGACTACGAAGCCTGACGCTTTCTATATCATTTCTCTTTCTTATCCAACAGACGGGGTGCTTCGCTCGATGTCTCCCCTCCCTTTGAAGGACGGCGACATAGCGACATTTCTAGGGCCCAATCAGAGTCAGAGGGAGCTAGCCTGGTCGTGGTCCGAGAACGGAGTTTTCGAGCTGCTTGTTGACGAAGAAGAACTGGCGATGGTGCAAGACGTATGGGCCTTTAAGATCAGATATACCTAGCCGATCATATATCGATTAGTCCGATCATGTAATGAACCACTCAGTATTCCGATGAGACGAGTACTAATGTTACATGCCTAATGAATACAATCATCTAAAATAGTGATGTCTTTCCCTGCGTTACTTAATACTTAAAGATATCTACACCGAACGTCCATCATACGCCGAGCACCCAACAGTATCGAGCCACCTCGTTCGTTGCTGCTCTTTATGGCAAAGAACGGCACCACGGCATTTCCCTGAGGTGCATCCGCCAGTAGCACCACGCACTTCCCAAATTTTGTTCCCGCACTCGGTAAACTCTAGGCTTGGATCTGGTAGACACATCTTGAGTTCGCCCCCGTTCAATTTGGGAAGTAGTGGAGGTAGCGTCGTGCACGTGGAAGCAAAAGTGCACACATTGATACGCTGAGTTGACGATAAAGTCGGGGCGAGAAAGGAAAGAATGTGAAGTTGAATTTCAGTAGGTAGGATACAGAGGGCGGAGGATTTCGTGGGAAGAAGAAGGGTTCGAGAGTAACGGAGTAGACCTAGAGCTTCTTTCTCGGCTACGCGTTTAAGGTGCATGTTCCTCGAAAGAATTAGCCGCAATTTTCTTTCCAATTCCTTCCAATCAGTGTCGTCGGACGATGTATCGTCATCGTCCGATTCTGTAGCCATGTGGTTTGAGTAGAGCTCCACGTTGGAAAGAACAAAATTGCTCTTGTCAATAGCACCGATGACGCGCTTCACTGCACTGTGACCTAGTGCGTTGCCGTTGCATTTGAATATGCGTAGGTGACACCGTTCGGGAGAGGAGATGTAGGAGATAATGTGTGGTGCTGAGCGACGTGTGATGCCAGTAGCTGAAACATGAAGTTCCTTCAAATACATTGACCGTAGGATTGAAAAGAATGCACCGACAAAATTGTCAGAAAGGACGGTATTGGTAGTGAGAGACAGCATCTCGAGACGCGAGGAGTTGATACTGTTCGTGAAAGTCTCAATTACTGAGGGGTCTCCTGTAAATAAGTTCTAATACCGATTAAAATAGGCCCTCGAGAGTATATATAGAGCTCACATTCTGCAAGAACAAATCGGTCAAATGTTGGTTCCCGTTCAGGTATGTTGCGATAGCCAACAATCCACGGTCACCAATCTCATTCGAATTCAAACTGATTTCTGTTATTCGGTATTTCCTCCCCGCAGGAGATCCTAAGAAACGAAAGAGAACAATGCATCCGTCGTCGGACAGTTTGTTGTGTCCGAGAATGAGCTTCGTAACTGTTCGTCGTGAAGTTATCATGGAAATCACATCCTGGGCACCTAAAGCACTTCAGCACAAAAAATAGGAGCATATTTCGATTCATGTACCTTCCATAGCGGTGAGCCCGTCATCCATACGGTCGATGAATCCTCTCGTTGAGAGTAGGGCTTTTGCTGGTCCACCTGCACGACTACTTCGACCTTTAGAGCCCATCGTACGAGGAGAGAAGATATGCATGGATCGAGCGCAGTCCAGTGTAAGGACCGCCTAGAAGCTAGAGGTGGTGATGGGCGAGAACAAGCAATGCTGCCACCGTTCAGGGAAATCATGATGTAACATTATATAAGCTACGGCTGTCTCCGAGTCGGACAAGCGGTTCGGAGTTTGCTCTTCAGAAAAGTTTTGGACTCTCTCACCCATCACAAGTTTATAAAAAACGATGTCGGTCACACGTCCCCAAGGCGCAATTCGAACAAGAAACTGCGTCAACTGTCCCAAATATACGCGTAACTAGTATCCTTTTCTTCAGCGACGTTTAAATTCTGATTCTTTTGCAGACTGACAGACCGAAGTGAAGTTCGTTCCTAAGTTTGACAGCAACGTACAAGCATTTGTTGGATGTTTCCCCCTGCAGGGAGTCGCTGCTGAGCTTGCCCCAGGCGGCAATGGGTGGGTTGGATGACCGGTCTTCGAAGTCTTCTCTTACTCCACAAGTCGCCGACCCTGCCGTCCATTCTCCGCAAAACCAGAGTCGCTATCGTTCCACCCAACGGCTTTGGACCTGCACAAGATTGGTGAGTCGAAGCCGTCCCCGTCTTGTAAAACTCGTTTGCTGACACCAAATCATCAGAAACGATGAAAATACGTCTTGTACTGGCAAACAATGGCAGCGTAGCTCGAGATCACCTTTCGCTAGAACGTACCTTCCTATCATATGTTCGTACCAGCCTGGCGCTCGCTTGTGCCGGTGTGGCTGTGGTCCAATTCTGCACCCTCGCTACAACAGGCTTGGGGAATATACAGGCTTTTGCCCGTCCATTAGGTGCATCCACCGTGGTTCTGGCCATCGCTCTTCTTGTGGTTGGCGTCATTCGGTTCTACACGGTGCAGACACATCTGACGCGAGGCTTGTTCCCCGTCTCGCGAATATTCGTCTATGTCATATCCACCTTTCTCGTGGCTCTGATCGCTGTTGTTTTCGGGGCGCTCGTATCCGAGCAAAAATCCTACTAGCTAGGAGGTGAGCATGCGCCGTAGTTCATAAGTATTATATCCTGACATTGGTACCAGAGTTCATTATCGCGAGACAAAATGGTCGTGGCTCTCGCCGGCGAGTGAGCAGCGTATCGACTCACTTCTCTCAAAATCGATCGGCGGAGTGCGGAGTTCTGTTTGTATTTCTAGACTATGTTGATACCCATCTTGAAGCACATCGCATCAAAGACTTCCTTGTCACCATTTCAGAATTTCTGTCAAACTTATCCAACAATTCCAAATTGCCCCCGTCGATCTTGATGCATCACATATAACAGTGAACAACCTTGTGCTTGAGCCTAAAGCCAAGCCATCCATCTTAGAATCGCCGTTTTCTTAGGTTGTTAAGTGGACGAATGGGATTACCTCGGGTATGCCGACCGAAACGCTGCGTTATCTCTGTTCTTTTGGCGAGGGTATCACAGTGATGATATCGACTGCATGGGCTCAGCATGTATTTCTCTCGATAAAAAGCATAGGCGAAGCCTGCGGTAAGTTCCTTGTTGAATCAACCTGACATTAGGGGCCACAGCGGCGATAGATGCAGACAAAAGTTCCCGACGAGAGCGAAGACGAAAAGATACATAGATAATCCCTGCAAGGTAAATGTCCTCAATGTGGAGGAGGTGTAGGCAAAAGGGAAAACGGTATTGGTGAAAATCTCAGTATGCTTGCATGGATTGAGGAAATCCAAGTGTCCGTGCTTAGGTATCCGTGCTTAGGTGCGTTACGACTCAAAAAGAGGCACTTAAGACAATGCGAGACCTGAAACCATACCTCTGAACATACTGAACAAGCACATAATTACATAGGATACGTGTTTGGAAATACTCACTCTTGAGTGTTGCGTCTCGCAGTTTCTGTTAAACAGGAGTCTACACGCGCCACGTTAAGTGATTTTCCCTTTTTGGGATCAGTATCTGAGATCAGTGGCACTGAGTCGGTAAGCGTGAGACCTCGCAGAGTGCCGCGAGATAGTGAACCCAAACAGGAAACTCCCACGAATTTTGAGGCGTCGACGTAAGAAAGCCTTCCCTTAATTCTACTAACTCAGAACTAGTCCAAAGCCACCATGGGAGGTGCAGCAAGCTATTCTTCTCATCCACGCCATGCCTTCGGACACTGTGCATGGAACTATCATTCTCTCCCTTTCTTTCTCTTTCTCTTCTCTCCCTTTCCTTTTGTGGATCTCTTTTATTTATTTATTTGTTGCCCTCAACACCACTATCAACACCGAGATTTGTATTTAAAAAAAGTACTGATGAACCCTGGCGGAATGTGTTAGCATGACGGGTAGCATGAACAGTTTTACCATGACAACCACCACCCCCCAGAAATTTCTGTTCTTCACAAACAGTGAATATGGACAATCCAATGTAGTCCTTTCAGTTGCACATGAACTCGCTCTTCGGCCAAATGTAGTGGTCCATATCACCTCTTTCTCTGGTAATGCACTTGTCATGTTCATCTGAATCTTTTTCTGATATTTGGAAAGCACTTTCCTCTTGAATTGAAAAGCTCTGCAGTTCAATGGGACACTCTCCCAATATACACTTTCGTATTCTCACTGGAGTGAGCATGGCTGAAGCCTGGGAAAATTATGGGTTTGGTCCTAGACTTCACTTAGCAGGCAGTGGCATATGGGGTGTCTTTGAGAGCTTCAAACATTTGCCTCCTTGCATATTACCTTGATCGGGCCGAGAGTACGAGGAAATCTACCATAGCTGTGTTAGCATCATTAAAAAGGTCAAGGCCCATGCTATCATCGCAGAGCCACTGGCAAGTCAGGCCATAGATGCTTGTTGCTCCCTGGATCTGAAGTTTGTTACTCTGTCACCAATTTCATCCAGAGTGAGCCTAATAGCCATTTTTCGGGGTGCATTAATAAGTGGCTATTGTGCAGGATATTGTTGCCTCCATTCAACCATTGGGATTGATATTCCAGTACCTAGCTCTGTCGTCTGGTATCTCATACCCTGTACCTTGGTATCACATCCCTAAGAACCTTCTTCTCACCTGTTGTTACAATTTATTAACTTTTTTCCTTATCTCAGTCTTATCGCATCTTATCGGTGTCATCATGCTTACACATTATCACCTCACCATCACCGATATCAACTTCGACAAAATTTTCATGATGGACAACGCATGATATTGTGTGCTCGTTGCCTGACCAGCATGCCTCTTGACTTCTACAAAACTTTCATAGCTATTATTAGTACCAACTCTTTAGTATTTAAGTAGCTACGCTTCACTGTACAACCTCAGCTTCAAGCTAAGGTTTACCTATCACATAAACTTTACTTGTCTGCTCGCTTGCCAAGAGCTCTTCCAGTAAGCACCTCTTTCACCACCTCGAGATCATCCGAGACATTGCCAAAGTGATCATCCAAATGCGAGACAGCTTAGCAATTGTCCGATCTTGAGTCACGTGAGAGTCAGGCCCTAACAATTAGCTCGAAGCTTCCCTCATCCTTCCACGATGTCAGACGCAGGAAGGATTCCATATGCCATTACAACAAACTCCCGACCTATCTGCAGGAACAACAAGCACCCTCGCAGTAATCCTTTTTACAATCGCAGGAGTGATTGGAATGATGACCGGAGCCACCGTCATCTATTACCGAAACAGAGAGTGGTTTGAACACCACAGAATTACATTTCAAAGAGGACAATTAATCTACCCACCCCCGACTCTCCCCACCTACTACATTCCCCCCTACAATGTTCTGACATACCCCATGCACTACCCCATCTACGGACAGGAGTCCTACCAGACGCCTCCAGAGTCGCCAACCCGGGACCTTCAGAGCCCCTTCACCGACTTCGGAAGAAGAGGAAGAATTCCCAGCCCAGTGGCTGGCCCTTCCAGAACCCGGCACTCCTCTGAGGATGCCAGAAGTACTCCCTCTTTCGGAGGAAGTATCGAGGAGCTCATTAGAGCATACCATGGAATTGGAACCGAACCCCTGGAGGATGCCAGGAGAGAATTGGAGCGAAGCCTCTGCCAGATACCTATGACTGAGGTCAGCCAGCCCTGACCAGATAGCGAGACCCTCCCCCAGGCGACCCTATGGGTTGTCAATCCTGACGAACCAACCAAGGCCTCTGACGCTGCCTCATTGGATTTGTCAGAGAGAAGAAGAGGAAGGTCATCATATGACTCAGAGGAAAGCAGAAGAAGGGCTCACCTACCAGGGGACCCTAGACTTCACCGCCCCTTCAGAACCCAGACCACGATCGACACACCTACGTCGACAATTATACTCCCCTCCCCTGATCCTGATTCCCCCGCCCCTGACTCCCCCGAACCTAATAGACTTCGAAGAAGAACTGGAGGAGGAGAGACTCCTTTTGCCAACTCCCCCAGAACCAGCTCGCCATCTACCCCAGCCTCGCTCGACCATAATGACCCAGGGTTCTATGCAGAGCTCAGGTGACGATGCCTATGAATCCACTATATTGGGTGGCCTAGCTACCAGCGACAAAGAAGGGCTGGAGAATCCCCACTCGCATACAGCATATGACAGAGAGAGGAGGACCCGGACGAGCCCCCTAGAGATCCCAGGAGTGAGCGATGCCTTGCTCTACAAGAGATCAAGAGCAGTCCCTTCCACCTGGGGACTCCAGATAGAGCCTGGCCATCCCTCTCCCTATCCCAGTGAATGGCCCACAGGACATACAGGTCTCAGGCCTGGGCCCTCTGGAGGGCAGACTATTTACAAAGGGGAGGAGTGGACAAAACCCAGGAAGAGCACCGAAACTGACACAGCCTCTTTCCCAATGAAGAGCTATGGTGGTACGAACTTAACTATGGCCCCATTCTGGGGGTACATGTCCCCAACCTATGAGCAAGAACGGAGTTGGAGGAGCGAGTCCTCAACCAACAGTTGGCAAATATACTCGCCACCTGAAGACGAGATGAGGCCCAGCGTGCTGAACTATCCTGAGTACGATTGGCCCAGGCCAATGCCCGACTCGCCGCCGACAGATTGGAGGTGCCAGAACTGGGCTTGGAAGGGGATGAGTAGACTCTTTGCAGGGTCAGGAGAGGCAGGGCCAAGCGACATCGACGTCGACCCTGAAGTAGAACAACGACGAAAAGACGAGGAAGAAGTGGAGGCCAGAAGGCAAGACCACTGCAATAAGCAGGCAGCCTTCTCAGGGTTGGTCACCAACCTAACCCAGAAGCTGCTCGAGGCGAGAAGTTTTGCGCTCGCCAATGGCCTACCCCTCCCCCCCAAACTAGAAGATCCCAACAGGTGCCGAGGACGACCCGCCGCCCCGGCCCCCAAACGATGGGGAAGCCCTACCCACCGAACTGATAGATGGTCAGTCCCAAGACCACCACCCAAGAATGACCCCCCCAAACCACCTGACTGGCCCTCCAGGGAAGCAGATGAACAGGCTCCCTGGTTACAGGTGAAGCCAACCTTAATCTGACTCCCCACAGACTTCGAAGGGAAAGGCGATGACATTCACTGATTCACTGGAGCCTGCAAGGAGTACTTCTCGATATTCCGACCCTACTACCCAACGCATGCCAACAAGATATTGTTTGCAACATCTTTGTTTGGCAAAAGACCCCAAGGCTGGTGGTCCCAGTACCGCCTTCAGTTCTGAAGCGATACTGAAGGACGATACTGATACTGCTCATGGGACGACTTCAAAGCCACCCTACAAGTCGAGTATGGAGACCCTGCCCTCCAGGAGGTAATGGAGAAGCAGATGAACGATCTCAGAATGATGGGCATGGCAGCCGAGTACTTCTGCAAGTTAGAAGAGTTGGCCTGCCAGGCTGATCAGCTCCGTGACCTGGGACCCCGAGGTGCCCTAGTCTGAGCTGTCCAACGAGGAGTACCCGCCTCCTACACCGACTCCATTGCCAACTTAGGAGTCATGATCCCCTCCACATATGCCAAATAGAAACAACGCATATGCAGCATCTATGACGAGAAGGCCCGAAAACAGGCCTTCGACCAAATTGGCCACTACAATAAGTCGACCAAGGACAAACCCACCGGTAATACCTCTAAAGGTAATACCGGCACGACAAGTTCCTTGGCTGACAAACCGGCCAGCAAGAGTTCATCGGGTTCGGGGTGGACCACATATGGAGGAGCCAGGGAGCCAATGGACATAGACCGCCTCAGAAAGGAGGGCAGATGCTTCAATTGCGGAGGAAAGGGACACCTAGGGAAGGACTGCAAGAAGCCGAAGCGGCCTAGAGACCTGAAAAGTGGGCGATACATGATGGCCCAACTTTGCAGCATGCTCACGGAAGCAGAAGAATACGATAAGGAAGAACATGGGCATTCGCACGAGAAGGTCGAGGAGAAGATGCCCTCGACATCGAAGGTCGAGGAGGTAAAAGGCAAGGCTGAGAAGTGAGTGATTCCACTTCCTCAGCCCAATCCTCCTCTCTGGGTGGTCAGTCATCAGGTCTCGTTGAACGGACATTACCTGATTGTAATAATTTTTTACATATGTCTACAATTGTCTTGGCACATTTGAATATACCCGATTTGATTACTTCCCCCGAGACCACCTGAAAAGAATCACAACCAATTCAGGCTCTGCCTGAGACAAGATATAAAATCCCCCAGAAGCGAAGCGAACATCATCCCCCTCCTTCGCTAATGCTTTCCATCCCAGAACTCCTCACCCTCCAGGACCTTCAGACTCAATGGGGGCCAGAGTTCATCCGAACAATGTCAGGGATCTCCCAGTCCTTAGGGACGAAGGAGGTGCTCCCTGAACTGGCTGAGCCCATCGTCGCTGAACGGGAACCTCAAGATGGAGGCAAGGGTATGGGATCGATGCCTGTCGATTCTGTCCACAACGATTCACCTCACACTTGAGGACTATCGCAGAATCACGATCCCCTCTCCCCCCACCTGGAAGAAGAAACGAAAGGTCGCAGCCCTCGTTGTTCTCTCGGGAACTCTACACCGATCAAGAAGGCGCCCCTTTCATCCATGACCCAGGAAGAAGACAGTCATTCAAGAAAGGATAGGGACATGGGACAGGCGCCGAAGGACCCAGAAGTAGTGTGGGAGTATGATTCATGCAACAAGAACACGATGTCCACGACTCCTTCCATCCTCCTCCTTGGGCCTTCCGGTCACTCCTGGAGCGACCTGCTCCCCAAACCCCCAATTCCTGATGAAATAGCTGGCAGCTGGCAATCCCCAGGGAAGGAGCATGCCCCAGCCAGGGAGACCCCTCGAAGGCCCCTGACCGCTGAAGGATCAAGCGGGGTTCCAGCATCAGATGCACGGTGCTCATGGGCCTGGAAGACCACCTTCGTTGAGGTCCCTGATGAAGAAGACGACACGTCATTCAAGATGTCCCAAGCCAAGGCTCAAAAGAAGCAGGAAGAAGAACCGATGGAGGCGAGGTGTTTCAAATCCAAGCCAGTGAGTGTTTTCTCCCTGAAGTCCACCTGGTTCAAGCCGTTTGGCACAGACTGGACCCTTCAGGCCATCAGGGAAGCATGCACAGATTTGGAAGCCTTTGCTTTGCTCCATCTCTGGGCCCATAAGAAGAAAGTCAACGAGATCGACCATGGACTCCTCGCCTTGTTAAGGAAAGGAGGGGAGCAGGCACGGGAGGAACTCTATGAATTAAGCTAACCCATCCGATACCAATGCTGGGTGTCCACTAAAGGTGTCCGAGAACTCTTCCTCGATGTACAACTCAAGATGCTGGAGAATCACCAAACCCTCAAGGCCCAGGCCTTAGTTGACAGCGGATGCACTAGGAGTACCATAAGTGAGAACTATGTCAAGAAGTACAGACTCATCACCCGGCCTGCGCCTGCCCCAATCTCTGTGTACAATGCCGATGGGATGTGCAACAAGGCAGGGGAGATCATCGAGTTCATGGAAGTATGGATAACCATAGGAGGCCACTCAGAAAGGATCAACTTTGCCATCACCAATATCAGCAAAGGTGATATCTTTCTCAGCCATGACTGGCTTCTTCGCCACAACCCCATCATCAACTGGACCACTGGTAAAATTATCTTCGCCCGGTGCCAATGTCAGAAGAACCCATTCCCATTACCGGATGCCAACCCAGAAGACTCATGGGACGAAGAGTTAGAGGAAGGTGAAACCATCCTAATGGTCGACCTTAGGGAAGAGCTAAAAATTCGCACCATACATCATGCGAACGATCTAGCAGCCAGAGCCAACGAAGGGAAGACCAAGAAGACCTTCAAGGAGATGGTTCCACCCCAATACCGTGACTTCGAAGATCTCTTCTCCAAGGAAAACTTCGACGAACTTCCAGAGTGCAAACCATGGGACCATGCAATCGAACTGATCCCTAACGCCAAGTCCACGCTCAACTGCAAGGTCTATCTGCTCAACCAACACGAGCAGGAAGAGCTTGATAAGTTTCTTGATGAGAACTTGGAATCAGGCCAAATCTGTCCCTCTAAGTCCCCTTTCACCTCACCCTTCTTCTTCATCAAAAAGAAGGATGGCTCCTTACAGCCGGTTCAAGATTATCACAAATTAAACGAAATGACCATCAAGAACCGGTATCCCCTACCCCTGATCTCTGAGCTCATGGACAAACTCCACGGTGCGAAGTACTTCACCAAGCTAGACATCTGCTGGGGCTACAACAATGTCTGGATCAAGCAAGGGGACGAAGCCAAGGCGGCGTTCCAAACCAACCATAGACTTTTTGAGCCCACAGTCATGTTCTTTGGGCTAACCAATTCGCCAGCAACCTTTCAATGGATGATGAACGATATCTTCCATGACCTCATCCATGAGGGAAAGGTAACCATCTACCTGGACAACATCTTGATCTTCTCCAAGGACCTTCAGGAACACTGACAAATTGTCAAAAGAGTACTTCAATGCCTCCAGGAGCACAAACTATTCCTGAAAGCAGAGAAGTGCAAATTTGAAGTACTGGAAACTGAGTACCTCGGCATCATCATCAGCAAAGGCTCGGTACAAATGGACCCTGTGAAGGTCAAAGGCATTACAGAGTGGCCCATGCCCACCAAGAAAAAGGAGTTACAATCCTTCCTGGGCTTTATGAATTTCTACCAAAAGTTCATAAAAGACTACTCCAAGATTGTATGACCAATGACTCAACTCACAGGCAATGCCCCCTGGACATGGGGAGCAGCCCAGAATGAGGCCTTCCAACGGCTAAAGAAGCAGATGGCCAAAGATGTGGTACTAGCATTACCAAAGGAAAAGGGGAGATTCCGAGTGGAGGCAGACTCCAGCGATGGAGCGATCAGCACAGTCCTTAGCCAAGAACAGGATGGAAAATGGAGGCCAGTCGCTTTCCTTTCAAAAGTGTTGACTGTCACTGAGCGGAATTATGAAATATACGACAAGGAACTCCTTGCAATCATGCTTGCGCTGGAGGAATGGAGACACTATCTGATGGGCATGGCAGAGGACTTCGAGATCTGGACGGATCATCAAAACCTCCAATACTTCCGTCAACCCCAAAAGCTCAACCGACGACAAGCCCGGTGGGTCACCGAACTCACAGAGTATCATTTCACCCTCCACCACAAGCCCGGCGCCTCCAACTGCAAGGCCGACCTCTTGTCCCGACAGGATGACCACAACCAGGGCAAAGAGGATAACGATGACATTGTAGTCCTCCAACCTGAGCACTTCAGAGCCATGGTCATGCCAACCACTAGTGAGACCCATCAATGCATCAAGGACATCACCTGAAACCATGACAGATGGGATCAAGGAATCCAAAACTCTCTCGACCACGAATGAGGGATCTCTGAAAAGGAAGGGCTCCTCTATTATGACAGATGCATTTATGTCCCCCACGATGACAAGCTTCACAGAGAAATTATTGCCACCCACCATGACCACATCACGGCTGGTCATCCAGGGATTGAAAAGACCAAGGAACTTGTCCAAAGAGAGTTCTGGTGGCCAAAACTCAAGCAAATAGTGGAAAAGTATGTTAAAGCATGCGAAGCATGCCAGCGAACAAAGACAGACACCCACCCGAAGGCTGCCCCTCTCCACCTCAACGAAGTCCTGTCAGAACCCTGGAGCCACATATCCGTCGACATGATCACTGGACTCTCTGAATCCAATGGTTATGATGCTATCCTAGTAATCGTCAACAGGTTCTCCAAGGAAATCATCCCAATTGCCTGCAATGTTGAACTCACCTCGGAAGGATGGGCCAAACTACTCCGTGACCATGTCTATGCCAGACACGGAATGCCCAGAACCGTCATCTCCGATCGAGGACCCCAGTTTGTTTCCAAGTTCATGATGGAGTTTCTCAAACTCCTCGACATCATGCCTAATGCGTCTACTGCTTTTCACCCCCAGACCAATGGCCAAACCGAGCAAGCCAACCAGGAAATCAATAAGTACCTCCGACTCTTCATCAATCATCGGCAGACAGACTGGAGCGAATGGCTTGCACTAGCAGTGTTCGCCCACAACAACCGAGTCCATTCGGCTATGGGCCAGACACCCTTCTTCACAAACTATGGAACTAATCCCCATGTCCTGCCTGACTCCATCAAAACGACCACCTTCACTAACCCATCGGCCAAGTTGTTCGCAGAAAACATGCAGGAAGTACACCGCCAAGCCAAGGAGGCACTCGAAGAAGCAGCGGGTAAAATGAAAGCCCAATATAACAAGAAGAGACAAGAAGCAGTGGTGTACGCCATCGGCGATCGTGTATGGCTCGACTCCACTAACCTCCATTTGCCCCACCCCAAGAAAAAGCTCAACGACAAACATGTTGGCCCATTCCTCATCCTCAAAAAAGCTGGCACCTCTGCCTATAAACTTAAACTTCCACCGCACTGGAAGATTCACCTCTGGTTCAACAAGAAACTCCTAATGCCATACATACCACTGGCATTCCCCAACCAAGAACAGCCCCCCCCCCTGGCAGATCTCATTGAAGACGAAGAAGAATACGAGGTGGAAGAAGTCCTAGACTCACACATGTGACGAGTCCGAGGAAAGAAAGGACAAAAATCACGACTTGTAACCGATTACCTTGTCAAGTGAAAGGGATGGACCCGGGAACACAATTCTTGGGTACAAGAAGATGACATGGCTAACGCACAAGAAGCCATAAAAGACTACGAGGACAGTATTGCTGAAACAAGAGCTGTTGTGACTGCTCACAAGGTCATTGACAGATCCGAAAAGACGCTAAAAGAGATACTTGACCATCATTACATCAACGACATCATCTCTTATCAAGTACTTAGGAAAGATGGAAGAACCTTTTGGGTCGAAAATCCCTCTCCAAACGACAAGCATTGGAGGGATTACATCGATGACTATTGGAGAAAGGAGTATACAAAGGCACAAGAGGAACCACCGAGTGAACCCTAGGGCAGTCGGGACGCCTGCCTTAATGAGAGGGTAATGTTACAATTTATCAACTTTTTTCCTTATCTCAGTCTTATCACATCTTATCGGCATCATCATGCTTACACATTATCACCTCACCATCACCGATATCAACTTCGACAAAACTTTCATGATGGACAATGCATGATATTGCATGCTCGTTGCCCAACCAGCACACCTCTTGACTTCTACAAAACTTTCATAGCTATTATTAGTACCAACTCTTTAGTATTTAAGTAGCTACGCTTCACTGTACAACCTCAGCTTCGAGCTAAGGTTTACCTATCACATAAACTTTACTTGTCTGCTCGCTTGCCGAGAGCTCTTCCAGTAAGCACCTCTTTCACCACCTCGAGATCATCTGAGACATTGCCAAAGTGATTGTCCGAACACGAGACAGCTTAGCAATCGTCCGATCTTGAGTCACGTGAGAGTCGGGCCCTAACACCTGTGCCCTGATCTTCTTTATGGTCTCCTCCACAAAGCTCCGGGAACTCGACAGGTACCGCCGGAAACTTGGACTTACCGATACCAATCCCGTCTTTGACCCGTACAAACCGCAAGGGCGCTATCTTTGTCCAGCTACGCCGAAAACTGAATTTCCATGTATCATCCCAGACAACCTCACTTTATGTGGCCCTATCCTTCCTCCTGTGTCTCCCGTGGAAGGTGACCGCGAACTCGCCGCATGGCTTGGTCATTCTCCCACTATCCTCGTCAATCTGGGAACGCACGTAAATATGAATGAGATGGGTGTCCGGCAGCTTGCAATCGCTCTGCGTATCCTGCTTGACCGCGAACGCAAGGTCCAAGTCATGTGGAAGCTAAGAACACATAATGATTGTAAGGCCTCCCTGCGCGACATTCTCGGTGCCGATATGGACGGTGGGCGGGTGAAGGTTGTCGATTGGTTGGACATCGAGCCTTTGGCACTCCTCAGGCATGATAACCTTGTATGTGTTGTCAATCACGGCGGTGCAAACAGCTTCTTCGAAGCGATACAGTACGCCTTCGATGGTTTGTGACTACTCGGCGTTTGGCTCATTAATTATCTAGTGCAGGGGTCCCTCAAATTATCCTTCCGGCGTGGTATGACTGCTATGGTGAGCTGTCGACATTCCGAAAGACTTGAGATCTAATTTGAAAATAGAGTATGCAGCACGGATTGAATGGCTCGGTGTAGGCATCCACGGTAACAAGAGTGCCGGGTCTGGGATAGAGGCGGTAGAGCTTGGTCGTGCTTTGACCAGGATAGTCGGCGATGGAGATGAAGCCGAACGGTTCAGGGCTGTAGCCAAAGAACTTGGGGAAGATACGCGGAGGTATTCCGGTCGTGTTATGGCATGCGACAAACTATTAGAATTTGCATCTCGTCAGGCATGAATACCAGTGTACTACACGACCTGTGTGGGACGATAAATGTACCAAAGATACGTACAGAAGACGATTACACATACTTGATATCATATTTTGTGGACATTACTGCTCGTTAGTCGAAAGAAAGATCGACATGTAACTAATGTTTACGAGGAAATACATCAGTCAGCCACCATCGAGGTCCAACATACACTTGAAGCGGTGACGGTTCTGAACGACGACGCGTCCACATGGCTGGTGCTTCTTGTCCTCATCATCCGGTGTTCGGGCCGCACAGTGCCAGATATGTTGACCACCAACACCATTCTCGTTGCTCTGATTCCCTTGCTATTTGCTATCTTATACCTTCCTACAGCAACTGAGAATGCTTTAAATTTTCCTTCACTTCAGAAAGAAAATATCCTATTACTTACAGCCCACCCAGACGACGAATGCATGTTTTTTGCACCCACCATCATTTCTCTGCTGCCTTTTGTCCAAGTCCACGTCCTTTCGCTGTCTACAGGAAACGCCGACGGTCTAGGAGATATTCGGAGAGCAGAGTTGATGGAAAGTCTGGGAGTGCTTGGTGTAAAGGAAGGAAACAGACATATTGTCGATCATCTGTACGTTTACTGAGCGCTATATCTGTTACTTATTTCTTACCATCAGTCAGCGCACTCCAAGATAACATTACTGCATCCTGGAATTCCGAAATTATCTCAGATATCTTGGGCAGCTACGTATCGGACCTAGACATTACGGCGGTACGTTGCTAGAACCAGTGTCTTCTTACAGACTCTAATCCAACCCTAGATACTGACATTCGACCGAATGGGCGTCTCTGGGCACCCAAACCACCGGTCACTCCCAGAGGGAGTGAAGCATTTCATCGAGACGACAACCTTACAACATCCTCCGAAATTCTTCGCGCTAATCAGCGTTCCCACATCGACGAAATACGTCGGGATTCTCGCTCCTCTATTGGCCAAGTTTGACTTGTACAGCACGAAACTTTTGGGTGGTATCTTGGGCACGCCAGGACGGACAGATACCATGCCGGTATTTGTAGCAGGAGTGAAAGAGTATCTGATTGCCCATCGAGCAATGCGAGCACACAGGAGCCAGCTAGTCTGGTTCCGGTGGCTGTATGTGCTGTTTTCGAGGTATATGTGGGTGAATGAATGGAATCTAGTACGACTTGGATGATAATGATACACTGTCGGTGCTCGTGGACAGGCCCAGCGCCTTGACCCTGTTCCTCAGCCACGACACCGCTCCGCCTTCTTTGCGCTTGAATCTCCGCCCAGCCTGCGTGTATATTGGCCGTAGGTAAAACCCAACGATGGCCCTAAGAGAAATCAGAAAGAAAAACAGTAAAATATTGAGATAGACACACCAGAGCGCACCCTGGATCCACATAGTCAGCACTTGGTCCCGGAACGTCACCCAAAGCACATTCTTCCAGTCAATCTCCAGCACCTCTCTTGCTGGCTGCTCGTCACCAACAGCCTCAAAGCCATCGGGGGGCTCTTCAAAGTGGACAAAAGGCCGTATCCTTCTCAGATACGCCGTCTCGAAACGGAGATCTGGTATGGGAGGGATGCTGGCACGGCGGTGAGTGGTCATAGTCGCCGTCGGAAAGGAAGGGGAATGATCACGTGCATTGCACTATCGCGGAATCAAAGCTGCAATAATTCACTCATTTAGTGACACTCTGTCATCATGCTGCTCGACGTCCTCTGTGGTGAGCATTCCACACGGCTTGACGACCAAGACGACGGGTAGCAATTCTGTGAGTGGTATTCTAGCTTGACGAGAATATACTGATCCCTTGGAAGGAAGAAAATGAAGGTCAGCCTTACCTTGCAGAATAATGGCAGCGTAGCCCGGGATCATCTGGCATCGGAGCGTACATTTCTAGCTTATATCCGTACGAGCCTTGCTCTCGCGTCGGCAGGCGTGGCCCTTGTCCAATTCTTCAGCATTGCCTCGATACATCCAGGACGCATCCAAATATACGCTCGTCCAATAGGCGCAGCGACCATCGTACTTGCCATCCTCCTCCTCGTCATTGCAGTGATTCGATTTTTCTCGGTACAGGCGTATCTGACGTGAGGTCTGTTTCCTGTCGCTCGGGCGTTTGTGTTTGTCATATTTGCCTTTCTTATGGCATTGATTGCGGTCGTTTTTGGTGTTCTTGTTTCACAACGGAATTCCTGAAGCTTTTGGAGGTATGTATCATCTCTTCATCTGTTAAGAAACTACGAATCACATGGCCGAAGACGTCAGGTCAACTCGATTTCCCGGAAATCTCCCGCCGGTGATATTCAAACAACCTTGCAGGAGCAAAATAGATGATCTGCACATACAGTCTCAGAATGGTGCATCTTGAGGCCTGGCTAATCGAGATAATCCCTACGATATGGCGATTATCATTAAAAATGTCGAAACAGTTTCTCTCGACATTCTGCAGACTGCTCGATACTGGTCCCTAAGTGCAAGGGTATGGAGACAAGTGAAGTTGATCCCATATATAACTCACTTTTACATGTTCAAAAGTTTTAAAGAATGGATACACACTTTACTAGTATGAACAGCCAGTGCACAGACGGTGTCGGCAGTGTATCGCCCGGAAACGAGCGGCATATCGTCCAATGAATATGTTCGTATATGCTGAACTTGGATGCTGACGACATCATAACTTGCGCCGTTCCGCCACTTCTATTCACTTGGAGGGCTTGGGACTGGGCTATTTGGGCCGCGAATGTGTCTCACTCAAAGCCTCGGCCCCTTGAACTGATTATACACCATCGTACTCTTTACCCTGACGAGCACTTGGAGAAGAAGTATCTATACGGCATTCCCTCACTTTACAGGACGACAATTTCATCAGGGTCCAGTTCCGCACCCTAAATCTGGTCCGGCACGCCTTTGTTCCGGCAAATACCAGAACAAATTCGCTCCCAAAAGGGATATTCTGAGAATTGGTTGCCACTCAACTGCACACTAGGCATATAAGGAAGAAAATCGTCAACCAATTCGACACCAATTCGTCAGCGCCCGATGTATAAAAGGCCTAGATGTTGTGGCTCGTATCTCAACATCAACCACCACTTTACCACCCTCCCCTGCCGCTGTAGTCTCCTCTCCCTCACCGCCATGACCTTCCTCTCCACCCCAATCAAACGTCCCCATTATCATTATGCCTCACTCTCTTCAAGGCGCGCTCGCCGTGCCCCCACCGACGAGAACATGTGCGACCTCTTTATATCCTCTCGCTTCAAACTCCCACTCATCGTTTTCTACAGCCGCCATCATTGCACTCGCTGCTCCTTCTCCACAAACTACCGAAGTTGCTTCGTGGCGCACGAACAGAAATTCCAGTACGTTTCTCCGTCCCTATCTCTACTCTTCCCCTCACCACTACGCACACTCAGCCCCGCCCGCCCGAGGGTGGTGCGCACCTGCAAAGACGCACCGTCCTGCTCATTTCGGTGCAGCGACCCGAGCGAAATGGTCCGCCATCGGCGTCTCTTTCATCGTTCTGAAGTGCGGCCGTTCATCGTTATTTCGCCAGAGTCCATGGCACTCGACGAGGCCATTGCGGGCCTCACCAATTTGGCAATTGGCCAAGCCGGGCCCTCCTTGGACGATTCTTTCTCTCCGATGGTTGTCGACGAGGACTTCAATGCCCAGCAGAACCAGCCACCACCGTTCAACTTCGGCAGCATGGAGTGATAGTGGCAGCTGATTGTTTTGGCTCGCCGCTCGTCCAACGTTCGTTACCTGTAACGTCCTGCGGACGCCTCGGGAACCCAAAAATAATAATAAGGACTAATAGATATGCTACTCTTGTTTATCTTCAAGCGTGCTCCCTCCCCTCCCCTCTTACACCTCCGTCATCGTCATCACCATCACCCGCACAATGAGCATTCATGCAGCTCGATAATCTTAAATTTATATCTCTTTATTTTATTTAGATGCCCTAGTAGCTCAGCTGTATTCTTACACTTGTAAATGGGGATAAACCACCCGAGATCTCTTGTTCTTTGGCTGACAACTGGAGGACGTGTGATATAACTCGTTGCTAAGCCCTTTACGCTAGTCCGCGCCGCTCCCACGATAGAGAACAATACCACGTTGAACCTGAACTTCGCTCAGTTTGAGATGCTGAATAGTTCCATTAAAATGATGGCGAATATTGTCTGTGGTGTGTCGTCGACCGGGGGGATTCCCCTTACTAGCCATGCTTCCGAGTAGAATTCTTACTTACGAGCCTACTTTCCGTGCCTAGAGCCAGTACCGCCGGAGGAAGCTGAACCTCTGTGTTGTCATTGAACAAAAAAACTTGACAAAAACAACAGTATACGCGGTGACAGGGCAACCGGACCATCCGATAGCGTATAATATATAGGTACAAAATCTCACTGGCGTGAAACAAAGATAAAAATGGCCATTGAAAGGCTCAAATTTGTTGGAAACTTGTAAGTTTCAAGCATGAAGTGGAACGAAACCCACCGGATACTATCAAATTTATACATGCTCCAACAAGAAAAATCGGCCATCTAGATTATAAAACAAGCAGGAGGCGCCCAAATTCGAATCAAACTCCACTCGCCGGGAGCTGCGCGTCGCGTCGCAGGTCACGGTACCGATTACTTAGGAGTCGAACTCTCCGATCTCGGCATTAGCCGATCCTCCTCTAATCTTTTACTCTCTCGTTTTAAACTTATCCCTTCGTTAATACTCTGGTTCTTCTACGGCATGTGCGTCGAGGGTTCTAAGGGATGATCTCCGAAAATTTGACTTGGTCATAACGCAAAGTTTCTGCGATATGTCACTACTGTTTCTAGTAGTTTAATGGCATGCCGCGTTCATAATTTCCATCTTCTTGCGTCTGCGTCGTGTCCATCACTTTCCTCATTCGAAATACTTAGGAGGGACATGATAGCAGCGATTTTATCAAAACAACGAAATCCGATCCTGTCGAAGCGATCATTCCTGGTGATAGCCAGCTTACTGTCCGGTTTCTCATAGGAAAACTGGTGAGAAATGCGTGAACACGCTGGCCTCTAGAGGTAGTTGGCCTTGGATGATGCACCTTCTGTGAAGGTCAGTGTCTACGTCGTCACGGCTATTGGAAATTCTCGGTTGCCAAGCTCTTTCAGGACCTTCGTGAAGAACACTCGAGAAGTGGAGTACGTCCTATTTGATCCCATCAACCAGCAGGTACAATTCCTTGATGTATGGCAGTGCGTTATAGACTCGTCGACAAATCTTCAGTCATACCTCGGCGGACTATGTTTTTGACAACCAGACGAGGACGAATCCCCGCTCCCGATTTATTCCTCCAAGACGACGTTAAAGGACTTAGGAAATTCGGAGTTTACATTTCGGGTGTCCAATGTTCACCAATCTTGACACAGCTCGTACTATTCGGAACTAGTTCTGTGACTTCGAAGAGAGTAAGGCGCACTATGCTCTGGCAACAGCCATCCATCCTGGCCTCCCCTTCTCCTTGCTCTACTGAGTCCTTGAATCTGCTGCACTACGTCTAGTGAAATTATTGAACATTTCTATCACGTGTCGATTCTCCTTGCTGCAGAGGCCCTGCCCTCTATGAACTCCGCGTCTCGTGTGCTGACCGGCGGTGAAATTTTTAACAAAACCGAATTTCAGGCTGAACCACCGCCTGATTATCCTTTCAGGTTCTCATTGCCTTCCAATTTTGCGTGCACTGTGTGCCGAGGCGTGCTTCCATTGTGAGTGGGATGAATTCTCGTGCGATTACCTTCCTTGATGCCCATTATCGGGCTCATTATGGTTTTCTACCACCCACCGCAGCTAACCTGCATAGTTCCCAGATATTGCCGATAGTGCCCGAGGTTGCAATGAAAAGCGATTTATGAACCGACCATTTGAAGGGCTGCAGATACTCGCTACATGCTCTCAACCTCCAGACAAGTACGTAGATTTCTTTTAGTGGTGTCAATGATGCAAGATCGAAGAGTTGTGTGCAAAGCTAGACATATCCTCGTAATAACAATAAGTTCAACCGAGCAGTGTACTGACAAGACCTTACAACGACGACTGCAATACCAGGAAGGACTCTTTACGTCGTTCTAAATTTGACGACGATCATTTCGTGAATATCGGTGTCAGCTGGGTGTCAGTGAGCCAAGATAGATACATTCGTGATTGCTACCAATTTCTGAGTGGCAAATCTTCTAACACTATTACACACAATAACTATACCGGTGAGCACCATCAGCATGTATACACTTCGTTAAATTAGGCCACCGAAAACCGTTCCTGTAAAGGATGAGACCGACAATATCGAGGGATAAGACTGTCATACCCGTAAGCTCCGACCATGTATCTGTATGGCGGGTATAATAAGAACGAAGAGACCCGCTACGATTCTAATAAAGATAAAAAGGAAAAGGTCAGGTGAATAATTTCCTTTCGTTCTTTTATTGGACATACGCAGCTTCGCAACCAAATGTCTGAAGGGCACCGTGTTTGGTTGCCCAAGGAACTTGAAAATAAGCAATTGCAAAGCCTTTATCAAAACGGAGTAGGAGATTAAATACCAGCTGGGTAGCACTGGACACCACATACCTCCAAGAATGCGCGCTAAATTTATCAGAGCGCTTACTTCACCTTGCTGTTTTGGGAAGCAGTCATTGCAGTACGCGTCTGGTAACATGCCTGTCAAAGTAAAGCAGTGTAATCGAAGCAAGTACATACATATAGCCACAGTGTTGATCATGATAGCTAGTTCTGCAATGCCCCAACCCATGATAACAGCACCCGTATTCAGATGATTCTGAATCGATGCGCCAAGGGTGACGAAACCGCAAATGTACAGAGGCAGAGCGATATAGCAGGCCCTTTCATCTGCTCAATGTAACATAATAACATCCAAGAATACAGACTCACCAAAGTCGACTTTCAGCTTCGAAAACACCATGATTGCGTCTGATACTCATGTTCATGATCCAATCGTTCGTATACCGACCGATGAATTCACCTAAGAGTACAGATACCTACGAAATCAGCTGCGGGGACGAGGCTAATAATAAAGGGACCTACGATCGGTGTACCATATGCTCCAGAGACAGCATCCTGGCTCCACCCAAACCCAACTGGGGCAGGGGTTCCCAAGAACACAGCGTTCGTGACCTAGAAGAGAAACAGTCAAAATAGATCGTAAAGACCGAGGTGAACGCCACACATTGATACCAATGCCAAACCCAAACAGAGTACCCTCGAACAGTAAAATCCCAAGAAGGTGAGGCCGCCATACAACATTTATGGGTGAGAGAATTGATTCCGTCCAAGACACTCGGTACCTAGCCATTTTAATCCCAGTGATGCCAACTAGTGTTTCAATTCTATAGCGAAGCCCTGAGGTGGGTGGCTCTGGGATGGGTTTCACGGTCCGGTCGTACATTCTTGCAGGGATTTAGTACGGATGCATCATAATAGAGACATTGCGTACGTTTCCTCCAAGAAAAGGGCGATTAAGACGCATACGACGGCGCCGTAGATGCAACCTATTCCATAAGCCCACCTCCAGCTTTGTCGGGCGACAAGGAAGCCGAAAGCGAACGGAGAGAGGAATGGAGAGATAATGAATCCCATTGTCCAGAAGTTGAGCTAGGTCAAAGATGAGAAAAGAAAAAAAAGATATTCCGTAACTTTACCTTCCGTGCTTGCAGGTGAAAAGGATATAGATCTGTGACAATGTACAATCCCTTTGAGGACTTGTCAGAGGATGCAAGCAAAACAATCAGGTAATATATCATACCGTGACTTGAGGCACAGTTCTATAGGAATGTGTTCAGTCTAGTGGGGGAAAGTAGACACCGCACTAACCCGAAGAAACCCGTCAAACATCTCATTCCTGGGAGGTTATCTTGAACCCAGAACAATAACAACAAAGCTGAACTTTTTACCAGCAAACGTTGCCAGATTGGGTGCGAATGTACATCCCACAAGGAAACCAAGAGCGAGTACCTGTTTTAATGGTGAACGGAACGCGCCCATCAATAGAGTTCATTCTCACCTGCGACCAAAATAAAACTGGAAGGCGTCCGTAGCGGCGAATAAGCACAACAGCGAATATGCCCCCCCATCCTTTGAATTGGGTGTTAGCCTGTATTGATGACGAGGATATGTATTGTGGACGGACCCACGAGAAAAATGCTCCAACTAAACACATGCTATCAGCCCTGCAATAGTGACTGATTAAATGAAAGAAGCTGATACCTACTTCGATGTCAGATTGTTGATCATTCCTGTTGTAGTATTATATTGCTCGGCAAGCCGAAAGATGGCCGCAATTCCTGCGAGAATAGGTAGAATGTAAGGACGAAAAAATCACTGAGCATCAAGTAAAAACTCTCACCTATACCACTGTCAAAGTCCGGAACAATGGAGGCCAGCGTGACAATGAAGAGATGGATACTCTTGCGAGTGTCAGTCCAGTTCTGGGGATCGTGCGGTGAATCGGTTGGTTGGGGCCATAAAACTTTGGTCCCGTCGCGAGAGAGCTTGAGCCTGGAAGTAAAGGTCTCGCCGAACTCGGCTTTGGCTTCTCTGTGAACGTGCCAGTTGGTTTAATGTGGGGAGAATAGTTGAAGAGAAGCTCGTACGCTGGATCAATGACCAATCTACCTGCGTGTAGTTCGTGGAACGTCGCGAGGTCAACATCTTCTTCCTGAAGGATGACACTGGGTGCAGAGTTGCCTGCATGCTTCTCAGAGTCGATGTCATGCTTATCGCGAAGGGACATGATAGTAGTGAAGATATCTTTCCGAAATTTGCTATCATATATACTCGGATCGGAGTTTCTGTGGGGAGCGCGCGCCAGGGGGGAATGATAGTTGCGTTACGGGGGCGGTCTTGCCCTAGAATGGGGGAAAGTTTTCGCCGAATATTTATCTTTATAAGCTAGTCTGGTTGGCGTGTGAAAGAAGTCGCTACACATTCATGGTAACGAGAAAAGCCAATGCCCAGCGAGATTCGGGACTTATAGTGATTTTGAATAGCTGTAAGATGTTGTTGAAGTCCGAGAGATAGGAGAGTGACGAAGACAGAGACGAGGGAAGCATTTCATCGACAGTTGCCTGGTGCGATTGCGGGGAAAAACTCGGATGTGTCATGTGAGGTAACAGACACAGGGCCACCCAGTCTCGTGCATCATGAAAAGCATCGGCTATCGCTTGCTGCTGAGAAAAGACTAATGCTTACGGATTTTGTGCGTTGAAGCTAGTCTCATAAACCAGACTCAACGATCAGTATGAAGAAAAGTCGTTCAAATGATGTTGAGTCTGGAATTAGATCGGGGCGTGCGCTACTTGAAAGATGTGATCGCCGAACCGGCATGGCATGCGTGCGCCATGATCGCGTCCCAAAATAGACAGCGACCGACTCCTCTCTCTATCTCTTCTATGCCTTAAAGCACGTAATTGTCCCTCATTTCACAACGATTTATCGTACATGACCTCAGAGGATCATTCTACACCTACCGCATTCCCTAATACCCTCCCTAGCCCTTCTGTCAATTCCCCTGAACAGCACGAAAAAAATCCATGTATGGACGCGTCATCTACTGTGTCAGAGTCCATAATATCGTCCTAGATCATAAGAGTGTGTTTGGGGGAGCGGCGCCAGCGTGTAGAGCAAGCGAGGAACGACGCGACGTCGTGGTGAGAGTGAATTACGAATTTGGACGTGCGCGCACAGTGCCGGATTTCGGCTATCATTATTTTCAAGTTCCGAGCATCCCCCCCTCCGCCCCTCGATCTCGCCCTAGACTACGTTGAAGCTAGCTACCGTCTCGTATTCAACAGTCGCTAAAGGAAAACTTCAAGACGCATTTCCTGGTTTGGAATCGGCACCGCTTCCATTTCGCACGGTGCCGGCGGACGGCTGGCATGCCGCATGTTATTATGGACATGGCATGCTTGGAATACGCACCTACAGGCAACGTACAGGGTCATTTTCATCAAAGAAGATTTGGGCTTGATTATAAACAGAATCAGCGACATCACCGAAATAGCCAGATTCATTCTTTCTATGGTTCCGAAGGTGACCGGTGAACTCAAAAGACTTTTGTTGTCTGATGATCCGAGTCGATTCAGGCACTGGCAGCAAGAGGCTGAACAGAAAGCCTAGGCACATGGTAACTATTGAAGTCGAGGACTAAACGTGAACATTACCATAACTTTCTCATTAACAATCAATCAGATAGAGGAAAGAATTCAATCGACAGTCGAGCTAAGGATATCCGGATGTAAGAGGCTGACTTGAGCCCAAGTTAAGGCTTCGCCATTCTTACAGCAAATAAATGTTGAAACACTTACATTCACCCTAGAGACAAAGATAGGTATACACTTTCGTAACTAATAATCATGAAAGACGTTGAAAGCACATTAATCACGCCATTGAGAAACGTTTCTGTGAAGGTGCCACTAAGAGACAAGAAATTCCACAGATAAGACTGACGTACTCGTAAACTTCGTCCGTGTATCTGCAAGGCTGGCACAATCAGGAGGAAGATCCCTGCTACAATGCTGTATGAAGAACATCAGAGGAAGAGTCTCGTGTCATCTTTCCGATGGACATACGCAGCTTCGCAACCGAACGTTTGGATTGCACCGTGTTTTTCGGCCCACGGCACTTGGAAGTAGGCAACGGCAAAACCTTTATCAGGGGGCATTGAAACTTACACGGCTATCTGCATAGAAGATATCGACATACCTCCGAAAGTTCGCGCTAGATTAATCAAAGCGCTAATTTCACCTTGGTGTTTCGGGAAGCAGTCATTGCAGTACGCATCTAGAAGCATGTCGGCCTGGAAACCAACGGAATCTAAACAAGTACATACATATGGCCACAGTGTTGATCATAGTAGCCAGTTCTGCAATACCCCAGCCCATAACGATACCAGCGGTATTCAGATGTTTCTGGATCGACGCGCCGAATGTGACAAAGCCGCAAATGTACAAAGGCATAGCGATGTAACAAGCCCTATCACTGCATTCAGCATTATGAACCGATGTCCAAGGGGACAGACTCACCAAAGACGAGACTCAGCCTCGAAAACACCAGAGTTGCGTTTGATACTCTTATTCATGATCCAATCATTGAGATAGCGACCAACGAGTTCACCCAGAAGTACGGATACCTGGATATACAGCGTGCGAATGATGCAAATGTTTAGGGAAGGAGGAAGACACTTACGATCGGGGTGCCATATGCTCCGGCGATAGCGTCTTGGCTCCACCCAAATCCAACGGGAAGTGGGGTTCCCAAGAACACGACATTGGTAACCTGTGCCAAAGGAGTCAGTCCAAGATATCAAGCTGCGTTGAAGGCACCGTACGTTGAGACCAATACTAAAACCGAACAGCACACCCTCGAACAGAAGAGCACCTAGGAGATGGGGACGCCAGACTACGTTGATTGGTGAGAGTATTGATTCCGTCCAAGATATGCGGTATTTGGCCATTTTGATTCCGGTAATGCCGACGAGGGTCTCGATCCTGTAGCGGAGACCTGTGGGTGGTTCTGGGATAGGTTTCACGTTTCGGTCATACATCCTAGGATGCGTCAGTAAAAGCTAATGACGAATTTCGGTCACATTGCCTACGTTTCATTCATGAACAGGGCAATTAGGATGCAGACGACAGCGCTATACATGCAGCCGATCCCATACGCCCACCTCCAGGTTTGTCGGGCGACGAGGAAGCCGAAGGCGAATGGAGAGAGGAATGGGGAGATGATGAACCCCATTGTCCAAATGTTGAGCTAGACAACAGATTAACCATGGGAACTAGTGTATTCGGTGCCTCTACCTTTCGCGCCTGAAGATGGAAAGGATACAGATCCGTGACGATATACAATCCCTGTGAGAATGTCTCAGAGAAGGCACCAACCTAATAATTCAAAGAGATCACATACCGCAACCTGTGGCGCAGTACTGCCGACACAATGTCATCAGCACGGGAAGAAAACACCAACATCGGACTAACGCAAAGAAAGCCGTCAAACATCTCATGCCTGAAACGCTATCTTTAACTCTGAAGGCTGACGACGAGAGGAAAGTTCCCACCGGTAAAGGTTCTCAGATTTGGCGCAAAGGTACATCCGACAAGGAAGCCAAGGGCAAGAACCTATTCGATGGTAGACAACATCAATGAAGGCACCCAAACCTGGACCATGTACTCACTTGTGACCAGAATAAAATTGGAAGACGACCGTATCGGCGAATGATCATCACCGCAAAGATGCCTCCCCATCCTTTGAGCAAGAAAATTAGGTAGAGTATACAAGTACATGATGCAGACTAACCCAAGAGAAAAATGCTCCAACTGAAAACGTTGCTATTTTAGCACAGCATCGGATGATGTTCTTATGAAGGAGGCTTACTTGGACGTTAGATTGTTGATCACCCCGGTGGTAGTATTAAATTGCTGAGCAAGCGGAAAGAGGGACGCGATTCCTGTGAGAAGGAGGAAAACTATCAGGCAACGAGTTCCCAAGAGTACTAAGCAGAACTCTCACCTATACCACTGTCAAAGTCAGGAACAATGGCGGCGAGTGTGACGATGAAGAGATGGATGCTCTTGCGAGTGTTACTCCAGTTCTGGGGATCGCGTGCTGAATCAGTTGGTTGGGGCCATAAGACTTTGGTCCCGTCGTGAGAGAGCTTGAGCCTGGAGGCGAAGGTCTCGCCAAACTCGATTTTTGCTTCCCTGTAAACGCGTTAGATGGCTCAATGGGGAAAATGGTTGAAGAGGAGAGGCTCGTACGCTGGATCAATGACCAATCTACCTGCGTGTAGTTCGTGGAACGTCGCAAGGTCGATTTCTGTTGCGTCTTCCTGAAGGATGACGCTAGGTGCAGAATCGCCTCCATGTTTCTCGGAGTCGATGTCGGGTTTACCGCTGGCGGACATGATAGTTGTGGGTGATACTTTTTCTCCTGAAAATCACCATCATTATATATGCCCGGTTCGTGTTTGCTATGAGAAGGTCACTCAGGGCAGCTTCTCACGGGGGGCCATTAAGCAGGTCAGACGGACGTCCCGTCGCAGTCCCTCTTCCCATTGTTGGAAGATAGTGGACACCTATTTTGTGTTTCTCACGCCGGTAACAAAGTACTCAAGGTTTGGTTGTTCCATCGCTATCAGAGTGGACGAATTTTTTACCTGATCCTTCAAGAAGGTGATATGATGTTTGCGGCAGGAATGCCGCCAGAGGCAACGGTCTACGTGGAAGAATGATATTCTGGCAGAAAACTGAGCGCTTAGAATGTGATAGTAAGCTTCCAATAATTAGTTTCCAGGTAAACGGCACATCTCCTACTATACCTGTATATGGGCTAACAATATTAGCTCGTCCAGAACAGTCCCATACCAAAAGATAGGCGATACAAGTCTCAAGACATTCGAAGAAAATGAGTATATCCCTGACATGATAGGGTAAATTGAGTAGTCGACTCGACAAAAGACAGCAGATTCCGAGTCCGAGGTGATGGTGTGGTGTGTCTACCAACGCAAGGTCCCCATCAGGAACCGTCAGGTCCACAGCCATGTGCTGTGGTCATGACGGCTCACACGTTATGATCGCACGGTTGCGCACGTTTGGCGGAGTAGATACATTTCACGGGGTACATTGAGAAGCGAAGCGGCATAAACATTGACCGTGAGGAACTAGACGTCGTCAATGACCTTGGCTGCAGGTTGGGATAACGTTAACCAGCATCGGACTGGTACTCCAACTCGATACGGACTTGGTGCAATACGTCTATCACGGACAAAGGCAACGATTGCTCCCTGTGCGACTAGTCTGTCCTTTGACGATGCTTTCCACGTCGACTGACGACCAACACCAGGACGTGGAAGCAAGCAATAAATTCGTGGAGTTGCACGCAATTGTATCCGACATGGAAGTGGTAGTGATGGTGCTAACTGGATGAAGGTTAGATGGTTGGTGGTGGTACTTGGCAACGACGGCCTTTAAGCTTAGTCAGCGCCTCGTCGGCCACCGGACCGGATTGCCACTTTAGAAATTTTCTTTCCAAACCAAAGTTCACCACGAACTGGATGCTGGGATGAACACGGAACCTCCAAAATCCGGAATTCGCTCCGCTCTCGAGTACACCGGTATTCCAAAATCATGGCTCTCTAAACGACCCAAGCTACCGTCGCGCAACTGGCTCATCTTCCTCACCGTCACGTCCTCCATTACTGGCCTCTTCATCTACGACCGTCAGCAATGCAAGAAAATTCGACAAGAATACATAGATAAGGTCAAGCACCTCTCGGAAGAGACTCCAGACCATCTTTCGTACCCTAGGAAGGTTACAGTATACGGAAGTAAATGGCCGGGGGACGAGGACCACGACCAGAGCATGAGATACTTTCGGAAGTACGTCAAGGTCCGTCGTATCCTGCTTGGCTCTGTGCTCACGCTCACACTCAGCGCATGCAGCCTGTCTTGGTCGCCGCTGCCGTCGACTACGAGATGGTGAACGGGAGACGACACGGGGATCTCGCGACCCGTATCGCGGACGAGATAAAAAAGCGACGGCGGTTAGACCTGGGTTGGGATAGCCCTCCAGACCGAAGCGGGATGCCGCCGCGGTATACGTGGCGCTCGAAGGAGGAGCTGAGGCAACAGGAGCTGAACGGGGGTATTGTCATCGTCGGACGCCCGACGTGGAAGGAGTTCATGACAGGCCTGAAGAAGGGCTGGACGGACCCGCTCGACATCGTTGACCACGATGAGGAGCTATCGAAGGAGCTCGAGGCCGACGGGCGGTTCGACGAACCCGACGAGCCGATGGAAGGCGCGTCGACTTCTCCGGCACAGATGCACAATTCCCAGTTCTACGCTTCCTTACAGGCAAAGCCGTCATTTCCACCGCCATCGCCCACCCCTACCGTCGATGTCCCTGCCACTATTCCTGCCCTACCACCAATCCTCCTAGTCTCATTCGTTGACTACGTCGGTATCAAACTGGTGCCCCTCATGATCTGGGACTGGATGAACCGCCGACACCACGTTCGCATGGGAGCCGAGGCCGGGTACCGCCTGGTCATGGCCCACACGCGTCCCATCCATCCCCCAGCAACCAAACCTCTCTTCTCTGACATCACCAATGCCCCCACGCCAGACACGGACGTGGATTTCGACAAGTTCACGGAGGACTACTTTAGGAGTTCTTTGCAGTCCATTCCTTCAGACATAGAGCGGGGCCGGAAAAAGTATTACGAGCAGCTCCCAGCCAAGTTGGTTGTTGCACGTGAGCTAGCGAGGAATGTCAGGGAGCCTACGAAAGATGAGATCAAGTACCCACCGCCGACGGAGGTCGAGCTGAGAGCGGAGCGAATGGCGAAAGAGAAGCGGTGGCGGAAGGACCTGACAGGGTGGGAGCTTGTCAAGCCTTCGTCAGAGGTTCCTTGGGATCCAAGGTTCGAGAGTGCACTCACTATTTTTGTTGACCCTCCAAAAGAGTCAGAAAATAAGGAGGAGCCTAGTTTTAATGATACTCAATCTAACTAATATCATCTACATTGGGCAGAAGCTCGAAACCTGTATTTCTTCCATCCTGAGGTAGCTTTGAACGACATACGGTATTGTTCTTCCAATTATTCTGAGCGGCAAGTGTTCCTACTATCGATCGATGGAAAGTGCAGCTTCGCTGAAGGCGACCTACAGACTGCGATTATTACCTCTTCCTACCTGTAGATCGTATTTTCAATTCTGTACAGTCAGATTGATATTCTGTTGGGATGATCAGAATAATTTCTACCTCGCGTCTAGTTGCCGCATCACACTGACAAACTTGATATCCCATTTTCAGAGACTCGAAGTGCGTGTATGCGTGATGTTGAATTAGGCAGCGCTGCGGCGCTCGCAGACCATTTGTATAGCAGTACAAGTATTGAAATGAGCGCTCTCGCGCACTATTTATTACATCGGCAGTTTGGTGTATCGAATTTGGAGCAAGAGCGGGATGCAAGACAGCGAATTGTGCCAATGAAAAAGCAATAGTTCTCGCATCAAACCAAAACTAGACCACTGAATTTTCAAAACAGGGATTCCGCATAATTATGAAAAGTATTCAATATTCACTCGAGCGTCTCAAATTTGCGAGCGTACATTGCCTCTCAGGGAAGTCGGTAAGAATAAAAACATCCCTCCGCCTGGATTTAAATAAATGCTGTTCGAACTTTGGTTAATGAATAAACGCTAGTGAAAGGTGGTGGATAGACGAATTAGAGACCAGACGACGGTGATACTACTACGTATTACCGTCATCATACGCTATGATAGACATATAATAACTGCCCTGAAAGCTCGACGTGAGGAACGGAACGTAAGCGCAAGAAATTCAAACTTACCTCCACAAAAAAATAAAACCAAAAAAATAAAAATCTCCGAAGAGATTGATAGGGCAAAAAATTTTCACTGTCCAGTTGACCAAGAATAGTCTGAATCGAGTTTCGCCACAAACGTCCAACCAAACCCGAAGGTCGGTTGAGAACGCCGGGTGACGCGCCACAAAGTGAGCTGAAGAACTCGGATGCGAGCATCCATCCAGCCGTCCAGAGATGTCCCTCGTACGCCCTACCAGTATCTCCTACCCCGAGCCACGACTGCTGCTGCCACCACAACGCTGGTATTGAGATAAGCGAATGCAACATGTTTTATTGACATTCTGAACGGTAAACGCGGATCGCGCGCGAAAGAAGGTACACCCGGGGAGCACTCGTGTATGGAGCTACTCAGGCCACGGGGACGGAGAAGAGCCAGGCAGGCAGATAGACCAGGGGTGCAACACAGCAGGATGGGGCAGTCGACAAAGGCATCTGACAATGAAAAGGCTCGTCAAGGACTAGCATGTGCTCAGCCCTCGCGAGTGTCTTTCCTGCGTTCCCGAAGGTACACATGGGCACCGACAGTACTCCAGACAACGGATGGATGCGTCAAGCACACGAGCCCAGTCTCCGCAACGACTTTCAACCCGTCCGACGCTCATCCCTCGCCCCAAAAAGGAGTATCTTTGGGAACAAGAGCGACGGAGGGAAATGTCTGGTACGTTGCTTGGCTATTACGGCCAGACCCAGCTAGAGCCAATCGAGGGAGACAGCATACTCAGACCTTACCCGCTCGCGAGAGAGAACGGTTATGTTCTGTGCGTAGTGAGCATTGCGGCATTGAGTCAACTGGGAGGGGTAAGGAAAAGAATTAGGGGGCGCCGCCGTCTTATATACACCTGATATATTTGGTCGTGTTGACTCCTTTACCAGAATAGGACGACCCGGCCTTACCGGTTGACCGTCTCTTCTCTTCCACCATCATGTCTGCCCCGTCAAAACCATCGACGACGACAGCGACAGCGACGTTGAACCAAGTAAAAACCAACGATGAAGGCGACACGTCGACAGTATCATCAACCCCTCGAGACGGAACGTCCAAGCCCAGCCAACAGCAACACCGCGACCGTCCTCTGACAGAAATCATCGGACAGACGTTCCCATCGTTTGACCACCATTCCATTGTAGTCAAGCCATTTGAAGAAGAATCTGCGCGAGATACCGCGTTCTCTCAAGGTCTGTCGTTTATTTGACGCGCATATATGCTTATGCACAGACGACGTACCCGTCAGAACTTAGCGCAATGTTACTGGATGTAATGCTTGAAACGCACGCCTGGGCATCAGCGCGTCCAAAACACGAAAGTCACGTCGCGGTGCAGAAGTTTGAAAAGAAGATATCTCAAGTCATGGAGGTGGAGAAGGAGCAAGGCACGTCACCGTTCTCTCTGTCGTCCCTTCCTTCTGTTATCTTTGGTGAGAGGCCTTCTATCATGATACATCAAACTTCCTGCTTACGTTTTATCTCAAAGCCGCGTCGCTGACAAATCCTCTTTACAGAACAAACGCGGGAACGGCTCAATGAATTCGTTGGTCGTATGAAGACTGCTCTGGCGGCACTTACTGGTCTTGGTCCCTGATTGCTCTCGTTTCGGTTGTGCTCGCTGTCGCTTTGCTATCGCATACGTATTCCGGTGCTTTCTTTTTTCGTTACTTCGACTCGTCTGGCATTTTCTGCCGTATCAAACTTATCTCCTACTTAAAAGACTCGCAACCTCTGTGTTCAGGAACGAGTGCAGTCGCTGCTCCTAAATGCTTTGTCCTTCTGAAAAAAATTTGTTGCTACAGCGCAGATCTTTGTTCCGGCGCTCCGCCCCCAAGATGCTGGTAGGAAAAGACCACAAAGTACCTTACTCGAGAAGTGGGGAAGGCGACCTCATGCGGATGTCCCATGGCTGGTATTTTGACCTTCGCGTAATCCAGGATGTTTCAGCTTTTCCAAGAACCGGTACTGGTAGATTCACCCTTTGTCGCTGAAATATTCACCGTCAATTAATTGACTGCGGACTCTATGGAAGACACTTATTGTCACGCGTTAAACAGTAGACTAAGGAGGTAGGCGGGGTGGACTCAGCCGCTTTTAATACGACAACAACGTTTAAGAACGTCAAATTGATCATCTCATCTGAGTCCTCAGTACTGAAACTAACGCCAAGAAGTCCGAGTGATTGATGGGACATAATGATCATAATATCATCGTGTTTCTAGTGTATCCCTGTACACTCCTGTCACCGAAAAGTTTCCGCCTGAAGGAAATCCTTTTGCGGAAACACTTTCAGTTGCGTAAATCATTTCCTTCAGACGGAAACTGTTCGGTGACAGGAGTGGTATCCATTATTTCCATCTTATAACTCTTACACGAGCAATATATCTCACGTAACTAACCTGAGCCATCACTGAAAGGCGTAAAATTCATCCGCACAAACGTACGAAACAAATTGCAACAAATTCGTGAACGTAAATGGTATAACTATGCAACACAATACAACACGTTCGAAAGTTTATGTCCATGAGCTCTAAGCCCACTCGTGATAATTCTGATACAATTGTAAATTTATATGGTGTCCAAAGGTGTAACGCCCTTCAAGGTGACGAAGGACCACCAATGATGGTAAATTCGGGGCTGAAGTTACCACCGTCTCCAAACACTGCGTCGAAGGATGGATCAGTAAAAATCCCATCTACCTTATCGAGAAGACTGGTACGCACGAACGATAATGTAATCATCAGCCTCCTCAACATCCGGCACCGTCACGTCCTGTTGTCCTGAACGGAGATCAAAATCTTTCGCGAGTTCCACTGCAACATGTCAGTGACAATCGACACCTAAACGAGTGAAGAAGACGCACAAAATGACAAATTATCCTTCCTAAGCCAAATCAAGGCTCGGTTCGAAATGTTTACTGGGGGGTTGGATGCATCCCAAGTTACAGTCTGGATGGTGTTGACCGTCCATACCGTAGTGGCATTGGGGCTCGTGATGGGCGGAGAGTATACGTCTCGAGCAATATGGATGGGGGTGGCAAACGTGGATGCTACGAGAGCAGTGAGCATGGTGATGGAGAGCGTCAATTTCATGATGAGTTCGTTAGATTAGCAGGGAGTATTAGGTGTTTTGATGAGCTGGGTCAAGAAGACGGATTTTAATGGCAGGCTAATGCACATCTTTTATATGGCCTTGAGGCTATCGATATTAATAGAAATTGAGTCCGCAAGGCCGGAATATCTAGACGCAAGGATGGGCTGCCGTCCGAAACGCGGCGTTTCACACGACTTTTGCCCTACACTTACTCTGGCTTCAACTTTCTTCCCCCAATAAAATGTAACAGGACTGGAAACATGAACCAGAAAGACACTACGACATACCCAGTGCTTTGCCTTGCGTCGGCGAAACTGGGTAAACATACCACATTTTTACCGTAGCACGGCTTGAACTTGCCGTCGCTAGTGTCTCGACCTTCTTCCTCTCAGCCGGACTGTGCACTCTGCACCAAAAAAGAGCAGAACATGAGGATAACCTTCAACGGAGAGCGACAGACTATATTATGGTGGTGTTTTAGAAACAAAATTAATTATGTATTTTTTTCCTGGCTACTCCGAGTATATGCAGGTAATTGTAAGTATTTCAAGGTATTCTAAGGTATTATCAGGTATGTCAAAGTAATGCAAATTCCAGCAATCAATACTTTGACCAATTTCGGTAGCATACTTCTAAATACTTCTACCTGCTTTTACTTGGCTTTACTGAATTCTTGACGATCCGTGAAGCCCAAGAGGGCTCCGGAAAATCAATTACACACATGACCTACATTAATTTGTTTAAGGCCGGCTGGACCCCCCCTCCCTCCCTCACCTTCCTTTTACAGTAATGAATTCCCACGATTTACCGTCCCTGTCATTCATTTTAAGACATATATTCCCACGGGGTCGGACAAAAGAGCAACCCTGGAACGGATTTTTGATGCCATGTTCCGATAGTGAGAGATTTGAGCATGACAGTTAAGTTTAAGTTTAAGCCTTGAAAAAGCATGTAATTTTAACAAGTTTTCTGAGAACTGTGTTCTTGGAATGTTCATAACTATCTAAGTGATTGGACCACCAACAAAGCAATTTGTATGTCATGTCAACACTTGAGTGAGACAGATTTATGGTAACATCAATTCATTAAGTGACATGAGAAGGCATACAACACACTTACTGGTTATTTTCCCACCTGCTGAGCAAATACAAGCTTTATGAAATTGCTCAATTTGGTAGTTCCTCAATCATTTGGCCCAATTCTGGCTAGAAAATGGCATGGAATGTAATGATTCCACTCAATATATCACCCATTGTGGTCAAAATGTTTCATTTCCATCAATATATACTACTAAATTTTGGTATGTCACTTACGCGTTTAAGGTCTACCCCCCTCCCCCCCTCCCCCCCTACCTCATGTTCCGGTTTGCTCCGATGCAATCCCCTTGGTGAAGCCTGTCACTCTGTGGTTTCCGGGGTCCAAATCCATATTTCTGATGTGACCGGTTGTGTTTGTGCTATGGTTGTAGGATTTGAGTTTATGGCCCTCACCGATCGGAGATGTACGATATATGGGGATGTGAACCCTGAGAACCCCGGAACAGTCCTTCCATTTTGGGCCTATGCCGATGTGCCCACGGGAATGTGAAGTATTTCCCGGTATTCTTAAGTAGTGCACTATCTCAAGCTGTCGCCTATGGCATTCTAAGTCCATACCTATCATTACTTATGTTTACCTTGCTTTACTTCTGATTACTTACAAATGCTTCATAATACCTGCATTTACCTGTGAATACTCATTCCAAGGTGGAAAACTCGAAAAATATGTGATTTTGTCTATAACCCACCACGATACTATATAAAGGCGAGGGTTCTTTCGGAGGGCCTTCAGCAGCCTCCGAAACACCGGCATGAATCCAGGACTAGCTGCAAGGTCGATGAGCATGCGATCTGTGCACAGCCACCAGACGAGCTTCACGATTACTTATGTTTCCCGGACTCGTCGGAGGGATCCAGCCGTCTAGCTATACCGGCTTCTGTCAAGCAGCGTCTCTCTCGCGATACCTACGCAGCACTTCATTCTCTACACTCTGGCTATCACGATGTGAAAGATTTAGTTCAGTTTATAAAGAAACAGGAAAAACTTTCAATCCACAGGACTTCCCACCCGACAGAAGGCGATTCTTCGCCTTACCGTCCAGAGCCACATAGATCATGAGTGTCATAACGTCCCAAAGGGGTGATTCTGACATTGATACAAGACCCATATTAATATTATGACATGTATAAAGATCAGATAATGAAGATGTGGAAGAATACTATGCTTGATTTCCAATCTGATGGGAGACAGTACACAAATCATCCTTTCGTGATATCTGTGAATTTCCAAACGGAGCAATATGGCAACTTACTAACATGAGAGGACAAAGAGATAACATGCCTATCAAACGAGAAACACTCATTATCTCTATCAATACGCCACGTAGCCCAACGCCAGGTGAGTCTGATTTCCTGAGCCAAAATCAGGTATGATTTGATTTCCGCGAGTTATTTGCTCCAACGAGGAGACTGAAAGTGCCTCCGCTCCTACTCCCAAGATAGCGCGGACACTTGTACGCCACGCAAATTTGAATCAAGGCATGGAGGGAGAACGAAAGCGCTCCAGACAGCAAACACGAAAATTAGAGTTCAAGGCCTTGCCGTACAGTGAGAACTGAGAGTCAGGATGTTGGCTCGTAGTTTGGGATCGTCGAGAGAGAGAGATTAGTTGCACTTTCCATCGATGGATAATATGTACAACATTACACAATTGACTTTCAATCACTTCTGCTTCTCGCATTATCTATGGCATCTGCGCCGTCCTTTCCCTCATCAAACTGGTAGAACGAAAAGTCCAACAGAACAGTCGATTTTAACCATCCGGGAAGCGATTTGTACACCACAGGAGATATCGGAATCAAAATCGAAGTCTCGTTCAAAAACGCCTTGTAATTATTCCACGCTTGATTGGAGGTCGTTACTTCAGGTCCGTGGCTCATGAGGAAGAACTTCTTTGCCTGAGGTTTCTCGGCTGTCGGAATTCCAGAAGCGAACAAAAGTAAACTAAAATTCAAATGTTAATATGGCAGGCTGATGCTTATTGGCAACTTACAGCATAGTGAAGAGGGGCGACACTATAGCGCCGTATTGTGCTGATTTTGCGGAAGATGATAGTGACCCGAAAACTGTCGGAGACAGGCAGAGGATAAATATGCCCCACCAGCAAAGTATTCTGGCACACTGTGAGCGGAAGACAGAAAGCACCACGAGATTATAACTCACTCTCCGAAATATGGCGGGTGTCGAGACCACTTCCATAAACCAGTCTTGCACTACACGTTAGCTGACCCTTCATATATTGAACACTTTCTTACCGTTACCGGTTTATCCTTAGGATTCGACTTGTTGTTCTTATATCGGAACTATCAACGGATGTTAGAATTCCAGGCATATATGATAGACATGGCGTACCTTCTGAATGTCAGCAGTGGTTTCGATGATCCATCCAACGACCCAAAGTATGATACCGATAATATCGCAAGCAGTACCGAAAGCCGGGTTTGAACCCGACCGCCTAGTATCCGATATTGCAGGCGAATTAAGGATCGTAAGGGGAAGGGATACAGTCCACACCTTGAAACGCGACGGTAAGCTGAGCAAGTGGGAAATCAAGAAGTGAAGCTTACCCAGACTATCTGACCTAAAGCGTTGTTCAGTAGTTATGCCCGAAGAAACGAGACAATGACAGACCTATCCAGAATCCTGATCGAGACTATATGTGAATATGAGAGGAACTGTTCATATGGCAACCAGCGCACCGAGGAATTTGAAGAAATGAGATCGAATATCGTCGAAACGAGTGTCCGATCCCGTTTTGAGAACACGGTAGAGTAGGAAACCTGTGATACGAAGTCGGACAGGATAAAGCACCGCAATGGAGGCTAGCTACCTGCGATTCGAACAGCCCAGATCATGACGAAGATGCTCGCCATGATATTACGAGTATGGTAGGTATTTCCCATAAGCAGAGTAAGAAGGGCTGCAGGACGATGTCGTTGAAGAGCATTCAAAAGCGAGTCTGTGGTTCCTCACCCAGAAGGAAGAAATTGGAGCCTACAAAAAGGGCCTGTCAGAGAGGGGTCGTTAGAGTACTCCATCGACACAGACCTCCAGTAAAATCGGTGATCTTGTCAAACTGGAAAATCCATGCTATAGCAAAGCCAGAAAGTTGGTATGCGGTGGTGACCAGTACGGTAATTGCAAGGAAGTAGTGGTCGAGAACGTATGCAGGTGCCATGATGATGATGGTGGGGTGAATGTTAGGTTTATAAGCCCAAATGTTGAAACAGTCATGGTGTTGGCAAGGAATCGAAGGTGATGATCGTGGTTGGGAGTCAACGGACCGGTGGGCCGCTTGTTATTATCCATCGCCTAATGTCTATTATACATAGCATATGGTAGAATACATCTATAGATATTAACTCTACATCTCTTGAGCTTGCATCACTTCGAAATACGCCGTATACTCCTCCGGTGTCATCAGTTCGTGGTCTTCTTCAGTCACCTTTGAGAACGCGACCGGTTTACCATTGACTGTAAAGTTGAAGGTCAGGGAAAGCCCCAGCTTCTTGATTGGAGACGACATACCATAAACAATAGGGTCATTATCCGCATCCATTGGCGCAGGATCGGGTCCAGTCACGGTGTTTGAGATGTCGCCGTTTATATACGGCGTCGGTACCTCTTCAACCTTCGGGACTTTGACCTTCCCGGCAACACCCTCATCCTCTCGGGACCGTGAGCGCTTCCTATAATCATTCAATGAATCAAGATATTCGATATTCGGCTTTCGATCTTCCTCTTCCCCAAAGTCGTCAAAGTCCGAGCTACCGGGGGCACTAAGACCTGAAGGTGTAGCTTGCGCAGATGCAGCAGCGGACGCTGCAAGTGACGCGTAATATTGCTCGTAATCTGAGGTGAATGTTAGCGGGAAAACTTGCTTGTGGGAAAACTTGCTCACATTCAGCTTCACGATTGATGGTTGGCTTGACGTCCTGCTCAACACTGATGATCTCGGGCACACGATCTGGGCGCATTCCCACTACTCCTAGTCCTCGCAATATATCATCGTTTGAACTAGGTGCAGCATTCCCGTTGGCGACTTCTGCCCTAGCATTCTCTTTTATGCCCAACGCGGTGAGGTCGCCCGTGATAGTACTTTTCAGATGCCATGCCGGTAGTGCGTTCTGTTGCCTCTTTGCCTCGGCTTCGGCATCCCGCTCCAGCTTTCGCGTAGCCTCGTCCTTATCTGTAGAGATGACAACGCCAATACCATCCTCCTCCTTCTTGTTCGGATCTGAGCCAGCAATCTTGAGACCTCCGCCCGCCTGAGTGGCTTTTTGTTTTTCTGGATCAACAGCATTGCTCTGAACCCATGCTGCCACATCAAACCTAAGAAAAGGTCAGTTCGTAGTCAATACAGCATCATCGTGTCACGTACGCTGGCAACGTCATCGTCTCGCTCTTCTGTAGCCCAGCACGGATAAAGCGCATTTGATGATGGAACCTCAACATCCTGTCCTTGCTACCCTGTTCATGGTCGGCGTCCTCATTGTCGATGACCTCCGCCTGGCAAATTTTGCAAACCATTATGCCACGAGTAAAGTCCATAAGCTGATCAGCGTCCAATGCACTATATGACTCTTTACATTGAGGGCAAATGTACCCCTTGTTGCCGAGTTGCTGTGACGCAATGAGTAGACGCCCAGAACAAGTCTGAAGGACATACATTACGAAGCTTGGAATCGATTTTGTGGTGCATCTTCGCAATTCTCCATTTCACAACGTTGCAGAAATGCTCGTAGTCTATGTAGTAGTACTGTTTGCCGACGGCTCGTTGAGCTCCTTCCCTCAGCTCATTCTGTCTGTATCTACAACGAACATCAGCAGCATTACAGACGTGACATAAAGCGACCTGAACATACACTTTGACCAGCTTGTCATTCGACAAAACAGCGACAATCTTGTTGAGCTCCTTGGATTGTAGCCCCAACCGACTTGCCAAATCATCATCCTTGAGACTGCCCAGGAAGAACGGAGGGGTAATAAGAGAAGAACACGGAAGAGATGCATGTTCAGCATCTACAGAACTCATCTGCGGTGCCAATACTTACACTGGATGTCGAGAAAGTTGATCCATGATGATGATGTACTGAGCCTTGTAAAAAGCTCGAGAGACATGTAGAACGAGTTGCCGCAAGACTTCTTGATCCTCTTTAGTAGCCATAGTATCGCCCGCCGAGGGCCTATGAGGCCTTGGATCCGGAAACGCGGTACAGTTCGCGGACGAGCGTAGGTGAAGGTGGAGGTGTAGAGAAAGAGCCGACACCATCACACCCAGGTGTGACATGTGTTATTTGTTACGGTCGGCCTCGTCCGTCTGCCGAGATTGCCTGTTCCGTCCTAGACTTTAACAATAACCACGACCACGTGAAACGCGAGCCTCTCAAGACTTTGTCGCCAAAAACCGTCCGTACGCGCCGAACTGCACGTACATATCGATTGATTTGCCCCCAGTATACTCTATGAAACCTTGAGAGTGATGCACATTTTTCAAGAAGTCATCTTTATTTTCTGCGATGGTGAACACGCTCTGGATACCTTTTGTTCATCTAACTTATATAATCTCCTCAGATCAGACAGCGGCAAATGTCCAACTCACCGATAAGCCTCTCAAAGATGTCCCTTACACGGAATAAAATCGAAACCTGTTTTGGATTCTCGAATCAATATTCCTGAACAGAGAACCGCGATGACTTGTGCAAGCCATCAACAGCGGATTACCCACATGCGTACTCCCGAGTAGCGAATCTTCGAAAATTATCGACTTCATCCTAAGAATCATAACCATCAACTTCGTCTGGCATACGATTCTACGTGCCACGCAAAGAGACATGAAGCATAATGAGCCTCTACTAAGAGCCACTTGACAGAGGCTTGCGGCAAGCATTTCCAACAGATGGGAACTTCGTAATCGTATCAACGCAGAAGTCAATCCGTGGAAATGAGGAAAGGTAACAAGGTCGAGCATTATTTCTCTTTACTGACTTTATCTACAGTATCCTTTGCCTCGAACCCGACTCCAAGTCTCCAACGATGTACACGCATGGTGTAGGATCCCATTTTTGTTCACTACCGTCCCAACGGGAAGCTGGAGAAGATCACTTGCGTGTCACAAAGATCAACGGCAGAGAACAAAAGGTATGTAAGAGGTCGCTATCTAACCGAATCTTCACAGCTGGATATCACGAAGACTTTTCGCATCGAGACCGCGGCTACTACCTAATTCTCATTAAAGACACGCTTGCGAAGGAACAGATTCTGATGGAAGAGAGGAATTCCAAATGCACTCCCTCCGAGACGGTTCTCGCATGTGTGGATTATACCTCGTATCCCGGTTCTATCTCCATTGCGTCGCTCAATGAAAGCCGGCAAGTCTATGCCGATAGTAACGATTTACTTGCGGCAGTCGTGATGGCCTAAAACGCTACTTCGACGAAATGCGAGGGCGAGAAAACGAAAGGTATCCTACTGCTGACGTTTATGCCGTGGAGAAATCGACCTCGTGCGGAATTCCGATGGCTAGAATGTTACCCTCTTCATGATCTGGGATGTTTCTAGCTTCTCCAAGAACCGATTTTCATGAAGTCACTCATTTGATACGTTAGACTATGTAACAGGGGATGGAGCGGGTGGAGTTTTCAGCTGTGGCCACTGGCGCGGACCTGCGGTTCTTCGCTGGGAGTATTTCAAGTCTCATTATCGACGTCCGGATCAATAGCTGGAAATATACTTTGGAGTGTAAGAATTGCGGGGATGGCGCCCATTTAACAGGATCCTTACGAAGAGTATTATATCACAAATTCATTCCGCACAGCCCACTTGATAGTAGATGGTATTGTCTCTCCAGTCCAGAGTTTCCTAACATTCGGTGTATCAGTAGAAGCACGGATGTTGGCGGTGGAGGCTGAGAGAGGTCAGCATGATCGTAGTTCCACTGTGGTTGGGCCAATCCCGATAGACCTAGTACCATGCTAGGCTCTGACATCGTTCCTGTCTTATTATTGCAGTTTGTTTCCTCGTTATATTTCGTAGACATGGATATGCGTCTCTGCTTTCACGCCACGATGCATACTTTACGGTTTTGCCGGGGCCCGGGCAAAGCTGCTGCTGCTGCAATTGGGCGTACTTTTATCCTCGCTCCATGCTCAGAACAGACGCTGCCAGAGATAGGGTGAATCATCCCGAGTCGTCAACAAAGGAAGTCGAAGACATTCATCAAATCAACCAGGCACGAGCACAGTTCGCTTATACCATTGAAGAACACACGTATGAATTGCTACGACCAAACCAGTGCAAGATAGAACCCCTCCCACGGGTGGATTCAGATACCGAGATTGACAGATCCATCCCCGTCACTTGCAATGTCTGGAAATCGCTAGTCAACCCCGTCCTCAAGACCGGACTTTTGGAGAGAGAGACTGTTACACTTTGAAGTCGTTTGTTATCCGCATCAGCAGGCATCGTCCTTCGTATCGACAGCATTCGAACGAACATATCGTTGATAAAGAGCGCCGTCCCAACCCTGGAAACGTCCAGAATTTCGATCTTGAAACAAGTCAGACCGGGTAAGATAGCTGGTCGAAAAGGGGTCGCAGGATTGGCAGCAGGGGCAGCCTTCGACTCCATCATCGCGGTGACTAGAAGCTGCATGGTCCGATCCAAGGGGTTGCTCCACCAGGCGAAGTACATCTCCAAAGAGTCCAGCATTAGAGTGTGTTGAAGGACGGGAATGAGTTCATGGCTGATATCGACTTCTGCCAGTACCAAACGAGTAAGAGAACACCTAGAGGCGGTTATGAAGCGTAGCAGTGAAGGTAGCGTATCCTCGGGACAAAGCGACTGGCAAGGCTTATCAGGTCCAAGCCATACAGTCTCTAGCGCTGGGAGCAAAAGGCTGTCAAGAAGTGCACCCTCAGATGTTTGGAGGAACCGGATAGACGTGCTGTTGATACGTGTAGCGAGTGGCCTAGATGCAGCCGTAGTACAATTGTGATAGTATGCCCAAAGCGAGTCGAGATTCGGAGACTTCAGGATAGTATCCAGAAGGACTCGGTGCAAGTCAACATCGCCATATGCACGATCGTTACGATAAGCCCGAAGGCTTTCGGACCCGCAGGGGACAACGGCGATTGCATCATCATCTCTGCGGACAACGATATTAATGCTATTCAAGAGCGGAGCAATTTCGAAGGCATCGATGCGAGATGGAGGCTGCCCAATACCGTGATATTTGATAGTCATGCTCGATAACCTGTCGAGACGTCCGCGCACAACCGAAAGGGATGACAAAGAACCAGGTTGTAAGTCTAGAATGACGTTGCTCCAGCGATTCGACACTTCCAACAGTAGATTGAGCATCTGTTTGGCGGTGTATTCTTCGATGCTAGTCTCCCAAAACTTGATGTGCAAATCGCTCTGACCCGACCGGTCGAGCACCGTCTTCAGAAGTGAAACAGGGTCTTGGCAACGATAATCGCGGATTTCGATGAGGATAGTTGACCATAGTCTAGGGCAATGGGTGGTTATGATTTCTCTCCAAGCGCTACACACTTGTGCGAGAATCCACGGCCCTTCGGAGCTGTCGAATGCGTTAACGACGCCGTGACGAAAAACCTCAATGAAGATTTCGGTCGGAAGGAGCCTGATAGGCGAAAGCGCTACCGAGACCTGCGACTTGAGCAAGGAAATATGGTTCCCCTTCTCGAATGGAATAAGGTCAGCTTCTACACAAATTTCGGCGGGGACACTGGCATGCTGAAGACGTTTGGCCAGATGAGAAGCTGCAGACGGAGATGGCGCGACATTTCCTTGGAAATCGACGAGCGATTTAGAGATACTGAGTTGCTGTGAGGATAGCGAAGGTGTAGAATCTCTGCGGTAAACTGTACAAGAATAGGGAATAGACATCTGTTAAGCAATTGAATCTTATGCAAATGGAGATTTAAGAACGGACTTCAATACCTTGCAAGGAATGGATAAACGGGCGAGAGGATAGTAGTAGAGCCTGGAGTAGCTATGCAAACGAAGAAATTCAAATTGAAATAGGGGAACATCTAGTACCAAATAAACGTGACCATGGTCTTGCCACCGGTGCCGAGATACGGCAGTTCGGTATGATCGGATCCAGAACTTGCGGCACGATCCTTTCGACACGCCTTTATGCTACGCCCTAAGCTATTCAACATTAGGCTCCATATTTGTTGTCGGCACTCAAACACATTGGAATACTTAATCGCAGGACGTGGCCTGCACACTACAGCCCCATCAACACCCAAGCCTGGTATCACAAGGACGCGACGATGGATGTTACCTGTGGCATTGATAACCACCATTGGAATTATATATTCAGCTTACAGTGAAACTACCAAGCCAGAGAAGTATGATCAGAAACGTCGTTGACGGTGCAGCTCTGACTGCGTTGTTGTAGCTGGGAAGAGGTTCCAATTACAGGCCGAAAGCGTAGAAAGATCGCGAGAAGAAAGGAAATTCAGGTCAAGGTAACTAACACAAGAGAAGGTTACTTGCAGATAACTGACCTACGCGCCTCCAGCTTGTCCAGTCAGCCCGAGAAGAACTCCTGTCCTACACAGTACCAACCTCACGCACGAAGATCCTTCCTCCCAACCATCCGTTGTCCAAACTTGGCTCAGATATTGTGTCTCGGATTCTATCTGCCTCTGATCTCGGCCGTCTTGGACTTGGACACACTGTCAAAGACAGCGAAGACGAGAACCTTCTTGAAGATCGTGAATGGCGGCTGTATGTACTTGACGGGCCTCTGCCCAATGCCTGCGTACTCTCAGGTATGGTTATTCCCCAAGAGTTCTTTAGTATCTGAGAATATCAGGGACTAGAATCATCACGATTACTGCAAGTATGTTCAACCTTTTACGAAACACCGACATGATAGCTTCGTGTCTTGCTCATGGTGAGTTTTGCTAACTCAGACAGCCGTGTTTCGTGTTAATGGATTTATACAGAAATAGCCCATGAGGGTCAGTCGTGTCACTCGGGCCGGTCATTTTAACTGAGTTCGTTCCCTTCCAGTCGCCGAACATGCTTTGGAGAAAAACAGTCTTCTCCAAATTAACCTATCAAGGAGTTTTTTGGCCTGGTTCTATAGAGATATTTTCCAATGGCACGAATATGAGGGTTAGTATCCGACACCTTCATCCTGACACCCCAATATCTGACAAATTATCTTCAGCCGATTCTCTGGGCCTTCTTTTCATGTCTCGCGCCTGTTATAATCCAACGGCGGCCATCGCGTATGTCGAGAGGTTGATTTACTGAATCTAGACTGACAGACTTACAGAACAATCGAACGACTCCATGATATGGACTTGTCTCTCAAGGAGCGCATAGAGACTAGGCAGCATCTTTTCAAGAACATGAAGAAAGAGGATACTCATCCTCCTTGGGAAGCTAGGATCAAGGTTCGTCAGAATGGTGACCAACACACTTCGTTAGCATTCTAATAGATATTTTAGGCGTTGGATAAACTACTTCCCGCTGCTTTTCACACTCTGGAGACGACACCAGCGTGTTCACATACGAGGCAATACTGGGAGATCTGGAAACGAGCGATCAGAAATGCTCAGTCTGCTTGAGAATGCCTGTCTGTGCATCACACATCGTGTATATTGTTGCAGTTTCATCGATTTGCTCCTCTGATTCTGGTGTGAACCCTGTCGGAGTAACGCCAGGAACATCGCAGTTTATTTTAATTGTGTTTCCAAACAATAATTCGACCTCACTTCAACAAAATTGGTATCGGGAAAGTGATACATTCACAACGGCTCGGTTCAAAAAACGGTGAACAGGATGCGGAGTAGTTGCCTAACAGAGTTGATCTCCGCCTGTCGTCGAGATCCGGGAAAAACACTGTGGAGCACATAGTCCTATTCAGGTGTCATCTCCACCGGATCGTGCATACGGCCGTACTCCCAAAAGTCAGGGAAGAAACTGGATAGAGCCAAATCTACTATACCAGTAATTGTTGACCCTTCGACGATGATGTTCTTCGGAACGAGGTCAGCGTGTGCGAATCGAATAGTCGCTTCTTTGGGTAGCTGGGAGAGGACAGACTCTGTTCAAGCCTCGGTACACTGCCCAAACAAGATCATCCAGCCGTAATACCCAACGAACTCTTCGAGAGTCGTAAAAGGCTTCTCTGGAGCGAGCCCGTCTGGCCAAAAGCTATTGCGGTACGGACCACCGGTGACTGAGCCCATTGTGTTCATAGGAGACGTGATGGTTTCCATGTGTGCGAGGAAGGATTTTAGCTGCTCCGCGATATGATCGAGCTCAGATGGGGACATAGTTTCGATGATGTCGCGTAATGCAACGCCTGGGCAGCGTTCCATGGCCATATACCAGCAGCCCTTGGGTTCAATTTCGGCTAGTGGTGCAGTCGGAGTATCCTCTGTGTCGGTAAAGAGGAGAGGAGGGTGATATAAGACTCGAGGAACAATTGCACCAAGTTTATCACGGGCAAAACGCTGGGTGACAACTTCGTCAGAGAGCTCGTTTCCGAATTTGATGATGATTCCGGGAGATGGGCTGATGACGCGAAAACACTTTGCCAAAGGATGGCTGGGATCGAGTTTGTCGATAATTTGGTCTTCCGGAACAGATTGGAGGTCATGGTAAGATTTGGGCAACCATAGGTCCTTTGGAATATTCGGAGTGCCTGTATGTATAATGCACATTCGTTCCAATACCGACGGTATGGCAGGAAAGACCTACCAGACGAATCTGTCAAATCTTTCCCAGAGTCTGCGTTGAGTGCTTCTGGGCAGATTATCACTTTCAGGTAAGTAGGCGTATCGTCCTTACTGACTTTACGAGAGTTCAGCATGACTATCAGGAAAATTAAGTGGAATTCCAACCTTGGTGGCGTTGCAGTGAAGGCAAAAGAGGCAGATGTATGGCGGGCTACATTTCAAGGGGGTGCTTGGTTCCTCCGGAGCGTAGGTACTATGGTTCGGTACCGTAGCAGTGGTACTTCTCACTAGGTACAGATTTTGTAGATACAGGTAACCAGTTTGGATGTACTGGCGGGGGACTGTAGTAAGGACATCGGCACGCTTCCGATGTTGAGGAGCACCGTCGGTTAATAACATAAACTTCCTTCTTCCGGGAAGCTCAAAGTATTCGTCAGCATGAATTGGTCTATCGCTTACCTCGATGTCGTGGCTGCTATTTCGAAGGTGTATTGACGGAATTAGACCTCGTCGTTGCTTCAATTGATTCAACACCTTGCGTAGGGAGTTGCACCCCCACTTATCGTTGGCCGAGTAGCGGCGAGACATACGCGCCCCAAAGACGACCGTTGCGACGAAAGTACAATGTCCACACTTTGTTTCCAAGAAGCCACCATGCAGAGTACAGTCCTTGAAACGGACATTGAGGCTCAATGCTCAACTGGAGCGGCTGGCGGCGTTTGTTGAAAGGACGTAACGGTCGTCATTAGAACACGGCTGAGACTTAGTACTGGATTTGTTTCGTCGGAATGTCGTTTTTGATAATTGTGCTTCGCCTCGATTTCTTCCTTGTTGATCAATTATGCAGTATTTAAACCTCTTTATTCACCCTTGCGCACCCATGCGTAGTACCACGCTGAATTTTTGCTCATCGAACCCTTCATCGTCTCGTTTGCCAGCGATCCCGATATGATATAAACCACACTGTACATACAAGAAGTAAAGCGACACTCGATATACTAAACTTTCAACCGGACGCCATCCTGTCCAGAGTGTATAAAACCTCCTCTTTGGATATCGATGAAGCCGCCTTGAAGAGTGTTGGCTTGTTGTCCAGAGCAGCGTGGAAAATAAGCCGTGCCACAACTTCGCCCTGGATACACAAGTTAGAAATGCGAGCATTGACGTATAATTTTTCTCACCAAGTCCACGACAATAGCCACTACAATCAACCTGCAACACAGTAAATGGCTCTGCTCTGTTCTTCACATATAAACGCACCATATCACTATCCATGTAATGCGCTCCATTGCCGAATTATTTAGATGCTCATGAATGGCGTCCAGCTGCTCCGTATGTTAAAAGACCGTGTCAGAAGGCAATAAAGCAGACTCACAAAATCACTCGCAATGCCAAGCTTCTCGTTCAGAACCTGTACACGGCCTTTAATCTCCATGTACTCGCGCACCGCGTCATAGAGCTCTTTCAAGCTCGCTTCATCCCAAAACAACTCTGGCACATCGAGCACATTGGAAACCAAGTTGATATCCCGCCTCAGTTTGAACAACCGACCAGTGAGCTTCAGCGCATCGTTCCGTCGCAATTGTAAGGCCCCCGATTCAGCAAGTTGGTTGGGTATGGAGAGCGTTGAAGGCGATGAAAGTACTCGTTGTGCATTTGTCTCGTAATGTGCAAGAAGAGTAGATTGAGCCAGAGCATGAGCGATGGACAGTTTGAGGAGGTGAGAGCGCGATTTAAGCGCTAACTGGTATAAGCTAAACGAGTTTAAATGGTGCTCGAGAATGGCTTACTGAAGAAGTCGTTGTAGATTCGAGGGTAAGCAATATGAGGATCGTGCTGGTACTGGATTAAATTGTGCGTTCATGACGGAGAGAGTGCCAGTGGCATACCGTGAAATGGCACTCCTCGATCTCCCAATCGTCTTCTGCGATCTTCCTAGTAATGGTTTTTGCATTTTCGATATCTTCTAGTATGCTCCTTTCCTGCCCTTCTTCCAGGCCAAAGAACACGACAACGCCATACTCGAAAAACACGACCTCAGCTACGTCCTCGACATTAGTGTGCGTTGCTGGTTTCGCAAGTCGGATCTCAGGTGATTCTGGTTCTCGTTCGGTATCTGAATGTGTAGTGGTACGCTCCGCCTCGGACGTCTCCACTTCGTAAGCTCCACGCGTCATGACAGGCGATGATGAGATGTAGCCGTCGTGATTGTGCGACGAAGAATGCGCTGTATCATTGGTAAAATACGTTCCTTGATATCCGTTTTCCTCTGCTTCTGAGAGACGAGTCATCATGTGCATGCCGGCATCACTACTGGTGAACGCAGACGATCGAATGTTGGAATTAGGTCCGTATCCCGGTAAGAGAGGTAAATGGTACATCTGCCGACGATGAGCCTGAATTCGGGTCTGGTTCATTGCTACGCACTGCATACATGGCCTCATCGAAGATACGAGGAGAAACGTTGTGCTCGCGCTTCAGATACGACGCCAGGAGCTTCATGTTGAATACTTCTGCGACACAATACGCCGTCAATCGCTTGTACCCAGCTCGATGCCGCTGCTCCTTTGACATCCGCTCCGCCTCGCTCTTATACTCGCGTACTTTAACACCTGCATCTGTCTCATATCCTAGGGTCAAGTCTTCATCGTCGTCCGCTGGGAAAGGTTTTGTCTGTGGCGCCGACGGTAGGACGACAAGCTTCTGCGATGTTTTCGAAGTTCGCTGAACCTTGGCAGCACTAGAGACAGAGGCTCTTCGGGCCTGGCTGTTGCTCTCGACACCAGAGCTTAAGGATCCAAGACGGTTTGTTCCAATTCGTCGTCCAGGTGCTTTGGATGTCGATGGCAGGCGTAGCTGGGACATGATGGGCTGATGACGTCATCATTGGACCCTTGTTCTTATGTAAGAGTGGCCGCCCTCTTCCCGCCAAAGTCGGTCAACGGCGCTTCGGCCCGACATCTCCGCTAGTTTTCGCACGTGATTTATCTGCGCTCATTGTCAACCACATCGTGCTTTCGATAGAGCACCTCAAAATCCTCGTTTCTACACTAGAAAGGCACAACGATTGGCAGGCGACCATGACGAAGCACAGCAAGAACAATACAGCGTCTTCAATATTTTCCTACGCTGAATATAAGAAGCTCGACTATGGGACCAAAAGGGTACGGCAGGATATCGTTTTCCTATTTATTTCTGACAATATTCTAGCAACGTCTTGGAAATGAATCTATGCGGCGCTTTGATTCCTGTGCTCTATGCCTGAACAGCGCTCGGGAGCCTCTGTCGTGCAACGAGGGGCATCTTTTCTGCAAAGAATGCGTGTACACCGACCTTCGTGAGTGCGATATCTGATCCATGTTTTAACTGGGCTGATGTGTGGTAGTCACACAGAAAAAGGATATCAAACGACAGAAAGAGAAACTGGAAAAGATGAAGAAGGAGGCAGAGGAGGAGAAGGAACGGGCTAAGCAAGCAGCACGCGAACGGGTTATTCTGGAATTTGAAAAGGGTCAGTTGGGACTTGCGGCTGTATCGGCTACGGGGACGACGTCTGCTGGGGAGTCAAAAGAGGATGGTGAGTCTCTAGTCGCGTCTTCTGTCACTGGACCGGGCCAACGAAGATGAGGCTAGGCCGGGGAACCAAGCGCAAATTTGCATTCGACTCTTCCAAGGTCGAGAACCTTGCCCAAGAAGCTGAAGAAGCCGCCCTGCACCAAATAGAACGAGAACAGGCGGCAGCCCTGAGGAACAAGCTACCAGATTTCTGGTTGCCATCCTTGACGCCTACCTATTCATCTGTTGGGCCACCTCAGACCATCACGGACGTGAAGCTGCAGACCACATGTCGGGGTGGGAATCCTGCTCATTCAATTGCGTGCGTCATTATATGCTCCTTGCTGGTGCCTTCTGACGGCTCGCAGGTTGAAGAATCTCATTCCGGTCAAATTCATCTTCTATTCCAAGACGAAATCTGCTGGTTCTGAGATCGCTGGAAAGAATGACGAATCCCAGCCGATGTGTCCATCCTGCAAAAAGATCTTGTCGAACAACATGCTAATGTTCCGTAAGTATAAGCGCATTAGTATCTATGGATGCTGAACATTTTTCCTAGTTATGAAGTCTTGTGGACATGTGGTCTGCAGAACATGCACTGAGTCATTAGTACGGCCTTCCCACCAGTGTATCGTTTGTGATATCAAGTTGTCAGAGAAGGATGTCATAGAACTAAAAAGAGAAGGTAAAGACTTTTGCCGTTATTCGCAAGCTAGACCAAATCCGCTAACACAGATCTGTTTTAGGAACGGGATTCGCTGGAGGAGGACTCGCAGAATCATCGAAAACGGGCGTCGCTTTTCAAGGTTAATCAGGAACTCCTTCGTCTGCTATAGTGCGATACCTTGTTCTCATCTCTCTAAAATACAAGTGTATTATATGAAATCTGGTCAAGACGTTCGCAGAGAATTCGCCAAGGTAATAACACTTTGGGCTTCTCTGGGACTAAGACCTATAGGGCATTTGTTTATATATACCTTCTCACACGGTATGCCCACCGCTCATGTCTCAAAACTGCAATTATACGACAGCCGTCGTGGTAGACACATCGGACACGCTGAGGTGAGCTTAAGGTTGAATGACCTCCGTATAAATCTCTCATTCCTTATATATCGCGTGGCTGCATATCGCTGCGTCTGTGTACGAGATTCACTAAATCCAGGAAAACACCACATGGAAAAGAACTCCGACAGGTTCTCCATCAAAGCAAATCACTTCAGTCTGTGTATCCATGGTAGCATCGTATTTCAGAAGGGCAAGATATTGTGCGTTCTAGTCCTATATCGCACTCTTCATCCATCCTATCTCTAAGTCAATTGTCTGTCTTTCGTGTAGGATTGAGTACTAAAGCGTTGAAATCGGATTTCATTAAGGATACACAGCCACACCGGTAGCGTGTCGAAGCCGAAATAACCATTGAATGTATCACATCATGGAAGCGTGGAAGTTACGGTCGAAGCTAAACGGAGCAAGGTGGATGGTCCTGTTTTTTCCCCCATGTCGGGGGCTCGGCTAATCCTTGTAGGCGTTTATCATGTTCGCCATCCAAGCGATCCTCTTGCTCTTGACTCTCTGGGTGTTAAAAATCCTTGGGAAGAAATGGGTCATCGCGTCGCGTATCAGGGATGAATTACGGTGCGTGATGTGTATTATATACTCTGTTCTGGGCGTGATAGCTCTCTTTTGTCAGGTCTCACTGTCCCGGAGCAGTCATCTTGTGGATAAATCCTTTCAGGACGTTCGCAATTGTTACCGGAACATTTTTTCCTACGCAAGGCAAGGTGGGGTATTATTATGGCAAATTTTCAGGTACATCGCTTAGCCAGTCGAGGTGAACGTCTACATATCTTTCTCCCTAGTCTTTGCAAAGTTTGGAACCACATGTCTGAGTTCCGTCGTTTTTTGGGACGCTATCCCCACGTTCTGGATATCCGATGCCGACGCCATCAGAATCGTTAGCTCTGATAGAAAAACGTTCACAAAAGACGTCGAAGCAGTGAGCATCATGATACCTTGATAAGATTCTGATAAAATTTCCGCTGACATGTGGATTAGTATGAGACACTCAATATCTATGGCCAGAATATGGTTGGTACAGAAGGTGCCGTTTGGAAAAGACATCGTGCTGTTGCTAAGCCTGCGTTTAATGAGGTGTGCACGTGCATTCAAGATGTCAGACAAATGTGCTGAGCATAATCTAGGCTAATAATGCTTTCGTGTGGAGCGAAAGCATGCGTATTGCAACTGAATGGTTTGCTGACATCGATAACAGGATGTCAGGTACTGCACGTGAACGCAACGTCGACCTGCTAAAGGATCTCACGCAGGTGGATCCTGAGTTTGTAAATGTGATCTCTAGTCCTGATCCTTTTTTATAGCTCACTCTTCTCGTTATCTCTACAGCGGGGTTCGGACGGCGAGTTTCTTGGAGCGAAGATGCAGCAGCAGTTCCTCCTGCTGGCCACAAGATCGCTTTTCGGCCCGCTGTGACCTCGGCGATATCACATCTCATCCCAAAAGTTCTGACCCCAGATTTTATCTATGACTTTTCTGACTGGGTGCATCTTCCTTTCGTCTCTCCTGCTCTCAAGGAGACGAGGGAGTCATTCGAGGCGCTGAAGTTTCATATGCTTGATGTCATATCTCTCGCCCGTGCCTGGGTTGCCAGTGGTAAGGCGGTGGATATGGATGCCGCGTTGCTGCGTAACTTGGTTGAGGCCAATATGTTTGAAGAGGCTGACTTCAATCATAAACGCCTGACAGACGACGAGCTGTTGTCCAACACGCTGGTAAGTATATCGTTCTCGTCACCGAATACTGTTGTCAATTATACCATCAGACTTTCTTGTTAGCAGGGCATGGTGAGCACCCTTCCTTGCCTGACGACAGTAGTGACGGCTTAGAAAATCTGCCAGAAACGACTGCGCATACAATTTGTTTTGCCTTGGTCCTGTTGGCATTGCACCCTGATGTCCAGCGTAGAGTCTATGAAGAGGTATCCAGATCCTGGCCAGAAGGTGCCACGGCTCCCGTAAGATTTCCGCCATTGTGTTGCGTCGTTGCTAAATCGGACTTCCTTCTTAGAGTTACAAGGAATCTGTGGCTACATTTGTACTTTTTCTTGTGTCTCGTGGCTTTATCGACTTGACAAATTCTTTTAGGAATATACCAAAAATGTCTTTCTAGAAACGCTGCGTCTGTTTCCCCCGGTAGCCCGACTGGGAAAACTGGTGCAAGCGAATAGTATCATCCCGGCTCGTCGATTTCAGATGTCTCCAGAGGGTAAACCATACAATATTGAACAGATCCCTGTTGCCATCGAAAAGGGTAGTCTTGTGATCATTGATATCTTAGGATTGCATATGAATCGTAAGTCTCCTGGTGTAACATATACATCTGTCTGAAGGATATGATTAGCAATTCATTGGGGTGACGATGTAGAGGAGTTTAGGCCCGAGCGATTTACCGACACCGAATCGTACCGTTGGCCCCGCGATGCCTGTACGTACTTGTCCGAGTTCGTTAATGTTTTCACTCACCAACGATATCGGAAAGTTTTTGCTTTCGCTGGTGGACCCAGAAGCTGCATCGGTCAACGATTCGCTATGACGGAGGGCCTTTCTCTCATTGCCAATATTGTTCGAAACTATGAGATTCTAGTGCCGTACGATTTGCGTGATAAGGGCGTCGAGGAGCAGAGAAAGATTCTTCTTGAGTGGTCGCCTAATATCACTATTCTGCCAGTCGGAGCGAGGGCCTTATTCCGTCGTCGCAGGTGACCGTACTTTCAGTTTGACTGCCAAGGACCTACTGTAGCATTATTACTACTTATATATTGTCTGTCATGTTAGCACACCGATATATATGTCACTTATTGTGGCATTCGATTGCATGCAGATAGGTATATTATAACTTGATTGTGTCCAGGAACAACTAGTGATACATCTTCTGTAATTTGGTACAGCTTTCTACTTCTTAAGCCTAGAAAGAACGTAGCGATATTTGGGGTTTCGCAGCATTAGCTGCGGTTGCCGATGTTGCATTGCCGCCGATTGCGCGGCGCACAGACTGTTCTAATAACTCGCGAGATGACGATTCCAGCTTGCCTGCCGCATCCTTGAAGGCCGCTGGAGAGGACGTCGCATATGATAGTAGTTGTGCAATGCTTTGCGTAACGACTGGCGAAGGTGATGCTTCCGTGTTTGTGAGAAGGAGGGTGATTGTAGGTAGTATAACGCCCAGTAATCGCGAGCCTAAAAGATGATCAAACATCTGTTAAACTACACACCAGTAGAGGACATACGATGCTCTTCTGCAACAGAGGCGAAGAATGATGAAAACGCTTTCCAAACCTCGCCAATAGCCGCAGCATGGGTTTCCGTTATTGATCCGTCATTGGCGAGAGGCGCCATTTTGGCAATGTACTCTATTAGACTAGGAACCAAAAGTTTTGCGCACTGACGAAGTACAGGGTTACCCGAGGTGGAAGCGATCATCAGAGTCTTGGCACAATGAGCAGCGGTCAAGGATGCCTGATACACCACGTTAGATTGTGCTTCAAAAAAACGTGTTATTCTTACCTCGTCGGCATCCAGTAGTTTTTGAGAAATCAGGAAACAAGCATGTTCCAAAACTGCCCGCCCGACTTTGACAGTCGGTGGTATTACAGTTAATATGAGAACAGCCGCTAATAGGTTGTTCTTGACTTTCTTGGTCGATATGAACCCTTGCCGTCCTCTGTGAAATGTTGAATGATGGACTGAGGCATATATCCTGAGGTACTTACCTCATGCCGTCGATGTTAAGCAAACAAGCCGATATAAGGCCATGCACCAGGCGGCCATATCGATCCTTCGAGTCCCGTGCCGCCGAGGTGGGAAGATCCAGCAACGCCTTGAGACAGGGAAGGGTAGGGCCAACGAGGTCAATTTCAGACGATTCGTCCTTGAGCATTTCTGAAAAAATAGAATTCGTGGTCGCTTTTAGAAGAGAGCAGACAATTAGACATACCACTGTAGAGAAGAATTGCTACACCGCGTATATCTTCTCGCTGGGATGTATTTAGGGAAGCCGCGATGCTTCCAAAGGCGGAGAAGCAGGCTGTTATCATCTTTATACGATCCGCGATATCCCCTTCTGTAAAAGCAATTAACCCAGTTTTCATGTCACTTTCAACAAAGCACTTACGGATGATAGGGCCCCGGGAAGCGGATGTCGTATGTCTAAGTATATAGGCACATGTTTTCAAGCAATGTGCTTTTGGAGAATTTGCAGAGAGCATGTCTAATGAGCTGAGCCGTTGTCATATTAATGCAAAGCATTCCAAGTATAGCAGCTTCTTACCTGTCGGTCGAGACTTCTTGCGAAAGGGCAAAAACGGAAAGCACTTCAATAAGATGCGTCTGTATAGATGCAGTCTCAGTCATAGCCATGCGATAACAGACTGCGATGAATTCATCGAAGATTGTTGGCTCCATTATGGCCTTGCCGGCATACTGTGGTAGAACAAGGCACTTCAGCACCATCAGCGCGCTCAGGACTGTGGATTGCCGAGTAGAGCTCATTGAATTAGAATCGGCAGATGACACAAGTGCTTCATACGCCAATCCGAATATGACGAAGAACAAAGCGGAGGGTTCTTCATGACCGTTGCCATTCACGGTGGCAGGTCCCGCATCACCGCCTTCACGGCCGTGCATGGTAGCAAGAATGTGCGGATCATTTGCCTGCATTGCCGTAGCTACCGCCTGTAGTATGAGGGACCAAGATTGGGCGTAGTACTTTATAGGTTTGCAGTTCAGCGTCGCATAAAGTTCAAGATGAAAGGACACACCGGCAACAGCACCTCCTTCCCTAGACTTGAGTAAGTCGAGTCCAATGTGACTGAAGAAGTATCATGAAGGAACTCCGAGTCGGTCCTGATGCTAGCGTAATCTCGAAGAGAGACCAGCCACAACGTTGCAAGGGATGCTCGATAAGGGTCTACAACGTTCTTGAGGTAGGACTGCCGAGTACTAGAGACTTCAAGCTCAGCCCATGCGGATAATGTCGATATTCTCAGCATAGCAGAAGCGTTAGGACTTAGTTCTGCGGTCTCCCCAAGTTTCACCATCCCCGAATCTGTGTACGAGGCTTGAATCAGAAGAAAAAAGGAGCTATGGACATCCCTGACCTTTCGACTGTTCGAGAGCAGTTGTAAGCAGCTTCAGTATACGGCCCATTCGGTGGACATCTTTCACTACGCCACATCCAACAAACACAGCACAAGCCTGAACTGCAGAGGCTAGAATTTCTGGGGTCGAATCGGCGGAAAATGCTGGAGTCAGCGCTGCAGTAATAGGCGCCTGGTGTTGCTCCAAAAGAAGGGAGTCTTCAAATGCAGGGTCGGGCGATGCCGCGAATATCTAATTCACTTTTAGCACATGGATTATGTACCAAAACGTCGACGCACCTGAATAACATCACGCAAAACAACAAGCCCTTCCATCCTTATTTCAGTTACATACGCCGTGGATGCAGTGAAGGCCATTTTGATTAAATCTGTGACCCGGGAGATCAAGAGACTGGAGGTCGGTATTCCTTGAGTGCGAGCAAATATAATGTCTACGTGCTCCTTCCTCCCGCTTTCGGCGACGATGGAACAGATCTGATGCAAGCATTGAAGAGCAAACAATTGGGTCCTCCAACGTGACGTAAGATGCGCGCGCGTGCCGTCGCCTCCGTCTTGCGCCATGCCGACGCTCAAAGATTCACCTTCGTCATCTCGCATATTCTGTCGTGTTGCAGCATCAGCAACCTGCTGAGACGCTGTGGTTCGAGACATAATCCGTTGACACAGGTCAATCCATGCAGACGGATTGTAGACGACCGTTTGATGAAGCCAGCTTGTAATGACGCTTCGAACGCCTTCGACAGAGGCATCGTCATCAAGCATGCTGAAGAGATTCTCCACCAGCTGATCTCCACCGAGTTTAGACATAGCCAGGGCATCCTTCTGCACGAGTTGATACAGCGCATTGATTGACGCGACCTTCAATGGCCGACATGTTGAAGACAGGTAGCTGCGGAAATGATTGACCAAATCGGGTATGTCGACATGTTCGGGAGCGAACATCAGGAAATGTTGGAAGCATTTTATGGCTTCGACCCGAATGCCTTCGTCCACTTCCAAAGAGAACTCATGTACCAGGTTAAGAAGAAGGGTTCTGGTCTTTGAAGACTCCTGTATATCAGGGCCGAGGACGGTAATAACGGCATCAATGATCTGACAGACCACTGGATAAGCCGGATAGTCGCCGCTGAGATTGGCATTAGAGAGTGAACCACCTTCACACTCATGAGAATCCATCAGGTAGATTTTGAGGAGCATTCCCAATGTGCTCGACACGAATGGCGCATAGGCCAAACTGGCGGCGTTTATAACTCGTGCCAGCGCGTTCAATGCCCAGAAGTGAACCAGAGGATGAGGATCATTGCTGAGAGACATGAGGACATTCACGGTTGTCTTCAACAGAGGACCTGCGGCGAGCCCCCCTACGTGAGTGTATACAGCGCCGAAAGCAAGAGCACAACCGGCGCGAGCGTAAGGATCTCGGTTACTGACAACCTGATCCACCAGCTGCTTTATTTGATTGGTGAGGAAGTTGGTACTTCCCAAGCTTGCTAGACGACCTATGCATTCACTGGTGGCTGAACGCAAAACATGGTCACCATCCACCAGGGTATCCTAAAGACAGACGGTCAGGAATCTTGGTCGTGTCATTAACGGCAGAAATTACCTTTAAAAGTGGGGACAAAAGATTGGTTACTTGGCTACTACCAAAAGTATCTCGAGCCTGACGGTAGTGAGACGTCGTTGCGTTCCGTAATGTAAGCGCTAACGCAATGGCAGCATTAATTGTGACAGCGGCCTTACGGCCTGCGTTCTTCTCCAGCCTGGGAGAACGAATTGCCTCAAGTAACTGCGTGATTGTCCGTCCAGTCGATGCCGTGTCCTGGAGCGGTAGCAATCGAGCAAAGAGGTCAATGGCCGCGTCCACAATCGCCGTGGCTGGAGGCGGTGGTTCTTGTTCAGCTTCACCTGCTACTTGTGTACAGCATAATGTCAGTTTATCGTGTTCGCGCGCGCCAAAAATTGGTTTTCGAAGCTTGTGGTCCAAATGAGCAAAAAAGCACTTTTATGAACAAGCGTTTCCTTACCAAAGAGTCGATCGATGCTTCAATGGAATCTCGATTCAGCTGATCCTTTCCTTCGCTTGTAGAATCACTATGTGCGCCAAGGTCGCCATGGTCTACTATCTCGGTAAACGTTACACCGTACGCATATCCATCGACGCTGTTCCAGACCGAGGTGAAGGTACCTGAAGATGATGCTATCGCTGCCTGAACAGATGATCCTGCATATCCGTCTGCACTTGCGAAGAGCGTCACAGCCGATTGGAGAAGAGTCGTTTGTGTCGCATCTGGAATATTCGAGAAGCCCAGAGCAGTGAAACATTCGTATACCCGTCGTCGCAATAAGGCTTCCCTTCCCTTTAGAGTCAGACCCTTAGGTTGAGGGCTAGGAATTTGAGTGTCGGTTCCATCGTCGACTTTCTGGTTTATGAAATTATTCGCAAACAACAGGGCGTTACTCAGGACCATCGCAATCCTACGCCCGACATCTAAGGTTACAAGAGTCGCAGAGTTGTGCTTTAAGAACGACAGGATGGCACCAAGGGCACTCTCTCGCAAATGGAACAGAAACATCCATTCCTCCAGTGGTCGCGTGGTATTGTCAACGGCATCCTTGCTGGTTGGCTTAGGAAGTGCATTCCGCCAAAGGACTAGCAATTGCTGAAGATGAGCTCGGACAAAGTTGGGTCCAAGAGACATCAAAGATGCTATTAGAGTCCAAGCTACTTCCACCTCTATACCTGCAATCTTGACATCGTGTTCTGCTGAGTGTTTGAGCAATTGGATGGCCATATCCAGGACCTTGGCGCTAACGTCGTAAGACACGTACAGCGGACGTTCAGGTATGATTGAGACCAGTGCCGATAGACCATATGCATGACCAAGTGATCGCGGGTTGATATCAGATGGAGCTGCCGGGGAAAGGATGGTGGTCATATCTCTTTGCAATAGCTCGAAGACGGTGATGATCGTCTTCGGCAATCGTAGGGGAGTCGACGAACAGAAGCACCGAAGAGTCCATGAAGCGTTTACCCTGATAGTGTAGCTTGGGTGGGCAAGCAATGTAACCAAAGGCTCTGCTACTGCATCCTGTCATTCAACCGATCAATATCACAATGTCAGAAAAAAGGGAAGGGAAAGATAGACCTGCACCGGAGGCGGGGCGTTCCCAAGTTGCTGTAATAACCCAGCCACCTCCCGCAAAACGATAGCTAAGACCATAGAAGAAGGCGCTGTCTGACCCGGCATCAAGGCGGGCCACCGTTTAAGGTAGGAACTAGCTAGCTCCTGGATAGCGCCTATCTGTCCCTGCTCACTCAACATACGAACACCGATCAGGTCTCTCAGCAATATCTCGACTAAACGGCGAACTAATAAGACCTCATAGCGACTGCCTCTACTCCGCTGGCTCGAAACAATCTCCGTCATGAGATGAGAAACGATCAAGGAATAGTTGGCTTCAGTGAAGGCACCTCCGAGCTTTATGAAGAGTGCTGCGTAAAAGTCAAACAATCCTATGCGGCACTTGCGCGACAGATTTGGCTTATTGTATTGCGTTGACAGGTGCGATAGCATTTCCGTCGGGGTGAGAAGGGGTTTCGTCACTTCAGATGCAGCAGCGTGGCCCGCTGATGTATCTTCGGTGTCCAAGAGTTGGGCTCCGCTTTTCTTAACGGGCGCTTCAGAGCTTGGGACAACTCTTGGCGTCTGCGTGGAAGCCAGCAAGTGCCCGACCAACTGGGACAGAGAGCGCCGGGTAGCATGATCCGCATGCTCCAGACTTCGGACGCTAAGGGCGATGATAGTGTCAATGTCGCTTGTGGAAGGGTGGTTGTCGCCGGAATACATCACAATAAGCACCTAATAAGTGCAATATCAGGTCATCCGTCAACAGAGAGGGGAGAAGGAACATTTGACCTCTGCAGACGCCCTCTGAACAGGATGGCATTTATCGACCAAGGCAGACCTCATTTGTTTGATGATATCCTTCACTGTATTGTCTGCAACTGCTCTTTTCGCAGAGGAAAGGGATTTCTGGAGTGACAAGATAGCATGGTAGCGCAGTAATGCAGACTAGAAAAAGGTATATTAAGTAGTAGATATAATATGCACTCAAGCAAACCGACATTGGAAGAGGATTTGGATAGGCGCAACGTCACTGTTGCAATCTCAGCCATAAAAGACATGAACTGCAATCAGGTTTCAGCAAAGCGTCGTCTACAATCAGCCAGACATACCTGTGACCCAAATGCAAGCATCACTTCGCCGATACAGTATAGCGCGGCTCTGTTGTCCTGGAGTAAATACCTCAATCACAGGAAATGCACTTGCAATACGTACATCCGACGAATATCTTTATCAGCCGTCTTCGAGTCACCGACAATCTTGAGAAACGCCTGAATCGTGTCGAACAGTGTCCGCGTCTCGGACCGGGTATACAAAGAGACGAGGCATCGTGCTACGACATTCCGGATGGCACGTCCTGGAGCTGGAAAAGGACTGGGGGCAGTGATGATTTTTACCAGAGTGGCCTCGATATCTGCTTGCTTCGCCTTGAGAGTAGACTGCCGAAAAATATGTATACAGTACAGGGCAGCAAGTTTTGACGACGTACCAGAGGTGTATCTGCAATTTTCTTCTCCGTCGACGCTATCCACCGGAATACATACATCTCACCATGCTCCTCAGTGATTTCCGTCTAAATAGCACGTCTTGATAACTGATTGTATCCGGAGGTCGGGAGAAATCACCTCTTGGATATCCTCAATTATGACACCATCTTCAGTAGACATCCTGACGAAGCGATCAGGCAGATTTCTGCTGGAGTCGAGCTGATGCTACAGAATGCGTATGATGGTAAAAAGGAACTCGGTGTATGAAGGAGGAAATAGAAAGTGGGGGGACGATGACGATGATGATTTTGCCTGCCACGCCCGAGGTTCTTTGCCTCCATTCATCAATAAGTAGAAATTCGGTGATAATAGTGTTATGCGTGACAGGCCGCCAAACTTGTGGAAATTACGCCACAAATATGCAACGTTTGGGTGGAAAAGTATGCAATCTCCAACAAAACTCTCGGCATGAAGCTACCGACACTGCCGGTTCCGCTACGAAAATCGTCTTTTTACCGATATACTATCGATCGCCTAGAAGTGTAAACGAAAATGTTGAATACAACAACTACTTCATTCAATATCATATTGTTACGCTAGAAATTCTATGCAACACACCTTTGTAGCCTAAATTTTGTCTCTGTAAAGACTCAGATTTTTTTGTGTCTGTCAAGAGGGTGGGGGAATAAAATGTAAACGTGACAACTTGTGACCCGCGATGCCGACTCAGGCCGAATCGGTGGCTATGCGCGGCTCCGAGATAAGCCTGTAGCGAAGAACGAGCGTAAGGCTTATCGGAGGATAAGCTAAGCTAGCACTGTGAGAGGTCTTAGCCCTCCTTAGTATACATATGCAAATATCACACTCATTCCCCAAAGTATTGGCGCGTCGTCCCAGCATTTCGACGTGTCCCCAAACTCTGCTCTTCCTCCTCGTCTCTTTGCACTCAAGCCCTCCAGCATTCGCCTCGTCGTTTTGACCCACCCACCTTCGCCCTTCAGTGTTTGGTGTTACCGGATTCGGTACTTCCGCTCTCTGGTTCACCGAGCGCTCCAGACTTGAGGCTTCGCAGCGCCATCCCGACTCTGGGACCTATACAAGTCGGCCCAATTCTCACGCCACTTCCCTTTGGCCGTTCGATTCCCATTCTGCGAAGCCCAAGTCTCAGACAACCCACCGTATACGAAGGTATCTACCACGTATCCAGTGTACAATATATATTCACACTCACTCAAATACAACCACAAGACTATTGACATATATATTCCTCCAATCCCTCTCAAGCGACACTTAGCTTATATCTTCAATGCGCCTTTCAGATCTCTTGCCAGATGTCGGAGTTCAAATATTGTTCTCTTCAACTTGTCACGCCCTTGTGCACCTCTCACTATCTGCCTATGGAGCGTGCAGTTCCTGTCCTTGTCTTATAATTTTTTTAAATGAGATATAGCATATGTTTCCGAAAAAAAAATTATGGCCTATTATTGAGGTGTTGTATATTCAGGACACTTACATCAGGTCTGTAACGCTTGTTTTTGTCTACTAGTTGGGCGCACGAAAGAAATCGTAAATATAATTTAAGGACCAGGTAGAAGAAATAAATACTCATCCAGAAAGATATACTACAAGAGTTTTACCATCAGAATTTGTAGACGGTGCGGTAAGGAATCAGGAATTGTGGCCAGGAGTTGGATAATAAATCTGCTGTTCACACCTCTACGCGCGATCGATAGTATGCGAGCTGTTTTTTGGGGCTAAAATATCCTAAGTAAAGCCAGACAAAGTTTGGCGGGAGCTTCCGAGGACCTTCGCAAGTTCATGAGGCGAATGAAATAGAATAATGTTACATTGTACATTGTATACAACACGAAAACCCAAAAGAATGTGAAGATACAAGTAGCCACCTACGCGGGCGGAACCGTGACACTTCCCTGGGGGCCAACGTCATACCTGTTCAGAACTGCAGCGTCGCTCCACTCGCTATCATCATTCCTAGGAGACTGGAATCCATCGGGAAGACCTTCGAACGCCTTCCAGGAGGAATTAGTGACGTAGGAAGTAGAGGTTCCATCGTTATACGCGACCAAGATAGTAGCAATGGCACCAGCGGGACCACTAGTGTTCTCTCCATCAAGAGCGAACACGTTTTGGTCAGGGTGCAGTTCGCGCACGGAGTATGCTTGGGCAATGTGAAAGTCGGTGCCCGATCCGAGAGACGCGCCGTTGGCATAGACAGTGTATGCGTTATGGCTGTCAATTTTTTATCAATTACCATTACCGTAGAAGTTAAAGGACCTACACAGCGAGGACTACCTTGGCACACACGGCGCACTTGCCGCTGGGCGACGTGATTGTCTTTCTGAACGCCCTGTGTCCAATGGGGGCGTTCCCTGCCGAGTCAGTTTCTTTCGTCCAAATCCAGTTGCTCTGCGTAATATCAAGTGCGGGAGGAAGAGAGGTCTGGCCCCAGGGAGCTATGCCGTCCTTTCCTTCCTCGGAAGCTGCCATCCACGACGAGTCATCCAGTCTAGGACTTGCCAATTCGGGCGGGGGAACGGACTTGGTGGTTTTCCAAGATGCGTCGGTGACAAAGGTCTCTGTGGAGCTGTCGCTGTAGTCAACGAGGACGGTAGCGATCATACCGGCGGGTCCTCCGGTGTTGGTAGCATTGATGGCGATGCCATTTTTCGACTTTCGTTTGAGCCCAACGGTGTACACCTGGGCGGATGTGTACGACGCGCCTGAGCCGATTTCAGCGCCGTTAACGTATAGTGTGTGGAAGTCGTCACTGGATATGTTTTATCAGAAAAGCCTTCGAGTAATATCGAGAAAGCCAAACTTACGTAGCAATAAGGATCGTCGCGCATACCGCGCACTTGTCCTCCCTGCGGGGAATAGCCATGCGGAAAGGTCGAGAACCGACAGGTGCGCCCCCACCGGGGCTGCCCTCCTCCCCAGCCAGTCCAAACCCAATTTGAATTGGTCAGAGTAAGAGGCTGGAATGTAGCATGACCATCGCGCGCCGCGAGGGACGCGTGATCAGGAGTCGTTGTACCGGCAACGAGACCTGAAAACTGGGTGAGTATGGATTCAGTGTGAAAGCTACAACACGCACTGTCTGTTGCATAGAATGCAGTCGTGAGCAAGAGCAAAAGAGCTATAGAAACGATATTAGTGCGACGAGAGTAAAGGGGCCACCGGAAAACTAACCCTTGGCGAACATTGAATAGAGAGATATGTACTTGTGGGAGATGGTTGATCTGTGAATTGACACCTTGCTTTTATAGCAAAAGGAAAAAAAAAACACGCGCAATTCAGCATCATAGCAGATTTAGCAGACGGAATCTAAAAAAGAAAAAGAACCCCGAGAAGGTTCGATCTCGTAACAGTAACCAGAATTGCTGACGCTATTTTGAAGGGTAGACGTTTAGAAGTGAACAAAATGTAACAGATGTCGATGATGGTCATGTTATCGAGTTGTGAAAGTGTACAGGCACCAGATGGTTCTGTGACATAAGAGGGATCGAAGAACCTTCGCAAGATAACACACAGTGAGCAATAGGTGACGGTCAGACGACTCAGCTGTGCGTTAGGAAATCAAAACAGAGCATCGGTATACGCAGACACCAATTACCACTCGGAAAACTCGGGTCATAAACACTCAGTTACAGATGACCGATTAATGAAGTTTCGCTGTATGGACATATCGAGTTCAGTAATTTGACGTCGAAGAAGAACAGAATGAAACGCACAGAAGTTGTATTATTGCCTCGACAAAAAATTTCTGATGATATCGTGGTGGTTAGGGACGAAGTCGATCGTCACAGTTAATAAAATTTAGAAAGGTGTACACTCCCGTATCGTGGCATACTGACCTGGCGGATCTGCAATGCAGCAGGGACCAAGAATCCCCACAGTGACCGCTGAATAGTCCTCCAAGTTCTTCTCAATTGTTGACCCTCGTACGACACATGTAATATGTCTTCCTGCTTCAAGTCCTCCTCCGCGATGAAGGCTTTAATTCCGAGGTCGCCGACGTTCCGAGATGGATTGTTGACCAGCGTGATGTCGCAGCTACACCGGCACCTTCTCCGATGAAGATGTTCGATATTCCTGGGAGTCACTTCCGATCATTTATCGATATCACTCATGTACGTTTCTTTGACCGATGTTTGGAGGGTTCCCGCCCTCCTACCCTGTTTTCTGCAAGACATCTGAATGGGCGGACAATGACCCAGCTGAGGTTTGGAACCCGGGGTCTGACTCCAGCGCTACTGGTACTTGATGATGGTAAGGGTAAAATGACAGATCCTAAGAAGAGCTCGACTTTGATGTGAAGGTCTGATCGTCATTTGAGAAAAAAGCAGATATCCCGTGATTTTCTAGGAGAGAACGGCACTCCGGGCTTCAGCTGATTGAATCTTCTGCCAGGGTATGAAGGAAGTTGGAATGAAGTCTGAAATAAAAATGAAACGATAGATTTGGCTTCTCGACGTTCTCGGTTGCAGTCTCTGACAGTAACGTGACGCGTGATACGCTCGGATATTAGCGCCTACATGCACCCACAACGTTGAACTAGAGAATAAATAAGTAATCGAGACGATCTGTGATTAACTAGTACCCTCTGTCCCCGTTTCAGCGACTCCACTAGTACTGGGCTTCTCATCATCCTGTTTCGCCGGTTTCTTGGGTTCAGCTTCTTGCCATACCTTCACGGCCGCCTCATAAGCCTCCCACACGGCTCTGCCTGTTGCTTCTCCCCCAAATTCGCCATCATCAGGGAGTTCCAACATCTCTTCCTCGGGCTTAGCCTTTCCCTTTCCCTTAGCGCTCTGTTCCTTGGCAAGCGAGAACGGAAAGTCTATAGTTGGCACCTTGAGCGGCACAACGGCACACTCAGCATACAGAGATCCTGGTTTGAGTATCTCTTCAGGCATTGCTATGACGGAGTCTTCAATCACCGAATCGGATTTGTCTTTTGGCTGTTTCGCCCTGGAAACAATCTTGAAAGGCGTCGGGATAAATAAGACATGCAAAACAGATTGTATAGCGGATATTGGCGACTTGAAAATAAGACGAAATATTGGTTGAAGGAGGAGATACCTAGATCATGTTAAAGAAGGAATAAAATCTTGGAAGGCCACTTACAAGACAACGCCCAGGTAGGACCAACCAAATCTTCCCGTCCAATCGGCATAAAGAAGGGGCGCGATAGTATCCACTCTACTGATGCCGGGAGACACGCTAACAGCGACAATATTCGATTTCTGCGTCTTGGCGTCGATTACTGGTATTGTACTAGTATTGGTATCTGTCTTGGGAACCTGCGCTGACGGGAGGGCATCCAAAACCCGTTGTATATGGCGCGCGAGAATGGAAGTCTTTAAAGCACGCGTTCCCTCGGCAAGGAATATAGACTTTTGAGCACTTGGGGGTGATGGCGCGAAACATGAGAAAGAGGCCGAGAAAGTGCTGTTTGCTGCGGCGGCGTAGAACCTGTTGACAACATTGATTATGCGAATGTCTCGCTCGACGGGGGCGACTAGAAGCGCAGGAAGGAGCAAGGTAATCAGAAGGAATGTCGCCAACGACCTCGTTTCACGTTCTTTCTGCAATTCGACAGTAGGTGGGGATAGAAATTCGAATGAGCCCAAATGTTGGTATTCGTGAGCGAAGAGCAACGCGTCTAATCGCTGGTCCTGCCCTGCCATGAAACGCGTACAGAACGCATGAATGGAGGAAGGAGAGGACAGGTCGCACTGCTCTGCATAGATGTTCTCGTTATCGGTTGATGTCCGTAGCAGTCCAATGAGAATGGTGACCTCTGCTGATTCTACTGGTTCTGAAGTCAGAGCAATGATGTGGGCTCCCCGTTGGGCGAGCGACTGCAAAAGAGTCAAGCCCAGTGATGTAAATCCTCCCTATCCAAAGTGAATGCATGATACTATTCGAAGAAGACACAACGCACTGTCACCAGTATTGTCCTCGCGTGAAGGTCCCGGTCGCGACTCGTAATACGCCCTTGCGAAAAAGCACGGATGAGGACGAGTGATGCTGCTGCGGTGACAAAGTGTGGAACATAATTTTTAGGAAAGTACGCTGAGTTAATTGCAGCATCGAGAATTCCCAGGACCATAGCTACAGCAGAAGAATGAGTATAGTGTAATGGAGGATATGTACGAAACGAACCTTGCAGAAGCCTCTGTTGCTAGACTTCGTCATCGATTCTGTGTGTTTATCACCAAAGCGTCAACCAAACAAAAGACTTTCTTTCCACTTCGACGCGTTCGCTCCCCTGCTCAAGAAATGTCGCTGAAGGTGCCCAAATCGAACAATATCCAGCTCTTCAAGGATGGATACAAGGTGTGGTACTCGCTTTCATTTTTATTTTGTTACTCATCCATACCCAGCAACTTCAAGGCATCGAAGACGCCGTTCTCCGGAATATACAGGCTGTCTCTGAGCTATCAGACCTTGTCAGGACGAGTTTTGGTCCCAATGGCGCGTTATTTGATACTCTGTGTAGAGCATGATGTTTACAGGGACTCTAGGAAGGAACAAGCTGATCATCAACCATCTTGGAAGACTCTTCGTGACATCGGATGCGGCTACGATTATCAGAGAGGTCGAGGTCATTCATCCTGCCGCAAAACTTTTGGTCATGGCTTCACAAGCACAGGAGGCTGAGGTAGGCTCTCGTTTCTACTGTCAGTTCTTTCCTTACTGAAGGACAGATGGGCGACGCGACAAATATGGTGATTATACTGGCTGGGGAGCTCCTCAAGAAAGCCGAAAATCTGCTCATTATGGGCCTACATCCCTCTGAAATCATCAAGGGCTACGAACTTGCATCTGTCCGAGCGCTCTCAGAGCTTGAAAGTGCGTTACATACCTTTTCTGCATCGACTCGCCGATTAACGATCGTTATAGAATTGTCTACCTTTAGTCTCCCTTCACCTCTAACAGAGTCAACACTTGCCTCAGCTCTCAAGCCTGCAATCGCATCGAAACAGTACGGGTTTGAAGATACTCTGTCGGCTTTGGTCGCGGAAGCTGCCCTTGCCGTCATGCCTGCAAATCCCAAAAACTTCAATGTGGACAATGTGCGCGTCGTCAAAATAATGGGTGGAAGTCTCGCAGGGAGTAAGGTTGTACAAGGGATGGTTTTCGGCCGAGAACCAGAGGGTGAGCTCGATGCCTTTTCCCGTCTTCATGTCTTACCGAAGTTCAGGGATGGTAAAAAAGGCGACGAAAGCTAAAGTTGCCGTATTCACTTCAGCATTAGATGTCGCCCAATCTGAGACCAAAGGAACGGTCCTCATCAAAAATGCCGATGAAATGCTCAATTTTACTCGCGGAGAGGAGAAACATCTCGAGAAGGTTTGTTTTTCTAGTGCTCATCGCCTCACCCTTTGCTCATCCACGGCCAGATCTTCAAAGAAATCGCCGATTCTGGTGTTCAGGTCATCATCGCTGGTTCAAGTGTTGGAGAACTCGCACTCCATTACCTCAATCGTTTCAATATCGCGGTTCTCAAAGTCCTTTCCAAGTTTGAACTCCGACGGGTATGTCGCGTAGTCAACGCTACCCCTCTGGCTCGCATGGGCGCGCCTACCCACGAAGAAGCAGGTTACGTCGACGTCTTCGAAACCATCGAAATAGGCGGTGACCGCGTCACTGTACTTCGTCAATTATCTGAGGAAGATGCTGGTTTCGACCCTCGCTCGCCGGGCGCTCGGTCGCGCACAGCGACGATCGTGCTTCGGGGCGCTACCTCTAACCACCTTGATGACCTCGAGCGTGCGGTCGATGATGGCGTGAACGTGATCAAAAGTTTGATGAAAGACGCTCGATTAGTACCGGGAGCTGGGGCATCGGAACTGGAGCTTGCGAAGAGAGTGGAAATATATGGTAGTTCTTTGAAGGGTCTTGCACAGCATGCAGTTAAACGGTATGCTACCGCGCTGGAGGTGATACCCCGGACCCTAGCAGAGAATGCCCTCGGTGGAGCTGAAAGCAATGAGGTTCTCAGCCGTTTGTGGGCGAAGCATGAGGAGGATGGCGGTGAGGCCTGGGGTGTAGATGTCGAGGTTCGATTTTTTCCTTTCACCTTTTTTCCGTGATTGCTGACTGTGTCTAGGCTGAAACCGACGGCACTTTGCAATCGACCACGTACAAAATCTACGATTCTCTGGGAGCGAAGACGTGGGCCATTCGGTTGGCGACAGAAGCCGCCATCTCCGTCTTGAGCGTAGACAGTATCATCATGAGTAAACCGGCCGGTGGGCCTAAAATTCCCCAGCAGGCCGGCAACTGGGATGAGGATGATTGATTACGTTTGTTATACGTGTAGAAATATACTGACTATAATGTACTCTAATTACTACACAGTTCTGAAAATATCGGGAACAGTGTCGGATTACAGAATGCTTTTGATGACTTTTAATCGGAATGCGGAGATTTGCAAACGCTCATAACACTAATATAGGAATGGTCAATAATTATATCACATAACATACGACACTACTTCTACACACTCGGGATATACAGATCTGCTGCAGATGCACCAAGATATATGGGAAGGGTGTATACACAAGCACTAGACGAAGGAATTAGGATTAATATACCTGGCTGTCGCTGCAATGCGGAAGTTAGATGGTACAACAGTATGTCTATAGAAGACGGCTTGAGTTACTATGATCAGGGCAAAGGATGTGGAAACGTACTCGTAGCATCTCTGGATATTTGCGCCTTGCATGACCAGAATATCACCCTAAGTGTTATGTAGTGACAAGAACCATACACCAAGGGTTCCAACTCACATGTCTCAACACTAACGATAAGACCTTGTCTGTCTTCTCTTCGTTCTCCGGTACAGGTATTTCTTTGCGACGCTTTTGCCTTAGCTTGCGAAAATGCATGAGAGCCGGAGATCCTAGTGATAGACCCGCGACTGTAGGACCCAAGCCACGCTCGCTGTCACTGTGGAACTATAGTCCACGATAATGTCAGCCAGAAATAAGTCTGTAAGAGCAGATTATGTACCGCCATTTTTTGCTTTTGCATGTAAGCAGCGCTGATGAGTTTTCTCATCAGTAGATGTCGTAGCAAATAAGAGCAGATGTTACCTTAGGACCTCATTGAATTCAGATTCGCATGTGTCCCCAAGGGCCATTTTAATGCGATGCTGCATTAGTGCCCTAGCGTCAACTACCGCCGAAGGAGCCTGGTCCCATGGGACGGTGTTTTCAGTTCCAGCGACATAATGATAAGGCTCGCCGCCTTGCAAACTTGTTCAAACACAAACATTTAGACTTCGTGCAAATGTGCACTTACTATTCTGAGAGAAATAGTGAGCCAGCAAGTCACCTCGACCTATCAGAGAGTGGAGGTGTGAGGCAGAACGCAAGCGAATAGGCTACAGAGACGCACATTGGTGCTAAAGACCTGTCAGGTGTCATCTCAGCTAGTCGAGGACCGTGGGACTCACTGCTCGCAGAGGGTAACGTCGGAATATCAGCTTGCCTTCCATTGCTTGTTCTTGATATTTGATGAAAATTCGGTTTGCCTCTTGATTCATGCCAATACCACAGCCTTTGATGCGATGAATGTAACCTCTATTCAAAGATGAGATGATGTCGCCGTTCACGGAGACAGACTTACGCGTTATCGGGGAAAACGAAAGTCTCCAGTGTTCCGCATCTATCGCCATCACGGAAGATTTCTTGTTTTCTTCTTTTAATCCCTAACTTGGCTGTGAGCGTGTCGCATATCAAAGACGGAGGAAATATCCACCCGAATCAGAAAAAATGAGGTTATCTCCCGAGCCACTCCTCATCTTGATGCTAAGGGATATCGACTGCAAATCACGAGCATGCTGAATCGCCCCTTGAACAGGGAAGGAATTCTACTCCGCATTATGAAGACGCGTAAGAACGATAGATGCATAATGGGCTTACCTTACAATGAGCGCACTCCCAGACCTGCCACTTGTACCTGAGATAGGATCAGCACAGCCGCTGAAGAGCTCACGTCGAGGTTCCACTAACCGACAAGATAGGCGGCCACATTTCGTACAATGCCAGCCTTTAGAGAATAATTCAGTTGTGGTGATCGTGCCCTTGAGGACCCGAGGTAATGGTGGAGGCAAAATGTTCAGAGTGGCAGGTAAAGTGAGATTAGGAAGGAGCTCCAAGAAGGCGAGATTATACTTCAGCTGCTCAGGAAGAACAGTATCACTGGCATCTATCACCCAGAAACGTTGACATTCAGACCGAAGGCACATCCACCCAATCTCATAGACTTGAGGAGACACGAGTCGGCAATTGGAGCATTCTCTGTACACCGAACCAAATGAGTGGTTTGGACTGGCACCGCGAGTTGTATCAAACAGGCGCAATGAGCTCCAAGGACTTACTTACAAGTACAGTTTCTCTTCAAACACCGCCTTTTTGACTGAAATGCCCTGATTAAAATTGTTGACGATCGCATCTTCTTAAAATTGTTACCTGGTGCTTTTCGGCAACCATGTTGCGCCGAAGGAGGAGGATTCAAGACAGAATTGAATACTATGGGCGCATCTGTACCTACACAGGTTTTTCGTCAGCATAAAGGTAAGCATCTAGTAGCTCAGCTTACCCGTGACAGGAAGGTCTTCTGATGTTAGCCACCACCATGGTTGGCCCTGAGAATAGCATCTTGAGCGGGTTGGTAGTAATCAAACCCCGAAATAGCCCTACCTGAGATTCATACCACTGGAACGCGAATTTGTACCTGACAACGCGTCCCCGATCATTGTTCGCAGGTTGTAATTCCGCTGCAAAAATGACAGATATATCAATCACCGCTCGAAGAACAAAAGACAAAAAACCCACACCAAAAGTGAGTGATCTTGTAAAACCCCAGCACAGCATATGTGATATCCCGTGCACCTAGGCTGAAAGGGAAATGCACGTACTTGTCGTCAATCAGAAGCGCGACAGGTGTATTGTTGTGAAAACTGTTCAACAGAGCTCGTACGGAAAAGTCTTGTGCATTCTGATCCGAAGCTGCTTGCTTCTCGTGACGACCTTTACTGTGGCTGATGCTTTCCGCTTTGCCTCCACTGATAAAAACGTCGTAAGGTCATTGTAAAAAACCGAAAAGATTGCATACCCATGAGAAATGATCAATTTTCCATTGTGAAACCAGCCATCGCGTCTATCACCATCATCAATAAAAGTCGGCATAAAGTCTTGAAGGAAGGCCTGACTTCGATGAGAAAGCACTTAGCAAATAACCTTTGGCCTCATTCTGGCTGAAGTAAACGCCCCCTTGATAACTTCTGAACCAGTCCCATGATTCACACACCTCTTGACGAGACTGGGGGATGAGGGGTTATCTCAGCTCGATGTTCTTTACGGAAGTAACCCATACATACCCTTGCCCAAATGGGTGGATACTTGGGTAAAGGCTGCCTACATCCTATGGAGGGCTCCGAATCCGCCGATAGGCGCATAACAGCGTTGGTGAACATGGCTTCATATAATGGCTCCTCCTCTTCTTCTTCATGTCCAATGACATGGGGATCATCGGATATCCAGTTCGAGAATGGCCGAGAATGGTCAACATGGTCCTCGAATTTGATCAGCTGAGACGAATCAATAGTGTGTAAACCCTTCGGCTTCTTCCTAAGAGGACCATCGTCTTGTGACGCCATGCAAGAAGCCGCCGTCTGAGACGCGTCACTCTCATGATCATAGGGACGCTTCCTTGGACCCACAGAAGGTCCAGGTGGCATCATCGTCGCAGGTCTTACAGAAGCAGAGATGGCTTTCAGAGGAGGAACAAAGAAGGTACTGACTTCGGACATCGAATGAGATGAGACCTGGGCTTCCATTTCGAGCGATCGGCCATCCAGATAACTGCGGGAACGCTTCCTGGACGCGATCTTTGGAGAGGCGGGATCACGTTCTGAGGAGCCTGTCATACAAGTTGCGGCAGTCTGAACTGCAAACGACAAAGCTGGCGACTCCATCTTCGTTAACTGCAATTCTCCAGGTGCAACGTGCAGTTCTTCTGCCTTGTCGTGTTTTTGTTGTGGCAGTGTAGCTTCTCTTGATGTATTCATAGGTAAATCTGCACCTTCACGCTCGTCATAATGATTGGATTTTCTAGAGGAAACGATTTCCAACACTTTTGCAGTTGAAGCGTCGCCGTTCGCTCTTGCCGATTTCGGATAACTGTCTGGCAAAAAACCGTCTTTGGACGGCTCTAGTCCACCGTTAAAAGCCTTTGTTTCCTCGGGAGATGCAGGCCGCGCCACTTTCCTTCGAGAGCCAGAAGAGTTAGCTTTCTGAGCCTTTTTGTGGCTGGAGGGCGTGCGTTTACGCGGCCCCTCGCGTTGCAACCGCGAGACTACAGATGGCTTGCCGTCCAAGTCAGGGTATACCAACATGTTTGGTTTGAAACTCAGTGCTTCTGATGCCGCATCTGCGTTTGACACAGAGTCAGCCCGCATGCGATGCCTCTTGGTAGCTCGTTCGGAGATTGGCCCCGGCCGGTCCAAATTCTCGACCCCAGCGGTAAGTGAACCACACCCAGAAGTCCTTGTTGCTTCATCCGTATATCTGCGTTTTTCCTCCCGCGGGACCAAAGCCTTACTCTGGCCAAGAGTATCGGTGATGGCAGGGCTGTGCATCGCGCTCGAAACCAAATGACAGCCATCTCCTGTTTCACCAATTTCGAGAATGTAGTCGGATCTCTTCTTCCTCTCGTTATTGAGATATTTCAGTGCTGGAACAGGGTCCCAGTCAGGTTTGCTCTCATAGAGGAGCCAATAGAACTCGACAAAAATAATGCAGTCTTTGTTCAAGTTAAGTTTCAAGGCCGTCTGATCAGGTTGAGATAATGCGTAACGCAACCAGGCTCTGGCCGCTTCTTTCTGGTAGGACCACGTTAACTGAAAAGCTAAAGCAAGCAAGCAACGAACGTACATGTTGTTTATTCTGAAGAAGTTTTTTCGCGTAAGACGCAAGTGAATCTTCAATGCCGCCCGCCCCTTGTCGCGTCGTTCTTCGGACCAAGAGTCTCTGGAGTTCACAGAAGAACTCTGCAAGAGCACCGTCCTCTACAGGAGCCACGTCGCCAACAGAGGTTGGGACAGGAATTTGAAGAGTCATCGCAGAGTTTTTGACTTGACGGCGAATAGAAATTAATGCGTTATGAGGAAGAGGCAAAGTTCATAGTAACGTTTGCACTTTCTATCCGGACAACCAGTGCAGTTGGCGGCAGCTGGGAATTTCCAAGAGTGATGCACGTTGAACTCTGATGGACTGCAGTGCATAATAAGCGCCTGGAACAAACAATAATACGTGAGTATGACGATCTCTCTTTCCGGACCGGTTCGGACCGCACTGCTTCTACTCCTTCCACCCGGACCACCGCGTTTACCGACAATCATTGGAATTCAAACAGGCCGGCAAGCTCTCTATTGCCTTCGCATGGCGACATGGAATCTGGGGGCGTACACTTGAACCACCTGACTTGTAATCAATATATACTCCCTACTGATCCTAGCCTGCTAAAGCGCTGTCTGTCATTTAGGGTGCCACTGCGTTAGTTCCACCAACTATACCTTATAACGACTATTCACCACAAATGCTGCACGGCAGGCAGGATCCATTAACCTCTGCGCTAAAACCTTTACACCCCGGAAGTCAAGGCCTCGTGCCAGGCAGTGCGGACCACCGTTTTTCATTGCCTGGGACTCTTCTCAGTGCCAAGGACCTTCTGCGTGTGTTGCGTTTTCTTAAACGTCGCGACTACTATAGAAAAATCATGATTTCAACTTTCTACTGATTCGCTGCTTGAATCGTTGAGCGAGTCTTTTAACTGATGTACAGAGCTATTTTGATTCATGTCAGTTCGGGGAAGTTTACTGGTATACGATCTTATGATCTCTCTCAAGGACAACTTAGTTCCTTAACTCCGCCGATCAAGGACTGTTCATAATGTACGCTGAACCTCATTGACTTGACGGATTTAGCGCTCCACCTGTTCACAGGACAGTCAACATCTATATTACGACGCGACCCTCCCGTGATTTGTACCTGAGGGGTACACTATAAAAATCTTACATCCCCGTTCTAACATAGCTGGTATAGCCCTTCATATCCTGGCTTACATCTGTGGTCTCTGTCTTTCTATTCCTCGCGTGAAAATGCTAGCCTTTGTCTTACTCGCGCTGTCATCCATCCTCCCTGCGTTGGCAATGCCTTCGCCAAACGTACATGACATTGCTCCACGGCATTCGCATAGCTGCGACCTCTCTCATGCTCGCCTTGTCTTCCCAAATGGCTCAGCGATCGCGTCTCCTTCAGGTCCCCCTTCTTTCATTGGCCTCGGAGTCGGGTCACAGAACTACACCTGCACGGCTGATGGCGTCTACACGTAAGTTCGCCGCCCAACGGCCACCTTCATATTGACCACTCCCTATTTTCAGAAACGTAGGCGCCGTTGCTACATTATTCGACATCTCCTGCCTCGTCGGTACACCTCTCTTCGGCCATATCGAGGACCTGGCCATCGATGCATGGAAACGTGTTCATAACACCCAGAGCGTACCGTCGGAGCTCGGGCTGGATTTCTTCGTACTCGGGGACCACTTCTTTATCACGAACCCCGTCACGGGCTCGGGAATCAGCCCAAAGTGGGATTTCACCAAGTCGTTGCATAATTCTGAGGCCTTTGTTGTGGGGGCGAGGAGTGGAGGCATGCCTGCACCCACTGGGAGCCAGGATATCGATTGGTTGGTCCTGAACAGAGTCATTGGGTCTCTCGCGACCCAAATCTTCCGCGTCGATACTAGGGAGGGACAGCCACCTCCGTCGGTATGTCATTCATATTCATCAATCTTCTAGTATTAAGTGCTGACGCGTTTGATTAGTGTACCCCGGGATCTCCACTTATCACCGTGAAATACACGGCTAAATATTGTGAGTGGGTCTGAGAATTATATCGGGTTCAATGCCTAAGCGATCGTCCTCAGGGTTCTTTGGAAGTCTGCTGTAAAAAAAGCAGCCTTCGCATCTCCTTTGCAAAATGTTAAGACTGGGAATTTATTGTGCATTGAGCTACTGGCGGGGCTACGATAAGTAGTCTAGTATACGTCTTTATTATGTGTGCCGTCAATTACGAAAATTATGATATCATTTACCATGAAGACCCTACCCTTTTGCCAGCATCAACGCAGTCCGCAACACTAACGCCGCCTACACCAGCACCAATGACCTCCAGTCTTCCTCGCCACACACCACTCTTTAAAACACCCTTCAACTCAGTCATGCGATCCAGATGTCCCGGCGTCAAGGTCGGTATGCATTTCTCATGGTGGTAAGTTCTCGTTATCACAGGAGTCGGTAACTTCATTCCAAAGTGCTTCTCAAGTTGGGAAATCACTACAGGAATCTTAGTGTGGTCCTCGGTTAATGGATATGGACCGCCGAGCATAACAGTTATTTTTGTGAAGGAGTTGTTGGTGGTAGGGGTGTCCTGGGAGGAGAGGGAGCAGGAGTCGAAGATGACGCCAAGTATACCTGGCGTGGAGGAGGAATAATCGTCCCGAGGACGAGGGATGAGGTAGCCAAAGCCTGGTGGGTGGAAGGTATTTGGCGGCACGGGAAAGACGAGGTTGATTAGAATGACAGAAGAGGACGGATTGGCGGTTAGATGTGGTAGGGAAGGTAGAAGTAATTGGAGAGCTGGTAGTGGGATGGTGGACACGACGTGGCTAGGCTTTAGCGTGCCATTATTGAGCTGAAGAATAGTTCAGAGGAATGCCAGGTTCGACGACAACGAAGGTTACCTGTATTTCCGTTTCGTTCACAGCCAGTGAAGTGACTGAGGTACCGGACAAGATTTGGACATTAGGTTGTTGCGTCAGATAGTTTTTCAAGGCATCTGTTAGAGTAGACATCCCGTTCCGAAAAGAAAAGACGGATACATTGTTCATGATGCTGGGTATATGTCCCATGTCGTAGTGCACTACGTCCTCCTCCTGCATTGAACGCAGAAGTCCAAGAGTGACACTTCCCCACCCTCTTTCCTCTGCCTCCCAGAGCAAAGGAAACGCAGCTCGCACACTGAGATTCCTGGAATCCGCTGCATATATGCCATGGACCAACGCACTGCCGAACATACGAGCAAAATCCTTCCCAAATCGACGGGTCATAAAGCTGTCGAAGCTTTCATCCATCAAGCCATGAGCCCTGTTAGCTTGTCTGAATGGTTCGCGAAGAATTGCCGATAGTAATACGGATCGAAACGGTGACATCACTAGAGACGATATAGACGCAGGGAGAGGTCGGATTCGTCCGTCCTCAGGAATACAAAGAAATTTCTTTTGTGCTGCTGCTGCAGTCCTTGGGACTGTGATCAATGAGTCCTTGAGCCCTAGGAGATAGACCTAGCCTGTTCTTCAATTGGAGGCACAATATTTTCCAACGGAGTTCTGCCCACCAACTCCAAAATGGATTTCGCACTGGGCCTTATCGTACGAGGGCCAGCCTCAAGGACCATCTGCTGTGAGAGCCCCACGTCGACGCGCTCGCTCCGTACCCACCCACCGAGACGGTGGTGTTTTTCGAAGAGAGTAATGGAGGCATCCGGAAATCGTCGAGAGAGATGGAATGCAGAGGAAAGACCAGTAAGACCGCCGCCAATAACTGCGATATGACGGTTCAAGGACATTCAAAATAGTCGAGCTCAACGGTGGCAGCAACGATGACGGATAAAGCCAAGACTGGAACCAGAGGCTGGAGCCACGTGGCGGTACCCACGACACGTCGAGGCCTTGTACACAGCTCATTTACAACCTTCCATTCCTTTGTCGCTGCTGGCCACACCACAACTGCGACGTCCCACAATGGCACGCTCAAGGAAAGTAGCAAATGGCCAGGAGGCATCGTCGTCGAGTCCCACCCGCTCCCCATCGCTGCCGCCCTCACCAGACATACCCACAGGACCGCTCAGCGTCGTCATACCCCACGAAGACCGCGAGGTGGTCAAGATAAATAATTCCAATCTGACGGATCTCAAGAATGCCTGTGACGATGCGGTGAAACGCGTATGTGGCCCTTTTATCCTGATGGAAAGGAGCGAAACTGACGCTCGATGTTGGGCAGTATCTCTCCAGGCCAGAGTTATTCAAGCAGATATTCCTGCATACAGATGTGCGATTGGCGCTTGGAGGGTCGAGTGTACTCGTTGCTGCAGGAACAGCGTTGTATGGCTACAAGGTCGAATTTGAGATCGCGAAGCCGGTCGTGTGGGTAGGCCTCAGCCTGTGAGTGAAGCACTATCTATGTGGTATATTGGGCTAATATGCGCAGATACATTATTCTATCCCTCGTCCAGACCCTTTACGCTTATTTCGTTGAAGGGGATACTGTGTTTGTAGGAAAGAGGAAAACGTTCTCCAAGCGAGTGCGTATCGTGCTGCTGTCGCCTGTCACCTTGCTCATCATATCGCCAGATTGTCACAGAACGGATAACCCTTGCCTCACGGACGGAGCCTGTCAAGCAATCCAAACCCCCTTCATACGAACTCACCGTATCCTATGTCCGCTCGACGAGTAATGGAAAATCACTCCTTGCGAAAGGAAAGACGCGGAGCAAGAAGGAGTACAACGCATTTTTCGACGAGAATGGCGTTATGGACCAAGAACGGTTTGAAAAATATGTCGGGGAGCTTGTCGAGCAAGCCATGGAAGGAAAAGCAACGTAAAAGATGGATTTCGTTTCGTTTAACATTGGTCTCTCGATGTAGGTATGATTGCTGTCTGTTATTATACCACGATCTCATGTGTTCTCGTTCGCAGTTTAGTAGCCAGACTTTGTATATACAGCATGCGATATATTCCGCCCTTTGAGCCGTCTGACAACCAATATTTCCAAGGAAGGGGTTTATTAATTATTCTGGTAGCTGTCTACAAAGTGTACATAGTAGTTAGGGGCTGTATACCAGATAGGTACACGTGGCAGAATTCTCTGATTAGATTTCGTGTCTGCCACGACCGCCAATACACACTTGCTTCATTACCGTCCCTGTTCCATTTCCTTGAGCACGCCAACAACTCAATCAAAGCCGATATTTCAACCATACAAAGGGTGACTGCTACGCATTCTCCCCAATATGCGGACATCTGCCGTATGGGCGCTGTTCAGCAGCCTTTTCGTTACTTGCTCAGCTGGTCCACCTGTTAAAGTCTCGTTGAGGTCGTCATGGCGGGCACCACCAGTGCTTGTCGAAATAATGTGTGTTTCCCTGCCTTGTTACCCGACCAACCCTTACGCTGATATGTTGAAAGTGAAACGGTCGCACTAGAGAATCCAGAAGCATTTTTCCCGTTCGTCGATAGCCTAACGAACCCTGAGACACGCGCGCTCGCAAAAGACCTCAGTCCTGAAGCCGTGCATCAGCTCGCGCTGCAAGCAGCAGTAGCAGGCGGGTTCCTTTCAGAGCCGGGGGCACTGACCGCTGTGGAAATGAACCTGGCAATGCACTCTGCAACACCGAAAATAGAAGCATTTTATCAGCACTACTCTGATTTGAATTCGAAAGTTGATTGCGGCTCCTGGGTTGACTGGTACGGCACAGTCGTGTGTGACGTGGAGACTCTGGTCCAGCTTGCGGGCAGAGAGACTATCGATTCGAAAGAGGGCATACCGTGAGTGACGCGTCTTTTGACAGTAATTCCCATTTTACCTGTTGTCAGTACTCCTTTCAGCCGGCCCAAAATCCTGTCGTTCGATCACGTCAGCCCTTCCCCCAGTCTGACTTTGGACACTCCGCCTCGCACGGCCATATTATACGCGTCTTTAGACTCGGAAAACTTCCGCGAACTGCATTCGTATTTGTTATCCCATGCTTCGTCGAACACCATTGAATATGTCTTGCGATATATTCCCCCCAAGCAGGAGGACGACGCTCCAAGAAGTTTCCTGTCCGGCTACGGTGTCGCGTTGGACCTCAAGAAGATGGATTACTTGGCAGTAGATGACCGGAATATGAACGGTGGAGGTCTGTCGTTTTCCCCGCCCGACAACCCGTGCTGACGTAAAGAAACGTAGTTGGAGCCTCGGACGATATCTCGGAGGAGATTGGGAAACGCATTGATGTCGTGGCATCTTTGATAGAAGCACATCCGGAGAATACCACTGCACCGGAGGCTACAGTGCCACTCACAGAGGCGGAGATCTTTGGTTAGTAATTCGGTAACTGTGGTCGCAGTTCAATATTGATACTGTCCACAGAGCTAAGTTGGAAGGCATCTCAAATCATTGCTGAATCCTCCGAGCCTCTGGATACACTTAGAATCATTTCACAAGACTTTCCCAAATATGCAACCTCGCTCGGGAGGCGCGTCGGGGCAAATGAGAGCATCGTCGAAGAACTACACAACAATCAACTCCGGGTACAAGCCGGTGGGCATGCATTCTGGTTTAATGGGGCACCTATGGCAGAGAAGGATATTACGCCGTATGGATTGCTGAGAATGTTTCGCAAGGAGCGTGGAGTAATGTCCTCGTTGACGACTTTGGGTCTTTCGAGAGCTCAGGCGATGGAGCTGCTCACCCATCCTATCATCGCGGCTGGTCAGGGTGACAAGGCTGGCTTTGATGGTTTCGTTGATGCCAGCGATCGACCTGAAGGAGGCGAAGTTATCACTTGGTGGAACGACCTGGAAAAGGACAGCAGGTATGTTATGCGTATTCAGTTATTGTTTGTATGACTGACCATGTCGCAGATATCAGCGTTGGGAACCAGCTATTTCTACTGTACGTCTTCCTAGTCACGCTCTACTCAGTCTTCTATGCTAATCCCCACTAGCTCCTCCGGCCTTTGTATCCAGGACAGTTCCATAACATTAAACTAAACATCTTCAACATCGTTTTGGTACTAGACTTATCTCAGACCAATGCATTGACTTTCATTGGCGGTGCGGTAGTGAACATCGTCGAAAGAAGCTTTCCTTTCCGCTTTGGCATAGTGCCTAGCATTGAAAGTGAAGATGGTGTGTAAATCTCCTCACATCAATGCCGAGAAAGTGACCTCAGTTAAAATTCAGGTCTCAAGATGGCCCGGTTGTTCTACTTCCTCGTGGACAATTTTGGTAGAAAGAAGACGATGGGGTTTTTGAAGAAGGTGATTGCGTTACCCCCTTTGGCACAAAGATATTGATTTTATTGTAGATATCGCTGGTTGGTATGCCGCCGCAACATAGGTCACCTAATGTTCAATGGGACCTAGTCCGCTCGGAGTTTGAAGATCTGTTAGATGTGGAAGAATCAGAACTTGAAGATGCGATCTTCGATAGCGTTCTTGAGGGACAAGTAGAGGTCTCTAAGTCTTTTGACAAGATCGACGCCTACGCCAAGCGTATAGGCGCTTCTATGTCTTCCAATCCAGAAGGGCATTGTTTTGTCAATGGAAAACACTTTGAGATGGGCGAGGTAAAGGGAACTCGTATGCTGTGTCAATTTCATCAACTTACTTCTTTTCAGACATTTCTTCGTGGTATGCAAATGGAAGTAACCAGACAGATACAGCACCTTCAAGAACAGGTATTATTCTTCTTGGCGGTGGTCCCTTCTGTAGCTCATGACGTGTGCAGTTATACGAAGGAAAACTCACAGACGATAATAGTAGTTCCATGTCGACGTACTTTTACGACCTCCCCTCGACACAGAAAACCAGGAACCGGTTCATCATTCCTTCAAATGCGATCGGAAGCTTGCGCATATATAACCTTCCTGAACTATTTGCTCGTACGGGCTTCGACGTCGGTCCCGGTGCTTTCATATATCCTCGTGGGTGACGCTTTGCTCTCGTTAAGTATTCGCTTACAGGTTGTGCTGAAGCTGAGGGGGAAACGCCCATTACACTCTTCCTCATCGCTGATTTTAATACCGAGGAAGGGCTGGAACTCTTAAAGTCGGCATTGGCATCGATCGTAAGTTCTTCATCATTTCTCTCCCTACGAGACACCGAAAACTTAGTACCCATAGAACGAACAATCTGAAACGCGACTTTCGTTCATTCACAACCCCAGTGATTCAAAGTTGGATATTACAGCACAGCGCACGCCTGTCACGTGGTTGTTAATGCATCTCATATCCAAGGGGCTCCTGTCGAAGTTATCACCAGCACAGTTAATGAGTGCTTTGGGACTGGATGCCCCCCTGACAATGGATGGGGGACGATCACAGATACCCTTGTCTCAGGAAGGCACCTTTCAGGCTCTCGCAGGACAAGCTGAAGTTGATCCTGAAAAGATGGCTCAACTCATGAAGAATAGCCGCTTACTGATACGGGACATACAAATACCTAGGGGCTCCCAAGGCATCCTTGTGAATGGAAGAGTCAGTGAATCCTGTATCACTCACACATTTATCACGACCAACAATGAGCATAGGTTATTGGGCCATTGGAGACTAAAGAATTTGGTTCTGCAGATTTCCGTGCCTTAGAAACGTACGAGCTGCGTCGACGAGTCGAAACTGTAGTATCTGCGATACATCATGTGTTACCCTCCGCCGCCTCACTTGATCGGCAAGTTAACATCTCCTCCTGACCACATGCAACTTACAGTACAGTTAGTGCGTCGTTGGCCAATCTGGTGTCCCTGGCTTCGTCGGTCATATCGTCGATAAGCTTGCCTGATCCAAGCGAAGCTGGTCTTTTCGACACAGCCCCCAGACCTCGGCAAAGAAGCTACAGGATCCTTGAGAGCGACTATACGTGCGTTTTGAGGGTATTCACGTGTTTCATCTCCTCATTCTATCCATCAGAGGTTTCGAATATGGTGACAACACCACGGCATTGTATCAGATATCCGTCATTATCGACCCTGTCGGCGAAATTGCGCAGCGTTGGTCAAGCATATTGCAGGTATGTCAAAGGTCCTCTGGTGGATCATCATCGAAATAATATGTCAATATAGTGGATATCTACTTTTCCGGACACGTACATTGAGATACACTTGAATCCTGGACCACACAGCGAAGTTCGTCTCCATCATCTGGTCCTTTGTATGGTTTCTGATACGTATAAAGATTCCACTAAAACGATTCTTCCGTTACAACCTGGTCCCTTCTCTGTCTTTTGATGAGGATGGGTACGCGGTGCATTAGCTTCTGACTTACAGAGGTTGACTTGATTGCAGACATGAGCTTCCCGCGCAAACCATCTTTCAAGACCTGCCCGCCGAGCCTATCTATACGCTTGCTATGGATGTACCTTCTTCCTGGCTTGTTCGACCGAGAGAGGCACTGTATGATTTGGATAATATTCAACTGGGTAATATATCACCCGAAGATAGTAGTGTCGACGCAGTGTTTGATCTCGACTACATCGTCGTGGAAGGACATGCTCGTGAAACCGTGACCGGAGCGCCTCCTCGCGGTGTCCAATTGGAGTTGCGTAGCGGCGACAACGCGGCGGTTGACGATACCCTCATTACCGCTAACTTGGGCTACTTCCAATTCAAGACCAAACCTGGGGTGTTCAAACTGGAAATTCGAGAAGGACGTGGACGAGATATTTTCACTATCGACAGTGTCGGTAATGAAGGATGGAATAGTCCAAGTGTGGATGCCGTAGGGAATGAGATAACGGTTACGAGCTTCGAAGGCTTGACTTTGTACCCACGGTTTAACAGGGTACCTGGTATGGAGACAGTTGATGTCCTTGACCCGCGATACAGGAAATCCGATGATTCCGAGGGGATGTTGGGTGGCATAACCTCGCTGTAGGACCCGTATATTGTCGGCGTTTGACATTCCCTGACATGCTCTCAGATTCAGATCGATCTTCGGCTCTACCGATTCCTCCGTAGCCGTCGCTAACAAACAAGCCGATATCAACATTTTCACTGTTGCTTCGGGATTGCTTTACGAGGTAAATGACGTCCCGTTGTCCTATGATGATGATATCTGAACATCCTATGCAGAGGTTTGCTTCGATAATGATTCTTAGTGTGATGCGCAATACCAAGAGCACTGTCAAGTTCTGGTTCATTGAAAACTTCCTTTCACCCTCTTTTCTAGTTCGTAAACATAACACTGAATTCACTGGCGGTTATTTAATTTTCTTGCAGGAAATCATTCCTCATCTTGCCAAGGCTTATGGATTCCAATACGAGCTGGTGACTTACAAGTGGCCGTCGTGGTTGCGTGCTCAGAAGGAGAAACAAAGGATCATATGGGCGTACAAGATACTCTTCTTGGATGTCCTTTTCCCTATGGACCTGAAGAAGGTTATCTTCGTAGACGCGGACCAGATAGTGAGAGCTGATCTCCAGGAACTGGTGGACTTGGATCTTCATGGTGCACCTTATGGTTACACGCCCATGGGCGATGATAATACCGACATGGAAGGCTTCCGCTTTTGGAAGACGGGGTACTGGAAGGATTTCCTGAAGGGACGACCATATCATATCAGGTAGGAATCCGTTGTGGTCTCACCTTGTGTCGCACGTTGCTGATGAGGTCCTGCAGTGCACTGTATGTTGTTGATCTCGTTCGATTCCGTCAAGTAAGTCCCTCTGCTCCATGTGATCGTTTACTTCTGCTGATCCACTGTAGTTCGCTGCCGGTGTACGTGGCCTGCGCCCGCAACGATGATAACTGTTGAGATGCTCACCTTGCACAGGACATACTGCGTGGTCAATATCAGCAACTATCGGCAGATCCCAATTCGTTGTCGAACTTGGACCAAGGTGTGACCAAATCTTCGTTATCTCCGTTCTATCAATCGACGTTTCACGCGTGCAGACTTGCCAAACAACCTCCAACGCGAAGTCCCGATAGTGAGTGCTTTTGTAGCAGAGCACATTTATGTCGTAGTGACGGTTGTTTCGCTAGTTTTCGTTGCATGAAGACTGGCTTTGGGTAAGTCTGTCGTTCTGAGTTCTCATCCGTCTTCTTAAATTATCCGCGATTTCAGTGTGAAACTTGGTGTAAGTATACCGACCACATTTTGTCCCTATTATTCATCGTTCCTCAGGTAGCAAGGATCGACTGCATAGAGCAAAGACCATAGATCTTTGTCAGAACCCGCTAACGGTAAGTACCGGCGGTGATTAATCCTGGTCTGCCCTAATCGCGTCACCCAAACAGAAAGAGCCTAAATTAGCCAGAGCACGACAAATACCTGAGTGGGAAGTATACGACACAGAGATTTCTCAATTTACTCGCAAGCTTGCTGAGAAGGGCCTTATAAAATCGCGTATTGCCGCTGCTGATACCAATGTGCTGGCAGGCGCTGGAAGTGCGCCCACTAGTAGTCTCGAAGCTACAGCTGACCCGACGGATACCAGTGGAGCAGATCCTGCGGATGGTTTCAGAGAAGAACTATAGGATCAGGTATACTATACATTCATTGTAGAGACACGCGGGAAGCACATCAAGTGCGAACAGCGCAATGGCTAATGCCAGTGTACTGCTTGCAAATTGGATGAAAGGAGGGTGTAGTACTTACCGGCGATAATAGAGCCACACATACGCCAGTTATATTCCTAAAGCAACTTGGTGCGGACTTACGTTCCTCGGGTCGGTTGAGGCAAGTTTCGGAAGGGGAGCAACGACATACGTTGGCAATTGGAGTGATAACATAAATGTTCTAAAATCGACACTGAAATGCTAAGACGACTTGAGAGTTCTTCCATATGTGTATGCACAGCCTTGCTTGGCGGAATCCTGTCGCATTCCGGCGGTGGCGTAGTTGCTAAGTACAAGACCAGGGAATCTCAAGACTTCGATATTGGTTGAACATGGGGATCACTCTTAGCCTGATCACCTTGGATCATGATCGAAGTCAAAAGCCACAAAACCGGTGAATTACAAGACGCCGAATTATCATCCGTCAAGAACATTTCGGTCTGGGTGACGCAAATCTGACGGCCGCAGTATCTCTAGCCAAGAGCATCACGTCGTCGGAGCAGCAGCGGGAACATATGGTTGCTCGGTGTCGACCTTGAGGAATGTGGCCATAGTAATATAGACTGATTGCCAAGGCTCTTATATTCGGAACTTCAGTTTCGATCGGGATAAATGCCCCGAATAGGGCCCAAAGACAATGAAGCGAGTTATATTGCTATGTGGTAGACTTCGGAATGCAACAGGCATGAGTGAAGCAGGTGATGGTGTTCATGAGTTGATTCTCTATGAACGATCATTTGGCAGATAAGTCGGTGAGGGTCTCGATTGGCGATGAAGTTGAATGTTGAAGTCTCGAGACCATATGTAAGTGGAACTAGGGACCCAGTATTGCCTTCGATACGCTACAAGGGATCGCAGGGTTTCCCATGATAAATGGTCAGGTGCGTCCTCGATTCTTCTATCTCTCGACGCACTTCATTTCAGGTGGCTTTTCAGCGTATCTCAATTCAAGCTGAGTGGAATGTCCATATCTAAGTCACCAAAGCCCCTGATATTATTTCGTACCGGTTGACGGAAAGAACACCACTATAGGAGGATTGTGATACGGCCGTTGTGCCAAACGTACAGCAGGAACTGTCGTACCGCACTGCAACAGTCAAGTTTGAATTGAGTCTCTATCATCGGTAATCATGCTGGAAAGACTTTTGACCCCAAATTGTAAGCTTCGCACGGCGACATTCGCGACATTCAGTATGGGGATATTCCCACCCTTGATTTCGTTGTGAATGATACAAAGGCCGTGAATACAGCTCTTCCAATGGGGGGAGGAGGTCATAACGCCCTTTGAGACGACCAGACTCATGGTCATGAGATCGGGCCACATCATGAATCATGATATACCAGTCGCTGATCATCCCAAAGTTTCCGGACACAAAGCTCCGCTGGGCATAAGAAGTTGCCACGACCCACAGACTAGGGCTTCGGTTTCCTGCATTGTCATTTTCTGTGCCATTGCTGTCTCGTCACTGAACGCGGGACGAGAATTCAAGTTCAAAGTTCAAACCAAGTTCTTAGACCCATTCGATACCGAGCGTTTCAGGATCTATGCAACTGTGACGGGGGTGAAGATGACATGAAGGTTCTCTGAATTCACCCATGGAGCAGTGATTATAGAGACCACTAATAATCTGAAGGTTGCTGGCAGTTGAACGAAGTCAGAAAGAAAATCACGGCCTTTCGGGCCGGTTTCTTTCATTGAGACCACGTGCATTTATTTTTTCGGATCCGGAAACCGCTGCTTGGATAGTCCTTACTCATCTTTCACCATCACACCTACCCTAATTCTACGATTACTAGCGCTTTCTAGTCAAACTAAATGGAATTTGTGGCTGCACCGCCAGTTCATAGAGTTCTTTGCGCGGATTGTGGTGCGAGCTGCTTCTCCGCGAAGAAATAAAAACTGTATCAAACTAAAATTTTGTAGGAACGCCCATCGTCCCCAATTCTGCCAATCTATGTGTAGCTTGTCTAAGGAATACGTGAGTGTCTTCTCAAACTTCTATGCGCGCGATCGTCTGATTTTATCAGGCAAGATATCACCGAAGGCATCCCGAAGCAAGGTATCTTATATTTCTGTACCAGCAACGAATATACAACTTGATTCTTCCCGTTAGCATCTGTATCATTCTGCCGAAACTGTGAACGATTTCTCGCGCCGCCCCAGTCATGGGTACTTGCCAGACCAGAATCTTCCGAGTTGCTCGCTATCTGCCTTAAGAAGCTGAAAGGTCTTAATAAGGTCCGGCTGACTGAGGCGCACTTCATATGGACCGAGCCGCATTCCAAACGGCTGCGCGTGTCATTGACTATTCAAAAAGAGGTGCGATCGCCTTGACTGATGGGTTCTTTGTAATATTGACGTTTACTTAGGTTCTCACAAACACCATATTAGAGCAGACGTTCGAGGTAGAGTATCTGGTCCAGCATGGACAATGTCCCGATTGCGCAAAACTTGCGGCCAAAAACACCTGGAAAGCACTTGTTCAAGTGCGACAAAAAGTTGCACACAAACGGACATTTTTGTTCCTAGAACAACTCATTCTGAAGCACGGCACTCAGAAGGACACGATTTCTGTAAAGGAGGTTCGGGATGGTCTCGATTTCTTCTACAGCCAGCGCAGTCATGCCCTGAAGATGGTTGAGTTCTTGGGTGGAGTCGTGCCTATCCGGTGAGAGAAGTTTCATGTTGTACCTGCACCCCATTTTTACGTCTTTCATAGTCAAAAAGCATCGGAACAACTATTGTCGTCCGATACTCACACTAACACCGCCAACTTCAAGTATACCTATTCCGTTGAGATCATTCCCATATGTAAAGACGATCTCGTATGCATTCCTCTCAAGCAAGCGCGGCAATTAGCGAATATAAACCCTTTGACACTATGTACCCGCGTCGGGAACTCGCTTCAGCTTCTCGATCCATCTACCCTCCAAGCCTGCGAAATCACAGCTCCCACATATTGGCGCACACCCTTCGATTCTCTTGCCGCCGTCTCCGATCTCGTGGAATTTACTGTTCTCGACATTGAGCCCGATGGCCGGTCTCGGGGAAAGTATGTCCTCGCTGACGCCCAAGTGGCCCTGGCGGGCGCTTTCCGATCCGGAGGAATCAACACCGATGACGACGGTATGATGGACTACGAGAGCAGTGGCTTTACAAACCAAATATTCCACACGCGAACCCATCTCGGGGGGATCCTCCAACCAGGAGATACCGTCCTCGGATACCATCTCACGAATGCGAATTTCAACTCGGATGATTTTGCACAGCTCTCCTCCGATCGGATACCAGATATAATATTGGTGAAGAAGACATATCCTAACAGACGTAAGAAGAACAGGGCCAGAAATTGGAAGCTGAGGAGTATCGGCAAAGAAGCTGGAGAAGAGGGTGAGACTGGTGGTGGACGGGGCGTCGTTGGCCGGATGGGAGGCAGGGATCAAAAGAAGGTCGAGGAAGATTACGAGTTGTTCCTTCGGGATATTGAGGAAGATGAAGAGATCAGAGGGGTGGTTAATCTGTACAAGGTTGGGGACGTGCCGATGAAATCAGACAAGGAGAAGCCTAAAGGAAAGCGGAACAACCAATACGCGATGGAGGTCGACGAAACGCCTGCCGTCGAAACGGATGATGAACACGAGGAGGCCGATTTCCCGGAGGTCAGACTGGAAGAGCTGTTGGAGGACTTTGACGAGATGACATTGGGTGATCATAACGAGTAGTCGACAGCATATTTGTTCCATCGATTGTCGAGACTTAGAATTTGCCGCGGGGTCACCATCGTTTCAGTGGAATTTGATGATTTTTGTAGCGCGTCATGGCGGGTCAAGGCACGGTATCAGAACAAGTATCCTTATGAAGGTAAAGTGTGTAGAGCTAGGTCCTTCGTGTCGATAACATTTTCAGGTCGCTGCTCGTCTCGTGGAAGTCCAGAACTCTCGGTAGGGGCTGCGAGAGGATTCATTAGACAGAAAAGAGAACGTCTTCGGGACAGCAGAAAGATCGAGATTTGGTTGAAATATGAAGGTAGATGTCTTGCCAAGCGGGTTGTTATCGCCAGTGTTGAGTCTCGGAGGAGTACGGCGGAGCCAATTCATTGAGCAACGGAAGGAGGACTGACGGACACTAACGGCAAACACAATGGCCGCAGACCATAGCAGTTAGTCTATTTATGTCCTTTATATGTATACAGAATTCGAAGCCGTACATCTTGTCAGTGGTAGGAGTTTCGCCCCTACTACCCCGCGTGCCGCTTACCGTTTGGCAGAATCTTATTTAATTACAACATGCACGTCAGCTTATCTCTATCAAATAATGATAACATTATATTGTTAATGTTCAGATGTGTTCGAGTCACCTGCTCGCCTCGTCGAATTGACGAATAGGTTTGTCGTGATCGTGGACGTGTTCCGAGTCTTCCGACGCGTCTCATTCTCATCATGTGACGAAGCATCAATGAATTTGTGCTTTGCATCAAGGGTGCCCAGACCAAGTTCCCCGCGTTGCCCATCCAAGATTCACGTCGACGGTGGATTATTGTGCGACTGACAAGGCTTGGGAGTAGTAACCATCGTAATCAGGCGTTCCCAGCGCCGCAGCAGTGAGGCAACCATCTAGCGACATCAACGTACGTACAGTGACGAGGGCCCCACAAGGGAGATCGCTCGGATCGTGCAGCACTGCTATCTGCATGCTGTAGTTTGCGTAGATGCCCAACGGCGATGTCCTCCTGTTCCATCTGATAGCCTCACAAACACCGGCCTTCAGCGGCAATACGGGGTACCATGGTAAGAGTACCTGGGACTCGGCTACTATGCAGATATGACACTAACTGGATATGACGCTACTGCTGGCGTTCAGGACAAGCGAGAACGAGTCATCTGAACTCTGTTTACTCGTATGTTGGACGCCTATAATTAGTGTCTTGTTATTATTACCTGTCTCCATTTCGTATTACGGAGATCGACGGGTGGATGTGAGAGCTCTGGCTGCACACAGTAGCGCTTTCGACATGAGGGGAGCTTCACATGTCGTTGAATTCGAATTCAAGGGATTGGAACTTGAGGCTGCCGCCGGTACAAGGATGGATGATATGTTTTCCGCGACGCTGGCCGCCATGGGCAAAAATAGCCAGGTACAGTAAATATAGCATGTCCCCCCTTTTCCCTTCCAATCCAAAATGCGAGGCGCGTAAATGATGCACATGGCTGCAAACATGACCCGGATCCAATGAGGGGGGAGTGGTTCGTCATGATGTCATGTCCAATTCCTTATTATTGAAGGTAAAGGTTACTCCTCGCCGACGCCGGATGCTCGGATGTCAGCGTGATGATGCACGGGTACGATAATCTCGCAGCCTCCAGGGGGCTGAGGGATATTGGCGAGTGGATGCAAGACCGTGTATGCGACCATCATTGGTGCTTCGTCCGACATTTAAATCGGATCTTTGGCGGGGAAAAGAGGCGCGAGTCTTTCCGAGGGTCGTGTGCTGGCCGATAAGTTCGAGTTAGCCACGCTCCCGGGTATACGGCAGGTGGCTGTCATGCTGCTCACTGGGCTTGGGGAATGCATTCCCCAGCCAAGAGCCAAGAAAAGAAGTCGCGAAGGCGGGAAGCAGGCGCCACGCCTTGGATATCCTTTTATTTCATCAAATGCTACTATATTCCTAAAACTATGTGAATGGGGCAGAGTATACCATGGAATACCATGGAAATCAGAAGCGTGAGACGAGTAGCGGGAGAGGTACTCTTCTTTGATGTACCCTGAATGACGACAATCGGGGTAGCGAATGCCCGCGGAAAAAACGGACGTCGCACGATTGAACGAGGAAAAGAGAGGACGGATATTCGGACCTATCTGGAATATTACTAGGGCTGCCGTCCCGATACCGTTCGCCGTAGAATCCGCCAGCCGGCGTTAGTGCGAAATCAGAAAGTAGCAGGAAGGATCTGAAGAATCCGTAGAGGAATGCAAGGCTATCAGAGGAGGAATCCAGGGAAGGAGCACAAGGCAAGAGGAATGCGGAGGAAAGAAATATGTACATTTCACACCGAAATTATTTATTTTGAGGCAAAATTCAATCGCGGTGGCGGCAGTTGTTTCAGGTTTACTTTTTTACCCGATCTCCGACATCCGATCCGTGACCTTGAAATAAAACCCAACATAGCTACCCCCGACAGCATTCTCTTCCCTCTCCCACCATCGTCGTCCGCTCTGTCTCTTTTTTCTCTCTAGTCACTGCGCTGCCCGTGAAGGGACCTTTCCCGCCTCTCTTCTCCCCCACTCCTGCTTATCGATAATACAATGTCCTCCAACGTCGAAAAGGAACCGGGTGATGTCCAGCCTGAGGCTGGCACACCGCCCAATGCTGAAAAGAAGAAGAGAGAGTACAAGGACTTTGGCCATGAAGAGGAAAAGGCTACCCGTACGTTTTCGCCTCGGTTACCCTGTCTGTTGCCCCTCTGACTGTTCACTGCAGACGCCAATGTGGATATGTCAACTGTGAGACACTCGCCACTTCAATCGCCTTTTACAGCTGCCTTACACGCTTTTGCAGATCGAGTTGAAGGCAGAGGACCTCTACGACAAGGAAAAAGTAGATCTGGAGACTATTGTCATTGACGACGTCTTCAAGCTCCTTCAATGCGACGAGAACGGTCTTACTCCTGATGAAGCCCTGCGTCGTCTTGAGCTGTTCGGTCCCAACAGGCTTGAATCTGAGGAGCAGAACCCCATTCTCCAGGTATGCTTCGCATTCTCTCTCGCCAAGTTCGCCAAGCATTCATTCCATTATTAGTTCCTCAGTTTTATGTGGAACCCGCTGTCATGGGTCATGGAAGCTGCTGCTCTCGTTGCCATCGCTCTATCCAATGGCGAAGGTCGAGCTCCTGATTGGCAGGATTTCGTCGGTATCATCTTGCTCCTGTTCATTAACTCTGCTATCGGTTTCTACGAAGAGCGTAACGCTGGGAATGCCGTCAAGGCCCTTATGGACTCCCTCGCTCCGAAGGCCAAGGTCAAGCGTGCTGGCACTTGGTCAGAAATCGAGTCGGCGGATCTTGTCCCCGGTGATATGGTGTCTTTCAAGATCGGTGACATTGTCCCTGCCGACTGCCGTCTTATTGAAGCCATCAACGTGTCCATCGACCAGGCCGCCCTTACTGGTGAATCACTCCCTCAGTCCAAAAAAGCTGGTGACCAGTGTTTCTCGTGCGTTACCTTTGTGCTCGTGATCGTGTTGTGTCTCTGATCTTATCTTGTTCATTTAGTGGTTCGACTTGCAAACAAGGCGAAGCTGAGGGTGTTGTCATCTCGACTGGTGCCAACACTTTCTTCGGTCGTGCTGCTTCCCTTGTCGGCCAGGATGATGACACCACCGGTCATTTGCAGAAGATTTTGGCTCAAATCGGGTCTTTCTGCTTGGTCGCCATTGGTATATTCGTCCTCCTCGAAATCGTCATCCTGTACCCCCGCTTCCACTACACTTATCGTCGCGGTCTTGATAACATCCTTGTCCTCTTGATCGGTGGAATCCCCATTGCCATGCCCACCGTCTTGTCTGTCACTCTTGCAGTCGGTGCCCAGCAGCTCGCCAAGCACAAGGCCATTGTCACTCGTATTACTGCCATTGAAGAGTTGGCTGGTGTTACCATTCTGTGCTCCGACAAGACTGGCACTCTCACCACCAACAAGCTTACCATTGACAAGGACACCATCCGTACCTACGGTCCGTTTTCTGCCGATGACGTCATCCTCCTTGCTGCCTACGCTTCTCGTACCGAGAACCAGGACGCTATTGACTCGTCTGTCGTCCAGGCTATTGGTGACACAGCTAAGGCTCGTGCTGGCATCAAGCTCCTCGACTTCAAGCCTTTCAACCCCGTCGATAAGCGTACCGAAATCACTTACCGTGAGGAGTCCACGGGCAAGCTGAAGCGTGTCACCAAGGGTATGACTGGTATCATCATTGAGCTTTGTTCTCGCAACAAGACCGAGGAGTTGGAGAACAAGTTGGAGGCTGACGTTGAGGAGTACGCTACTCGTGGTCTGCGTGCCCTCGCCGTCGCATTCGAGGAAGTCGATGGTGATGATTTCGAGGCCGAGGGCAACGGATTTGAGCTTATTGGTCTTCTTGCTATCTTCGATCCTCCCCGTGACGATACCAAACAGACTATTGATGATGCCATGGCTCTCGGTGTGAAGGTCAAGATGGTTACCGGTGATCAGCTCGCCATCGCAAAGGAAACGGGTCGTCGTCTTGGCTTGGGTGACCACATGTACCCTGCGAAGGTGCTCAAGGATGGTCCCGCTCCAGGTAGCAAACATGCCTCTTTGGATGATATGATCATGGATGCCGATGGTTTCGCTGGAGTCTTCCCAGAGCACAAGTACGAGATTGTGAAGCGTCTCCAGGGTTTGGGTCACTTGTGCGCCATGACAGGTGACGGTGCCAACGATGCCCCTGCTCTGTCCCGTGCCAACGTTGGTATTGCCGTCGAAGGTGCAACCGACGCTGCTCGTGGTGCCGCCGACATCGTCTTGACAGAGCCCGGTCTTTCCACCATCGTCCATGCTATCCGTGGTTCTCGTATTATTTTCCAGCGTATGCGGAACTATTCAATCTACGCCTGTGCTGTTACTATCCGTATCGTCGTCTGCTTCGCCGTGTTGGCCTTCGCGTATCAGTTTGACTTCCCGCCGTTCATGGTTCTTATCATCGCCTTGTTGAACGACGGTACCATCATGACTCTTTCCGTTGACCGTGTGCTACCCTCCAACACTCCGGATAGTTGGGACCTGGCTGAAATTTTCGCGTATGCTGTTGCCTATGGTTTGTACTTGACCATGTCAACGTGAGTTTTCCTTTTGTACGCACATTTGCCTCAAGGACTGACATTTTAATATAGAATTGCCTTGGTCATTATCATCATGGAAACCACCTTCTTCCAGGACAAGTTTGGTGTCGCCCTCGAGGAATTCCCTGTCCAAGCCAATGACCGTCAACTTCACATGGTTGTCTATCTTCAAGTCGCCATTATTTCGCAGGCCCTTATTTTCGTCACTCGGTCGCACGGATTCTTCTTCATGGAGCGTCCTTCCGCTGCTCTTTTCTTTGCCTTCTGTATAGCACAGCTCGTGTCTTCGATCATTGCTGCCTATGGTGACTGGGGCTTCACCGAGATCCACTCTATTTCTGGTGGATGGATTGGCATTGTTTGGGTTTGGGTAAGTTTATAATTAATAAACGTCATAGCTTCTCTTTCTCACGCGTCCCTTGTAGAACATCGTCTGGTTCTTCCCTCTCGACTACATCAAGTTCGGTATGAAGGCTACCGTCATCAAATTCCTCCGCGAACGTCGGGCACGCGCCGTCGCCGCTGCTTCTCACGAGGGCGTTCCCATCACTCGTACCCAATCGCGTGTTGCCTCTATCAACGAGTCCTTGTATTCCAACCGTGTGTCCTTCATTAAGAGGGCTGCACGGAAGGTCGGCTTTGGTGGCAGAATTACGATGAAGCCTGAGGAATTGCAGCGTTTCAGCAGCATCCAGGCGCAACGTGTTGGTGCGACATTGGCTCGCAACCCTTCACGCACTGCTGCTTAATCACATCACGAGAGAGGAGAGAAGTTTGTGTAAGGAGTATGGAAGGCGATTATCTCGATTTGTTCGCTCGTTCCAGCCATCCTGGTTATCTTAGCGGAGCTGGTGTCATTTACTTTATTGTCTCTCCTTCACGTACCATTAGATTCCCGACGCGCATTATTTTTTAAACATTACAAGTTGCAATGCTAGTAAGTACATGACATTGGATACCCGCAAAGGTAAAGGAGTGTGTGGAGGGTGGCTTCGTGATTGTTCCTGACTGCTCGGAGATGTAGTTTCAATTCTTGTTTGTTACGTATTCTATTTCATGACTGTACGACTTTAATTACCTGCCTTTGTGCAGTAAAATGCAATGACTATCTAGATTGTACAGACGACTTGGAAGGAAGGAAGAGAGTTTGTCCCATTATCTGACGTGTTGAGGTCCGTACTCCGTAGCCCAAGGGTTGTATCTACATACTACCTATCTACAATGACACAGTTGCGTGCGGTTGCAAGGGTACATATACTCTCTTATTGAATCCGGATCATCGTGAATGCCTGTGGGCTGACTTTGACTTGACAAGCGTTGCATAACGGTGCTACAGCCGAGGTCTGTAGCGAGATCATCACATTAAATGCGCAGCACAGCCATAATGCAGCTGTTCTCGGTCGGACTGGTCTGTACCCCGAGAAGTGTGGATCGGAGTAGTTTTTTTCCAAATGGATCTGAACACGCATGATGCGAGAATCGCCAAGGGCTGGAGGGAATGCAAGCGACGGAAGGCGGGAACGGGCGGCACTCATTGTGAACCGTGAGTCTCGGATGGAGGTGATCGATTCTGGTGAAGTTTTTGAGAGGCTAGCTTCGACTTCGGATAGCACGGTTGAAACGTTGAACCGAGTGTTTTTTTACAAGCAGAGGACGAACATTCAGGGAGGAAATATTGGAAACATGCAAGAAGAATTTGACTCATGGACAAACGTTAGAGTTGCAGATGTGGCTATGTGGGCGGGGCAACAGCTGCGAAACGAAATAAAGACAAACTCGTTCTACCGTCATCATATATGCGTCATGACCATTTTGTATAACGTGGGCGGGTCGCAAACTCCGGTCATCAATTAGGGTTTGCAGCCTGATTCTAGTGCGATTACCCTAATCTGTACCGGATGTCTGTCTTCGTCCCAAGTTTCGCGTCAGCAAGGGGCCCCGTGTTATGTAACCGCGTTTAGATGCACTACCTACAAAAGCGGCGCATTCATCGATTCTCCGTCCTCGTACTTTCCCCCTTCTCGCTCCTAATATCATGGACACTATCGACCATATTCCCCTGCAGAAAATTCGCGAAGACGGCACGGGGGAATACGACGATGATGTTCATCCTCACTCACCCCACCATGCCACCCACCATGTCGACGCAGCCAAGAGGAGACGGCGGAGTGCCTCTGTAGACTATGATTTCTTCGACCCTACCGGCGTCGCAGGGCTGCAGAGGCGTCTCAGCCGTATTTCGACCCGCACCCACGACGACAACATTCGACCCACCAATGACTCCGAAGTTACTCTATCAATACCGACTGATGGTACATTTGATTTGGAAAAAACCATGCGAGCGGTCGTGAAGAGGTGTGTTCCGAGTTGTTCGCAGGCCGGATGTATCGCGTTCCTGACTCTCTCTCCGCATTAGGCGCGAAGAAGCCAATATCAAAGACCGCCAGTTGGGCGTGGTGTTTGAGAACCTCCGGGTGGTGGGTCTTGGCTCAACGGCATCCTACCAGGAGACCCTCGGGTCCACGCTGAACCCGCTGAATATCGTGAACAACATTCGGACAGCCCGACACCCTCCTCTCAGAGATATCCTTTCTGGATTTGAGGGTGTCGTTAGGCCTGGGGAGATGATACGTACGTGATATCCCACTTTGAGATCGCTCTGGCACCGATGCATATTTAATTTGTAGTCGTCTTGGGGCGGCCTGGTTCCGGCTGCAGTACATTCCTCAAGACTCTTGCGAATCAAAGGGAGGAGTACCACTCGGTGGAGGGTGAAGTCCATTACGACTCCATTTCTCCTGAGGAGCTCGCGAAACATTATCGTGGCGATGTTCAATACTGCCCAGAAGATGATGTTCATTTTCCGACCTTGACGGTTGAACAGACCCTCAGATTTGCGGTAAAGACGCGTGCTCCTCAAGAGCGCGTTGGCCACTCCAGGGCAGAATACGTCGACATGATGGTCGAGGTCCTTACAACCATCTTCGGTCTGCGGCATGTCAAGGGTACAATGGTCGGTGATGCTGCTATCCGTGGTGTATCTGGAGGAGAGAAGAAGCGAGTGTCCATTGCCGAAGCCATGGCTACTCGCAGCAAGCTCAACTCTTGGGATAAGTACGTGTTCTGCTTTTCTTTTTTGATGGATGCATCTGACCACAAAAATAGCTCTACCCGTGGTCTCGACGCCTCCACTGCACTTGAATTCGGACGCGCGCTGAGAATTTCCACTGACATCGACAACCTCAGTACCATCGTTTCTATCTACCAGGCGGGCGAGACGCTCTATCAATTGTTCGACAAGGTCTGCGTCATATATGAAGGAAGGATGGCGTACTTTGGGCCCGCAGATCAAGCGAAACAGTACTTCATTGACCTGGGCTACCTCCCTGCTAACAGGCAGACAACACCCGATTTCCTCGTGGCCGTTACCGACCCAAATGGTCGCATCATTAATCCTGATGTTCCAAACCGCCCCCGCACCGCAGCCGAGTTCGCTGAGGCTTTCTACAAGTCGCATCTAGGCCGTCAGAACCGCGAAGATATTGCTCTGTATAAAGAGGTCTACGTAGGATTGCCGGATAGAGCCCACTACTATCGGGAGAGTGCTCGTGCAGAGCATTCGAAGAACACCAGGCAAAGCTCGTCAGTACCTTTCTCTTGTTAACCGGAATGTTTTCTCATCGGCTTTCAGACCCTATATGATTTCCATTCCCATGCAAATCCGAGCTGTGATGCAGAGGCGCACTCAAATTCTCTGGGGAAACAAACAAGCGACCATCATGAATCTAGTGTAAGTTGTTCTCTGAAAATCATCCTCGTACGAGACTGACTTATCTCTGTGCCTAGATCGTTCATTCTTCAGGGTGTGATTGTCGGCACAGTTTTCGTCAATGCTCCTGTATCGACCTCGGCATTCTTCAGTCGAAGTGGTGTTCTCTTCTTGTACGATTTTTTTCTTGTCGCTTTCACCCTGTGTTTGACTGGGTATTCTGCAGCGCGCTTTTGTTTTCTGCCTTGTCAAGTATGGCGGAGATCCCTGCTCTGTTTAGTCAACGTCCCATTGTTGCCCGACACCAGAAGGCCGCAATGTACCACCCCTTCATCGAAGCCGTCGCTCTTACCTTGGTCGATATTCCCATCTCGTTCTTGACCACTACGGTCTTCGGTATCCTCATCTATTTCATCGTCGGTTTACAACGTTCAGCGGGGCAATTCTTGTATGCGCTTCTGTCTCTTACCGTCCATTCTTTCGGTGTGCTAAATGATTCACAGCGTTTTTCTTTTGTTCCTGTTCACGATGGCCATAACGATGAAAGCCTGGTTCCGCGCTGTGGCCGCCGCTTTCAGGGCTGAGTCCGAAGCGCAGACGCTAGCTGGTAAGTTTGTCGTTCTGTTTATATTAGGCATTCCTTACACTCGACAGGTATCATGCTCCTCGCCTTGGTCATCTATACGTATGTGTCTCCGAGTCCTTTCGACTTGTTCATTCTTTCTAACGATGATTTAGTGGGTTTACGATTCCAAAACCATCTATGATTGGTGCCCTCAAGTGGATATCATACATCAACGTATGTCCTCTTTATTTTAAAAGTACTTAGGATCTTATATTCTGGTTAGCCTCTTCGCTATGGCTTTGAAGGCATCATGTCCAACGAATTTCATACACTCAATGCATCATGCGCGGCGCTTGTTCCTCAAGGACCTGGATACGAAAATGTCAGCATTGTCAACCAGGCCTGTCCCACCGTTGGATCTGTCTCAGGTGATGCCTACGTAAACGGCAACACATTTATCGCTCTTTCCTATGGATATTCATACGGCAATACTTGGAGGGTGCGTTGACAGCTCGCTTCTTTTATCATTTGAGCACTAATTCGGCCCCAATAGAATTTTGGAATACTCATCGCTTTCATGGCGGCGTTCTTGGCCGTTTTGTTCGTCTATTCCGAGTTCAACACCACCATTGCTGGTGAATCCGCAATGGTGCTATTCAAACGTGGAACCAGAGCACCTATTTTGGACCAGGACAAGAAAGACGAAGAGGAATCTTATGTACGATCTAGTCGGGATACGATTCATGACGCTAGTGCTGCTGCTGCGGAAGCGGAGAAAGCAATGGCTGAACACCCACCGATGACAGATTTGTTCAGTTGGCAACATCTGCAATATACGGTTCCGGTGGCTGAGGGACAGCGGCGTTTACTTGATGATGTTTCTGGATATGTTGCCCCCGGAAAGTTGACGGCTCTGATGGGTGAATCGGGTGCGGGAAAGGTCGGTAACCATGTTGTATTTCTCTGCAACAAAAGGACTAATTATTTGCGCAGACTACGTTGCTCAACGTCTTGGCTCAACGAGTCAACAGCGGTGTGGTTCTCGGAGATCGTTTCGTCAATGGACTCCCCCTTCCCAGTGATTTCCAAGCGCAAACGTGAGCTGATTTTGAGAAATCAATTGCATAATATACTAACAGATGGACTTTAGTGGTTACTGTCAACAGATGGACACGCATGTGAATACCGATACTGTTCGCGAGGCTCTACTTGTTTCGGCAAACTTGCGTCAGCCGGAGTCCGTTCCATTGGCTGAGAAAGAGGCCTAGTGGGTGCTGACCGTCTACCTTCCAATCTTGTTTGCTCATCTCCCTTACCTCTTTAGTGTTGAGAAGTGCATCAAAATGTGCGGTCTTGAGGCTTATGCCGACGCTGTTGTTGGTTCTCTTAGTATTGAGCATCGCAAGCGTACGACGATAGCCGTGGAGCTGGCGGCAAAGGTGGGTATTTTACTCTATCTGTACTGAATGTCGATCTGACGTCTTTTGGCTTTGTAGCCCAAATTGTTGTTGTTCCTGGACGAACCTACTTCTGGACTAGATTCGCAGAGCGCATGGGCTATCATGGCTTTCTTGAGAAGTCTCGCTGATAACGGACAAGCTATTCTTTGCACGTGCGTATTTATGTCGATGCAGTACAACTTTAAAATTAACGCAATTGTGTAGAATCCATCAACCCTCTGCAGAACTCTTCCAGGTCTTCGACAGGCTTCTCCTTCTCAAGAAGGGTGGCCAGACCGTATACTTCGGAGATCTTGGACACAACTCGACGACGCTTATTCAATACTTCGAGAGGAACAAATCAAGGGTTTGCCACGAGGACGAGAATCCGTAAGTTTTGCTTTGCGAAGTATCCCTTCTTTATCTGATGGACAATACCATAGTGCTGAGTTCATGTTGGATGTTATTGGTGCTGGAGCGACTGCCCACGCAACCCAGGACTGGTACGTCACTAACTTTCAACTGATGCAAACTCGCATTGAATTTGCTACAGGCACTCAGTCTGGAAGAATTCTCCGGAGTGCGCTAATCTACAGTCTGAGCTTGAAGGCCTGCACACCGAAGGAAGACAGAGGGGCGCCGTTGAGGCTACAGTACATTCGGAGTTTGCGACGTCTTGGTTCCATCAGTTGGGTGTCTTGGTGAAGCGTGACCTCATGTACCGTTGGAGAGACCCGACCTATCTGATCGCCAAACTCGCCCTCAACATAATGTCTGGATTATTCATCGGGGTACGTTTCCTTCTCAATACTCTAGATGAATGGCTAATCATTTTGCCCTACAGTTCACCTTCTTCAAGGCGAAGGATAGTCAACAAGCGACCCAGAACAAGCTTTTCGTAAGTGCATCCAACTCATTGTCGCCATCAGACTCTCATGATCTCCCAGTCTATCTTCTTGGGCACAATTCTTGGCGCTCCCCTGTCCAACCAACTGCAGGTTCCATTCATCAACATGCGCAATATTTACGAGATTCGCGAACGTCCCAGTCGCATGTATCATTGGTCGGCCTTGCTTACAGCCCAATTCGCTGCCGAAATTCCGTGGAACATCCTTGGATCAAGCGCATACTTCTTGTGCTGGTTCTGGACAGTTGGCTACCCATCGTCTCGTGCCGGCTACACCTTCCTCATGATGGGTGTCATCTTCCCTCTCTACTACACGTCCCTTGGACAGGCCGTTGCGTCTATCGTGCCCAATGCCGAGCTTGCTGCGATCTTGTTTAGCTTCCTGTTCTCCTTCGTCATGACTTTGTGAGTCTTTTTGAGTTAATTTCAGGGTTTTTGTCTAACATTATGATGATTCCAGCAATGGTGTCCTGCAACCGTTCAGCCAACTCGGATGGTGGCAATGGATGTACCGTGTGTCTCCTTACACTTACCTCATCGAAGGTCTACTTGGACAAGGTCAGGAAAACCTCTTGAGATACGAGCAAATTCTGATTGTCTACTCTATAGCCCTCGGCAGACAAGAGGTAGTTTGTGCGCCTGTTGAACTCGTATCAATTATTCCTCCATCCGGGCAAACGTGTGGCGAATATCTTAACCCGTACATTGCTGCCAACGGCGGTTACTTGACAGACAGCAATGCTACGGGCACATGTTCATTATGTTCAACCCGCACAACGGATGAGTTCTTGGGTAGAAACTTCAACATCTTCTACGCTCACAGGTGGAGGAATGTCGGGTTTCTTTGCGTTTTCATTGCTTTCAACGTGGGTCTCTTTTCTTTATGGAGACTTGGTGTTGTAATTGACAACGACTTGATAGATTTGGGCCATTTACGTCTGCACATATTTCTTCCGTGTGCGCACAGGAAGTTTGCTAGCCTCGTTCAAAAAGAGAGTTGCTCGCCGCCGATAGGTGCTTCCACATAATAATCGCATAGGCCCTATTCACATTCATTGGACTGCTTACATACTAAGTTATCTAGATTATTGGTGTCCTAATTTTTCTCGACCAACTGCAGGGGAAAATAGAAAGCCCCCTCTGTACACCCTTTGTACATCTTAGTAGACAGTGTAAACCGTACGTTCAATGCAAGTTATTTAGTTCAATAGAACTCTTACTATCGTTGTTGTTGGACGATATGAAAAATTATCGTAAGTATATTGGAACATCAAAAGCGCGGTCCTGTTTTCAACGTTGGGCAGTACCACCATCTGCAGATCTTTGCGTATGTTGGACAACTGTCGGTGAATACCAGACTATTTATCCGCCATGGATCTAACATCGATCTCACTTTCCTGGACTACACTGGTACACAGACGTTCATCGTTGCTGATGTACTTCAGAGTTCTGGCGTAATAAAGGTCTCGTGCCCGGTTAAAGAGTGCAACTTTGATGTCCCTATAAGCTACGGACGCAATTAGATATAGTTTCTGTGGATTTTCATTACTAAGGAATAGTCTTCGGACTTACGTTCGACCCACCTAGTTCTCCGAATGTGTATTCAGTGAGATTTTGCCTAATCTACTGACTTCGTCTTGAAGAAGCAGGCAGAGTCCGAAGTCAATGCCGGAAGCCTCGGCTCGACGAGCCGAAGAGCCCGCGACACAGAGAATGAAACTGCCGATTTCGGCCCGGGCGCGCCCCAAGGTGTTTCCAACGCGTTTCACCAATGTTTCAGAACATTGTACTCTTCCTCTCGGATGCTCTGCAAGCGCTGGCCTAGGTTTCATCTCTGCACTGCTGGTGTGGTAAACGTGTGATCGACGGTCTCCCTTCACTAGTTGGAGGCCAGGAGTACGCTAATCTATCAGGTGCCAAGCTGCAGGCAATCGGGGAACACAAAGGTCTTGCTTTCTCCGTTAAAATCCCTGTGGATTCAACCTATATTTCATCCGATGTATGAAGTAAGTGGTACCTTTCTTGCTGGAATTGGTGCTGCACAATAATATTATACAAATTGGATCGCAAAGCTTATTCACCCAATTTCTAGCATTAAGGACGGACGGAGAAGTCGGCGACTGCTCTGCAGTGCATTGGGCATCGCAGTCTCGGATGTTTGATATCGACGAGTATCAGTGGATACTTTAAAACCATGTCTTTCCACAGGACGGCTGACTTACATTAAGAAAGGGCCCCTCACTCATTCCAATATCATTCATCTTCCACGCCTGCGAGATGTTTGCATCCACCCTAATTGCCCTATCTCTCATCTTCCCTGCTTTCGGCGCTCCCTATCACCGCCAACGAGGAAACAGCTGCGATATTTCCCAGGCTAAACTTGTCTTACCACAAGGAGTGAACCTTCCGCCACCAAGTGAACCTCCCACTTATATCACTGTCGGTGTGGGGACGCAAAACTACACCTGCTCAGATGCAGGCACATACACGTTAGTTTTCCGTCACTTACACGGCATGTATCACTGGTTCTGATGAAATCTCATGAACCGCAGAAACGTCGGCGCTGTAGCATCTATTTTCGACATCTCCTGTCTTTACGGCACTCCCTCCTTCGACAGCATCCAGGACACCGTTTTGGCCGCTTGGGAGAAGTCCGACTGGTCTTCTCCTCATGACATATCACACGAATTCACTCTTTTGGGCGAGCATCTCTTCATCACCAATCCCATAACCGGAACTGGCATCAGTCCGAAGTGGGATTTTACTGCCACGACTGGAAATTCAGAGGCGTTTATAGTAGCCAACGGAACAGCAAAGAGTCCTGCGCCTACTGGGTGCCAGGATGTTGATTGGTTGTCCCTCAAGAAGCTCTTGGGAAAACTTGCGGATGAGGTGTACCGCACTGATACGAGAGCTGGGCAGCCACCTGCTTCGGTAGGTGTTCTTCTCCATACTACGTGTCGACTGCTCATAAAATGTTCCGTAGTGCACCCCGGGGTCGGAACCTATCACAGTGAAGTATTCTGCGAAGTACTGTGAGTAACTTCCATTTTCCGACGTCCGTTCCTCCAGATATTGATCCACGTTTTATTCCATTCCCTAGGGTTCTTTGGCGGATGCTTGTAAGGCGCCTACAGACTGTATACATTCAGTTCCCGCGTTTCTACGGACACTTCAGTGGCGTGGAGTAAAATGCAAATATATTCGCTCATTACGACTGGAAACGACGTCCACTATTCCAGCATTTCAATGTTGTAAAAATACATGATTAAATGCTTGATACATGTTGTATTGTCCAGTTCCGCAAAGAAAGTCCGATGTAAGGAATGTGTAATGGAAGGGAGCGCGATCTATTTGTATGAATCAGTTTCTATCCATTTGAAGACCTATAGCACGAAAATGATCAAATGTATGACAGTAGAATGACTGTAAGACGTACCACTCGTGTCATGTCTATATACAGAGATTGTTGGACAGCACGGATGTCACCTGTATAGTAAATCCGTTCGTCATGGACGAAAATATATGTCGTAGGATGACCTGCAATCAATGATGAACATGAATTCTTTAGCATTTTCAAAGATGGGACGTACTGCCATCAAAATTTGTCCACTCGGCAGACAGTTCATAGGTCAAAGGATCCAAGAAGAACTGCAATGAAGTTTGATTGATAGAGCTAATAATGCCGAGAGAAATACTTACGACGTGTGTCTCGATATATGTTCCTGTATTCGTATCAAGAGTCAGTGTGTTCCCGGGGTATGCTATAGCCCGAAATTAGCTGGTGCTGTGACTAGTCCCAGCCTTAAGGATAGCGGAAGGACGAACCAGTTATTCGTGTGGTCCGAGCTAGGTGAAAGCTAGCGAAAGTTCAATGTCGGCGTATTCCTGGAAGTTTAACGCTACCCACTTCTTCAGTCCAGGTCTGAGAGATTGACCAAAGAAACCTGCGGTGATGCACATTGTTTCATCCCTGTTCTAGAAACACCTATACTTAAGTCCAGTACCTCGTGAGAAAAGGCACAATACGTACGGAGTCATAAACATCTCCCCCGTACCCGTATGCGCGATAAGTGTACCGGGGGGCAGAGTCTTTCGTATGTATGACCTTGTGACCATCAACATAACCTACTAATCGCTGAAGGCCGTGTCTTTCATAGATGGCAATATAACCGGTCGACGACCTGAGAAACGAAAATCATTCAACATTTATCAATGGTTGCAATAAGACGCTTACCACGTCGGTACTGAAGAGACGACTATAGATCGGAATGTACGTTAATGTCATTGAACCAAAGGGAGGAAAGCAGACGCACATGTACTTTTCCTCGTTCTCGGGGCATCACGCACAAGCGGGGGGATTGATTCCGACTCTACCAGTGACTCCCTGAGATTTGTCTCCGATGACGGTTGCGCGCCGCGCACTCTAAACCGATACTGCAGTTCATTCGTGTACAGAGCGTCTGGCTCATTGAGAGGCAATGAAAGAATAGCTTGGAAAGCAGCAAAAACAGAAAGGAAAGTAAATATCTTCGTCATGACGCCACTGGGATTGCGAGATCAGTTGAAAGATGAAAGTGAAGGAATAATAAGGGAAAGAAGACGGCGATTTATGTCCGCATTCTGACGTCCCGCCTTTTTATTACGGAAACAAATTTCCAACGCAGGAGCCATCAAATAATAGAAGACCATCATAAAAGGTCCGTGAAATACTCGCCCTTACGAAACGTCCATGTCGATCATTCTCGTTCTAGTGCCGGTGGCAAATCCAATGTGCCACGCCCTTTCACTAAGTCGACCATTCAATTGCAACACCAGCTGATGTTAGCACTCGTGGATCCGGGACTTGTTGCCAAGGATCGACTGACAAATGATGCGCCCAATATTGTAGGGCTGCACAGAAGGCAAAGTTCTCGCAGGCCACCCATGAGTCGTACTAGGTCGTCTCTGTACCTGACAATGGTACGCAGTACAAAGATATATTAGAATTGGTCGCAGTTTACTTGGGTCCTTGTCCACGGTGTTGTGATGTGTATAAATACTAGGAGAGAACGATAAGTAGTTCAAGTCCAAACATAGTGTCATGAAGAAGAATCAGTGTACGCAGGGGGCGGGAGATCGGATAGTCTCGCAATCTCCCGAACGAGCATCTCATTTCTTCGCCGAAGTTCGGCAACCTGTTCCTCTTCCTCCAGGTCCTGAGCCTCGCCAGCCTCATCACGCGCATCGTGGGCAGATGTAGTAGCACTAGCCTCAGAGCCGGAGGACGGATCTGCAGAAGTCTGCATCAGCTCCCGCCTTTTGGAAAGGATAGCGGCTTGGGAGGCAATCGCAGAGCTGAAAGGTGATTGGAAGGAAGCTGACGATGTGGGCGACAAGGTGCTGGTGGGACTCGTGCTTCCGCCATTTTGTCGTACCTGATCTTGTATTTCTTCGAGCTTCGCAGCCTGAGAAGAGATGACCTTGTCTGCGGCCGATACAGATCCCGTTCTTACTCCAACATTGCTCTGTGAGACAGTTCCCTGAGATTTTTGCAATTGAGGAGGGATCGTCGTTGATGTGGTACCAAGACTCGGACTGTCTAAGCTAGTACGTCTTCTGTTGGCGTAGACTTCGTTCAACTTCGCCCTCTGAGAAGGAACGGGGCTGAAGCTAGCTGAAGAGAACGCGCTGGGAGGGACTGAAGCGCTAGGTTCTGGGGAGGGTGGCTTGTTCTTTTCGAGTATTGCTGACTGAAAGGCGATGACATCCCTATCCGGGGGAAGTGACACTGCAATTATTAAGATAGGGCCAGAAATCACACGAAATGACCTACAGCGTGTAGTCCCTGTAATGGCCTTTGATGGAACAGGCGGTGGATCATCACTGGTGCTATGCGACGAACTCCTTCGGTCACCTGTATCCGGTACTGTGGTCGCATAGACAATCTCTGCTGGATGTGCCTGTGCATTCGACAACGCGGTACTGGGCTGGTGGATCTGCGGAGTTTGGCCTCGGGCAAATGGAATATCCCTTGAAAGTGTAGGTGGGCTACATGAAAGACTATTGAAAGCACGGGCTGTTGGCGAGTCAGCTACTACCTGTGTATACGGGCCGCTAGATGCAGACAATACGCGTGCGTCAACATTGTTCGTATCAAACGCGCGCGCTTGATCCTGGCTAAGGTTTGGAACACTTTGGTTCTGAAAGGATGGGACGTCACGAGATGACTGTGGACTGGTAGCAGGGGCAATCAAAGCAGGCGGTGGGGAAGTCAGGCCTGCAATGCCTCCTCCCGAGGACTCAGTTGTTGGGACTAGGATGGAAATTTGAATATCGGCAAATTGACAGCAAATGGAGCAGTACACTTGCCGATCTTGTATTGAAACGCTTCTTTCGTGCCATCGATCTCAAAATCACGGCCTGCACGATGTCTTCGCTTCCACCACCAATATGCAAGACTAGATAGTATAGCCAATGCGACAAGAGACGCCAACACGGCGCCGACGATGATACCCGTGTTACCCTTAGAGCCCCCGTCTTCTGACGATGTTGTAGTTCCTATTTGGGATGGCGTTGATCCTGATGTAGACGATCCTGATCCAAAGGAAGATGAAGTACCAGTAGCTTCGCTTTCCCTATATATCGGCTCATAAACAACATAGTCCAACTCGAATATCTGGTCTCCGGAGACCTCAGTTATGGTGACGGTCACCTCATGGTCTCCCGAGGTAAGATTTGTAGCACTGAGTAAAGGAAGATTTGCCAATGCAATATCGTTGTTCCCGCTTCCACTAATATTAAGTCCATTTCGAGGTGAGCCATCGATCTCGAAAGACACGACAAGGTTTCCGCTCGCCAATTGTTGAACGCCATAAATTGATACTGCGCTACCTAGAAGCAGAATAAGTGTTGGAACGGCAAAACGTGTCCGCATGAGAAGTATACCGGAAAATTGAAAAGTAAATCTGCTGCCCGCGGAGCTGCTCCTATGTACACCGCCTCCGTGGGGACTGAAGGTGATTGAATCACCTGATGAACCGTTCGTCTTGAAGGCATCGCCCGAGTTCTGCGACCACGAACCGTTGTAGCTGATTGAGGAATCATTATCATCGATAAGTATGGACATTCCGGGAGAAAGTCCAGGCGGTAAGTCGGAGTTGGAGTCCATATCGACAGTATACGTGACGTAGTCGATGGATACGGGCGAATCTGAGTCGACGCCTCTGCATGTAACGTTGACAGTATGGGCGCCATTGCTTAGATTATTGACTTGGCATAGTTGTGTGTATATGTTTGATTCTTCGTCACCACTACTAGTATTGCAAGTCGTCGCGCTTCCATTGTCAACGGAGATGGAGAAAGACACGTCTTCTGTTTGCCAAAGAACGCCGGTCCATGCAAGTGAGGTTCCTGAAAGCGACTTGGGTTGGAGAGTGCATCCCCAACAGAAACATTATGCATACCATAGAAAGAGTAGGCGAAAGAGAGCCCACTGCGCGCAGCGTCATGTGTGCTGCTATTGATCAATTGACTAGTATGGCCCTGTCCTGTGTTCCATTGCGAAGAGCCGGTGGGACTGTACTTCAAGAGATTGTCGTCGACCAGGACGGTATAGGCATTGACCATGTCTTTGCGTGGATGTTGTAAGGGAAAAGTGATCCCGAACAAGATCCAACGGACACCTCATGCTTCGAGGGAGTGCCAACGGCACCGAGTCTTTAGCACTATGGGAATTGAGACTTTCGGGTGTACTAGACCCGCACTAACGCCGCCAATAGTGAAAGGTCAACACAGCCTCGATGCTTCGCAGCACCAATGCCAAGGTACATATGGTTGAGGCCAAGAGAAAATGCCGCAACAGTAACTCTGAGCCCACGGTATCACTGCCTTGGTAGGTCGAGTGTTCCAAGAAAAGGAAGTCAAGTACGTATACGATATCGGACACTTATCTTGCATTAACTTCATACATTCATAAGGATGGGCATGAACGAAGGCAAAGAAGCTGTCTATCCATACACTTTAGCCCAGGCAAAATCGAAGTAAGCATCAATGAAAGCTGCAGGATTATTGTTAACGTAGTCTGATGGACCGAGATCAGATGGTATCAGGACATGTGGGGGTAAAGTAAGCCTACCAACACAGGATGATGGGCAGTTGGAGGTCGAATAGACAGACCCAGCCCAATCACCACCTATTTCAGTCACATACAAGTTGGTGTAAGAAAAAATAGCCTAGCTAGAGGACATCCATCATTTTCACTCACAGAACGTCACTACATAGAAAGACCATCGCATCAGTGCACAAATCACAAGTCAATTGACCGCTCACAATTGATGATGATGTTGTGAGCACCGAACTTGTCGCTTATCGAGCATGAGGTGTTCGGGAAATACGCAAATGGAGTGCCCTGCCCGAAGTTAAAAACTGCTCCAAAGTGCTGCAATATCGACACATACCCAAGCGTCGGTATTGATATTAGTGTTTCCAGCTTGGATATCAGCTGGGATACTGTTATTGTTGCGAGCCCAAAACCAGATCTTGATGAAAGTATCCGTCCGTTCGACTGCGTACCTAAATAAAGATGTTAACACGCCAAAGTAGCTTAATTCAAGATAACAATAGGACTGGCCATCCTCCACCGTTGTCGTTGAAAGGTGCTCCATAGCTGAGTGGATCTTGAATCTGAACCCCGCAGCCAGAGTTGCCATTGACTGCAGTGTTGCAGTCATCCGTGAGGACAACTCCTATCAGATCGTGAGAAAGACCGGAGAAAATCAAAATCTAATCACTACCAGTTTCGTCCCGAGAAGCTGGCATTGTACAACCTTATATGTGCATCTTGGGAAAGATTTAGGAGTACAAAGATGATACGGACACACCTGGAGATGTGTGCAAAGTCGCCTGATTGTACTCCTGATTGTTAACCCCCTCCAGAATATCAATTTCTCCCTTTTTAGAAAGTGAGTGCAATTGTCGATATCTTGAGGACACAAAACGCACCAGAGTTGGCCACGGGTCCGCAAACGTCCATAACGCTGGCCAGGTGCTATACAAAGACGCGTAAGGAGTTATATATGGTGAAAGACTACATATATCCACCCGCAGCCTTGCGGCATATGGCGAATGTTGAAACTAGGAAAAGAAAGCATTTGAATTCAGGAAGACCATGAAACTGTGTTGAATACTTACACCATGACTGTGTTGCTTCCATATTGCTTGTTGGATTGCAGTCTAACGGAGTTACGTCCGGCACCGGTGGCAGTTAAAACGGTCGTGAAATCTGCGCGCAGAATGAAAGTGTCATCAGACGCGTAGGTCAGATTCTGGCTGGCCGCAGTGGCAGCGTCGACATAATTTCTAGATCAAAGGAGTGGTGTGAGACGGGTATATAGAAACGGTTGAGGCCAGAGAAACATACACGCGACCATTGGTTGGGTCGGCGATGGCTTCATAGGAGAAGCCACCGTTGAACTGGGAGCCTACGAAGCTATCGGTCTGTGAGTAGCTGACACTAGCAGCTAAAAGGATAAACGAAGCAAAGAGGACGAATAAGAAACTGCTGGTGAGGCAAGACATGAGGCTGTATGGAGGGCTAGTTTCCACAATGGCTTGGGGCCAATCCCCACGTCTCTTATACATTGCAATGACCTACCAAACATGTTCTCAATCGAACAAGGAGAAATGGGGCTGCGAAATTTGCAGGGAATAACCCTGAGGAAAACGCATATGGTCTACCCTCAAGCCACACTGCGCATTCATTCTCTCAACGACTCAGCTGATGATTGTCTGGAGCCGAAATAAAGCATCCAATAGTTTGGCGATAAAATTAAAAGTGTACGAGTTTTCGGCATTATTACGATGACTCAAAATCGATCGCGTAGGAAACAGGCAGTATCACTAGAGATAAATCTTTGTCAACCAGTATTTTAGCAGGTTGCATGGGGACATTACCGCTAGTAGCAGTATATCTTTAGACTGCGCGCATTCGTGTAATCCGTTGTGCGATGTTCTGATCTCAAAATAGACTCGCGGCAACAGCGCAGTATTTCGCCAGTCATGTCGACTCAGGTAGTATTACTCCCGTGAGCGTATGACAACCAGGCCACAAGAGGCTCGATAGGAATCAAGAAGCCACAGATTGAGGAGCTCCATCCATATGAATGAAAGGCATGTGAAGATGCGACTGACAAGGATCTTGTGGGATCAAATACTACCGGCCAGTTGATATCAGAGACAAAAGTAATCATCTGAAAGATTTACAGTTTTGAGAAGAGAAGCACGTGGAGGGCTACCTTATCCGCACGTTCTGCCTGCATCTGGAGATGATGTGGTCAATACTTATTCCGGTCAACCCATGCAGACCGTAGACATCCTTGACAGACCATCCGGTGAATATCATGCCACCTAGCAAGAACTTGATAAGATTCCGAGTCGGTCAATGATGGAGCCCGCGATGGAGGAAAGGGAAAGAATATGCCTACAGTTTGGTGAACGTAGAAACAGAGGTGCTGGCTCGTGTGGCGTGAGAAATCAGAATTTTCTATGGACGCGGTCTTGTGACATCGAACTTTGGTCTTCAATCTTGCTTCAATCAAGTTTCAATCACCTTGTAGACTTCCTAAATTAATTCTCGTCGAAATTACGAGTCTCCCAATATGAAAGGTTGTGGTTGGCTCGATTGTCTATCTACATCTAGATGTCCGACCCTGTTGTAGATCATAGATGTGCACTTGCCGTCCAAGAGGCAAACCACCTGGGTCTGTGTGAAATAGGGATAACTAGACGTGTCATTGTATTGAAAGTGCAGATTTGATGTTCCGAGTCCTCAAGCTCTCGAGGCTTGGCGCGGAATACAAGTATCGATGGTACTCAGTCCGGAAACTCCCGGAGGAAGGACGAACAAGCGGGGCCTTTGAAGGTCAAGTCTCATAAGATATGTCCCATTTGTAGTAACATCAGTTAAAAATAAGACTGCAGTACGAATACACTGGGGGGTATATACAAGAAGTGAAGATGTGTTGCTAAGTTGTTCTAGCCTGAGTATTCTAGATGCAATCCCTACTACGAGAAAGCTATATAGCACTAACTCCGTCCACAAGAAAAGAAAAGGAAATAACCGTCCACTTTGTCCAAAGAAAATGGATGTACTAAATTCAATCAATATTCTGCCCACACTGCAGGAGCATGGTAGCAATGATCGCTGGTTCGAGTAGTCCGAGCTGCATAGCTTCTGCGGCTATGTCTAGTGTGATGGTTCCGTGACCGCGGCAGATCCTCGCAAGTAGACGTGGAGACGACCCACTCGAATAGAGCTACGCAGACCATAACATCAGCACAACTTCGCCATTAATAGTCAAAGAAACAACATTAATGTATTGCTCTTGGGGAATCCACAAGTAGCGGGTCCCGCATACGTCCATTGTTCTTGAACTGCGCGTGATGGCAATATTTAGTGCTCGGTAGGAGATCTTAGGAATAAAAATACGGACGCTTTGTCCTGAGATAGTCGCAACCAGTCTCTGGCCTTTTGTTTCGATATGACCCCGCGTAGTTCGACTAGTGGGTGTGATTGCCACTCGACTAGGGCAGTGCTCCTGCCTTTTGCGTCTTTAAGCACAGTATAGGTAGGCATATTTGGGTCCGTGATAAATGTGAAGTAAGGATGTTGTTGGGGACCGATGACGGTGCAATTCAGCACTGAAGGGTTAAACGACGTGAGGTAGAAGGACACGTAGTTGGCAGGGACAGGAGGGGTTGGGTAAGGGAGAGCACCGAACAGTGAAGGTGCAGGTGCCTGTCCCCATCCGCCGTAGATACTGTTGAAAGACATTGAGAGGAGAAAGAGACACAAAGAGTGTAATGGGATGAGTGAAGAGAGTTAAATGTCAATGGCAAGAAGCCTTGGAAGGACTGTTCAGGAAATATACTCAGAGGTATGACTCGAATTACGCGGAGGCGGGTGCCTTTAATAGTACCGTCTTGCGGGTTTGATAATCCGTGTATCAAACCAACAGAGCCCGACCAGATGGTTCAAAGACGACGAGTTTCGAAGGTCGCTTCCATACAGGAAGTGACTCAAGTCATATTCATTCAGGTTCGGTTAGAACCAGCCTGGAGTAGCATTTTCCGATCTGGAATACGGGTGCCTAAAAAGATGAGTCGAAAACCCGAGAAAGAAACCCATTTGTGATAGCTCGTTTGTTGACGAGTCGTTCAAATGCGATGCTTACTTGTTGTTTCATTATGCTTCGCGGCGGCTTTGGAGTATTAGCATCAAAGTGGCGTCCGGTGCTTTCCAACACTGCGCAGATCAAGAAGAAGAAGAAACGATCCACCGAGAAGAGCTTATAGACAAGTATGAAGAGAAGTATCATGATCATAATCACAAGAACCCATTTTGTTGAGCAGTAAATCAGTTGTGCACAGCACAAGAGAGATGCCGACGACTAGGTGTCGAGACGCTATTTATGGCTTCATTCAAAGGGCACCACCGACAAGGAGATGTGAGGATTCTAGACGGAGTGGTTCGGGATGAAGTAAAGTATCCCGATGATTCATGGTACGCCGCCGACGCGGTTCCTGAGGCCTGAAAACCGAAGCGGAGCGCTCTTGATGAATATGGACAAGCCCGACCAGTTATAGGGCCAACAGAGGTGGACTAGACTTGTACCACCAAGTTTCCCAAGACGGCGATGGAAATATCATGCATCTTGGTATGAATCACATTCCTGATATCGACTTTGGCGTAGGGCGGTGACGAGGAATGACGCACAGCCGACACAGGGTCACTCTCCCGATGGGCGCTTGTCCCACGGGGGCCGCGTTACCTGATTCAGACAGTAGCCGATAGCGTAGATTCAATTTCGCTGACTCACCTTTGCGTGTATGTTCAGTACGGTTTCAAAATCATAAAGGAGCTGGTTAATAGTAATTAGTTAAGGGCATGAATTGTTGATTGTCGCAAGAAATGATGAATGGGGTGCTATAACAACGACGAGCGACGAAAAACAGAAACCAAATTGATATGTATACATGTACAAGAGACCAATCTACAGTACAACCGCTGTGTAAATCGCCTCTCGGCTACATGGCATACCTTTAAAGGCCGTAAGTATCGAAAAACAGAGAAACAAGCGTCAGACATACTTCCTGGTCCACTCCCTAGCCGTTGCTTCGTAGCGAGTACGATCGGTCTTGTACAAGTGAGCAATATCAGGTACAAGGGGATCATCGGGATTAGGGTCGGTCAACATCGAACAAATCGAAAGTAAAACTTCAGCACACGAGCAAAATTAGTCTCTAATCTGATACACAGGTAATCAGCAGCAAACCTTTCGAGATGGTCAACGCCGGGGACCACTGGTCTCGCAGAATGTCCAAGCAGATAGATCCATTGGCATTGATGTTTGGGTGGTAGATCTTGGTCGTGAAGCTGACCTTGGGCGGCTTGAAGGGGTAGTCGGTGGGAAAGCTGATGGAGAGGAAGAAGACACCACCAGCGTATGGTGAGTCGCCCTGGAAGAGAAACGATCGTGAGCATAGATGTGGCGTTGATAACGCAAGTTACGTACAGGTCCCATGATTGTTGCTTGCCATTGGAACATGTTGTCGCCGGTTGGGCCAGCACTGCAGGACGAGGGCGGGTCACGGCCAAGGTCAATCAATTCCTGAACGGCCACGAAACGAAATATGAGCGACACCGCCCCTGAAACCGCATCGCGACGACTCCAGAGATGGTAAAACGACCGGAAGAGTCGGAAAGACTTACCTTGTTAATGCGCTTGAGGGCCATTGCAGACGATACCAAGTGACGACGAAAAACTAAAGGATCGCAGAAAATCGCACAAGATCACGACGACGACAATAAGGACGACAGGAGGAGCGATTTCAATGCGATGGGTGACGATGAGATGCACGATGAGCTCGCTATACCGTTGGGAAGGGAAAGAAATGAACTTACGAGGTAAAAGGAAAAGTAGACTCTGTGAGCTGGTGGTGGTGAGCGGATAAGGAGAGTGGCAGCCTTTGTAAGTAGCTGTTTAACCACGCGACACTGCTTATGTCATCGATTCAGATCGAGTCACTGAATCCGAGTTCACCGCGTTTGACTGTTTTGGTCTCCCTTCTCACCCTTCGCTGTCGACCAAGAGTCTGGGCCGTTGCTCGCACTCTGTGGGTCAGCTTTCAAGCTTAACGGAGAAATTCGAGAGGTGACCAGAGCACGTCTGTTCTTCGTGGTTTTTGTTCCACGCAGAGGCCGAGGAATAGTCCGGAATGTTCTACCGCGTCACTCCAGAGTCACATCATTTCACAGCAGAGAAAAACCATTGTATTTCGTTCCTTCATAGCAATCGACAGTCAAGGTTTCATTTGCAGCCATCCAGCATGCAAAATAACCGAAACCATCTCTACGATCCGGATAATACCAACAGGGCGACGTACACCCAACAACAAACCTTGGGTAATCGGAGCCGAAAACCCCTACGGTCGAGGTGACTGATTCTGGAAAACGGTTCATCTGGATTAAAAAGCCAAAGTAATTGCATGCGCACCTTTCAAAGTCTTGCTGAGGCACTTTGAGTAGTGCCTAACAATTTCTTTTCAGGATAAATGCAGTTTGATGATGAGAATATACATGAACTTCCTTGGATAAAACCCCAACATATCCAAATCAGCGCTTGAAGACCGCCAAAGACAGAGGCGAAGAGAGACCGGACACAAATCAAAACACCAGACACAAAAAAATAGTGGAAAATGGAGACACATCATAGCAAACCTTCATTGTCGCTATCCACATCGTCCTCGTCGTCGCTAACAATGAGAATCCCATTCCAAGTAGCTTCGGGCCATGAACTTTTTACCGGCTTCGCTGACTTGATCCGATCATCCTCGGCCGCCCTAAAATTCGAAACACAACCAAGACTCAGCTAGCGCCAGATTTGCCTAGTGCAGCAACCTGGCGAAGGAACACAAACGCACCGGCTGGTCTCCCTGAGCAACTTCATGATGACATCCTTCTCTTGTTTCGTACGTGCTAAACTTAGCTTCGCCATAAGAGTTCTACTTTCCGCTATTTGCTGCTCCAAACGACGCTGTTTTGCAGCAAGCTCTTGCTTGGCGGCGGTAGCCTGGGTCGCAGACGGCCGATATTGGGGTGCTGCTATAGGTCGTTCGCGCGGCGTTTTGAGAGTTTGTATAGTTTCAGTAATGAAAGAAACGGCAAGATCGTCAAGGGCACGGTCCGACACCGGCGATGCTGCTTCAGAGCTCCTAGATACCGAAGATAACAGTGCTATTGGCGGTGGCGTAATCACTGCAGCTGGTTCCATAGATACGTCCTCTAGTGGCCGAGGTGCGACAGGAGGTGCCGAAACTTCAACGGAAGGTGTGAGCGTCGACTTCAGCTTCTTTCTTTGACTTGCTAAAACTAGTTGGCGCAACTTCTCCTCCATTGCCATATTGTCGATAACCTGTTCCGAGACTGGAGGGGGAGGGGCTACTGGGGGGTCGTCCATCTTTCTGACACCAATAGATTTTCGCTCTCTTGCAATCCGTTCTTCCAGTTCCTTTTGTTTGACAGCCATGGATCGGAAGACGAAAGAGGGTCCCTTCGGTGCATTCTTCATGGCTCGTGGTTCTGATGGAGGGGGAGTCGGCGATGCAGACGCAGCAGGTGATCCAAGGTTAGATGAAGGTGTGGGTACGGGTGTAGGCAAATTGTGGATAGACTCTGACAAATGAGTAGCGATCGATGGGGTCGTTGGTGGGATGGGTGAATGAATGGAGGTCGAAGATGTCGCTGTAGCGGGAGGAATAGTGGCAGTGTCCTCGTCAGATGCACGAGGAACTGAGCTACGTTCGTAACTCGACAGCGGCGATGGATTATGATAGCTAGATGGAGTTTCGACCTCCATATCGATATCAATGTCCATGTCTTCTGATTGGCTTGCAGATCGAGAACCTAGCGGAATATAGCGTTTCGCGGAAGGCGGCCCCATGTCGCTTGTGTCGACAGGACTGACAGTAATCAGCGATGATCCAGCATCACCACGGAAGGTGGAAATCTTAGTGATATCAATGGGCACTGGACGCCAATTTGGGGTAAGTTCGAATTGAGGAGGAAGAGGGACCTTCTGCTGAAAAGCCTCAGTAACGGGAAGTTGAGGTATCGATGCCAATGGAGGTGATGATGGAGAAGGGTGATAAGGTGCAGGAGGGAATGAGGTAAATGCAGAAGGAGCAGGCGATGAGACAGATGTAGGAGTATACGCTGTAGAATGGACTGGAGTCGGAGCAGGAGAATGGAGTTGAGGAAGACTAGTGTGATTAGCCTTTTCCAATACAAGCTTTTCCTCTGCCTCCTTCCCCGCCTTCTTTGCTCTCTTCCTCTCGCGACGGCTTTGAAGCTGAGCTTCCTTAGCAGCCTCTTTCTTTGCAGCCTCCTTCAGGGCGGCGACATCTTCAATTTCACCATCTTCCAACTCTTTCATCGTATATTCCACCGCCGGTTCCGAGACAAGATACCACCACACTCGAATGAGATCTTCTCTAGGCGCACCCTTGATAGTCGCACCGGACAAATTGGGTGGGCCTAGTCTGGGGCTCACCCATGCTTTCCGAGCAAGTTCGACTGAAGGAAATTCAATGACAGCATTCGCATTACTAGCCTCTACAGCGACGAAGATCGGAGAACAGTCACACACAGTCTTGCACCAAGTTCGGATGTAATTAGTATTCCTATGTATTTTCGGAATTTGTTCCATGATGAGTGTGCGCAACGGATCTGGCTTGTAAGGGAATCGGACGGTTGAGTCTGCATCCATGTGGGTAGTAGGTTTGACTCTGAAGGTGCGCCGTTTACCCTCGGGATCGCGATCGGATTGCATACCAATCATCGTAGTAGACTGTTTCTTCGGTTTTTCGGGCTTTAAGGGTAGTCTCGGGGGATCTGGGAATAATGACGATGTAGATGACGATGTAGAAGACAATGTGAGTGAGAGTGATGACGATGGCGGCGGCGGCGGCTCTACAGGGCCTGGCGTAGGTCTAGTCTGTGCTCGTGGCGAGGGGGGAATTTGAGGCCACTGGGAAATGTCTGAGTATATATTCCACGCCGTCGGAGGGAATGTATTTGGAGGAGGTTCCGCAATGCTTGCCATGGAATTGACCCAATTAGACGTGGAAACATTTAAAGGCTGACCCATTGGAAAGCCTTGATAAGGGAAGGGCGGGTAAACAAAAGAGTCTGGAGGCATAAAAAACTGAGGTGACATGTCGGTTGTAGAGGAAAGGGCCGGAAACGGGGGTGGGAAAGCAGCCATAGCTTGTGCCATGAGCTGAGTTGACCCGTCGACACGAGCCTTCTTCTCCGTATGCTCTTGCCGTCTTTTGGCTGCTCGCTGCTCTCGTTTTCGTTTTTTAGACTCGGACTGCTGCGCGGTGTTGAGATTTGTAGATTTGTTCGGCCCCGCAACTGCAAGTGGCGCTGAGGCGACGGCCCTGACTTTGTGTTTTTTTACAGCACGCCCTATACAATGACAGTCAGCGCAGTGAATAGTACGAAAGAGTAGGTAGACTGGCGTACCTGTCGGCTGATAATTACCGCCTTGTTGTATATGGCTAGCATGGTTATCAGCAGTCAACAATTTCTCCGGGTATGCGTTGGCTTGGTCTTGCACTAGGGGCACAAAATTGGGTGCACTTTGAAGGCTTTCACTGTCGAATTCATCGTCCGAAATGAAGATGGGGGAACTACGGGAACCTGCACCGCGGGGCATAAGTAGTGGAGGTAAAAAGAGAGAGTTTTGATTAACGATGACGTGAGAAATAGTTGCTTGGGTCTGATTCGTCTTATGTAATCATTTTGGGTTGCAACGGCCACTTGGCACTGACAACATTATATACCGTACAGAAATAAATAATTACCAACTTATCGCAAGGTTGAAATCAGAATATCAATGAGTATGTTGACCATCTTCCGGGCCTCTCGAGTGTCCTTGTTACGCCAGACGGAGCACATACAAAGAACATGGAAACGTCAAGATGACCAGGGGTGGAATAAAAGTAAAAAAAAATGCATGCAGTTAATCAAAAGGACCGCTTTCTAAGGCAGTATACCACCCCATGCTGTACGCTCTGTGCTTTTCCTCAATGAAAACACATAATACGAAAGAACAGCACGCACTTGATTTTCCTACAATATTCAAAATGCCCTTGCTAGACAACAGAGGCATGTCTCGTGCCAGTGTGATAAGGTCGATTGAATCAGAGGAATCTTCCTCTGGATTCACGCAATGACAGCCGGCGGCAGAGCAATGTGTTGATGAAGGATGAATTGCAATGGTGACAAGAGATAGTAGGGGTAAGCTCTGAGCTCCAATGGAATCATCGATACGACGTAGTTTCCCTCCCTCAAACAAAGTAACCACCGCACGACTTTCCGGGCAGATCTCTATGGTCATTTCCTGAACGGAGGGGCCCATCAATGGACATGGCACATCTTGGTCAAATTCGCCACAAATCAGCCGAACAGACCTCAAATTTGCAAGTTGGCGGAGGTCAAGCGATGGATCAGTGCACTCGGCTGAAGATGTTTTGTTGTCAGCACGCCTCCTGGGAGTAGAGGATTATTTACCTGGAAATGAGTAATCAATTATTATTTCTTCAAGATAAGGTGCTGGAATCCTCAATGCATTCTTGACGACAAGGAGGTCGTCAGGACTCCCTATGACAGCGGCAAAATATTTCCATCGCAGTTCTGAACAAGACTTGTTCTTTGGAAGCCAGTCTTCAAGGTAGGTGAAAGAGTTAATGCCCCCGACTTTCAAAGACTCGAGCGATGAAAGATCCCACGCAACGTCCTGTTGCTGAAATCCTGACCATAGGATAGAAAGGTACTTGAGCGACGGCCATTTCTCTGGTGTTGAAAATATATCAACATTGGGAATAGCCTCTATGCCATCAAGGCATAGTTCGACAAGGCCGACAGAAAAAACCTCATTGAAGATGGCTCTAGTAAGAGACTCGTCCTTGCAGAATCTAAGATCTATCGAGTCGAAACCGGCTGATACAACGTATCGTTTCAAGGAGGTGAGGGATTTAAAGACGGCGACAAAAATGGTCGTGTCAACTATCGCTCGTCGATAGTAGGTGGTGTCAAAATATACCTCTAATGTAGTGACGAGAGGAGCAATGTGAGGTGATAGGGAAATCATACTATGGAATTTCTGGAAGGTATGACCAAGTAGATTCCAAGGCATAGCCTCACGGGTGGGAGAATCCGACAAGATAAGCTTGATTCGCGAAAATAGATGGAATTGGCTCGACGCGACGAAGGCGCGAGAGGTAAGCGCACATGCTCGCAATGTCTGGTTGTCTTCATGACCGAAGTCGATGATCACGTCTATCAGTTCTTGAGGAATAGACATGCTTTCTTGTACTGTAAAGAAGATTGAGCGAACAGGCGCTTTTACATAACTATTACTTACCCTTACGGTTTATTTGTGGTAGCGTGGACCGTTGATGTGTTCGTTGAACAATGTAGCGCGGGACGGAGTGATCATCGGCTTTTGCCGACATAAATGATAGATTTACACCCACGACTCGGAGTTCAAAACAGCGTTATTAACATTTCGTCAAAAAGAATTGAGACAATTTGAATCCGCAGAACGAGTTACAAACTACTCTGGGTTGATAAGACTCTTAAGCGGGACCGGCAGATTTGGATTCGGGCTAATCTGGGGTAATGGCGGACCCTGTGTGAGTACGAATGGTTCCGTAGATGTCTTCAGTTCACCGTTTCCATACACATCCTTGGCCTTTGGTGCCTCGAATGGATGTGCCTCTGTATTGAAAACGTCTGCGAAAGGCCACGAGATTTACAGTGATACTTAAAGAACAAAGTGAATGAACTTACATGTGTCGAGACTAATATGGTTCGGGTCGTCGAAAGTCAAATATCTACCAGAAGGTCGAATAGGCTTCGCATGACACTGGATAGGAATGTCGCTTACAAGTATTTAAGCACCTCTGCGAACCAGAAGCTTTCCATATCATCTATCTTGGAGGAATTTTTGTTGTTGACATCGTTTATACCTGCGAACGCAACTGTGGTAGGAAGGAAGGTGGTAAAGCTTTTGATAGCACTCGCTGCGCGGTCCAGGTATTTAGTATCACCAGTAACACGCCAGGCGTAGAAATTTGATTCCAGGACCTCTGGTCTTTGGATATAATCCGATCCCGTGATGTAGAATCCATGTTGTTGGTAGAAAGATAGCTGATCAGCACTGATGGTAGATCCGCCAGTGAAATTGCCATCGCTTGAGATAAAAGCAAATGTTTCGGGACCGATACCAGTCCTGGGCATGGTCAGACGAAGATTATTAGTGGTGGCATGGAAACCTACTTACGCAGTACTGGCGTAAGTGTTCCAGCATGCATCGACAAGCTGCAGTGCGATGTCCACGATAGTTTGGTTGTTCAGTAGCTTTCCACCTGTTTATCGACCGTCTTAGTTGTAGAATTCGAACACTCTGACGTGATGGGTGATACAAACCAAACAACCAATTACCACCGTAAAAGCATGCCAGGTGAGAGCCAACATGACGAATGGTCCTCGAATCGTCGAAATCAGCCAGATAGACGTGATTTCCGATAGTTGATGTCTACATTGCCCAACCTTGAATGAGAAGACTGGCAATAGATGTGGAGTGACATACTCTGAGGAGATGTTGAATCGATGAATCGACAGCAGTAAACCAAGTCTCAACGAAAAGTGGGTCGTCTGTGTTGGATAGTCGAGCATGCTTTATCAAGTACTCAAAATAGCTGTCAGATCCACCGCCCCATGTCTGTAATATGTTATGGTAGCTTAAATTACAACCGCAAGGGTGGGAAACTTACAACATAACCCCCTACGAATCCACCTGTTGTAGGGTCAATACCTTGAGCGGCTAAACCTGATCGAACTTAAGTTTGTAGAAAAGGATAAACTTATGACAAGGTGAAGCACCTGGAAGAGGAGCTGGCTAGAAATTGATGATGAGCAGCGACTAGATTTCAATCGCGGGAACCTACAAGATTCGCGATTTGGCGGACAGCGCCCTCAGTCAATTGAGCGTATGTTTGATTTCCGGTGTACTTGCTCAACGTCTCCCATTCTAGGGTCAACTACAATGACCGTCAGCAAAGGCGAAATATAGCGCGCTTCCAAACCTTACCGTCCCAGCTTCGGCAATATTGGACTATGAATAACTTGACGGTCAGCTGCGTGACAGGCGCCGTGCTATGAGGTGTACGTACGGTGGATATGACAGGCGAATCATCTGAGAAATCGATGAAGCCAAACGGAATAGTTTGGTTCTAATGACCGATTCAGTTTGATAGCACCGAAGATCTGTCGGGCTCACCTGGAGAAGCCATCCTTTTGACAGTTTATCCGCGAGTTGTTTGGCCTTCGCAACTAGCATCGCGTCTTTCTTACCGCCGAGTTCATATGCACTGAGAAGACCGCCAACATATCGTATTGTAGACTCAAATACGCTAACAGTATCAGGAGTTTGTGACTGACTGAAATCGATATGGTGGGAAAAATTGACAGCCTCAGAGAACAAATCCTATGGGTCGTTAGCCACGATTGTAGTAGATTAGCAACAATATGAAGTCACAGCGTACATTTAGACCCATGATTTTCTGCATAGAAAATGTATGAATTCCATCTTGGCCTGTTTTGGCGGTGAGAGCGTACCATAGTGGACATCGCATCGACGATTGATGCACCCCACCCGTTGCGGCCATCTGAAAAGCTCTCGCTCACTGGCGATAGATCATCGTGACCAAACGCGAATTTCCTGCCGGGGTTTTGTTAGATTTAACATTATGGAGAAGAATGCGGACCACCATACTTATAAGCTGCATAGCTCTCCTGGAAGATTTCCTTGACGGCGTCACGATGAATAGACGCGTCTGTGGGAAGTATCAGCCCTGCTTTCTGGACAGGGCCTGCGATAGTTGCGGTGCACAGTAGTACTGGGATTAAGCACTTTGGAAGCAAGTGGGAGATCATCTTAGAGAGGACTGGAAAGTCAGTGCGCTGTAAACCTTGATATATAAGGGGACGTACATTATCATGGAAGGCTCATAAGGGTTCGCTATCGAGATGTGGCGGAGTTAAGGATAGTTTGCTACATGCCCTGGAGTCGGCGATTCCGGTTGATGCTGATAAAATAGTGATACTCTGAAATTATATTGCATTTGGCATAGACAGACGGACAGCTGAGCACTTTAGCAGAAGAGGTGTCGCGTGGAAAGCAGACAGATGTGCAGCCCGCCCCTCGATAGAAGAACAAAAAAAGAAGTTTTCTCATAGGCGCATGGACCGCCGCCTCGTGATATATACTCGGGAGTTTAATGGTCTGATTGCGACGATCTAGAAGACGTGCGCTGGCAAAGATGGGTAATGATGTGGTGAAAGAAAACATATAAAAAGCATGGAGCCGATGAACTGCCGTGGTGAGAGTAGATTGTTCCTCCCCTCATATCTCTTCCGCAATTCGAACGGAAACCTTTCATCCGAGAAAAGATAGCTTTCATGCATTAAGGCGATAAAGCGAACAAAGACATATAGTAGCTCAGGGTCGGATCTAACAACCAGGGGGGTTCAAGTATGAGAGCAAGCATAGTGAGTGATATGTGCTTGTAAGCAAGTTTCTGTGTGTTCTTAGATGCACTGAAAGATTGAAAGAAGTATGTGTGGCTGTGTCGACTGTGACAGAGTAACAGTCACGCAAAATCGCAGTCACGACGACGTACAGGGCCACGTCTTAATTTCAGAGTCCACCATATCGCGGTGTCCTTATTCAACTTCTTGCCGCCTCTTTCTTTATTTTCTCTGATAATTTGGCGGGATTAGACGGTATTGAGCATGTCTGTTATGCTCACCAAGTTCGAGTCTAAAAGCAACCGCGTCAAAGGTAGCAGTTTCTTTCGCGAATACCGTGCAGTAGCTCACTTTGAACAGGGCTTGCATTCCACCCTACGCAACCTCTTCTCGCAGCAGCGCTTCATAATGGGAGCGTACAGCTCTGGAATTATAGGATGGGGGTGCTGGTGGACAGATTTGAGGAGCATGAAGGCTCGTTGTTTTCTACAACATCGCTCTGCGTGCTGATCAGTATACAGGGCCTGTTCGAGGCGTCGATTTTCATCTGAGCCGGGCACTGTTGGTGACAGGAGGAGACGACTACAAAATCAAAGTCTGGGGTACGCCGCCTTTTTCCTCAATCCCTGTTACACGACCCTAATTGCCGCATACACAGACATACGGCCGCAAAGCAGGCGATGCCTTTTCACTCTACATGGTCATCTTGATTATGTTCGAACGGTACAATTCCATCACGAAATGCCCTGGATTGTAAGTCTTTATGTATTTCATCTGCTGTGGTATCCAATATTTCTTCAACAGATCTCGACTTCTGACGACCAAACCATACGCATATGGAACAGTACATCTCGCAACTGCATCGCTGTTCTCACTGGCCATTCCCATTATGTCATGTCCGCGTTCTTCCACCCCAAAGATGACCTTGTTGTGTCCGCGTCCATGGATCAGACGGTGCGCGTCTGGGACATTTCTGGCCTCAGAAAGGGTTCTCCGAACACCGGCCCTGGGAACTTCGAAACATTCGACACCTTTTCCACTGTCAAATACGTTCTTGAAGGCCACGATCGTGGTGTCAACTACGCCGTCTTCCACCCCACGCTACCCTTAATCCTGTCAGCCGCCGATGACCGAACCATTAAAATATGGAGAATGAGCGAGACTAAGGCATGGGAGGTTGACTCGTGTCGCGGGCACTTCAACAACGTCTCGAGCGCTCTATTCCACCCCAAGTACGAACTCATTGTCTCATGCGGTGAAGACAAGACCGTGCGTGTGTGGGACTTGGCAAAAAGGACAGCAATACAGACCTTCAGACGGGAACATGATCGATTCTGGGTCCTCGCTTCTCACCCCAACTTGAATTTGTTTGCAGCTGGACATGACAGTGGTCTCATTGTCTTCAAGCTAGAACGCGAGCGACCCGCATTCGCTGTGAGTGGTGACATGCTCTACTACATCCGCGATAAATATGTCCGCTCGTATGACTTCAATACTGGCGCGGATATTGGCCTCCTGAGCGTGCGGAAGTTCGGCAGTCCCTATGTCCCCCCGAGAACTTTAAGTTTTAATCCTTCAGAGAAGGCCATCATAACGACGATATCGTCCGACAACGGAATTTTCGAGCTTACCCCGCTGCCTCAGCAGTCACAGGCCGAGGTTAAAGATTCCAGTGTGGATGGCAAGAAGGGTTCTGGACAGAGTGCCATCTTTGTCGCTCGTAACAGATTTGCGGTGTTAAATAAGGCGTCGCAGGTATGTCTATCTATATTAGGAACGTTTCGCGGCTTATGTTTGTACGCAAGCTCATTGAAGTCCGGGATTTGTCGAACACCGTCGTGAAGACTGTCAAGCCACCAGTACAAACGAACGAGATCTTCTATGGAGGAACCTCCAGTATCATCCTTAGCTCTACAGCATCTGTTGTCCTATTCGACCTCCAACAGCAGAAAACCATAGCTGAGATCAATAGCCCTCCTGTGAAATATGTCTCCTGGAGTGCAGACAACTCAATGGTTGCTTTGATGAGCAAGCATAGTGCGTTATATTCGATTGTCCTTCGAAACCTTTTCGCTCATTCAATTGTAGCAATTACCATCTCTAATCGGAACTTCACGCAGAGTAGTCTCATACACGAAACTATTCGGATAAAGTCTGGTGCTTGGGATGATTCTGGTGTCTTCATATATTCCACCCTCAACCACATCAAGTACTGTCTTTACCAGGGGTATGTGTATCATGTTGCGACTATCGCTGTAAAAAACTGATGTACATTAGTGACCACGGCGTTATATGCACTCTAGATAACCCAGTATATCTCACTCGCGTTAAGGGAAAGACAGTGCATTGTCTCGATCGTTCTGCTCGTCCTCGCACCATTACATTTGATCCTACAGAGTACCGATTCAAGCTTGCTTTGCTCAGGAATAACTACGAAGAGATGTTGTACATCATCAAGACCTCAACGTTGATAGGGCAGAGTATCATCGGATATCTGCAACAAAAAGGTTTCCCTGAGGTATGATGCGACGACATTTATCCAGCACAGGAGCAGATACTTATTGTCATAAAGATCGCACTTCATTTTGTGCAAGATACGAACACTCGATTTGAGTTGGCTATCGAGTGTGGAAATCTGGAGGTGGCAATGGAGACGGCCAGGGCGATTGATCGACCTGAATGCTGGGAACGCCTGGCCCAACAAGCTTTAAAGCAGGGTAACCACAAGGTGTGCGGTCTTTCTATACTTCTGAGATTCGGGCTGACGGTACCATGTAGATTGTCGAGAAAGCGTACCAACAAACGAAAAACTTTGACAAATTGTCGTTCCTATATCTGGCAACAGGAAGTACCGACAAGTTGTCGAAAATGCAAAAGATCGCTGACGCTAGAGGGGATCCCATGTCGCGATTCCATAATGCACTGTATGCGGGAGACGTTACTGGCCGGATAGCTGTTCTTCGAGACGTTGGAATGCGTAGGTTGCTGTTTACCTTATAGGAGAACCCACTATTCATTGTGTTACAGATCCACTCGCATACCTCACAGCTAAAACCAACGGCCTAGAGGAGCTCGCAGAAGAGATCCTTGAGGCGGCAGGGCTCACTGCTGATGACGTAGATGATGTGCCTGCCTTTGGACCTTCGACCTTGAAACCTCCACCTGTTGTGACACAGACAACCGACCTCGTCTGGCCTGTTGTTTCTGCTGGCGAGAACTTTTTCGACCGTGCCCTGGCGAGTGGAAGCTTGGAAGGCATTGAGACCCCATACACCAACGGAGATGCGGCTGCTGGAGCTTCCTCAGCTTTGGATGCCTGGGCTCAAGAAGAAGCAGACGCTGATATCGATCCGGAGGAGGGAGGGTGGGAACTTGACGCGGATGCCGAGGAGGACGAGCCCTCAGCAGACATTAATGGTAACGTTGAAGTTCCTGAAGATGAAGAGCTCGGGGCTGGTGCAAACCCAGGAGTCGACGAGACAGAGTTGTGGGTACGAAACTCACCCTTAGCTGCTGATCATGTTGCGGCCGGATCATTTGAGACTGCTATGCAGGTACGTGACCGTGTGCCAAGACCCAGACTTCCAACATTGACTCGATGCCTATTGTAGCTACTCAACCGCCAGCTTGGTGTTGTCAATTTTGCCCAGCTCAAGTCACTGTTCCTCTCTATTTACCGTTCATCGCATACGTATCTTTCACCGGTTGCGTCATTGCCACCTCTGCAGTTGCACGTCCGACGGAACCCCACGGAGACTTCACCCGGGCGTGTATTACCTATTGCCGTTCTTTCATTGAAATCTGCGCACGCGGAACTCTCTGAAGGATACCGGTTTGTATCTGGGAACAAGCTTGCGGAAGCTCAGACTGCTTTCCGTTCCGTCCTTCAGTCGCTTCTATTGATTGCCCTCACTTCTGATAACGAGGCTAAACTTGTATGTTTCCGTGTCTGCCGTTCCCATATATATCTAATGGGTTTTCTAGTGGAGAGAGACGGTAACGGCGGCCCGTGAATACCTCCTCGCTGTTTCTATCGAACTGGAACGACGTCGCATCGCAGAAGAAGAACCAAGCAATCTGCGACGAATACTAGAATTAGCAGCCTATTTCACGCAATGTCAGCTCCAACCTCCACATCTGCAAATTGCGCTGCGGAGTGCCATTGGGGTATTCTCCAAGGCCAACAACCAGGCTGCCGCGGCCCGGTTCGCGAAGCGGTTGCTAGAACTTAAACCTGACCCCAAGATTGTTGCTCAGGTACGTACAATGGCTCCTCTTTGTTCCGAGGTGTGCTGATACCTTCCCAGGCTCGACAACGTATTGCTGCCGGGGACCGGAATCCTCGAAATGCGGTGGAGATTGCGTATGACGAGTTCACGCCGTTCGAGATCTGTGCTGCGACGTACACGCCGATTTATAAAGGATCGCCGTCAGTCCGGTGCCCGTACACCGACGCAGCGTATCTACCGGAGTTCAAGGGTAAGCTGGATCCACTCACGCAACTTACGGAGATTGGGGCGGCTGCTTCTGGGTTGCCTGCTCCGTGGTAATGATATGACACAATGGATGGATGGATGGTTTTATTTGTGTCGATACAGAAATTAATTTTTATTTTGGCCATTGACTTGTAGACCTGTAACCGATGCCTTGAATCGGAAGCAAGCGAACGATTTGTAGTGACAGACTCACTATGGATCTTTTGCCTGTATTGTATACACCCTCGGATCGTCTCTGAAATACTCACCAAATGTCTGAACATCTTCAGATGAATTTGATGATCTTCCATGGCACAATATGGTACTGATACCTTGTCATACCCTCGCTGTTGATTATTCTATTATTCTCAAGTAGCACTTCATGTTCTAACATTTGTGATTTCGCCTTCGCAGCTCCAAATTACCCAGGTCGATACCTTTTGTACTCGGTACAGAATACACACGGTTCTCGGACCGAGGGAAGGATGCTCCCAATTTAGGTGTCTGATTCTATTTAGGAATGTGTAAATTTGAGCTCAGATTTACAGGTTAACGTGAACTTGCCTCGTTGAGGTTGTTACGTCTTTCCGTAGATGACGGATAGAGGACGAGTTTACAAGAGCAAGTGGATCCTCGGCGCTCTTGAGTGAGCCCTCAGCGTTGGGGGCCAAGATAGATCCAGGCAGTCTGTCATGCCAGCAGCGTAGATAGTGCGGGCATAACCGGCTTGGGCACATGCGCCACCCAAGGAAATCACAGTCACCCAGTGGTGAAGATGCCCCACCACGGGGCCAAGGCTGCCCAGGAAACGGTGCAATGATGTGCCTTCGACCAAAGCACAGAAAAACGCAAGCTTCGCGCAGAAGAAAAATCGCTACGCCAAGAATGGACCCCGGTGCTTCCGATCTCGGCCGTAATGAGTGAGAGCGGAAATCCGATCCAAAATATATGACGCCAAGATGGCTGCATTCCACTTGAAAAGCTGCCAACCGGTTCGTTGGGTTTCCCCTTACCGCCCTGTCTCGCTCTCTCACCTGCAGTCTCTCATTTTCCCAGACATGGCTTCGCAAGACACCGGCGCCCCCATACACAAGGCGGGGACGTTCTCGACTATCGACGCGGAGGGCGGCGTCGCACCGTCCAAGGCAGCTACCACCCCCAGCACCTTCTGGACGCACCTGAACGAGGAGGTCGACCCCAGCCAGTCGACCGGGCCCCTGGCGGCTTTCTGTTTCATGACGGGCTACATGTGCGTGCTACGATACCTGGCGGCTTGACACCTATCTAATCTGCCCCGCAGCGACGTGATATCCTTCTCTGCGATATTCGTATGGTGTGGGTTCCAAACAGGCAACTTTGCCCAAGTGCGCACTGTCTTTTTTCCCCCGTCAAAAAGGGTCCTCTGACATCATCATCATTCGCAGCTCGCTATCGCCCTGGCTCGTCTGTTCGAGACGAGAGCAGGCGGAGGCCACGACACCTCGTTCCGCATGCCGGACAAGCAGGCGCTCACTTCGCTCATCGCCTTCAACCTCGGTGCGTTCGTGGGGCGGCTGGGCGACCGCATAGGGCCGCACAAGCGGATATGGCTCATCGCTGGGACCTTCCTCCAGGCGCTGCTCACTATGGCGGCGTCGGCGACGATATACAAGAGCAACATGCGCAGCATCGCCGACGAGCGTGATGATCCGTCGTGGACGAATGTCCTCGCCTTTGCGTGCATAGCGTTCATGAGCGCCAGTCTCGGCGTGCAGGGTATCCTAGGCAAGAGGCTGAACACACAGTTCACGACGACGAGTGAGTTGCCAGCCCGTTCACTCGGCTATCCGAATACTCACTCTTTGCAGTCGTACTGACAACGGTGTGGGTGGAACTGGTGACGGACCCCCAGCTGTTCAATATCCGGAAAATGGTAAAGACGCGCGACCACAAGCTCATTGCCGCCGCGGCTCTGTTCATTGGTGCATTCACCGGACGGGCTATCTTGGGTGCCATTGGTTCTACTGCAGCGCTTGGAATTGGCACAGGCATAAGGGTGCTGATCTCTCTATCTTGGATATTCGTACCGGGCAAGAAGGCTAGACGCTAGTAGCTGTTTATTCTTATTCATTGGGTGTTTTAGAGATACGTAGATTCTCTGACAGATACTTACATACCACCACTTGTAATCTTACCCTTGTCGCGAAAGGGAGCAATTACGGAGAAATGGGTTTTGTTAGCCGTACTTGCTATACCGAGATGAGGTTGGTGAGACGCTCTCTTTCCCTATTGACGATCAGCAGTAACTACCCATCGCAACGAATGTAAGCGCAGCTTGATTTTAGCCGTATATGTTTTCTACGGGAAACTAGCAATCACAGAGAAACGAGTTTTGCTTATTGTCCGGGTCCTCGGTCCGATGTTCCCACAGTATTTAACAGTCAGCGCGTCGCGACCCTGAAGTCCAACCACCACCACGCATCGCGTCGCGGTCGCGTAATTTGACTCTAAAACCTGCTCTAGCAGCAATGTTGGTATCTCAACTGCACCAATTCATATATCTCATGTATTTTTGTAGGACAATTTACAAAGGTCACAGCGACGCTCGCTACTGCTCCTTGCTGTCAGAGTTTAGCTCCAGCAACGACAATCTCTCTCCCTCTGCAAAGTCCCTCATTCGTTCCGACATCCTCCCCGAATTGCATGCAGATGCATGTCTTCTCGATACAGAGATCGATTATTTCAGAGGACTGCTCACCGCTGCCCAGAAAAAACGAGACGAGATCACGTCGATGGAGAAGACATTCCAGACGTTTCTTTCTCCAGTACGCATCATGCCAGCAGAGATCCTGATGGAAATCTTCAAGAACGTCGCATGTGATGCAAAGGTAGAGAAAGGAGTGGTGAAAGAAACAGCCTGGACGCTTAGCCACGTCTGCCGCAGCTGGCGGGACACAGCATTGGCGTGCAGAGAGCTGTGGTCTACCATCTCCATCAACATTGCAGACTATGAAATGAGAAAAGCCGAAAAACTTCCAGAGTTGCTGCACACAGTGCTTGGGCATTCTGGAAACAGACTGCTCGATGTTTCGCTTTCCCTCGAGCTTACATGTAGTGAACATATCAAGGAGGAAGATGCTCTCACGAATGAACAACGGAGCGCCATCAAGATGCTCTTCGATGAATCTCCCCGATGGCTCAGCGCCAATTTATCGATCCCGCCAGGCGTCGTGGAGGATCTGCTCTCCCCGCGTCCTGACCTGCCTGCTCTCGTCTCCCTCAGCCTCCAAACAAAACAGCGATGGGCATTCCCATACACCGGCCCGGAAATATGCCTATGGTGTCCCCGTCTAACCTCGCTCAGCCTTCTCGGGATCCCCCCGACGAGCGTGTCCCTCTCCTGGAGTTCGCTCTCTCACGTGATCGTCCAGCTGTACGACAATCACCCCAGCTCGTCTCAGGACTACGCGCTTCGGTATCTTGCGTCGGTCGATCCCATGGTCCTGCAGACGCTGTCCTTCTCTTCGCTGTACTGCCGCGAGCACTCGCGCTCGATTGGCGAGCAGATCACGTTCCCCTTCGTGGACACCCTACGGACGTTCAACCCCACCATACTAGACAACGTCGTCCTTCCATCCCTGTGCGACGTCCACCTTGGGCCGCCAGAACACAAGCGCGGCACCCCCGGGCGTCGGTACACCACACCCATGCTCCCGGCCCTCGACGCCATGCTGCGCCGCTCGCGCTGCCTCACCGGGATCACGCGTCTCGTGCTCGAGTACATCATCCCCGACCAGGCGCTCATCGACATGCTCGTGTCGCTCCCCAACCTGGCTCGCCTGGTGCTGCTGTTCGGGGACTCGTGGTCCGCGGAGATGGAGGCGATGCTGGCGATGCTGGTGCGGATGCTGGATATGGGCTTCGTGGGGCGCTTGGAGGAGCTGGGGATGCGGAGTATGTTCGAGGTGTGTTATGTGGACGAGTCGCTGGTACATATGGCGGAGCGGAGGTGGGGGTGCTGGGGAGGGACGAGGCTGAGAAGGCTGAGGTTGAGAGCGGCAGGGTATGGGAGTGCCGGTACGTTGGACGGATTGTGTAGGCGGCTGTGCATTCTGAAAGATCAAGGAATGGACGTTGTTGTATCTACGGTGGGAACATCGGGGCTGGAAGAGTTCTTGGTTGGAAGTAGTCAGTAGCCGTGCGACTTCTGATGTGATATATAACAGCATGAGCAGAAGATCCTACCTGGACCGTCGGCAAGTTAGCGACATCGGAAGCCAGCCCCAATATTCTGTGGGACGTAAATCTTCAGATCTGGCCTCTTGGACCGATGAGCTTTGTTACCGTCGTGTAGATAGGTATTGGCTGAAACACTGCATCCATACGCTCAGCGAGGCATCTGAATTCAGTGCAATAACTTGGCGCATATGGCGTTTGGGTAAAAATTAGAACGATGACAGATGCAACGGAAGGATGTTGGAGTAGTTCAGCAGACTTGAGCGCCTGTAGGCCTATGGTGTGTACCTTGTTCGTAGAATCGAAAAACTGTCAAGGCAGGACTTCCGTTCTTAAGGCAAACTGTAGGAAAGCTACCAATAATGTGAATGAATTCAGTGATACTGTTTGATTCTAAGACTGGAAGAATTTTTGCAGAGTAGTGAGGATAAATTAAATGGATAATCTGTCTATTTGAAGATCGATATATCGGCGTTTGAGCCTGGGACCACGATTCACCACATCGAACCTAAACCTTTACATAACGCACCCCTTTCGCGGTTTCGTCGAGTTATAGAGCGTTCGTACTGAAGAATTGTAAAGTATAGTGATGTGGCTGGACGGAAGCAGTGTGCGAATCTACAGTTTTCTCGATAAGCTAATTTGGCCGTAAGATAGAATAGTGTACGCACCTTTCCCAGATTTCATTCTCAAGGTGCAGCTGCCAGTGGTATATCGGTCGATTCCTGGTCTTATCGAAGTTTTATTTGTTTCCGGCGGGGGTCGACGACAAGATACTTAAACGGCCCGGATAAACAAACTCCGACCTTTGCAGTCATATTTTCACCCCAGCGGCAATAGTCAAGTATTGAAGAGAAAGTACGTTCTTCCAACCTTCATATAAATGCTAAAAGCTGAGAATTAGAAGCACCATGAATGCAACAAATGCAATGTTCCACCTGGATGCAGCGGCGCGCTCCGTGCCAGAGCCCACATTCCCACCCGACGCTCTGAATTCTGATGTCTCCGATATTCTTCGTGCAACACGACCATTCCTCGATACTGATCGTGATGTGATAATCCCAAATATCGAGGACCTCCGACGACAGGTCTCGGTATATGATACCTTGCTCAACCGCATTGACGAAATCAGATCGGAGGTCTAAAGCCGTCGCGATGCAGTCCACAAGACAATGTCGGTGTATTCATCAGCACTAGCACCCGTCCGACGACTTTCTATCGACGTTCTTAAATCTGTGTTCCGCGAGATACAGATCTCGCAGTGGCAGACCATTAGCAGGCCAAACTGGACATCACTAGAATTTTCTCAGGGTCCGTGGACGCTGAGTCATGTATGCAGTGCTTGGAGGGATGTGATTTTGTCCTATCCCAAACTCTGGTCGCATATAGTATTTGGCTCTGGGGTCAGCTTTGCGTTCAACCGACCTGGGGCTTATTCTCGCATACCAGTCGCATTGGAAGCCATGATTACTCGTTCGGAACAGTGTCCCCTCGACATAGTGTTCCGACTTGATTTTGACTACGATGAGGATATGGCTGAGAAAGTCTTCGCCATGATTCTCGAGGAGTCACATCGATGGAGGACCTTGGGACTGCTGATTCCATTGCATTTTTTGGAGAGGTTGAAGGTGGTTCGCAGAAGGATTCCTTGTCTGGAATCTCTGACTTTGCATAGTTGGGAGACATTACAAGCCGGCAGAGCGGAGCTGGCAGAAGATATTCGAAGTCTCTTCGCTGATGCCCATGGCCTTCGAAATATTACATTACATGGCAATTATGGTCACAGCGATCTCATTTTTCCTCGCCACATCACTCATCTGGCGACATCTGTCGGAGATGTTTCTAATCTTGGGATTTATCAATCACTGGTAGAGTGCCATCTCCAGATAGAATATGGACCTACCGGTAACTCGGATATCCCCCTTCCTCTTCACATTTTCCTTCCCAATGTCCAGCGCCTTCTTGTACCATCCCTCCGAATGCTGGCCCATTTTTGCCTACCTTCTTTACGTGACCTTACGTTCACTCATGACGTCTCTGACATCCGGGGGTCTATCGAGGTCGTGAATGATTTCTTATTCCGTTCCCGATGCTCCCTTACCAGATTGGCCTTCTATTCTGCATACGAAGACAACCAGATCCTCATCCAAGACTCTCTCTTATTCATGGACACTGTGGTGTGCCTAGAGGTTGGCCTCCGAGTCACTGGGGATGATAAAGATATCTTGAATGCTCTTACTTCCGACAAATTCCTGCCAAATTTGCAGGATCTACATCTATTTCATTTTGGGATGTCCTCATCTCAAACTTTCCTTATCGCATTGGTCATGTCATGTCGCCAACATCTTCTTACAGTCAAGGTTTCCTGCTCTGCCTCTGAAGATGTGAAGCGCCTTAATGAACAATTCGCACCGATACAGCACTGGCCTGGACAGCACTTCATTGCTGCCATGGAACGAAACGACAGAATCTGGCACTTTGGAAATTTCATTCTGTCCAATTTGGATGATGAGGACGACTAGTGCTTGTGCGCTGAGCTCCTGGACATTGGGCGACTCCAATGACTTCCACGAGCCACCCGTCCCTAACCAGAGCGAGGGGTTGCGTAGACTGGCCTGGAGAAACCGGGGAGAATCACGACAGAGCAGACACCACTCAAGCTTGTGCGCTGAGTAGGACCCTCCAGAGAGTGGGTGACGGGTCTTGGAAATTGGGCGACTGCTCGGTTGTGCACTGGGTTGCCTCAAGTCGTCATGTATGGATGCGCTTGTCTGATTTCATGCGGGACTAAGAGCATTCTATGAATGGGGATGGCCACCGTGTTCAAAAATAAGTACATGATGTGACCCGAATGTTTTTTTTCTTCTTTTTTCCATTCGCCTCGCTCCCGTCCGAGGATTCATTAAGGTTCAACCATAGGGGGTTCTGTACAGTTCTCCCCCGGCCGGTTGTGCCGTAGCATTAGTCATCAGCATGACACTAGTACATAACTATCGAAAAACTGACGGCGTTGACGTTGGTGCTGAGAGGCCGTACCTTGCGGGGACGTGACTGTATCAGTGAGGCCCAACGTTCGTTCGGTACCGTAGCGCAATGGATTAGGTAGGTAATGCATGCGTAGTACGGACTCTGGTTAGTTTCCTTCTTAGGGACAGTGATCAGAATAAAAACTTCCTCCTCCTCCTGACCTATGTGCCCCTTTTCCCATGGATCTCCCATTGCAATTTTCATTCCAATCTAGTGCTTTATGCTGTGTCACATTCTTCTGGATAACATCTCAGAACCGGTCCATTGGACGGGTTGCGTAGGCGGCTGTGCATTCTGAGAGATCAAGGAATGGATGTTGTTATATCTACGGTGGGAACGTCAGGGCTGGAAGAGTTCTTGGTTAAGGTAGGCGTCACTTGAATCCAGCACCCTTATGTAAGCGTCACGTAACGTCACGCATGACACCAAATTTCGGAGCTAGTACCATTTCACTCTTTTGATTCCCGCTACCTCATTTGTACTGCCGTTTTTCCATCCTCCTAACAAGTATAATGCACTATCTTTACTCCTTTGGTCCCCTTGAGCATGGCTTCAGCCACTTTCTCTGGTGGAAGTGTTCTGTGGCCATGATATCTCTCATTTATACAAGCAGCTTAGACCCTAATTTCGCCTTCATGTCTGGAATATCCTCCAGTGGGTTGGTGTCAATATTCATCCCATACATCCCATTAGCCTTTTGAAGGTTTTCCAGGCAGAAATTAGTGGCAGCTTTTCATTTTCCTATAGTGTATTGACTTAGTAGTGAAAAGAAAATAGAGTAAATCTTTTAGTAGAGTGAATCATGAAGAAAGATGGCCTCGAGATACCCAAAAACGCATCAAAAGTGTTGGTTTGCGACGGTCACGTGATATGATTACTAAGCACCAAATTTGTCTGGAGGCAAAATCCTATTTTGCTCTAAACAGCGTAAAATGCACAAAGAAGTACTCAGAAACCACAGGTTTTTTTCCCCTTCAACATTATATTTACAGGTATTTAGTATAGATAATGCCAATCTGTCTGCAACAAGTTTTAGATAGGCATCTTATGTTATGATTTATTCAATTTTTTCTCTTAACAATGATCTTATCCCTTCATTATCGCTGAACTCCACCTTCTCTTTGTTCATGCGGAGTTCAATTCTATTCTTACAACTCAATTTTAGTATATAAAGACCACTAAGTCTACCATGTAACCTTAGCTTCAAGCTATAGTTTATCTAACTCTATCTTGCCGACTCACTCGCTGAAAGGCTATCTATTCGTACCCATCCATAATCTACCAGGCTATTACAAGGATCTCTGAGGTGACTGCCCAAACACGAGACAGCCTCAGACCTACCTTTGCCTTCGTACATTTGGGTCGGGTCTAACAGTTAGCTTGAAGCTTCCCTCCAGACCTCCTAAACCATTAAAACCAAAGGAGATCCATGCCCCTTACCCCAAACCCAACCCCCCAAACCACCATAATCATATCAGCAGTATTAGGAACAATAATCTTGGCCTTGGCCATGATATTATTTGTCTGACCCCACTACCGAAGGCAGAGACAACCAATCAGGACATACCACCCCAATCTTCCCCGTTACTATGTCCCTGCCACCCGACCCGCAACCCCCGAAGAAGGGGTTTATGCAGAGTCTGAAGGACAAGGTCCTTCTGAAATCCACCAATGACACAGCATCTGTGAAGACAGTGAAGACCCAGTTGTCTTGTTGATCCTATTGGGATCCAAAACCACCAGAACTGAGTCCTCTGATACTCCTGTTGGAACCCCTCCAGCAGTTGCCTGTTACAAGCCCTTTCCAACTGTCTCCTACGAAGACGTTATCGAGGCCTACGCAAGGGGATCTGACTTTGGAGTCACCAGCAACGAGGGAGATGACAGAGATGCACAGGAATTTAGCCCAACAGAATTGGACCTCGAGGTCGCCGAGAGAAGGTGAGAAGCCCTCAAGGCCACAAGAAGACGAGAAGTCCTATCTTCCAGACCTGTTCTCCCAACAAGACCCCCCGCAGCTCTCCTCGCTCAAGCAGGAGCAAGAGCCCAAGATAGGAGACCCGCTAGAAGAATCTATCCCGAGCTCCCCTCCCAGGAAAGGATCACCATACAAATGGAAGACTCCTCATCCCAGGCACCAAGCCCAGAAGATGAGGAAAGAGAAAAGCGAAGGAGATGTTGATACGAGCTCATTGACGCATACTACAGCTCAGCAAATCGTACTTGACTGGCAGGAGAGTTGCGGAAGAAGTACTGGGACAGGCTCTGAAATGCCTCGTGGGCACAGCAGGATGCAGTCGCAGAGCAGCTCAAAATCGAGTATCAGCAGTGGGAACGAGACCGATACAAGCGGAGATTCCAAGAGAACCCTTTCCATTTTGAAGGACTCAAAATGGAGTGGACAGTTCTCTCAGACAGAGATAGATCAGCAATGGGACCCTGGCTCACCTTCACCTGGGAGCTCAGACTCCAGGACTTTGTACAAAGAGGGGGATTACCGATCTCCACCGACGAATACATGGAGGGAACCAGCCCCAACTATCAAATGGTGGGAGGAACAAGGAGACCACTCTCTCCTAGAACCGTGGGAAGAAGAATCCACAAAGACTTACAAAGGGAGCTACAGGGCCCCATTCCCCATGAATATCAGGGGACGCCACTCTGTCCCAGAACCGACACCGAGCAGGGGGAGCTTGAGAGGGCCCTGGATTGGGCCCTTGCAAACCTTGCAGCCAACCGAGAGGTGGCCGAGAGGGTACAGGAATTGGCAGAAAGGAGAGCTGAAAGGGTACCCATGTCCCCTCCCCAATGCTCCCCCACTCCACAGGCAGGACCGAGCTCCCAGACCTGGCAGAAGTAGACTACTCGCTGGAGTGAGGGTGTGGGAGCAGGAGAAGCTGGACCCTCAGGAAAGCAACCAGAACTGGTTAAATTAAGCTCAGTGGACTTACAAGCTCAACAAAAGAAGGAACAAGAAAAAGCCCAGGAACTGTTCGAACAAAGAACAGAAGCCGACAAGGAGCTGCAGGACTACTATAAGAAGCACCCAAACACTCGCCCTCCACGACTGCCCGGTGACCCAGGCAAAGACCCAGATGATGACCCATGGGACAACCCAGACCGATGGTCAATTCCCAGACCCCCCCCAGATAGGATGCCCCCTGGACCGCCACCAATATGGCCAGCAGGGAATGCCGCAGACGACACCCCCTTCCTCTCAATAAAACCGACCCTCATCGAAAAACCCACCCCCTTTGACGGAACCCATTCAGAAATAAAAAGGTTCCTGTATCAATGCATGAGTTATTTCGAAACCTTCCGTGTGTACTACCACTACAAATCCCAACAAGTGGCTTTTGCAACCTCCATTCTCATCGGAATGGCCCTGGAATGGTGGATCAACCTAGTCGATGACTATTTCAGTTGCAACCTGGGAAGGTTCCGATATCCCTCCTGGCTCCGATTCGTGGAGATGCTCCAACAGTGTTTCACTGACCCGGCCATAGAAGACATCCATGAAAAAAGAATGATGGACCTTCAGATAGACCAATTATCCACTACCCAATACTTCCAGAAGCTGGAAACAGAAGCAAAAATGGCTAACAGAAGGAGTGACAAGAGTGCCAGAGGTCCCCTTGTCACTGCTGTATGACGAGGGATTCCATATAGTTATACCCGTGCGAGTGCAGACACTGGATTCAACATCCCACAGATGTACCCCCAGTGGAAGGCCCGGGTCATTACAATGTACAAAGAATGGCAGAAGTGGACCCTCTTCGATCAAGCACATAGAGGCGAGAAGAAGGAATCCAGGAGGTCGGTGTTAGGGCCAACTCTCACGTGACTCAAAGTCGGGCGATTGCTAAGCTGTCTTGTGTTCAGACAATCACTTTGGCAACACCTCAGATGATCTCGAGGTGATGAGGGAGGCACTTACTGGAGAAGCTCTCGGCAAGCAAGCAGACAAGTAAAGTTTATGTGTAGGTAAACCTTAGCTTGAAGCTGAGGTTGTACAGTAAGATGCTGCTACTTAAATACTAAAGCATAGGTACTAATAATAGGTACTGAAGTTTTGTCGAAGTCAAGAGGCGTGCTGGTTGGGCGATGAGCACACAATATCATGCATTGTCCATCATGAAAGTTTTGTCGAAGTTGATATCGGTGATATGGTGGTGATGATGCATAAGCATGATTATGCTGATAAGATGAGATAAGACTAGAAAAAGGAAAAAAGTGAATAAATCATAACATTACCCTCTCGTTAAGGCAGACATCCTGACTGCCCTAGGGTTCGCTTGGTGGTTCCTCTTGTGCTTTTGTGTATTCCTTTCTCCAATAGTTGTCGATGTAATCCCTCCAATGTTTGTCATTTGGGGAGGGGTTTTCGACCCAAAAGGTTCTTCCATCCTTCCGAAGTACTTGATAGGAGATGACGTCGTTGACATAGTGGTGATCGAGTATTTCTTTGAGTGTCTTTTCAGACCTGTCGATCACTTTTTGTGCTGTCACGACAGTTCTGGTTTCCGAAATACTGTTTTCGTAGTCTTCGATGGCCTCTTGTGCGTTGGCCATATCATCCTCTCATACCCATGAGTTGTGCTCTTGAGTCCAGCCCTTCCATTTCACGAAGTAGTCAGTTACAATGCGCGACTTCTGTCCTTTCTTTTCACGGACTTGGCATGTGCACGAGTCTAGGACTTCTTCGACTTCGTATTCTTCCTCGTCTTTGATGAGGTCTGGTGGTGGTGGTGGTTGTTCCTGATTAGGGAATGCGGGGGGTATGTATGGGGTTAGGAGCTTTTCGTTGAAGCAGGGGTGAATCTTCCAGTGAGGCGGAAGCTTGAGTTTGTAAGCGGAGGCGCCAGCCTTTTCTAGAATGAGGAAGGGCCCAACGCGCTTGTCATTGAGTTTTTTCTTTGGGTGAGGGAGATGAAGGTTGGTGGAGTCTAGCCATACTCGGTCTCCGATGGCATAGTCCACAGCGGTCCTCTTCCTTTTATCGCATTGGGACTTCATCTTGCCTGCAGCTTCCTCAAGTGCCTCTTTGGCTTGACGGTGAACTTCTTGCATGTTCTCGGCGAAGGATTTGGCTGAAGGGTTGGTGAATGCAGTTGTTTTGATAGAGTCAGGTAGAATATGGGGGTTGGTTCCATAGTTCGTGAAGAAAGGCGATTGGCCCGTCGCTGAGTGGGTATGATTGTTGTGAGCAAATGCTGCCAATGCGAGCCATTCGCTCCAGTCAGTTTGTTGATGGTTAATAAAGATCCGAAGATATTTATTGATTTCCTGATTGGCACGTTCCGTTTGTCCATCAGTCTGGGGGTGAAAGGCGGTGGATGCATTGGGAGTGATATCGAGAAGCTTGAGAAGTTCCATCATAAACTTCGAGACAAACTGAGGTCCTCTGTCTGAGATTACCGTTTTGGGCATTCCATGGCGAGCATAAACATGATCGCGTAAGAGTTTGGCCCATCCTTCAGAAGTGAGTTCTATGTTGCAAGCAATGGGGATGATCTCTTTGGAGAATCTGTCGATGATTACAAGGATGGTGTCGTATCCGTTGGACTCTGGGAGTCTGGTGATCATGTCAATGGATATATGGCTCCAGGGTTTGGAGGGGACTTCATTGGGATGAAGCGGTGCGGCCTTGGGTTGGGTGTCGGTCTTGGTTTGTTGGCACACTTTGCAGGCCTTGACATACCTCTCCACCGATTGCCTGAGCTTGGGCCACCAGAACTCCCTTTGAATGAGTTCTTTTGTCTTTTCTATCCCTGGGTGTCTGGCTGTGATATGATCGTGGTGAGCAGCTATGATCTCCCCTCGTAGTTTGTCATCATGGGGAACATAGATTCGTCCATCGTAGTATAAAAGCCCTTCCCTTTCGGAGATACCATGTTCGTGGTCAAGGGAGTTGGCAATTCCCTGATCCCACTTGTTGTGGTTCCGGATGGCATCCTTGATCTGTTGGTGCGTCTCACTGATGGTGGGCATGATCATGGCCCTGAAGTGTTCGGGTAGGAGGACTACGATGTCATCATTGTCCTTCTTGCCTTGATCATGATCGTCCTGTCGACTGAGTAAGTCCGCTTTCCTATTAGAGGCACCCAGCTTATAGTGGAGAGTGAAATGGTATTCGGCCAGTTCAGTGACCCATCATGCCTGGCATCGGTTGAGTTTCTGGGGTTGTCGGAAATATTGGAGATTTTGGTGATCTGTCCAAATCTCGAAGTCTTCGGCTGTGCCCATCAAGTAATGTCTCCATTCTTCTAGGGCAAGCATGATAGCGAGGAGTTCCTTGTCGTATATTTCATAATTCTGCTCAGTGACAGTCAGTGCCTTGGAGAGGAAGGCAACTGGTCTCCATTTCCCATCCTGTTCTTGACTGAGGACTGCACCGATTGCTCCCTCACTGGAATCGGCCTCCACCCTGAATTTCCTGTTTTCCTTTGGGAGTGCTAGTACCACATCTTCAGCCATCTGTTTCTTCAGCCGTTGGAAGGCCTCATTCTGGGCCGTTCCCCAGGTCCAGGGGGCATTGCCGGTGAGTTGAGTCATGGGTCACACGATTTTGGAGTAGTCCTTTATGAACTTTTGGTAAAAGTTTGTGAAACCCAAAAAGGACTGTAGTTCCTTTTTCTTGGTGGGTGTGGGCCACTCTGCAATTCCCTTGACTTTGATGGGATCCATGCGTACCGACCCTTCGCTGATTATAACACCTAGATACTTGGTCTCAAGGACTTCGAACTCGCACTTTTCCACTTTCAGAAATAGTTTGTGCTCCCTCAAGCGTTGTAGGACTTGCCTGACGATTCGTCGGTGCTCTTGTAGGTCCTTAGAGAAGATTAGAATATCGTCTAGGTAGATGGTGACCTTTCCTTCCATAATGAGGTCATGGAAGATGTCGTTCATCATCCACTGGAAGGTGGCTGGCGAGTTCGTGAGTCCGAAGAACATGACAGTCAGCTCGAATAGACCATGGTTGGTACAAAACGTGGCTTTGGCTTCATCTCCTTGTTTGATCCGGACATTGTTGTAGCCCCAGCGGACATCTAGTTTGGTGAAGTATTTAACGCCGCAGAGTTTGTCCATGAGTTTGGAGATTAAAGGAAGTGGATACCAGTTCTTGATAGTCATCTCATTGAGCTTCCTGTAATCTTGGATGGGTCGAAGGGAGCTGTCCTTCTTTTTGACAAAGAAGAACGGCGAGGCAAAGGGTGACTTGGAAGGCCTTATGCGGCCCAACTCGAGGTTTTCGTCAAGGAAGTTGTCCAGTTCCTCCTGTTCATGACGGTTCAGGGGATAGACCTTGCAGTCAAGAGTCGACTTGGCATTAGGGATCAGCTCGATTGCATGGTCCCATGGTTTTTGCTCTGGCAGTTCATCGAAGTTCTCTTTCGAGAAGAGGTCGTGAAAGTCACGATATTGGGGCAGGACCATTTCTTCAAAGGTCCTTTTTGTCTTTCTCTCAGTGGCCTTGGCGGCTAGGTCGTTCATGTGGTGTACTGCTCGAATCTCTAGCTCTTCCTGCAGGTCGACCATAAGGATGGTTTCTCCTTCCTCCAATTCTTCATCCCAGGGATCCTCAGGGTCAGCATCTGGGAGAGGGAATGGGTTCTTTTGACACTGACACCGGGCAAAGATGATCTTGCCGGTGGCCCAATTGATGACAGGATTGTGGCGAAGATGCCAGTGGTGGCCGAGGAAGATGTCACCCTTGCCGATATTGGTGATGGCAAAATCGATTCTTTCGGAGTGGCCCCCTATGGTCATCCATACTTCCACAAACTTGGTGATTTCCCCTGCTTTGTTGCGTGTTCCATCCGCATTGTACATGGAAATCGGGGTGGGGGTGGGCCAGGTAATGAGTCTGTACTTCTTGACGTAGGTCTTGCTTATGGTACTTCCGGTGCATCTGCTGTCAACTAGGGCTTGAGCCTTGAGAGTCTGGCAGTTTTCCAACGTCTCAAGTTGTACGTCGAGGAAAAGTTCTCGGATGCCTTTGGTGGACATTCAGCGTTGATAGCGAATCGGTTGGCCTAATTTGTAGAGCTGCTCTCGTGCTCGCTCTCCCCCCTTCCTTAGCGAGGTGAGGAGTCCGAGGTCGATCTCATTAACCTTCTCCTTATGGGCCCAGAGGTGAAGCGAAGCAAGAGCTTCCGAATCCATGTGTGCTTCCCTGATGGCCCGAAGGGTCCAGTCCACGCCAAACGGCTTGAACCAGGTGGACTTCGGGGAGGAAACACTCACTGGGATTGATTCGGAACGCCTCACCTTGGTTGGTTCTTCTTCCTGCTTCTCTTGCTCCCAGGGGAACGAGGGGAGAAGCCCCTGAGTCCCTTCCTTTTCCTGCTTGACTCGTTCTCGGTCTTGTGCCATCTTGAAGGCAGTATCGTCTTCCTCATCGGGGATTTCAATGAGGGTGGCCTTCTGGACCCATGAACATCACGCATCTGATGCTGGAGTCCTGCTTGATCCTTCGACGGTTGGGGGCCTTCGAGGAGTTTCCTTGGTTGGGGCATGCTCCTTCCCCAAGGATCGTCCGCTGCCGGCTATTTTGTCAGGAATCAGGGGTTTGGGGAGTGAGTTGCTCCGGGGTTGGCTGGAAGGTCCATCCAAGACAGAAGGGGCCATGGACATCGCGTTCTTGTCACATGAACTGTGCTCCCACGTTCCTTCTGGGTCCTTCGATGCTCATCCCATGTCCCTATCCTTTCTTGGGTGACTATCTTCTTCCAGGGTCAGGGGTGAGAGAGGTGTCATCTCGACTGGCATAATGTCTTCAGGAGACAGATGGGGGACATGATCTTTCACTTCTTCTTCCAGGCGGGGAGAGAGGGGTCCATGTTTCTGTGACTGTCCTTGAGCGCACGGCGAATCATTGCAGATGGTGTCAACAGGCATCGGGCTCATGTCCCCACCTTTGCCTTGATGTTTCTGTTCAGTGACGATGGGCTTGGCCAGTTTGGGGAGTACCTCTTTCATCCCTAAGGACTGGGAGATCCCCGACATTGTTTGGATGAACTCTGGCCCCCATCAAGTCTGAAGGTCCTGGAGGGTGAGGAGTTCTGGGATGGAGAGTGTTAGCGAGGAAGGGGGATGAGGTTCTTCTTGCTTCTGGGGGATTATATATGCTTTTTCAGATGGAGTCTGAATGGGTTGTGATTCTTTTCAGGTGATCTCAGGTGAAGATGTGAACGCAGGTATATTCGAATGTGTATTGACAGTGATAGATGTACATAAGATATTAATACAATCAGGTAAAGTCCGTGCAGCAGGACCCGATGACCGACCACCCAGAGAGGAGGATTGGGCTGAGGAAGTGGAATCACTCACTTCTCGGCCTTGCCTTTTACCTCCTCAATTTTCAACATCAAGGGTGTCTTATCCTCGATCTTCTCTTCATGTCTGTGTCTGTGCTCCTCCTTATCGTGTTCTTCTGCCTCTGTGAGCATCATGCGAAGTTGGGCTGTCATATATCACCCGCTTTTCGGGTCTCTGGGCCGCTTCGGCTTCTTGCAATCTTTCCCCAAGTGCCCCTTTCCTCTGCAGTTGAAGCATCTGCCCTCCTTTTTGAAGCGGTCTATGTCCATTGGTTCCCCAGCCCCTCCGTAAGTGGTCCACCCCAAACCCGATGATCCTTTGCTGGCCGGTTTGTTGGCTGAGGAACTTGTCGTGCTGGAAGTTCCTTTGGAGGAGCTTCCGGCGTGTTGGTTCTTGGGCTTGTCGACATAGCCAATTTTGTCGAAGGCTGTCTTCTGGGCCTTTTCATCATAGATGCTGCAAATGCGTCGCTTCCATTCAGCATAGGTTGAGGGGATCATGATGCCTAGGTTCACGATTGAGTCAGTGTATGATTCGGGGACTCCCTGACGGACTGCCTGGACAATCGCACTTCAGGGTCCGAGGTCCGTGAGTTGGTCAGCTTGTCGGGCCAACTCTTCGAGGTGCCTGAAGTACTCAGATGCCGTTCCGGTCATCTTGAGTTCATTCATCCTTTGCTCCATGACTTCTTGGAGGGCGGGATCGCCATATTTGACTTTAAGGGCAGCCTTAAAGTCGTCCCAGGAGAAGTAGTGATATCTTTCTTCAGTGCTGCTCCAAAACTGGTAGCGGTATTGGGACCACCAGCCTTGTGGCTTTTGGCCAAATAGGGATACTGCGAACAAGATTTTGTTTGCGTGGGTGGGGTAGTAGGCCTTGAAGACTGCAAAATAGTCTTCACAGGCTCTGGTGAAGCAGTGGATGTCGCTACTCTTTCCCTCGAACTCACCAGGGAGTCGAATTAGTATTGGCTTTACTTGTAGCCAGGGGTCTTGTTTGTTAGCATCGCCGGAGGGCCAGTAGGGGGGTTCTGGGGGGTTGTATCTGGGAGGAGGTTGGGGTACTGACCATCGATCCATTCGGTGAGTTGGGCTCCCATATCGCCTCAGAGGTGGTTGGGCGGGGTGGCCTCGCAGTTGAGGTTGATTGGGGACATCCTGGAGTTCCTTAGGAATAGGCAAATTGTGAGCGAGGGCAAACGCTCTGGCCCTTTCTAGTTGGGCTACTAGCCCTGCGGTGAGGTCGGGAAAGGCGTCTTTGTTGGCCTGAAACTGTTGCCTTCTTGCTTCCGCTTCTCTGGCCTCTCGTATTCATCGCTTGTCCTCGGTTTCCATAGGCTCGCTAGGCTCTGCCTCTCCTGATCCAGCGAGCAGTCTACTTGTCCCCTTCCAGGGGTGGTTCTGGCGCCTCCAGTCAATCGGCGGTGAGTTGGGCATTGGCCTGGGCCACTCGTGCTCTGGCTGCTTCGCTTCTCTGGGTCTCATCTCTTCTCCAGGTGGCGAGTATAGCTGCCAGCTGGTGATTGAGGGTTCTGTCCTCCTCCTCCATTCTTGGTTGTAGTCCTGAGACATATACTCCTGGTACCGGCCTGTAATTGAGCTTGTGCCACCATAATTCCTTGCTGATGGCAAGGTTATGTCGGCGGCGGTGTTCCTCCACGGTTTTGTCGTATCCTCCTCTTCTGACATAGTCAACTCTTCGTAGGGCCCATGCCTGGGCTCGATAGGCTCCGAGGCCCATCCTCTGGGAGAGGGAGAGCGTGGGCCAGGCTCGATCTGGAGTTCCCAGGTAGAAGGGATTGCTCTCAAGCTCCCTTCTGGCCAGTTGCTGCTCGGTTTGGGGATCCTGAGGGGGCTCATTCGGGTCCTCATCTGTCTGGCATGTCTGGAATGCGAGCGGGGATTCTCCTGTTCTTCTTCTTCACTGATAACTAGGCCGCCCAACGAAGCAGATAAAAAGTCATCGTTGTCGGAGCTCTGCATAGAACCCCGGGTCAGCGGGGTTGAGCGAGCTCGGGTTGGAGGACGAGTCGGTATGAAGGATGATATTGGGGATGGTTCAAGGAGTGCCTCTACTTCCAGTTCCTCCTGGAAGTTGATCAGATCTGGAGGAATCAGCGGCAGTGGAGGAGGAGTATACAACTGACAGTGCAGGTGTGTCGAAAGTGGTGGTGGTTCAGAATGGGCAATGGATGCTAGGGTTTCCTGGTAGGTGAGCCCTTCTTCTACTTGCCTCTGAATCATAAGAGGCTCTTCATCTCCTCTTCTCCGAATAGGCATTGAGGTCAGATAGTTCAATGGGTTCGGTGGGGTTGGTGACCCATAGGGTCATCTGGGGGAGGGTCTCACTATCAGGCTGGGGCTGAGGGGTCTCGGCTATAGGTATCTGGCGGAGGCTTCACTCCAGCTCTCTCCTGGCATTCTCCAGAGGTTCTGTTCCAATTCTGTGATAGGCTCTAATGAGGTCTGTGATGTCTTCCTCGACAGAGAGAGAGCTCCTCGCATCGTCAGAGGAGTGCCAGGTTCCAGAGGGGCCAGCGACGGGACTGGGACTTCTCTGTCTTCTTCCTCTGAGGTCGGACTTGGAGCTCGAAATGTCCCCATTGTTTGCTGACTCTGGGGGCATCTGGAAGATGTCCCTCCTTGCCTCTCTGTTGTAGACAGGGTAGCCAGGGAGGAAGGGTTGTGGTGGAACATTGTAAGGGGGTATGTAGAAGTGGGGAAGAGTCGGGGGTGGGTAGACTAGTTGTCCTCTTCTGAAAGTTATTCCATGGCATTCAAACCACTCTCTGTTTCTGTAATAGATGACGGCAGCTCTGGTTGTCGTTCTGATGATCCCTGCTAGCGTAAAGAAGATTATGGCGAGGGTGTTTGTTGTTTTTGCATCTAAGTTGGGAGTGAGCTGTAGTGGCATGCGGGGTCCTTCCTGCGTCTAGCATCATGGAAGGGTGAGGGAAGCTTCGAGCTAATTGTTAGGGCCGACTCTCGCATAACTTGAAGTCGGGCAATTGCTAAGCTGTCTTGTGTTCAGACAATCACTTTGGCAACACCTCAGATGATCTCGAGGTGATGAGGGAGGCACTTACTGAAGAAGCTCTCAGCAAGCAAGCAGACAAGTAAAGTTTATGTGTAGGTAAACCTTAGCTCGAAGCTGAGGTTGTACAGTAAGATGCTGCTACTTAAATACTAAAGCATAGGTACTAATAATAGGTACTGAAGTTTTGTCGAAGTCAAGAGGCATGCTGGTCAGGCGACGAGCATGCAATATCATGCATTGTCCATCATGAAAGTTTTGTCGAAGTTGATATCAGTGATATGGTGGTGATGATGCATAAGCATGAATACGCCGATAAGATGAGATAAGACTAGAAAAAGGAAAAAAGTGAATAAATCGTAACAGTCAGATAATCAACAGAGGAACCAGGGACAGAGTCAAGGCTCGGAAATGGCTCCAACCGCCAATAAAAAGACCAACACCAGAACAGTGTTTGGGGGGAGCAGACAGCTGATGGAGATAGACCGACTTCGAAAGGAAGGAAGATGTTTCAATTGCAGCGAAAAGGGGCACTTGTCAAAGGACTGCAAAAAGGAAAGGAAGAAGCCCCACAATGCCCACACCAGCAGATTTACCTGGGAGGAGCTAAGAGTGATGATCGACATTATTGACGAAGGAAAGAAAGAGGAGGAACCAAAGACTGCCAAAGTCAAGGAGGTAAAAAACGAGGCTGACAAGTAAGCGATTCTACTTGTTTGGCCCAGGACTTTCAGATAGGGAAAACGAAGTCGAAGCCTGCAGTGTGGCCTTCTGCTTCTTCATGTAAATATTTGTCACATATTCACACACATTCAAATATACCCGATTTGACAACTTCCCTATCTGAACCTGAATCACCTATAAAACCCCCCACCAAAGGAAAACCACCCCCATCGTCTCCTCCATCACTGACCACTCCCACCCCAGTAACCCTCCTCACCTTGGAAGAAATTCCTGGATCCTCCGCCTCCAGGTCAGGTAAGAGCCCTGGGCCATGGGTGCCAATGACCCCTGAGGGACAGGACAGGCATGACATCAATCACCCACATATGGCCCATCCAGCCTTCGGCCCCTCAGTACAAGTCACGAGAGACCCAACCCTGGTACCTCCGAGCCCCACCGAGGTAAGTGGTGATGATTGTTCCTCAGCCAAGGCATACACCTCACCTGGGGGAACGACATCCCATCGACTCTCAGGATCAGCGAAACAGGGACTCAAAAGCATTGGAAGAACAATGCCCCCTAGTATGCCCACAATGGAATCAAGAGGTATTGGATGCATGGTACCACCATGAGTAACACTAGAAGAGGTGCCCGATGAAGAAGATGACGCATCATATCAATGTTATCTAAAGGCTCAAGTGAAGCAAGATGAAGAAGCGCGAGAGGAGAGGTTGCCCAAGTCCTCCCCAGTAAGTGTCTCCTGCCCCCCGAACTTCACCTGGTTCCCACCATTTGGTGTGGACTGGACACTCTGGGCGGTTAGGGATGCACGAACTGATTTGGAGGCACTCGCGGCTCTTTACATTTGGGCACATAAGGACAAGACAGGGGAAATAGATTCAGACCTTCTCTGTCGATTAAGAGAGAGAGGGTCAGCTGCCATTGAAACCCTACATGAATTGAAGACCCCCATCAGATATCAGTGACGAGTAAGAACTCAAGGAGCTCGAGAACTATTCCTCAATGCCCAGATCGAGACCCTCACCAACCGACAAGTCTTGAAAGTCCAGACTCTTGTCAACAGTGGATGCATGGGCAGCACCATCAATGAGGCTTACGTTTGCACTCACAGCCTGGAAACCCATCAAGCAGCAAGCCCTATATCTGTTTACAATGCAGATGGCACTTGAAACAGAGCAGGGAGCATCATGGAATTCGTCGAGCTCAGATTAAACATCAGAGGACATAGTGAATGAATAGACCTTGCAGTAACCAATTTAGGCAAGGCAGACATATTCCTCGGGCACGATTGGCTAGTACGACACAACCCTGTCATCAATTGGACGACTGGCAAAGTCATCTTTGCTCAATGTCAATGTCAAAAGAATCCATACCCCCTCCCAGACTCGGATCCTGAGGATCGGTGGGATGAGGAACTGGAAGAAGGGGAGACGATCCTGATGGTTGATCTCAAAACAGAACTAGAGATCTGTGTGGTCCATCATGCCAATGACCTAGCCGCAAAGGCCAGTGAAGGAAAGATCAAGAAATCCTTTAATGAAATGGTCCCACCACAATACTGCGAATTCTGGGACCTATTCAATAAGGAAAACTTTGATGAGCTCCCCGAACAGAAACCTTGGGACCATGCAATTGAATTGATACCCAATTCCCAATCCACCCTAGACTGTAAGGTATACCCCCTCAACCGTAATGAACAGGAGGAGTTAGACAGATTTTTGGACAAAAACCTGGAGACCAGAAGGATCTGACCCTCCAAGTCCCCCTTCACCTCTCCATTCTTCTTTGTTAAAAAGAAGGATGGTTCCCTTCAACCGGTACAAGATTACCACAAACTCAACGAGATGACTATAAAGAATTGATATCCACTCCCCCTCATTTTGGAACTCATGGACAAGCTCCGAGGTGCCAGATATTTCACCAAGCTTGATGTTCAGTGGGGATATAACAACGTCTGGATAAAACAAGGAGACAAGCATAAGGCTGCCTTCAGAACGAACCGAGGGTTATTTGAACCCACAGTAATGTTCTTCGGACTCACGAACTCCCCAGCCACCTTCCAATGGATGATGAACGATATCTTCCATGACCTCATCCATGAAGGAAAGGTAACCATATATTTGGACGACATTCTGATCTTTTCAAAAGATCTCCAGGAACATTGTCAGATCATCAAGCGCATACTCCAATGCCTAAGGGAGCATAAACTGTTCCTTAAAGCCAAGAAGTGTGAGTTTGAGGTGATGGAAACCGAATATCTAGGGGTCATTATTAGCGAAGGGTCAGTATGGATGGATCCCATTAAAGTCAAGGGGATTATGGAATGGCCAACCCCCACCAAGAAAAAGGAGCTACAGTCCTTCCTCAGCTTTACGAATTTCTATCGAAAATTCATCAGGGACTACTCAAAAATTGTGCGGCCAATGACTCAACTGACCGGCAATGCCCCCTGGATCTGGGGGGCCACACAGAACGAATCTTTCTAACACCTCAAAAGGTGGATGGCCAAAGACGTAGTCCTAGCTCTCCCCAAAGAGGGCGGTAGATTCCGAGTAGAAGTGGACTCGAGTGAAGGGGCAGTAGGAGCAGTCCTAAGTCAGGAACAAGATGGGAAGTGGAGACCTGTCGCCTTTCTCTTGAAAGCGCTGACTATGACCGAGTGCAACTACGAGATCTACGACAAAGAACTTCTTGCCATTATGCTCGCCTTAGAAGAATGGCGGCATTACCTCATGGGAGCCGTTGAAGACTTCAAGATTTGGACTGACCACCAAAACCTCCAATATTTCCGCCAACCCCAAAAGCTAAACCGATGACAAGCACGATGGGTGACCAAGCTTGCTGAATACCATTTCACCCTACATCACAAGCCAGGGGCAGCCAATTGCAAAGCGGATTTACTCAGCAGAAGGGATGATCATGACCAAGGGAAGAGGGACAATGACAGCATTGTAGTCCTTCAGCCAGAACATTTCTGAGCAATGATCATGCCCTCCATCGACAAACTCCATTCAAGAGTAAAGGAGGCAACCAGAGACCATGGCAAGTGGGATCAGGGGATTGCCAATTCCCTGAACCATGAGAGAGGCATCTCAGAAAAGGAGGGATTGCTGTATTATGACCATCGGATCTACATTCCACAAGATGACAAGATATGTGGTGAGATCATTGCCACACACCATGACCACATCACTGCAGGACATCCCGGGATCGAAAAGACAAAAGAACTCATTCAATGAGAATTCTGGTGGCCAAAACTCAAACAAACCATCGAAAGATATGTCAAGGCATGCGAAGCATTGATGAGCCTCTAGGCTCTGTATGCTCAGAATTTGCAGATTACTCCATTATCCTCCTACTACCTTCTACTACCTCCTACACAAACTCCGGATTTCATCTCTAGCCCACTCAGAAATATTACCGGGCACCAGCCGATTATACAGCAGTTATTTAGCGGCAATTTCAATGAATATTCGAACGCTACAACTCGAATCTCCTCCCAGAAATTGGAGAATAATGATTATAACTCCTACCCTCCATCTTCTTCTCCAGCCAAATTTGCACCATATTTCGATGCTCCATCACATCCTGGCATGCCTGATCGACAATCAACCAGATATAGCATTGCTACATCACTAGGAACCATGATTTGCTGCGCTTTCATTGATCCTTCAATTAAATTGATGTGATTAATTGATCCTCCTCCTCCCAAGTTATTTAAAGTGCATGGGCACTTCAGACCACGTTTACTAAGGCTGTTACATTGCCAAGACCTCGAAGTAACAGCTAGCAACTGCGCACACCTCAGCAGAAGAGCTGCGCATTGAAAATCCGCAGTTAAATAGCATCCCATGATCCTCACAGCAGTAACAGCACCCATATGTTTCCCCTCCAAAAACCCGGCATTAAAATGCAATGCCGTGGCTTCAAATGACTGGTTTCCACATGCTTGCTATGGTTTTTACTAAGCTACTCACTTACAGCCTTACCAAGGCCAAGATATATTTTCTATTTATAATTTCGGACCTCTAGTATATAAGACTCTGTAGAAAATTAGTTAAAAAAGGGAGATTACTTCGATTTACCAGATCTATGCTCTAACAACAAGTTAATATGTTACCAGTCGATTCCAGTCGCCTACAGTTATGCCCCATCGCTTGCTTTACTCTTAATCGTTATTGGATTGCATTATTACTGCCCAATACACACATTCTTGCTCCAACTACTTGCTTTTGTCCTTTAACACTTCCACCTCACCTCCACCTTGTCACACCAGTTTTATCTCGTCGGTTTCGGTTTTATATTGCCAGCTTCGTCATCTCCCAGCCCAGTATAGGATTGTATCGCCTCTTTGAAGGCCCATTTTGACATCACTCTCCATAGGATTCCCCTCATCATTGCCATTGCTTTTCCAAAGCTCCGCACACTTGTTGCCATATCTTCGGTTTTATAGATCAAGTTGCCGAGATTTCCACCGGTTTTATTTTGTTTTTGTATGTTCATTGCTCCCATTTCGATTCACTTTATTAGGTATACCTTAGAGACATCTTGTCTATACTCTTGCCGCATTTTATAGGATTTTACACTGTTTTTCTTCGACGTCGCTCCGGTTCTAGACTTATCACTAGTGTCTACATCTATTGCACACTTTCTAGACCAGTTTTAGGACCTCTACCATTCGCTATATCCCTTGCACACTTACTATATCGGTTTTAGGACTATTTTCGTGTTTTATTTGGTTTTGCATTATTTTCTAGGACATCGCTCCGGTTTTAGGACCATCTTCGGTTGCCTACATCCGGTGCACGTTTCCTAGACGTGTTCTACTTCTTTTGCAACGATTTCTTGGTATCCAGGTCATACCAGATCTCGTTCTATCTCATTTATTGAGATCCCCCTCGGCTTACAGCCTGAGCCCTTTAGTACTTGACTGCTAAGGGTACTGCTTCCAGACTGTATAGTCGAAGTGTACACCTGTGTCTAAAGGAATTGACTGCACGGAGGTGCACCGAACCACTCGCAAACACACATAGCCTTGACTACTGTGACTGCAAGCATATTTCCCTACCTCTCTCAGAGTTTTGGGTGTTGCCATTGCCACGGAAGTCTAGGTTCAACAGCGTGCCAATGAACAAAGACCAACACTCAACCCAAGGCTGCCCCCCTCCACCCCAACGAAATCCCATCCTCCCCATGGACCCATATCTCTGTCAACATGATAACTGGGCTGCCAGAATCTAATGGCTATGATGCCATTCTGGTAGTAGTGGACAGATTCTCTAAGGAAATTGTCCCCATAGCATGCAACATCAAACTCACATTGGAAGGCTGGGCCAAAATATTGTGCGACCACATCTATGCCCACCATGGAATGCCCCAAACTGTCATATCTGATCGGGGACCACAATTCGTCTCGAAGTTCATGATGGAACTTCTCAAACTCCTCGACATTACCCCTAATGCATCCACAGTGTTTCACCCTCAAACCGATGGCCAAACTGAGTGTGCCAATCAAGAAATCAACAAATACCTGCAGATATTTGTAAATTATCGCCAAACAGACTGGAGTGAATGGCTTGTGCTCACAGCATTCGCTCACAACAATCGAAGTCACTCGGCAACAGGCCAATCCCCATTCTACACCAACTACGGAATGAATCCACGAATCCTACCAGACTCGACCAAGACAGCCCCGTTCACAAACCCATCAGCGAAATCCTTCGCAGAAACCATGCAAGAGATACACTGCTGAGCAAAAAATGCCCTAGAGGAGGCAGCAGGAAAGATGAAGGCCCAATATGACAAAGGAAAGTGAAATGCAGTAAACTATGCCATCGGAGACCGCATATGGTTAGACGCCACCAACCTCCATCTACCACACCCAAAAAAGAAACTTGACGACAAACACGTCAGACCATTCCTCATCCTCGAAAAAACAGGTGCATCCGCATACAAACTCAAACTCCCACCACATTGGAAAATACGCTTCAACGAGAAGCTGCTAATGGCATACATAACTCCTGCATTTCCCAATCAAGAACAACCCCCACCACCTCCACCGGACCTGATAGAAGATGAAGAGGAGTATGAAGTAGAAGAAGTCCTCGATTCTTGTACTCAACGAGTACGAGAAAAAAAGGGACAAAAATCATGCATAGTCATGGACTACCTTGTCAAATGGAAGGGCTGGACAAGAGAACACAATTCTTGGGTACGGGAAGATGACATGTCAAATGCACAAGAGGCAATCGTAGACTACGAAGGCAGTATCTCACAAGATCGAACCATCATCAGCAGAGTCATTGACAGATCCGAAAAAACACTCAAAAAGATAATAGACCATCATTATCTTAACAACACGATCTTCTACTACATACAGCGACAAGACGGAAGAAAATTCTGGGTGGAAAACCCAAATGAAAAAATATGGAAACCATACATCAACAAGTATTGGAAGGAGGAAATGGAAAAATCAATGGAGGAACCCCCAGACCCTGATGAACTATAGAGGCAGTTGGGACGTCTGCCTTAATGAGAGGGTAATGTTACAATTTATTCAACTTTTTCTCTTAACAATGATCTTATCCATTCGTTATTGCTGAACTCCACCTTCTCTTTGTTCACGCAGAGTTCGATTCTATTCTTACACCTCAATTTTAGTATATAAAGACCACTAAGTCTACCATGTAACCTTAGCTTCAAGCTATAGTTTATCTAACTCTATTTTGCCGACTCACTCGCTGAAAGGCTATCTATTTGTACCCATCCATAATCTACCAGGCTATTACAAGGATCTCTGAGGTGACTGCCCGAACACGAGACAGCCTCAGACCTACCTTTGCCTTCATACATTTGGGTCAGGTCTAACATCTTATCCTTTGTTTGTTGCATGTGGTGCAGCATTATGGGTGTGAAGTTGGGTCCAGTCATGCTTACATAAGGGGTGCCAGATCCGAGTGACGCCTACCTTAGAAATAGTTGGTGTCTGATGTAATATATAAATTGTTACAATGTTACAATTGAGGAATCGCCTATGCTATCTAAAGCTAAGAGTAAACTCCCAATGGGCCAAATTAATGAGAGAGATATGTAAATGAATGTATCAAGATAAACATAAATATAAGGGCAATGCAGGCCAGCACATTAAAACCTTCTGGAGAAAACCTCTGTGAGGACAAAACAACTGGCAAGGAAAGCTACTAAGGCTGTCGGTTCGAAGATTAAATAGCCAAAGATAGGTAGAAGAATAGGGTGGAAGAGGAAATAAAACAGGAGATCACTGGCAGAGTCTAGCAGCAAATGGTCCCTTTGTGGATATTCATCGCAGGAAATCCCCATAAATTCATCCCGTCAATCTGACAGCCACAAGATGCCATGCTGAGTGAACATTGCACAGCACTCAGTCATGCATAATTGTGCTGTTGAAGGATGTATGAGGCAAGCAGCGATCCAACGATGGTGCATGGCCTAGATAGAATTGAGTGAATGTGAGGGGCCAAGTGATATTACAGTCAGAAAGAAAGGACTCAGCAGCATCTCGCAATGCAGGAAAGTCACATATTTGCTTCTTCCCTATTTGGAGAGCCCTTTCCATGACTTTCTGTATCTCCTTCAATGCTTCATCTCTGAGACTTTGGAACATAGGGCATTCAACAAAGATGTGATGGGGGCTTTCAATTGCTCGACAACCTAGATGGCATTGTTCATGTGCCAGCATCCTCTTCTGGTATAACCCATTTGCTGTTGCTAATTGGCCAGATCTTGCACACAGTTGAATGGCTGCCAAATATGCTGAGATCACATGTGTGTAGAGAAATGTGGGTGGCGGGCATTGGTCATACAACCATGAGGCCATCCTGTGCTGATGTCCAATGGCTAGCTCCTGTACTTTGGCCTTAGTCAATGAGGAGTTCATGAATGATTTAATCTCTGATTCTATCCATCCATCGGCAGGCATCCAGAAGGTGTATTCATCCATAAAGAAGGTGGGGATGGGTGCAACAGGGAGTTTGGTGATGTGCTTCTGAGCCCATGATGTGTAATGGTCCACTTCTGAGTTGAGAATGGCTGGTGTTGATTTTTCGAGGCTGTGGCCAGGAGTATATTCCAGCATGAGGTGAGATGAAGACTTCTGTATGTGGATGATCCACCAATAGTACAAGCGAGCAGGGAGACGATGTAGTCATGTCTCATTGTCCCCAGTTGAATTCGAGTCTTGGGTGATCCGAACAGAATTAAGATAGTCTGAGTACAATTTCTGGGGTCCCTGTCGAGATTGTGATAATATGTGATCCATTATCAGGCCCATGAGCTCACCATGCAAAATTGAGTTGTTTCTGCCTGTCACCAGTACAGCAATCGATACAGGTCCCAAAATAGCAGCTGTTATCGTCTTTGTGTCCAGAGCACCTGCCATTGCTGGGATCATGGATCCATCAGAGCCCCAGTAAGTTGCATTTTCCGAGGCCATTGTTGATGTTGTCTTCAAGACTGGGAGTTGCAAGATATGACCAAACAAATGAATTAGATGCTCAGCTTTGTGATGCTGGGTTTCTCTGTCAATCAGCAAATTGGTGTCACCAGTGTAGAACCATGAGATTGGGATATCATTCAGAACTTCATGCATGCAGTCCCAAGCTTTGAGAACTCCCTTGTCGACTCTGCGCTGAGAGGAAAACAGCAGTGCCTGTTGTACTTTGAATTTGGTGCCATGCCACTTACCAATTTGATGAAGCCAATTGATCCCCCGTGTTCATAATGAATACCATACATGCCCATGTGGTACTTCTCTGCCCTTCAAAGCACAAATTTTGGCTGCATGAGTAAGGCTCATCTTGCACCTGGACATGTAACTCTGGTCAGTATGGTGTAAAAACAATGGGGAAGGCATCTTTATCATCACTTTCTGTGCCACAATCCATGCAGTTGGTATTTGGCCATAGTAGTGTGAGAAATCACATTGGAGGTCTGGTGAATCGAGGGGGTTTATACACCCATTTATAGTGCATGTCCAGTCAGCTAAGGTGATGTGTGCCATACTCCTGTATGCAGGTACATGGTGATTCAGGTCTCATGCTACACTGTCAATTGCAATACCCAGATTAATATGTGAGATAGATGGGAATTCGAACCCCATTGAGGCAATTGGGAGGGTCAGGATGTCTGTAAGCGGTCTGAATGGAAACCCCAGGAGATCATGGATCTTAGCAGCAATCATGTGGTCCAATTGTTCAGCTTCACATAGGGTGACTGGCTGAAGAGATAAGAGAGCTTGTGCTTGTGAAGCTAGATTTTGCATGGCAATTTTCCGAAGCAGAGTGATAGGAAGACAAACAGAGAACTTAGGAATTGTGAAATCATTGATAAAGTCTTTGAGTTCCTGGAATCTTCACAGAGTCATTGACCTGAGTATGTAGCATCTCCATTTGATCGACTCGCACTGGAACTGGGTGATAGGTTAAATCCCATGGGTTTGTACCTTGCCTATTCATTATATAGGGCATTGTGATGGTTTTAGGAATGTCTCCTTGTGGTTGTAGAACATAGACCTGCATTTTCAGCCATTGAGTGAGCCATCCATAAGTAAATTGAAATCTTTCCATGGACAGACAGAAGTATTGGAGGCCGATGATGAACCTATAGAGACTCCTGCAGGCAGAAAACACAACACCTAAGTGGCAAGTATAATCTGTAACAGAATCTGAAGGCAGGTTCTTAGTGAGTCTAGTCATGCACCTCCATGTGGTGACTATAGGTCCTAAGATCGTAGCTTATTCAAGGCTACTGGATGTTATGCTCTCAAATAATAGCTTCACGAAGCAAAGTCGATGCGCGAATCACTTTAAGAAGGGAAGGAAATCGCAACTGTGGGTGTATACTGAGTGGGGCAAGCTTTATGCTGCATTGACTGATGATGTTGGAATCCTGGCTATGGTTCCAGTTGTAGTTTCTGCTATAGAAACTTGTTATTATTATGATTTTGCTACATGAACTGATACCTGTGGGTGTTAGAAGCTAAAGTGCAATAACCCTATCTATGGATTACCCTTTGAAGTCTTCTGGTGTAGGTGCAAGCGGTGTGAGAATGCCAACGAAGGTGAACTACAACCTTCTTGGTTTAAGGACTGAAGCTGAGTATTGACGCTCAACAATTCAATATGGTGCACAAGTGTTTTATGGTTCACAAAGAACGTTTACACTAGTGTATTGAAGTGAACATTGAGGTGATGTCTTCTTTAGCGGATTTGCTTTGAAGAAGTAAGGACTATTGTGTGGGGGAGTGGTATTCCCAAGCATATTCTATTGTTCTAGCTACTACACTCAAGTTTATATACTAATTTCCTTGTACCCATGCATAAGCTACTAATGTCAACCTTTGTAACTGCAGTAATATATTAGTGAGCTTCGCAAATGATTGGTAACAATATTATCATGCTATGTACTATCTTACTGAGCTTGCCATTATATTAACAGTCCATTTGCTGGCGAGTTTAAATGGCATCACCACCATTATTCATCATTACTGGTTGCACAGTTGAGGTGAATACCTATTCACAAAGCTGAACCTTTTATTCTAATGCATCTGTATGCTTGCTTAGGTACTCATTACAAGTCCTTAGCCATGCATGGCCTTCATGCAGGTGTACCATATGATTGTATGGGTGATATCATGTGCATGGGCTAGATTCCTATGGCATTGTAGAACAATGATGCAGCCTCCTGGAGGGATCGGACCGGTATCTGTTCGGACCAGATATTTTAATGAGTGCACACACCATATTGATATATGCATCATTGCTTCATGTAGCCATGTGCCATTAATATATTGAAATGATTTGACCTGCACTGGACTTGCAATGGTTGGTTTACTGAAAGTCTGTGCAAGGGAGAATATTGATAAATTTAAGTGTATACCCACAAATTCAGAGCACACAGAGTCTCAGGGCTCATCATCTCCCCCTGACTTTAATTTTTATTGAATTGGTACCCATTTTGCTTTGTGAAACTTCTTTTTGTTTCATTCCGATATATTCCAGTGGTTCTGGAATTTCTGTTGCTATGAGTTTGCTTCTTTTTGTCTAAATCGGGATTGAGATGTGCCTGGTAGGCATCCTGGTACTCTCCAAGAATGTTAAGTGATTCTGTCTGCTAGGTTCTCGTTTAGCACTGGAATGGTTTGCATATTCTAGTGCCAATCTTCATGGTACTAAGTCTTCTTTTTGTCAGCATTGGTCATGGCTCATGCGTCGTTTGAGGATATAAAAGCTGCACCTGTGTGTCTTATTTTTCCCCACCCATGCACTTCGCATATTTTCTTTTCACTTCATGCACTAGCTTTTCTCTATCACCATTCTCTTTTCTCATACAATGGCTCCTACTTTCGATGTGACTTGTGATTTCCATAAAGCTCTTCATGAACTTCAATACTGTTTGGATCATGAAGCCGACTCTTCCGACACTGCCATGCATACTACTGCATGGGTTCATTCTGCTTATGTTACTTGGCATTGTCTTCAACTCACCTGGCTTTCGGAGGAGGAAGGCTTTATGGATGATGAGGCCTGGTGGGGTATAGAAGAGCAGTTGTGGTTACTGCTGTCCAGTGTAAATGTGGACTTAGTTAGAGATTCTCGTGAGGAATACAAATTCCTTGCTAATGAAGTGGTATCTTTTCCCTTTTGTCTTCACGCAACACTTTTTGTTGACTTTCATTAGGCCAAAAGTGGAATCCAGGTTGTGTTATGATTTATTCACTTTTTTCCTTTTTCTAGTCTTATCATATCTTATCGGTGTCATCACGCTTATGCACTACTGCCACCTCATCACCAATATCAACTTCGACAAAACTTTCATGATGGACAACGCATGATATTGCATGCTTGTCACCCGACCAGCATGCCTCTCTACTTCGACAAAACTTCAGTATCTATTATTAACACCTACGTTTTAGTATTTAAGTAGTTACATTTCATTGTACAACCTCAGCTTTGAGCTAAGGTTTACCTACACCCAAACTTTACTTGTCTGCTCGCTTGCCGAGAGCTTTTCAGTAAGCGCCTCTCTCATCACCTCGAAGTCACCCGAGGCATTGTCTAAGTGATTGTCCGAACACGAGACAGCTTAGCAATCGCCCAACAACAAGTCACATGAGCATCAGCCCTAACAATTAGCTCGAAGCTTCCCTCACCCTTCCACAATGCCAGACGCAGGAAGGATTCCATATGCCACTTCAACAGACACCCAACATCACAGAAACAATCAGGAACCCGGCCATAGGAGCCTTCATAGGAGCAGCAGCACTAGTAGCACTAGCCCTCTTTGCTGCCGCCGTATATTGCAGAAACCAAGACTGGTTCGAACGACATAGACTAGGACCAAGAAGACCATTTACCTACCCTCCCACGATTTTACATCCCACCTTACAATGGTCAAATTCAGCCCATTCACATGACATACGAGCCCTACAGAAGGGACCAGTACTACACACCCCCCATCTCGCTGGATAGGCAGGACTGGTCAGGTGCCCCCAGCCCTGAGACTGACATCGGGATCTATCATGGAAGAAGAGGAAGAAGTCCAAGCCCCATCGCTGGCCCCTCTAGAACTAGGCAGTCCTCTAGGACAACATCTCGCTCTCCCTCTATCGAGGGAGACATCACAGAACTTATCTGAGCCTATGTTGGGCCCAGAACCATTGAGTACGACAAGACAGAGTCACGTCAAAGCAGTACACAGGTACTTCCAACCGAGGGCAATGAGCCCAACACCCCTAGCACACCCCCTACCTGTCCGACCCTCCGAGTTACAAACCCTTCTCCACCTTCAGCAAGCAGCTCCATCATCGCTGCACGAAGCACCGCGTTCTACAACCAGACAGAGCATGTACACAGGGACCCCCTTTACAACCTCGGATGGACCCCTCCCGGTACACCTGTGATATCAACTACATGACCCACTTCCTCCCCCTCCCCCGATGAACCCCCCACCAGAGAGCACCCCTGACCTGATCAACCTTGAGAATGGGGAGACAGTAGCCAGGATGCTGAGCCCCTTGACGAGGCCAGCAACTCGAACCACTCATCAACACGGGTCGACCCAGCCGACCTCTGAAAAGGAAGACTTCAGATCCGCGATATCGGGAGACCTTCCTACTTCCGACGAAGAAGAGCTTGGGAGACGGAGAATGCATTCCGCCTACGAAGACTGGAGGAGGATCTGGACCAGTCCCCCAGAGAACTCTGAGATGAGCAAAGACTGGCAAGAAGAGAGCTCGAGAGCAATCCATTCTACTTGGGCGCTCCAGCCCGAGCCTGGACCTCCCTTTCAGTACAACAACGAATTGCGCTCAGACCCTATCACGCCCAGGCTTGGGCCCTTAGAAGAGAGGACTATGTCAGATGAGGGGGAATTGACGAGTCATTGGAGGAACACTGACAATGACTACACCTCTTCCCAACTGAGGAGCTCTACCGTCACGAGCAGGACTATGGCCCCACACTTGGGGTCTATATACGAGGGCTATGACCAAGAACAGAGGAGGAACTACGGACCCTCCAGAGAAACCTGGAGGATATACTCTGAACCTGGAGATCCAACAAACACGAATGAGAACACCTGGCCCATGTACGAATGGCCCAGGCCAATGCCCGATGAGCCGCCCAGAGAGTGGTGGAGGAACGGGAATCCATGGAAAGGCAAGAGTAGACTACTCGCTGGATCCAGTGAGGCAGGACCCAGCGAGCCCATGGAAACCGAAGACGAACGACGAGTACGAGAGGCAGGGGAAGCAGAGGCCAGGAGGCAGCAATTCCAGGCCAACAAAGACACCTTCCCCGACCTCACAGCAGGGCTAGTAGCCCAATTAGAAAGGGCCAGGGCATTTGCACTTGCCCACAATCTACTCATCCCCAAAGAACTCCAGGATGCTCCTGACCAACCTCAACCCCAAGGACGTCCCACAGCGCCAATCCCCAGAAGATATGGCAGCCCAACCCATCGAACTGATAGATGGTCAGTTCCCCAACCCCCACCCAGATATAACCCCCCTGAACCCCCATACTGGCCCTCCAGCGATGCAGCTGAACAAGACCCATGGCTCCAAGTAAAGCCGACGCTAATTCGAATGCCCGGAGAATTCGAAGGGAAAAGTAGTGATATCCATCGCTTCACCGGGGCATGTGAGGACTACTTCTCAGTCTTCAAGGCCTACTACCCTACCCACGCCAATAAAATCCTCTTCACCATCTCCCTGTTCAGTCAGAAACCCCAAGGTTGGTGGTCTCAGTACCGATACCAATTCTGGAGCGACACCGAGGGACGTTACCAATACTTTTCATGGGACAACTTTAAGGCTGCCCTTAAAGTCGAATACGGGGACCCCACCCTCCAAGAAGTCATGGAACGATGCATGAACGAGCTCAAGATGACTGGGACAGCATCTGAGTACTTCCGACGCCTTGAAGAACTGGCCCGCCAGGCTGACCAGCTCACCGACTTAGGACCAAGATCTGTGATAGTCCAGGCAGTCTGATGAGGAGTCCCCGAATCCTACACCGACTCCATCGTGAACCTAGGTGTCATGATCCCCTCCACCTATGCAGAATGGAAACAACGCATTTGCAGTATTTACGATGAGAAGGCCTGCAAGACAGCCTTTGACAAAATCGGGTATGTCGACCGACCCAAGAACCAATCCGCCGGTAGTTCAAAAGGAGCTATCGGCACGACAAGTTCCGGGGCTGACAAACCCACCGGCAAAGGACCGTCGGGTTCAGGATGGACCACTTACGGAGGAGCCGGAGAGCCTATGGATATAGACCACCTCAAGAAAGAGGGCAGGTGCTTCAATTGCAGAGGGAAGGGACACATGGGAAAAGACTGCAAGAAGCCGAAGCAGCCTAGAGACCCAAAAAGCGGGCAATATATGATGGCCCAGCTTCGCAGCATGCTCATGGAAGCAGAAGCACATGATAAGGAGGAACATGGACATAGCCACGAGGAAAAGGTCGAGGAGAAAATGCCCTCAACAATGAAGATTGAGGAGGTAAAAGGCAAGGCCGAGAAGTGAGTGATTCCACTTCCTCAGCCCAATCCTCCTCTCTGGGTGGTTGGTCATCGGGTCCTGCTGTGCAGACTTCACCCGATTGTAATACATTTTTATGTACATCATTGTTATCTACACATTCGAATATACCTGCCGTGTTTTCACAGTTCCCTGAAACCACCCTAAAAGAATCACACCCAATTCAGACTCCATCTGAAAAGACATATATAATCCCCCAGAAGCGAGGTGAGACTCACCCCCCTCCCTTGCTAACACTATCTGTCCCAGAACTCCTCACCCTCCAGGACCTTCAGACTCGATGGGGACCAGAGTTCATCCAAACAATGCTGGGGATCTCCCAGTCCTTAGGGATGAAGGAGGTGCTCCCTGAACTGGCCAAGCCCGTCGTCGCTGAACAGGAACCTCAAAATGAAGGTGGAGACATGAGGCCGATGCCTGTCGACACTGCCCGCAACGATTCGCCACGCACTCGAGGGCAGTTGCAGAAACACGGCCCCCTCTCTCCCTGCCTGGAAGAAGAAGCGAAAGATCGTGCCCCCCGTCTGTCTCCTGAAGACGTTACACCAGTTGAGACAGCACCTCTTTCGCCCCCGATCCGAATGGAAGAAGATGTCACAAGAAAGGATAGGGACATGGGACAGGTGCCAAAGGACCCAGAAGGAGCATGGGAGTACGGTTCATGCAACAAGAACATGATGTCCATGACCCCTTCCATCACCAACAGACATTCCAGTTACTCCCGGAGCGACCCGCTCCCCAAACCCCCGATTCCTGACAAAGCAGCCAGCAGCAGACAATCCTTGGGGAAGGAGCATGCCCCAACCAAGGAGACTCCTCGAAGGCCCCCGACTGTCAAAGGATCAAGTGGGACTCCAGTATCGGATGCGCGATACTCATGGGTTCAGAAGACCACCCTTGTCAATGAGGAGGACGACACCGCCTTCAAGATGGCATGCGAACAGGAACAAGTCAAGCGGGAAAAGGAAGGGACCAAGGGGCTTCTCCCCTCATTCCCCCAGGAGCAAGAGAAGCAGGAAGAAGAACCAGTCGAGGTGAGGCATTCTGAGTTGACCCCAGTGAGTGTTTCCTCCCCGAAGTCCACCTGGTTCAAGCTGTTTGGCGTGGACTGGACCCTTCGGGCTGTCAGGGAAGCACGCATGGACTCAGAAGCCTTCGCTTCTCTCCACCTTTGGGCACATAAGGAAAAGGTCAACGAGATTGATGACCAACTATTCCTCTCTCTCAGACAAGAAGGAGACTGAGCTAGGGAACGGCTATATGAACTAAGCCAACCCATCCATTATCAACGACGAGTATCCACCAAAGGTGCCAGGGAGTTATTCCTCAATGTTCAGCTTGAGACATTAGAGAACCGTCAAACTCTTAAAGCCCAAGCCCTAGTCGACAGTGGGTGTACCGGAAGCACCATCAACAAGGCCTACGTCAAGAGATACGGTCTGACCACGTGACCCGCACCCGCCCCTATCTCGGTCTATAACACTGATGGCACCCAAAATAAAGCTGGAGAGATAACCGAGTTTGTTGAAGTAAGGATGACAGTGGGAGGCCGCAGCGAGAGGATTGACTTTGCCATCACCAACCTAGGCAAGGGAGATATCTTCCTCGGATATGACTGGCTCCTCCAACATAACCCAGTCATTAACTGGACTGCTGGCAAGATCATATTTGCCCGATGTCAGTGCCAGAAGAACCCCTTCCCCCTGCCTGATGCCGACCCGGATGACCCATGGGACAAAGAACTGGAGGAGGGTGAAACCATCTTAATGGTTGACCTTCGGGAAGAGCTAGAAATTCGCACGGTACATCACGCAAACGATTTAGCTGCCAAGGCCACCAAAGGGAAAGAAAAGAAGACCTTTGAGGAGATGGTACCGCCCCAGTATCGTGAGTTCCATGACCTGTTCTCCAAGGAGAACTTCGACGAATTGCCGGCCCGCAAACCCTGGGATCATGCAATCGAGCTAATCCCCAATGCCAAGTCCACGCTTGACTGCAAGGTATATCCACTCAATCGACACAAACAAGAGGAGCTGGATAAATTCCTTGACGAGAACCTGGAGTCAGGACGCATTCATCCATCCAAGTCCCTCTTTGCATCCCCCTTCTTCTTTGTTAAGAAAAAGGATGGCTCCCTAAGGCCGGTCCAAGACTATCGCAAACTCAATGAGATGACGATCAAGAATCGATACCCGCTACCTCTCATCTCTGAGCTTATGGATAAGCTCCGCGGTGCCAAATACTTCACCAAACTGGATGTCCGATGGGGTTATAACAATGTAAGGATCAAGCAGGGAGATGAGGCCAAGGCGGCCTTCCGAATGAACCATGGTCTCTTCAAACCGACCATCATGTTCTTCGGCCTGACCAACTCACCGGCGACCTTCCAGTGGACGATGAACGATATCTTCCATGACCTCATCATGGAAGGGAAGGTCACCATCTATCTTGACGACATCTTGATCTTTTCCAAGGACCTGCAGGAACACCAACAAATAGTCAAGCGAGTCCTTCAACGACTCAGGGAACACAAGCTATTCCTTAAAGCAGAGAAGTGCAAGTTCAAGGTACTCGAGACTGAATACCTCGGTGTCATCATCAGTGAAGGGTCAGTATGGATGGACCCGATCAAAGTCAAAGGGATTGCTGAATGGCCCACACCCACCAAGAAAAAGGAGTTACAATCCTTTCTGGGCTTTACAAACTTCTACCGGAAGTTCATCAAAGACTTCAAAAATTGTTCGACCAATGACTCAGCTCATGGGCAATGCCCCCTGGACCTGGGGGGCGGCCCAAAACGAGGCCTTCCAACGCCTGAAGAAACAGATGGCCGAAGACATAGTCCTGGCCCTCCCCAAGGAGGCAGGCCATTTCCACGTAGAGGCCGACTCAAGTGATGGAGCCATAGGTGCTGTCCTCAGCCAAGAACAAGAAGGAAGATGGAGACCTGTAGCCTTCCTCTCGAAGGCTCTCACCATGATCGAACGCAATTACGAGATTTACGACAAGGAACTCCTTGTGATCATGCTGGCCCTTGAAGAATGGAGGCACTACCTTATGGGAGCTGCGGAAGATTTTGAAATCTGGACCGATCATCAAAACCTCCAGTATTTCTGACAGCCTCAGAAATTGAACCGTCGGCAAGTCCGGTGGGTCACCGAGCTCGCCGAGTATCATTTCACCCTCCATCACAAGCTGGGGGCCTCTAACTGAAAGGCTGACCTCCTCAGTCGCCGAGACGATCATGACCAGGGCAAAAGGGACAACAATGACATTGTAGTCCTACAACCCGAGCACTTCCGCACCATGATCATGCCAACAACCAGTGAGACCCATCAGAGAGTCAAAGACATGACCCAGGATCATGACAGGTGGGACCAAGGAATTGCTAACTCCCTCAATCACGAGCGAGGCATCTCCAAAAAGGAAGGGCTGTTGTACTATGATGGACGGATATATGTTCCCCACGACGACAAACTACGAGGGGAAATCATAGCTGCTCACCATGATCATATTACGGCGGGACACCCAGGGATAGAAAAAATGAAGGAACTAGTCCAAAGAGAGTACTGGTGGCCCAAGCTCAAACAGACCGTGGAGAAGTATGTCAAAGCATGCGAAGCATGCCAACGAATGAAGACAGACACTCACCCAAAGGCTGCACCCCTTCACCCTAACGAAGTCCCGTCCGAACCCTGGACGCACATATCCGTTGACATGATCACGGGATTACCAGAGTCCAATGGATATGATGCCATCCTAGTTGTTGTGGACCGGTTCTCCAAAGAGATTATCCCAATTGCCTGCAACATCGAACTCACCTCCGAAGGATGGGCTAAACTCCTTCGCGACCATGTATATGCCTGCCATGGAATGCCCAAGACCGTAATCTCAGACAGGGGACCTCAATTCATCTCTAAGTTCATGATGGAACTTCTCAAACTCCTTGATATCACACCAAACACATCCACCGCCTTCCATCCCCAAACCGATGGACAGACCGAGCAGGCCAATCAGGAAATCAACAAGTATCTCCGTCTCTTCATCAATCATCGACAGACCAACTGGAGCGAATGGCTCACACTGGCGGCGTTCGCTCATAACAACCGAATACATTCGGCCATGGGTCAAATGCCTTTCTTCACCAATTATGGAATCAATCCCCACGTTCTACCTGACTCTATCAAAACGACTGCCTTCACCAATCCATCAGCCAAGTCGTTCGCAGAAAACATGCAGGAGGTACACCACCAAGCCAAGGAGGCACTAGAGGAAGCGGCCAGAAGGATGAAGGCCCAATACGATAAGAAAAAGAGGGACGCAGTGGATTATGCCATCGGAGACCGAGTATGGCTAGCTTCCATCAACCTTCACCTCCCTCGCCCGAAAAAGAAACTGGACGACAAGCGTGTCAGCCCATTTCTTGTCCTGGAAAAAGCTGGCACCTCCGCCTATAAGCTCAAACTCCCACCACATTGGAAGATCCATCCCTGGTTTAACGAAAAACTGCTGACGCCATACATACCACTGGCATTCCCCAACCAGGAACAACCCCCCCCTCCACCACCAGACCTCATTGAAGACGAGGAAGAATACGAGGTCGAAGAAGTCCTGGACTCTCGCACTCGCCGAGTCTGTGGGAAAAAGGGACAAAAGTCATGATTAGTCACAGACTATTTCGTCAAGTGGAAAGGCTGGACCCGGGAACATAACTCATGGGTCCGTGAAGATGACATGACTAACGCCCAAGAAGCCATTCAGGACTACGGGAACAGCACCTCCAAAACAAGAACCGTCATGACCGCACGCAAGGTAATCGACAGATCGGAAAAGGCAGTCAAACGAATAGTCGATCGTGACTATCGCGAAAACCAAGCCACGGATGGATGGAGCATGTTCTACCAAGTAGAACGACTCGATGGGAGAAAATTTTGGATTGAAGAACCTGACCGAGAGGTTTGGAAGACATTCATCGACGACTATTGGCAAAGAGAGAGCGAAAATGAAGTCACGAATTGCATACTCTGCGACCAAGAAGAGGAAGACGAGGACCCTAGGGCAGTCGGGACGTCTGCCTTAACGAGAGGGTAATGTTACAATTTATTCACTTTTTTCCTTTTTCTAGTCTTATCATATCTTATTGGTGTCATCACACTTATGCACTACCGCCACCTCATCACCAATATCAACTTGGACAAAACTTTCATGATGGACAACGCATGATATTGCATGCTTGTCGCCCAACCAGCACACCTCTCTACTTCAACAAAACTTCAGTATCTATTATTAACACCTACGTTTTAGTATTTAAGTAGTTACATTTCATTGTACAACCTCAGCTTTGAGCTAAGGTTTACCTACACCCAAACTTTACTTGTCTGCTCGCTTGCCGAGAGCTTTTCAGTAAGCGCCTCTCTCATCACCTCGAAGTCACCCGAGGCATTGTCTAAGTGATTGTCCGAACACGAGACAGCTTAGCAATCACCCAATGACAAGTCACATGAGCATTGGCCCTAACAGGTTGCCTCTCTTCCAGCTTCCAGTGCTGCCCAGGAAATTTCTGTGTCAGAATCCAAGGTCATTGCCTCGCTTGTTCTTCCCTCTGTTCCAATGGGGGGTGAACAAGTTATTCATACTCCTTTGTCTATGGATTCCCCTGTATTTCCTGACGTCCCCAATTTTCTGGTAGCCCCTTCGCATCATCCTCAAGGGGATTCTGGTTCAGAATTTAAACTACCAAATTTTTTGCGCCTTTCCCCAACTGCGCATATGAAGTGCATGGCCTCCTTACAGGTCAATAATACCGACTGGTTCCGGGCTAAATATGGGCTTCAACAAGGCCCCAGTTCTAGTGAACTCCAAAAACAGGTTCAAGCTCTTTGTAAGTTCAATTCACGAACTCTTTATTTTTATTGACTTGTTTCTTTTGTAGTGCCTCAAATTGAAGTTTCTCCTTCAAAACGTGCTCATACCTCCAAGGGCAAAAAGGATAAAAAGAATCAAGGTAGCTCCAAGGATGCTCATAAGTCAACCTTTTCCTATCTTATTTTCTTTTATTGATTCGCAGATTCAAACTTCTAGCCGCCCCCAAGAAATGCAGTTGTCCACACAAAATCAGAGATGACAAGCCAACTTTTAAATGCAGGGGTGGGCTTGGAGAGCCTATTTCCAAAAATGCAGTAGAGGTTGTGGATCCTCGTCTTCAACCCATCAGTCTCCTTGTCCCTGATAAAGATTTTGGCAATTATGTGAGATACAATGATTTTTACTTTGTGCGGCCACTTGGTGAATTGGTGGGTCATTTGGTGAGTGTTTTTCATTTACTTGGTTAAAAATTTTCTTTTCTAACACTTGCTTGTAGATGCAAGAGCCTTGCAATGCTTGTTATCATGCTGGTGCTCAATGTTGCACCGTGCATTCGAAATCCTTCAAATGTTTTTGTTGCATGTTTATGAAGCATCCTTGCATGGTTCATTGTGAGGATAACTATGTGAACACCATTGAACAAGTGTTCGAGCTGTCGACTTGTAAGTCTTTTTGTTTCATGATGCCATTATTTTTATTCTGACTTTGACTTTTCCAGCCCTTGCCGATTCCATTAATCATGATTTGGAGGCGCTTTTAGACAAAGCCACTCAATTGCTTGATCCTACTACTATCAAGCATTCTATACTTCATGAACATGCGGCAGCTCTTCAATCTTTAGCAGAGCTTATAGGACAAGGGATGTGTTTGACTTGCGAAGCAGAGGAGAAAGATCAAAGCGATGAGGAGTCTGACACTGAATGAACTTGTATATATTTTTGTATAGTCCTTGCAGTCCATTGGACTTAATTGTTTTAGTTTGGGGTACTGCGCCTTTGGGCTTATTCTTGTTTTATATATATCTGTATATGCAGCACCTTAAGTGCAATATATCTTGATTGAACTGCTTGACTTGTTAACAAGTGTGATTTCCTTTTTCAGTTCACGAAGCGTGATTGCTGGCTTTTGCTTATTTTGCCAAGTCTAAGTTCCAAGAATAGGTTCTTTGATATGTCAGAGACGAGGATGCTGTTTCTGAAGCATAATGTGGTCATGATTTCATTACTGATATCTTTAGCCACAACTTCTCTTTCACCAGTTATCTTGGCTTGGTCTGGATCAAGACATATCGTGCTTTTATTTGTTTAAGTGGTGTTTTGAAGCTCCAGTTTTTCTGCATGAGTTTCTTTCATAACTTGGTGTGAAATTTTGTTGAATGAATGTATGGTGTACTACATGGTGAATCGACATGTCACAACATGGGTATCATGTCTCCTCTCCCTGACTTTAATTTTTGACTGGTTTCAGCCATCCAAATTTTTCAGTCATAAGGATTTATGTTTCATGAACTGTGTGATGTCAGATTATGAATTGTTGGAGCGACTACTTGTTTTTCAGGTCCTTATGGTTCGACCTGCAGTGATGAGAATAATTTACAAGTCTGCGATGAATGTTTGAATCAGCTGTTCTGGCCATACACATATCCTTCCTTTCATTATAAAAGGTGTGTACTTCGTGAACTGTTTATTCATTCAGTCGATGACTGTCATTGTATTCCCTCCTAAACCTCCAGCACTCTCAGAGCTAGTTGCTCGTCTCAAGCATCTGCAAGCTCTTACTCTTCCCAAGAGTGTGACTGAAGCTGCTGTTAGCTTTTGGTTTCGCAAAGCCAAGGATCTCGAGGTGTGAGGCTATGTCTTTTCATTTCTTGAGCTCTTTCTGACTTTCTGCATAGACTTTGATTTCGATCCACTACGCAGACTTTCATCAGAATATTCAATTTAAGTGTTTTGCCTCGCACATCAAGCATTTCCTCCGCGTTCATGACTACCATTCCAAGTGGACTGTTATGTCATGAAACGGTCATGGTAGAGTCACTTTCTGCAGCCCCGATGTTGCTTCTGCTACTAAAGCAGCATCCTCAGTTATTGAGAGGATCGAAACTCTCCCCCCCATTGGTCCTACTATTGACGGCAACATCCCTATGGGATCCCCGGTTCCAGATAACAATGAAAATGGTTGGGGAAGGTCTACTTGGTCCAATTCACCTGCACGCCCCTCCTCCAGAGCTGATAATTACTCTGAACATGAAACTGATGACAGCTGAGCTCAGCAGGCTGAGACCAATGCATCCAAAGTGGATCCTTGGGTAATCTTCTTTGTGCTTCATGAATCTTCTTTCTCTTAGACATTTTACAGGATGACTCGCCTGAAGGTGACTGGGATGAGCCTCCCAACCTTGAAGGACGTGCAGAAGATTGCTGAGAAGATTTCTGAAAGGATTCTCCCTCAGGTCCCTTTCAAAGGTCAGCAATTCGGTGCCAAGTTTTGTGCCTTCTGTTCCAGCACTCCTCATCATCCTCCCCATGAGTGTCCTGCGAGGTCTGTTAAGGTACTTCGCAAACTCTTTTATTTTTATTATTACTGCTCAATTCTCCATTAGGCACACCATCCTTGTATGCCTTGCTTGGCAAGAAAGGAAGAATGTGTCTTCATGGGCCTCTGCACCGAATGCACTAATTGCATGTGCCACTGGGGTCATGGTTGCATTGGGGGAATTCCTGATCGTAACATATTAGCTTTCCCCTTTGTTGGGGAGCCCAATGAGCAGGTTGATTCCATCCTGGCCAAGATTGATGCCATGACTCTGTCAGCTGCTCCTTATGGTCCAATTGGAGGTGAATTCTTTTACTTGGTTCGCATAACGCTTCTGACACTTGTTTTATGATTGATAGCTGGTGCCACCACTTCTGAGGCTTCTTGCGCTTTGGAAGTTGAGGATTCGGCTTGCGCCTACGTTGCACTCAACTGGCATCAGTTAACCTTTGATGGTCCTGAAACCCTTCCTTTGCTTGTGGCTTTGTGCAATGCATTATTTTCTCATCTCAAAGTTAATACCTGAGAACTCCTTGCGCTCCTGAAAGTGCATGCTACTCTTACTTCTGAGTACTGCATTGTTTGGACCAAGTTAGAAGAGAAGCGTGTGGACCCTGAAAACACTTTTGGTCCCCCTCTTTCTGGTCCTTTGGTTAGGGCCAAGAAGAGTTCAAAAGGAAAGGATCCTCATTGGTGGTAAGGTGCTTTTGCGAACTTGAACTTTTATAATCTGCATTGTATAGTAGTCATGTCGTTTGCCAAATGTTGTTCAACCAACGTAGTTTTGATTTACTTGTAGAGACCATGAATAGTTTGTATGGTCATCCCCCACCTCAATTATAGATATAGCTTGCAAAGGGGTTCAACTCCTAAACTTTTAGTGTGATTTAAGCAAGTTCTGCTTCGTTATGCTCATCTTCATCGTTTGGTAATTCATCGAGCGTATCTTCTTTGCTTGATTCTAGAAGCTGCTTCATTCTAGCTGGGGGCACATCAATGATTGCGTTGATGTCCAGTAGCTTTATCTTTTGTCTCACGAAGTAGGGTATCAATCGATATGCTGCTATTGGTCTCATGAATGTTGAACCATCAATCTCACATAAGATATAGGCACCACCCTTATTCTGGCCTAACACCACTAAGGGCCCCAAGTATCTGGGTCGCATCTTCCTATTAAGTGCCTTCTCTATCTGCGTGTTCCTCATTAAGACTAGACTTCCTTTCATGAAGTTAAAGTCTTTAATTGTTAGGGCCCGACTCTCACATGACTCAAGAATAGGAGGGTGCTAAGCTGTCTCGTGTTCGGACAATCACTTTGGCGTCTCCGTTGGAGATCTCGAGGTGGCAAGAGAGGCGCTTACAGAATAAGCTCTCAGCAAGCAAGCAGACAAGTAAGATTTATGTGGTAGGTAAACCTTAGCTCGAAGCTGAGGTTGTACAGTGAAATGTAACTACTTAAATACTAAGTCATGAGTACTATTAATAAGTACGAAAGTTTTGTCGAAGCCAGAGGGCATGCTAGTCAGACGACGAGCATGCAATATCATGCGTTGTTGTAATGAGCATGCCGCGGACTCCGAGGACTTCAACCTTCAACTCATCCAACCGGCTCCAATGCACTCATCAGAATCCGATGGAATCCGATTCCCGGTTTCTATTCCATATTTCATATCTCTATTTCACATACTAATTTCACATATTCATTTATCACACCTAGAATCTGTTACGGTAGCGAGTAGGTGTTATATCGGAGTCCACGGAATACTCGACTCCTCCAGATACAGAATATTCCAGACTTATATTATTCTAGCCTCCGATTCCTCGGACTCCACCCTAGTATATAAACTGTAGAGCTAGCAGTACATACCTCAGTTCGAATATCAACTTGGTTTAGCCCAATACTCTCGTACTCACTATCTCTGGCCTTCAAGCCTAATCTCTCCCTCTCACTATAAGTCCGCGGACTCCGACTCCATCAGGACTTCATCTTGATCCCGCGGACTCCGTCCGTAATCTATCTTAGGGCTACGACCCAAGGGTGACGTTGCTAATAGCTTCGCCAAGCCCACACACTCCGCGGAATCCTCGGCGTGCATTCTAATCCTTTCATCTATTGGCACAATCCTAACAGTTGTCCATCATGAAAGTTTTGTCAAAGCTGATATCGGTGATGAGGTGGCGATGGTGCGTAAGTGTGATGACACCGATAAGATATGATAAGACTAGAAAAAGGAAAAAAAGTGAATAAATCATAACATTACCCTCTCGTTAAGGCAGACATCCCGACTGCCCTAGGGTCCATCATCTTCTTCTTCTTGGTCGCAGAGTATGCAGTCTGTGACCTCCTTTTCGCTCTCTCTTTGCCAGTAATCATCAATGAATGCCTTCCAGACCTCGCGGTCCAGTTCTTCAATCCAGAATTTCTTTCCATTGGCTCGTTCCACTTGGTAGAACATGCTCCATCCACCCGTGGCTTGGTTTTCTCGATAGCTACAATCGACTATTCGTTTGACAGTTTTTTCTGATCTGTCGATGACTTTTTGGGCAGTCACGATGGCTTGTGTCTCGGAGATGCTGTCTTCGTAGTCCTGGATGGCTTCTTGGGCATTAGCCATGTTGTCTTCTCGTACCCACGAGTTGTGTTCTCATGTCCATCCCTTCCATTTGACGAAGTAGTCGGTTACGAGTCGAGATTTTTGTCCTTTCTTTCCACGGACTCGGCGTGTGTGCGAGTCTAGGACTTCCTCGACTTCATATTCCTCCTCATCTTTGATGAGGTCTGGTGGTGGGGTGGGGGGTTGTTCTTGGTTGGGGAAAGCTGGGCGCACGTAAGGTGTTAGAAGCTTCTCGTTAAACCGGGGGTGAATCTTCCAATGTGGTGGAAGCTTGAGTTTATAGGCAGAAGCGCCGGTTTTTTCCAAGATCAGGAATGGACCAATGCGCTTATCATCGAGCTTTTTTTTGGTCGGGGGAGGTGAAGATTAGTGGAATCGAGCCATACTCGGTCTCCAATAGCATAGTCCATGGCGTCTCATTTCTTTTTGTCGTACTGGGCCTTCATCCTTCTGGCTGCTTCCTCTAATGCCTCCTTGGCTTGGCGATGTACCTCCTGCATGTTTTCTGTGAACGACTTGGCTGATGGGTTGGTGAAGGCGGTCGTTTTAATGGAGTCTGGTAGTACCCGAGGATTGGTTCCATAGTTCGTGAAGAATGGTGTTTGGCCCGTGGCCAAATGGACTCGGTTATTATGGGTGAACGCTGCTAGTGCGAGCCATTCGCTCCAGTTGGTTTGGGGATGATTGATGAAGAGTCTGAGGTATTTATTGATCTCTTGGTTAGCTTGTTCAGTTTGACCATCGGTTTGGGGATGGAAAGCAGTGGACACATTGGGCATGATGTCAAGGAGTCAAAGGAGTTCCATCATGAATTTGGAGATGAACTGAGGTCCTCGATCAGAGATGACCGTTTTGGGCATTCCGCGTCGAGCGTAGATGTGGTCGCGGAGTAATTTGGCCCATCCTTCGGAGGTGAGTTCTACGTTGCAGGCGATAGGGATGACTTCTTTGGAGAACCTGTCGACAATAATGAGGATGGCATCGTACCCATTGGACTCTGGTAGTCCAGTGATCATGTCGACGGATATGTGCGTCCATGGTTCTGACAGGATTTCGTTGGGGTGAGTGTCTGTCTTCGTTCATTGGCATGCTTTGCATGCCTTGACATACTTCTCTACCATCTGCTTGATCTTTGGCCACCAGAACTCTCTTTGCATGAGTTCTTTTGTTTTCTCAATTCCTGGATGACCCGCTGTGATATGGTCATGGTGTGCAGTGATAATCTCCCCACGTAGCTTGTCGTCGTGGGGAACATATATGCGCCCATCGTAGTATAGGAGTCCCTCCTTCTCAGATATGCCACGCTCATGGTCGAGGGAGTTTTGAATTCCCTGATCCCACTTGCCATGGTTGCGGGTCACATCCTTTACACGTTGGTGAGTCTCGCTGATAGTAGGCATGATCATCGCCTGGAAGTGTTCAGCTTGGAGGACTGTAACGTCGTCGTTGTCCTTCTTCCCTTGGTCATGATCGTCTCATTGACTGAGTAAGTCTGCCTTTCGGTTGGATGCTCCAGGTTTATGGTGCAGCATAAAGTGGTATTCTGCAAGTTCTGTGACCCATCGGGCTTGTCGGTGGTTCAGCTTCTGGGGCTGATAGAAGTATTGTAGATTTTGGTGATCTGTCCAGATCTCAAAGTCTTCGGCTGCACCCATGAGATAGTGCCTCCATTCTTCCAACGTGAGCATGATCGCTAGGAGTTCTTTGTCGTATATCTCGTAGTTTCGCTCAGTGACAGTGAGTGCTTTAGAGAGAAATGCGACTGGCCTCCACTTCCCATCTTGTTCTTGACTAAGGACGGCCCCGATGGCTCCTTCACTGGAGTCGGCTTCAACCCTGAATCTCCCCTTCTCTTTTGGTAGTGCCAGGACCACATCCTCGGCCATCTGCTTCTTAAGGCATTGGAAGGCCTCATTTTGGGCCGTTCCCCAGGTCCAAGGGGCATTGCCGGTGAGTTGGGTCATGGGCCGAACAATCTTGGAGTAGTCCTTTATGAACTTCCTATAGAAGTTCGTAAAGCCCAGGAAGGATTGTAACTCCTTCTTCTTGGTGGGGGTAGGCCATTCGGCGATTCCTTTGACCTTGACGGGGTCCATCCATACTGATCCTTCGCTGATGATAACTCCGAGGTATTCGGTCTCGAGTACCTCGAACTCACACTTCTCTGCTTTTAGGAATAGCTTGTGTTCTCTGAGTCGTTGAAGAACCCGCTTGACAATTTGTCGGTGCTCCTGGAGATCCTTGGAGAAGATCAAGATGTCGTCGAGGTAAATGGTGACCTTCCCTTCCATGATGAGGTCATGGAAGATGTCATTCATCATCCACTGGAAGGTAGCTGGTGAATTAGTCAGGCCGAAGAACATGACAGTGGGTTCGAATAGGCCACAGTTGGTCCGGAAGGCTGCTTTGGCTTCGTCTCCTTGCTTGATTCATACATTGTTGTAACCCCACCGCACGTCTAACTTGGTGAAGTACTTGGCTCCTCAGAGTTTGTCCATGAGCTCGGAGATGAGAGGAAGCAGATATCGGTTCTTGATAGTCATCTCGTTGAGCTTTTGATAGTCTTGGATGGGTCAAAGAGAGCCATCCTTTTTCTTAACGAAAAAGAAGGGGGATGCGAAGGGAGACTTGGACAGACAGATTCATCCCAACTCCAAGTTTTCGTCAAGGAACTTGTCCAGCTCTTCCTGTTCATGTCGATTGAGCGGATATACCTTGCAGTGGAGTGTTGATTTGGCGTTGGGGATCAGCTCGATTGCATGGTCCCAGGGCTTGCAGTCGGGTAATTCGTCGAAGTTTTCTTTGGAGAAGAGGTCTTCGAATTCGCGGTACTGGGGCGGTACCATTTCTTCGAAAGTCTTCTTGGTCCTCCCCTCAGCGGCTTTGGCAGCTAGGTCGTTGGCATGATGTACAGCACGAATCTCTAGTTCTTCTCGGAGGTCAACCATGAGAATTGTCTCGCCCTCTTCCAGCTCTTCATCCCATGGATCTTCTGGATCGGCATCCAGAAGAGGGAATGGATTCTTCTGGCATTGGCATCGGGCAAAGATGACCTTGCCGGTAGTCCAATTAATGACCAGGTTGTGGCGGAGAAGCCAGTCATGTCCTAGAAAGATGTCACCCTTGCCAATATTGGTGACGGCAAAGTTGATCCTTTCGGAGTGGCCTCCCACGGTCATTCGTACTTCCACGAATTCGGTGATCTCTCCCGCCTTATTGCGCATTCCGTCGGCATTGTAGACGGAGATTGGGGTGGGTGCCGGTCGAGTGATGAGTCCATACTTCTTGACGTAGGTCTCACTTATAGTACTCCTGGTGCATCCACTGTCAACTAGGGCTTGTGCTTTAAGGGTCTGGCGGTTCTCCAATGTTTCAAGCTGTACATCGAGGAAGAGCTCTCGGACGCCTTTAGTGGACACCCGACGTTGGTAGCGAATTGGCTGGCCTAGTTCATAGAGGGCTTCCCATGCGTGTTCTCCTTCCTTCCGTAACGAGGCGAGGAGTTCTTGATCGATCTCGTTGACCTTCTCCTTATGTGCCCAGAGATGTAGCAAGGCAAATGCCTCCGAGTCCGTGCATGCTTCCCTGATGGCCTGAAGGGTCCAGTCCATGCCAAACGGCTTGAACCAGGTGGACTTCAGGGTGGAAACACTCACTGGGTTTGACTCGGGACACCTCGCCCTCAACGGTTCTTCTTCCTTCTTCTTTTGCACCTTTGCCTGGTACATTTTGAACGATGTGTCATCTTCCTCATCGGGTACCTCGACCATGGTGGTATTCCGGACCCGTGAGCATCACGCATCCGATGCTGGAATCCTGCTTGATCCTTCGATGGTCGGGGGCCTTCGAGGGGTCTCCCCAGTTAGGGCATGCTCCTTCCCTGGGGATTGCCCGCTACCAGCTGTTTCGTCAGGAATCGGGGGTTTGGGGAGTGGGTCGCTCCTGGAGTGACTGAAGGGCTCGTCAGGACGAATGGAGGGAGTTGTGCACGTCGCGTTCTTGTCGCATGAACCGTGCTCCCACATTACCGTCGGGTCCTTCGGCGCCTGTCCCATGTCCCTATCCTTTCTTGAATGACAGTCTTCTTCCTCTGGGGTTGTGGACGAAAGGGGCGCTGTCTCAATCGGTGTGACATCTCCGAGAGAACAAAGAGAGCTGCAACCTTTCGTTTCTTCTCCCAGGCGGGGGGAGAGGGAGTCATGTATCCGCGATGGCCCTCGAGCGCGAGGCAAATCGTTGCAGGCATGGTCATCGGGCATCAACTTCATACCCCCACCTTCATCTTGAGGCTCCTTTTCAGCGACGACGGGCTCGGCCAGTTCAGGGAGAACCTCCTTCGTCCCTAAGGACTGGGAGATCCCTGACATTGTTCGGATGAACTCCGGTCCCCATCGAGTCTGAAGGTCCTGGAGGGTGAGGAGTTCTGGGACAGAAAGTGTAAGCGAAGGAGGGGGGTGAGTTTCGCTTCGCTTCTGGGGGATTATATATGCCTTTTCAGGTGGAGTCTGAATGTTTTGTGATTCTTTTGGGGTGGTCTTTGGTGACTGTGTGACAAGGGCAGGTATATTCGAATGCGTTGATAACAAAGACATACGTAAAAAAGTATTACAATCAGGTAAAGTCCGCACAGCAGGACCCGATGACCGACCACCCAGAGAGGAGGATTGGGCCGAGGAAGTGGAATCACTCACTTCTCGGCCTTGCCTTTTACCTCCTCAATCTTTGATGTCGAGGGCATTTTCTCCTCGACCTTCTCCTCGTGACTGTGTCCATGCTCCTCCTTATCATGCTCCTCGGCTTCTGTCAGCATCGTCCGAAGTTGGGCCATCGTATATCGCCCACTTTTCGGGTCTCTAGGCCGCTTTGGCTTCTTGCAATCCTTCCCTAAGTGCCCCTTGCCTCTGCAATTGAAGCACCTGCCCTCCTTTCGGAGGCAGTCTATGTCCATCAGCTCCCCAGCTCCTCTGTAGGTAGTCCATCCTGAACCTGAAGATCCTTTGCTGGCTGATTTGTTGGCCGAGGAACTTGTTGTGCCAGTATTACCTTTAGGGGTATTACCGGCGGGCTTGTTGCTGGTCGACTTATCATAGTGGCCAATTCGGTCGAAGGCGGTCTTGCGGGCTTTCTTGTTGAAGATGCTACAGATGCGCTGCTTCCATTCGGCATAGGTCGAGGGGATCATGACTCCCAAGTCGGCGATGGAGTCAGTGTAGGAGGTGGGTACTCCTCGTCGGATGGCTCGGACTAGGGCGCCTCGGGGTCCCAGGTCGTGAAGCTGGTCAGCTTGGCGGGCCAACTCTTCCAGCTTGCGGAAGTATTCAGCTGCTGTACCAGTCATTCGGAGGTCGTTCATCCACTTCTCCATTACTTCTTGGAGGGCGGGGTCCCCGTATTCGACCTGTAGGGCGGCCTTGAAGTCATCCCACGAACAGTAGCGGTACCGTCCTTCGGCATCGATTCAGAACTGGAGGCGGTACTGGGACCACCAGCCCTGGGGTCTCTTGCCAAACAAGGATGTTGCGAACAAGATTTTGTTGGCATGTGTGGGGTAGTATGCTCGGAATATTGAGAAATACTCCTCACATGCTCCCGTAAATCAGTGGATGTCATCCCCCTTCCCTTCGAAGTCGGTGGGGAGTCAGATTAGGGTGGGCTTCACCTGTAACCAGGGAGCCTATTTGTCTGCGTCCCCTGAGGGCCAGTCTGGTGGGTCAGGGGGGTTGTTCTTGGGTGGTGGCCTTGGGACCGACCACCTATCGGTTCTATGAGTGGGGCTGCCCCATCGCTTGGGGGCCGGGGCTGCGGGTTGTCCTCGATGTCTGTTTGGGTCTTCTAATTCGGGGGGAAGGGGGAGGCTGTTGGCAAGGGCAAAGCTCCTTGCTTGGGCCAGCTTCTGGGCTAGGTCGTTGACCAAGTTCGGGAAGGCCGCCTGTTGGGTGCGGTGATCTTGCCTCCTGGCCTCCACTTCTTCTTCTTCCCTTTGTCATTGCTCGACCTCGGGGTTGACCGGGGGATCGACTGGGATGTCGTCGGGTCCTGCCTGTCCTGACCCAGCGAAGAGCCTACTCGTCCCCTTCCAGAGCTGGCTCTGGCGTCTCCAGTCTGTCGGTGGTGAGTCTGGCATTGGCCTGGGCCACCCATACTCGGGATAGCTCGGCGCGTTCCCTCTCATCTCTTCTCCAGGCAGCGAGTATAGCTGCCAGTTGCCGGTTGAGGACTCGCTCCTCCTGCTCGGTCCTTGCTCGTAGGTCGGGTACGTGTACTCTGGGGATGGGACCGTAGTTAAGTTCGTATAGCCATAACTCCTCGTTGGGGACAAGGTCGAAACGGTGCCGGTGTTCTTCCTGGGTCTCGTCCACTCCTCTTCATAGATAGTCTGCCCTTCGGAGGGCCCAGGCCTGGGACCTATAGGTTCCATGGGAAATTCGCTGGGATAGGGAGAGGGACGGCCAGGCTCTATCTGGAGTTCCCAAGTGGAAGGGGCTACTCTCAATTTCTCGTAGAGCGAGGTGTCGTTCGCTCCCGGGATCTCTAGGGGGAGCATCTGGGTCCTCCTCGCATTGTCGAATGCTGTATGCGAGCGGGGATTCTCCAGATCTTCTTCTTCGCTGGTATGAAGGCTGCCCGATGTAGCAGATTTGTAAGCATCATCGCCGGAGCTCATTATAGAACCCTGGGTCATTGCAGTCGAGCGAGGCCAGGGTGGATTCTGAACTGGAGGGTGTGGGGCTGGTGATCGGAGTCTCTCCTCCTCTTCTTCGAAGAATATAAGGCTCGGGGGACTCAGGGGTGGGGGAATCGGGATCGGAGGAGGAGAGTACAATTGTCAATGCAGGTGTGTCGAGCATAGTCTGGTTTCGGTAGGGGCGGTGAAGTCTTGAGGGCCCTGGTAGGTGAGCCCTTCTTTGGCTCTCCTCTGAATTATATTCCGGAGTCGGTCTTCGTCCCTCTGACGAAGCATGTGAGGGGGTGTTGGTGGAGGGTTCGTCAGGATTGACGACTCGTAGGGTCACCTGGGGGAGGGTCTTGCTATCTGGTCAGGGCTGGGAGACCTCGGCCATAGGTATCTGCTGGAGGCTTCACTCCAGCTCTCTCCTGGCATCCTCCAGGGGTTCTGTTCCAACTCCGTGATAGGCTCTAATGAGCTCCTCGATACTTCCCTCGTAAGAGGGAGTACTTCTGGCATCCTCAGAGGAGTACCGGGTTCCGGAAGGGCCAGCCACTGGGCTTGGCGTTCTTCCTCTTCGTTCAACGAAATAGTCGGTGAGGGGGCCCTGAAGGTCCCTGGTCGGCGACTCTGGGGGCGTCTCGTAGGACTCCTGTCCGTAGACAGTGTAGCTCGTGGGGTACGGCAGAACATTGTAGGGGGGATTGTAGAAACGGGGGAGCGTCGGGGGTGGGTAGATTAGTTGTCCTCTTTGAAAGGTAATTCCATGGCATTCAAACCACTCTCTGTTTCTGTAGTAGATAGTCGCGACTGCGGTTGTCATTCCAATTACTCCTGCTATTGTGAAGAAGATCACAGCAAGGGTATTCATTGTTCCTGTAGAAATATTGGGGGTTTGTTGTGGGGGCATATGGAATTCTTCCTGCATCTGGTGTCGTGGAAGAGTGAGGGAAGCTTCGAGCTAATTGTTAGGGCCCGACTCTCATGTGACTCAAGAATAGGAGGGCGCTAAGCTGTCTCGCGTTCGGACAATCACTTTGGTGTCTCCATTGGAGATCTTGAGGTGGCAAGAGAGGCACTTACAGAATAAGCTCTCGGCAAGCAAGCAGACAAGTAAGATTTATGTGGTAGGTAAACCTTAGCTCGAAGCTGAGGTTGTACAGTGAAATGTAACTACTTAAATACTAAGTCATGAGTACTATTAATAAGTACGAAAGTTTTGTCGAAGCCAGAGGGCGTGCTAGTCGGATGACGAGCATGCAATATCATGCATTGTCCATCATGAAAGTTTTGTCGAAGCTGATATTGGTGATGAGGTGGTGATGGTGCATAAGCGTGATGACACCGATAAGATATGATAAGACTAGAAAAAGGAAAAAAGTGAATAAATCGTAACATTAATGGAGTAATGATAGTCTTCTTCGAACTTCAAGGCAGCTTTACACCTAGCTTCGTAGACTTTGGATTTAATTCTCTCCAAGTCTTCAACCCGTTTCTGGAGACTAATTGCTCTTTGTGCTATAAGTGATGTAGTGCTTATAATATTATCTGGTGGGGGCATAAGCCAAGTTGATTCCACTATGTCGAGTGGTAATAGTGGTTCTGTCCCTGTGGCTGCAAAGTAGGGCGAACAACCCATTCTTTTTCACGTAGTTATTCTATCAGACCAGAATACTGAATGTGCATTTTGACTCCATTTCTTTTGGTCACTGTTGGAAGCTTTGAATAGGCATTGGCACACATTGAAGTGTGGCCTTTCTGCTATTCCATTGGCTCATGAATTGTATCCTGATATTCGAATATGATTGATATGGTATCGTTTGCTGAGATATTCAATAGCAGCAATGAAAGCCTTTCCATTATCTGTTACGATTTCCACTAGTGCTCCCCATCTACACAATATGTCTTCGAAGATCCATTCTCCTATGGTTCACACAGTTTCTCTTTGCAAACACCTGAATTTGGGGTAATGACTGATAGAACACCTGCCTTGGACAATATATTTGTATTGCCCAGACATCGGCATAAGCATGGTGTCCATATACATTTTCGAAAATAATGGTGCGGGGATAGCAACTGTTGCAGGCATGTAGATTTGTCTTGTTTGTCATACTTGGCACAAGTGACAAGTACAAACATACCAAGCAATATCAGCTTTCATATCTGGCCACCAATATCTGCCTTTGACTAGTTCATGGGTCGCATAGAATCCTCTATGGGCTACTTTGTCATGGCATGCTATCATGACTTCGATTCATTTGGCTTGTGCTATTACTAGCTGATGTTTTCCTTGTGAACTCTTATGCCACAATTTATTGTCTTTTTCAAAGAAGTTCATGGCATAATGCATGAACTTCACATAGTCTTCATCGTTAATTCCTGGTGGTCATTCTATGTTTGTATGCCAACGTAAGATGTATTCCATATGCTTGTCTCTTTCCACTTGTTGAGTGATATAAAGCACATCATCATATTTTAAGGAATGGTTTCACACATTAGAATTTTCTGTATCCTCAATCATGATTGAAAATATGGAAGTTGTAAGGAGTATGCGATTTTGCATTAAACCGTAGTGTATGTGTAGAAAATCATCCATTCTGTCTTCAGGTGGTGGAGGATCTCCTTCTTGTGGTGGTCACCTGGATAGACCATCTGGTCCATGTCTAGTGCCAGGTATGTGTACCAACACGAAGTGAAATGATAATATTCCTATAATCCACTGATTAACTGCAGCTGAAGGTGCAATATCAGGGTTCTTAAGCATTCCCTTGATAGCACTTGCATCCACTTCTACTATGAAGGTGGGCAGGCCTATAAGGTATAGCTTGCAATCTCCTAGGGCTCGGTATAGCCCATATATTTCTCTCTTTGCTTGTGAATATCCACATTCGCATGGATTTAATGTGATCGAACCAAATCTTGCAAATTTTCTAATTGCCGGATCATCAGGGTCACATTGGGCCAAGTAATATCCAATGGCAGCCAGCCCTGTATCAATGGCAAGGATAACAGCCCCTTTCGAACTATAATCTATTGGTCATAAGGCTGGGCTATTGCGTACTGCCTCTTTTAATTTTTCTTGAGCCTCGATTTGTTCTTTCACGAAGTGAAATTCCACATCTTTGCAGAATAATTTGGTTATTGGCAGTGAGTTCTCCATGAAGTTCTCAATGAAATTGCATAGAACTCCTGCAGTGCCAACAAATGCTCTTGCATCTGATATGTCTTTACAAGGTCCCCATCGGAGTATAGGATCCACTATACTGGGTAGTGGCAATCAACCAGCGTAGGTACACCGATGCCCTATCACCACTATTTCTGGGCAACACAAGTATGCTTTCTTTCCAGAGAAAGTACCACCACAATATTTCATGCATTGTACTATTCTATTTAGGTTCACGAAGTGTTCCCATACAAATCGATGGATACCTGAATTTTCTGGTATGGTTTTGTAGGTATTTCCTACTTCATAATGTGTAGCTGGCCCATGAACCGGTACGTCATCAATGTATGGGATGGTATATTGTGGTATTTCCAGTTGCAGGATGAATGTAACATTGTCATGAAATATAGGTACAGAATTGGTCCATCCTATAGGCAGTGTTACTAGTCATAACTGTTACAATTTATTCACTTTTTTCACTTTTCAGTCTTATCTCATCTTATCAACATCATCATGCTTACGCACTATCCCCTCACCACCGCCGATATCAACTTCAATAAATCTTCCTTGATGGACAATGCATGATATTGCATGCTTGCCGTATGACCAGCATGCCACCTAACTTCTACAAAACTTTTGTAGCTATTATTAGTACCGACTCTTTAGTATTTAAGTAGCTACACCTTACTATACAACCTCAGCTTCGAGCTAAGGTTTAACATCACATAAACTTTACTTGTCTGCTCGCTTGCCGAGAGCTTCTCCAGTAAGCGCCTCTCTCATCATCTCGAGATTATCTGAGGCATTGCCAAAGTGATTGTCTGAATGCGAGACAGCCTAGCAATCGCCCTATCTTGAGTCACATGAGAGTCGGGCCCTAACAATTAGCTCGAAGCTTCCCCCACTCTTCCATGACACTAGACACAGGAAGAGATTGGCATGCCACTCCAACAAACACCCGACATTCAGGAAACAACAAGAAACATGGCTATAGGAGCCTTTGTTGGAGCAGCAGCAGCAGTAGTAGGACTATTCCTTTTCGCTGCTGCCATATACTGCAGAAACCAAAATTGGTTTGAATGCCATGGACTGGCACCTAGAAGACCCTTGACCTACCCACCCCCCACCCTCCCACGCTTCTACATCCCACCCTACAATGGTCAGGTTCAGCCCATTTACATGACATACGAGCCCTACCGAAGGGACCAGTTCTACACACCCCCCATCTCGCTGAGTAGGCAGGATTGGTCAGGGGCCCCTAGCCCTGAGACCGACATTGGGAACCATTATGGAAGAGGAGGAAGAAGCCCAAGCCCCATCGCTGGGCCCTCTGGAACTAGGCAGTCCTCTAGGACAGCATCTCAGTCTCCCTCTATCGAGGGAGACATCACAGAACTTATCCGAGTCTACGTTGGACCCAAAACCATTGAATACAATGAATCAGAATCGTGAAGAAGCAGTACACAGATACTTCCAACTGAGGGCAATGAGCCCAATACCACTAGCACATCCCCTACCTGTCTGACCCTCTGAGTTACAAACCCTTCTCCGCCTTCAGCAAGCAGCTCCGTCATCATGGCACGAAGCACCGCGTTCTACAACCAGACAGAGCATATACACCAGGACCCCCTCTATGACCTTGGCTGGACCCCCCCCCCCCGGTACACCTGAGGTATCAAATACACGAACTTCCTCCCCCTCTCCCCCTGAATCCTCCCCCGGAAGGGACTCCTGACCTGATCAGCCTAGAAGAGGAACTGGAAGTCAAGGAGATATTGAGTCCCTCGACCAGACCAACAACATGGACCACTCATCAATGAGGGTCGACCCAGCTGACCTCAGAAGAGGAAGACTTCAGATCTGCAACATCGGGAGACCTGTTACGATTTATTCACTTTTTTCACTTTTCAGTCTTATCTCATCTTATCAGCATCATCACGCTTATGCACTATCACCTCACCACCGCCGATATCAACTTCGATAAATCTTTCTTGATGGACAATGCATGATATTGCATGCTTGTCGTCCGACTAGCATGCTGCCCAACTTCTACAAAACTTTCGTAGCTATTATTAGTACCAACTCTTTAGTATTTAAGTAGCTATGCTTCACTGTACAACCTCAGCTTCAAGCTAAGGTTTAAACTCACACAAACTTTACTTGTCTGCTCGCTTGCCAAGAGCTTTTCCAGTAAGTGCCTCTCTCATCACCTCGAGATTATCCGAGGTGTTGCCAAAGTGATTGTCCGAACATGAGACAGCTTAGCAATTGCCCTATCTTGAGTCACATGAGAGTCAGGCCCTAACAAGACCTTCCTACTTCCGACGAAGAAGAGCATGGGAGACAGAGAATGCATTCCACCTATGAAGAATGGAGGAGGATCCGGAACAGCCCCCTAGGGAGCTTGGGGATGAGCAAAGACTGGCAAGAAGGGAGCTCGAGAGCAATCCTTTCTACCTGGGCGCTCCAGCCTGAGCCTGGACCTCCCTCTCCATACAACAAAGAATCTCCCTCAGACCCTATTGTGCCCAGGCATGGGCCTATCAAAGGGAGGACTACATTAGAAGAGGAGGAATCGATGAGTCACTGGAGGAACACTGCCGGTGACTACACCTCTTCCCTACCGAGGAGTTATACCACCATGAACAGGACTACAGACCAACCCCCAGAGTCTATATACACGGACTACGACCACAAACAGAAGAGGAGTTACGAACCCTCCAAGGAAACTTGGAGGATGTACTCCAAACCTGGAGGGCCGACGAGCATCAGCAAGAACATCTGGCCCATGTATGAATGGCCCAGGCCAATGCCCGACGAGCCACCCATAGAATGGCACAGGAATGGGAATCCCTGGAAAGGGAAGAGTAGACTAATCGCAGGATCAGGAGAGGCCAGACCCAGTGACCAAATGGAGACTGAGGCCAAAGAACGATGAAGACTAGCAGAGGAAGCAGAGGCCAGGAGACAACAGCATCAGGTGGAACGGGATGCCTTCCCCGACCTAGCCGCCAGATTAGTAGCTCAGTTGGAAAGGACCCAGGCATTTGCCCTGGCAAATAGTCTCCCCCTTCCAAGAGAACTTCAAGATAAACCCCAGCCCCAACCCAGAGGATGACCCATCCAGCCACCCCCGAGAAGATACGGAAGCCCAACGCACCATACAGACAGATGGTCGGTACCACAACCGCCCCCCAAAGACAACCCCCCAGACCCACCGTATTGGCCCTCTGGTGAAGCCAATGAGCAATCCCCATGGCTTTCCATGAAACCCATGCTCATCTGACTTCCCATGGACTTCAAAGGGAAGAGCAGTGATATCCACCGATTCACTGGAGCCTGCGAAGACTACTTCTCTATCTTCAAAGCCTACTATCTGACACATGCCAACAAAATTTTATTCGCGGTCTCCCTCTTCGGAAAGAAGCCCCAGGATTGGTGGTCCCAATATCGATACCAATTCTGGAGCAACGATGAGGAGTGATACTGATACTTCTCATGGGACGACTTCAAAGCAGCCCTCAAGATCGAATATGGGGACCCCGCCCTCCAAGAAGTCATGGAGTGACGGATGAACGAGCTCTGAATGACCAGAACAGCGGCCGAGTACTTCCAATGCCTGGAAGAACTTGCTCGCCAGGCTGACCAACTCACCAACCTCAGACCCTGAAGTGCAATAGTCCGAGCTGTCTGACAAGGGGTTCCTGCCTCATACACCGATTCCATCGCCAATCTTGGCATCATGATCCCTTCCACCTATGCCAAATGGAAACGTCGCATTTGTAACATCTATGACACTTGGAGGCCTTCAATAAAATTGGCCACGTCGACAAGCCCAAGAACCAAAGTGCCAGAAGTTCCAAAGGAACTTCCAGCGCGACAAGTTCTGTGGCCAACAAATCCACCAGCAAAGGATCATCAAGTTTGGGATGGACTACATATGGAGGTGCCAGAGAACCAATGGATATAGACCACCTCAAGAAGGAGGGCAGATGCTTCAACTGTGGAGGAAAGGGGCATTTAGGAAAAGACTGCAAGAAGCCGAAACGGCTTAGAGACCCAAAAAGCAGGCGATATACAATGGCCCAACTTTGCACAATGTTAACAGAGGCTGAAGAGCACAATAAGGAGGAGCACAGACATAGTCACGAAGAGAAGGTCGAGAAGAAGATGCCCTCGACGACGAAGATTGAGGAGGTAAAAGGCAAGGCCAAGAAGTGAGCGATTCCACTTCCTCGGCCCAGTCCTCCTCTCTGGGTGGTCGGTCATCAGGTTCTGCTGTGCAGACTTTACCCGATTGTACATCATTATTACATATGTCTACTTGTGTATCAGAGCATTCACACTTCTACCTGAGACCACCCCAAAAGAATTGCAACCAGTTCAAACTCCGCCCAAAAAAATGTATAAAATCCCCCAGAAGCGAAAGGGACCTCATCCCCCCTCCTTGCTAACACTTTCCGTCCCAGAACTCCTCACCATCCAGGACCTTCAGACACGATGGGGACTGGAGTTCATCTGAACAATGTCAGGAATCTCCCAGTCCTTAGGGACGAAGGAGGTACTCCCCAAACCAGCCAAGTCCATCGTCGCTGAACGGAACCATCAAGACAAAGGCGGAGACACAAGGTCGATGCCTGCTGATGCTATCCGCAACAATTCTCCTCGTGCTCGAGGATCGTCACAGAAACACGACCCCCTCTCTCCCTGCCTGGACAAAGAAGTGGAGGATAATGCCTCCCACCAGTCACCTAGAGACTCTGACTTGGACGCGACAGCACCTCCTCCACCCCCGACCCAAGAGGAAGAAGATGTCACAAGAAAGGATAGGGATCCGGGACAGGCGCCAAAGGACCCGGGAGTAATGTGGGAGCACGGTTCATGTGACAAGAACGTGATGCTCACGACTCCCTCTGTTCGTCTCGACGAGCCTTCCAGCCACTCCAGGAGCGACCTGCTCCCCAAACCCCCGAGTCCTGATGAAGCAGCCAGCAGTGGACGATCTCTGGGGAAGGAGCGCGTGCCATCTGGAGAGACTCCTCGAAGGCCCCCGACTGTCGAAGGATCAAGCAGGATTCCAGCATCAGATGTGCGATGCTCACGGGTCCGGAAAACCACCTTCATTGAGGTCCCTGACAAAGAGGACGACACGTCATTCAAAATGTCTCAAGTCAAGGCTCAAGCGAAGAAGGCAGATGAACCGATCGAGGCAAGGTGTTCTGAGTCTAGTACAGTGAGTGTTTCCCCCCCGAAGTCCACCTGGTTCAAGCCATTTGGCATGGACTGGACCCTTCAGACCATCAGGGAAGCATGCACCGACTCGGAGGCATTCACCTCCCTCCATCTCTGGGCCCATAAAGAAAAAGTTAATGAGATCAATCACGACCTCCTTTGCTCATTGAGGGAGGACGAGAACTCTTCCTCGATGTCCAACTTGAAACGCTAGAGAACTGCCAAGCCCTTAAGGCCCAGGCCCTGGTAGACAGCAGTTGTACCAGAAGCACTATAAATGAGGCCTTTGTCAAGAAGCATGGCCTTATCACTAGACCTGCTCTGGCCCCCATCTCAATATACAACACTGACAGTACTCGCAATAAGGCTGGAGAGATCACTGAGTTCGTAGAAGTATGAATGACCATGGGAGGCCATCATGAACGAATCGACTTTGCCATTACCAATCTCGGCAAGGGCGACATCTTCCTAGGTCATGACTGGCTCCTTCGCCACAACCCTGTCATCAACTGGGCCACCGGCAAGATCATCTTTGCCCGGTGTCAATGTCAGAAGAACCCATTCCCGCTTCCAGACACCGACCCTGAAGATCCATGGGATGAGGAGTTAGAAGAGGGCGAGACCATTCTTATGGTCAACCTTCGCGAAGAACTGGAAATTCATGCGGTATACCATGCAAACGATCTAGCAGCCAAGGCTAATGAAGGAAGAGCAAAAAGAACTTTTGAAGAAATGGTACCCCCTCAGTATCAAGAATTTGGAGACCTCTTTTCTAAAGAGAATTTCAATGAACTTCCGGAACAAAAGCCCTGGGATCACATGATCAAACTGATCCCCAACGCCAAGTCCACGCTTGACTGTAAGGTCTACCCACTCAACTGACATGAACAGGAGGAGCTCAACAAATTCCTCGATGAAAACTTGGAGTCAGGACAAATCCACCCCTCCAAATCCCCCTTCACCTCTCCCTTCTTCTTCATCAAAAAAAAGGATGGCTCCCTGCAGCCAGTACAGGATTATCGAAAACTCAACGAGATGACCATCAAGAACCGGTATCCACTACCCCTAATCTCCGAACTCATGGACAAACTCTGTGGTGCCAAGTACTTCACCAAGTTGGATGTCCATTGGGGTTATAATAACGTACGAATCAAACAAGGAAATGAGGCCAAAGCAGCCTTCCAAACAAACCACGGCCTCTTTGAACCGACCGTCATGTTCTTTGGCCTGACCAATTTGCCCACGACCTTCCAGTGGATGATGAACGACATTTTCCATGACCTCATCCATGAGGGGAAGGTGACCATTTACCTGGATGACATCCTTATTTTCTCGAAGGATCTCCAGGAACACCGACAAATCATTAAATAAGTACTTCAATGCCTCTGGGAACACAAGTTATTCCTGAAAGCGGAGAAGTGTGAGTTCAAGGTACTAGAGACCAAATATCTCAGCATAATCATCAGTGAAGGATCAGTTCGAATGGACCCTGTCAAGGTCAAAGGCATTACAGAATGGCCCACACCCACCAAAAAGAAGGAGTTACAGTCCTTCCTAGGCTTTACGAATTTCTATTGGAAGTTCATCAAGGACTATTCTAAGATTGTCCGCCCCATGACCCAACTCACAGGCAACACCCCCTGGACCTGGGGGACAGCCCAAAACGAAGCCTTCCAACAACTCAAGAAACAGATGGCAGAGGATGTAGTCTTGGCACTCCCAAAGGAGAATGGGAGGTTCAGGGTAGAAGCCAATTCCAGCAAAGGGGCAATCAGTGCAGTTCTCAGTCAGGAACAAAATGGGAAATGGAGACCAGTCGCCTTTCTCTCCAAGGCATTGACCGCCACTGAGCGAAATTACAAAATATATGACAAGGAACTCCTCGCAATTATGCTCACCCTAGAAGAGTGGAGACACTACCTGATGGGAGCCGCCGAGAATTTTGAGATCTGGACTGATCATCAAAATCTACAATACTTCCGCCAACCTCAAAAGCTCAACTGCTGACAAGCCTGGTGGGTTACCAAACTTGCAGAATATCATTTCATGCTGCACCATAAGCCCGGCGCCTCTAATCGAAAGGCTGATCTGCTCAGTCAACAGGACGACCACGATCAAGGGAAGAAGGACAACAATGACATTGTAGTCCTTCAGCCCGAGCACTTCTGGGCAATGATTATGCCCACCACTAGTGAAGTCCACCAGCACATCAAAGAGGTCACCAGGAATAATGACAAGTGGGACCAAGGGATCGCCAATTCCCTCGATCATGAACGTGGCATCTCTGAGAAAGAGGGACTCCTGTATTACAATGGACGGATCTATGTTCCTCATGATGACAAAATGCATGGAGAAATTATCGCCACCCACCATGACCATATCACCACAGGACACCCCGGCATAGAAAAGACGAAGGAACTCATCCAACGCGAGTATTGGTGGCCCAGACTCAAACAGATGGTAGAAAAGTACATCAAGGCCTGCGAAGCATGCCAACAAACCAAAATGGACACTCACCCTAAGGCCACGCCCCTTCATCCCAATGAGATCCCCTCCGAACCGTGGAGTCACATATCCGTCAACATGATCACTGGACTCCCTGAGTCCAACAGCGATGATGCCATCCTTGTAATCGTTGACAGATTTTCCAAGGAAGTCATCCCCATTGCTTGTAACATCGAACTCACCTCTGAAGGATGGGCCAAGATGCTCCAAGACTATGTCTATGCCTGCCATGGCATGCCTAAGACTGTCATTTCTGACCGCGGACCCCAATTCGTCTCAAAATTCATGAGTGAACTTCTCTGACTCCCTGATATTATGCCCAATGCATCCACTGCATTTCACCTGCAAACAGATGGACAAACCAAACATGCCAATCAGGAGATCAACAAGTACCTACATATTTTCATTAACCACCGACAGACCGACTGGAGCGAATGGCTTGCATTGGCAGCGTTCGCCCACAATAATCGAATCCACTCAGCAACGGGCCAAACTCCGTTCTTCACCAATTATGGAGTGAACCCATGAGTCCTACCAGACTCTGTCAGAACAACACCATTCACAAACCCATCCACCAAATCATTCGCCAAGAGCATGCAAGAAGTACACCGGCAAGCCAAAGAGGCACTAGAGGAGGCTGCAGGCAAAATGAAGACCCAATATGACAAAAGAAGGAGAGACGCCATTGAGTACGCAATCGGAGACCGGGTATGGTTAGACGCAACTAACCTCCATCTGCCCCACCCAAAGAAAAAACTCAACGATAAACACGTCGGCCCATTCCTCATCCTGGAAAAGGCCGGCGTGTCTGCCTACAAACTCAAACTTCCACCCCATTGGAAAATCCACCCCCATTTCAATGAGAAGCTGTTGACACCATACGTACCACCGGCATTCCCAAATCAGGAACAACCGCCTCCACTGCCACCAGACCTCATCAAAGATGAGGAGGAGTATAAAGTCAAAGAAGTCCTGGACTCCTGCACTTGCCGAGTTCAAGGGAAAAAGGGACAGAAATCATGACTGGTCACTGACTACTTTGTCAAGTGGAAGGGATGGACCCGAGAGCATAATTCATGGGTACGAAAAGACAACATGGCCAATGCTCAGGAGGCCATCAAAGACTACGAGGATAGCATCTCCGAAACAAGAGCTGTCATGACCACTCGCAAGATCATCAACAGATCTGAAAAGACGTTGAAGGAGATACTCAATTATCACTATGTTGACGACACCATCTCATACTGAGTGCTCAGGCAAGATGGAAGGACCTTCTGGGTCAAAAATCCCTGTCCCAACGACAAGCATTGGAGGGACTACATCGATGACTACTGGAGAAAGGAGTATGCAAAGGCACAAGAGGAACCGCCAAGCGAACCCTAGGGCAGTCAGAACGTCTGCCTTAATGAGAGGGTAATGTTACAATTTATTCACTTTTTTCACTTTTCAGTCTTATCTCATCTTATCAACATCATCATGCTTATGCACTATCCCCTCACCACTGCCGATATCAACTTCAATGAATCTTCCTTGATGGACAATGCATGATATTGCATGCTTGCCATATGACCAGCACGCTGCCTAACTTCTACAAAACTTTCGTAGCTATTATTAGTACTGACTCTTTAGTATTTAAGTAGCTATGCCTCACTGTACAACCTCAGCTTCAAGCTAAGGTTTAACATCACATAAACTTTACTTGTCTGCTCGCTTGCCGAGAGCTTCTCCAGTAAGCACCTCTCTCATCACCTCGAGATTATCTGAGGCATTGCCAAAGTGATTGTCCAAATGCAAGACAGCCTAGCAATCACCCTATCTTGAGTCACGTGAGAGTCGGGCCCTAACAGTAATGCTCCATAAGGTGTTTGAAATGTTGTGAGGTCTCTTGAGCTTTCTGCTAGCATCCATTCATCATATCCAACGAACAAATCTAGTGTTGCTCCACAAGCCCTCCCTGCAAAGTTTTCTGCTAATTGATCGGTAGTAGGAGGTAATCCAGAGTGCGCAATAGTGACTTCATTTAAGGGTTCAAGACTATGAACTATCCTTAAGCTTTTGCCATCCTTCTTGAGTACTGTAAACCAGCACGAATGATATGAAGAGTTCGAAGGTTCATATATGCCTGCATCTAATTTTGTTTTAATAATTTTACAGACTTTGCTGTAGATTCCTGGAGGTATGGGGATGTTTCGAAGTACCCAAGGGGTATGTTCGACTACTGGAATATTGATTGGTGGGAAGATGTCTTGTTGGAAGCTGCCTTGTTCTGAGTCTTCCCAAGCAAATGCTTGGCTTTGTAGGCACATAAAGTGGTGCATTAATTTCTTTTCTTCTTCCCAAAGGAAACCATCATTATGAATCAAGTCAATATATTCTTTTTGGTCCATGGTATACCTTCGTGTAGGCCTGAATTCTGGTGGTTGTGGGGATAGTTTTGGTAGATCTTTTAAAGGATCCCCTTCAATATTATGGATAATCCTGAACTTATCAGGTAAGGTGGTGAGTATAGGCTTAGTTTTCAAGGCAACCAGTTTATACTTCTTGCTAGCGTATATAGATGCAGTTTTCTCGAACCAAGGTTCATAATTTTCATCACCGATTATATTCGAGCCATATAGATTATACATATACTCAAGTGGTTGTGGAATTTGTTTGGAGTGGGGTTTTACGCTATGCTGTGTGTATATAGGCATCATCTTTCCTGGATTTCTGGTTCGCAAGCCATTTAATGGTCCGTTATCAGGTCTTATTTCTTGTGTGGAAGGGATATTAAGTTGGGTTGGATCACATGCAGCTAAGTACTGCATGGCGATGTGGGAATTTTTGAACTTGGTATGGGTAGCATATGTGGAAATGATTGGATTCTGATTTGCTTCTAACTCAATGACTATGGCTACTTTTTGATCATGTAGCCTGTCTTCTAGTCAAGGGTCATCTTCTTCAGAATATTTGTCATGCATCATGAGTCTAATCCATCCCCTGGGTCTAGTGGGGATAGTAGTGGTTTTTCCCATGTTAGGATCATGGATTGTAATAGTCTGATCCTGGTTCTCATAATTTTGAACAATGCTTCATGTAAGGGTATCAAAAGGGCGACCGAGTAGAATGTCATAGACGGATTGTCTAATGACATGTACTTGCAAGTAGAGAGTGATATCCCCAAACAAAAATGCAATGTTCCTAGCAAGGCCAAGAGAACTATTCAAAGTTCCATTCACAGATTGCATGTCTATAACAACAGTTAGGTCATAAGTCAACCCAAGGCGATGGCACACTGCTTCCGACATTGAGATTACTTGTGATCCCAGATCTATTATGCATTCAACCTTTAACTGATGATCCATGATAGGTAATATAGACCGCAAAGCAATGGATTTGGCTGTGCACTTAAGCAGGCCAATCTTTTCACCTTTCTTGATGTGATCTTCATAAGGGTCCTGTACTATGAAGGCACCTTCTGGTGGGTCTTCACGAACAGGTTTAACCGTTACTTGTTCAAAGGTTTGAACCATAGACTTTGGCTGTCCATATAATAAAGTAGTGTTTAAGGAGGGATCGCCTGGCGAGACTTTAATTTCAATGGTACTGGGTCCAGTGTGTGAAATATCATTCTTAAAATGTTCCACAGTGGGTGGCACTTTTCGCTTCGTGATATCGTCTTTGGTCATATCATGTATCTCTGGGGACAAGGAAAATAATTCTCTCTGTGACAATGTGACAGGAGAATCCATAGTCCTTTCATACACATGTCTAGCTACTAAAGCATCCTCTACAGGGGCTTTAGTGCGATATGCTGGTTCATGTTCGCGAACCTTCTTTCAATAATCAGGTTTCACACCAATATTTCGATCAATAGGTGGAGCATAATTTGCTGGTCAAACCAAAGCAAATGGGTGTATATCTTCAGGGATAACTTCTTTATCAAGGGTGGTATCTGTCCCTGATTGATGGGTAGAGCTCAGTTCCGCCACGGTTGCTTTCTTTACTGTGGTCTTGTTGCACGAACCCTCCTTGGAGGATGGAATAAAAGTATTAATGATTTCCACTTCTTTATTATCGTCCACCTTGGTTTGAGGAGAGTGGATTTCCCAGTCACTATCGTCTGAGACATCAATAAGGGCCAGCATATCCTCCAACTCTAGGGTGATTTCTCGATCATGTATATCTCCTTTCGGGACAGTTTGCAGACTGGATTTCGGTTTCTCAGGTGCTTTGCAAACCTTTTGACTGTTTCTGGTGGATCTACCCATGACTTTGTTAGAGTCTATTGGCTGAGGGGCTTCTTTCGAAGTAGAAGAACTCTTTTTCAAATTAAGAGGAGCTGTCTTTAAATCTTTGACGCCACCTGCAGCACTAGGGGCAGGTCATCGCACTAAGCAAGGTATGCAGACTTCAACTTGTTTGAACCAAGTTTTAAGTGCTTCGTCTTTGGATGTGTCTGCACAAACTTGTAGACTCTGTAGTTCTTTTTCAATAGACCCTGTCTTAGCAATTAATGCCTCGACATGTTGTGTGATAGTCATATTGGCTGGTAAGGAACATTCATCCACTAGCTGCATGTAGTGCTCTGCGTTTTTAATGAAAGTGAGGGGTTCCTTCAGGAATTGCATCATGGTGGTATTAACAGCACCCAATTGTCCAGGGTTCTGTTGATGCCATTCTTCAATTTTATCAGTTAGACAATTCCCAGGTAAACCCTTTGGAAGGTAGGCACCCATAGGTAAAACAATATGGTTTTTCATGTTCTTTCTACATTTGCCTTTGCAAATCATCATATCGATCTCTTCGCAGGCATTAATGTAATGTCCTCTTTTACCACAGAAACCACAATTGCTGTCTCATGATGTTGGAGAACTAGCAAATAACGATTGTGGTCCTGACTGGTAATTCTGATGTCTGGTTGACAGTCTTGTTGTAGTTGTCGTTGTGCCAGTTGTGCAATTTTGTCTTCAATTGCTTGTAAATGCAACGATATTTCTGAAGGTTCTAGCTTAACCACTACTGGGTCTGGCATTCTGGGAGAATACGACTGAGGGATACCAGCTGGCATTGTAGGAACAACCGGTGGATTATATGTCACAAAGCCTCCTCCTGCAATATATGGTTGTGGTGTACTCACATACAGGCTTTCACCTCTGTTTGTTCCTTGTAAGACAAACTGCATGGCTTCGTATATGTCTCCCAAAGTGTAGGGATCTGAAGAAAAGTGGTCTGGGAGTTTAATTTGAAGCCAGCGCATTATGCCTTCTCATACAGAATCGGGGAATCCTTTGCTGAATAGATTACTGACTTCGGATCCAGAAAGATGTTTCTTTTCCTCCAAGAACTGTGCTTTAGGGTAGAATTCCCTATAGTATGTCCCCAGAGTGGCCAAAGATGTCACTTTGTGAGCGTATTTGCCTACAACTCACTCAATATCCATACATTTGTATTTTTGGTTCATGTCGGCATCTGGATATTGCCTAATGATCACACCTTTTAGGTGTTCATAGGTCCTGGTTGCATCCACAAATTCTGCAAGACTTTCCCAGAAATCCGCAACAGCAACACCAGGGTAATGTGTTAACCATCTCTTCTTTTCTCTATCATCTGTTATACTATAACGGATGAACAAGGCTTCTAAATCCTGTAAATATCACGCTAATTCGCGACCTGGATTTGTTTTGTTGAATGTACTTGGAGCACTTCACTCTCTTCTAAAAGGCATTTGCGTGCTCATAACTACTGGTTGAATGGGAACCACTTGCACAGCACCAGCACCAGCACCTCCTTGTGCACCTCCGGTTCCTCCTTGCGGCATTGAACTTTGTGTAATAGTTGTGGGTTTGTATGGGTTATTATAGGTTGTGATATGAAAGGAATTTTGTCTTCCTCAGTTTCTTCTTGGTCTACTGGTGTAGTGATGGGGGCAGGTGTTTGTATCAGTGAACTTCACGTAGATAGTTCAGTAGTTTCAGTGCTCTGTGTGGCGAGACTTAAATGTCTTCCAAACTCATCAAGGTCTAGTCCTTGGTCTGGGTAGGGTGTCACAGTATCTGATGCTGGGGTAAGGTTTCCCGCAGTGTGATATGCAGTGGGTAATGTTTCTGTGAATAGGTTCGCAGAAGGTTGTAGACTGGATAAGACTTCGTTCTCTTCAAATAAGTCAAATGGTTCTGCAGTCGATACATCAGGAAAGTTTACCTTCACTATACAGTACTATATAGTTGTCAGAGTCATATATTTGGGATAGGGAGGGTCTTACTTTAAAGGGGTATATAGTAAGTGCTTTCTATCATAGACACAGTCTATATGCACTATGGCACTATAGCACTATGTGATCAGGGTCCAGGCCACAAGCTCTCCTGAGTGATTAGTCATAATATTCCTCACTCAATTGGGAATTGTAATTGTGCACATCAAAAATCAAAATAGTATTCTTTATTAAATGCTACGTATATTATGCAGAAGGGGTTACTACAGTGTCCGCACAAATATCCAGAGCAAAATCTTCTGCTGTAAACATGGATCTAGGGCCTAAAGTATCTGAGTCTGCAATTGAGACCTCATCGATGACACCAGCATGCTTTCTGTGAAGAACAATGAGACGTGATAGGGAGAATCCAGTAGGTTACTTACTTTCCATCTGCAAAGAGGTCCTTTCGCAAGCATTGAGACACCTCGGATCTGGCTCTCATATGTGCTGCTTCCCACTCCCTTAGGCCATTGAGATGCTTCATATAGACGGCGCCATCACCCTCCTTCTGGCCATAATTCTCGGTGAAAAACTTGACCATCTTGTATTTTCCAGTTTCGTACTCGTCAATAGCACATTCAACCTATTTCAATATTTGTCAGATCGTGCAAATGAAGACTTGAGATAAAGCTTACTGCTGCAAGCACTAAGGCAATTGTGGTGAATGGAATCTCATTGTTAAGGAAGAATCCCAGGCGTACACCTTCTTTGCCATGCTGTTCATTAAAATACCATTGATTGATGATTAAGCCAATCAATGGTGACTGATAGTAGCCTGGTCCTGGGAGATTAAGCTTGCCCATTGGATCCTTAAATAGTACTCAGACATTGTTATAAAATATAAACAGAAAGAGACTTGCCTGAAGAACAAAGCTTTGCTCCTTGGTCTTGAGTGCCTTGACTAAATTTCAGTTGTAGTTGATAGTATCCATGTCACCGCCTTTGCAAAAAGAGAAGACAGGATTTTGTTCACTGTGTACATACACACATGCATCACTTTTGAGATCACCATGGTGTTGGACCTGACAGTTTGCGATCTATACACAGTGTCAGTCTTTTGCACACACATATACAACATACATACCAAAACAATTTCTTCCTGAGTTGGTGGTGGATGTCCAACATAGTTGCAGTTCTTGATCATGTAGTCGACAGCGGCATACCATGCTTGGATTGCCACCGCTTCAAGCTCAGAGTCTTCAAGCCAAGGGAAGTTGTGGATCATTAAGGACCGCAGATAGGGAAACACTGCATTGACAATCCTACGACGAGCTGGAATCAGGTCAGACATGCAAAGTTTCTTGTCTTCTTTTGACTTCTTGTGCTGCTTGGTTGTTCCTGGTGTAGTAATGGTGTCAGTCGTTTTGGTATCAGATAAGTTTGCTGTATCTTTGTTACACTTGGTACCAATATTCTATTGATGTATGGTGAGCACAGATGAGAGCCAAAGAATAAAATTACTGTACTGTCTCAGCAATCACATCATTTTCCTTGTCAGAATCACTACTTGGTATCAATAGATTAAAAGGTGTGGTTCTTGGAGTCCAGCCATCAGGAACAAGATTGTGTGCACGACACATCAACGGCCGTCATCCTTGCTGAAAGGAAGTCGTGTCACTATTGTGGGCTTCACCTAAGCCATCAGACTCTTTGGCCATTATTGCATGGTTCTTGGCCTGAGGTGCATGTTTGGGAGCTGGTAATGGTGTCGGAGTCGACGAGATCTATATCATCTTTATTTATATGAGGATGCCAGGATGTCTGAGTACTTACATTGTTTAGAGGACTGTCAAAGACTGTTCCCTCACTCTGGTCTCGGGTGGTCACTCTCGCAGCTTCAGCAGAAACAGCTGTGTATACAAAACCTGGTTAGCGGATAGTCTGAGTCAATGACAGAAACACACGTTCTGCCAGGCTGGGACTGCTATTCATCTCGGGCAGTGCTCTCATTGTATTTGGTGAGAAGAAATCTGGTTGTCAAAGTAACATAACAATCAGTATACTGGGGAGAAGGGGATATTGAAAAATGAATTACTTGGAGACATAAATGGTGGGATAGACCAGTTTTCAGCACCTGCACCATGAGCTGTACCTGGAACCGATTGGCCCATCTGAGGGAATGGCGTTGCACCCAGCATGTTAAAGAACATGCTCGGCATCTGGAAGGGAGCCAATCCATCACTTCCTGTATATTGCTGGGGTGTTGAATATGCTGTGGTCTGCATTGGCTGGAATGGTGCAGCCTCTGACACAGCACCTGGGGTTGTAACATCATAGGAGGCTGACTCCAAGGATGGTTCAGCACAAAGACTTTGAGAATTCTGAGCTCGAGTGTGATTACAGCACTGTGCCACAATTGCGTTCTTCTGAAGATTTGCCTCTAAAAATAATAGGTCATCTCAGCAACGATAATATATGATAGGAGTGTACAGTATGTCTTCATTGCTTCTGTCATCACAGTCTCATGTAGACCATGCCCTTGTTCGGACAGGGGCAGGTTGCTCACAAAATCTGCTTCGGAGAAGGAGGACATTGTTGATGGAAGAAAAAACCCTTGAAATTCTTCCATGGTGCTCCTGATGGAGTTTTGTGGAAGCGCTCACTGCCCAATAATAACATACTAGCTCAAAATCATCACTTAGAAAAATTTGCCACATCTCGTTCACCTGATACTGCCACCGTTGTAATGCCCTCCTCATTCATGTGCACGTACTGCCAGGCAGCAACATTTCCCAACTCAGCCTGGCTCCAACGCCATCAGCAGCAAATGCCTAGCTGCAAAGCTGCTCATAAAAAGGAGCTAGAGCATCACCATAATGAATCTCTTTGACAACATGGAGGATGGCAATTATGCTCGCTGACACCTCCACCATCATTGGAGGACAGTACTCTAGAGGACTGTGATATGGACATTTATCCAGTCTGTCTGGTCACAATCTTTCTGGATGATGAACTAGTGTCCTATGATGTGGACGCCTGTCCCCCTGTGCCCTCCGAATCACCTACACATAGTGTCCGCATTGAGGATTTCCCAGAGACAGAGCAAGAGAAATGGCATACCTATTTGTTTCCATCCTTGCAACAAGCTGGTGCACCTATTTCTTCCACACCAACATGCACCCTTTTCCATAGGATACGAGACAAGCAGGTCCTTCAGGGTGCAGAGATCTGGGGTCCATTTGCTGATGAGGATGACTGGGAGATGGCAAAATGGCTCATAAAACATGTTGGGCAACAAGTGGCAGATGATTTCCTGAAATTGAAAATGGTCAGCCACATATTATACTTCGTTATAGCCCACTTACCTGATTTTTCAGATTGTGGGTAAAGCACAGCCATCTTATAAAAACAAGGACCAATTGCTTGATAGAATTGATAGCCTTCCTGCCAGTGTTCCTTGGAAGCTGGAGACATTGACTCTGTGAGGGGATCTGACTAATGGTGAGGGCCAGGCTCGGACTGAAGAGTTGGAGCTATGGTACAGAGACCCAGTGGAATGCATTTGGGAGCTTATGGAAAATCCAGCACTTCGAGACAGCATGAAATACACTCCAGAGCATGTTGTACTCAATCAGGCTTGTGAGGTTGATGTCATCAATGAAATGTGGACAGCATCTTGGTGGTGGGAACTTCAAGTAAGTGTTGACAGCTCACATAATGAAGAGAATACTCACAATGTGATCGTTATAGAAGATTCTCCCACCTGATGCAACAATCTGTCCCATCATTCTATCCTCAGATAAGACACAACTGTCTCAGTTTTGTGGCGACAAGAGTGCTTGGCCCATTTACCTGATGATTGGCAATATCTCCAAGGGTATTCATCGAGAACCATCATCGCATGTGACTATTCTTGTGGGGTATTTGCCAGTGGGCAAATTTGAGTGCTATTCCCAAGCTGCAAAACAATTCGCATGATACCGAGTTTTTCACCACTGCATGAACATCATACTGGGATCAGTAAAGGAGGCTGGACGACAGGGTGTGGCCATGACTTGCTCTGATGAAGTCCAGCACTGGGTTTGGCCTATTGTTGCTGCATACATAGCGGACTATCCCAAACAATGTCTGGTCGCCTCATGCAAAGAAAACCACTGTCCTCTCTGCCAAGTTGGACATGATGAGCATGGAAATAATACTCCCTACCCACCTCGCAATGTGAAGACAACACTGGATATGATTCAGACACAGCTGTCAGGACAATCAGACAATGAGACAGACTGGGAGGACTCTGGCATACGAGAAATTCCCAATGTATTCTAGTGAGATCTCCCATTTTCCAACATATTCAAAGCCTTCATGCCAGATCTCCTCCATCAGCTACACAAGGGTGTCTTCAAGGATCATCTGGTTAAGTGGTGTACAGCCTTGATTGGTGAAAAGGAAATCGATGAGCGATTCAAAGCCATGCCAGGCTATCCGGAGTTGCAGCACTTCAAGAATGGCCTTTCAAATGTGTTGCAGTGGACAGGAGCAGAGTATAAGGCAATGGAGAAGGTTTTTCTTGCTGTCATGGCAGAGACCAAGGTTGACAAGTGTGTGGTAATCGCCATGAGAAGCACCCTGGATTTCATTTACTTCACATCATTACAGTCTCACACCTCTCTGACCCTTGCTTCTCTCTCTCATGCCCTCAACAAACTCCACCATGTCAAAGACATCTTTCTTGAGACAGGTACACATGAACATTTCAACATCCCAAAATTCCATGCCATGCAGCACTACGTCGCACTGATTTGCCGTTTTGGCAGTGCCAATGGCTTCAACACAGAGTCACCAGAGCGTCTTCACATCGACTATGCTAAGGACACTTACCGTGCCTCCAATCGATGGGACTATACCATTCAAATGACACGCTGGCTTAGCCAACAGGAAGCAGTGGACAGATTCACCAGTTACATTGACTGGTGGAAGGCGGGCCTCTATAGCTCGAAGTCCCAGGTTATAGATGCAGCAGACCTCACCAATGACAGTGGTGCCATATATATTCCTTGTGAGTCATTGGACATCTCACCATCAACAATGTCTACTCCCACATCCCAGTCAGCTTTTCATGTCTCTCTGTGTCATCCTATGGATCTTTGTGCTGTCTGGGCTTCAAGTATTATCCATGGGCATAATGCATCACACTTCCTTGAAGCCATTCACACCTATCTCCAGCAGCATGGGTCCATCATGGTCCCCACAGTGTTTGACCAGTTCGATCTATATCGCCATCTCACAGTTGAGCTTCCTAGAATTGCTGAAGCAGGGGCAAAGAACCTCAAGAATGTCATTCGAGTGTTCCCACCAGTGAAAGAGCGAGGCCGCCGCAAAAGTCAGCCTGCTCAGCTTGATTTTGCGCTGGTCTGCACAGGAGAAAGGAACGAACGAACACGGGGAACCGTGCTTGAAGGTATGTGCTTTCTCGTGGTTGCTCAGAGTCTATTGATATCGGTCTGCATCTTGCCAGGTCTTCATGTTGTGCATGTCCATGTGCTTTTCGCATTGCCATCTGTCTTCAACATTGCCACATCAGCTCCTTTAGCATATGTGGAATGGTTTACTCCCTTCGCTTCTCTGGACCCCATCACAGGGATGTATCCTATTTCCAGGTCAACGAGGAGGGGCCATGTCTATAGGGAAGTTATCGAGGTCCATCGGATAGTGTGCAATTGCCATCTCAAGCCAAGATTTGGCAGGATCAAGGACCCTGGATGGACAACAGAAAATGTGAAAGATATGTGCTCCAAGTTCTATTTCAGCCCATATATCGACCTACATATGTTCTGTATGCTGAAAGCTAACAATAAAGATTGCATTTGAATCCAAAAAATGAGCTGTGAGAGTGTGACATGGCATCTGAAAATGATTTGATTATGGCTGTCAATCATCTATGTGACTATGCGACTCTATCGCTATCCAAGGCAGTGTGAGTATGTGACTGCTATATAGAAGTTCGGTTAGCTGAGAGCATGATATACTGATTTTGTCCTACATAGATGTTCTCCCACTATGGCACCAAAACCAACTTTCCTGATGTATATCTAACTGTTCATCATAGAACTCTCCTGGAATAAAGGGTTCTATATCCTCTTCTTTTATCCTTCACGAAGTACTGGGAGTAGGAGGATTATTGGATGGGGTGTCGGCAGACTTGGTTTCCAAGTGCTCAGTATCTTTCTGCCACTGTTGGCATTGGGATGTTACACATAAAGGTTGCGAGGTAGGTGGTTGGTAGGGTTTGTTATGACCAAAGTTCTTTGGAGGAGCAATGATCAAGGTATGGTTTTAGGAGATAGAGTCAAAGATTGACTATTATTCCCTCGTGGTGGCTCCAAAATGATGAACCTATAGAGACTCCTGCAGGCAGAAAACACAACACCTAAGTGGCAAGTATAATCTGTAACAGAATCTGAAGGCAGGTTCTTAGTGAGTCTAGTCATGCACCTCCATGTGGTGACTATAGGTCCTAAGATCGTAGCTTATTCAAGGCTACTGGATGTTATGCTCTCAAATAATAGCTTCATGAAGCAAAGTCGATGCGCGAATCACTTTAAGAAGGGAAGGAAATCGCAACTGTGGGTGTATACTGAGTGGGGCAAGCTTTATGCTGCATTGACTGATGATGTTGGAATCCTGGCTATGGTTCCAGTTGTAGTTTCTGCTATAGAAACTTGTTATTATTATGATTTTGCTACATGAACTGATACCTGTGGGTGTTAGAAGCTAAAGTGCAATAACCCTATCTATGGATTACCCTTTGAAGTCTTCTGGTGTAGGTGCAAGCGGTGTGAGAATGCCAACGAAGGTGAACTACAACCTTCTTGGTTTAAGGACTGAAGCTGAGTATTGACGCTCAACAATTCAATATGGTGCACAAGTGTTTTATGGTTCACAAAGAACGTTTACACTAGTGTATTGAAGTGAACATTGAGGTGATGTCTTCTTTAGCGGATTTGCTTTGAAGAAGTAAGGACTATTGTGTGGGGGAGTGGTATTCCCAAGCATATTCTATTGTTCTAGCTACTACACTCAAGTTTATATACTAATTTCCTTGTACCCATGCATAAGCTACTAATGTCAACCTTTGTAACTGCAGTAATATATTAGTGAGCTTCGCAAATGATTGGTAACAATATTATCGTGCTATGTACTATCTTACTGAGCTTGCCATTATATTAACAGTCCATTTGCTGGCGAGTTTAAATGGCATCACCACCATTATTCATCATTACTGGTTGCACAGTTGAGGTGAATACCTATTCACAAAGCTGAACCTTTTATTCTAATGCATCTGTATGCTTGCTTAGGTACTCATTACAAGTCCTTAGCCATGCATGGCCTTCATGCAGGTGTACCATATGATTGTACGGGTGATATCACGTGCATGGGCTAGATTCCTATGGCATCATAGAACAATGATGCAGCCTCCTGGAGGGATCGGACCGGTATCTGTTCGGACCAGATATTTTAATGAGTGCACACACCATATTGATATATGCATCATTGCTTCATGTAGCCATGTGCCGTTAATATATTGAAATGATTTGACCTGCACTGGACTTGCAATGGTTGGTTTACTGAAAGTCTGTGCAAGGGAGAATATTGATAAATTTAAGTGTATACCCACAAATTCAGAGCACACAGAGTCTCGGGGCTCATCACTGACAAGTGATTTAGCAAATAAGAAAGAGTCATCAGTCACTGTTGGGATTTTGCCAGAAAGTTCTAGAAAGGGCAATCTGGCATCATGCCGAGTTTTGATGAGTAAGCACAAGAGGAGGAGAAAGTCATAGTAACTTCTAGATGATAGGCTGAAGTAGTATAAATACAGGCTCTGTAGGAGCTAGAATATAAGGGTTCTTCCTATCTGGCTTTACCAGCCTGGAGTCTAACCTGTGCATCAAGCCTGATTCTCAACAGTCGCCTCAGCCATAATTACCCTGAGTTATTTGAGATCAACAGCCAGGTGAGTATCGTTTCGAGATGCAGAGTCTGTACAGAGAGTTAGGGTATGCTCGCTCTCAGAGGCAAGGTCATCCAGCCATCGATGTCCGAGACTGGTGGTCATGGTTGATTTCAATGGTGATAGTGGGCCACCTTGCTTTGTAACACCATCTACAATGATAGGATCTGTCATGCCATATGCTGTCCGAATCAAGCAAGAGACTCTAGATTGAGCTGCTGTATCTAGATCAATGATAGAAGATGGTAGTCCATATGCCCAGATTGCATCATGAAAGCCTTGTGGGGAAAGATAATCAAACCCTTTCATTTGATCACGTTTGATGCACCACACTGTCTGCTTGTGTTGATTTGCCCATGTTTTGATACCCGCAAGATAGCTCATCAGGTCTCTAGTTTGAACCCCTTGTTGCGTAGCGACTTGAGTGTCTGGGATTATGCCCAACTTGGAGACATATGGTGCTAAGCAAAAGTTAAGCCAGGTCATGGGGGAGTTAGCCATAAAGTTTGATATCTGCAAGCCTCGATAGTTAGAAAGATCAGTATGAAGTCCCCTTTTATAAAGCACAGTAGCCCAGACATCCTTCACATTTCCTGGGAAGACTGAGTGATACACCATATAATTGTGCAGCTTGACAACAAGCTCCAGAGTACGGTTGTTAAGGGCCTTGACACACCATTTCTCCCATCCATCAGGTCCAGGGCTGGGTTTATTATTTCCCTTCCATAGCATTGACCGATAGTCTGGGATCAACACATGTCTCGGCCATTCAAATGGGTCATTTTGTACCTTCTCACAAACTCTCACAACTGAAGGCATAGTCATCCATGGTTTTGGCACATCTGGTGGGGGTGACCAGTCATACAGTTTCATGAAGTAGGTTCTCGTCTCTTCCTTGACCCTAGCAGGTTCAGAAACTAGTTTGTCAGATCCTATTTTGTTGACAACCAGCGGTAGCCCAGCAAACTCAGTTACAGTGTTGATAAGTTGTTTTGTTGACCCAGAGTACAGAGCTGTTCCAATTCTTCACCGGTCAGATTTCCTACTCTGATCATAAGCCTCCCATGAATGCTTGTTGTAGAGTTCTTTGGCTAGAGTTTTCCTTCTGGCCTTAAGCAAGGTTTCCATGCCATCCGGTGAATTTGGGGGAATTCAGCGCATGAACCGTTGAAGATAAGCCAGGGAACCATGAGAAATTCGAGCAGTATCAGGGTTATGCAGAAGATATAAGGCCCCGCCAATGCACTTTTGTTCAGCTTGAAGAGCCTGAATCATAGGAGATGTTACAGACGCCATCACTGACATTTTCGAACTCGGTTTATTGTGTCCAAAGTGTTGTTCTGCGCATTTGGTGAGTATCTGAGTCAGCCCTTCATATACACGAATCCAAGATGTGTCATTGACGACATCTATTTCGAATAGTCCCATCTGTGAGGCCATGTCCTCGGCATCGGTTTCAAAGGATTTGAACAATGCTTTCTCTGTGGCTTTGGGATAATGGATCCGAGATACCCTCGGTTCAGGGTTCAGTGCTTCCTGAGAGACGAACATCTTCAGTTTTGGAGTGGTTATAATATAAGTGCACACTGGTCTATGATCCGTAACCGGTATATAGTCGAATGGGGACGTCGCAGCGTGAATATGAGTGTCCAGTATCCCACGAGATGAGGTGACCATGCGATCAATGATGTTACCTCCCTTGTCGGTGTCTTTGGCTCAACAAGTCCAATCATTTTGGCAAGAACGTTCAGGGTTCTTCTTCCATAAGTCTTGGGCATTGGTAGTTTCCAGGAATTCGAGGAAGAATCTTCGGTTGTCCTCCCCTGATGAAGCACGTTCTATAGACGATACGGTCGCATTCAAGTCGCCCGCCAATGACCAGCTATGAGGTGTGGAATTGCACAGTTCAGCAAGAGAGGTCCAGAATTCGGCACTATTACTACCTGGGTTCCATGGGGCATAAACTGCAATCATGCGGTGCATGAACGCATTCCCTTTCTGATCAGATAAGGTCACATTGACAGCTAGAACCCTGGATTTGAGAATTGCTTTAGATATGACAAGGCGTTGAACGACTTGAATATCATCCCGTATTCCCAGAATTACTCCCCATTTCCAAGTCCCGGTTGTAGGTTGAGAACGTTCTTCGAAAATATTGTAGTTCTTGAGTGTAATCCGTCCAGCTGTTGACGTCGATAATTTTAGCTCTGAGATGACGAATGCCGACGGGTTTCTGTGTCCAATAGCATTGTTGATATGAATGAGTTTCAATGCATGATGCATTCCGTTCGCATTGAGAGCATAAATCGAGAACGAGGAGGATGCACAGCTAGGACCAAGATTAGCAGCCTTCACACTCCAAGAGAAAAGAAACAGTAATAGTATTAGCTTCGGGACATGGGGAACAGCTTCCGAGATAGTACATATGAATACGAGTCCTAGATAGAGAGCGCGGCACAATAAAGATAGAGGGAGCAAGATGAACGAGACGAAGAATGAATGAATGAGAGAGCGTAAGTCGTGTAGCAAGTAACGGGATAGATAACATATGTACGGTTTAGAGGCCTCAAAAATGCCTTGATTAGGTGAGAGCGTATATCGTGTTCGTCCACCGACGGATTGGGATCGAGTCAGAGATCTCGAACCTAGTAGATCAGTATCGTTAGTAAATACGACATCGTTTGTCCCTTTCCATCTTGAAGCGGCCTGGCGAAGTCGTTTCTGTTTTGGCGTTAACACGGATTCGGCAGCGATAGGAATCGGAGGTGGGCAGGTGATGATGAAGGTGGCGGGAAACGTAGCAGTCAGGTTTTGAGGGAGGTAATTCAGAGGAGCGAGACTACTGGTAATCACTTGGTCGACCTCGGTGAGTTGTTCATCGGCCTCGTCAATGCTTTTGGAGAGCGCGTCCAGCTGGTCTTCAATAGCCCTCTCTTGTTCAGAATTCCGAGCTATGTCCAATTTCCTGACGAGCGAGTCGTACCGTTGATACAGGGAGGATCGACGATCTGCTATCTGGGCCCTACGGTGTTGGGTTAGATGTACGAGTTGCACGTTTCGTAGTGTGAGCCCTATCTGATTGACATCACCAGCCAGCTGCTTAATGACATTCCCCATGTCGTTCAGTCGTTGATCTATACTGGTGAAGTGTGTCGCCGTCTCCGTACGAATCTCACTGATCTCGGCTTCCAGTCGTGCGAGTCGTGCTTTTATTACTGGGACATTGGGGGGCTCGGATCCATTATCGAAGAGTAGAGAATGTAAGGCTGGATGGATAATTGTCGGAGTAGGCGGAGCGGATGAAGCCGAATTGGCCATGGTTGGTTTTGAGTTACGTTGTATTGAGACGGGCTTTTGTCTGCTTGCGGTCGGTCAATTAGTGTTTTCTGTGTATTGTCGCAGTAGTTCAGGGTGAAATTCAAAGAAATTAAGCGGTAGAGAGGATAGACGGCATAAACTGGGCGGGGTTGGGGTTGTTGATGGTGGTTGTTGTTGTTGATTGAGCTGAAGATCTTACCTGGACCGTCGGCAAGTTAGGCCCTGTTCGGGTGACACAGCTTAACTAAGGCAGCCCCGATATTTCGTACTGGCACTCCGAATATAGTAAAATTTCTGGAGAGTATCTGATGCTCAGAAACTAATCCTGAAGCTAGCAGTAGGTCATATATGGCTATGCGGCCTGTCCCGCCCAGTTTCATGATAAGTTTCTGGTAGTCAGAAGCTCTCCGGACCATTCTTTTTTTGGAGTGAAGACTGAAGTATTCAGATCTGGCGACTTGGATCGATGATCTTTGCTTCCGTCGCGTGGATAGGTATTGGCTGAAACACTGCATCCATACGCTCAGCGAGGCATCTGAATTCAGTGCAACGACTTAACACATAGAAAATTAGAACGAATGTCGTCTACTACCTTACTAGAACTAGACCATTGCTGGCCTCATCTGTGGCCGCAGACAGACAGAACCAAACAACATTCTCGATCATTCTTTTCACCAGTGTATCGTACTTCTGGTTTCTTCCTTCCATATCGCCCTGATGCCGCCTTACGCTGTGTAGAACATCCTATCTCATGGTAACCTCAAACTGGCAGTCCGAAAAGCGTCTGTTATGGAACCCGCGACAAGGAAACAAGTTCATCGTAGGAGGAGGGTCACAGATAACATTATACGAATGGACAGAAGAATATCCTGAAATTCGACATATAACGTCGCAGCATGACCTCCAGTACATGAAAGTACGTCCCCCTGATCGCGTGATACTAGTCGAGTAACTCTCTCTAGTGCTTTGCCTGGTCACCAGACCCATATTTCGACGATCTCGTGGCTGTCGGTAACAGCTCTGGCCGTGTCGACCTTTTTCGACTGGAAGCGTCGAAATACGCGCGTAGGAACAATGTTCTTTCAATGGGCCCGACCATCTCTTTCCCACTCAGAAATACTCGCTCATGCAACGCGCTATCATTTTGTTCTGCAGATCCTAATTATCTGGCTGTTGGGTTGGATAAAGCGCGCGGGGACTGCAGCCTCGTTATTTACGATATCGCTAGCAGTCTTCCTAGTATGGCTCTGCCTATGGATCCTGTAGAGACTGCCAGTACTGCCTCTAGACCCCAACCGCAGATTCCCCGTGCAGACCTTGGGCCTCGTACCGATGCGCGCGCCCTACAACAGCACGCTCCTGCTGAAATCGTATCTGCCCTCTCGTTTCTACCCAATTCCACCACTCTTCTCCTTGCCAGCATATCATCGCGCTGGCTGCGGCTGTTTGATTTGCGCTCACCTATGCCTGCGACGACAAACGTCGCATCCAAGGTTTATGGTATCGCAACAGACCCTTTTGAGCCAAGACGCATCGCCACTTTTGGGGACGGTATTGTAGCCGTTTGGGATACGAGAAAGTTTAATCAGCCCCTCCTCACCTTCACTGAGAGGGACGCGTCCGGAACCGATGGCGCTGTCAGGGATAATACCCAGCCCTACAGCGCCGTTGAGTTCTCCTCGACGAGGCGGGGGACCCTGGCTACACTAGAGAAAAACGCTTCCAGAGTGAGAATGTGGGACATCATGGAAGCTCAAGCTCAAGTAACGAACGACGGATCCTCTGATGGAGAAAAATCGCGAGATTCGGCACTCTCCAGCCGGGCGACGAAGCGATCATGGCCTAATTTACCGTGGGGTGGTACGGCAACTACAGACGCGGCTGTACCATCAGGAAGAGAACCAGCGTCCCAGGTGAACGTGATCCTATACGACACCCACCAAAGTAGGTCCTTCATTAACACATCAGGCGACATCTATTCTTATGTCTGGCCTAGCCAAGTCATTTGATCGACCGCTGGCGTCCTTTGCTCTAGTTCCTTCGACTTGTGCCCACCCTCTTTCCTCCAACATCATGGTTGTCAATAAGGACGGAGATCTGGAGCTTCATGCCATCTATGATACACCAAAGCAGACATCTTGGAGTGCTCGTGGGGATCTTGCTATAGGCGCAGGACTTTCCTATTGCGTTCTGTCGGCTGTCAAGGACGTCGAAACTCCTCTGGAGCCCTGGGATATCCTCAAGGATGGCCCAGAAAGTCATGGAAAGAGCAATCCTCCCTCGCGCTCACAATCCCGCCGAGGTAGAGAGAGAACTATGCCGTTGCCCGATTCCGAAAAGTCTGCTACCCCTCCACTGTTCGGCCGCGGAGATGAAGAGGGGTTCCCTCCACTTACTGGAGGCATAGCTGCTACGAAGACCACCGCGAATCTGGCGGCAACCCGTCCTGAAAAACGATCGTTCAGTCCAGCGTCTTTGAGAGCCCACGATCAGCACTTGGAAGCGAATAGCGGACCATTGAAACGTTCGTTATCCAGACCTCGGAATGATACAGGAGGGGCCTCGGACAAGTTGGCCGCCGCCGCCGGTCGCTCTTATCTCATCGGGCGTAGCTTGAGCAGAGGGAAAAAGCAACCTCTGAAGAGCGTAGCCGCGGTGATCCAGGCTGACATTTCCATGGTGATGCGACGGCGGGCAATCCGCGGGTACGGCCTCAGCAGTGTCAGTCATCCTGTTTTCATCCGAAGCTTATACCACTGATAATTTTCTGCAGCCTGATCACAATGCCAACGTAGCCCAGGACGACCATGACCCATATGATGGCTCATCTCAAATGCTTTCCGATGTGTGGAAGTGGATATCATGTAAATAGTCTCGTTCGTAGACCTCCACATGGTTTTTCTAACCCCGTTGATGCAGATAGTCGTGATATTCTGTGTGTGCCGACTTCGAAACTTCATGGTTATGACTTCAGCTACGAGGGGCTGCTCAGCATTTGGGAGGGCATACCAGCGTTTATGCATGCATCTTATGAGACCCCGACGACGACTTATGGCAACGCATTGAACGTCGCTGATGCTTCGGAGTCCTATCAAGGACGTCGTACTGCATCGCCTGTAGTCGATTTACAAGAGAACTTTTTCGCCGCTCTCTCGGAGTTGTTGGACCGTAGTGATCTAGACGTGAACAGATGGAAGCCTGTGGTGACGACCTCCAAGCTGCTGCAAAGACAGGTGGCCCTCCAATTGACGGGTTGGAATCTTAGGGAAGAGGATCTGATGAATGACATAAAAAGGTTTTCTTAGCTTTCTACTCTTCTCTCCCCCCTGTTTGACTTGTATGCAGATGGGAAGGGGACGGAAAGATTTCTCGAGCAGCGTGCTGGCTGGTCTTTACCAAACATTATGCAAAGGCAGTGGAGTTGCTCCTACGAAGCGAAGGTCGGCGCTGGGTTCATTTATCGGTTTAGGAGTGGTGCGCTCATGATACATATAGATGAGAGTCATCACATGATGTCCGGAATTCTTGCGGCCCTAACCCCACACGGATCATCTACTGCTTTCAGACATTCGGAGTTGCGAGAACGCGTAATTGTCAAGCTGCAGGATCCCTACTTCAGAGCTATGCTCGTCCACCTGACCTTGGGTGATTGGCGCGAAGTTCTCGACGAGGAAGTTCTGCCCTTCCGCGAACGTCTGGCGATCGCTTTCCAGTTCCTCGATGACAAGAATCTGACTTCGTACTTGCGACGGGTGAAGGAGCGGAGAGTCCGTGGAGACATCGACGCCATGATTGTCACTGGGCTGACGAAAGCCGGGATAGATCTTCTCCAGGCTTATGTGGATAAGTCTGGTGATATACAGACTGCGGCTATCATGTCGTCGTATGTTTGCCCGTCCAAGTTCTCTGACGCGAGGGTTGATCGGTGGTTGGATGCATATCGGGATCTTCTGGATGGGTTCAAGCTCTTCCACCACCGAGTGGATTTTGATATCAGCCGTGGGCGCATTATCCAGGGTGCGTTTGAGGAGGGCTATATGCCTCCTCAGGAATGGGTCCCCAGGCAGATTTTGATTAGGTGTAACTATTGTAATAAGCACCTCAGCGATGAGGGGCCTGAGAGCGTCCGACGTGGAAAGGTTGTTGTTTTTTGTGCAGAAGTATGCGTTGAGGCTGACACACCCTTTCTTGTAGGATACGTGTCCTCATTGTGGACGGTCCTTGCCCCGATGCTCTGTTTGTCTTATGACTCTGAGTGTTATTCCCGACGGCGCTCGAGACGTAGAGCTTGCGCGTTCGCAGGCTCAATACACAGGTATGTGTCGGTGTGTGTTGGCTACTTGGATTGCGGGCTCATCCTGGTGACTAGATACTATAGATGATGCTATCGTTATGTGCCAGACGTGCAGACATGGCGGGCATGCCTCACATATACTTGATTGGTTCTTTGGAGAGGATGGAGGTCAATATCATGCGACGTGTGCTGTAGCCAATTGTGATTGTACGTGCGCTAACGAATTTTAATCCATGACCGGTGTGAATTGAACAGGGATGCCGCTGCCGCTGTGGACGGTAAACATATGGGGGCAAGTATACATTGAAAAGGCGGAGGAAGGCACCAAGCCGGATGGAAGAGAGGAGATCAAGCGTATTGGGTATAGCGAGGTTTTATGTGCAAGACAGGAGCAACGAGCAAAACAGGGGGCTTTGAAGCCAAACTTGTTCTTGCTATATTGCGTACCAGTAAGTAATGCACTACTCCGCTATGGTAAGTGGGACGGTGCGTATGCCATGAGGACCTGTTAACCGGAAAGAAGAGGCATAAGATACCGACGGCGCGGACATTGGTACCCTAAAAAGCAGCCACTCACCTAGTACGGTGACAGTACATTCTATGCGACAGTAGAAGAGCTTGCTTCACATACAGGACGGTAACGAGACTTCAAGTTAAATGAAACGTACTCAGGCTACGTGAGGACTTTGGTCCTACGAACGTCTGGGAATGTAGAGGGTGATAATAATCGGTGGATAAATGTATAGTGTAAGCGTCCAGGCTTTACTATGTATGTGATACGGGTTTCAGTAACGTCAATGGGGAACCCAATCAATGTGCAGGCAGGGTACAGCCTCCGCTCCAGGAACTTCGAAGTACTGAAGTACATATATTATATTATTCATTGATTAAGTTACAGATAAGTATTGGGTGCTGTTATACGAAGATTATATACGGAAATTATGATGTTGGCTAAGTTAAATCGATGTCTGTGATATTATGATTGAATTTATCAATAGTAGTGGCGTTGAGCTGGGCCAACGCTCAGAGCTCAGTTTCCGCGTAATTTCCTCAATTCGTTATCTGTTACAAAGTTTTTAATCTGTTTGAATCACATGGAACACATCAATTGCAGTTTTCACATACCAACGAAAGCCGAGCGAGGTGCAACCACCGTCAACGCGCCCATGATCGTCTGCAGTAGCCTTTGTGGTGTGGCGTGCTGGGGCTGAGGCATTGCCGACACTCGGTCAATCAAAAACCTGCAAGCAGTTGACCACAAGACCTGTGCATAATAGATAGTAATCAAGGGACCAGCTCCGCACGGCAATGAAAACACTCACACCCATAATTGCGTCGATGAATGGGAAATTAGCGATATCCATTATGTTCAAAACCTGCGTTATTTCAATAGCTGCCGTACCCATTCTATCCAAAGAAGTACGATTTATGGATCTGACGGGGAAATGAAGCAAGATCACAGTAGCATGCGCCAAGGTGTATATCATGACAGCTGTAGCCGGTGTACTTAGCGTCAGCAGGACTTGGAAAGTGGGCAGCCTCTGAATAAAACCCTCCAGAATATTGGAAAGCGAAGTAAAGGTTTCGTGTACTTGTGGGCCATTCATTCCTAATAACCGTATGTCGAATGCACGGGTCAAGTGAAGAAAACAGTACGCCTCACCGGGATGCACCTTTGATCCAAAACGCGAAGCTTGTTCGAATAAAATTGACGCCTTAGCGTGCAGGGCTAGGATAGATGTTCCTGCGTCAGCACCACCGTGTAAGAACCTCTGGATGGTCTGGCTAGTTCTGTCTAAAGGACCAGGGAGCTTTCGAAAGAATGAACAAAACCCAAACTCAGAGACATGAAGAGATTTACCCTGGAGTATTCACTTATATCCAAAGGCCAAGGTGCGTCGATTCTTGTCGCCTCTTCTTCAGAGAAGTTGGAAAGAGATCCGTCCACAGCGGTCCAAGAGTTATTCAAGATCACGACAGTCCAGAGACCATTAAGTCTCTCCCCTTCTTCCTGAGCGTTACGCGGTTCTCTGAGGATAGAACCACTACCTCCGTTTTGGGACCTGATCTTATGAAGCCCAGAGCCAAGCACGAGGGAGACTGCATTGCTGGTATGATACTTTCCCTCGACCATCTTCATATTCCGGAAGAAATACTGAGCTAAGAGGACTTCAGCCTGGATGCATTGGATAACTGCGTAGGGATGGGAGGAGCAGCTTGCCAGTCCTTGAGACGCGTGCTTTGCGGCTTGAATAAGAAACTGGCCTTCCCACGCGGCGATATCCCGGGAAGGAGAGAGATGAATCCCCCATAAGTATACAGCACTAAGCAGAGCAGGAACAGGTCGTTCGACAAGGTTTCTGCTGGTTGCCGACTGGACAAAGTGAGCGATATCAAGGAAGAATCCAAGTTCCGCGCAGTTAGTTAAAAACGTTTGCAAGCTGGGAGTACATTAGTGATTAGTAGAATTCGCATAGCATATTGTACTCACATGACCTGGTGAACTTGAACAGGCATATTCTCCTGATCGGTCAATATATGGTATTTGGATGGCCTGTGAGTAACTTACGGGTTGTTCATTGTGTGGGTTGCCTGGGCGAGACAAATAAGGGTCACTTCCACAGGTTTTCAGAAAAATTCGTACCCTGTGATGTCAAAAGACTATTGTATGGTTGGGTCAAAAATATAGGCGACCCAGGACTTGCTTGTCGAGCATTCTCAAGTTCCTTAATACGTCGTTCGACTGTGGATATTTGTTCTTCTAGCATACGAGTTCTCGTCATTCCTTGACCGGAGTATTCGCACTCGTGGAATATAGTAGAAGCCGCGCATTGACCGCATTTTGGCTGTCTTCCATCACACTTCTAGAGATCAGTGTTAGTTAGCTGACGACAAGATGCAACCATGTACTAGCTCACAATCTTCCGGTGCCTACAACGGAATGAACAGGGCATGAATACACTTCCGCATAGAGCTGGCTTCTTTTACCTGCAGTTAAGACACGCGCCACCTTTGGGGAGCATATCAGTGCGAGAGGAAGTGTTACCGCGGCGAGAACTTGAAGTCATGTTAGTCTGTGGATGTCTTCATCGTCCTCCCTCCCTATATACCAGTCACCGCCCTGCATACTCAGCCGGAATATGTATGCCCCAGTAAATGGTCGACTCGTTTCACCCGACGGGTGTGAGATAAAATGTCGCGATTGCGGACCAATGTACTGCTATCTGTGGGCGCTGAGGGAGCATAGGCAATTCCCGATAGATCAATTTCCCCGGAGACGGCAAGTAGACTGTGTCGAGGACAACCAAGAGACGTGACGAGCGTCATAGACTCATTACTAAGGTTTGGGATGCCAGTGAATAATTTAAGCAGAGCCGACGTTTCATTGTAAGCCTCCAAAAATCATTGACTGAACTCCGGTGCTGATTTGAGGGATGGGCGACCTCCGAAACCACAATATTAATGTGGAGACTGCGCTTCCAGGGAACCAGGGAACTTTAAGGAGCCATACTCGATAAGCGTGTAAATTGCGTATGATAAGAGGAGAAAATCGCGGTTGGATCCTGCCAGAAGATAGGAAACGACGAACAAGAGTTGCAACCGTGACCATCACGTTTGAGCGTTCGGTTCGTTCTAATATCAATCTGTGACTTTGTCGTTGTATTTGTATATCCACATTTGGCAACTTTCTTTAGTACTTTCGATCTAAGGTCGACTCAGGACGATCAGTGATACCTGGCATGGAAGAGAAAGAAGGCAGGATACAGAGTACATGAATATTGGACCAGTTCGTGTCGGTGATGATATGCGAATGCCTCAATATTCACGCCTCCAGAAAATAAAGTGTTACAGATAAACATTGTTCTATATCACTCGAAGAGCTCGTACCGCAATTAATGACCATCGGTATAACGCAAGTTGTGGCAAGTTTCAACAAGCACTGATATAAACTGTTGCGGGGATCAGTTGAACTATAAATCTCACTACGCCATAGCCGGGAGCCCTGAAAATAGATCAACAAATCAAGGAGAACGCGGATAGTGGTCAGTCTCAGCTTGGGGATTGTTGAAACAATACAATTTCTCTATTGACTAGATAATGTACAATAAAAACAAGTAGTAGGAAACCCATCCTCCCTGCTACTCTTCAAAAAGAGCTTGGTTGTAATACAGTGGTTAATGTATGCGAGATTCTTATCGTAATGAACTCGGCATGTCCGAGTCTGAAGACACTAAAGGTCTCTGACCGACGTCCTCATTACGAAGAATACGGTACGGATGTACCCTGGCGCCCTTGGCAAGGGGCCGATGTGGTTGACGAAACTGCTGCAGAGCAGATCCGACAAGAAACAGCGCCTGGGAGGGAAGAGCATGGCCTGCAGACGTTTGGAGGGCAAAAACCGGCGGAATATATGGGGCATTTGGAGGGGGAACAACAACGACGGCATCTGCAGCGTCCAGAGGACATGGGACAAGCCGAAAGCGGATCTCAGAAGGGAATATCAAGGAGGGATGTCGCGAAGGCGGTGGAGACGGTGTTCGTGAAGATGTAGAAGAGATGGAGGCTTGTCGCTGTATGCCATGATTTTGATATATGATCCTAGGGCATGACTATTTATGATAATCAGAACGAGTTATGTCAAAGCAAAATATCAACTTACTGAAAACTTTGAAGGCTCGTCTGTAATATCAACTTCCTTACACAAAGGAAGAAGGTCCAAGCTACGAATCGATGGAAGCGTAGTTCGTTGTAAAGGCATATAAGGACGTGAAATTGGATTGAATGTAATGGTCCACCGGGGCTCGAGGACTAGCCTTTCGATTTTGAACAAAGTTGGAAGACGAAATAGCAAGAACGGGAGGGAGGATGGAGATATCGGTATGAAGCAATCATAGTTACTTTATACCGCTCAAAAAGAATATAGTCAACCCATTCATCACAGACAAAAGTGTTGCTTCAATAGCCCGCGTGTGCACAATGAAGGTCGAGAACAAACCATTGTTTTGTCACGTCTGTCACAATATGTCACAACTGTCCCGATTCGGAGTTTTTTTTTCTTTTTGAAAAATCACTCATGAAATTTATGAACTTCGAGGCGTCAATGCGTTCGTCTCCATCCGGCGCTTGAAGATTGGACTGCATAGGACACTAGCCTACACACTGAATTCTCTGTAGAGCTTCGAGGACCGAAGGCACTCCCAAGGAGGTCGCCGCGCAATTTGAAAAAGCGGACTTTGAAACACGCACAATGTCCAATTTTCTATTCTTCTCGCGAAGCTTGTCCATTGACTTGTCGCTTCTTGCGTCGCCGCCTCACAAAAACCACCCTGAAGATGGCTGAGCTAATACCCAAAGTCCAAATAGTGAGCATTGCTGCTGGCTGCCTCGATATAATGTGCATCTGTAATAAGTCAGCCTTATGATTACAGATGAGCGGAGCCTCTGAGGACATGTCAGCCGCGACATACAAAATACACGACGAATCGCATACCATAGGAAATGCTCTGCGATGGATGATCATGAAAAAGTATGTCTCTTATCTTGGTGGTGGCCCAGCTGACGTCAGGATTGTTAGTCCCAAGGTCGAATTTTGTGGATACAGGTATGTATCACATTTTTCCCTATTCTTTCCTTTCTTTGTTCGTACCCTACAAAGACACTGAGTTTCGTCAACATTGCACTCGGCACTTTGCCGCTACCTAGATGACACGCCCAGGGCGATTATACATTATACTCATTGTCCTCACTGTACTCATGCAACCGCCTAATAGCGTCCCTCACCCTTCTGAAAATTTCATACATGTCCGCATACAGATGTATGGTACGTATACCTTGACCTTCCGTAGGGAAAAGCAATGCTCACGTAGGGTCCAGATCACCTATCCTCACTGACTGCTCTCTTGACGGCCCTGGATGATCTCGATACTCTATGTTCCACCATTGATACTGCATATCGGTCCAGTCTACAAACCGACACCTACGAGCGATGGGAGGAGAAATCTTGATGTTGTTGCATAAGATGCTATGTAAGATTTAGTGCTCCAACTGTAACGCGGGAACTGGCATGGCAATATTGACAGTTTTCCGAGGTAGTTTCGATGTCAAATCTTCGTCATGCTGATCGTATGCGGAAACCGTTTCTACTGAACGTTAACCGTGAATGAAAGGGGACGTCGTCCAGTACTTCAGCCTCCCGTTCCGGTCCCTCTCTCCGTCATTAAGGGTGTTCATGATCTTGCTGAATCGTTTCATAATTACACTCTGTGCGCTCTCATCATCATCAACATCACACCGCCGAACCTACTCAACCGCATGAACCGACTTTCTCAATCATCCCTGTTTCTGCATGACAGGTCAAGTCAAGGGACCTGCATAGTGTACGAAGGCAGATATTCACTGTAGCTGCTCGGTGTATGACTCTCCAGCTATTTGACAACGTGGCCACCTTCATAGACTTATCTCGCCTATCAAGTGTCTGGAATTACAGCTGCCCTCTTACCTGCCAGTCCAAAACGCGATCTTGTCTTATTCTCTTGTCCCGTGGTTAACAGTTTCCGAGCTGGAAGTGTTCCTGCAGGCTACAGATTGACCGTAAATATATCCGATACTCCTACCAAGGTCAAAGCATTTTCATTGTCAGCAGATGATCAATGTTCCGAAGTCTTAATCGGTTCTTGACTCGTTCTCCTTGCAGACATGGACCTCACAATGGAAGAGGTTGTGAGCGTTTCACGAGTTGATGAAGATAATCAGCACGAATAGCATCGGTCGCTACGACATGCAGACTTGCAGACCGAATATAATGTTCGGAGCGGGTACCAGTGCAGTTTCCCTACTGACAAGACCATGGGGCGTAAATTGCCAGTGTTGTGGCGTCCCCAGGAAGCACTGCTGGTAGTTGCACCGGGTAACTTGATATACAGCGAGAGATGCGGACTACTACACGAGAATGTCCGAACATCTCTGTTACTTCCTTATCAGCGCTCGTGGGGTCCTGACGTCAACATAGGACAATTTTCATGCCCGACGTAATGCTGGATTGCATCTCTCGCAAGGGATAAACTCTTAGAGTCGCGACCTATTCTTGTCACATTTTCCGCTTTCAGAGGTTATATTCACCGACTGCCTGCTGGCGTGCACCCCTTAAAACGTGCTATCCTCATGGAGAGACTATGCATATATAAGCACGGCGGCCCTTGAAATTCGACACCTCTTTGACTCAGATACCGTCTAGACGAGCAAATACAGGACATGTCGCGCACAAAAAGTTATCCTTCTAGTCATTAAAGCATCCTGTTAATTGTATTCCCACATCTGAGTTTACTTTTTACCAGACCTTGAAGCCAACAATATGCGACACCGGAACGGAATCCAAATCAGCCTAGTTCGACGGTTTTTACCAGCTCTTTCGAGTTCCGATCTGTTTGGAAATACGGCAATGGTACACGGACAAAAAACCTTGATTGAGCAGAGTGCCCATGAGTGACATGCGTCTTATGAACGTTTTATCGACAGTATTCATCAAAGCTGTCCGACTGCACATGCATGTGCTGGGTCATTTCGGAGCTCCGGACCGCATCCATGCCCAATTAGCAATCACCTCCTTTCCACTTACATACGGCCACCAGAGCATACGTGCTCGTCGTCTGGCAGCCACGGTCATCTAATCGCAAAATGGTGATATATATCACATTCAGCCCTTCCTTTTGACTCATTGTTTATCTAGTACGCCGACATCGAAAGCCTTGTGCTGTCCGGGGAGCTCTTCAACGGAACTTCGCGTTCCTCATCACCCATTCGAACACCATCGCCGTCTTCTGACAAAGGATGGCACGATGATGAGATCGATTCAACCAATAATCTGGTGCCTCCGGAGCCTCAGCAGGATTCAATCGGGATGGGTCCTGGTCGTACTGGCGTGAAGGGTGTCATCCGTGACCGCGACGAAGCTGAAACTCTTGAACGACAGCGACAGGCCAAAGAGATGGCAGAGCTCAGGACCCGCATGGAGAAGAGCAGTCTTGGAGGGAAGACATACCTGGAAGAAGAAAGAGAAAAGGCAGACAGGGGAGACGATAAAGTGGATCCATTGGTGAGGAACGAACGTGAACGAAGAGATTTCTTTGGGATGGTAAGGCAAGGAAAGTTCGGACATTTAAGGGAAGTTGGCGTACGTAGCTTCGTGCAGGCCGTCGAAAAAGAGGATAAAGGAGCCTGGGTCATCGTGCACCTCTATGAGCCCGTGAGTGTTGCACCATCGTTACCTTGACCGGTCGCTAAATACATCATGCAGTCGTTGGACAGATGTTACACTCTTGACGAAACTCTTTCCCGCTTGGCTCGGTCACACCCGGACACTAAATTCTTGCGTTGTCGAGCATCGGCCCTCGGTTTCGCTTCAACTGGTTCATCAGTGCCCAAGCCAACAACGCACCGGCCATCTCGTTCTATTCAAGACGACGAAGACGACCCCTACAGTGACAAAGACGACGACGACGAGGACGGTTATGAGTCGGATGAACAGGATCGTTATGCTGAAGAAGACGTCGACCTTGACATGCTCCCTACCATGTTGGTCTACCGTGATGGCCAACTCATTCATAACTGGGTACGGGTGGACTGGGAGGCAGGAGCGGCAGGTATCGATGAACTACTCGAGAAGTGAGTTTAGCAAAAAGTCCACCTATGTTCATGTCATAACCACCTTCCCAGGAATCGCATATTGCGTCCAGCTGAATCCTTTCTTGGGAGAGATAATTTTGGTCTTCCGAGTGATGATGAAGATGACGACCTCCTTTGGGACGAGGAGAGCTGAAAGTCCTGGTGTCCGAAGGAATTTACTTATAGACGTATTGGAGAGTCGGTAAGCTCTTTTCGCCCACCTCTTCGCATCTCATCGTCAAGTACAGGTCAGATCTCCCTTGTTATATTTCCTCGCTTTGTGTATCTTTAGCTCAAGTGTATTCGTCGGTTCAGAGATCAAATATCCTGTTTCTGTGGTGGATATAAAGGCTCTGTGTCACCATCGCTTGGTTCCATCCAGCATGTCTTCAACTTCTCATCAAGTATAGCCCGCCGTTTCTTGGCTACAGTTCGATGGCAAAATTTAAAGCTCGTGCACTCGTCAGGAGTGTATTTACTTTCGGTGGCAAGGTTTGATTCCGCATTCCTCAGACTCTAATGGTCACTTTACTCAGGGAAGATAAATGCAATGCCGTTACCACGATACATAGAATCCCGTCATTGCACCGAAATTATATTTCTAAGACGAGTCCATGTTAGGTTCGTTTTCATGGACCGCACAATGTCTCACTTCCTCTCAACGAGGAAAATCCTCCGACACTTAGCGCGAAGTTGCCAGCCTTCTCCGTGTGGTACTGATTTCTCAGATAGACTGGACCCGAAGCCCGATGTCATATTTTGTATCATTGTGATCTATCAAAAGATCAAAATACGCATGGATTAACTCAATCTGCGGGAAAGAAAGAGGTAAATAGTGTGAATCCCACGAGTAGCCCTTATCACCGATCATCAGCACGGGTCTTGACTCTTCACTCTACAAACATGGCAGTCGCGTCTGCACCGTTCGACAATGTCGAAGACGCCGATATGATCCTTCGATCTTCCGATAACGTTGAGTTTTTTGTCTTCAAAGCCTTTCTCTGCTACGCTTCCTCTTTCTTCAAGAATCTATTCTCAGACGGTAATCCAGATGAAACGAAAGGCAGTCTACCTGTCGCTCCAGTAGCAGAGAGGGCCAAAATTTTTCGAATCCTTCTTCTCTTCTGTTATCCCGGCGAGCCTCCGCCACTCAAAAGTCTACTTGAGGTCACAGAACTCTACGATGCTGTTTCCAAGTACTGTATGGACGATGTTAGGAAACGTATGCAGAAGTCCCTCCTCAAATCACCCCTCATCCTTCAGGAGCCTGTGCGTCTCTTCGCTATCTCGGTTCGTTATGGTTGGCGGGAAGTGTATGAGGCAGCCGCTAAGAACACCCTTTTCCATCCCGCCAGCGATCATCCATCCACCGATGAGCTCAGGCTGATCACCGGTCTCGATTATCGGCGCTTACTGGATTACCACAAACGATGTGGCGCTGCTGCTGAAGCGACAGTACTGCACACCTCTTCCTCGAGGCACAATATGTATTGGAGAGGGATACCTGAGCCTTCGTCTTCATGGTGGAGCGCTAGCGGACCATGCTTCCCAGATGCTCGCACCATCGGGTGTTGGGTGTCTGTGGCACCATGGAAAGAGTATCATGTGCATCAGTGGTTGATGCGGTACTTCGAGGATGCAGCACAGAGGTTGAAGGAGCGGCGTAGGGGAAAGACGGTGATGGACGATGACATTGTGAACAGATTGCTTAGTAGCATTAGCTGTGCACCGTGTAAGGCAACAATGGGCACGGAAATGCGTATCCTCACGGAACGGTTGTCGTCCGAGGTGGAAAATGTTGTTTCGCAGGTACGTTTGAACACTCTTTTGAGATAGGCCTACTTATCAATTTCATTCAGGTCTCGCTTGAGTTAGATATAAGTTCGTCCTCCAATATGTAGACCACAGTTTACTGGAAACATGTTGTTGCATTTATCTACGGTTTTTTCAATGGTGGTAGTTGCGCTGCTAAGCGGTCTCTACAAAGGAATCAACCGATGTTTTCAGTGCCGTTGTTGCACAACCAGCCTGGCAACCTCACCTACCACGAAGAACCCCAGAGGCTCGGGAGACATGGTGGCGCCAGTTCTCATTGCGAAAAGGGTGGAGAATAGTAATAGCGGAGAAAGAGGGTATAGTTGAATGCTACGAGGCTGCAATGAACTCCTACGAGAAGATCCTACAAAAGACGACAAGATGTGTGGTACGAATGCAAAGAACAGCAAAAGCATAATGACATAACGCGAACGCAGGCGGCCTGAGATATCTTCAGCAAGAGTGAAAAATTATAATGTACAAGAACAAGGACTCGCGAGCGATGTGCAGCTATTATAGAGGACCTAAAGAATTAACAGGGGTAGTCACATACTATCCAATGGGAAGCGGTCCGGCCATAACGACGCGGGAACTGATCCGAGTCGAGCCGATCACGTAGTCTAAACTTTCGTCCTTTACTTCTATTCCCAAGCAGCGCGGGCAGTTAAGAGTAGAGCGCGCTGCGCCCAGTAGGTTGTGCAGAAGCCCTACTCGTCGGCATGCTGGGGTCTGGTATATACAACATCAGTTTCAAGAATGGCCCAGAATGAGAGCTAACGCTGATGGCCCTTGAAGCTTTAATATTCAATAGTAACCTGGTTGCCTTGAACCCTGATTATGATTCGGTTGGTTTAGGGACGGAGTCAACCACTCTCTTCCCAGTATCATGGCCTCCTCTCCCGTCTGTACTCTCCCTTTCGACTCAAATCCAGACATCGATGGTATAGGAATCCGTGTTGCGACCTATCTACAGCTTTTCATAGGTATAATAACCCTCGCTGTCTCTCCACGCAACGCTGTCGACTCGTGGTGGGCTGTGATAGTAACCTCCCTTGGGCTGCAGATAGCTGCAATCGTGGATTACAAGCAACTATCCCTGTATCATGCGCTCATCGTAACTTGGCTTGCCTTTCCCGTTTTCGTCATGTCGTTCTTCTACGGGTTCTTGTCATGGTCAGAGCGAATCTCTCATGAGATCAGGCTGGGCATTGGTGCGCATGGGGTCACATATGTCGCGTACGTTATCTGTCACTCTCTTATTCCTTACCGTTTACGGTGGTCCGCCCAGCGTCAACCTGTGGATATGGATCACTGCACTCTTTTGGCGTTCAGAGTGAATGCAACGACCGGGTTAAGTTTGCGTTATTTGCTCTTGGGAGACCAACAGGATGGGTGCGTTACTTAGTCCTTTATATACGTGCGTACTATTTTTGTTTCGCCACGAGCTTTCCTTGATCTTTGTCATTACAATAGTTGGCGTGTGGACCTTCGGGATTGTCATCCCTGTTATCATCGGGGCAGTGTTTCTGTGTCTTCGTTTCGCTGCCCGCTTCCATCCGCCCCTGCGTGCCTGGTTTGAAGCTACTCCGACACCCAAATTCACTCGAAAGCCTTCCCTCAACGCCGTCGTTGCCGCGTTGTCAGCATTCAACCTCTTCGCCCTGGTACTAAGCATATGCATGGTGGAACTAATGGTATCTTCCAACGCAGATATTGTGGCGGGTGGAAACGATGTATGGACCTTCGGACAGGTTATAGCGATGATTCTAGTGGCAGGCCCATTGGTAACCCTTTGGAAGACGGTACTGGGAGAAATGAGACACACGAAGGGGGACTCGTTAGAATATAGACCAGCTGCAGCACTGTTGGGTCTTATAAGGAAAAAATGGCGGAATATGAGAAGCAGGAGGGATGATCTGGAGAGGTAAGTCGCCGTTGGTTATCTTTTATTCATGATATTTAACCGAGCAATCCGGACGATAGTGTTGGCAGGCCCTCGAACAGCTCCGATTGCGAGCTGCAAGGTGTCGACTTGACGGTTGTCGACCGACCAGGAGCATGCTGACAAGATGTCTTTGCCTATATGTCATTATCAATGTCACCGCACAAACATCAAACGACATGCACATTGGACTTGTTCAGAAGTCAAGTCGAGGCGTTCTTCAAATACGGAGCCGACACAGTTAAGCCACAGATGCGGGACGGTTCCTTGGAGAAAGGTGGTTTCAAATGTATTCAAGGAAGGGCATAATTGATTCCGTCTTACCCGAGGAGGATTATGGACTGAGGTCGCAGAGCAATGAAATAGTTCCGGCAAAGTGGCGTCCGACGTTTCTCATCTTCCCGTCTCTAGATGGGAAGCGACATCTGCATAATATGATAGAAGGCCCTTATTCGCAAGGTACGATATATTGTTAGACCAGTATCCGGGAAAATAATTATTGTAGCAACTTCTATACATACAGTATGGATGCTGCTGTCAGCTCGGTCCGTCGTCTGGAAGCAGATGGGAGGATATGAGAGTATAATGGTAATATGGTGCCAGGAATTCTGTCTGATATCAATCATCTGCCATTAGGTATCGTCAGTTCAATAGTGCCATTAACGTCGCGGCCTAGAACGTTCCGACTGAATTAGGAGCCAAAACGTTCATTTTCACATCGCGATGATCAGTTGACATGATGAACTGAACTGAACTTGGATCTAGTGTAGCGGGCAGTGTATTGTGGCGGAGTTCCAGCGGCTACAACGCGGGCGATTCCATTGTGTTACCAGAACTCAGTAAATAGACCGCACAATGTCCAAGAAGCACAAAAATTTACTTTCAGCGAGGCGAAGTTGTGCTTTCGTTGAAACTCTTTAACGCAAGGTTGAACGATGCAGAACCATTCACTGAGCTGGTGATGTTCTTCATTTTAAAATAAAATAAAAAGTGAGATCGTTCGACTGGAGGGGGATACGACGATAGCCAGGCTGTTTGTCAGGAATTAGTGACCCGAAATCGGAATGTGTTTGTTATTACTTGGGAGTTGCTTAGAAGGAAAACAAGTAAAAGGTCACCAACCATGTCGTACATGCCACAAAGTTCCCAGATGAAATGATAAAGTCGGAATCTATCCTTATCTTTGACTGGACGAACCATGGCATAGGTCGGATCTGAGATCTGCTTATGTTGTCAACGTCATCACTAGATTTGGGTTGATACACAATAGCACATGACCGCGGGAAACTCGTCTCCAGTCTCGTCGTTTCTTGGATCTTGACGCCGCGCACGACGTCGACGGCGACGTGCAAGCCATCATGGCCAGCGTCAACGGCCATTTCTCTTCTGCTGGCGACATGAAATCCCACCTCCAGAGTCTCCTTGACAGCAAGGAGCAGCAGCTCCAGCAAGCCGCGACCTTTGGGCAGCGGGTTCTCGCCCAACGAATGGAACTCGAGGATCGTATCAGGCAACTTCAGGAGGTCGAAGCCGACAAGACAGATGATGAAAACGTTGAACCTGAGGCGATACAGAAATACCAGGAACTGACTCATGCAATGATGAGCTGGGATACGGAGAATGCATTACTTTCGAGTGCATTCAACAGTTCAGCAGTGCGTTCTCAACTATTTTATCCTCATTTTGCTCTCACTAAGAGAATTCAATAGACAGAACGCTCTTCTATTCCCGTATCCGAACTACCTAGAGACGAACCAGAACGTTCGCGTACTTCAACAAACACCTCCGCTGCACAATCTCGGCGGGCCAAGAATGCAGCACACCGTGCCGACGACGTCGGTAAGCATGGAATGATTCATTTTTCTTTTGCTTACAACCCTACCAGAGTTTGCTTTTGAAATCGGCAGTGGCCTTCTCAATGAAGTACGACGGCTTCAAAGTCTTCTCGGCGAGCGAGACAAGGCCATCCAGGACATGAAAGAGGAGAAGGATGATCTAGATGGCACGTTGGAGTCACTTCGAACTGCTCTCAAGCAGCAGGAGGCAAGTGCCGGTGCGTCATAAATTATCTTTTTCTGGTGACTACTAAATTTTAGTGGCAGACAAATACAAAGAAGAGAACTGGAATCTCGAAGTTAGCCTCCAGGACCTTCGTACACAACACGCCGATATCCAATCTACCGTTCAGCGCCTTGAATCAGAACAAAAGCGGCTCACAAAGCTTCTCGCCGCCTCCCATGACGCTGCGGAGCAGTACAAGAATGACAATGCACAGCTTCAAAGTACCATCGAGGACCTCACAGCAAAGCACGAAACTGACGTGGCTTTGGCACGCAAGCATGCGGCGGCCTTGGCGCGGGATAAGAGCGACTTGCAACAGGCCATAGATAGGCTTAAAGCAGAGAAGGAAAGGGCTGGCAGGAAGTTTGGACGGTTCGGAAGCCCGGCGACGCCTAACACCACCGAGGGACGTCAAGACGAGGACTATTCTACTCCCGCTGGATATGGTGACGACGTTTTCAGCAACGCTGCTTCAACAAACAGGAGAAACAAGGCGGACACCTCGTTGCTCTTCGGCGATGAAATGGACGGAGAACTCTCACCGGATCAGAGCCCTATGTCACGATCACCATTCCTTGCTGCCAATCATCCTGTCAATGAGATTGAGGTTCTGAAGCAACGTTTAGCGCATGCTCACCGGCAAATTGCTACTTTGAAGGGTGGGTTAATGAGGGAACGAATGGGCAAGGGTAGAGGGACACCTGTGGAGGACGAAGATGATGAGGACGGCTTTGAGGACGTCGAGGACGAGGACGAAGAGAATGTCAAGCCGCGCCTCTCGTCGACCAGGGTGAGGGGTAGAGGCCGGGGACGCGGCCGTGGCCGTGTGCGAGGACGGGGCCCGACGTTGACAGAGCGCCTTATGGCTGCTGATAGCCCATCGTCGGTCAGCGAGTATTATGATGACGCGTCCCCGACGCGTCGCGCTTCCGTTCCTCCCATCCATTTCCAAGGCGCGGACGAAGACGATATGGAGGATCTCGCGGGAGAGCTGGAAGACGATGAAGATATCTTTAAGGCCGATGTCGAGCCATCAGCAGAGTCTCCATCGAAGCGTTCCAGTGTGGCAAGTGTAGATGGCATGGATCCTGCGTTCGCCAACGTCCTTCGGCGAACGCCATCAACCAGCTCCATACCTCCCAATACTAGTCCTTTACATCAATCACTTCTTCGTCGCTCAACGCGAGGTGGGACCGTCGGAAGAAGATCCAGAGGAGGAGGCGTGTTCCAAGAGGGAAGGCCTCCCTCGTTGGTCGGACAGCCAGAAGACTTGGCTTTTGCTCTCAGTGGTGTATCTCCCCACAACGATAGCATTGAAGAGTTCGTTCAGGTTGAAACAGCTGAGTTTGGCTGTCAAGCCGAATTCGAAGAGGAGAAGACACTGGAAGCTATACCGGTGCCTGTGAAAGAGAGTGTGCATGTAGGGATCCAATCTGAACCAGAAGCCCGACCCGCAGTCATCCCGACGTCTGTTGTATATATACAGACCGATATCGAGGAACCTGCTTCCACACCTGCCTTACGTGATGCAGGAATGAGCACAGACCCCGAGCCTTCCCCCTTGATGATGCAAGCGGAATCTCAGACTCCTCGTGTCTCTACAAAGGAGATCGACATTCAGGTCTCGCCGGTGCCTATTGCTGATCCGTTAGCAAGGCGCACTACCATCACGCAGCGTGATACCCCTGCCAGCGGTTCTCGTTCTCGGTTAGCGTCCAATGCAACTGTTACCGCCAGCAAGACTTCACCGCGTACTTTCATCGGTTCTTATGCAGAGGAGTCGGACGCAGAGACAGAGACAGGAACAGACACGGACATCGATGATTATCAGGATGCTCGCCAGAGTATCATGCTTGGATCGACGCCTTCACAATCTAGGGATGAATTCCACTCCGTACGGATGTCTTCTGTGCATTCCGAGTCAAGAGATGACTTCCACTCTGTGATGACCATGACCGACAATGAATACGAAGACAACGATGGTGACGATACTGATACCGAAAGCATCAAGGCATCGAGACTGGCCAGTACTGTGCCTCCTCCTACTCCAGCATTTGTTCCGCCGCCTGTGACATATGGAACTAAGTCCATTGAGGCCATTTTGATCACAGAGCCCCCCACACCACCACCACAACCCGAACTCAAAGAGATGTCCATTCAGACCGACGAATGGATACCGCCACCCCCTACACCAACCGTTCCCGTCGCTCCTTTGCTGTACCGAGTTGGATCTACTAACCAGCAGTTCCAATTCATTCCCCCGACCTCTCCGCAATTAGCGTCCAGTTCCAACGGACCCCCAAGTATACCTCCTGTCGTCCCCACTCCTAATCCTCAAGTATTTAGAGATTCCAGCGTCCGTCATCATCGCTCCTCGACAGATTCCCGAAGACAGTCTATCGAGTCTGCCCTTTCATCCATCTTTGACGATGGTCCAACGCCAAAGGGGCAGGCAGCTACACTGGCTGTTGTAGACAAGTCCCGCCCACCAATGATGGCGCTGCCTCCACCTCCCCGGGCACCCCCACCCCCAGGAAGCATGCCTCCTCCAAGTTTCATACCCGAGCGAAGAATACCCACCACCTCCACTGGTTCATACGATATTCCTCCTCCACGTCCATCATCTCCTCCGCCTCCCGAACTCATTCAACGTGCAACTACTCCCATTTTCGGATCTGTGCTTTCAATTAGCAGGACCACCTATGGTCCTCGACCACATGGGTCTAGCATGCCACCTATGCAGCAAGGGTTGCGTCCACTACCATCTACAAGCAGCTTCCGGTCTGCTGCAAATGCTGCGGCCCTGTACGTCCCGCACGGCCGAACCGGACGAGAAATGTCGACGACGTCCCTGGTGACCGACCGGTCGCCCCGATCTTCGATGTCCTCTGATCAGAATCCGTTCCGCAATCCAACAACACCCCGGAATAGGACGATGGATCTTCCTGGACGTGGCGAAGGACATCCTACTGATCCGGCGATCATCCATTCTATCACGCAAACGATGATCGGAGAGTTCTTGTACAAATATACGAGGAAGACCATCGGGAAAGGATATGGAGAGCGAAGACATCGGAGGTTTTTCTGGGTACATCCGTATACCAAGACTTTGTACTGGAGCTCGGCGGACCCAGGATCATCAAATGTATCAGAGTCCAGCGCAAAGAGTGGTATGTATTCCCCTCATTTTCGTAGCGTGTTTCCTGGTTAATCTCGTGTTTTAGCCTATATTGAAGGAGTGCGGTCCGTCCTAGATCCTAACCCGATGCCCCCAGGTTTGTATCAATATAGTGTCGTGGTGTCCACCCCACAGAGAGAAATGAAAATCACTGCACCAACAAAGGAGCGGCATGACATATGGCTAAATGTTTGTTTTGAATACTTGCTAATCTCTTCTGATTTTCAAAGCTGATCCCCCTTTGCGTTTAGGCTTTGAAATATCTGCTGTCAAGGCCAAACGCCGTTAATGTCAACTCTCCGGGAAACGCCACTACAGTTCCTGACAGTCCGCTGTCTCCTGGTGAATTTGCTGATGACGACCGACGTCCAATCATGTCGAGCCCTCAGAGTCAGAGAAGTGGGCGGAGCACGCGGCGCGCAGCAGACATGTTCAATACGACACCCAGAGGCAAGCGGAGTAGATCGCAACTTTCTGTAGGTGGTTCCATCGGCAAGCGGTCCGGAACACCGGCTGCAGAGTACCTACGGTGGAACGGCCCGGAGAGTCCTTATAGCCCGACGAAATCCTTCGCGGATGTGCATGGAGATGACGAGGACCTCGACTTTGAATTGCACGGCGAGTCTGAAGACGAAAACGGCTTCGAAGGGCTGGAGAATGTGCGTGCTTGTTGTGATGGAAGACATACCGTAGGCCATTCTGGGCGACACCACCACCACCACCATCATAACGGAAGCGGACTTGACCCCAACTCTGCAGGCCCTTCAGAACAGGCTCGGCCCGTATCACCGTCTGCGTGGTCGTTCCGTTCGAGTACAAATTCTCACGAAAGTGGAAGTGCAGCCCTATTTTCATGGGGTCGGAGTGACGGCAAGCTTCGGTTTGGGTCGCGACGCTCTGCGAAAACGTCAGTCACCTAGTGATCTATCATTTTGCATTCTCTGTTATTCTCTGTTTTGGATTGGAATGGTTGATATAGTACATTGCAATTTCACTTTTTCTCCTTGTTTCATCCTACACGTACATTGCTCTGCCTATGCTCCTTGATAATCCTGTTGCCATATTATGACTATACCATCGCCATTCTTTTTTTCAAGTTTTTTCTTTCTCAAAACGCGTTTCGTTCGTATTGTCCGTTTATCCTTTTCTTGTGTACGACATGATACTGAATATTCATACGCTCCTTCAAGAAATTCCGTCATCCACATCGTGTCACTTCAACTGAGTGATTCCAGACGGCCTATCTTTGTTCGTCAGAAAAAGAGTACCACTTGGATGGGATTTGATACGCCTTTCCTTTGTAGTCCGAGATAGAAACTTTCTTTTCCCTCAAGCAAGGCGAAGAGCATGTGTTCCGCACACTCCTCGGGAGCAGTCATGAACCGCCGGATGATGAAGTCCACCAGAGGTGAGAACAGGCGCAAGAGCCAGAAATTAAAAGTGTTGACTCCGGCAGTATTGACAACACCGAGTCATATGTGCGTAAAAACGATACCTGGATTGCGCTTGGCATATTCCTGTTACGAAAATTATTTGCTGTAAAAGCGCCACGAAGAAGGCTCACTTGAACCATGACATCATTGTATGCTGCATTTGCAAAGCCCGCCCTCCCCACCATGACCTCTTCACCCCCAAGTCATCGAAATGGACGGGTACGCCTGATGCGGCGCCAAGGATAACCATAACCTTCGCGTCTTCTCAAGTAATTCGTGGATAACCTTAAACCGCGAGTAGTATTTCAAGCTCAGCAGTCTGTCAATCCCCTCCTCTGTATCGTTTCTCCCAGTCCATACTTGGAAATATCCAAGTGATAAGACAAGCAAATTAATCCTGGAAACAACTCCGGAGACCTGCTTCGCCAGGATCTCGATGTTGGTCATTAACGTCGCGTCGCAATAGATGAATTGGCGTAGTAGGGACTCCGGATTTTCCGTCGTGTTCGAAATAGATGCGAAGGTTTTCTTTGCGGCAGAGCGATTACGGCCAACGATGATGAGGTGCACTCGGGCGCTAGTGTAGTAAGCGAGGGCTTTCACTATCGCTTCGCCTATGCCTGAGGTCCCCCCAACGAAGAGAGCGACGGGGGTATAGGAAGGTAACCATGATGCATTAAAGTTTCATTCAACCGTAAGCTCTGGCATGCTAAAATTTTGAACGCGTCAATGTTCAAATTCATATATATAGATAGCAAACGACGGGTAGCCAGACGGCGCGGCATGACGAAAAATCAAAGGGCGGCCCGAATGCATCATCACGTGAACTGGTTTCGATGACCGTTCACTTTGGTGAGCTTGCTATTTCTTCTGACTCCTGCTCCTCTCTCTGTGCCCTATCCCTCAAAGAGAGGTATCCATCCTTGTAATAGCTATTAAGTGCTCCTCCGTTCCTCGTATGAAACTGCGTGATACAGTAGTCGCCTGTAACTCAACGAACTTAATGTGTACTTGAAAGTTTCCTCAATTTCGTCGATGATCTGGATTCCAGAAAAAATTACATTGTAAATTTTCCTTCTACCTACTGAGTTGCACATGCTTCAGAATAATTTTTTAAGTGAGAATACTTACTTCGCTCCGAGCTGTAGGGTCGCATTGTGAACGAAAGGGATTGCGTTGTAATTATCAGAAGTTCGAAAGAAGAAAGAAAGTGAATAGTACCGGGCTCATGTCCATGCAATGCCGCAGTCGAGCCATCCACGCCGCAGGGTCTTTTACGAATGAGGCTGCGAGGCGTACGATTAGTGGTGGCCCCAGGCATCCCTTAAGCATTTGCAGGATTGGGCAATTGTCCACGGTAGCATATCCCTAGTAAAGGAACTGCTCTGGAACATAATACGACGACGCAATGCCAGAGCATCCCAGATAGCACGCGGGAAAATTGGTTCTGCAACAAGGCACACGGCAACATCACGGGTCAGGGAAAGACAAACTAACTTCCATCAATCCGTATTTAGTTCGACCTAGATAACGATGATGAGCCCAAGAAGAACATCAGAATAAAGAAGTACCTGTACCTTCGAAATTGGTTGTTCGATTGCATTCATGGACAATCTTAGGAACTGATTGATGACTCTCCGATAGATATCTTTTCTGTACACCTCCATCTCGTGCTCGCCAAAACAAAGGATTCCCTGTGGGATCTTCTCTCATAACAATCTCTGACTGGGGTGCCCGTTTCAATACCTACTTCCATCATGTCGTCAAGGGTAGATAAAACTACATCAGTGGCCAACCGAAGGTTCAACTTAATTAGTTGAGCGTTTCGCAGGGCACGGAAAAATACCATTCGTGTCCGTTAGTTCACTCCACATCAACACACCAAAAACCATGGGAAATCAGGACACAACACTTTGGGACCGGAACAAGAGGGAAAGAGGGAACCTGCGGACTGGTAACTCCACCGCATATTAGTAGCTAGTGTATTTGTTGCGGTCGAGCAAATGCTAAACCCAAAATAAGGGTAGACAGAGACTCATTTGTTTACACGCTCTGGAAAAATCGTACCAGCAGGTTCCTTCCATGAGGCCGAGAACACCAGCCTAAGAACTTCAATCCGGACATTCGATGAATAAATGTGCATCAGTGTGGCAACAGCGTATTAATGATGGAAGGTTGCTGTACACATGGTGTTGCGAGGCATGCAGAGTTGGGCCGTTCAGGATAGCAAGGATGAACCTGGCGGCTTCAACAGCGACCTCTTTCTAGCCGGGAAGGCGATAACTGAGGACACCTTCATCAGCTATCAATTTGGAGCAAGACAACTCAGCGTCGTTGTAATGGTTACGAGCCTTTTCTAGGGTATTGCTGCATGGTGTTATCGGAGTAAAAAAAAACTTTCCAGGGCCTGTGGCGTCATTCTCTGGCACGCGGGGATCACGGTAAGCCACCTGCAGGGCCCTCTGATTTTTCGTGCGTATGAGAAGGAACACAATAAAGTAGGAGTGAACATGGTAGTGCATAAGACTAAAAGTTTCCCTGCACGCGAAGAAAAAATTTGCTCTGGTGCCACAGGACTTGTACAGAGTCTGTAATTCTAAGCGTCATCGAAACAAAAGAAAACGAGGGAATTTTCTTTAGCCAAGTCATCGAGACATGTTTGTCGATGTCGGCAAAACATCGTCGAATATTTCGTTCCATATCTCTCGCAACATAGTATCTGCCAGAGAACATAACCGCACGGAGAGGGGGGGGGGGCAGAAAATTGGCAGAAAAGACCTCTGAAAAAAAGGATCATGGCTGTCTGGACCCTATCTACTTTAGCAAAGCTGATGGGTCGATCAGCCAAGCAATACCTACTTATTCGTTGGACTTCTAAGTAATAAAGATGTCAAGTCGTCAAAATTACAATCTCGTAACCCTTCGCAAGTCGGGCCGTAAGCTGGAATTCGTCTGGCACGTGATCGAAATACTCGCGCTACATGGCTTTTCTCAGTTGTTCGCGTTCGCCACCCAATCGCCACCATTCTCAACTGAAAGGTATCTACCTGTTCGCGCACGTCCCTAATGTCCTTGCGTGGATCCAATATTCTCTAGAAATCCCCTCCAAGTTTGCTCATCATCGGAACTCCTTTCGAGTACCATAAAGATCGTCTATCTTATCCTCAGGGGGAACGGAATTTTAGACCAAACGAGAGTGGCCCTCATTACTTCTCATTTATTTTACGGAACTTTTTCTCCCCGCAATATCTTGGAGGAAACGAGGAATGGGCCTCCAGTAGCTCCATTACCTCATGATAGTCGTTCGCTGAGAAGTCCTGTGTTTTTCTCATCCGATTGCGCTTCACCAACCATGGATACCGATGGCTTTGACACAGCGTTTCAACTAGCTCGCAGGTACTGTGTGGACGGCATTCAGGAGTATCAACTCTCAAATTAAATCCATTCGCTGTTTGCCATTGCTATATCCTACTGTGATTAAGCTGTTGTTCAGGCTGTGCGTTCTATGCTGCAACATCAGTTGAAATTTACAGAAGAACATATTGAGGAATTGAAGCGTATCTCCGGTACGGACTATCATAACCTCTTGTCTTATCGTCGGCTGTGCGGCAATGCGGCGAAGAACTCTAACATTTGCTTTTCACTCGACGTATCTACTTTCCTGTTCGGTGCCGCAGCACCATCAAGCCGGTCACCTCCCTTTTTTCGCCTACTCCATTTTTCGGCGACAGGTATTGGATGGCGCTGCTGCCGGCGTCGTGGACGGTCACCAGATCTGCCGCCGAATCCAAGTCAAGACGCGCCATACTCTAATTACTCTGTCTCGCTGATGTCGGTCTTCCCTGGTGACAAAATTGTGCATGCCTGGGTAGTCATATGTCAAAGCTCTTCTTCCAAAGTTTGTGCGAAGCGCCACTGAGCGGAACCGTTCGAGACTCAGAACCTCATAAACAAAGCTTCGGGATGTAGTCGGTGCTCTGTAACTCTGTACTCTGACGTACAGAAAGCCTCCAGTCCTTTCTGATGCCATGACAAAGGCCATTTCGAAGGTACGAATTTTTCCTTGTGGTTCCGAAGGTGGACCGACTGTCGAACTTCTATAGACTTACAGGTACAACTGCAAGTGCCTAAATGAAGGCCAAACCCTTTATCCGTCGTATTTATCAATAAAGCTTCGTGCAGCCACCGTTCTTTGATCATCATTTTGCGTCCTATTCTCGGTCTCAATCAAGTTCCTGGCTACCGAAATACTTGTCTCTCTCGAGGGTCAGACTAGGGCTCCAGAGTAACGGCATAGTGGATTTGTGGCTGGGAAATGCAAAAAGCCTGAGGTTGTCCTCGATTCGTACCACTGATCTAGATTTCTTCGTCATGCCGAGCTAGTCGTATGTAGAATGGATCTGGCTGGCTACGTCGATCACAATTTTCTTCATCACAAAGTCACGTCATTTGTCGAGCCCGTAAACAAACCATCATAACGCTGGTTGCTCTTTGCCTGAAACGTAACTTCCGGTCTCTCTTGATACCACTTTCGCAGATGACTCACCATCAAATCGAAAGGTTCTCTGTAGCTTGTCAACCAGGAGGCGCATTTCCCATGTCACATTCAGCCTGACCTTCCGATAGGACAAGCGGGTGATCTGCATCCGAACCGACTACTCGGACTTGCTCATTCTTTCTAACTTCTAAGTGAACCTATGAAACTCTAGGTACGTATGTACACGCTCCCACCTGCATTCCGAAGATCAGCCTAACCGTGGAGTTCCTTAAACCCATTAGGTCCAAGACCCACCAATTTCACTCTGTCAACACTTGCACACTTCAATTTTATCATCATGCCATCACAAAAGGAGGAAACACGGCGCGATCGGATACAGTACTGTTCTGATCCCTTATATTCGACGCGTTCTCATCTGGGCAGGCCTAAGTGACACCCGTTTGTACTTATACCCACTCTTTCCATTCCTTTTTCTTCCCTCCTCTCTTCCCCGATGCCTGACTGGAAATCTCAATCGGAAATTATCCTCGACAATGAAGTTTTTATCAAGCTTATGCACGTGCTCCTTGGGGTATATATGTGAGTGCCGTCGTATTTTATGGATGGGTATGGCTAATTTGCATGAAGCTGGGAATTCTTCGTTTCTCTCTCTTTCGATTGGGACTTCATGTCGGGGCGAAAGAAGTTTCGTTGGCCCATGGTAAGTGGTATGCTTTTCGAAAACTTGATCACTGTCCTCATTGTTCCCGCAGATTTTCTACTTCCTCAACAGATATCTTCTCTTATTTGCGCTTGTTGGAATGTATGTCTTGTGTTCTATTTGAAACAAGGATACTCACCCTTGACAACAGTGCAATCGCGCTGAACATAACGAAGTGAGCACTTGACGTTGCCACCTTCCGACGTGGATTTGTTATTGAGATTATGATCCTTAAGGGAAGTCAACTGTCAGGCGTTGTATACTTTCAACCAGGTGTGTTCCATAGCTCGCTTCCTCTGACGCCACACTGATGCCCTTCACCAGCTGGCCGGTAATGCCGCCGTTGGCCTGGCTAGCATCAACCTGAGTCTCCGAACGTGAGCAACACTCCTACCTTCGAGGGAAAGTTCCCCTTAACGCCTCTTCCATGCAGAATAGCGGTTTATGCTCAATCTAAAATTCTAATTGGAGCTCTGATTATCGTTATACTCGGCCACTGGTCCTTGATACTACAAGGTACGTTCACGGCCCGTAGCTTTGTTGCCTTTTGTACTTACCAATACGATTTCTATACAGGCGTTCTTATTAAAGCGGAATGGATTCCGGACACCGAAACCTGCGTAATCACCTCGGCTAACAATACAGTCCTCGCCGCGACTTTCATTTACTCTATGGTCTTCGACTTCGTCATTCTTGCGCTGAATACATACAAACTCGTCGGGAGAAGAGGTCCTTCTGGCGGGAGTCAATTAACGAGAATGCTATTCTCTGATGGTCTTGTATATTTTATCATTGCGTTAGTGCCGATCGAGTATCTTCCACTTAATAGTCTGATGATACTAATAACGTTTTGCGTCTTTTAGGTTCCTGTCAAACCTAATAGCGACCGTCTTCATGTGCCTCAACCTCAATGCTATCATGAGCGTCATCTTCAACGTTCCTGCCGCTATCGGGAGTACAGTGAGCCGGCTCCCTTCTTTTTTAGACTTGCCTCGCTTACCCAATTCTCCAGATCGTCGCATGCCGAGCTGTACGACGCCTGAATAAGTTCTACCACCGAGGCGCTGAAGTCTAGTATGTTCTTTCTTTACGTTTGCCTGAGATGATCGGAGTGTCTTGACTAACCATGCCTCTGTAACAGCGCCAGCGGGTCAGGGTCAAACTCGAACGATGCACCCCCACGATTTCGAACAATGAATCAAGTCGCCGTGGGTGGTCGCACTGTGCGGGGTACATCGGCTATAAGGGCGCCACCTTCGGAACTGACGAGCGGAGTACACGTGCAGATGGAAACTTTCACACGTACCGACAACTTCAATCACGGCAGCATATCTCCCACTCATGTAACTTTCGAGGACGAATCCACTGGCAAAAGGGGCAGCGTGACCGTGGATGATTTGGAATTTGGCGACTCCGAGAGTAAGCACGAGGAGCTATAAAAGATGCATATCAAGGGTTGCAGGAGGAATGGAAATAGAACTGTATTGGAACCTAGAGGACGGATGCCTGTAGTCAGGGCAGTCCTTTTGATAAGTAATGTAAATTCGACGTTTATTTCTTGTAGTACCGGTGGAGGGCCTTAAGCGTGCATATTCTAGACCTATTCTCTTCCAAGTCATTGGCTTCGAATGTAAACACCGAACAACTCATATCGAGGTCGACCCCACCTCGAACAACCGCGACCATTGAAACTTGCTGTAATCCCTTGTCCGCAACCTTACATCTAGCGCTAAGTTTTTTCTCAGGTATTAAGAAGCCCCTGTCAGCTGAGTCGGCCATATGGTTTCCAATGCCGTAGAGGTTATCGTAACTGGAAGAACGCCACGGACACCGCGTTCAATCAAGGTGATACGGGAAGATACGGGTTGTTGTTCTTCCATCGCTATCGCTTCTTTACTGCTTCGCGGTAGTGTTCTGGCGGCCAAAATTGACATTGAGAAGAGTGAGCATGGTGAACTGTAACAAGAGCTGAAAGGACCATTGTTGATCTCGCACCAACGTTTGCACCGATGCAATGCACATGCAACATCCGTCCCTACTGGAGAGCGGCCTGCTCCGTCGGCGCTTTTTGCACAAGAACAATTATAGGACTTTCAAGTTCAGTACAAGATCACCGGCGATAAAACGTTCGACATGTATAATGGGGTCACAGAATAAACATCATCACTTAAAGAGAAGTACAATCATGTATACGCCATCATCTGGACGGAACCGGCCTGATTAGCTGGTGCAGAAAAGACAAACAGATACCGAAACTCACACTTGTAGTGTTTCTAATTTTACAGACTGTGTAGGGGTATACCGGGTAACATCATCTATGAGCGGAAGCGTTAACCTGAGTTATTACACATGATGAACCACAGGATCACTCACAAAAATACGCCTCAAAGAAGTTGGCGTCCAAAAGTGGAAGACACAGAGCCAACGCCGGAGTGCTCAAATCGAGTTGTATTGTGCGCAATATAATCTTTTTCTGCTGGCTTCTTCTCTTCTTCTCTCCTCCTCCCTCCCTTCATTCTGAGGTCTAATTAATGATACAGGCCCCACCCAATCCCCTTCGGCGATACGTACACAAAATTTCAGCTTTTTGAGTTCTTCAGGCGACAGCAGATAGGCACAAAAGTTGGGAATCCATTTACAAATGCAAAACGAGCGTGGGATGCAATAACAAGAGGTGCGCAAGAAATTCAATGGCACACCAATTTAGTATGGAGGCCTCTTGAACTCGTCGCGTATATGTTGAGCCTCTGGGTCATGATCGAACATACTGTCGGGCGAGCCTTTAATGACATTGCCCATAGCATCATATTCGACGAAGCCTCCTGGAGTTTCAAAAGTCTCCATCTAGAGCAACATCAGGGTTAGAATCAGTCATGAAAGTCTGGAAACAATTTCACCTGTACATGGACACCGTCAACAGCACTAAGGCCATTGGTGGCCAATTTGGGGCGCTTCGGTGGTACTGCTGACGTCGTCGTTGTACGGAAGGCAAGCGTTGAGGCCACGGTAGTGCTGGAAAGGATATATCAGTTAAAAAAAATAATACCGTATGGGCCACCCACCCCAAGAAATCCGGGCCTTCTGACGTATATTTGCTTAAACGGCGAACGGCACGACAGGCCACAATCTACAGAGAAAATGAGATTTAGTCGGTATATAGAAACTGTAACTCACAGTCGACGCAATAGCAGCTGGAACGTTGGCTATAATAGACATGACAGCATTGAGGTTGAGAAGCATGAAAATCTACAGAACGTTGAACAAGAAAGAAAGCAACGCAAAACAGATGCTTACGGTAGCGAGTAGATTGGCGAGGAAAGCGATCACGAAGTAGATCAAACCGTCTCCGAATATCAGTGTTACTAGCATAGAGCGACCAACTCGGGTAGCGCTGGAAAGGTGGGTCCGTCAATGCGAAACGTATTTCATACAGACAAAGCACTGACCTAGGAGCTCTGAAGACCAGCTTGTAGCCCGTCAACATGAGAACAGTGAAATCAAAACACATCGAGTAGATGAAAGTAATGGCTAAGAGCTGGTTGTCTGTTGAAGTGATAACACAGCCGCCTTCACTAGTCCATTCAGCCTTCAGAAGTACACCTACAAAAACCTGAGTTTGACAATGGCATAAAAGATGCTAACTCTTCCTGACCGTGAAGGAGTAAAGACCAATGGCCCAGGATAACCAAGACGAGCGGGATCACAACCCAAAGGTTACGCGACCATACGGCGATTCTGTCAATCGAAACATAAGAAGTTGTTTGAATTCCAAAACGACACTTACGTCCGAAGAGAAAGATTGATCGAGGCAAGTCCAATCGCAGCATTCCCGAAGAGCTAGAAGCCGTGTTAGACGCCGGTAAGAGATAGATCATGGGATGTACCTGATTGAATGTATACAAGGCTTGACAATCTATCGGCCTGTAAATGTATCACAATTGATGAATGATGCACGGAGGACATGGAGCGGATATTACTTTGTGACATTTAGTGCGACGGCACTATGATAACGTTTAGGTCAGGGACTAAGGAGCAGGTAATGGGATCCTCACATTCCAATAAGGGCGATGAGGAGGAAGTAACGGTTCAAAAAGTAGAAGATCTGGACGCCGTGAGCGATCAACGGATCGAGGCAGTAGCTCGACCACGTACTAAGGGCCATCGGAACGGCTTTTTACCCGAGAGATACTGCCAGTCGAATGGTAGAGACGTGAACCACTCCCATCTACGAATATACGCGTCAACGTGATGTTCGGGGGCGCATATAACCAGGTGCTGTGGCTGAACGTACATATAGACACCCAATAGCGTATGCATAAAGCGTGAAAAGGCCACTGAAATACAGTGAGCGATCCGAAAAGCACTGTTGGCACTGCGACCGAGTGACGTACCACCGTCATTGGCGACTTCTTCTGGTGACTTCCAGTTGACCATGGTGAATCCAGACGAGGTCGTGAAGGGAGGAAGGCAAGAGGGATGGACAAGGGTATAGAAAGGGAAAGGGACGAAAAGGGTAGCACGCCGAACGAAGCCAAGGTGGGGTCCTTATAAAACCTTGGTGAGCGGACATTACACGACCTGCCATCGGATGTGCCACACTTCTTCCTGAGAAGATCGAGTAATCAGTCACCCTCCCATGTCCTTCTATCCCCCGGCGCTTGCTAGTTTCCTAACATATCGTCGCCGGGCGTATGGCCAAAAGCATCCTCTCTATTCTCCTCGCCATACCCACGAAATCGCGTAAATCAAAGGCAGAGCAAAATGTTGACTTGGACAGTAACAACCCGAAAGGGAATTTCAACAGCCACTGATTTTAACACGGACAAACTCCAGATTCAGATCGTTCGGTCCCCCACTTAGGATCATGGGCCAGAGTTTGACCGTCTGACCAATGTTCGTATTCTCATCTTCGCTGTGACGGCAACCTGTCTCTTCCTGCGCACCCCCACCGATATGGCCATGATATTCATTATCCATGTTCATATAATCTGATTGAAAATGTCTAAACAAGGGCGTTCTCCTACCGATTGACGATCCTTAATCCCCCACAGGACATATAACTTTTAATCTATCGCAGAACATCACCCCCAAGTGTGATGGTCCTCCGAAGAAATCTGCCCCCCTTTACGAGGGTCTTGAGTTATTTTTGATCTTCAGTTACCTGTCGAGCCTGCGTCGTGCTTGTAAGTTGATTCTTCTCTTAGCATCGGCCGGACCCCACGACTCCCGTTATGTTTGGTATCACGGAAGTTGTGATTGATGATGGTAACGGCGCGTCTATGCTTATACCTGCTCTCTTGCTACCAAACTCTATTGATTTTACCTCAGAGAAGAGAATTCGCCGACTTTCTATCGTTCTTCTGCACTTCTACTGCGCTTATTTGCTGGCTCTACTCGCCGTCTTCGATTTTGAGCCATCACTAGGCGGCATTGCTTGATCGCTATTTCAGCATCCTCACCCTCCTTGATGTCTCCACGGTCACCGCGCCACTTTACACTAAAGCCTCCGAATTTTGTTGGAAGAGCTACATCCTCAACGGAAAGGCAAAGCGTGGTATTGTGTGCTTGGATCCGTTCGCCACACTTTTTCCAGAATCTCTCGTACCTGGTAGCATATGTAATGCGAAGACCTACTTACCTCGTACGTGTTCGGTCAACGCTGATTTACTCTCGACGCGTTGTAAACTACTCCTTCCGAATCATGATGGTGGAGGTGGTTCTCCGCCAATATTGACTCTGCGATTCCCTGTGCTTGTGGAAACACCAATCAGTTCTCGCGTCTCCGCTCTTTTCCTTGGCACTGTTGCACTTATTTGTTCAAGAACCTGATAGTGGCAATTTGCATTCACAACGTATTCAGTCGTAATGATACACCGCTAACCCAAATGCTGCGACGTTGACTTGGTGAGAATATGATCTTCCGGTCTCGGTTTTAATTAACTCTCCTCACACATGACGGGAAAGGCTGCCACTTTAGGCGGCGGCGGCTTGCGCTGGCATGCCAGTGTCATCTACCTCGGAATTTCAGGCGTCCCTGCACCCACCGCCGTAGTTGTGCTGTGGTTCATGGCCAGGCCTCGTTGAGACCTCATTGCCTCAGACCGCTCAAGTCGGTCTTGGGCGTGATATCATATATACAACGTGTATTTCTTCATCTGCCACGACCTACACGCCTGTTGATTATTCGGGGTACCTAGGAAGAACCTTTAGCGACCCGGAAAATCTTGGTCCTACAGTACTGTTCTTCTAACGCTTATGGTGGTCGCCAGTGACCTCTCACCGTAATCACGAGGATCCCAGCTGTTGTCATTGCCTTTCGATATCACACTACCACTGCGTTGCATTGTTAGAATTTGGTTAGCACTGATTTTATTTGCTCATGACGCCGGCCGACTTTCTCCGTTGAATCCGAGGCCCGCTCTTATTCCTTTGCCACCTCGGATGGAGTACCTAGGGTCATCATTCACACTGTGATTCGTCGTGATCGACTTTGACGTTATAACTTACCATTTATATCAAATTACGAGAAAAGAAGACTCCTCCACGCTCGCAATACCTTCAGCTACCTGTCGTATGGTTAGTAAACCTAAGCCAACGCTACCGCCGATATATACACCACGTCCATGCGACAACTCAAGTGTACTTGCAAGTTCCTTCTGAAAGCTCTTATTCGCTTGTTATGCTCACTTAGGCTTCTGTCGCTTGTGTCTAGTCAGGGTGGGGCTGTATAGTGGAGACTGGTTCCTCTCACCAGTCAAAGTTGGGCTATATTTCTTCCCACCGAATTGTAGGATCCATGTAAGTACTACCCTGATGACACCGACATCGCCTGGGGCGCATATAGAACTGAAAAGACTATTTCTTTTCGCAAGAAGGTGGGTATTTGCACTGATTTTCCAAGTGTGGCGGCAAGTATATTTGTGGCGGCGCGGCAAGACCGTGGACCCTCGGCGTCGTCATCTCGTTCATTCAAATACCTGTCGGCTGTGCGACGACGAGACCATAGCTCACTGTCGCCCGATGTCAATGTACCCAGCTACCCTTGCGCAAACTAAAGGCAGGCATTTTATTTTATTTGCAACTGTCCAGCCACTGATTGATCACGTCCGAGAACTGTGTGGCCACTTCGCAAAGGAAATAAGTAGTTCACATCAAGCTTATGACACTTTCTAGACTTCCCAGTTTCAGTCCTTAATTAATGAGACCCTTGTCAGTTTGGGCTCCGACCGCGTCCAAGTTCACATTTTCCAATCCTGCTGGAAATATCAGCTGATGACCTATGGGTATCCCGGAGTACTTATTGTGATTTTCGGATAGTATAGCGACGTCGTCCCTTCCTCGTCGGGGGTTCAAACCGACCGACCATTTTTCGCGCCCAAGATCTCTCGAGTCTCGAGCCTGTTAAAACCTGTGCTTAGTGCTGGCTGCACCAGCATACCAAGCACCCCCACTCGACTACAGCTGCGAATTCCATGGAGTTGAGCCGGTCTTAAAATTCTAAACATGATAGGTCGAGGAAGACATCGGAGTGGGAGTCGAATTGGCCTCTTTGCTCATGTGATTCGACTGCGTCGGTAATTTGCGGGACTTATTGGTTGTTTCCCAGTCTGTCCCTCCCTGGTATTACTACGATGATGCAAGTGGTATGCCTTGCCATTCTCCTTGCGTCTTTGTTCCCCGTGCTTCTACTTATCCCGAGATCATCAAAATGATTGGCTCCCGGATCCTAAGACTCAGAGAGGCACTGAATATTCTTCACAACCTTTTGCAAGGCAGTGTGCTATTTCTTTTGCTAAGTGTGTGTTTCCGACACCCCCGGCCCCCGATGCCCGAGATACACGGTTTAACGGTCTTGGAGTGATAAAAAGATAAATTCATCTTTTCCCACATACTCCTGAATTCTCTGAAACAAGCGTTCTGATAAGCGGGCCCACCTTTGGTGTCGGTGTCAGTAGAACTACCGTGTTTTGACACTCATCATTGGAAGATATTTGAGCTCGTGAGAATATATATATGCCCATTCAGTATAAGTTCTCTTTTCAGCGTCAGCTCTAAGATTATCCTCATCATTCATCACAATAGAACTGGGCTCTCTCGTCAGTGTATGCTTGACCGCATCAGCAGTCAGCCGGTGGACATTTATCCACATGCATACAGCACATATGATGAAGACATGCGTGGGAAACGCATTTCTTACTCCTTTGGGTCAAGAAATCTCGTCGTGATCGCCCGGGCCCTCAGTCAGCGGTCTCCTCTGAAATTATGCACAGTTCCTTCGTCAGTCACACATGCGTGTGCAAGACGGTAGGTCAGATTTCTCATTCACGCTTTCAACACGAATAGGAAGCGCCTTAACATCGTTACGGCTCACATGTGCGACCGGACGACGTTCCCGAACCGTACGGTGTCCCCTCGGACTAGCACCAAAATCTGGATGCTTTGGCATCTTGAACGTCTTGGTTCTGTGGGCGATTAGCATCATGCCGACCATCATCTTGTACCGCGGTACCGATACTTTAATGCGGATTCCTAGCGGAGACATAGAGGAGCACATGAGGTGCTTCGTATAGTGCTTCGTATAGCGGTATTTTTAGCATCAAATTCATTAAGGGCAACGGCTTTAGGTTACGTCTTCGTCCAAGAAAGATAGCTAGTAGCTATACAAGTGCAATAGTTTGTAGATCCAAAAAGGAAGACCCGTCTAAAAGTAGAATACCAACCCAATACTTGGGACTGATAAAAAGAAACCAAAACTATAATCCTACGAGAATAGGACACAAAGCAATAGAAAGCGGCAAAATCGACAATCGAGATAATCAGGCGTTACAAGGCGCTCGTGAAGGTAAGACAGCAGGTCCGGGCAACATGCGAAACTGAGAACAGCATCAGATTTACACGCCGAATTTTAAATTAAGGAAGGGAGTACCTGAGACGGGTGGTATGGATGCGACGGCATAACAAGATAAGAATTCCTTTCTTCGAACCTGTCATCTGTTTCATCATTGACAACGGAGGGTACAACCGGAGGCAGTGGCAGAGATAGCTGCACGCTTCTGCAGCTGGAATCAGATTCGTCTCCGTCATACTCTGAGGAAGTAGATTCCGCTTCCCGGAGCCGCAATGCGTTCGTACAAGACATGAGGCTCGAGGGCAGCCACTTCGTGCTGGTGGAAGGAGGTTGTACTTGGCGAGGGGCAGGGTGCACGGGATCAGTGCTAGAGGTCACGCCGGGGGGGAACAAATCGACACTGTATTGCCCGGCTTGATTGGTCTCGTCGGCCTGGGGGAATATACCATGGGTACGAAGATGCCGTTTGGCATTGGAACGTACACCAAACGTCTTCGTACAGCCTGGATACGTACATGGGTAAGCTGTAAAAATGGCGTCAACAATCGTCAAGAGATATTGGGAAAACGACGAACGTCGGACGTTGTTATGGCTGTTCATATGCGTTCGCAAACCACTGGGCCTGTGTATTTTAGTGAGCCAATGAATTCAAGAAATTTGTGAACGACTTACCGAGGAAATTCGTGGTGACAGATCTCGCACTGGTGCATCTTGGATTTCTTCTTCTTCTTCGCCGCGAGAAGATCTGAGGATTCATGTGGCGTTGGCGGTTCCTGTTTTGGCGCGGGGTACTTCTCATACGACTCGCTGTAAATTGAATTCGACTGCTCTGAGTCAGAGGAACACCAACTCTGCCTCATAGCAACGGCTTGCTGCGCAGCCCTTACGTCGTCGAAGCGCTCGCGGACGGGAGCGGAGAACAATCCGGTTGACCTGGAGCCGACAGCAGACGGGTCCGAGGGGCAGTCAGGAAACCCGCGAAGAGGGGAAGGTGCTGAGGGCGTTGGAGGCGATAGACGCGGAGAAATGGAGACAGATCCGGAAAAATATGGGTGGTTTTCCATCCAACGAGATCTCCTGGACAGTCGAACTGTGTCTTGTCTTCTAGGCGGAGACGACATTGCAGCATGAAGAGCTGCAGGAGTCATAGTATAACCAGCATTCTGGCCATAAGGCAAGGGGTAGGACGAGCGAATTCGTCCAGTACTGTGGTAGGCCCCGGAGTCGAATGAATCTTGGTTCATGCTAAAGTTTGTCGGCAGAGAGTGCGGAGGGGTAAGAGCTGATACAGGCGTCGGAGCCATAAGAGTCGGTGTCGACGCTATATGGTATTCCGATTGACAGTGGTGATCATCGAGGATCGGATACTCTGAAAGTCCGCGAGCACGAGCAGAGTTTCCATGAGGCCACAAAATTGCCTCATTAGACGCGAATGGAGACGACGACGAGGAGTACATCAAGAGCCAGAGCGTATCGCGGGAAGGAAAGGGACCTAATGATGCTCAGCGGAAGCGAATCCTTAATAAATACGCCCATTTCAGTACGAGAACGTGGGCGGAAACATTTGATGGACCCACAAAACCACACAAATCCGTTTAGTCAGGGTCGAAGACGTATTGTTGAAGAATCTGATGACAGACGATGCTTGCCGGATGCGGTGAGGGCTAAGGGATATTACGCTCGTGGTAGCTGACAGTTGCTCTACCTTTGTATGGCTACGCATGTAAGTACGGCCGGAAGGTCCAGAATGATATCACTAGCACGCCAACAACGAGGCACTCAACAGCCCGGATACAGTCAGAAACAGCTGCAGCGCAGCCTAAGTCCCTACACGACGCCGTTGAGGAAGAAAGAAGCAGGTGGACCCCGATAATAAGACCCCAAGCCAAGCACTGTTTACTGTTTAAAATTTTAATTAGCGCCAATCAAAAGAGTCGCCGATATAATTCTCTCGAAGTTCTGCCCGCCCGGCAAACAAGATCGAGGTCGATATTATGAACCTGAAATGGAGGAGTTGTTGTCTCCAAAAAAAATCTATCCCCGAGGAGATAAATCATCCGGCGCCCTTGTCTGAGATGATTCCACACTGCAGCAGACCATCGTGAGCATTTCGGGTACACTTAAGATGAAAACAACAGGAGCGCTGACCCGCCAATTCGGATCCAACGAGATTGCGCCGGCCCCTGATAGTAGTGAATAGCAAGTGGGATTGTTTGGTTCGTACGAACAGCTGACTGTTTGGCGCATGGGGCGCTGCTTCTAGATGTTGAGATCAATACTAACACCAACAGGTATGTACCTTTGTTTACACGTACTAAAGAGACCATTTCCCCCTTTGCTCTTCTTCGCCTTAAGCGGCTGTGGTAGAACCACTATCAGACATCTTGATATTCTGCACTGACAAAATAAATCGACAATAGAGCATCAAAAAATCACAGGCACACCGTTGTTGTCAAGTTTATTATGGTTTAGTGCGTGATTGCTATGGTACTTTTGCACACTGGTTGGATCTGATTCTTTTTAAAGTTGACTTTGAGATAGTGCTTGCTGATTGTGGTCTGTTGAATATCAACGTAATAGAGATGCCTATAAAAGGAATTGACGTTACAGTTTGCGCCTGGGAGCTAGACAGGGGAAGGAAGGAACACAGTCCGGGACTTTTAACGCAATTGAAGGCGGACAAAGGAAGTTGTGCCGCATGTTGCCGTTTAGTGTGTAAATGCATGACATGAATTAATAAATGCACAGAGATGATGTGTAGGTAATCCAAAATAGTATACAAGCTGAAATGAAAGCGCCTCAAGCGCATGCATCAAGGGGAATGAACGCGGTGCGACACAGGTATATAACTCACCGCCAAGTCACAGGCTGGCAGGCGCCACCGTTCAGACATAGCTTGTGTGTTCTCACATTAGCGCCTGCTCGCGATCACCACAGCAGAACTCAACTCACCGAAAACGATCTAGACGTCCATTCACTCGTTCTTGAAACATGTCGCCCACAGTTTCTTTTACACGCTCCGACTCCGCCTCTGTTTCGAGATATCTTCCATCCATGATCTTGTCTCTCGACGTACTCACGGGCTCATTGAGGAAAACAAGACTCGTCCTACCCTTTCCGAGTTTATTTGGCGGCTTTGAGATGGACTTTGGGGGGACAGATTTCGAGGCAGCGACAAGGTAAGGGTGCGATCGAGACAATGACTGCCTGACGCTTCGATGCCTCCCGGCAGGCGTCACATTAGTTTCGCTCCGTTTCAAATCGTAGGATGCGTGCCACCCTGCTGCAACGATTTTCTGTCTAGAGGCGTGATCCTTTTCGACACTATCCTCGAGGTCCTCACCGTCGGATGTCAGCGGAGATGGACTAGGACATGAACTAGCGCCTTGTTCAGGTGCGTCCTCGATGTCGTTGAACGATGGATAGTCGCTATCCTCAGCCAGCCCGTCTTCCAACTGACTCCTCAGGTCAGGACCCACTATGATTTCATCGTCAAGAGTAGAAGCAGTCTGAAACAGCAGCCCACTATCAGATTTTTGAGGATATGACTGCGGAGTGAGAGACTGAGCTCTTCTCGGGGAGGCAAGGGGTGGACTTGAGACTGCGTCGGCGCCGAAATACAAATCATCTAAGGATTTGGTTTTCGATGGTAGTCGCTTTGGCGTATCTTGCGGACGTATGGGAGACGACAACTCCTCTGTGTCCTGTGATCCAGAGGGGGTTGGAGAGAGATAGCCATCTTCCTGTTCCACTGTCTGTGCCGTCAAGACTTCCTCAATATCGAGTGTCATCTGCAAATCTACCTCGCCTTGAGCGATCAGGGAGCCGAGATCGTCCTCGTTGGCCGTAAGATCGCTCATGATCCTGACATTCTCTTTTTCATCGAGCAAACGAGAGCAACCGGCGTCGGGGGTTTGAGAAGTTCTATGTCTGTACTGTGACTTGGCAGTCGGCGGAGTAAAAAACTTGGACATCCTTTCGCCGTGCGTTTGCTTCCTCCTCTTGGCAACCATGTCTTCGTCCATCACATGCGCCAGAGTCCGTTTTCCACTGGCTCTGCCTACGATCATCTTGTTCTTCTTCACAATTATTGGAATTTTTGATGGTGATTTTTCGGTTCGGGGAATATTGGCATTAGGTCCTGAAACATATCATCAAAACCAACAGTTTGGCGAAGGGAAAGAGGACCCACCAAAAAACATGAGGATGCCATCAGACTTTGGCTCGTTTAGGACTTTCCCCTTGCTCTTTTCAGACTGATTATAAGAGATAAACGGTAGCTCCTTCTTTATCGATGCATGGAGCATGAAACTAGGATTGATATCTTGCATAGGTAACAAGGTGATAGGATCGGCGTCGCCCATCGCGATTCTCTTTGCTAAAGATGCCTCAATATGCCTAGAAATTCAATTAAGCGACGGCACCGCACGGTGACATATTTTATCTTACCCGCCCACATGAGCATCCAACTCCGCGTTCCATTCTTCGTCGACTTTGGTCAAGTGGACTAGCCCCCCAAGTGATGGATCGTAAACTCTTTGATGCAAAAAGCATTTTTCGGCCAACTTGAAACTGTCCAGATATCCCCGAGGCACTGGTTTCTTGCCTTCAATTGCAACCATCCTTACAACCTGATCCACAGTTTTCCATCGCCGTAGCAGCGAACATGCGGTCTTCAAACCGATTCCAGGAATACTGGGGAGGTAGTCGCATCCACTCAAGATGGCCATCGCACGGAACTGCGCGTCAGACCACCCAACTAGTGAGATGCCATGAGAGTCCGGGCCGCTGGCAGTAACGGACGCGAAGTCTGAGCGAGATATAGAAACGACAGTGTTAGCAACTGTATCAAGTTTGAACAAAACGTTCTTGCATCCAAAGACGAGCATGTCAGAGTCTTCTGTGACGATGGCGTCAACGTAGCCAGCGTGCTCCAGGTACGCCATTTGGGCGTCAGCTTCGTAGGGTGCAACGATGTATTTAACGGTTTCTGCTCTCAGTGCCTGTGCAAGATGGTCACGAAGAGAAAACCCAAAATGCATTTGTAGCCTCGTACCTTTATCACCTGGAACGCCATTTGCGGGGTAACGTCTACACACTTGACATAGAATTCCCGTGCTTGAGCGTGCTTTCCTTCGGCGGCAAGGGCTTTCCCGCGCGCAAGGTTCTCCTCTCGCTTCTGTTTTCGAGTAACTTCGGTCCCTTGTTTAGCTGGAAGTGGACCACCATCAAAGACCACGTAGGGTTCAATGTTGTGCCGACGCAGAATCCGAATTCTTTCCATCACGTACCGCACATACCTGCGGCGTAGACACAGTCAGTCTCAGTTTGAACAATGGGAACAATTGAGACAGCCGTGTTGCCTCGAGCGCGCCTGTCCCTGAAGGCCACTCACTTGCTCGTGTGTGTGCCAGTAGCCAGTTCGGTAGCGCATGAATATACACCACGATGCAGCCAAGCATACGCGTCAATTGCCACGGTCTTGCCAGAAAATTCAGACAGGTGTTTGACGGTCTGAATGGACTTGAGAGCTGGTAGCAGCCCAGATATTCCCATGAATCATGAAAGAAGGTGTCGATACCAGAAGAACCAGAGCCGAAGAGGAATCAAGGATTGAGTCAATGGAGGAGGAAGAAATGGAGGAGCAGAACCCGACCAAGGTCGCTGTTGACAAAGAAGAACAAATAACGCGTCGTGTCATTGTCACAGAATATAACCGTGACATCAGCCTCATGCCTGCCTCATGGACGTATCTAAAGATCTTCTTGAACTGGAACTAAGAACTGTATTCTACGCCTCCACGAGTCCCCAATTTATCCTACCTTGTGTACTGGAAAGTCCTATTGAATTCGTCCACAAATGTCGTCGGATATTACGCTCGTCGCTAAGCCAAACTTTCCACCGTTTTTGCTCGACTTCTCACAATATCTCCAACATACATACTCTCATTAATATATATATATATATATATTCAAGAAAAATGACGTGTTGACACTGACAAGAACATGCCATAGCCAAAATACACAACAAGGGCAACTTGACGAACACATTCACGTCGTTATTTATGCAGCCCATCGTCCAATCCAGAACCTAGATGCAGCTTTTCTGACGGAAAGAGCCTGCTTGTCAAATTTTGCAACCTCCATGGTACCAAGCCAGGCTTCTTCCTGCCCACCGGAAACTTGCTCTTCAATGCAGAGGCCTTCAGAGTTTGCAATTTCCATGAAGTTGTCGCAGACGTTGGCAGATGTGTATCGTCCAGCCTGTGTATCTTCAGGGCGCAGTACAATAAGGTCAAGGGTAAACGAGCGTACGGCAATATACACCCGGGAATCAGCGGTTTTTCGGAGCAACGACTTGAGCGAGGCCATAAGAACATTGTGGGAACTATGAAAATGCAGAAGATCTGAAAGAATCACGACATCATACCCCATCATCTCGCTGCCTGTCAAAGATCTGAGAGGTTGTAAGAGAAAAGCGAGAGTTTCCAATCGACCTTCAAAACTTACAAAAGAGAATGGGCATCGGTGCCCCATTCATACCCTTGGCAACTAGTAATGCATCCATAAGAGACGCGTGACCGATTTCTATTGACGTTCTCTGTCAAATTCTTCATGATCACATCGTCTGGATAATCTGTCACGACGACAAGTGAAGGGGGCTGAGCTAACGTGCTCATTAGCAACGAGGGCAACGCGCAGCCAGCACCCAGCTCAACGACTTCGAAGTATTGGGTGAATGCGGCTCGTCAGATAACTTGGAAGAAGAAGGGAGTTAAAATACTACCTCTACGCCCTTGCACCGGAATTAACCCTCGTTCGATAAGCTCTGCGAGAAAGAGAGAAGGGGAGAAGAGATGGTCCGCTAGTAGCGTATTCGCCTTGGATGATTATTAGAACCCCCAAAAGGCCGTGAACTCGTGAAACACACCTTGCCCTCCTACAGTGCTAAAATGTATCGGGTCTATTTTTATCGATCCAAAGGCATCCATACCTTGGGTGCAACGGTAAGGCGAAGAGGACCAGATGATATTTCAGAGTCATCAAGAATTTTCGATTCGCCGATAAACGAGAGTGCGTCGTTGAATATATCTTCGTACGATTCGCTCATGGCAGTTCGCGGTCAAGGTCTGGCGGATAGTCCGGGCCGACATGCCATTGACTCACTTTCTGAGATTGAACATCTTTGAAATACGACTCTCATCAATACTACGCGATGGCATCTGCGAATGTTGCCCTCAGAGCGGAGAAAAGAGCCATGCGGAAAGCTCTTTCCTCCACTTTGAAAAATATTTCCCCTGCCACCATTGAGGAGCAATGTGCTGTTACTTTCCTGTCGACGCTCTGGTCCAGCTAATACAATTCACAGCCAAGGCCGTTGCAGATCGTGTACTCGCTTTGGATGCCTTCCGTAAGAGTAAAACAATCAGCTGCTATCTCAGCATGCCAACGATGGAACTGGACACGTCCACATTGGTCCAAGAAATTGTGCTCCTTAGTGAGTAGCATTTTGTTTAGCGTTCAATTAGACGGCTGTTTATAGTTGCATAGACAAGACCCTCTATGTCCCTAAAATATCACCAGATGGCAGAATGGACTTTCTAGAAATTCATGGCGCGGACGATATCAAGTCGTTATCAAGTGGCTTATGGGGCATTCGAGAACCTGGACCCACTTGGAATGGGATTCTAAGAAGAAACGGTAAAAACGAACATGCGACGGCCTAATAGAGTATGGAGTGGCTCAACGATGTTATTCAGCGTTAGACGCAGTTTGCGATAAGCTGGACATGATTCTGGTTCCAGGTATGTTGTATCTTGGTATGGTGTGGATTGTTCTGTATCTCCTCTTTCAGGTGTTGCTTTCGACAGGACGCTATCTCGCCTGGGTCATGGTAAAGGATATTATGATAAATATATCTCTGAATATGAGGCCAGTGGAAGGCCGCGTCCTTTACTAGGTACGTCTGGTCTTCCTTTGTCAAGCTATTAGAGATTGACGTCCATGGAAGTAGCCTTGGCTTTGCAGGAACAAGTAGTGGATTCCATTCTTCCCGTTGACGACCACGATCAGAAAATGGATATGATTGTTACCCCTACGGAGGTTATCCACTGATGCAGCGAGTGATTGTAAGCGTTTCCTTGACTCGAAATCTCTTCGTCCACATCCTCATACCGCTTCAGCAATGAGATCCGTGAGGTAGAACAACTTGCCTACCCCGCGGAGCTATGATTGGTCAAAGGTAGCAATAAGTCGTTTTTCTCCCATAGGCCATTACTTAAGTGAGCAATATGGATCCGTTATTACAACAGTAGTAGTACAACTGCGACACCCAGTCAAATCGAAGCGATGTGATCAATATCTCTGCTGTTTTGAATATTCGCTACTAATATCCGATGTCTGATGACAGGCAAATAGTCACGAAGTAATTCTATGTCCATCTAACGCTCTTCTTAAACAGGAAGACTTACCCATTGCATTAGCTCGGCCCCAGATGAAAATACATTTATAAGAATGAAATGCACTTCAAAGGCAGTCACGGACTCTTTGAGCACGAGTCCGCATACCTTGAAAGCTGGCATTGTAGACATTTCTGTACATAAGTTGAGGTAGACGTGATAACTTTGTAACATTATTTTGAACAGGAACCCTCGGGATCAAAGGAGTTCCCACTTCTGCCTTCTCCCATAACTGTTAATCCATTCTACGACTAACCTCTGTCCCAGCGTGCCGAGGAGCGCCTTGGGCGCAAACGTCTTGCTTGCCCCATGTTCCATCGGACTGATTTGCTTGTCCATAGACACCCGAAACACGAACCTCTTGAGTGTCGGGAAACGCTCTAATGCGGTATCTGCTAGGCGAGCCCAATCAAATACACCTTCCGCCATTATGATAGCGATATCAACTGAGGAATATGCGTATAACTGTAGTACAAATTCATTGAGTTTTGGGGCAGAAGGAAGAATCTCCAGCGCAGCTGTGCAGAGCTGGAGGCCACGGGGTATCTTTCGAGATTTGAGCTCGATACTCAAAGTAAGTGATACAAGTGAGATGAAAGAGGGTGTGGTGAAGGTTGGAAATTTAGCTGCGCCCGCAGTCAACAAAAGAACTCTTCAGTCAAAGCATGAAAACTTACACGCTGCTCGAGCAGGAATAGAAAGCATCTCTAGAGATTGGGCGCTAAGACTTAGTAGGTAGCCCAACGCGTCGGCCGAGAAAGTAGATTCGTCTGAGTATGTAATGCGCCGAAGACTAGCAGGGAGCGAGATCGCAAGAACTTCATGAACTAGCCCATCTAACGGTGTCAGACTTTTTTCAATTGTCAACTCCTCGAGTTTCGTCAGGTCACCGGTGAATACAAACGGAGGGTCGAGTTCTGATGAATTCAAACTTGAGATTTCGACACGATTCATTTGAAGCGTCCTGAGAGGCGGGAATAGTCCGAAGAATGCCTTGGCATGTGCGGCGTTAATGAATGAGCCAGCAAACACGAGCTCTTCGACAGAAATGAATGCAGAGATCAGCTGCTGTATTTCGGGTGTGACACGAATACGAATCTTGGATATGCTCCATTCGAAGACCGTCACTTGAGGCATCTTGGGAATGGAAATATTCGCCGGATTGGAGATATTACGAGATGGATTAGATAGAATCCGTTCGATAGCAGCAAAACGTTCTTCAGAGTCAGGAAAGGATGGGGGAAACTCGTCGTCAAGGACACTGAGTGCCGAATCCTTGAAACGTGCTCCTGGTGAGAACCTGGCTGCTCGAACGAACTTGATGACACGAGGGAGAGATAAACCGATATTTGTCCAACGTGACAGATCCTCGGGTGACGAGAAATCTGCGTAGGAGAATAAATATCGAAGAGACGCAACTCGCCATGACTTTGAAACAAGAGATGAGGACTTCAAGGCAGGGGCGTCGTTGTGATTGTGTTGAATGATTTCATCAATCACTTCCAGAGGAAGGTAGACTAGCGCATGGTGGTGTTGAGAGACTATATCAATGGTGACGGAGAGAAATGACTCACGGTTAGCCTCTTTGGTACACGACATAGGTATCGATGGTCCTGAATCTTTTTGAAGAGTTTAGGAAGATAACGCGTTAAGTTGGTTACGTTGCTAATGCAAACTGCAATCGATAGCCGAGTACTGTGGGATGGAGTTCAAGTCGGACTTTGTTTCCCTACACCGTGCTTTTTATCGCCGAGCGTCCAGTGTTCATCCCGATGCGCGCACAAAGTAAGAGCCCTTTTCAGTACAAGGCAGTTTTTTAGTACAAGGCATTACATTGATCAAGGATCATTGTTCTTCGGTGACTAGATTCATGCACAAAGGAGCACTGTCAGCGATGAGAGAATTAGAAAGATGATATTTTCACCTCCGCAAATCTTTTGGAACAGGTATTTCTGAAGATACAACGATTTTATCAGGAAGGAATTAAACCAGCAGTGTCCGTATCGAAATCGAAAAGAAAGTAATGTGAAACGAAACGGACGAAAAATACAAGATAGAAGACTAATCAGGTACAGTGACAAGAAAATAATGGCGAAGAACAAAGGTGAAAGAGAAAGCCATTGTCATCAACCCGCCTCATCCTTACCTCTACTACGTGACGGGACCCGGCGTTCGGGGCGAGCATACTAGCCCGTCAGACTCCAAAGGGCATTTCTTGAAAGAGAATAGACCCAGCCTTCGCCACCCCCGACGCTCCCATACCAGCGCGTCCTGAAGGACTCCGTCCATACCTCACGGCACATATATATCCAATATCCACTCATACGTCTCCAAATTTTGTCCTTCTTCCCACCACGAAGGTCGCGACGACATCTCCGCCTGGAGCTCGCATTCCAACAGGACTCCAAGAGTTCCGATTCCCGACGCTTTTCTGCTTTCTTACCGCCTTCCCAGCAGCCGCCCGGATGGCGGCACATCCCTGTCCACTTCTTACCGACAGTTCTGTGCTGTATGTCGTCCCTTGGGAAAACAGAGTCGAAGATGCTAAACTTTCTGTATCGTCACTCTCCGACGATAGACACTCACTCCATTCTGGGTTGTGTGTCAGGGGAAGGGTCAGTGGAAAGGCATTGTTGTAGTCATTGTACTCGTCTATCTTCTTTGTGACTTTGGCGGGCATTGGTTGCCGTTCAAGATCCACCTTGCGCATTTCCCACGTATGAAGGTTAGACGTACACTGTGCTGCGTACGTTTGCATCTCTGATGATCCATGAGCAATGCACCCAGCACATCGGAGGAAAACATACCTGGAACGGCCTTCGCCACCAGCTCCAACAGCGGCCTGGCAAACGTTTTGATGAAGAAGACTTGTGAACTCGCCTCGCTCAGTGGCGTCTCAGATGACTGGACAGTACAGGGCAACGCCAACGACTTCTCGTATTGGGCCTGTGACGTCCATTCGGCCATAAGCGCCGTGGCCCAATGCTGTGAGACGTGATACGGCCGACTGGGATTGCTAATATCTGAACACTTCATGATGGCCTGGCATATCAGAGTCTTCCTTTGGGTGATCGACGCTGCCTCTCCGGCCACTGTTCGTGAAAATCTTTCCATGAAAGCAGCATGGACACTCATATCGGTGGCCATGACCGTCTCCCACAGCAGACGTCTCGCCCGGGGCCGCTCCAGGACCGCACCCAACCCGTGATGTTGCATCATTCGGAGTAGAAGAGAGCAGTGCATTTGCTCGAGGGCGGAATGGTCGTTAAACACGACTGAGAGAGGAGTCTGGGCGTTTTTCATGAAGAGGTTTGTGAAGCCAGGATGACCTACGTCATGTCCTATAGCGGCGATGCACACCAAGAACAGGTCACATAACCCAAGAGAGGTAACGAGAGGGCCACTGTCGTACGGCCTGCGGCTCCTCCACATCCGTCCGTTATGATGCAAGATGGCTAGAGAAGGCACCATCCCGGCTGATTTGAGGAAGGAATATGAGGCTTGGAGCACATCTAGGGCGTGTTCAAAGTTATGATACGAGTTTTCGTAACGGTAAATTTGTCGTAGATGGTGTATGAATGGACCCATTTGTTCTGAGAGGCGATAAGTTGATCAGGTCCAGGCATAAAAGCTACAAGGGTAAGCACTTACGAAGAGACAAGCCCACTGCCTCCTTCATCCCGTCGATGCGAAAGAGACCTTCGAACAGGATCATTGTGCATGCTAAAACTTCTTCTGACGGTAGCTTGTGGGGTTCGAAACTCCACGAGTTTAGAGAGCAGATGAGGCGGCGGCGGACGTCTGGAGACAGATCAGCGGATACAGTGCTGTGAAAGGTTAGCGCAGGAGCAGGATAACATATGTTGGAGACATACAAATCATGGCTACTTTCACTGACAGTGTTAAGCGTCTCGTTGTACATATCGCTTAATAGTTCAGCAAACTGGGTCCTGGGAAGTGTTATCAGTTGATTGCTTAATCGCCAGTATCATACGAACTGCAGGGCAGAGGAGCTGCCGACCCATCCATGACCTTGAGATTCACTGGCAGTCGCGAGATGAAGACCACCGACATCAGCACTCTTCGGCCTTGTCTGTCGTCGTATGACTGAGGGTCCCGACATTCCAACAGGGTCGTTGATGGCTTATCTCCTGGCAAAAGGCGACCACCAGATGGAATTGTCAAGTCAATTCTGTGCACGCCTAAAACAAGGCAAAAGGAACAAAAAACGAGAGAATGTAGGCGTGCACGGTCGTTGCAGAGGCAGAAATAGAAATTGTCGTTCTCGGTCGCGTGGTGGTAAGAGTGACAGCTTGCTCGTGGCAGCCACATGGGTTTCCCTATCAGCGACCAAATAGGACCACCTAATGGTCCCTGCTTGCCCTTTCTTTTTCAGTCACAAGGCTTTCCGGACTTTCTGCGTAACAATATATTCCTTGTTCTCCTTGTAAAGCCCTTGTCTGGATGTCGGCTTGTTCATGTATCCACTATAAGCGCTTTTCATCCGGAATGGACCGGGTCCAAGCGTCGGCCGGGCTGGGCTCTTTGAACGCCGAGACGGGCGTCCTTCCGACAAGTACCGTTCCTCACAAAACGGGTTTTTAACTTGAAACGCTTAACAACAGGCTGAGACTGATATCCTCCTTGCTTCGTGATTGATCTCAATTAGAATTTTCATCAGGAAGCCGGTTCCCTACGGCGATGAAGTGGCGATAGATGTACAGGCCATTTCAGCTGGCTATTATTTACGAGAGCAGGATGCTGCAGGAATCGGTTTCTCGATGCCGTCCTGAACGGTACTCCACAGGATCTGCAATACCACTGTAACCAGGGTGTATCAGACTAGGAAGGTAACCCTTTAAAGGGCAAACAAAAATGACCATTCCTTTGGCCTCATTGAAGATCTCAGTTCGTTTGGTGCTTCGAAGGTCTTCCTAAATGAAGGATGTCGAGAAAATGATGACCCATCTCGTATAGTACTCATCTATGACTCAAATTCATAGAACACCATACAATTGTAATATAGCTGCCGCGGACTATATATTATCTCGGCCCTGCGTTGATAGGGCATATCAAGCCAAAGTGCCTTGACGTTATGGCAACGTCGCACCGCAGGCTGGACACCACAGCGAGCTCGGTAGAAATAATAGATCCACGGAACTGGGTCCGAGCCCGTATGTAGTTTGGTGAAAGGTGACCTAGAAGGGCAGAATAAATGGGTACCTGAGGCCACCGAGCTGACGGAGGTGTGGGCAGGCCGTCTCGTGCGTTACGTCCATGCGATAATTTAAATGTGCATTGAGAACTTGGTGCGTTTTGAATTTATGATTCGGAGTCCGACGGAATTTCGACCCTCGATCGGCAGCTATGCGCATGATTCCGCTGTATTGAATGATAGTTCATATGTCTTTAGCTCCACGAACGCGTACATCTAACGGCATGAAGCTAAGGCAGCTTCAAAACAATACAGACCAACTATTTATGGCCAACTTCAAGTTCGCCCAACCAGATTATGTAAGCTCCATCTAAATCGGGATCGATATAGTTTGGCCTTGTTTCGAATTAACAACTTCCTTTTCACTTTCATTACCACCACCATTCTTACTTATTCGCATCCATATTTCAGCTTCGCGATGCAGACTTTCATCGTCACCTTGATGTTTCTCTTCTCTTTTGCGCAGGGCGCAGTCCTTCTACGTGAAGAATCGCTATTCAATTATGCCGCCACACAGACGACACGCACCGCGCGCAATGTTTTCTCTTCGGAATCGAACGATACTCAGCGGCCAGTCTTCTCTGTGTCGAAAAACGCTATGCTGGCTCGATCTTCATCAAAACGCCTAGCTCCGTCTCGACGACAAGGTCTCAATACTAGTCCAACACCCGCTCCTACTGGACCAAACTCGCCAGACACGACAGTACACATCACAAACTCTAGTGACTTCGCACTGCTGATGCCTAGGAACTCTGGTTAGGCCCACCTCTTCACCCCTTACGTACTTCTGTTCTGACGGACCCGGTGTCGCAGACAAACCTGTGTCTTCGTCAGAGAACGACGCCATCGCATATTGCAGCTCTGGTTCTTCCTGTGCTTACGCTCTTCCCGACGGATTTATCACTGCAGCAGAAGTATACAATGTTGAAGGGACCTATGTTCAAGTTCTTAATTCACATCCCTTCCGTGGTTCTTTCTCACGTAACGATAGATTACTGGCTGCATGGATTCTTCGAAAATGTCGATGTCTTCCAAAGATGATGGTGGTCAATTCGATGTCAGATACCCAAACGGTGCTCAGTGTACTTTTGGTGGCTATGGTGCTAGTTTCATAGAACAGTATGTCCTTTTTGTTATCGGCATCACAGTGCTGCATTTCTCATCCTTCTCAGGCTAGAACCTTCTGCAGGTCGATTCTGCCTTCGGTGCTGCGCTTCAGCTCACGATCAAACTAACTGTAACTCTCACCAAGATCGAGCGGGTTGCCTAGCCGCGATCCCTGGTAAATACGATTTTCCGGAACTCGGAGTAACATGCAATAATTAGAATTCGCGAGGCGGAGGACCGACACATGCACTAAAGCACAGTAGATAATCCTTGTACAATCTGGACGTAATTCACTACTAATCATTGCGCGTTTTAAAGCGTTTTAAAATTATACGGTACCCGTAAATATCAAAGTCACATAAACAATAAACAATGAGCCAAAGAAAACTACCTTAAAATCCCCCATGATGGCCCTGACGCATGTACAAAGGAAATATGCTAAACGTGAATGAGAAAGTTTCCCCATGCCAATACATAACGAAAAAAGAATAGACAATAATCAAACTCGAAGAAGAGATAACGAACCATATCTTACGCCACCTATGACAGTGCTTCGGCGACAACTTTACAGAAGGTTTCTGGGTCGTCCCAATGAAGCTGAGGAGTCGCAAGATGAGTTGAGCACTGTCTTCTCATTGGAACTACTCACCAGATGATTTGCATTCTTAACATCAATAAACCGATTCGGGCGAATGGTCTTCCCAGAAGCCACCGCTGCTGTGTATCTTTTCTCATTCTCCAGTGCGCCCAACACCATATGCCAGCCCGATCGCGTACAAACCAGCGTCGTAAATCTAACATCGGGGAGAACCGACCTTGCCAGCTCTTCGTCGTACAGTGCTCGGTCAGCTTGTCGATGCAACATCGGTTCGACGACCGGCAAAGAGGCTGGTCCCAAGTCTGCCGTGAACGCCGCAGCAGGGTCGACGATCTTCTTCAGTTCCTCAGGCGTGATATGGTCTATGGACGCATCCTTGCCAATCCAACTGTAGTCAAGTCCCGCATAGGACCGAGAAGACAAGTCATGATCGAACCACCCTGTAACGTACTTCATGAAGTGCTCCGGTGTGCGCAGGACTTCGGCGAGCTTTTGTACTGAAACGCCAGGAGGCGGATCGGAGCTGTAACCGTAAGCCATCATGGGTGAGTCTTGGATTCTAATTAGCAAAAATGTGGAGCGCGTTAACGTTAGCAGTGACGCACCATAAATGATTGCAGCTCGCAAATAAGGTTCGATTTTTGCATATAGCCGCTTTGGTATGACATCTGGCTGGCCGAATAGAGACAGGATGACTGGGCCCCCCGATGACCACCCTAGTATCGCAAGACCGCCCGACCTGTTGTCTCTACTTCGAGGCGTTACATGCTCGTTGTCGATGAACCATGCGAGGAAATTTGCGACATCCTGCGCAACAACGTGGAGGTAACCTTCCCGGCCATGACGCAGGTCATCGAGCTGTGCCTCCTGAAACCTAGCGCTTCCGGGATAATGCCGGCGGTTCACCACGACAGCGCGTATGTTATGTAGTGGGAAAAGAGGGAGGACTTTTCGGAAACTCTCTGGTTAGGCGGCTTGAGCAAGGCATTCACAACCATGTCTAGCAACAGTCCACACACCTCCAGTGAGTGCTGTACCATGGTATATGACCAAAGTAGTGTATGTCGTAGAGCCAGGTACCGGACCACTGTCTTGAAAGAACAGTCGTCCGCCAGTGGAATCGACGGGTGCTACAACCATAATGCAGAAGCGATGACATTGGTTTACGGTGACAAACGAGTTTTATATGATTCGTGTCTTGTGCATGGCGCGCGCGCGGCGATTGCAAATATTGCAAATTTGATGGAACATTCATCCGTCACTAGAGATATCAGGAGTAAGCACGAAACCTTCTTAAATCAGGTTCTGTCATCACAATTCACCAAGCATCGCGACTACAAAAAAACTTTGCCGGTCTCATACCACGCGCTACAATCAATCTGTCGTCCGATCGCAGCGCACGAGGCGAAGGATAGAGGGTAGGGAAACAGGGTAGGAGGCTCAGCCTCAGGTCTGGCAAAATGTAGGACCCGAACAAAGAGACATCCTCGGAACACCCGATTGTCGCTTAAGAACGTCAATTCGAGCCATTCGAAGGCAACGCCTTGAAACGAAAATCCGACCTGTGACAACGTCGCAGAACCAAAACCGCATCTGCTGAGAACTCGAATGACAGATGAGAGGCAGAATTCTTCAACTGAGGTGCACTTGGAATTCTCCCGTTCCACCTCTCAGGCTAAGGCTGACCTGATAACAGAGTGAGCAAAAGCTGTTGAAACATCTGCGGAACCATCACCATGCACCTGGCCGTGTACTCGACAGCGAACTCGACGGACCAATTTTAGAGGGAAAAGCGCCGGAAGGACAATGGGGAAAGTACAGGGACGCATTTTTGTTGTCACGAGGTGTCCCATAAGAAGAATCGGAGGATGTTGTCCCGTCTGTATGGCGTCTGTACCAGTACATAGGAATCCGCCAGGCGAGGCGAGCCTGAAGGTGTTTGACATAGAGGAATATGAGAAGGATAGCGTATATCCCTGGCCGTTTTCTCCATCAGAAAACGTCCACTGGTGAACTTTCTTCCAGATGAGGTAGTCCAATGTAGTGTATGCGACGATCTCACGGTCCGAACTGATGCGCCACATTACTGTACGATAATCGCGTCTGAAGGCGCTCTACTTGAGCAACGGCCCTTCGACTCGTAATTGTCAGATTTGCAAGCCTGGCAATATCCCAGAGTGCCCTTGTGGGCCGAGATCTAGATGGTGCGGACAAAGAAACGGTATCCCTAGCGGCTCCTTGTAAAGTCCGCCTTGGTGCGACTGGCATAAACGACGGGAGAAAATCGACCCAGCAAGAAGTCCCGGGTTTATATTATACCTTTATGAAGGATAGGCGTATTCCGAAATGATACAAATAGGCTTATGTTCTCACAGTATCTATAGACTTTTCGTGAGTACGGAACGTAGATGGTAACACAAACACGCACAAAAGGCACTATTTGATCGCATAGTAGGCACCCGCGGTTGCGGGTGCAGGTTCACCTTTGACTCGGCGCGCACATGATGATCATCCTATCCAAAAAAATCTGTGCTTTGGGCCGAAGTATGGACACGAGTGTATGGGCGGTTTCCAGACTTTCTTCATGCGCATCAGGGGAACGAGACAGGCGAAACTCAATCTTGGACATCTTACTCCGAGAGGTAATCCCTGAACCACCCAACATGCAACGAGAATGAAAAAGTTCAACAAATAGTCGAAGCTTATGCACCTTCTGTAAGACAGGGTTTTTCCCGTTTACACAGATAGTTTCGAGATGAGGTAACAGCAACCCAAACTGATCGGTTGTCAAACGAGTGATCGACTGGTCTGTGACGACAAGATTAATTGTAAGATGTCGTAGCTGGGTTAAGAAACGGTAGAGTGGGAACAAATGAATGGGGGACGTAGGATCACCTCCGAAAATGGTGATCGCATAAAGTCGGCACTTCGATCGCTGTAGGAACGCCGTCAATGCGGAAATGCTCCATGTGCAGTAATGCAATTCCATCTCCGAGAGGGCGGGCAGTGTCAGAGCTCGTAACAACTCGTCCAGGTTGTCATTTCCCTCTCCCAGCACAATCTTGGTCAGTTGTGCATGTTTACATTCTATCAGGGGACCTATGACATGATTCCACCGCCAGATCGTAAGAGTTTGCAGCCAAGGACTCAGATCACATATGCGTGCGACGAAATGAGTGTTGATGACTTGGTTTATTTCAAACGACCGAAGTTGGGACCAAGGGAGACGCCAAGTCGCGTGTAATTCAAAGCCTCCGATAGAGATACTAGTAAGATTCGGGGCGTAGGGGTGCCAGGCGAGAAGCGGTGGAACGCTCGTCGGCAAGCCAGTGATAGCGATGTTCAGCCTCTCGAGAAGGCGCGGATTAATTTCTCCGGCAGCGGAGAAGAGGTTCAATGCTGGGACAGGGAGGTAGAGAGCAAGTGACTGCCAGCGGGATGAGCTGGAGTGTATAATGGAGAGAAGGGGCGTGCCTAGCTGAAAAATGGCAAAGGTTGAAGCGTCCATTGACACTGAGATCGGAAAAGGTTCTGATCGTCGCAATTGCTGTTGAAGTAGGTACTTCGCATGGTTCAAAGATGCATTACCAGCTCCGCCGATGCGATCCAAATTGACCCTGACATCGGTCCATAGCTGAGGCATGTCATTGACTATGGCCTTCCACCGGCGACACACCTGTGTCAACGACCACGGAACTACGGTCGTGCTCAAAGAGGACGAGTTGGAGTCCGCCGCATCGCTCTGGCACATTTGAAATATGTTGTACCAGAGCTCGACAGGCATCCGACGAGCGGGACTCAATATGAGCTTATATTCTTGTAGGGCAGTCTCCATTTTTGTTTTCTCTTTTTGAAGATCGAACAAAGTGGACATATACGCGTGGATCTGCTCCTCAAGTACGTCCAGTCTGTTCGACATTCTGTTTCTAGCGCTTTGAATGTGGACAATCTGTTCATCGGCAGGTGGTGCATTGGACCTCAACAGCATCCTATTCCTTGCAGAAAGAGCGGCGTTCGATTCAGTAGGACGGCAAGACGAACAAACGCAGTTCGAACATCGGTAGTCGGTCGCATTCATTCGACTGGTTGCGGCGCTCTTTGCATGGGGAGTAAACAATTTATATGTATGTGAAGTTCGGGACCCACCAACCGTTTTCATCTTGGTGTGAAGGTGAGGAAGGAAAAGACCTATTGAACAAACGCAAGGTAAGATATTTTGACCTCGAAGCGACTAACCAACATACTGCAGGACAAGGCACAACCGATTCCGAAATGTCACACGGTGACGTGACCTTCGAAGACGATAATCCCCGGTTTTGCCAGGATAAGAGCGACGATGACGATGCACGACTCCCTGTATGAACAGACTCCACCCAGAGTATCGCCTCCGTCGACGATGTCAGCTACATCGCATCGATCTCGTCGAACTCATCGTACCCACTATTCCATGCCCCAGCCTCATCCAGCACCAATTCCATCGCCAGCACCGTCGAACATAGCAGAAAATCTGCATATGCCCAGTAGCGAATCCTACAATTTTGATCCTACTGAGCCGTACATCGCAGTTGCAGGGCAAGAAAGTGTAACAGCTGCGCACTCGCCACCCCCGCCTGGGGGATATCGTCCCCCTGGAGGTGGCTGGGGGGATTTCGTCGGAGGATTTAGGAAAGTCTTGGGAGTCGGGAAACGTAAATCTGATACGACGCCAATGCGAGTTCCGTCGACCCGTATCTCGATGCCGAGACCTCTGGTAGCACCTCGGGACGTCGAGCGCGATGCCCAACAGCCATATCCTCAGCCATCTCCTCAACAATATCGTCAACCGACACCCCCACCGCCGGCTTCTGCTCATGGGGCAAATAATTCTGTTGAGGGTACCACAGCTGTTGACCACGGACCCATGCAGCCAGTACACGTACACGTACACCACAATCATATTCCATCCCAGCCTCCTTCTCATGCGATACGCAGTCCAGTACTTGTTGAGCCTCAGCCAGGCTCTGATTATGCTAAGATGTATGACATGGCCACTAGTACTTCGCCGCCTACAGAGATGTCGTTTTCTTCATATCTGTCACGCGTTGGGCAGTTCTTCCGTGACCTCAACGATCTACCATGGGTCGCCGAACGAATTACGGTTGATTATGTGCCTGGCCAGCCTACGCAGCGGCTAGGGAGGAGGATGTCGGGGTCGACAAGACCGTCGCAGCAGGTGATGTCGTGGTACGGTGGACCACATGGATCAGTTAATTTGTTGTCAGATGGATCGGCATCCATAAGATATCGACAGATGCCGCAGTCGCCGTACATTTATGGATCCCCGCCACCGCCTATCCATTTGATGTCCCAACAACCGCAAATGGGCATGGCGTATCCTGGTTCAGCCGCCTCCATGAACCAGCCACCTCAAGCTTTCATGATGCATCCTCAGTATTACGTCCCGTACCAGTCCGACGGAAACATCTACGCGCCCCAGCCCCAGGTGCCATCATCGCAAACCTCTGGAAATTATCCATACCCTGTTTCCCATCGTCCGCAACAATCTGTTTAGCCTCTCTGTGCGATTAGATACTTTTCTTCGCTTCTGTGGATCAAATTTCTTGTACAGCATTTATATCACGAATCAAAAACCACACAATTTATGTCTCACGCTTCACACGTTCTCTTCATTCGACCTATGTCGCGGTGCTTTACATGTTTTTTCACCTTGGGAATAATGTATCTATAGCAGAATCTGGGAATTACTTGCTCGCCATTTGATTCAGTTACTACGGAAGCTGGCCCTTATTTCAGGGTTACAATCTCTGACAAGTTTTGCATGGTCTCCTGCAAGAGCAGACTCCTTCCCATTCGCGGAATGGAGGGTAACTTATTCCTGACGAAGTAATACACTCTTTAATATTTATCTTATCTTATCAATCACGTGATATTTTGATCTTTCTGAACCTTAATTATTTTTTACCCTCCATTCTGGTGACTGGCAACATTTGTAAGACCTCTTTGTATGTGTTTGGCAGCACCCTGCGCTCGCTCTCATTCCAGAAAGCTAAGGTCATCACAAACGTTTCCGAAGTTCTATTATCTCAAGCCAGTAGATGTTCATAGTGACGCTTGTGACCCAGTCCCACATCTGATCCTCATTTTTTTCATACAGCAGGTCTGTGAAGTCACATGCTCATTCTAATAAGGTGCATCGCTCTACATCTGTATTTCTTGTGACATGTCCATGCCAAATGATCTGCAGGAATGCATCAAAGATGGTGAGGTGACAACGATTAAGAACAGAGATGAGACCCTCAATAGGAATGGGCACTCTTGTCAAGGAAGATGCATGTGCGAAATATGCAGCCAGATCACTGAGCAAACTGGATGCAAGTCCCCTTGTAAATGCTTCAAAAAAGTGAAAAGTCTACTCAACTCACTACCACCAAAATGGCAACCAAGGTCAGACCCCATTGGAATGATTGAAATCACACCCGAAGAGTATGATGAAAATGTAGACATATTCAAACCTTTCCTTGTAACCCAGGGCCCCCTGGCAAATGGATTTAGGATATTCACAAATGAGTCTGTTAGGGCCGACTCTCATGTAACTCAGGATCAGGCGATTGCTAAGCTGTCTCACATTTGGACAATCACTTTGGCAATGGACCGGATGATCTCGAGGTGGTGGAAGAGGCGCTTACTAGAGAAGCTCTCGGCAAGCGAGCAGACAAGTAAAGTTTATGGGTAGGTAAACCTTAGCTCGAAGCTGAGGTTGTACAGTGCATTGTAGCTACTTAAATACTAAGGCATAGGTGCTAATAATAGGTACTGAAGTTTTATCAAAGTAGAAAGGTGTGCCAGTCGGGCAATGAGCATGCAATATCATGTGTTGTCCATCATGAAAGTTTTGTTGAAGTTGATATGTTGGTGGTAGTGCGGCCATTATGCATAAGCGTGATGACACCAATAAGATGAGATAAGACTAGAAAAAGGAAAAAAGTGAATAAATCGTAACATTACTCTCTCATTAAGGCAGACATCCCAACTGCCCTAGGGTTCGCTCGGTGGTTCTTCTTGTGCTTTCGTATATTCCTTTCTCCAATAGTCATCGATATAATCCCTCCAATGTTTGTCGTTAGGAGAAGGATTTTTGACCCAGAAGGTCCTTCCGTCTTTCCTTAGTACTTGATAGGAGATGATGTTGTCGACGTAACGATGATCAAGTATTTCTTTTAGCGTTTTTTCAGATCTGTCAATGACCTTGCAGGTGGTCATGACAGTTCTAGTTTTGGAAATGCTATTTTCGTAGTCTTGTATGGCTTCTTTTGCATTGGTCATATCGTCTTCTTGTACCCAGGAGTTGTGCTCTCGGGTCCAACCCTTCCATTTGACGAAGTAGTCCGTGACGAGCCATGATTTCTGTCCTTTCTTGCCGTGTACTCAGTGTGTTCTTGAGTCTAGGACTTCTTTGATTTCGTATTCCTCTTCGTCTTTGTTAGACCCCGGTCGATATTCAGAGGACAAAGGTAGGTCTAAGGCTGTCTTGCGTTTGGGCAGTCACCTTAGAGATCCTTGTAATAGTCCGGAATATGGAGAGGTACAATTGGATAGCCTTTCAGCGAGTGAGTTGGCAAGATAGAGTTGGTTAAACTATAGCTTGAAGCTAAGATTACTGGATGTACTTAGCTGTCCTTAAATACTAAATGATGTATCTAATAATAGTCTGAAAAGATGGGAAGATGGGATCAGAGGGGGTCCATGCATGGATGGCGCGATGATGAGTACAGGTTGATCTTGTGATGTGAACGAATGAGATCAGATAAGATAAGATAAAAGTTCAAAAAGTGAATAAATCGTAACATTACCCTCCTGTTAAGACAGTCGTCCCGACTGTCCTATGTTCCCTTTCATCGTCTTCTTCCTGGTCGCAAAGTATGCAGTTGGTGATTTCTTTCTCGATTTCTCTTGCCCAGTAATCGTCGATGAATGTCTTCCACTGCTCCTGATCGGGTTCCTCGATCCAAAACTTTCTCCCATCAACTCGTTCTACTTGGTAGAACATGCTCCACCCTCCTGTGGCTTGGTTTTCACGATAGTTGCAATCGACTATTCGTTTCACTGCTTTTTGGGATCTGTCGATTACTTGTCGTACCATGGTTGATGGTACGCGCTCGGCGAGTTCATTCTGGTAGTCTGTAATGGCTTCTTGTGCATTAGCCATGTCATCCTCCCGTACCCATGAGTTGTGTTCTCGTGTCCAGCCCTTCCATTTGATGAGGTAATCAGTTATGAGTCGTGATTTTTGTCCTTTCTTGCCTTGGACTCGTCACGTGCGAGAGTCGAGGACCTCCTCGACTTCGTATTCTTCCTCATCTTCAATGAGGTCAGGTGGGGGGGGCAGGGGTTGTTCTTGATTAGGGAATGCGGGTGGAATATAGGGTGTCAGAAGTTTTTCGTTGAATTGGGGATGGATCCTCCAGTGAGGTGGTAACTTCAGTTTGTACGCTGAGGTCCCGGCCTTTTTGAGGATAAGAAATGGGCCCACTCACTTATCGTCGAGTTTCTTTTTGGGGCGAGGAAGGTTGAGGTTGGTTGTGTTGAGCCATACTCTGTCTCCAATGTTGTGGTTGACGGTGGGTCTTTTCGTCTTGTCATAGTTGATCTTCATTTTTCCCGCTGCCCTTTTGAGTGATTCCTTTGCCTGTCAGTGTATTTCTTGCATGTTTTCCATGAAGGACTTGGCAGATGGGTTTGTGAACGGGGTACTATGGATGGAGTCTGGTATTAGATGGGGGTTCACTCCATAATTTGTGAAGAATGGTGTTTGGCCAGTAGCAGAATGGATTCGGTTGTTGTGGGTGAAGGCGGAAAGCATCAGCCACTTGCTCCAATCGGTTTGTCTGTAGTTGATGAAGATGTGCAGGTATTTGTTAATTTCCTGGTTCACGCGTTCGGTCTTTCCGTCCGTCTGCAGGTGAAATGCGGTAGACACGTTTTGATCGATGTCGAGGAGTTTGAGGAGAGCGGTCATGAATTTGGAGACGAATTGAGGTCCCCGATCTGAAATGACCGTTTTTGGCATTCCATGTCGGGCGTAGACGTGGTCCCAAAGTAGTTTTGCCCATCCTTCTGAAGTGAGTTTGACGTTACAGGGGATTGGAACAATTTCCTTTGAGAATCGGTCTACAATTACCAGGATTGCGTCGTAGCCATTGGAGCCGGGTAATCCGGTTATCATGTCGACAGAGATATGGGTCCATGGTCTGGACGGGATTGCATTGGGGTGTAGGGGAGCGGCCATGCGTTGCGTGTTGGTCTTGGTTTGTTGGCATGCTTCACAGGCCTTTACATATCTTTCTACCGTCTGTTTGAGCTTTGGCCACCAGAACTCTCGTTGTATGAGTTCCTTGGTTTTTTCTATCCCGGGGTGTCCGGCAGTGACGTGGTTGTGGTGACTGGCAATGATCTTGCCTCTGAGCTTGTCATCCCGTGAGATGTAGATTCGTCTGTTGTAGTAGAGGAGCCCCTCTTTCTCTGAAATCCCTCGTTCATGGTTTAGCGAGGCGGCGATCCCCTGGTCCCACATTTTGTGACTTCGGGTGGCATCCTGGACCTGTGCATGTACCTTGCCCATAGTTGGCATGATCATGGCTCGGAAATGTTCTGGTTGAAGGACAATGACATCATCGTTGTCCTTCTTTCCTTGGTCATGGTCATCCCATCGGCTCAGTAGGTCAGCTTTTTGGTTAGCGGTTCCTGGTTTGTGATGGAGGGTGAAGTGATATTCTGCTAGCTTGGTTACCCATCTAGCTTGTCGGCGATTGAGTTTTTGTGGTTGGCGGAAGTACTGGAGGTTTTGATGATCAGTCCAGATTTCAAAATCTTCGGTGGCCCCCATGAGATAATGTCTCCATTCCTCAAGGGTGAGCATTATCGCGAGGAGCTCCTTGTCATAGATTTCATAATTTTGTTCCGTTGTGGTGAGCGCTTTTGATAGAAATGCGACCGGTCTCCACTTTCCCTCATACTCTTGGCTCAGAACTGCCCCTATGGCTCCTTCACTCGAATCGGCTTCTACTCGGAATCTGCCCCTTTCTCGGGGGAGGGTGAGTACTACATCCTCCGCCATCTGTCTCTTGAGTCTTTGAAAGGCCTCATTCTGGGTGGTCCCCCAATTCCAGGGGGCGTTCCCAGTGAGTTGAGTCATTGGGCATACAATTTTTGAGTAGTCCTTGATGAACTTCCGATAGAAGTTTGTGAACCCTAGGAAAGACTGCAACTCCTTCTTCTTGGTTGGAGCGGGCCACTCGGTTATTCCCTTGACCTTGATGGGGTCCATCTTGACGGATCCTTCGCTGATGATTACCCCCAGGTATTCGGTTTCTAAGACTTCAAATTCACACTTCTCTGCTTTGAGAAACAGCTTGTGCTCTCTGAGAAGGCAAAGAACTCTTTTTACTATTCGGCAATGTTCTTGAAGATCCTTCGAGAAGATGAGGATGTCGTCCAGATAGATAGTAACCTTTCCTTCATGGATGAGTTCGTGAAAGATGTTGTTCATCATCCATTGGAAGGTGGCGGGAGAGTTCATGAGTCCGAAGAACATCACCGTGGGTTCAAATAATCCTCGATTCGTCCTGAAGGCAGCCTTGTACTCGTCTCCCTGTTTAATCCATACGTTGTTATATCCCCATCGCACGTCCAACTTGGTGAAATATTTGGCACCCCGCAATTTGTCCATTAGATCTGTGATGAGAGGAAGGGGATATCGGTTCTTAATGGTCATCTCATTAAGTTTCCAATAGTCTTGGACGGGGTGGAGGGAGCCGTCTTTCTTCTTGACGAAGAAGAAGGGGGAGGCGAAGGGGGACTTGGAGGGATGGATCCTTCCACTGTCCAAGTTCTCATCGAGGAACTTGTCTAGTTCTTCCTGTTCGTTTCCATTGAGAGGGTAGATCTTGCAGTCGAGGGTTGACTGGGCATTGGGAATGAGTTCAATGGCATGATCCCATGGTTTACGGTCAGGGAGGTCATTGAAGTTCTCCTTGGAGAACAAGTCTTGGTATTCGCGGTATTGGGGCGGTACCATCTCTTCAAAACTTCGTTTTGCCTTGGTCTCGTTCGCCCTGGCGGCCAGGTCGTTGGCGTGATGGACTGCTCGGATCCTTACTTCCTCTTCCAAGTCCACCATCAGGATAGTTTCTCCTTCTTCTAGCTCCTCATCCCAATGATCCTCTGGGTCAGCGTTGGGTAGGGGGAACGGGTTGTGTTGGCACTGGCACCTCGTGAATAGGACCTTTCCGGTTGTCCAATTAATAACCGGGTTGTGCCTCTTCAGCCAGTCATGTCCTAGAAAGATATCTCCTTTGCCCAGATTCATAACTCCTAAGTCGATTCGTTCGCTATGCCCACCAATGTTGAGTCGAAGTTCTACGAACTCAGTTATACTTCCTGCCTTATTGTGGGTGCCATCGGCATTGTATACTGAGATGGGGCTGGCAGCTTTACAGGTCGTCATGTCGTGGCTTCTGACGTACTCCTCACTTATTGTGCTCCCGGTACAGCTGCTGTCTACGAGTGCCTGTACCTTGAGGACCTCTCGGTTGGTGAGGGTTTCGATCTGGGCTTCGAGAAACAGTTCACAGCTGCCTGAGGTTTTTACGCACTGCTGATATTGGATTAGGGCTCTCAACTCATGTATTTGGTCAATGACGGAAGGAGGGGTGCCCATGCGAAGGAGGCGTAGGAGGTTGATATTTATTTCGGATCTCTTATCCTTATGTGCCCAGAGATACAAGGAGGATAGTGCTTCCGCATCAGTTTGTGCCTCCCTAACCACCCGAAGGGTCCAGTCCACACCAAATGGTGGGAGCCAGGTGAAGTTCAGGAGGTGGGAGACACTTACTGGGGAAGGTGGGGTCTGCCTCTCCTCTCGTGCTTCTTTGTCTCGCTTCTCTTGCACCTTTAGGTGGTGTCGATAAGAGGTATCATCCTCTTCATCAGGTACTTCTTCCATCATGACTCGTGGTGGTGCCACGCATCCGACGCCGCTTGATTCCATTGGGGGCGTACTGGAGGGTGCTGATCTTCCAGCACTTCTGATTCCTTGGTCCGCTGATCCCGAGAGTCGTTGGGATGTCACTTCCCCAGGCGAGGTGTATACCTTGGCTGGGGGGTGAACATCACCACTTGCCTTGGTGGGGCTGGGTGGTTCCGGGGTTGGGTCTCTCGTGACTTGTCTTGGAGGGTGAGCGACCTGGGGGAGCGTGCGCGCTTGATCGGGCATGCCGTTTTCCCCATTGCTTCCGAGGGTCGATGGCACCCATGGCCCATAGCACTTACCCGACCGGAAGGCGGGAGGTCCAGGGATTTCTTCTGAGGCGGAAGGAGAGGGGTTGACTGGAATGGAAGAGGTTAGCGATGGTGAGAAAGATGGGCTCTTGCTGTTGTCGGAGGGGCTTTTATTGGTCTTCGAAGGCGATTCAGGTTCAGATAGGGAAGTGATCAAGGCAGGTATATTTGAATGCATGTGATGAATACGTGATAATGTGATACAAGAAGAGGAAGGCTGCTCCATGGGCTTCGACTTCGATTTCCCTATCTGAAAGTCCTGGGCCGAACAAGTAGAATCGCTTACTTGTCGGCCTCATCTTTTACCTCCTCGACTTTGGAGGTCTTGGGCTCCTCCTTCTTCTTGCCATCTTCTTCTGCGATCTCGATCATTGCCCTCAGCTCTTCCTGGGTAAACCTTCCGGTCTGAGCTTCGCGAGGCCTTTGCTTCCATTCCTTCTTGCAATCCTTTGATAAATGCCCCTTCTTGCCGCAGTTGAAACATCTCCCTTCCTTCTTGAGCCGGTCTATGTCCATCGGCTGTCCACTTCCTCTGTAGGTTGTTCCTGTTCTGGTTTTCTTCTCGGGGGGTGCCGCTGAGGGGCTGCTTCCTGATCCCTGGTTCTTGGACCGATTATCGGGCTTCTTCCCTTCCCTTCGGTCCCCACCATGCGTTTGGTCGAAGAGGGCTCGTTTTTGTCGTTCTTCATACATGGTGGTGACGTGGAGTTTCCACTGTGGGTAGGTCTCAGGGATGTTGAAGCCGGTATCAGCGATCGCGTGAGCATAGCTGTATGGGATTCCCCGGCGTACTGCCATGACGAGGGGCCCCCTGGCGCTCTCATCGCATCTTCAGTTCGCCATCTGTGCCTCTGTTTCCAGCTTTTGGAAGTATTGGTAGGTGGTCATCCCCTCCATGTGGAGGTCCATCATTTTTTTTTTGTGGACGTTCTCAATGGCCGGGTCAGTGAAACGCCTGGCAAGCAGTTCGGCGAACCTGTCCCAAGAGGGGTACCGGAATCTTCCCAGATTTCGACTAAAGAAGTCATCGACGAGGTTGACCCACCATTCCAGAGCCGGTCCTATAAGGGCCGAGGTGGCGTAGGCCACTCTTTGGGAATCGTAATGATAGTAGGTGGTGTAGGTTTCGAAGTAGCTATGGCATTGGTACACAAACCTTTTGAGTTCTGAATGTGTGCCATCGAATAGGATAGGTTCCTTTATGAGGGTTGGTTTTATCCCTAAAAAGGGGGCATCGTCGGCGGCATTTCCTACCGGCCATGGTGGAGAGGGACCGGGGGCATTCTGTTGGGGGGAGGGCGAGGAATCGACCATTTGTCGCTGTCGTTCCATAGGTCATCATCTGGGTCTCCGCCCCCATCGGGTGGTTGAGGGGGACGGGTATTCGGGTACTTCTTGTAATGATCTTTGAGCTCCTTATCGGCCCTTTCACTTTGCTCGCGCAGTTCTTGGGCCTTTTCAAGCTCCTTCTCTTGCTTGGCTCGTAACTCCACCGAGCTGAGCTTGACGGGTTCCGGTTTCTTTCCCGAGGGGCCTGCTTCTGCCCCCCCAGCTCCTGCGATCATTCTACTGGTGCTGGGCCGGGGTGCTTGGTCTTGTCTTCGGAGTGGAGGTTCAGCAGCGCATGGGTGTCGGGACACTGGGTCCTGCCTCCAGGGAGGGGACGTGGGTACCCTCCGACCTCGTTGCTCTGCCACTGCCCTTGTCCTTTTGGCCACAGATCGGGCTTCTTCTGCCATGCTGCGGTCTCTTTCTGCAGCTTCTGCCATTTCTCGTACTCTCTCGGCCACCTCTCTGTTTGCTGCGAGGTTCTGGAGGGCCCTATCCAGGGTCCTTTCAAGCTCGCTCTGCTCGGAGCTGGTCCTGGAATGGAGCGGCGGTCCCTCATAGGGACGGGGGATGGGGCCCTGTAACTCTCTTCGGAGATCCTTGTGTATTCTGCTTCCCACAGTTTGCGGGCTGAGCAGTCGCTTTGTTCCTCCCACCATTCTGTAGTTGGGGCGGGTTCCCCATACGTAGTCATCCATGGAGACCGGAATTCCCCCTCTTCATACGTAGTCTCGTAATCGGACTTCCCATGCGAAGGTGATCCAGGGTCCCAGAGCGTGTCTATCTCCCTCTGAGAGGACTGTCCACTCCATCTCAGGACTTTCAAAGTGGAAAGGGTTCTCTTCGAACCTTCGCTGGTAATGGTCTCGTTCCCGCTGCTGGTAGTCGATTCGAAACTGCTCCACGACGGCGTCCTGCTGGGCCCATGCGGCTCTTCTAAGTCTGTCCCAGTATCGCGTTCGCGATTCTCCTGCCAGTCTAACACGATTTGCTGTGCTGTAGTATGCGTCAACGAGCTCGTGTTGACATCTCCTTCGCTCTTCTCCCTCCTCATCCGCTGGGCCTGTTGCTTGGGGTGGGGAGTCTTCCATTCGTATGGTGATGATTTCCTGGGAGGGGAGGTTGGGGTAAATCCTAACGGGTCTTCTATCTCAGCCTCTCCTTCCTGCCTCCGCGAGGATAGCTGCAGGGGGTCGTATCAGGAGAATGGGTCTGGGCGATGTGATCGTCCTTCTTTCGGCGGTCTCTCGGTTCTCGGCGGCCTCTCGTCGCCTTTCTGCGACCTCGAGGTCAAGCTCTGTTGGGCTAAATTCCTCTGCATCTCTGTCATCTCCCTCATTGCTGGTGACTCTGAAATCGGATCCTCTTGCGTATGCCTCGATGACGTCTTCGTAGGAGACAGTGGCAGAGGGTTCAGAGTGGGGGACTGGGGGAGTGGTTCTAGGGGTAGTGTCAGAGGACTCAGTTCCAGTGGTCTGTGATCCCAATAGGATCGACAGGATGACTGGGTCTTCACTGTTCAAATGGACGCTGCATCGTTGGTGGATTTGGGCAGGACCTTGTCCTTCAGGGTCTGCATAAATCCCTTCTTCTGGGGTGGTTGGTCGGACATAGTATCGTGGAAGGTTAGGATGATAGGTCCTAATTGGTTGTCACCTTTGTTGTCAGTAACGTGGGTGAATAAATGCTATGGCTGCTAGGGCAAGGATTACGGTTCCTAGTACCGTGGATACTATGATGGTAGTTCTGGAGGAGGCGTCGGGTGTGATGAGCATTTGCCTTCTTCGTCTAGCGAGGGGAAAGCTTTATGTAGGGAAGCTTCAAGCTAACTGTTAGACCCCGGTCAATATTCAGAGGACAAAGGTAGGTCTAAGGCTGTCTCACGTTTGGGCAGTCACCTTAGAGATCCTTGTAATAGTCTGGAATATGGAGAGGTACAATTGGATAGCCTATCAGCGAGTGAGTCGGCAAGATAGAGTTGGTTAAACTATAGCTTGAAGCTAAGGTTACTGGATGTACTTAGCTGTCCTTAAATACTAAACGATGTATCTAATAATAGTCTGAAAAGATGGGAAGATGGGATCAGAGGGGGTCCGTGCATGGATGGCGCGATGATGAGTACAGGTTGATCTTGTGATGTGAACGAATGAGATCAGATAAGATAAGATAAAAGTTCGAAAAGTGAATAAATCGTAACAGTCTTTGATGAGGTCTGGTGGTGGTGGGGGGGGCTGTTCTTGGTTGGGGAATGCCGGTGGTACATAGGCATCAAAAGTTTCTCATTGAAGCGGGGGTGAATCTTCCAGTGCGGTGGAAGTTTGAGTTTATAGGCCGAGGCACTGGCCTTTTCCAGAACAAGAAAAGGGCTGACACGCTTGTCGTCAAGCTTTTTCTTGGGGCGGGGTAGATGGAGATTAGTGGAATCGAGCCATACTCGGTCTCCAATGGCGTACTCCACTGCTTCTCACCTTTTCTTGTCATACTGGGCCTTCATTTTACCCACTGCATCTTTGAGTGCCTCTTTGGCTTGGCAATGAACTTCCTGCATATTTTCAGCGAAAGATTTTGCAGAAGGATTGGTAAACGCAGTGGTTTTGATGGAGTCTGGTAGGACATGGGGGTTAATTCCATAGTTCATGAAGAAGGGTGTTTGGCTGGTGGCCGAATGAATTTGATTGTTGTGGGCAAATGCTGCCAGGGCAAGCCACTCACTCCAGTCAGTTTGTTGGTGATTAATGAAGAGGCAGAGGTACTTGTTAATCTCTTGGTTGGCGCGTTCCGTTTGTCCATCAGTTTGGGGGTGGAAGGTGGTTGACACGTTCGGGGTGATGTTGAGGAGTCGTAGGAGTTCCATCATAAACTTGGAGACGAACTGAGGTCCTCGATCAGAGATTACTGTTTTGGGCATTTCATGTCAGGCATAGACGTGATCATGTAGCAATTTTGCCCATCCTTCGGATGTTAACTCGACGTTGCAGGCAATTGGGATAACTTCTTTGGAAAATCGGTCGACCACTACTAGGATGGCATCGTAGCTGTTGGATTCGGGTAGTCCCATGATCATGTCAATGGATATATGGGTCCACGGAGAGGAGGGGACTTCATTGGGGTGGAGAGGGGCAGCCTTAGGGTGGGTGTCAGTCTTTGTCTGTTGACATGCTTTGCAGGCCTTGACATACCTTTCCACCATTTGTTTGAGTTTTGGCCACCAATACTCCCTCTGGACAAGCTCTTTTGTCTTCTCTATCCTGGGGTGTCCTGCAGTAATGTGGTCATGGTGAGCGGCGATAATTTCCCCATGTAATTTGTCATTGCAGGGAACATAGACCTGCCCATCATAGTACAGGAGTCCTTCCTTCTCAGAGATGCCATGCTTGTGGTCGAGGGAGTTGGTGATTCCTTGGTCCCAGTTGTCATGGCTATGAGTGACGTCCTTGATGCGTTGGTGGACCTCGCTGATGGTGGGCATGATCATGGCCCAAAAATGATGGGGTTGGAGGATGACCACGTCATTGTTATCATTCTTTCCCTGATTGTGATCATCTCTTCGACTGAGTAGGTCAGCTTTGTGATTGGAGGCACTGGGCTTGTGATGCAAGGTGAAATGATACTCGGCGAGTTCCATGACCCATCGCGCTTGGCGGTGGTTGAGCTTCTGCGGTTGTCAGAAGTATTGAAGATTTTGGTGGTCTGTCCAAATTTCGAAGTCCTCTGCCGCTCCCATCAAGTAGTGTCTCCATTCTTCGAGAGCAAGCATGATTGCTAGAAGTTCCTTGTCGTAGATTTCATAATTTCGCTCGGTGGTGGTCAACACCTTAGAGAGGAAGGCAACGGGTCTCCACCTTCCATCCTGTTCTTGAGAGAGGACGGCCCCTATGGCTCCTTCGCTCGAATCGGCTTCAACTTGGAATCTTCCCTTCTCCTTTGGCAGCACTAGTATGACGTCCTCGGCCATCTGCTTCTTTAACCATTGGAAGGCCTCATTCTGGGCTGCTCCCCAGGTCCAGGGGGCATTCCTGGTAAGCTGGGTCATTGGGCATACGATCTTGGAGTAGTCCTTGATGAACTTCCGGTAGAAGTTCGTGAAGCCCAGGAAGGATTGTAGTTCCTTCTTCTTGGTGGGCATGGGCCACTCTGTAATGCCCTTGACCTTGATGGGGTCCATCCATACCGAGCCTTCGCTGATAATGATGCCGAGGTACTCAGTTTCTAGTACCTCAAACTCACATTTCTCAGCCTTGAGGAAGAGTTTGTGTTCCTGCAGATGTTGAAGTACACGCTTGATGATTTGGCGGTGTTCCTGGAGGTCCTTCGAGAAGATAAGGATGTCATCCAGGTAAATAGTCACTTTTCCTTCATGGATGAGGTCGTGGAAGATATCATTCATCATCCACTGGAAGGTTGCAGGTGAATTCATCAGTCCGAAGAACATCACGGTGGGTTCAAAGAGCTTGCGGTTTGTTTGGAAGGCTGCCTTGGGTTCATCTCCTTGTTTGATCCGGATGTTGTTATAGCCCCAATGGACGTCCAGTTTGGTAAAGTACTTGGCACCACGGAGTTTATCCATGAGTTCAGAGATGAGGGGCAACGGGTATCGGTTCTTGATTGTCATCTCATTGAGCTTTTGGTAGTCCTGAACCAGACGGAGGGACCCATCCTTCTTTTTTACGAAGAAGAAGGGAGAGGCAAAAGGTGACTTGGAGGGTCGAATGCAGCCCGACTCAAGGTTCTCATCGAGGAATCTGTCGAGTTCTTCCTGTTCGTAGCAGTTGAGTGGGTAGACCTTGCAATCAAGGGTTGATTTTGCATTCGGTATCAACTCAATTGCATAGTCCCATGGCTTTCGTTCTGGTAGCTCGTCGAAGTTCTCCTTGGAGAACAAGTCATGGAATTCGCGGTATTGAGGCAGAACCATTTCTTCAAAGGTTTTCTTGGCCTTGCCTTCGTTGGCCTTGGCTGCTAGATCATTTGCGTGGTGTACGGCATGAATTTCTAGCTCCTCCCGGAGGTCAACCATGAGGATCATTTCTCCTTCTTCTAACTCTTCATCCCAGGGGTCTTCGGGGTCGGCATCCGGGAGTGGGAACGGGTTTTTCTGGCACTGGCATCGGGCAAAGATGATCTTGCCATTGGCCCAGTTGATGACAGGGTTGTGGTAGAGAAGCCAATCATGCCCTAGGAATATATCACCCTTGCCTAAATTGGTGACTGCAAAGTCGATCCTTTCGCTATGGCCTCCCACCATCATCCTTACTTCCACGAACTCCATGATCTCCCCTGCCTTGTTCTGGGTTCCATCGGCGTTGTATACTGAGATAGGAGCAGGAGCTGGTCTGGTGACGAGACCATGCTTCTTGATGTAGGCTTCATTGATCGTACTTCCAGTGCATCTGCTATCAACCAAGGCCTGGGCTTTGACGGTTTGACGGTTCTCCAATGTCTCAAGTTGTACATCCAGGAAGAGCTTCCAGACCCCTTTGGTTGAGACCCATCATTGATATCAGATGGGCTGACTTAATTCATAGAGTTTCTCCTTTGCCCCTTCTCCTCCTAGCCTAAGGGAGGCAAGGAGTCAGTCATCGATCTCATTGACTTTCTCCTTATGGGCCCAGAGATGGAGGGCAGCAAACGCTTCGGAATCAGTACGTGCTTCTTCTATAGCCTGGAGGGTCCAGTCCGCACCAAAGGGGCAGAGCCAGATGGCAACCTTCGGGGAAGAAACACTTACTGGATCCGATCCCGATGGCCTCACTCCTCGTGCTTCTTCATCCTGCTTCTCTTGCTCCTTGCGGATTGGGGGAGGGAAGAGGAGGCACTGTCCTTCAGGGATGGAGCTGAACCTGGGTCTCCCCTCAGTCTTCCGACCCTGGCATCTTGATCCTGGGTTGGGGACAGAGGAGGTGCCATCACTAGGGGTGGACATCCCTCCAGCGAAGTACGGGGGGCATTATCCTTCGTTTCTTCTTCCAGGCAGAGAGAGAGGGGGTCGTGTTTCTGGACCTGTCCTCGAGCGTGAGGCGAATCATTGTGGACAGAGTCAACAGGCATTGACCTCGTGTCTCCACCTTCGTCTTGATGCTTCCATTCAGCGACGATGGGCTTGGCCAGTTTGGGGAGTACCTCCTTTGTCCCTAAGGACTGGGAGATCCCTGACATTATTCGGGTGAACTCCGGTCCCCATCATGTCTGAAGGTCCTGGAGGGTGAGGAGTTCTGGGACGGAAAGGGTTAGTGAGAGAGGAGGATGGGGCTCATCTCGCTTCTGGGGGATTTTATATATTTTTTCAGGCAGAGCCTGAACAGTTTGTGATTCTTTTCGGGTGGTCTCGGGGGAAGTAATCAAGGTTGGTATATTCGAATGCACCAAGACAATAGTAGACGTACATAAAAATGTATTACAACCGGATAAGGTCTGCACAGCGGGATCCGATGACCGACCACCCAGAGAGGAGGATTGGGCCGAGAGAGTGGAATCACTCACTTCTCGGCCTCGCCTTTTACCTCCTCAACCTTCGATGTCGAGGGTGTCTTCTCCTCGACCTTCCCGTGCTGATGTCCATGCTCCTCTTTATCGTGCTCCTCGGCCTCCGTTAGCATCACATGAAGCTGGGCTGTCATATATTGCCCGCTTTTCAGGTCTCTAGGCCGCTTCAGCTTCTTGCAGTCCTTTCCTAGGTGCTCCTTTCCTCCGCAGTTAAAGCACCTGCCCTCCTTCTTGAGGTGGTCTATGTCCATTGGTTCCCCAGCTCCTCTGTAGGTGGTCCATCCCAAACCCATCGATCCTTTGCTGGCAGATTTGTTGGCCCCAGAACTTGTCATGCCGGAAGTTCCTTTAGTGGAACTCCTGGCATGTTGGTTCTTTGGCTTGTCGACATAGCCGATTTTGTCGAAGGCCTGCTTTCAGGCCTTCTCATCGTATATGTTGCAAATGCATCATTTCCACTCAGTGTAGGTGGAGGGAATCATGACACCTAAATTTGTGATTGAGTCGATATAGGATTCGGGGACTCCTCGGTGTACTGCTCGGACTATGGCCGATCTGGGTCCTAAGTCGGTGAGCTGGTCTGCCTGTCGGGCCAGCTCTTCGAGGTGCCTGAAATACTCGGACATGGTTCCGGTCATTTTGAGCTCGTTCATCCTTCGTTCCATGACTTCCTGGAGGGCAGGATCCTCATATTCAACCTTGAGGGTGGCCTTGAAGTCGTCCCAGGAAAAGTAGCAGTATCGCTCCTCTGTGCCGCTCCAAAACTGGTAGTGATATTGGGACCACCAGTCTTGCAGCTTCTTGCCAAAGAGTGACACTGCGAATAGGATCTTGTTTGCATGGGTAGGGTAGTAGGCTTTGAAGACTGCGAAGTAGTCTTCACAGGCCCCAGTGAATCGGTGGATATCACTACTCTTTCCTTCGAATTTGCCAGGGAGTCGAATCAGCATGGGCTTCACCTGAAGCCAGGGGTCCTGTTTGGTGGCATTGCCGGAGGGCCAGTAAGGGGGTTCCAGGGGGTTATATCTAGGTGGGGGTCAGGGTACTGACCAGCGATCTATTCGATGAGTTGGACTTCCATACCACCTTGGGGGCAGTTGAACAGGTCGGCCTTGGGGTTGAGGCTGGTCGGGCACATCCTGGAGTTCCTTGGGGATGGGCAGGTTATTTGTGAGAGCGAATGCCCTGGCTCACTCTAGTTGGGCTACTAGAGCCGCTGTGAGGTCGGGGAAGGCATCTCTGTCTGCCTGATGCTGTTGCCTTCTGGCCTCTGCCTCCTCTGCTTCTCGTCATTGTTGCTCTGCTTCGGTTTCCATAGGTTCGCTGGGCCCTGCCTCTCCTGATCCAGCGAGTAGTCTACTCGTCCCCTTCCAGGGGTGGTTCTGGCATCTCCAATCGATCGGCGGCGAGTCAGGCATTGGCCTGGGCCACTCGCACTCTGGTTGCCTCGGTTCTCTGGGCCTCATCTCTCCTCCAGGTGGCGAGTAAAGCCACCAGTCGTCAATGGAGGGTTTGTTCCTCCCCTTCTGTTCTTGGCCAGATTCTTGGATCGTATACTCTGGGTACTGGTCCATAGTTGAGCTCATGCCACCATAGCTCCTCGTTAACGAAGAGGTTGTGTCAGTTACAATGCTCCTCTATGGTCTCGTCGTCTCCTCCTCTTGCCAGGTAGTCAGCCCTTCGTAGTTCCCATGCCTAGGCTCAATAGGCTCCGAGGCCCATCCTTTGGGAAAGGGAGAGCGTGGGCCAGGCTCAGTCTGGAGTGCCCAGGTAGAAAGGGTTGCTCTCGAGTTCCCTTCAGGCCAGTCGTCGCTCAGTTGCAGGATCTCAAGGGGGCTCATTTGGGTCCTCCTCTCTCTGGCATGTCTGGAATGCGAGCGGGGATTCCCCTGCTCTTCTTCTTCACTGATAACTAGGTCACCCGATGAAGCGGATAAAAAGTCGTCGTTGTTGGAGCTCCCTATAGAACCCTGGGTCCTCTGGATTGAGTGAGTCTGGGTCAGAGGATGAGTCAGTCCCAATGATGATAGTTGGGAGGGGTCTAGAAGTGTTTCTACCTCTATTTCCTCCTGGAAATTGATTAGATCCAGAGGAGTCAGCGGCAGTGGGGGAGGAGTGTATAATTGACAGCACAGGTGTGTCAAAAGTGGTCTGGGTGGTTTGGAATGGGCGATGGATGCTAGGGTCTCCTGGTAGGTGAGCCCTTCTTCTACTTGCCTCTGAATCGTAGGAGGCACTTCGCCTTCTCTCCTCAGAATAGGCGTCGATGTCAGAAAGTTCAATGGGTTCGGTGGGGTTGGTGACCCGTAGGGTCATCTGGGGGAGGGTCTCACTACTAGGCCGGGGCTGAGGGGTCTCGGTTGTAGGTATCTCGTGGAGGCTTCACTCCAGCTCTCTCCTGGCATCCTCCAGGGGTTCTGTTCCAATTCCATGATAGGCTCTAATGAGGTCTGTGATGTCTCCCTCGACAGAGGGAGTACTCCTTGTGTCGTTAGAGGAGTGCCAGGTTCCAGAGGGGCCAGCGATGGGGCTGGGGCTTCTTCTTCTTCCTCCGATGTCGGACTTGGAGGACAAAACATCCTCATTGTTTGCTGACTCTGGGGGCATCTGGTAGGTCTCCCTCCTACTCTCCCGGTTGTAGACAGGGTAGCCGGGGAGGAAGGGTTGCGGCGGAACATTGTAGGGGGGTATGTAGAAGTGGGGAAGGGTTGGGGGTGGGTAGACTAGCTGTCCTCTTCTGAGGGTTATTCCATGGCGTTCGAACCACTCTCTGTTTCGGTAGTAGATGATGGCAGCTCTGGTCATCGTTCCAATAATCCCTGCTAGTGTAAAGAAGATTACAGTGAGGGTGTTTGTTGTTTTCTCGTTTAGGTGGGGGGTAAGTTGTAATGGCATGCGGAATCCTTCCTGCATCTAGCGTCGTGGAAGGGTGAGGGAAGCTTCAAGCTAATTGTTAGGGCCAACTCTCATGTGACTCAGGATCAGGTGATTGCTAAGCTGTCTCGCATTTGGACAATCACTTTGGCAATGGACCGGATGATCTCGAGGTGGTGGAAGAGGTGCTTACTAGAGAAGCTCTCGGCAAGCAAGCAGACAAGTAAAGTTTATGGGTAGGTAAACCTTAGCTCGAAGCTGAGATTGTACAGTGCATTGTAGCTACTTAAATACTAAGGCGTAGGTGCTAATAATAGGTACTGAAGTTTTATCAAAGTAGAAAGGTGTGCCAGTCGGGCAACGAGCACGCAATATCATGCATTGTCCATCATGAAAGTTTTGTTGAAGTTGATATGTTGGTGGTAGTGTGGCCATTATGCATAAGCGTGATGACACCGATAAGATGAGATAAGACTAGAAAAAGGAAAAAAGTGAATAAATCATAACAGAGTCGGATGAGTGCCTGAACATACATAGCCTGAGCAATGACCCTCCCACACAGGAAGAAATAATGGTGGTGTACACAGATGGCTCCACCATCAGAAATGGAATGGATGAAGCAGCAGCAGGAGCTGGTATCTTCTATGGTGAAAATGACATCAGAAACCAAAGCATACATCTACCAAATGAAGTAGGAAGAACCAATCAAGTCTCCAAAATGGTGGGAGCAAAAACAGCTGCAGAAAACACACCAAAGAATAATGTGATGGAGCTAGTAAGCAACTCACATCACATCCTTAATGGCCTGAACCGACACTTTGTCAAATGGGAAAATGAAGGATACTACCTGATAAGTAATAGCCTTGTCACAGAAGCTACTATTGCAAGGTTTAGAGCACGTACCGCACCAACTAGACTCCAGTGGGTAAAAGGCCACTCAGGTGACCCTGGAAACAAAGGCGCTGACCAGCTAGTGAGGATAGCGAGCAAGAAAGAAGACCTGGACATTGTTGACCTGACTATGCCCCCAGAGTTGAAGACAAGAGGGGCCAAACTAACTGCAATGACACAAGCCATGGCATACAAAATAATCAGGAAAATCAAAATGCAAACCGACCCCTACCAGGTCAAGCTTGATAGAAGAGATATGAGCAGAAACATTGAACTAGCCCTAGCAGCAGCCAGCAAATGCTGTGGGGTTGAGGTATCCACTGACCAATTATGGAGCTCCATCTGAAGGAAAGACTTCAACAGGTCTGCACAATTCTTCCTGTGGATGCTAATACATGATGGCTATGTTGTAGGTTGCCACTGGAGCCACATAAATGGATGTGAGAAAAGAGTTGAATGCCAGAAGTGCAGTGTGGAAGAAAGCATGGAACACATTCTCACAAAATGTGATGCACCAGGCCAGAGAGAAATATAGGGACTTGCCCAGCAGCTATGGGAGCAGAAGACCAAGACCAACCTGATGGTCACAAAGGGCCTCATAATGTCATGCAGCATCCAGCCAGGTGACACACAAAGAAGCTGCATCAAAAGAGGAATGGAAAGATTTCACAGGATTCTGATATCAGAATCTGCACATCTGATATGGAAAATCAGAAATGACCAGGTCATAAACGAGAAGGACTCTTATTCAATGTGTGAAATTGAACAACGATGGCTACATGCAATAAATCGTTGTATGAGACTCAACTGTCTGCTGTCAGACCAAAGAAAATTTGCAAAGAAGGCTATAAAGAAAATTCTTGTTCTAACAACATGGCAGGGAACACTTCTGAGAGAAAGCTCTCTACCTGAGGACTGGACAAAGGATAGCAGGGTGTTAGTAGGTATTATTAAGTGAGCAATAAAAAGAAGCACCTTGGTGCTGACTGGAGCTTGCTTAACAGAGCCCTACACATGACTTGTTCAATAAATATGGAAGTCAGTGCATAAAAGCATTCACCTCATGTGGTAGAGACTTGAGATCACCTTCAAGACTGGAGGGTAACACCCTATGCATCACATCCCAAACCTCAATGTGGTCATGCACCTTGTTTCACCAATGGCTAACTACAATGTCATCAGTGTGCTGACCCTAGATGGGAAGCCCCTGCAGTGCAGGGTGTATGACACCACACCAAATGTTCCACCAAAAAATGAAAAAAAAAATGAAAATGATGTCATTCAGCCAAGCTGCCAGGGTAGGATGCTCATTTCTTGTAGGAAGTTTATCGGACCTATAAAAAATGCAATAATGATATCAAATTGTCTTTACTTGTATAAAGGAACATGTGGCCACTACCTCAAGTGCAAGGTGCTGCCAAACATGTGCAAAGGGGTCTTACAAGTGTTGCCAGTCGCCAGAATGGGGGGTAAAAAAATAATTAAGGTTCAGAAAGATCAATACATTACATAATATGATAAGATAAGATAAAAACATTCCATTTCCCAACTGTGAAGCAGTCGTTTTACCCCCCATGAAGGTGAATGGGAAGGAGTCTGCTGCAGGAGGTGCCCAGGGTAAACAATTATATCAGTCCTCCCAACAATGACACTGACATAAAGAAATGTTGTCCTACCAAGACATTCAATCCAGAGCAGTAACCCTCTATGCCAGAATGGTTACTAATTTTACTATCATGGACTGATGTCCTTCCTCTACTTAGACCTGCAACTCAGATGAACATGCCTGGATTTCACCTTGTACTGCCCTCAAGAACACTTTTTGGCTTTCTCTCCTTGGACAGCTTGTATAGATTTCAGGCCGTCGTTTTTCATGCGTACTCTTGATGGCATTATCCTATGATGGGCCTATATTTCAGTGACTGTAATGACAGCTACTCATGGCCGGCCCACCCATAGGAGCAACACCTGGAACAGTCTCTTCAATCTTAATTTCACAATCCAAGAGACATCCATAACTGCTGTCTACTCTGGTTAAGGTCGATACCAATACTTGAAGCCGGAACTACAGACAATGACATTAGATACAGTTTTTTGTTGGCCTCATTGTTGAACAGTATGTAACTACTATCCAGTTCTGTATTCAGAGTGGAGACTTTGAAACTCCTTGGATTTGAGAAATAGTTACTCTTCAGGTTATAGTCATACATCAATTTGACTCTGTATCAGCTGGACGTGCCCTCTTACCGGTAGAGGAGGTGTCTTAGATTGAGATCCTCCACCCAACTTCAAAATGCTTCCCTGAGAAGCTTTATTGCTAATGATGACATGGGAGAAACTTGAGACACCGTAGTGGAGATGATGAGTCAATACTCAATGGTGGAGATTGTGGTGGATGGTGGATAGTTAATTTCTGACTAGTTCTCAAACATAAGTACATGGTCTGCTAGACTCTAGGACTCAAAGCTGTTTAGATGAACTTCGAAATCTGGCGACCTCAGCATCTACATTCTCAGAGGATGTAAACTCAAGTGGCTTAATCCCAAACATCCATAAATTCAAGAGGGTAAAAGTTTGGCTCCCTCATTCGGTAAGTATTATTTTCATGATCAGTGGTGAATGCTTTCAAACTTCAGGTCAGCCCATTACACAAAGAAGGAAGAGAAAAGGAGATACAATCATCCCCTCAGAAAGCAGAGTAAGGACTGAATAGAGACTCTGAAGATCACATAGAATGCTTGTGAAGATGAGTTAACATGAAAGTGCAACAGCAATGTGGCGGTGCTTTCGGATCACTCGGTCCGATGCCGTGGGGAAAAAAGAAACATGTCAATTTTCAAGATTTTCCAGCAGACACTTTCTAAGTAAGTGGGATGTCAACGATATTTGGATCGACTGTTCAGCCTGCTACAGTTTCTCTGTTCTCCTCTACGGGATCCGACCCATTGCATCTGTTCGAATCAGTGCAGGACAACTCCCTGCCTGAGGATGCCTTCCTTCATTTTCTCGAGGACTCGTCTTCGGAACCAATACCAGAATCCCCGCGTAGACTTATCTCTCCGCCCTCTATTGAATCGAATGTCTGTGATGGAAATGGGTATTCGCTGTGTCAGACAGTACTCCATATACAATCTCCCACTCTGCGAACGACGTATATCAAATCCAAAGGGGATTTGGGTCTAAATCATCCTTGGTTTAGTCTCCAGGTGCGTAGTTTGGGACGGGAATGGAGTTTCGAAGTTGGAGTCGTAGATCAGATGAAGAGATTCTGTATCGTGAGGCTATCGACCTTCCAGGTATTCTATTCCATATGATCTCTTTACTTTTCATTCGAAGACAACGGCGCTATTTGTTTCATATCCATCTTTGCATGTTGTCCTGAACCTAACGATCTATCTTTGGGCAGAAATCCGCGCGACTAAAGCTCCCAGTACGAGGCAAGCCGACCCTTCTCCACCTGCCGTTGTCTTTTCCGATGGCCTCTGAATCTTCGCACCTTCTGACCGCTTGGTCAACTGTCACACTTAATTTCCCTTCCCTCATGCCTCATTTCTCCGACATGTCATTACTTGGGGACGATGACGATGCATCTCGCTCACTCAGTACAGTCGCCGTAAGGGCCTTCTCGCATGTCTCGTATGTGAAGATATACTCGACATGCCGACTGAGACGGATCTGGTTCAGTCAAGAGCGTCCTGGGGCAGATCTTCCATGGGAATTTCAGCTGTACTCAGACGCGTAAAGAGCGGCGGTGCGTCCGGGACAATGCATATCGGCGGTGATCCGGTTGGTGGAGGTGACAGGATGGGCGTACCTGCACTGTGCACATCCTTGTCCTATCAATCGGGGCATGCACCTGTCCATCAGTCTGAGTGCCTATCTCTATCGGATTTCATTGATGCGCCGTGTTCATGGGTCAGGCATGTTGCACCTAATCTCCCAATCTCATTCTGACATCCTCCCGAGCACGGATCAACCTTAATGTACTTACACATAGTATGTCTGCCGAATCCAGCAAATGAGTGAATACAGTCGTGCTTTATTCTAGTTAAAAAAATCTGTTCTACGTGTACATTCCATAAATTGCCTGATTATGCCTACTACTAAACTCGTACGGGAAAAAAAGAAGAGAACGAAGAAGCAAAAGTACAGATTAATAATGCATGTGAGGTTTGAAAGCTGAATATAGTCCACAGATGCGCATCTGACAGTGACCGAAATCCCCGAGAGAAGTAAAAGAGAACGGAAAGAGCGAATAAACGTACGCCTGTTTATTGTCCGTAAAACGTGGTGCTCGCTGCACTCCCTCGAACATGGCTGACCATCCCCATGCCAATATTGGAAAACGGGGATGGAAGATGATACGGCATGCGCCTCATGGACTGAAAAGAGACGGCCATCAAACACTGGCTGGAGGATAAATGAGGGATCATACCATAGTACTCTGATTCGTATCAGAGGTCGTATGAGAATAGGAATCAGCAGTATACGACGGCTCATAAGATGGACCCGGTGCAGAGCTGTCACCGGTATACGAGCTATAGTTCGATACAGGAGTCGTGTACGGGGCAGAACCGGAACTGGTCATGTCGTAGGTCAACGGCGGAGTGCCTGAAGAGACACTGCTTCTAGACGACGGCGACGATCGAACAACGGGATGCTGTTCCTGCTCCCATTGTTGTTGGTACGTCGTCGGGAACCTGCACGTCTCCGTCGCGGATATTACTGCTCCCGTCGATGAAACGGGGGTTGACACTGAACCCCGGCGCCATTGATGATACGTAGCTAAACCATGATCAGTTCGCTGTCGTACTCGGGGTGCGGGGAATTCTTACGAGTACTGATATTACGAGTGGTACTGCTGCTGGCAAGGGCTTGGCTTGGTTGATTGAGCATGGGTGCTATTCTGTTGGATTGGTCGTTCACGGCACTCTCCATGCATGCGTTGGATAGAGGTGGAATTAACGAAGAGTCAGATGAATTTCTCCTGGATTGAGGAGCGGTAGTTCGCGGCGTTATACTGTCACCCATGAATCCTACCAAGGACGACGAAGAGCCGACTGCACACAAATCATAAGCGTAACGAAGATGTGGGGATAACGAGACCACTGACGCTTATAGCTGGGATCACGAAAATATCTTCCGCCCCAGTTGTCAAAGTCCATCTCTTGTTTGAGATTATATGGGATTTGGGCCGGTGTATGGGCGGTAACCGAAGTTGGTTCTGTCATGGGTATAGGCGACAAAGACGGCGAGGGATAGACCAAGCTCTCGGCCCTGGAATATTCTACACTTGGTGACTCAGAGGTGAAGACGGCTGCCGTCAGCTTGTACTTTTGACTTTGCCTTTCATCGTGGTCGTCGCCATCATCATCATCATCGCGCCTTCTCTTCACTCCTGCGATATCAAAGGTAGGCGACAAGCGTTCTAACCCGTCGATATCTGCGCGAGTGAGCTCTGGTAGCCCAGGACTGAAGATCCCACCATCGTAGCCGGGGATCTGCCACTCAGGCAGCAGTACAGGCATCGACTCGAGGGGCCCCGGCTCTTCCCCACACCAGGTAAGGGCGGGGGAAGGATTTCCACCGTGTACGGTGAAGGGATCGAGGCGGAACACGCCCATCATACTGCGCATGTCGTCGTTGGCTTGCGTGGCACGAAGAGGGACCTGCGTCGGGGGCGCGAATGACTGAGAGAGCGGCGACCGCCCAAACAGCTTGGTAGGGGAATGAGACTGCTCCGGGGAAGACAAACATCGCCTGGTATCAAGGAGAGGCTCGATAATAAATCTGGGTGATCCTGGTTCCTCTTTGACGGATTCCAAAGACTTTGGGCGACGAATGCGAGATTTTGACTTTGGTTTCGAAACGGGGCGTGGCTTTGGCGAGGGCGACGAGGAGAGGGACTCGAACGCGTGAGTCGTCGGAGGAACTATATCATCATTTAGAGATTCGTTCCAGAGATTGTCGGGGGCCAGGGTCGCGCTAAGCGAGGACGCAGAAGCTAGAGTCGATCGTGGTACAAAATTCCAATTCCAAGGAGAGGGTCCAGTAAGTGAGGGGTATGGAAGTGGTGGTTCAGTCGCCACTGATGATAGCAATTGACTGAACTTGTGCATCGCGCCTAGTTTCTGGTCAGTATCGAAGTCTGCTGATGACGGATACAGTTTTGTTAACGGGTACAGAGGCCGGTAATCTGGAATAGACAAATGTTGATCAGTGTCGGAGAATAGATTACCATGTTGGACATACTTTATCTCGTATTTATTTTGCGCGTATGTGGTTGGTCCAAGGACTCACGACTTGACTCAGTGAGATACTTGAAGAATAGGCCGACTGTTCTACGACGCGCCTGCCTTCAAGTACGACACGGACAGAACAGACAGTCACGGCGAACTGGAGGACTGAAACAGAAAGGCCACATACTCCCATCCAATCGTTCCTACATTTCATTCATACCTCTATAATGCTCCCATGAGATCGCCGCACCTTCATCTCGTTCCCATGCACGGCAGCGGAGCTCCCCGTTCCACCCCCCCGGGTTACAGGTGGCCTCCAGATGCACCAAGATTCGTTCGTACCCTCTCAAATTGCTCTTTCCGGGCATGTTTCGTAGAAGGATCCGCATTGCTTCTTGCGCCGCAATTGGCAACAGCTTTCACATTGTCACATCATACTCCGACATACTCCGCAGCCAAATATTCGCATGCCGACACATGCCGGTATCGGCATGCCTTAGAATCCCCATTCAGCTCCTCACCATTTTCACTTTGTCACAGTCTTCTTCGAACGATCTTCAACTTCGTATAGGCATTGATCAGGGCGCTTAAACGCGCCTTTCCATGAGATTCACAACCCTGTTTCTTTGTTCAACAATGAATAGAGATTTAATCAATCAACATTTCGTCCAATTAACCACGTCTGACATATGGTCGTTTGTCACTCTTCGATGTAAATTCGCCCTCACAATGATCGTTTTTTATGAAGTGCATCCGATAACGGGTCGCCTAATTGGTAACTTACCGCTCAGGCCTCAAACCCGCCACCACCGACGCCACAAACATTCGGGCATCGGTGAACCCGCCACATTCTCGAAGTTGAGCGCTAGCTTCCGCTGTATTGATCGCCGGCCAAAGAATCACTAGCATCGCCATGGATATGTCGGGACTTTGTTCACCGTCATAGACCACTGGAAACTTGAATCAGACCAGAATCCATGGCTTTACCAACCCAAGACCGAGCCGTATAAAATTCTGAACATATATCGTTATAAACCGGAGATAGTGTCGAAACCAAGCCAAAAAAAAATTAGAAGGAATCGAAGCCATCACTTAGAATAGGGACTGAATCGGCAACTGATTTAGGTCCCAGAAAGTGATGGTCGCAGCTCTAACCGAGGCACGCGAAGTCGTCGAAGCAGAAGCATCACTAGGAACCCGCAGAGAGGGGAAAAGACGGAAGGACGCCCGCCTTGTTGTTGTCAACGATGAGAAGTTAATGAACCCCTCTATAGGGGGTTTAAAGCAGTAGCAAGGCAAAGGGGTGGAAAGGTTATTGCGTTTACCACACGTAACAAAGTTTTCGCATCTAGTAGACCGGTCGTTTGAGGTCCAGTATTTCATTTCGCCGGGAATGAGAAGAAAGCGGAGACAAACAGCATAGAAAGCATAGCTTTTTTGTCATTCAACAATAGAGTTCCACGAGAATCAATGAATACATACCGGGATAGTTGGGTTTCAGGAAGGCTCGCGAAGGCTCCGAACGTTCATAACCAGGAATTAAAGTACCATTGTCCAGTCAGCACAATGCAACTGTACCAGCCGGTGATCAAGGCAACCGTTCTCGATCGAGTGTAGGAAAAGAGGCCAAGAGGGTGCGGAAGTATGCTTCTGTTGTCATTTAGTTGCGCGCTGAATGAGCTGAATGTACCGGGATTTGGACTTGAGAAGGCATACACAGAAGTGTATCATCATTTCGTTCCCCGAAGATCAAGGAGAACGACGATGAGACGTAGACACGGTCAAGTCAAAGGCATGAAGCATCGGGTGAAGAACGGGTGCCACTCAAAAGCGCCGAGTCTTCCCAAGTGGATAGGCAGGGACGGTACGCACCTAAAGCGAGAGTCTTAATATAGAGAGGCGTATCATTGGCCCTCAAGACCCGGTCTGTAGATTGACCTGGCGAATGGTCGAGTCAGATGAGGGTTCTCTCCACACGAAGAGCGTCGGCCACATGTCGCAGATAAAAATCAAGTGTTTCAAGCCATCAGCTGGGGCTTCATGGAGGATATGCGTCGATATGGTTGGAGCAGCAAATCCCCCCAGTGTCGGCAGAAGAGCGGAAGGTAACCACAAGCATATTTCTCAGTCCTTTGCCTAGCGGATTAGCGGGAGACTGGTCCGTGCCCGTAGCCGCGAGCCTGTTCAGAAGACATACAAATCAGGTTAAGGCCGATAAAGATAGGCTCCATGTCCGAGAGCCATACCATGATGTCTAGAATCTTCCGAATGTAAGGTTAGACTTTTGAGATCACCGCAAAGCAGGTATCGCCATCGAGCGTCACGGTTAAGGCCAAGAACATACTAGAATGGAGGCGAACTGTCGGATACAGCGGCTGTTGTATTAGAACGAGACAAAAAAATCGACGAGAATCTGCAAAGCCTATCCGAAGGTGAGGATTGTCGTAAAGCAGATCTACCAACAAAGATTGAGTTGAGTGTGTGAGTCTAGGAAACAGAATTCGAAATTGAAGGTTGAACCATATCCCCACGTGGCCACCTCGAATACAGCCTTCACCTTTGAGCAACCTTCGAGTCGAGTGTAATTGCTTTGCTTCTGCACCTTCTGATGATCAGCAATTGGTGCTCTGGTCGGAAAAATAACGGAACGCCATCCAAGGAGCTTTTGTCATTGGAATCTTCGGCCGCCAATGCTGTTGGTTGGAGCTCAGGGTAACAGAGTGTATAAGATTGAAAGAATCTTGCTTTGTACTGACCTTCGACTCTGAAACGCCACCGTTCGGAGTTCGTGCTGCCGTACGTTCTGCATATTGAGCACAGGATGCCACGATTTCGCTATTATCTCTTCGCCGGCGCCTACACTAGCGTTCTAACTTCTTACCAACGGCCATACTCGGCTGACGTGAAGTCAATAGTCATTTTGATGATCAAATGATTCCGTGCTACTCCGACAGTCCGCCAGTCACTTGCTAAAGTTCTGCGAGTCTTCTACCAAGGATTTTGCCTGCGTAGTCTTTGGTTTATACCGAGGCCTCTACCTGGCGTCGCGTAATCGTGCAGATGCTCGGCGTCCCGAGCCCTGGAAGGCCGACACCCTGAGGCGCTAGACTAATGATAGATCTACGCGAGTCCAAACGATATTCTTACATGACTTACCCCAGCCAGGACCTGGCCTCGTTACCGTGTACTCGGGTCCGTAATGCATGAGTCTCGTTCCCATACTTCGCCCCTTGTCATTCAACCATTGCTGCAAAACATACGTTCCAAGATGACGACGACACTTGTAATAACTTTACCTGCGGAAATTCTAGCTTTGATCTTCGGAGAGGTTAGCCGTTCCACAACAACAATCTCTTCTCCACCTGACGCAGCGCAACAGCTTTACAATGCCGACGAATGGACAGAGCTACGGGCTCTGAGACTGACATGCCAGCGCTTTAATGAACTCATTGCACCCATTCTGTTTTCTGACATCCATGTCAATTTTTGTGGATCTAAATTATTTAAGGCGTCATCCCAACTCGAGGCCTTTTCCTTGCGGCAGACTCGAGTCAACCAATTTGTGAAGAATTTGGATATTCTGTCGCTGGAGCAGCAATTTGATAATATGGGGGTGAGTTCTTCTGCTCACGTTGCGAACATGTGTGTTTTCTGATCATTAATGTAGCTACAAGTACTTTGGGCTGGCTTGAAGGCGTCAAGGCATATCGGGTCTGCTATACGCTCCTTAGATAATGTCGAGCGCGTATCGTACGTTCTACTTCTTTTCCCATTCATGCTTATATTCTTACCGCCAATATTCCCTCATAGATTCCACATCTGCCAGTACAACCCGAAGAACAGCTCTCGAGCTGTGCTCGACGCTTTGACACATCTCCCAAACCTCACCACTCTGACCCTTTCCGGAGACAATGCGACAAACTGGCATGACATTAACTTCCACAATTTCAGAAATATCGTCGACTTCACAATCGAAGCCTTGGCTGGAGAATACCTAGAGCATCATCTCCACAATTTCGTTATCAACAATCCTCGTCTTCGGCGTTTCTGTGTGATGTTTCAGCCTCCGTACCTTCGTGCCGGATGGAGGCTTGATGTGGCCTATATTTTTGACAAGGAGAGGGGACCATTTAGTCTTGAGGAACTAGAGCTTCATGGGAGATGGAGAATATCTGACCCATCCTGTGTGGGGCAGCTCTCGTCTCTTACGTCGGTTTGCCTTTCTGAGGACGACGACGGGGGAAGTAGCCTGGCCATGTTTCTATCCCATCTGATTAGCCCTTTAAAGAAGCTGGTGTTTCCTTTACCAGCTGCTAGACGTCGAAAAGAGGGAAAGAGTGACTACATTTTGACTTGCCATCTTTTGTCGTATTCGGGCCTAGAAGAATTGACTGTCAGCGCCATGGGAGTGGCGAGTCAAACGGTGCTTTTCCGAGAGGCTCTCCCTCGTCATGTCGATACACTCACCAAGGTTGTCTTGGGATATGCGTTTTGGGAGATCTCCCCTTCGGACCACGATTTTCTGACTGTTTCCCAATTCTACAACCTCCAGCATTTAGAAGTGACCTTGTTGTCCATCATTCTAACGACCAATGAAGTAGTAGTTCCAACGGCCGTAAGTTCTACATTTTGCTTAGCTGTTAGGAGCTTAACTTAGCTACCCCTTAGGTTACGTTGTTGGACATAGCGACTCGTTTGTACACGCTTCGCGATTTTCATGTCCACGTTACAGACATGCCCGCAACGCTCCTGCCACACACTGACGAACCTACTATGAGCATAGAAAAAATCATCCAGCACTACAGTAACTTCGATCAGAGTTATTCATCTCATCTTCGTGTCCACGTACACGCTTGGGAACGGATGTCCATCACATACCATATAGTTGGCGCCCACTTTATGCCGCTGTACATTTTCAGGCACACGGATAGATCGTACGAGCTTCCTTGTGAAACTGATGGCAGACGGGAATTGTTCAGGATCTGGGCTGCTGGAATGCCTTCCACATTCATTCGTTATTGGTTTGAAGCTTATCCAGCAGGATTGTCGCTTTTTATCTTGTGCTTAACGTTTGCACTTGTAACAGCGGTTACGGTGAGAATCTTTCATGGATGACATGGGAAAGCTCATAATAATCCATCTATAAGGCAAACTGGATTGGTTCCTTAGGTGCCTCGCGTGTCCTCGGGCGACCATGTCAGGCTGTTGGAATACCCATGGAGGAGTTACTTCAATCCGTTGAAGATAACATTATTATCATGATATCTGCATTGTCAGAGGAATTTCCTCACCAACACAGATCCTTGTAACTAAATTAGATCCGTGCGAGATCGGGGTGAGGTGGGGCATGCTATTGTTACATACCACTTTCGTTTTCACAACCTCCGAGAGTATATTTTTGTGCCTAAGTTGTCCCCTTCCACCACGCGCGCCTTCCCTCTCAATATCGATGGATCTATTAAGATAGAATCTCTTTGTTAATCAGGAACTTGTATAGACCGCCTAAGCATATAAGCCGTAGCAACATGTGTCCAGAGGTTCTGCCCTTGCAAGAACCCCGAACTTTATAGAGCGGCGGAGCTTGCAGATAAGGATCGAAGTACTTACGGTCGTTATAGCCCGGTCTTCGCGGTATTTGGATGCGTTCTACTGTTTAATAAGTGAGAACTGCGGTCCTATTAGTCCATAGACGCGTCCACCCCTGCGGGCCGAAACGCCGTCCGTGAACGCGTGCAGTATGCATTGTGCCAATGCACTACTAATGAACCGCGCCACACGACGTGACTTTAAAGCTTCGAATAACTCATTGACATTGTCAGAAGCAACACGATGAACGAGAACAAGAACCATGTCTGGGCCGCGTGGAATTTGGGGACTAGTTGATGACCAATGCGCTCATCTTCTGTGTGTATTCAAATACGTCGTCTAACCAGGTACAGGGGAGTGTAACTGTATGTACCCGTCGACTTTAGTTGTCCGATGTTGCCAATAGCCGTGATACAACAACCTCGATTTTCTTTCGACGGCAAAGAGTCCTGTTGTAGCTACTTTTGCGGATGCTCTGGAAGACGCTGGGATTTCCATCGTGCTTGCGGTCTGCCTCATGGAACACGATGTTAGTGATGAGATCGACGGGACCGAGGACAGAAGAGACGGTGAAAGATGCTGACCAGTAAGCTCCGAGACTAGCTGATGTCTCCTCCACTAGTAGCCACGGACGATAAGGACAGTATGATAATACCTTGTTTCCATGCTGATACTGTCTATTTCAATTACTGGGAGTGAGCTTTGACTTATGAATATTTTGGTATTTGATGGCATTTAACTGTACAAAGCGAATCGCCACACCACTGGAGGACCTCCGGAGCTTACAGAGGCTTGCGTCTCTAGGTTTGATCGGGCTATTGGAAGCAAGCCCTGGGATCAGCTTTACACAGCTTCCAATGCCAGGGTAGGGTATCAGTAAATAGTTCAGCGCATGTATATTCGGCTATTCGGCGTCTCAAAGAACACCACGACTATTGCCCCTTTCAAAAAATACGGATGCAGAATCCGTCAAGCGATATTGAACAGCACGGCTTCTAGAAACGGGCTTGACTGAGGCAGGTGAAAGCGCGTTTGCACCCAAGTGAAGGGCAACCTATAGATCGTGAGACAACGAATCATCCGCGGAATTGTGTTTACGTACCTCTCCACTGACAGCACCACTTCGACCACTGGCCAATGGCCTTACATCAACGTGGTAAGTGGCGAGCTGCAGCAGGTCACGGAACAGCTGATCTAGCTTGTCATGAACTATCAGATGGTGTCGGATAAGTAACGTGGCTCGATGCTGTACAAAAGAAAGGCTCAGTATGATTGATCTCGTTCGGAAGATCAAAAATATACCTTGATGCAGTGAGCCCTCAAGGCGCGACAAAATCGAAGAATCTCGAGAGCAGACACCCCGATCCATTCCAACGTCGAGACATCATCGAGAATGATAAGTGAATCAGGAGTGCATTCCTTCAAGGCCTCGAAGACGACGTTGAATATCGGCCTCAATCCAGATTCTTCTGGCTCAAAAGAAGAAACGTCGACGAATGTAAGACTGCCAGAGTTCTTCTGCTGCGTCAAATTCACGTTCTGCAACATATCTTAGACTTGAAACCAATGATTCGAACGTTAGATACATACGTGCTTCGATGCTATAGCTTGCCATCTCCCCCATCCTTCAGACACAGACAGAATGATTCGTTTCGCTCCCTTGTGCTCTTTTACATGAAGAATTAGGCTTTGGTGAAGAATAAAGTCGGCGGGTGAGGTAAGCTCATCCGTGATGAGCTGTATTATTCCCTGAGGCAGATCCAGAGGTGTAAAAGTCATGATGGTGGTCACGGTGCAATTGAATACCTTAGCCTGGAAGTAGTGGCACTGCCACCGGCAACTTCCTAGTCTTGTGGTCCGTTTCACATCGATCAAAATTACCACTTCCTCTTCACGTAGGCAGATTTATAACAGTCGAGATTTAAACTAAGACGTAGTGATGGTACAAGTCTTCAGGTTCCCTCCTTCCCTCTTCTCCTGGAACCTCCACTCATTCTAGTACTGATATCTACAGGGTATCTACTATCTAGGCGTACCAGGGTGTACTACCAAAGGAAACTTAAATGCTACTAAGTTACATCACGGACATTACGGTACTTCTGATGTGCTCTGGACCTCTGGTGTTGAACTCGCTGTCGATACCAAACTAGCGACTTCTCTTTGGCGACTGCGATGATCCGAATGAAACGCGTCTTCTAGTCCTTGAGGCTTGAGCACTAACGTTTAAACGACCACCATGAACATCGAGGATATCCTTCTGCCAGGGTCAGTCCCAACATTCTCTCACTCTAGACGACGTTGACGGGGGCGATAGCTACACTTTTGAGGGCACTAGTCCAATATCCGACACACCACCATTTCCTATATCAACTTCTCTCTCAGATATTCCCATCCCGCCTGTCGCAGAACGAGTTGTCCTTTGGCAGCCCGCCAAGGTACGCCCTACACTCCATTTTTCCCTAGACTATTGCTTACAGTCTATAGTTATGGTATAGCAAGCCGACCAGTGCAGCCCGTGCTGTACTCCTTCTCTACAGTCTCACCAACTTCTATGCTTCTTCTTCTGTCACTTTCATCTCCAGATAGCCGCCCGCGGTATCGCATCTCTGTCAGCACCAACTGCTTTACGCCAAGTTCTTACATAACGACCATCCGAAAAGGATCATCAGAGTCCGGTGAACTGGTAGGGGAATCTGAGTGAGTTATTTTCCCATTTCAAACTGTATCACAGACATTCATCATGGTCCACGCGTATCAGAATGGGCTTGACCAGTAAATTGAAGCCCCCAACTGTTTGTGTTCGTGGTCAGGAAGCACTGCTACACGACATTTTGGATGACTTAGGGTAGGCGTGCATTCCTTTCTTGGGCTCTGTCGATTTACTGCCAGTGGGCTTTCGCGTTCATAGTATATTCTGGAAAGGACAGAACGGTCATTTGTTTTGGGATGATAACTCGACTACAAAGAAGGTGTGCATAATAATTCTATGTCAGGTGTTCTCAAGCTCACCAAGGAAAGTGCTACCGTACCGAGCACTGCAGACCCTTTGACATCTTAGCGAAATTCAGTGTGCCAAACGTACTTCGACGACTGAGAGAGCCAGCAGAATGCACACAGCTTAGAATATATCTAGAAGGTCAAGAGCAAGAGCACTTTGATGATATCCTGATATCTATCCTTGTTCTCGAGAGGAAACATACCACCTTGGCTGTGAAAGACGAAGCCATGGCTGCTAGTTCATCCATACGAAACCCTACGAGAACTGCAGACACACTTTCACCGTCCCACGACATCGATGCAGAATCCGACGTTGGACCTTCGCGACGGCGACGATGGCATACCACTCCTTTTCTACCGTTTAGAGAAGGAGGTGACTATGACATACAACTTCATTCGCTGTAGTATGCGTATGGGTGACTGGCACGCGTCTTCTTTTGTCATCTTCTTACTTTTGTGACACGAAGCTGTTTCTAATCAATGGGAATCTTGTAATAACACTGTTTTAGTGGATCCAATCAGCTGTCCCAACGTTCACCCCAGGTCCATCGCTTCATGTCATTTGTCGCCGACATATCCGTAGCCCATCCGCAATAAAGCAAATCATGGTCCAATCATGGTCAACCATCAGATATGGCTCGTCCAGACACTACTTAATCCTAGTAGCGGTCCTAACAACTGTGAGAGGCGGCTTCCTCTTCCATAGGAATGAAACCTGATGGAAATTTCCCTAGTAAATCATCACCATCTCCATGTTACTTTTCGAGCCTCGTGTGGACATCCTCCGCCCTGCCCGTGAACCAATCACATCAGATGTCGTTTATAACTACCGGAATATTGTCTGGTATAGGACACACATCCACGTCTAGTCCGGACCGACACGTCCCCACGAGTGGCGTTGACCGCAGCTTGACCACACATTTCAAGTTACTGGCATCGACACCATGTAGCTGTTCTTCTACTTGCGCGCTTTCTAAACTCGGAAACGGCGGTTTACCTGCCAAGGATGTTTCAATGATGCCAAGGACGTCTCTGTACTTGGCAGTGCTCTGAAAGATAGACGCCGCGTCGACATTGTCGTCAATATAAAACTAGGGCTACATATGCTGGTGTCGTGGACCGCTTCATCTTTTGCTCTTTTTCATCTTTTTCGTCTGACCCTCTTTCTTCTACTTATATTCGCCATTCATTTGTATCACTGGCTGTGCCATTTTCTATTTCCCTAGCGCCTGGTCTTTGCTCATTCTTGTCTTTTCAACTTCAAGAATACCATGCAGGGCTTCGTTTTTCTTCTCTGGCTCATTGCAACCCCATTTTTGGTTGCGAACGCACATTTCGGTCGTTCACATCGACGGGAAGCCCACGCGCCGGAACTTGGTGTCTTGTTCCAGGGCAACCAGCAGTTCAAGGAAAAGATGCAGACCGAGAGCCCAACTCTTTTAACCGACCTTACTGAGAATGGACAAGGTAAACTGGCGTGTGTCTGTTTACTCGGGCAACTTGATTAAAACGTGTAATTGACAGAACCGGAGTTCATGTTCATTGGATGCTCGGATAGCCGTGTGAGCGAAGGCACTGTCTTCAACGCCAACCCAGGCACCTTTTTCACGGAACGCAACATCGCGAACCAGTTCGTGGCCGAGGATGCGAATGCGTACGGCTTCCACGAGTTGATTGCATCTTTCATCCAAGTCTAACCGCTTCGTAGGCAATCAGTCGTGGCATATGCCGTCTCTGAGCTTCACGTTCAGCACATCATTGTGATGGGTCACTATGGGTGCGGCGGTGTTGCTGCAGCGATCGCTACCCCGCCAGAAGAGCCATTGGATGCAGCGAATACTGCTGTGCAAAATTGGATTGCTCCCGTCCGAGCACTGTATCAGAATTCAACGAGGTATGTCGTATCCTTGTACTCGTTGTGCATTTATCGGATTCTGAATCAATCCAAAAGAGCGGAAATCGTTTCACTGCGAGAGAAGAATGCTGCGCTTGAAGTAGTCGAAGAACCAGAGCCAGAAGAACGCAAGTGGTCGGCTCTCATTCACCTCAGCGACTCATTTAAATAATATTCTTGTCTCTACAGCGGGTTTCCGTGCTCTCGTTGAGGAAAACGTGAAGGTTAGTGTCCAGGCTATCGCGACATCCATCATCATCCAAGACGTATGTTGTCTTGCTATTCTAACTACTACTAGCTGTGTGCCTGACGAATTCTATAGCACTTCGCTGCCCTTGCTCAAGGCGGCGGTGATGGAGAGACACTAGTCCAAGTATTCATACATGGGTGGGTGTACGATATTGCCAACGGCGAAATACAGAACCTGGGCATCAGTGTCGGTCCCCCAGGAGTCGAAATCCCCTCTGTTCCGTTCGCTACTGTCACTAGTAGTGAGAGGGTGCTGCCTTTGGAAAATACGTCAGAGGACCTAGTACTCGTTTGTCAGAAATTGTGCAAGGCCAAAAGGAATTTCCTCTAGTGTGGTCTAAACGATGTTGTATTGGACGTTGTGGTACTTGTGCTGTAATCCGATGGCTACTCTATAGTAACTTACTCATACTGTATATAACAGTATTCATCAACGGCCTGCTTCATTTGATGACTGGCCGTTCCCTGGGGATAATCATTTTTTTGAGCCATCCCTTTCTGAGTCAGTAGACAACCTCGCGATTTATAATTGACAATGAGATTGGGAGAGCTCTAGTTAGAGCCTTGTAGTAGTTACATTTGGGAGCATCGACAATAGCCAAAGACCGCAATTGTACCCTCCATACACCAGTCTCGTTCCGCTCCACTATCGTTATCTACCGCACATGGGTAAAAGCATATATGCATATATATCATAGGCATCACCGCCAACATAGCACAATACGTAGAGATGGTACGTCTAAGACGAACGCGCGATTTTATATGCTTACAGCTTGTTAAGCGAAGCGGCAGCAACATTCTGTCCAGCTGCCTTCGCCCGCTTGCGCAACATCTGAGTGGACTTGTTGCCACGGAGTCCACCGCCCCATTGTCGCCGTTGCTCCTCATACTTGTCAGAGCTAGATAACATTATCAGTGACATAGACCTCTCTAGGACGACAAGACTCACAAGTTAGCCTTGGCAGCGCTGATGAGGGTAGCGAGCTCGCGCTGGTCCTCGCTCTTGACTTCCTGCAGGGCAACGACAGCGGCGGTCTTCTTGTGCACGACGGTACCGAGACGAGCCTTGCCCTTAACGATGACATAGGGGACACCCATCTTGCGGCAGAGAGCAGGGAGGAAGACCACAAGCTCAATGGGGTCAACATCATGAGCGATGACGACCAAAGAAGCCTTCTTGGCCTCAATCAAAGCAACGATGTGGTTAAGACCATATTTGACGAAAAGGGGCTTCTTGGTCTCCTGCAGGAATCGGCTGTGAGCAAACGAGCACAACCAGAATGATCAAGACACACCTCCTTCTTTCCCTCGGCAGTGGCAGCAGCGGTTGCCTGTAGACGGGCCTTTTTCTCGACAGTTGACTCCGGGCGGTATTTGTTCAAGAGCTTGAACAACTGTGTCGCAGTGTTCTTGTCCAAGGTGTGGGAGAATTGGGCGATAGCGGGAGGGACTTTTAGGCGCTGGTTGAGGATGACCTTCTGGCGCTGAAGACGAACATATTCAGGCCACTTGACGAAACGCGTAAGGTCTGTCTGGTGCTGGATATCTTGTCCTGGATGGATAATCAGACCGAGGATGAGGGACATCTAAAAGGACGACATACCAATACCAAAGTTTTTGGGCTTAGCCTCGAACAAAGGGTTCTTCTTTGCCTTGGTTGCCTTGCTGGCACCAAAGGGAGCGGCGGCGGGCTTCTTGGCAGATCCGGATTTGGGAGCTTTGGGCTGGTCATCGAGACGAGGCAGTCAGCAAAACGGCCGACTCTATTGTGCCTCGGAGCTCTAGCGCCGTGCACTTTACAGTACATGGCCCAGCATATCGCTTCATTGCATCAGCTCAGCGATTGGAATGTATGTATGTATGCATACAGCTGTAGGTCAAATTTTGAGTATGCCTGCGAACGTCATCCAGGTGAAAAACTTACCATCCATCTCATTCCTTCACCAAAGAGGGCCATGTTCGCATGTACACTAGAGCTTCAAAGGCTATGAACTGGATTCTCACCATTTTTTTCGATAGTCTTGAGGTCTTGAGGATAAAGAGCTTGAGGACGAAGGATGAGTCGGTGTCTGCCTTGAGGAAATATGTGTATGACTAAGCGATCGGACTGACCGACACATACTGAGAATTATTTAAATAATTACAAACTCTTGGACTTGACATTGATGTCAATGCTCTTGAACCCGGTCAAAGGCAAGCGCTAACACGATTTCTCATCATGTCATCGAAGGAACACGAAGAAAGACGACGCGTACGCGGGCCTCGAAGGCTATTTTCCACCGACTCAACGAAAACATCGTCCTCTCGTCGGTCTTCGTCTGATGTTTCTCTCTCTGATGATGACACTCGAAGGCATAATGCCCGGGCGCAATCCAAGTTCTCACCATTATCTCAGCTGGATGAAGTGCCACAGGAGGAGCATGAAGGGTGGATGAGGCAGGGCATAGTTGACTCCCCTCTCACGACTCCAGAGAATCCATTTGACGACGTGCCGTTACCTCGCTCTGAAAGTCCCAGACCAGTAAAGCCCAGGCTTGAAATTCGGACCGGCCCATCACTACTATCAAAGGCATCCGCCGGCTCTGGCAACGGTCCTCCTCAGTCTCCAGGAGCTGCGCGGTGGGACCATATTCGCCAGCACGTTTTGCCCGCATCTGCAGCTTCTTCCGGCCCTTCGAGAGCCCCATCTACACATGTAACATCTTCCTCGTCTTCCTCTTCGCAAAATGTTTCCCGCGGGCCTACTCCCAAGACATCACGATTTGTTCAGAGACTAGGATTCAAGCAGGTGGTCGAACATGCCCGAGAAGTTATCGTGGATGATAACCGCAAGTTTACCTACGAACTACAGAAGGTGTGCTGGCTGGCCAGGCACGATGAGCCGTCCTCCGCAGTGAAAACCGAGCAGCATGGAGCGTCCTACCTCCCCTTCATGTCCAGTACATCCCTCAATATGCATGCTCCCTCCATGTCTATCAGCCAGTCTAACAAGAAACATGACATGCGTCGCCAGTCCATGCAGTCTTTAATATCCTCCCCTCAGAGTACGGCTTCCCTGAAGCAGCTTTATCACGTACTACTACTTCACTCCACGCCGGTCCCCGACGGTAGGGATCCGGCACTACAGCTCCCGCTTGAGAATTTTGTCCTATCGACGCTATTAATACCATTTCTCACCCTTGAGAAAAACAACCGTCTTGATGAGGAAAGGTGGTTCGCTATCGAGGCATTTGAGATTATCCGGAAAACCTGGAATCCTTTAGATGAAGTATGCGTTTCTCTCTGTAAAGTTCTGTTCTGCCACTGACTAGACAGTAAGATTGCAGGTGTCGAAAGAAGCATGTGGTGTATCAAGGCGGCACTTATCCCCCCTGCTCCCATTCGCATACGGCTCGTTACATCGCTATGGCACCTAACTGTCCCTCCGGAAAGTTTCTCCCCTGCAACTACACCTACCACGTTACAGGGACTTTGTCAAGGCTTATTTTCTCTTCTTCCTTGGGTGCAACTTCACACGGAAGAAGGTAAACTGTTGACTCAGATTATACGCCAAGTTCGTACCGGGTCCTGCGGTGAGATGCAAAAGACACCGATAGAAAGCGAATTCAATGTATCCCTTGTCAGTGGCGACACTTTTCAAGCCATTCGCGACGCACTGGTCCTTGAAGCTCTCGGAAAGTGCATGGAAAATTCAACCAACGCTGACAGGCGGTGGCTATTGATGAACTCCTTAGAGGCAGGTCACTACTTTGAATATCACTGGTCGCGTCTAAAATGCATACTTCCGCTAGGAACAATGGCCCATAATGCCTCAAGATTTGGCGCTTTCACCTGTCTTGGAAGCCATACATTCACGCAAATTGAATGTGTTCGCGCGGGTATTTTGCTCACTGCTAGAGTCTACATCCCCAGAAAGTAACAGGCGAGCGAATGATGCTCAGTATGTAATCAAGTTCTTACAAACGCGGGTGATTCCGGAGTTGGATCGGCTTCCAGCAAAGAACCTCGAAGCGAAACGCGACGTTATAAAATCGATCCTGATTATGTTGATGGCTGAAGATATGAATGACGTTGGTCGTTGGTGTATATCGATCATACGTCGTTGGTATCGAACCGCGGGTAGTTGGAAGAATAATTTTGAAGAGGGGTTGAAGCTCGTTGTAAGACGGACTAGAATCGTGTGCACAGAATGTACTGATCTGCATTCTCTAGATTTTGGAAGGGCAATGGCAGTTTGTCATCGTCATTCTAACTTCGTTGGCTGAAGTCCTGTCGCAAGATGTTCGAAAGCCAGTTATAGCTTTTATGCTACCGTTATTGAATGACGTGAGTCGGAGGTTGCTCAGTTTCATCACCGTCTTCATGTCTGCTCCAGCGTTTAGTTGACAATCCTCCGCCACTCCCCTGCCTTGCTCTTACCACTTTGTTCAATGGCCTGTCACAGGCCTATCCCCAGATCTTCTATAAACCCCTCTTTCTCTGTGCAGCATCTGTCAAAGAGGTCGCTGTTGTTAACCATCTCTGTACGATCACAATAATATCAAGATTTCTCCCCGATTTTTGGATTCGTGATGCAGAAATGATATCTGTCGCGGTCATGAGTGATATTGGGGGCAGCGGTGACGCTAATGGCAAGGGGAAGGCAAAGGAGGGTGCATGGGGTAATGCTCGACTGGGACAGTCTGTTCTGCTGGTTGAGCTAATAGGAAAGCTACAAGGTATAAGGCGGGATAAGGAGGATTCTTCGGTCAGTCGGTCCTTTTTGTAACGATCATAACCTCATGACTTGCATACTATAGATTTCGGAAGGTGCTCTTGTTGAGATGATCAAGTTCGCTATTGAGTTAGAGGCTCGCCTAACCGTAATGCTCCAGGTCAAGGTCGGTACCCTTGTTCTACTGTGTATTTGATAATTGAGCCATGGATAGGAACGTTCGTTCATGGTGCCACCATCCCAACGACTATTGCTTTGCGTTTTATTCAGAGAAATCAGACTGTTAACACGTTCGATGAAAGGGTATGTTGAGTGGCTTTGACGTTTCAGTCATTTTAAATATGCCTGAAGTGCTCCTTGGTTGCCGCAGATCGTCTCATGGTACATCAGTTACCACAATGATCCTGAGAAGGATGCCTTCAATGACGAAATCGACGACGCAGTTACCACTATTCAATCTCTTTTCGTTATGGCACAGGATGCTCATTCCCATAAGGTAACTTAACTGGTCTTTTGGAAAAGCATCTGCTTATTCTGCTTATGAGAATCCAGCGTCGTAGCACTAGGCTCTTATCCTTCACCCTTGACCCCGCTACTCCCAGGGCCAACAACGGATTAGAAATATTCGCCGTTTTAAGCCAACAATCGAAACTAATTAAATCGTTATCGAAAGGGTATATCTCTCGCTCGATGAAGCTTTTGGTGACCGTGTCTCTTCTGCTGACTCCAGAGAATCTGCGGCAAATAGGGGCCATTGTATGGCAACGTTACTTGGATGAAACTGAGGCTTCTGTCTTAGCATCGGTAAGGACACACCATTGATTATCTTGGCCATCCATTTTAATGTGAATGCAGGCATGCTACTTAATCATGCAGTGCGCCGAGAAAACCTCCGTCGATCTTCAAGCGCTCATAGAGAACGATCTGACTAGGTAATGTCAAAACTTCTATACTCCGCCATATCCTGACCGCGTCTCTAGTGGGGACCATGGTACGAAACTCAGGGCTGTCCGACGCATGAGCACATTGTCAAACTGGCGCTTCCAGATAGCATCCCAGCATGTCATATCTGATCGTCAACACCGCCCTTTCAAACTGGCTCGGGGACCACTTCCTTTCATTGCGACAGACATGGGGTCAAGCCAGTATGTCCAAGATGACGACTATTTTGAGAGAAAAGATAACCTTCCGTTGGAAATGAGGAAGCGTTTGGCCGAGATTGGGTGGGTAGAAGACGACACTCCCGTTAATCAGCAAATGGAGTGGATCCGTACACCTATGACATTGCTTCCAATCCAGCAATTGGATCGCCTCGATTTCTCGAATACAGAGAGTTTTCCATCGTCGCCCAGCATCAGTCCAGCATCTTCCCCTCAGAAGGGGTCGCCCATCATTGGAGATGCATCTGACGAAGTTGCTCTTCTTCGGCGTAATTCAAGCTCTGGTGGCCCTATGTATGGCGTCAAACGAAGGGCAGTATTTGTGCCGACGTTAACCCGCATCTTCCCTCTTCTCGCCTCTATGACATTTGATGAGGACTTCACTATTGCATGCAGTGCTCGCAGTGCGGTCCTTGACCTGATGCGTAACGATGCTACATTGTTGGCCAGGCCGGTTTTGGATCTTCTTGTGGAAGGTTCAAAGGATGTATCAACCGCAGTTGATTCGCTCCGCGCTCTGCTTCATGTACAACAAAACCTTCCTCCCTCCATGGCTCATCACGTTTTCAACTATTTGGCCGGATTTCTGAAACATAATGCAAAGAACGCTATGACGGAGGAAGCATTGTTTGAATACGCGCACATCATCCCCATAATCGCCAAGCTGGTTCCGCAAGTCAGTGATTTGTCGTTGCGAGACTTTCGAAGAGCCAAAATTGATACATACTTTGTCCCCTCCGGTGCCTTGTGGTTTCCTCCTAACTCAAACCCATACATGTTTCCTGACTCTGCGGGAGGGACCAAGAATTATTCGGGAGACGTTTCTCCCCGCCTGATTGCCGTGACGATGATTCGCATCTCGCAAAACATTCTCTTTCTTCACCTGCTCAAGAAAAACCCTCAGGATGTTCAACTGGTCAGAAAGAGTATGTCCAGGTTAATCCTCCCTTCCATGGACGAATCATACGAGGCTCGAATGCTTGAACTCAAAGATTTCGTTCCAAGGAAAGGAGCCGGGAGTAGCAGGACGCAATCACGCAATCATAAATCAAAGGCCGTGTCTGTACTTCTCTCTCGGAGCTATCTACCACTTGTTGCACAAGTGTTCCGTTCTATGTCCCGACATTTGAACGACAGGAGCGAATTGGCAGTTCTGGTTGATGGGCTGAATCGGATTCTACTAGCTCATGGCCACGATATCGGTATTGTCGGCCAAGCGTTAATTGGTCAGTACCCCCTTTTTATCACCACGTTTTGCTTCCTAAGTATGATCAATAGCATTTATGGTTGCCAGCACTCGATTCCATCGTCTTTTCATATCGCGGGGTGGATATACTCTTTTCATGCCAACGATCATAAAAGTCTACACCGAAGCCGAATCCCATTTGGGGATCAGACTTGCAATCGAATATGCCGTTAACAGGTTCTTCGCTCATCATGGAGAGGCTTTTGTATACCAAAGTATGGATGCAATGGCTCACATCATGGCTATAACGAACATCGAAGCAGAATGGGTTGCTAAGAGTGTATATGCCCTCTTTTCGTCCTTGAGAAAGCCGATCTCTCCGGCTTTTCAAGATGCTGCCGGGATCCACAACTCTAACAAACTACAAGAGCGAGAAGCCCTTCTTGTTCTCACCGCAGAAGAGAAGCCCCAGACTTTCTTGGCGTCATTACGACCTAGTGGAGGTCAGGGGAAAACCCCCATCACTATTGATATACCCGAAGAATATGAAGCCAAAAGACTGACGGTGGACAATTTCGTCCGGCTCTTCCTGACGGTCATAGCGCATGATTTAACCATTATACGCTCTGAACAATTCTTGAGATTTCTCCGATACCTTACTCCACATCTGTATCATGCCTCTTCTTCAGCGAGGAATGTTCTACAACAAGGGATTGAAGCGTTGGGCATGGTGCTCCTCAGGGCATCATCTAAAACCAAGGCTGAGGCTCCGAGCCGTCTGGTGGAAGAGGATCCTCAAGACGCAGCGATTAATGACATTCTAGATCAGCAACTGCACGAAAAATCCAAAACACCTAGTGATTTTGTGTCGATGCGTCTTCAGTATTTGTACCTTATCGTCACATTTACGGGGGCTGGCGGCGATCTATCCACGCAAGCATCTCATAGAAACCTAGAACTTGTCAAACTGCTCCTTCGTGACTCCACGAATGAAATCGACAACGCCGTTGCGTCTTTTCTAGCGGATTACATGAAATCAGCTTTTGAGCAAGGTCCTGCTCGAGATCTCAAAGAACTTGTTGCCTTCCTGAAAGATTTGGCCCCTGTCGTCAGCTCGTATTCACTCACCGTTGACTTCTCCGGTGTGTTTGAAATCACTTGTCGTCTTTGCGCCAATCCACAATACGCCAATGATCCGGGCTTCTCCCAATTGATTGTTACCCAGATATGCTCGGCGGGTCTCAAGGCATGTGCATTAGCCGCGACGGAAAATTTGCTGTTCACGCTTCCTTGCCGAATATCGTTGATCAATTTGGCAAGCCAAGCTGTGTTCTTATGGGGAGCGGATATCATGGCTGAGATGGAAAAACACAAACCTACCCATGACTTCCTGGCAGGAGTTCTTCTACCCTTTGCATTGTCCATGCAGACGGCGACGGAAATCGACATGGATCGAGGACGCCTGGAACTTTGGTATCGAGAGGCCCACGGCCGTGCTTGGGTACGGCTCCTCTCATACACCATGTCAGCTTGTCAGAAAACAAGACGTCTTGCTGATGCAGCGTTGTCCCGGGAGCGTTCCAAGTCTCAGGAGCGCTCACCTACATTGAGAAGAAGGAAAGAGCAGCTGTGGTCCTTTGTTACCGCGTTGCAAGTCTTGAAGATCATCGTAATCCGTGCTCACAGGGATCTGTCTTTCTCTCTCCCTGACGTGTGGGTACGTATTGCAACATTCTTGCAGTCAATGTTGTCAGAGGGCAGCGCGGAATTTGCATCAGTGTCTCGAGATTACTCTCCGTCCCCGTCTCCTACACCGTCCCCGAGAACTAGTGGCTTGTTCGACGCCGCATTCTCTCAGGCATCATACTTCCCTCCTTCGTTACACCGAACTTCTTTGCCTCAACAAACTTTCTGTAGTCCCCGCATGGTTGACTATTGCCTGTGGTCTCTCCTCGAGTTGCTTTGCATCCATCGAACGCCCCTGATTCTGCAGATGCGACTTTTCATGCAAGAGAAAATTTTAGCGTTGGATCAGGACCTGAGATCTCAAAATACCCCTTCCTCGTCGAAAATCTCACGGCCAATTTCCTCCGTTTTTTCAAAGCCTCGGCGGCGCTCGGGTCTTCCATCCCCGGACATTTCACCACGAATCTATCCTTCCACTTCCTTGAATATTCAGGATAGTGGCCTTTTCTCTCTTTCCAGTCGACAGTCTGTGTCAAGCCCCATTTCTACACCCATGGTTCGAGATACGCATCATATCGTCCATCTTGGGCTTACACACCAGGGCCATTCTCTCTCTGTCAGCTCACGAGAATCCGGCCAGTCGCAAGCGAAAACGACCAAAGTCAGATCACTGTCCCTCATCAAGGCGACATATCGTAGAATTCGAATCGTGCAAAGTTATATGGGTTATCAGTCGATGTTACTGCCTTTCCCTGGAGATGGTGAGAGTGGTCGAGATACATCTCCGTCGACATGGACGAAGATGCAGGCACTTCAAGAAGTCGTTCGGGAGACCCAAGAGCTCATCGAGGAGTTTGAAGAATCGCACGCAGCAGGAAGTGAGATGACTATAGTTGATGCAGATCAATCTTCGGGACATTAGTGTACTACGACATTTTCATTTTAGAGAGAACTAGGACTTCCAGATCCATGATCTTGTGTACAACGGAATAAATGTAATGTCTGCAACTGCTTCTCGCGTATGTGCTCACTCACAGATACTTTAGCTATTGCTCTGAGGAATATCTCATAAAATCCGTGAACATTTCCTATTGACTATACATCAGGGATGATTTCCCATCCAGCCATTATCTTATCTATGCAACTGCAAAAGACGATGACCGAGAAGAAAATCAACCCTCTTACACGTGTGAAACAACAGAAATACCCAAATGACAGGCACACAAAGAGAGCGTTGAAGAGGAACACTGTTATCAAGAGCCCAGAGCAGAATGCAGCATAGTAGTTCATGAAGAGCAGCCCATTATCGTGATGTTCAAAAGCGAGTGAAGATCTCGCTGATCAATCGTAGAACGGTCCATAGTGCGAGAAAGCATTTGCTTGAAAGTGATGAGGCGGGGGGTATCGACGACGGGTAGGGGCTGCTAGGAACGAGTCATTTCCCCACCTAAAAGGAAGATCAGCGGCGACAAGGACAGGTGCGGAAGGCTGATCATACTCAGATGGAACAGAACTGGATCTGGAATTGGACCTAATGTTGCAAGAGTGAGAATGGACATGATGTGACGGATATTCAAAGGCTTGGCAATAAGGATAGGAAATTGGAAGAACCGATTCCATGCTGTTATAGACTACGCGACCATGGCAGTATGGTCTTTCCGGTTTGCAAGATGAGTTCGAGGGATAGTGGAATGGTCCGAATCCAGGAGCGAAATGAGTTAAGGATCCGTCATTTGGTGCAGATGAATGTGGTCCTTCGACATCATACTGACCTGCGGGAGGGTCACTGGTCGCAATCTGCACGTATTGAACATCGATGCGATAGTTCGCATAGCATTGGCCTTGAAGAGCTTCTTTGGCTTCCCGTGCGCTTGTAGTTGATGAGTATTCTACCCTGACAGATATCGATCCTGAGACAGCCGGCGGCTCCATGACGTCCAATTTACTGATCTTTCCAAAGGGATCTAGCAACGGATGCAAGTCGCGAGGCTGAGAAAACAAGAGAGCGGGAAGTTGGCTGACTAGGAGGGTATTCGTTGGTAGCGTTGTTGTCGTGAACGCAGCACTGTCCGAAAGATTTGATCCAAAAGAGGAATTTGGCGTAACGTCGTAGGATGAAGGCTGGTTGTCTTCTTGAACATCTTCCGAAGGCATACGAGAACTGTGACAATGTGATTCAAACAGAATAGCCCTGTCTCCGCCATCTAGGAAGCCTACGTCGGCCCGTGAGTGTTAGTGCCTCCTGAAAAGTGCTAGCGGAAGGTGATTACCTTGAGAGCGTTGTACAATTGCCCACGAGATATCGATGGTATGTCCTCTGTAAATTGAAGGCATTATATGCAAGATAATAATAACGAATGTTGAGGAATGCCTTACCTTATCTGGCTACGAGTGAGAGACATCATTGCATTCCTGGCTTGATCGTGCCCCGACATGACCACGAAACCACGTCGGCGAGAAGCGTTATCCACTGTAGCGAGGATTACGCAGTGCGCAACAGCCCCGTACCGAGAGAAAATTGACGCTAGCTCAGCTCTATAAGAAGAGAAAATTTAGGTCGAACTGTCCCAAAATCACGGAAATGCTCACTTCGTCAGATCAAAAGGTAAACCTAGGACGTATAAGTTGCGGCGATCGTCAAGGCGCTTTGCCGTATAGCCGTCATCTTCGATTGGTACCACGGAACTACAGAACAAGTCAGGAGTCGATGCTACATGAGGGTCGATATATGCGTATTATACATACAGCGATGCACCCGAAACGGTATACCCTGACATACACAGCGCTTTTCTGTGCAGAGATCAGTGCGCCAGTAGGGGATTAAACAGGACGGCACTCACTTGCAGGCATCACGGTTGAAAAAAGTAATATCAAGATGGTGTCCAGCGGCATCTTTGACATCGGCAGAGCTACGAACATCGCCTACAACGACATCATATTCAGCCAGGCTCTTCGCCCTAATCATAGAGACTCGCCTATCAGCGTATTGAACAAGGATATCACCTCTTGACGGTTGACTATAGTAGATTTGTAAAGGATGGAACAGAATCCAAGAAGAGAGACGTACCGCTCATGGGCATATTCTCGATTCTGACGCCGAAGGTAGTCTTGCGGTCACGGCTGTGTTTGCTCGGCGATCGGGGATATGGAGTCATTTTTAAGCAAGAAGAGGAAAGGGATCGCTATAGCAGAAACCAAGAAAGTGATAGAGAGTATGTAAACTGAGTGTCGGTCAACGAATCAAGATGATGGGAGTACAAGAGCAAAAGGTCTCGGCCTTTGCCGCCGGTCTCACTATCAAATGAAGTTAGGTTCCCACGCCACAAACGCGTCTGCCAACACTCATGATACCCATTTCTCTCTCGGCTCTGCCGTTACCTCCCTCAACGCTGTCGTCCTTAACGAAGGCCGGATATGAGACCCTGCAGGATGTGCAAGATATCTCTCCTGAGGGCCTATCAGAAGGTTTGTTCATGGGGTTTCTGATGCACAGTGTTCTTACGATACCTGCTAGAGCTTGATATACCTCTCTCGACGTTGCGAACCCTAATATATTCACGGAGAACCTTCACACTACCTAAATCTACTCTTCTGCTCACACAACCTGTGTCCCTACCTAACTTGTCTAGAAGCAGTGAAATGAAGGCCAGGGTGTCTACCTTGTGTACTCCTCTAGACCGACTCTTATCTGGAGGAATTCCAAGAGGGTCTGTTCTGGAGATATCTGGTGCTCCTGGAACCCCGAAAGAAATCCTGGCAATAAGCACAGTGACATCATTTATCAAAGCCGGGGAACGCGTCCTATTTGTTGGTTGGTCAGAACGTACTGGAAATCGCGCTCTTGACTGATCGGAACTCAGACCTCCAGAACATGACCAGTGCAGTGACATTAAGCCGATCTCTCAAAAGTAGGTGCTTACTTATTCTCCGATATCTTATCTGTTTCCTCATGGCACGAACAGAGATACCAGATATCACGACGAATTTAATGGAACTCGTTTCCTACATGTCAATGCACACGCTTTATGAAGTCATGAAATTCATGTACAACCTTTCGTCCTATCTACGAGTAAACCCAGACGTAGGCAATTTCTCGGGCAAGAACTTTGATGTGACACATACCCTTGCTTTAGGTTGCTTTACTAGTCATCAATTCCATTTCATTTCCGTTTCAAACGTCCCCAACGTTAACTCTACAAGTCAGGGCATCACTTTTGGACCGCATTAAGCAGACCTTCTCGAAGGCTTGCGCGACCAATAACTTAACGGTAGAGTGCTAGCCACCGCCTCTGGTAAAAACTGATCTCACGTTCAAAGATCATCACCACTTCCCAGCTTGCTACGAAGTTACTGAAGAAAGACGGAACTGCGGGGAACTTTGACACAGGAACAAGGGGCATCATGGTTCCACAACTAGGTATACCAGATCATGTGTTCGGACGCGAAACTTAAACCCTTTCCTAGGAGCGTATTTACCTTCTGGAAGATCTTACCGTGTCATACTATCACACAAGACACGAATGTCAGGGTAAGATCTTCCTCCTCTGAGCACGCGATCTTAGACATCCCAAAGTAGAACTCTGCGTTTGTTGCATTCACCTGCTACTGTACACCAGGACAAAGGGCCTCACGTGGTTGAAGAACCATATGTCATGGTAAGGAGTTTCCAAGCCGACTTTAAAACCCAGCGTTGAATTTTCGCAGGGTGGCGGTATAATTTCATCTGATGACAATGCATTTGGAGAGTGGCGATGAACTGACAGTGGACCCTGCCCTGAAACGTACTTTGTTGTGCCGTTACTTACATTTAGACTCGTCAATGTATGCAGGACAATGTTTTCTCGAAGGGGTTCTTTCCGGGGTACCTAAACCGATCCCCCTTTATCTATCCTTGTATAGGAGTCACCGATCGCCGCCCCTTCAGTTAAAAGACGAAGCATTGAATTGTCACCATCTGTTCATTAACCGCCTACCTTCTTACACGCCTACTCCACTCACCGACGCGTCGACATGCCCTCTATCAAAGTAAAATCGAGTTCCGGCAGTCTAACCTACAACTACGCCATTTCGACACCAACATCACCCAATGCTAAATCTATCGATCCAACATTGCCTACTGTTCTATTTCTCCACCCTGTCTACATTGGCATAGATATCTTTCAAAGTGCGTATGTTAATGGTTCAGCTTCAACGTGTTCTAATTCCATTGCAGTGCAATTTGGAGATTGCGCTCTCCGGAGATTTAACCTCGTTGCGATGGATCTGCGGGGGCACGGGGAAACCGGAGGTACCGCTCACAAGAATTACGGGCAGGATGATGCTGCAAAAGATATCGTGAAATTCATGGCAAGTTTAACATCATCATCGTCTGCGACGTCTTATTGAGCTTGCATCACTAGGAAGCGCTCTGTCTGCCGCCATGCCACATCTTTGCACTTTCGATGGGAACAATAATCGCGCTTCAAATTGCTATTTCCTATCCAGAGAAAGCTCTTTCTTTGTTCCTCGTATCTGCATTGGGCCTTGAAGAGGTACGGTGAAATCTCGCGTCTACTCCTGGTGCCCTGATGATGACCTTTGTCATAGCCGGCCGATGTCGCACAGGGTAGACAAGAAATTGCGGATTGTTGGATTGAAGGCTTCAAAGGCCTAACGGTCGACGAAGCGGCGCTTTACGATGCGGTATATGGTGCTCTTCAACTTGGATTCAATAGTGAACAAATCTCCATGGTCAGAGCGTCAGTCCATTCACATTTTACAATCAATTGCTCCTAACCCGTAATTCTTTTCCTTAGTTTGGTCAAGCGTACGCTACCGCAGGCTATGACCAACTGGAATGCGACGAAACTGGATACTTACAACACACTCACGGTCAATTTCTTCACGAAACGAAGGGCCCATTCTCCGGGAAACCTGTCAAAAATTCTCGCCCCTGTTAAGTTGGTCCATTGTACAGCAGATATCGCATACCCCTTGGAGCTTTCAGAGGAATTTCTGAAGCACCTCCAAGATGCCGGGGTAAAAGCTTCCCTCGATACAATCGAGGGAGCGTGTCATTTTGGTTGCGTTACACATTCAGAGCAGTCAGTAACCTCACGCTCATCATTTAAACGGTTTTCTGATTCTCTGCATAGGGTTAATCCCCTTTTTGTTGATTTCGTGTTGGAGAACACGGTGGCCCAGATACCTCCGACGCCATCATCTGTTGTTTCACCATTTGAGGCAGGTTTGATTAAAGCCGGATGGACAAATGATGATTCAGACGACGAGTAAAAAAATCACATTCCGTGTACGACTTCAACCTCGCCTCTTTTCATTGGGAACTTCATCTGTATTATATGTAACAATTGCAATGTGGAATCTAGAACTCAATGTACACTTTGAATTTCTCTCCACTGCTGGCTTGAAGAAACACTGTTGAGCAGACTTGTCCCCTTGAATCTGCATAAAGTAGCCACCGGTTGCATTTCCACTTGAAGGAACCTCAAGGAACTGTCACATATATGAAATATTTACGTACATGTAAAGATGATGCTTCCACTCGCATTCACCGGCGTTTAGATCTTTCCTTTCTATCAAACCTGGGAGCGCGCTCAAGAGCCTGAGATCGATAATATATGGCCGTAGTCTGGATCTGTTCAATCGATTTCGCGGGACTTGACATAGAACCCATCATGCGGCGCATAATCAAAATATGCCGCGAAGGTAGAACATCAATCTCATTTATCACAAACTTTAAGCAAGCTTTAGAGTACGGTGACCCTGGAATAAATCATCTTTAGAGGGTATCATTAGAAACGTACCCTCCCTTGGATTTTCCCATCAATTTTGGTGAGCGGGCAGATATTCATTAAAACAATAAGTGTGTAAGTTGTGGTGACTGTTTTTGCCAATTTCATGTTGCAACTCCGAGTGGTTGGAAGAAAGGTACTGCGCTAGAGCCTAGTCATCTCCGGATATTTCGGCTATCTCTGACCAGTGTCAAACGGGAGGATCGAATCCATAGTGCATCATCGACTCGAACTGAGGCTTATGCGCCGAGATTTTGGGTAGGCTTCGTTTTCGGAAGCCTATCAGGAAATTCTTGAAGTTCTGGCTACTTTGCTACTTGCCACACGGTAGTAGTACTTGGGCCCGCCGCTGTCCATCTTTGCTTGACAGTGTCTTCTTCTCAGGGCAACAAATACTGGGAAGACTACTTACCCTCTACTAAAAGCTACGACGAGGTCGTCATGTTCTCCTCGGTACACGCGGGAAGCAGCAATACACCCCGGGAGCCCTGTACAGGTGGCGTGGGCTTCGCTACTTGTGCGATGTTCTCAATGTCAAATTATTCTTTGTCCCAATTACACGGCCGGGCTAGAGAGAACCAACTATCTCAGGCTTCTACCTACTCTGAGTGGCACACCGTGGCAGATGGGTTGCGCCGCGGAAGGGACGGAGATCTACCCTAGCTGAGATATAATTTCTCTCCAAGGTGTCCGGATATCTAGCTAGTAGGCCACGAATTTGAAACGCCTCTCGGGCGAGTGCAAACGTGATAAGAAGCCGATGCATCCGGTCTCTCAAGAAAAATATTCGACTTTACTTTATTCCCCGGAAACGAAGACCACGTACCAAGCGAGATCTGAACCCTCAAATAGGTTCACCCGGTCTAGCAGTGAGAACAGCGTCATATGCTCTCCAATTTCGACGTCCGTGTTTGATTACTGCAATCCCCCACTACTGAAAACAACATAGTAATACAACATACAGTTCGCGTAAGATTCGTGTCGCGTCGTGAGGGAAGAAACAAAAGGCAATGCAATCACCAAAACTTGCCAAACACGCTTCCCCTAGGGCCAAGTATCATGCCAACCCCTTCTTGGATGGCGACACTGACCGGTCGCATTGGTGCAGAATCAAACACATGGGGGCATGGTTGCAACAATGGAGGCGAGGCTAACCGAGGATTCTCCAATTCGCGTTCGTATATCGAGGGCTGACGCGGAGATATTGCGAGTGCCTCATACTGGGGCTCATCGAAGCATTTCCGAGCGGCGCGAAGCCGATGCAATACCTAACGTGTACCATCAGATTTTTATCGGCGCTGTAGCATAGATAGCTCCTACCTGCCCATAGAACTCGATCTCTCCGTCCAGGTGATCCTTGGTGAGTGTAGAGAAATCTTCATTCTTTTGTGTGTGAAAAGTTTCCATTTCCGCCATAGTAGTGTTCAGCACAGTTTCGCAGCGCGCAGCCATATCTTCGTCGGCCTGGATATGATATCACAGCGGGGTCTAACTCCAGTCGACATGACACATACATGATTTTCCTTTGTGCATTCTCGATATCGAGTCAAAGTAGATTTGTGCGTACTCACAACACCCTGCATATAAAACGTCAAGAATAGAAGAAACACATAAAAGGGCAACGAGCACTTCATATATCGACGATGGGTGCGAAACGGCCTTAAGCGACTCGTGTGTGGCTAGTTGTCTCCTGCGTGCCTAGTAACGGTGCCCCATAAATCGAATCGCGTCAGAATCTCACTAGATGCTCACATGGTCATCATATAAATCTCCAATGTTTTGAAGAGCCTCGGATGTTTTCTGCACGGCTTTAGTAAGCTTAAGGCAATCTGTATACAATGGATCAAGATAGGGGCGAGGACGCGGCATGAAGCCTTACTACTGCATCCTTCGCGCCAGCACCACGCGCCATCTTCGTTCATGAGACCTGCATCCTTCGCGTTATAATGATTATCTTCTTCGACAGTGCCCGTGGTAGGCGCTGAAGCGAGAGGCTTTGACGTTATCAAGGAGAGTAAAGAATATGAAAGCAATCGTTCCGCTTTAGACATTTCTGGCACACTATGCAATCAGCAACAGCAAGGGAGAAAATCAAAATCTGACAAACCAATCCGTGCTTCACGAACACGACCAAATATATTCCTAAGGCCTTGTACGCCTTTCCCGACAGCTCGTGTGTGAGTTTCAAACCGTCTAACAGCTTCTTCTGCGTCTTCGAGATCGAGATTGAATGCAGGGTGATATACATGAGCGTAGAATGACGGGCCCGCAGGGGGCATCGACAGATGTTGAGGTATTAGCCGTTTCCATTCCTATGTCACACGATAAGCATATAGCAAATAATTTGCAAGAGCTTTCGCACAATGTCACTTTCACATCCCAAAAAGAAGGTTACTACCTCCGCATACCTTGCCACGGGATGGCGAACCACGCGTCCAATGTACCTCTCTAGGTCCCCGCGACGCGCCTCCACGAAATCTTCACTGAACCTGCCGGCATACTGCTTTTCTGGAAGCGGTGGTAGCGCGATTCCAGGAAGACGCCTCGCCAGAGCCGTATGAAGAATAACAAACTGCGAATACCTCCTTTGCACCGTTATCCGTGTCGGTGACCCTGGCGGCGTATCAGAATCGATCTGAGCGTGAAACAGGGAGGTCACATTATACACCGTGAAGGCCCCGGAAAGTGTGGAGGTGCGTTTCGACGGGGAGTGTATTAGGACACGAAATGGGGGGAGCTTCTCCTTCCATGCATGCCCGGCATCGACAAAGTGTCGATCAACGTCTCCCTGTCCTATCCTGCTCAGTCGATTACCTGAGTCTTCGAAATCCTTATCTCCGTCTTCTGACTCGATGCTAGGCAACCTATTATGGGAAGTAGCCTCGGTGACGACAGTATCTGCAGCGGTACCTTTGAGAACCCATTCCTCTGCCCCGCTGGTTACAAAACTAGAAAACCTGTTGAGACTCTTGCCGCCCAAAAGACTCTGACGAAAGCTGGGGAAGGCCCAATCTCCTGTGTGTTGGGGAACAATGGGCTGATCATTGTCTTGTGTTGCTTTGGATTTTCGAGTGATGGTGCTGGATGAAGCTTCTCTACGGTGGGACTGAGACACATCAAGGTCGGGGGCTGGAGTGAACTCCGAGGTAAACTAAGATGCATCAAGGTCAATGTTCGTTCAAAGAATGAAGGGTCACGATGTACGCACTGTATAATACGAGCGAGGCAAGAGACCCATTTCGCCTGATACATCCTTCACTAAGCTCCACCCATCAGCCAGATCTTCTTTGACGACCGCAAGCTCATCTCCAGCGTCAACCGACAGTTCTCTGAACTCGGCCTTTCCTTCAAAGTCATACAGTGCTCGTGCTGGACGGTAGACTTCATCGTCGTCATCGGAAGGAGGAGCTGAGCCCAGTTCAAGATGTTCTGTCCACGCCGTTGACGTGTTAATTCCAGAATCGAACTCGGATTGTGGCCGGGAAAGAAAAGAACTCGTCACAGGAGACTTGGATGCTCTGGGTAATGTTGCCATACAGATGCTGGTGGTCGTCTAGACGTTCAGCTAGACGGTTCAGTCGTGTAGGCTGCAGGAATGACCCTGTGAAATAAATCTTAACACCTGACAACCAAACGACGCGAGAGATGAGCAACAATGGTGGTGTCCGAATATCAAGCACCCGCCGGATTCGCGGCGATACCCTATTCGGGAAGACAGGGGCTCATTATGAAGTATTCGGCTGGAATTTTAACCAATGGCGACCAGTAATGAGGCACCATACATAGTTAGACAAACAGAGTGGTATAACAAATCGAAGTTGGGTAAAAGTGCTGATAAAGTGAATGTAAAAACACACATGAGTGGTCCGTACTGGAATTATGGATAGAATGCGAGTGAAAAATGCTTATATGCTGCGGTCAATGCAAATTAAAGTTTGAGTGTACAGGTCGTAACCCTGCGTGAATCAAATGATGATAACGGTGGATTCATCGACGCTCCCGATCCAGCCTGGTGAGCTCAAGAAGGAGCTCTGTCCGTTTGTACCAGTTCGTCTCCCAAGGAAGTCTGTACGCGAACGACGCTGGCACAGCGGTCGGAGTTGTGTATGCCTTGCGCTGACGACCCGCTTTCTTTGTCTTCACCGGGGTGATCTTCGTGGTGGAGGGTCCCTCATTGAGATCCACCTCGAAGTACTCGCCATCCTCGCCATCGCTCTCTACGAGAGTGACTTCTGAATCGTCGCCACTGCTGCTACCGCCGATCGAGATGGTTAAGTCATCCTCCAGTTCTTCCGGCTCCTCTTCATCTTCGACAGCTCGCATAGACCTCGCCTTAACCTCGCCAGCCATATGCATATCAAACATCCATAGTGCCTTTGACATCGTCCACATAGGCATTGCTACAAAGTACCGGTCCATGTGCACACAGAAAGGGTCGCGTAGGGCAGATATATCACCTCGACGAGGGTGAACGGACATAGGTGGCAATGGGACTGATTTAGGAATAGATTCATGAATCTGCGACACTCCATCATAGGCTACATCAATCCATTCTTCTTCCCGCAGTGCCCAGAACCATTTAAGTTGGTGAAAGCCGTGTCGAGAGTAGCCATGTTGTTCATAGTCATGCCGGTTAGGTAAGGGAGTAGGGCAGCGCGCGGGGGAGGGTGACAATGGCGAGGGGAGGCATGAGAATTTTCGTCGGGAAGCGGTAGGGGGTGGCAACAGTGGAGTCGGAAAGGCGAGCTCGGGGGGCTCGGTGCACTCGAGAAGCCGATCCAGCTCGATGTCTGAGTCGGATTCAGAATCAGAGTCGCCATCTTCTGATGACGAAAGGCCGGCATCATCAGCTGTTAAATCATCAAGGGACGATGAGGATTTCGACCGAGGAAGGGGCTGTTTATCGATAGTGGACGATACGTTCATTCTCTTGAGTGCAGCGCACGTCCACTTCAGACTGTCGAACTGCTGATGCGCAATATCTGTTTCCGGCACAGGGTCATCCTCTGAATCAAGGTCTGCAAGGTCTTCGTTGGAGTGACCGAAGAAGCCGAGGCGACTCGTGGGTCGTGATGGGATGTCTTGGCATTCGTCTGCGATGTCAGACTCAAACTCAGAATCTGAGCTGTCAGAGTATGAATGGTGACTTGTCTCTGAGAGCGGGCTCAGCTGGAATCTCGAGGGCATTATAAAGGCGTTAGGTTGAAATTAAGTTGAAGTAAAATTGCTCGTTTAGAGTCGTCACGATAATCGAAGAGGTTTAGTTCGTTGAATACTAGACGACAAGGTCAGAACGCGTCCAAGAGTAGAAGGGTTTCATACAAAAGGGCGAACCAGATAATACTTTTCTCGTGTTCCTCTGATACACTGCGAGAACAGGCTCGTGCTCTGCAAAACGCTGCCTAAAGTGAGAATCCGTTAGAGGAAGACCGCGACATTATAGGCGAGACGACGCACCTATATCCAGAGGACGGGCTCGTCGTCGTTCTCAACGTTGGAGATACAGGTGAGAGACGACGGTGTGTCACTTGGGAGAGATGAGACACCAGGCACCGAAGGACTCGGAGACAAAAGTAGGCAACACGTGATGGATGTACGCTGTTTATGGTAATCCCGACTGATTGGCGATTTTAGTGTCCGACCTCACCGTACCGGTACGACTCAACAACTTGAAGGTGAAGACGTGTTTACTCGAAGCACAGTTCAGCATGCCTTTATTATCCTGTCAGCAGCTGAACACTGCAGCCAGATAGCTTCAGATAATAGCATAACCTCTTAAGTACTACACGTGTAACGCTACAAGTTACATTTTGATGGTCCCTTGCGGATATTCTCTTATCTCTTCAAGTTAGATCCAGAAAAATTGTGCATATCACCATACCAGGAAACGTCCGTTGACATTTATCGACATCCTCTGTGATGGTGGGCGCCAACGAAGCAATCCGGCTGCCACTCCAGAGTCGGGGAAAACACAGACCGGTTTAGTGTACTTGTAACTTTAGAGATCGGATAAGCCTAACTAGGACCCGCCAAGCAACATGGTCCCACCACGGACACGTACACGTACATTAGCTCTCTTGTGCCTCCACCTTCCTCGCAACCTTAGACTTTTCATACTGTTTCTTGTGTCCAAAACTTAATGGAAATGCTAGCCTAGGGCGTTAGTCATACATAGCTCAATGTTACCCCTGATCGTACTCCACTCCTCAATATGATTTGAAACTGTTTACAGTTCGAAACATGACCTGCCAATCGGTTACTGACCTTCTCATACACTGACGATGTCACGACGCCGTAGATACAGATATTCATCATGCAGATCTTGGCGCCAACTTTCAAGCATCTTGCACAAAGCCAAAGGTCTGATACCTATGGTAATTGTTATAATCAACCACCTTGCAATGTGGACAAGGTACGCTTCGAAGGACGAACTTTTGGAGAACTGTCCATACTTGTTTCTCCTGTGCTTACATCGTATTTACTTGACTCTCCAAAAGAAGCATTTAGTTATCTAGGTATCAACAGCGACGATATACATTGTTTCCCCGTGAAGACGATAATACTCTAGCTCAACGCTGCGGCATCGACAAGCCTCCGGTATCCGGGCTATTCAAAAGAACAAACGCATCAGCATTTGGCATACGGTACAGAAAGTCGGGTTTCGGTGCCGTCGTCAACGCCTTCGGAATCGGACCATCCGCAAACTCTGTGGCTACTTCTACTACCTGGAACAATAGAGATTCTTTGTTGAAAGGGATGAACCCTGGGGACTTGAAGGGAAGAAGTTCGACGGTATACTTTGTTTTGAAAAAAAGGAAAACGGCATCAAAAACTGAACGAAATGACGAATTACGGTTGTTACATACCTCGATACTGAATAACTCATAATCCGAAGCAGCAGGTAGTTGTTTGTGTATATGGAGCTCCCCCTCAAATATCCGTCTGAGAGGGTCGTCAGGAGAATCAGGCGACCACCAGAGAGCTTTTGATACATCTATAATGGAGGTTTCTGTGCAGTCCGGCAGACGTTTCTTCACCCCAATTCTCGGTTCCAGGTATGTGATGCGACGTCGCAGAATTAAGTTAATTGCCTTCGGGAGGTCGAGAGCGCGGAATATTCGTATGTCTGTGCTGTGCATACGTAAATAGAACGGGGCGACAGATCCTCGGGTATACACGAGCTTGGAGCGAGGTCAAAATTAACCGTAAGACTACAATTACGATAATTCGTCTTACCGGGAGAGGTAAAGAAAGCTATGAACAATTTATGATAAACCGTAACTGAGAATTTTGAGCAAGTCTACGCACTGTACAATGAAGTGTTCCACTGCTACCATCCAGAAGTTTACCGGTGGAGATCACCGGCGGGAGTGTGTGCCACCCGGCAGGATCAGAGTCAGGTCGTGCAAGCGGGAGACTGTTTTCATACGCCATCTGGCGTAGAAGAGACATTGGTTCAGGAGTGACCCTGGGGGTGTACAGTACGGGAACTTGCAACCTACGAGGTTCTTCGTATTAGTGACAGGACAGTAAACGCGGATCCGGACCACAGCTTACTTGCTATTCGCTTGCATTTTACCTCTATTAACACGGAAAATCAGTTGGTATCGGACACTGCCATTACAATTGGCTTCTCGGAATGTGTCAGGTAGACGGATAAGAGTTGCAGTGGACGCGTTTCCGACCCGGTGAGACAACCCTGTCGGAAATGGAAGATCAAAAGGCCAAGAATAGTCCCCCGAGAGTCTTCCAGAGAACTTGGTACTTGAGTTAAATGGCGACCCTCCCGGATCACCCCAGTTCTTGGACCAGATAGTGATAAGTTCGTTGAGGAAGGTATATGCAGAGATATCATTACAATATTCGCCTGTGATAATTTGGCCTCTGATCTAAGAAGTGTATAATTTAATAGACCCTCACAGTGGGAAAAGACAGGGCCGTTTACCGTAAGCGTAATGTCTCTGAGTTGAGTAGGTTCCGCGAGATGAAGAGCAAATACTCCCGAAACGTGGTTACCAGCAAAGTAATGCGGGGCATCTGTGTGCGATCGTGCATTGCTTTTCAACCTCACAATAGCCCATGGTTTGCCTTTAGTGATAGGCATATGGAACTGATGGATTGTATCACGATAGTGTTCAAACGCAGATCGAGATGGCGTCTCCGGCTCATGAAACACAGTCGAGTAGGTCGGTAACTCCATAGTCTGAGTCGAAAACGGGCTCGTGATAGAGTATGTTGGTAAAAACGTCGAAACAGTCGAAATCGAGGAGCCGCTCAAGCGACGCGAGTCACTGAATGAATAGCCAGTGCTGACTGTGCTATCGATTGATGTCCAAGTACTGGAGCTCGGTGCAGAGTCCGCTTCTGCAGCCTCCGTTGGTTGATAAGTGTACTATTTTTCAAAAATTAGTTCCAATAAATTCAAAATCTTCAGATGAAAGGAGAACGTACCTTCACATCGCTTCTCGGGATCACGTATTCATCAAGCACTGAAGGAGTCAAGTTCGAAGATGAGAAACAGAGATACCCCAGTCGGAATCCACTGACTTTGTACTATAGAGTGTCTTTCCTGCAGGCGAGGGCCACACAGGAGCAGTAAGTTGCTCTGGATTGGTAACGGGTCTCAAATGGTTCATTTCCACGACAGCCGACCCAGGTAAACATGTTACGGCCGCAGAAATTCCACTGGGAATCGGAAATAATGTGGTCACACGTACTACACATCAAAGTACGGCATCACAAACCGTAAGTACTTGGACTGGAGCTGCTTGGTATTCCAAGTGGGGACAATTGAATTAGTGGATATGGGATCGCCTGAAACCCTCATACCTTTGTGGAGATAACCAGTTACGATCCTCCTAAATAGTCTCTTAGCGCTTGACAGGCTCCGTCCGGTTGAAATGAAAACCATTCAACCACGCTCACTATTTTTCCAGTCCATCAATTTCCCATCCACGTCAAAGAAAATGAGAATTAAAAGGAAAAACCTTTCATCCCTTGCACCCATCTCAAATCTCATTGATTACTGGCATTGATATGCCTAGGTTAACGGACAAGTTCACGCTGTTGATCGAGCTTCGTAGGCGGCAGATGGGTTACTTAAAACGTGAACACCATATCAGCATTCGAGGGAGACGGAAGATAGAACTCGCAAACTTCGTTGTTGAGGATCCCGGAAAAATGGTAATTCGTTATGGCGCACATATAGAGTTGCGACGGCCGGGAACTGGACGCCGCTCCGAATGCAGGGTTTGCAGGTTGCTGCTTGAGAGAAAAAGGCACTGCGAAGACTGGCGGAAAGCGGAGTGTAATAATATGATAGTCATCCGATTGTCGTGTTCGAAGGAATATTTTAAAACGGTATCTCTGGAGTGATGATAGCTGTGAAGAACGTGTTCGTGTAAGTATGGAGAAGACTCAAAACCTATGAGTCTTAGCACCACACAATCCTATCACTACCTTTTCCCTGCTGAACCATCCGATTCAGCGTCAGTTTTCGCCATCTGAATATCAAATGAGTGGAATGAACATTACAATAGGAATCAAGCAAACCTCATCTTTTGCAATCAGCTTGTCGACCTGACGCAAACCCTCATCTGGATCCAGGTCATCGAGGGCTCGCTGCAAGTTGTCGATATCAGCCTCAATATCACCAAAGCTTTCTTGTAATCTCTGCGACAGCATCATGAACTCCCGCTCCCACTCCTCCGGATCCTCTGGCGGCTCGATGCCATTGTCGCGCATCATCTGGTCCATATCTTCTTTCACTTTCAGGAGCTCGGCTTCCTCCCCTCCTTGACTGAGCACCTCCTGTGCATCCGCAACGACGAGACCACCTGCTTCCTGCTCTTCTGTGGTTGCCTGAGGGACTGAAGGAAGATATCCCAACTTATGGAGATCCTGTCGGACGGTATCATCACGTTCTATGATTCTGTCGAACAGAGAAGCTCCCTCCGTCGACTCCAAGGGACTCCCCCCTTCGGCACAGTTAAACTTGGAGATTTGAGTGTTCTCCATATTGAAAACGTAAAGTTGCTCTCCCCCGCCCACCTTGAGGACCAAGCTTCCGTCCTCGTCACTAAACATCACACCCTCCACTGGCGAACCTTTGACGCCTGCTCTGATGCAGACCATTTCAATCTGAGGAAGCATCATGAAGTAGGGACTAGGTGAGAATAGGGTTGGGAGAAGACCGTATTCGTCCCAATTGGTGTTCCAGCCGTCAGGCGGATTCGGATGGGATGGCCAGTTCGCTTTGGCGTGCTCAAAGGTTTTGTGTGCAGCTTCATCAGTGATGGAGTAGAGAGGGTAGGTATCCTCAGGTTCTTCATTCTCATCCTCTGCATTTTCTTGGCTGTAACGCTCCTCCAGCGCTTTGCTTCGTGAGACTGTCTGAGAAAATTGTCGCGGAATCTCAGCTGTACGAGGAAATTGATATCTTGATAAAGAGTATTTTGGTAGGCATATCGATGATGTATTGAGAATTCGAGGACGAGCTATCCGTGCCAGCAGACGCGTACGAGAGCGAAACATGATGTAAAGGGTCTGAGGAAGAAGTTTTGTCGCTTATCGGTCCGGTAATTGTCCCGCTCCGTCACAAAATTGCGCGGTCACATGATCTTATCCACCCAACCGTTGGCGGGCGCTATAAATACTCAGGACTTGTAACCGTGATAAAAGATTCATCATAGGACATAATTCAAACCTTTTACTTTCAGTTTCCCCCAGATACCAGCAATCAAAAGGCATCACAGCTTATATGTTTCTACGCTCCTGCCAGTAAAATCATACATTTATTTACAATCAGGGAAACCGAGTGATCCCCAGCCGGTCCAAGAAGGATGGCATTTCCGGAAGTGGTAGGTCTTATCGATTGCCTCGAGCTCCCCAATGTCTCCGTCAGAAAGGTCGATGATCTTCTTATTCGCTAGACAACCCATGAGTATCCGAGTGAATCCGAGTCCGAACTAGTTACCTTTAATCCTAGCATTAGACACGGACTTGGTGAGAACTGAATTCAAGTACATCAGTATCTCAAAGTCAAAAAGCTGGCATAGACACGAACCCGATATATTAGGCTTATTTGCCCACAGCGACAGCAGGATAGTGACAGGAGATACACTGTACTTGTCCGCAATTTTCTTGACAATATTGCTTTCCAATAGAGGGTAATTTTCCGAGCCCAAGGGAGAGTAGGCCGTAATAGCGATTCCTTTGCTAGCACAAAACTCAATAACATCGGATTGCGTGCAGGAACTGCGATCGCAGTTCACTTTCAGCCGAGGACGTCTATATAAAAATGGACGCACGGGTGCAGCTCGATCTGATTGATTGCAGGAACAATAGTGGCTATTGCCAGCAGCTGCTCCATGAATTCGACAGAGACGTTCGACACTCCTGTGGTTCAATCAGTCATCATTAGTTCGATGAAGGCAGCAACACAAGACCTACCAATAGCCTTCACTTTCTCGGGATATTTCTTGTAGATCTCCTCCATTTTCTTCCATGTGTCCAGCCAATTAATCTGTTTGTATATCAGACGGTGAATGCGACGGCCAAGCTTTACTACGCACAGATTTATCGGGAGTCTTGCCGTCGAACATCGGGGTAGGCCAGTGCATGAGCCCTATACTCCATCAGTAAGTAGCACCTCAACGCCAACATCATACTGCTCACATAGATCAAGATAATCTGTTCCGAGTTGCTCAAGCGAATATTTCAGGGCAGCCTCAGGATCTTTCTGATCAGGATTATCGAGTTTCGTGGTCAAGAAGAACGAGGTGCGCGCGCCACCGGACACCTTAATGCCATGGCCGACTTCAGCTTCGTTACTGTATGCAGTCGCAGTATCGATATGCTTATAGCCATTCTTCAGCGCGAATTCTACGGCACCCTCCACTTCTCCCGGCTGCGACTGCCAAGTCCCTGATAAGAGGTGATAACATCAGATCGAGATGAATCGGGAAAGATTGATGAACGCACCGAGACCAAGTGTAGGCATTTCCGCGCCGGTGTTCAGCTTGATAGAGGTTGAGGCTGGCATCGTTGGCTGTGATGATGAGAGTAGAAATCAGGTAGAGGTCGGACTAAACAATTGGACCAAGTACTGACCAATGTCAGACGGAGAGCCGTCCCGACGGTCCGTCGGACCCGATAGATGCAATGTTGAACTTGGAACGTCGAGTCTCTTCCGCATCATCGGTTCTTGATGCGACTTTTTTGTGTCTAAAGATTCTCTAAGAGTATTGCATGAGCTTCGCGAGTGTAAATGCCAAATATCGTCAATCTTCTTCAATATACGGTGATTGAAATGTCGCCGCTTTCTAGGATTATCAGTGATCCTCAGATTCCTGACTCTTTCAAGACATCTGTGTCTACCCTTATTCAAACTGTCTTCTGATAAGATATGTACAATGACAACGACAAAAACATTGTCCCCGGCATCTCCTTCTTTCTCCATATAGATAAGTTACGTCTCCTGCCGGGATTTTCAACCATTCTTTCCCGATCACTTGTTGCACAACTTAGCCGCATTATCTCGTCAAGTCAATATAACGGAACATCCGTTTTAGGACTTGTTCTTCAGACTATCTTCAGAAGCAACATCTGGACGTTCGTCTTCTAACCCTTACTTTTTTGTCCCAAGGGGTGCGATTATCTGTCGATTCCAGCTTTCAGGCGAGACGCGGAATCATTACTTGGCTGGTAGAACATTCGGCGGGAACATGATAGGTACGCCCAAATGTAAGTGTTTCACCTCGTTCCGTTGGCTAACACATATTGTTCTATCGGCTCTGGTCATGAAACGTTTGCTCTCTAGCAATCTCGTAAGTTATATATTCTCTTACTGAAGCAGACCAGGTTACTCGACATTCAACTAAAAGTCCAAATCAGTGGCTATCGGGCAAGACACAAGGACAACCGACCCATCAGGTTCATCCGGCTCTGCATCATTATGGCGGGGAAAGATTCGACGAAGAAAATAGCCAAAACTCGTGGTGTGATTCTTGATCAATGACTTCGGAAGAGATCCCTTGAGTTTCTTACTAGGTAAAACTTCCTGCATCGTCTCCCACCACGCATCCCACCGGTTAGCAGGCGACATTTGGAGCCAATTTGCGATATCGGCGCGTAGCGCGCTCTGCACTGCCGCCACCCTGTCCTCATCCTCCTCTGCCACGGGTAGTTTGCCATCCCTCAGCCGTGCAATAAAGCAGAAACGAGTTTTTTCAAGAGGTGGGAGAACCTGCCACCACTTGTACCGCTCCTCAACTTTTCGAGGATCGAAGGGGAATATGGTCTGGCAAAGTTCGAAGCCTCGTAGCCTGGAAGAAGTTATTTTCGTGCATGCAAAACGAGGGGGTGACTCACTCTTCAGGTGGAATCTCGGGGATGTTTATAGTATGGGTCATGTTTCGTAATGGAGGCCTATGGATGAGCGTCCCTTTATAGTTGCGCCCCGATCTTGTATCGTGGCTCTAGTAGTCCCGGTGAGTATTGGTCACACGAACTTACATAAATGAACTAGAATAAGAGGTAAGAATGAAAATGGTATACAAGACAAAGAACAGATCCGAATTGGTCTTCTGCCCTACGGATAGAGCAAATGTTTGATTTTGTTCAAGCTAGTGTATTTCGGGCTTAAGTATTGATTAGGCATTACAGTTATGGCCATTCAAAAGTGGCCGATTTAATTTGACCGTATAAAGTTGAGGAATTCTCTTAAATTATCAATACTCTTTATAAGGATACTACCATGCCGTTGGTATCGATTAGGGGTTAAATCACTTCGTTGTGGAGGACAATCAACCGAAGAGCCGCTGGTTCGATTCCAGCTACCGACAATTGTTTCTATGTGTACTTGACCTTTTCTTTTTAGGTTCTAGAATCTAGCATCTAGAAATTCGAATCTATGCCATATCATATATGGGCCACTCTGGTAATGCCACTGGCATTATTATGTATATCATTTGTGCACTTAGGTCTTTATTATTTTGACCAGTTTTGCTGATGAGGTTTCCATTTGAACAGTGAGATGCTGGACAAGTCTGAGGTCCGCTACTGATCCATCGTCTGAGTTGCCAGGTTTTAGGAGCCTACAGTGACTGCGCTAGGTTGCCTGGGTCGAAGACGCTCATGGCTAAGGATGTGGCTAAACAATAAAGGGTTTAACAGACACTCCACAAAAAGTAAAATTTCTGTACAGTATTGGTTGGTGAGAAACGGCGACGAGATTTTCTGGGTTTCCTGATCTGGTTTCTCGTGGATGGATGTCAAGGGTTTCCGAAGACAAGAAACTGTGTCCAATAGTAGAGTTTCGGAACGTGTTTCAGAGGTCTAAAGTTTGCCCTGAAATCTACTATTTCTGGCAGTCTAAGTTATCGAGAGAATCTTTTAAATTTGTAACTGATTTCCGGATACAGAATACTTACGAAATCAGTATGTAAGAAATTTGGGGAGAAATGAAGCATTTCCTTGTGAATTTCTGACCATCCTAAAGTAACACTTTCTGGTACGGTTTCTGAGGTCCAGAAATGTACCAAAAAATTCAAAATTTCTTCCATCCTGAAACTCTGCGCCAGCTGATCTGCTGCCATCAGAAATTTTGAATTTTTTGGTACATTTCTGGACCTCAGAAACCGTACCAGAAAGTGTTACTTTAGGATGGTCGGAAACCCTTGACATCCATCCACGAGAAACCAGATCAGGAAACCCAGAAAACCTCGTCGCCGTTTCTCACCAACCAATACTGTACAGAAATTTTACTTTTTTTGGAGTGAGAGTGATTTGACAATTTTGCTACTAGTCAAATATTCTGGTTATTACATGTGGATGATAGGATAGTCCATCTCAAGTCCGGAAATCTCAGGAAGTATCCGAACAATTCTTCCCGCCGTTGGGCCTTCTTTTCATTCTCAAGCTGATCAATAGCATTGTGTAGTCCCGAATTCGATCACCTTGCCATTTACACTCTGGGACTGTCCGCTGTAGATTTTTCGAACCTGTGAATCACTTGGCACTTTTTATTGAGAAAGAATACCACCTCCCCGGCGACGTCCAACGTCCAACGCCGCTTCCTTCCTGCCTTCGTCCGCAGGTTAATGAAAGCTTAGCCGCATAATTCCGGATCATGCGAAATGAAAAGGCACTCACGACTAGCTACTAGTATATTACGTCGTGGGAGAAGGCAGACTCATGCTGTGTTAATCGTAAACGAGGGGGATATACATTGTATCTTCTTGCATTGCCTACACGCACGCCGCAGGGTATAAAAGCCACCACGCTCAAGGATTCGATCATTCCCAGCCGTCTGCAACGACAATGGACTCCTCTGCATCCTCTGGCACCGACAACGCGCCTAGTAATCAAATGAGAAGCGGAGGTGCGCACAGAAGCCATGCTAGTACGTTTCGCACCCACGTCTCTTAGACTTCACTCCTCACATCGCCCTTAGACAGTGGCACCGCCGCTACCGCCACACAGGGTGCATCAGAGTCCAAGTCCTCTGGTAAGCCTCGTTCGATGATCTCCAAGAAATCCCACACTCACGGTTTTTGCCTTGCAGGTTTCCTAACCAGGGTGAAGTTATTCTTCAAACGTATGTCAAGCAGATTCAAGCCCTCCTCGAAAGGAGCCGCAGCGTCATCTCAGTCCCAACAAGTAAATGAGGAAGCGAAGGTGGACAGGGAAACGATCGAATAGACACTATCAGCCTTGCCGTAGTCATGCATTTAGCGTCCAAGAGACCAGGCGTATCATTCGTTTCGGAAATGCCGGTATAAATTGAACACAGGGAATTCACATCCTTAGTGATCCAGAACAGAGACTGTTGTTTTATTCTAGCCGAGAAGCTGTTGCCAGAAGCGTTAGTAAACTTCTTGGAAGTTCTACAATTGTCCCCTTCGCCTCGTGCATCCTTGAGGGTGTAGTTATTGAAACCATTTGCGCCTAAAATCCGACATGAAACCTAGGTCACCAACGTAAGGTTAGGAAGGTTGGACGGTAGCTAACGGCGAGAGACATACGAAAGCGGCGGCTCACTGAAAAACTCCAGGATATAAACGATTCTCTGAAGGGCGTAAGGGCGAGTGCTAGCGAAGGGCAAACTCGACGAGGAGACTCCGCATCGCTCGTTGTTTTTCTGCTCGGGCATATCCTTTTGAACTGTCAACAGCGTATTTTTCGCTGGAACTCAGATTGGGTACGCCCGGTGGACAGCGTGCGTTCACTTATCCGCCGAGGTTTGGTGCATCAATTCCACTCCCGTTGAGAGATGTTTGGTATTTTGCAGTGTCTGAAAAAAGACAGATATGTCCTGCTGGCGGCGCAAGGATAGTCCAGGTAAGTGTTTGCTGATTTCAGAGGTAAGGCTGATAAAATACCGTAGTCTGCATTATTTGATGTCAACGTTAGCCGTCAATCAAGCTATGAAAAGTGCGCCTTACTCGCCTACTAGAACACACGATCCGGTGAAGGTCGCGATGGGAGCGCGGCTGTAGAGTAACGAGCATTTTGACCCGTGGCGGAACGTCTATTATCTTTATTCTTGTAGGATCGCGAAATTGCCAAAATGTAACAAGGCGCATTATGCATAGAGGCGTTGAAGGATCTTCTGGGATCGCCAAGTCATTGCGTCAATGAGGGTACGTAGGTATACTTTTTGTTATTGTCATAATCATAGTAGCAAGCAAAGCCTTGTTTGGTACAACTTGACTCTCGGGAATTGCCGCAGGTCCTGTTTCTCGAGACTCTAGCAACATGGCTCTGACCTTCCAAGATATGCGATTTCCTGGAACGGTTAGACCTTTTACATCTCAGTCGTGTGAGCAAGCCATTTTGAGCGCTCCTCACGAGCAGGTCATCCCGAGGCGCCTAGAAGGCTGAATGGGACGACATCAACAGGCGAATACCTACCTTGACGACAGATCGAGGAAAACACACATCCATAGCGTGGTTGGCCAAGTTGAAACAAGTAGGCATATCATTGCGTCTGTATCTGAATATCGCTTATACTATGTCAAGCACGCCGCGCTCTGCGATATCCTTCTCAATCAACACCTTCGTCATTGGATACCGAAATCTAAGCCGCCGGCATGCGAACGCCTCTTTAGGTTGGTGACCACTTGATTTCATCGCTGCAGTGTGCCAACGCCTGAAAACAGGATCCGAACAGCGTTGAAAGAACTAGAATGTACAACTGACTGGTCATTGCGACATCTCAAAACACCCGCACGTGTAGACGGAATGGCGCTCTCATGTCAAGGTAGGGCTTTACTGGACCGCTTCCGGGTCATACAAAGACTTATCAGACTATCTAGGCTGGGCTAGGATTCGCGACAATTTGATATCTTTCGCCGAACTAGTTATGGAGACTCAAGATAGAGTAGCGGACGTAGGGCGAGAACGCCTAGAAGCAGTGCAACGTCGATTTCATGCGGCATATAGAGGCACCAGAGATGTCGCGAGACGTTAACATGCAATGCAAGATTCTTCAGACTAGCCCTAAAGCTCACTCGCGGCTGCAGAGATACCAAAGCAGATGAGGCAAGACTGCTGTGAAGAACAACGTAGAAAGCCTAGACCAAGGGGCCGCGGGGAAAGGCGCACATCTTCACCTACCTTTCCTGCCCAAGTACCTCCCTCTACAAACTAGCTCGGAACTCGCGCCAATTCCTTGAAGGTGCCAGCAATCTCGCCGTACACGACCGACCATGCTCCCCACCCACCCTCTTTGATTCTCAGCTGCAGTCTCCCCCCCTACAACAAATCTCCACTCCCGGCCTTGTCTTCTGCGAGCGACGCGATATCAGAAACTGAATCGCGTGTGATGGACGAAATACAAGGACGTGGTGGGAAGGAGCACTGCCCGTGCAGACTGCGTATAGAGCCCGGGTCTTTATCGGACGGCGATATCACTGGAGCTAAAGACACCCACGCACGTTGAAATACAATGCTCAATGTGTGTATGGAATACGGAGGGAGGTGACGCCGATATCAGACGACCACCCCGGGCTGGACTGGGTGGTGATTCTGCCATGGCGATGAGGAACAGAACGCAGAGAAATACAATGCAAGTTCGCAGAGTTCTGTTGTACGATGTATTCAGTACGCGCTGATGCTTTCTCACAGTGCATACACTGCGATCCTTAGGACGAAGACACTGCCCGTCCATGGGAAAGCCCTGGTTGGTTTTTTAACGATGGAAGATTGGCTCCCATCATTACCCAACAAACTCGCCGCCGAATACAGATAATCGATGGTGACATCAACCTAAAAGTCTTGCCGCAGGTAATCATTGCGGTTCTTATGACCGAGTTCACCCTTCTGTGCGCTGCCGAACATAAGGGACGAGGGCAGAGGGAAGGTTGGGATCGGAGTTGAAGCCCCAGCTACGAGGCACGGGTTGCATTTTACCGTTCAGACCCGGAAGCAGGATTGGAGCCGCCTCCCCCATGATCAGTCACACATCAAAACCGGGTGGGTGGGAGGCCTTTTCCTCAGCGTACGCACTCAGCAATACAAACGGCTCGTTTTGCATGAATGAAGAATATAGAGTCCACCACGCTAATACAAGACCCCTCGACGCGGAAAAAAGTTGCTATCAATCAAAAAATCAGAGCAGAAATAAAACAACGGCATCCAAACGACTGGATTCTTTCTCATGGCTTCGCAGGCACAAACATCTCGCCTGATGGGGACGCGCGTTTATGTCATGGTCCTAGAACCACCCACCCACTTACCACTCCACTCGCCACATTGCAAGTCGGGCCTGGTGCAATGCAATGCAAGATTCATTGCAGAAGACCTACCGCAGGGTAGTAGGAAAATTCACTACCAGATCAGGTCCAGGGATACGAATACTGGGAATTTGGAACGAACCCTTGTATTCTTAACGACGAGGAAAAAAGTTGGTATCAGTGCCAGGAATGCATTGAAGTCCGACTTGGCTTCTTTCTTTCTTTCTTTCTCATGGCTACCCTCGCAGGCACAAACGTGGCGCCTAATCAAGGTTGATGGACGTCGTGAGTTTATGTTAACAAACCTTGGAAACTGAGACCAACGTACGCTCGCCGAATTGGAAGTCGCTGCAATTCGGAGTCCCGTGCCAGCGGTCGCAGTGACGATGAAAAAGCTGCTGGCCAGGAGGGATACATACGAGCGTAAGCAAGTACTGGGAACGCGGTCTTGTATTCTTAACGGCTCGGGAAAAGTTGCTATCACAGCCAATGCGCGCGCGTACTCAATTCGTGGGCTACCTTCCCCAGGCACACCGACCCCTCTCGCCGAATCACACTAGATCACACCCGAGCGACCCTGCATTCCTTACCCCAAATAGACGAGTCCTTCACTCCGCCTCGATATGGTATTCCCTTTGACTAGCGCTGGCGTGCGTATATAAAATACCCCCCCCTGGTATCATAGGAGACTACAGTTCCTCCTTTGCCTGTCTTCGCCCCTACACCTTTCTTTCGCAAAAAAACTCACCGAACACATATTTACTATCACCATGCGTTGCACCTCTCTCTTCGTTCTGGCTCTGAGCTCTCGTGGGTTGCTTGTTCTCCTTTTCTTTCACTGTGACTAATTTTCTCCCCTCCCCCTAGTGACGGTCCTCATCTCCGCCGCGCCTGTCGCGATCCCCGTCCCCGTTCCAGAGACTGAAGTTGACGTGCGTCTCTTTCACTAACCGCGCGCCTCCGCCCTCGTACTCATCGATTTCACGCAGGCGCGAAACCCCGAACCCAACCCCGACCCAGCGGGGTGCCTCACTATGCGGTTTAGCTGCTACTAAGCACCGTCGTCATTAAAAATGACGACTACTTATCCTCGCCACCACCATCATACGTATGTCCTTGCCAAATCCACATTTTCGCACCCCCCCCCTGACGCGGCCCCCTAGAACCCAACCATTTCCACTGTCCATTGTCCATAGCGCCGCCCACTCTCCTTAACTGTCCAACCCCCGCTAGTCCGGCATTCCCTTCGCTTCGTTTTCCTTTATCTCCCTGCCAACATCTGCGTCTCCATTTCCTACCTCGTCTCTTTTCCCTCGGGCTACCCCATCCTTATAGACACTCCCCATCCCATCGGTGTATCGTTAGTGTAATCTCGCTCTGGCTGTTGTTGTTCTTTATATCCTTAAATGCATATTTACTATCCTGATTTAACCGACTGTACGGAGAGTTTTTTTTTGGCACTCATCGGCTTCCTCGCCGTGAGCGATGATGGTCGATTTCGGACCAAAAAAAACCCCCGCCGAAAATGGGTACGTCGGGATTCCCTTTAATGGTAAAGCCGACGCATTTTGTTGTAGTCACGAGAATGTGTCGGAATTTCATCTCTTTTCCCATCAGGTTTCGGACGAGGAAAACCCCCGCCGAAAAGGGGTGACTGTGTAGCATGTCAAGTTAATTTTGACGCTGATAGCACAAAAATGCCTAGGGGAGAGTAAGCGCGAGTTATTCACTGTGCTAGGAGCCGTCTGCGTCAACCCAAGTAGAACTGCCACCCCGAGCGACCTTGGTCCGGCGATCAACGTTTGACAGAAGCATGTGTTTTGTGCGATTGAAAGAGACTTGGTGTTTCTGTCCAACCCCCGCTAGTCCGACGTTCCCTTTTTACTATCCTGATTTAACCAACCGCGCGGAGAGTTTTTTTTTGTTGCAAGGAAGCCGGACCAAGAAGAAACCCGCTGGAAATGCGTCGGGATTACCTTTAGTGGGTAAGCCGACGCATCTTGGTTGTGGTCACGAGGATGCGTCGGAGTTTCGTCTCTTTCCCCCTCAGATTTCGGACGAGAGACCGGCGGGAAAATGTAGTATATATACTAACTTTGACACTCATAGCAAAAGAATGGGTCGAAATCCATCTATTTTGATCATACTGGCTGTCTGCGATTTGAGACTCTGTCTAGGGGAGACTAAGCGCGAGTTGTTGACTGTAGAAGTGTGCATGCGAGCCGTTCGCGTCAACCCAAGCAGACACTGCCACCCCAAGCGACCTTTGTTCGTTCGACGTTTGACAGAAACATGCGTTTCGTGCGAGAGAAAGAGACTCGGTGTTTAGTGTGATTGAAGTGTTTTATGGCAAAGTCCGAGTCATCCACGCTGACTGTCAGTGTCAAGCTATCAAAACTTTGACATGGGTTTTGGAGAGTACTATAGTGAAGAGGTTTTTTTAGTGCAGGTTTGAGGTGCTGTCGATAGTTCTTTTAACAAAGTCCGGAACCCAAGCCGAAGATAATAACGTTTGGGTTTCATGTAGCAGCAACGCAGAGAAGATCCTACCTATGCGCGGAACTCGTTTCGACCACGCAGGTGTTTCGTGGTTTTCGATTTTGGGGTAGGTGGAATGAGGTCGTCAAGTTGTCGTGAAACAGGCGGGCGCCTCGGTATCTAAGATAGACATGCGATCAGTGTGGAGACGATCGATGGGCGGAACAAGATCAGGTGTAGATTCGTGTAGGTCCACGGACTGGACCGAGGACGGATGTAGCAAAGGTGTAGAAAATGACAATTATCGTGGTGGAGGATGTGAAATGTCATGTGGTGTATTCGTAAAGAAGGTGATTACTATAGTACTGTAGGATACAACTAAAATACAACAAGGAAATAAAAGAATGTAAAGTAAAATTTTAAGGGAATTCCGACCAGCGGATTAAAGGGAAGCCTTTAGGGCTCTCAATTGCATAAGAACGTCCTCGCGATCACGACGATTCCACTCTCCGGACCAGCCCTTTTCCTCGCGGCGGCCCCAGTATAGGCTGCGATCGGTGTAATGCCTGCGCTCGCCCTCGTCGACGCTGTGTGACCGGACCTCGTCTTTAACGACCGGTGTTTTGGGAGTAGCGCGGACGGAAGCCGAGCGGGAGAACTTGCGGGGGAGGAGGGGCGTCTCGTCTGAGACTTCTTCCTCAAAGGCGGGGAGAGGCGCAGGTTTGGGGACGGGAGCGAGGACGGTGTCGATGCTGCAGCTGCGGCGTCTGGCGCGGCGGGCCGGCACGGAGGACACGAGCTCGGGGGGGACGTTCTCGCCAAATGTGCGTGCGAGCTTGGCCATGCGCTTCCGCCGCTCGTCGGGCTTGCGCTCCTGCACGGGCGACACGGGCGACAGCGGGCCGCAGTCCGTGGGGAGGGCGGTGGTGTGGATGCGGAGGACGAGGGCGGGACCTGTGCCGGGAACGAGTTCGAGGGCCATGTGGGAGGCGTCGTGGACAAAGTGGCACTGGGGCGTTGTGCCGAGGACGGCGCCAAGCTTGCGGGTGGAGCGTAGGAGGCGTGTGCGTTCGTGGTGGGTGAGGGGAGCCATGCCTGGACGGAAGGGCCTGCGAAGTATATAAGCACCACTCGCCATTGTTCTAGTTATACCCGGCACCGCATGGCTCTTACGTCATGTCCGCGTTTGGGTTGATTGCGGGTTGAAACACAGGGTTGGCACGCATCCCGCCCACTACGCTTTGCGTGACGTCGCCTAGGTGAAACCAGCGCGCAACACCCGCCCTCCGTAACAACCCCGATCACCACCGACTTCTCCGCCTCCGGTCCCGACCCCGACGCGGAGTGAGCATAGTCCCGACGTGAGTCCAGGCTTTTGTTCTGAATGCGGAAGGTGTTCATTATGCCTCTTGTCCTGCGTTTGGATGCACATTTGAATGCGAAGCACCTCACAGTTTAGTCTACGTTTGGATGCTCTTATTGCATTAGAAGCCTCGTGCCGGGATTGATCCTCCTCGCTGATCAGCACGACGTCATCTCATGCCCTTATTCGCGGCTTGCAGTCGCCTATTTTCTCGCTTTTGATCACCGGCTCCCACTCCCAACGGGGACGTCAATCCCTGCGCCGCCTCGACCCGGATGTTTTCACCCAACATCTCAGCAATAATCGATAATCCGATTCTCAATCCGGCTTCGACAGCTGTAACCTTCAATGACGTGGTGCCTGCTCAGCGACACGTCGTCAATCCCATGCACCTCCTACGGTACCCCCATCTTACCTCCGTTCACTGACACTTGTCCCCGTCGCGAGAAATCTCCTTTCCTCATTCCGGCACTCCGATTTCCTCGTCGTCCATGCTGCGCCTTTTAATTTATTCATCAACCACGTGCAAGTCCACGTCAACTTCGCCACGCCCACTACGGGAGATTTCTTTCATTTCGATTCCCATCCTTGCTTTGGAAGCACTTGTCCCCATCGGCAGCACATCTAGAACATTCTGCACCCCCTCTAAGAGGGCCGTCGGTCTCTCCAACCTCTTGCGTTAAGCAATCGTTCTGTACAATAACCACGCAGCGAGCCATCCAATTTCGGTCTAGTAACCTCGCGTTACGCCTCACCGCCCGGCCCCGTCTTACTCTGGGCCGTTATGGGTGTTCACTCTGCTGCGGACATTTTCCCTGTCCTCGGAGCTCGATGCCCCCCATACGCACTAGCAAAATTACTCGCCTAATCTACACGTCAAAGAGCACAACCACCCACCGTGTTTAGCATCCATACGTCGTGGGACACACTCCAACACTCCGTTTCCTCGCTCTCCCCCATGCTTTTGACACTCTGGTCCTTTCATTGTTGGCCCCACAATATTAGTTCATTCTTTGTCTTCATCTCCCTTTGTTCGTTGGCAGCCAGTAACGTCAAGTCGGCGCATTGCTCATGTACAAAGTCACGGCGAATTACTCTTTACACATCCAAATTTTACCTATTTCGGTGCAGTAACCTCGCGTCGACGGATCATCCACAAACTCTCACCCCGCCCCGTCCTACCTCCGACACTTGCGAGAAATCTCCTTCACTCGATTCCCGTCCTTGCTTTGGAAGCTGTTGTTAATCGATGACTGCGTTGCATCTGCACAGTTTCATTTCCCTTCCGCAGTTTCACACGCACGTGCCGGTCTTCCCGGAAGGCCATCAATGCCTTCCTCAGCGCCATTGTCACAAAACCTTCCAGACTGCCCGCCCCGCCTTAGTTCCGACCTGTGCGAGAAAGTTCACTCTCTTGTGGCACCTCGATTCCCGGTCCTCGGCTTCCTCTCCGCCGCTTTTCAATTCATTCATGCTCACTCCAAAATCCCACTTTTCTCCACGGAGCCGAGGAGGACTTGCCGGAGAGCAACAAATCCAAAAGAACTCTAGAGTCTGGACGCCATCAAACTTGGACGCAACGTGATAGTGTCGCCAAAAGCGGAGCTTGACGCCTCCTGCGTCGATTCACGTCATTGCGAGCCAGCCCCTACCGTCCATGCTTCGTTCGGACGTATCCTCGCATCGACCCTCACCTCCTCGTCTTTGATACAAGTGCATCCCGTTGGAGTGTTTCTCGCGACAGGACCCCCTCGGTCTGTATCAGTGTCTTCGCTCGCTCTTTGTGATAATTCCTCTACTCACTGATTCGCGTTCGTCTCGACATCCATGATTCTTTGTCCACTGTCCATTTCATTCCCTACTACGTGCCCAAGATGATCTCACTAGATGCAATGTGTCTAATTCCAGGGAATGGGATTTCGGGCGTAACAGGCTAACGAAATTCTTCTTTACGATGCCGTTTCGTTGTGAGGCATCGGCGCGTAAGTATCTATTGCCCGGCTGGCTGATGTGACCACCCTTCTGGCTACCGCTGTCAATAAATGAGAAAATGAATAGGCGCATAATTCTTGCCCAGAATGAAGGATAACAAGAACTTCTGAATCAAGTACAAAAGCTCAAAGGTAGCCATGTGGAGACCGAGGTTACGAGAACAACATTGTGAATGGGATGGCGGCGGCGCATGCCAGCGGAATTTACCCATCAGCATCCTTTGTATTTTGATACATTGTTTCTTGACATCGAGAACCTGACACCAGGTGTTCAACGTTCATTCCTTATTCGAAGAGCGGCAGACAATCCCGATGCTTGAACGTTGAACGTTGTATAGATATCCATAATAAAGTTACACAGCACACACGAAAAACAGATAAACAAAACAACACCATCCAGGGAGGACGAGAAAAGACACAAAAATAAATTAACTAGCGATACAATCCGACACTTGCAGCTCTATGATGAATGAAAGTGCGAGAGAGGGAGACTCGAGAGGATGAATGAGTGGGTGAGTGGGTGGGTCGTGGATGTGGGTATGCAGTGGGTAGCGCGCTGGGGCAAGGAGGGGTGGGTCGCGCTCTAGATTTTTCTATATCTAGTGCTGAAAGGACCGTCAGTATTCCACGGAGGCATGAGAGAGTGGGACGGGACTTACGCATAGCAATGCAATGCTTAGAAGCAGGAGAATCGCGCGGTGCGGCAGCCAGCTGGGTCGGGCTGGGCTTCAGGTGTTGGTTCCCGAGCCTGGAGATAAAAAAGGTGAGACGGCGGCCAAGATAAAAGCCAGCAAAGGGAACGTACGTCGACTTCGGGTACATCGGCTACGGGAACAGGTACGGGTACCGGTTCAGGGATCGGTGTGGACGCGACGAGGACAGTCACTAGAGGCAAGATGTAGTCAGTAACCGACGCGAGGCACAAGGGGAGGGAAAAGAAACTCACGCGAGCTCAACACCAAAACGACCAGTGAAACACAGCGCATATCGAATTATGTAGTGTTTAATTGTTCGACAAACTTGAAAGAAGAAAGCACCGGCGGGAGGAGAACAATAGAGCCCCTCTCCCCATCTCGAGGGCGTTTATATGAGGGAGGAAAAAAGCACAAAGCTCAAAGGGAGTTCCAAATCCGGACGATACCTTGTTACGATGGCAGGAGAAAGGCTCGGCCGGATTTGGCACAATGTTTGCATTTGGGTTCTGGAGATGGGAATGATGGGACGGGAGGTTGGGATGTGGCGTGTTATGTCCGCTGGGGGTGGTGACGGGACTAACGAACTGCCTGTATTGGGAGGTGTCTCCTTAGCTCGGGTCATGTAGTGCAATGGCCGGGACCGCGAAAAGCGACGCACGGGATACCAAGACCAAGGTGGCCCTTGAAGAAGTCCTGGCCTCGCCTCAGGCTCATACGTAGTCCATAGACAAGGGCGTTCCCCCGCGCAGTTGAAGAGAAAGAGAAACTCTGGACCACCAGGCACCGACAAGTTCACTTTCCGCCAAGTAGCACCAGCTGAGCAGTGGCGAGTAATTATTTCATAGTAGTGGCAGGCCTAGGATTACCACACAAGAGGGCCGTTAGGGCGGGCAATGTAGGACACGCGAGAAGAATGATCATGGAGCGCAACGCTGGAAGGTCGCATCAGAATTTTTGACAGTAAAACTCACCAAACATTGTCTTCTCTAATTGCCATAGCGCTACAATGCTGAAATGGAAATGTGATGAGGTTATCTGAACTTTGCGCTGACTTGGCAAGTTCGAGCTCGGTCAACCGATTCAACCAAAGACGTCGGGGTGAGCATGAACTGATGACAACGGCACAATAATGTTCTTTGGAACTAACGCACTTCGTCGATATAGCTTTCTCGACGGTGACTGTGATAGTAAGTGTTATGCGAAAGTAACACAACATTCCTAATCGAGAAAACGTAACCTAGAAAAATAATCAACTGCCGGACTAGTCCCAGGACCCAATGTTCCCCCTGTATCAGCATTTGCGATAGACCATTCTCCAACACGCTCCACCCAAATAAAAGGTTCGAGGCGGGCCGTGGCTGAAAAGTGCGGCCGAAAAATATATTGTCGGTAGCTGGAATCGAACCAGCGGCTCTTCGGAATGATATAACCACAACGAAGTGATTTAACCCCTAATCGATACCGACATTCCCAGGTTCTGACATTCATACCATTTATTCATCTGAACCACGGAACAAAATTGCATAATAACCTTCAGCTCCAAGTACAACAATAAAATTATATCACACGAAAGATCCTCTTTAAAGGTATTCCCCCATCCACTGGTATTATCATAGTCCTGCATCCTTTTTCAATCGGTCCCATGCTTGGCTAAGAACGCTCCTCCTCGTGCACTTCTGAATGAGTGTCTATCTCCTCCCATTGATAGACCCCGACTGGGAAACCCACTCTCATCAACGACATCACCTTTGGAACCGAGTCTCTGGGGAAATGACTGACCCACAGGTGACACCAACGACTGCGATTGCGAAGACGTCCCAGAAGAACGCGACTTGGACTTTGAAGACTTCTTCTTTATAGGGAGAGACGAAGGCGTGAGACTAGGCAGACGGGCTGTTGGAGCGAGCTGCTGGCTGTGGTACCGAATCTGCGAAGAGGCGTCCGACGAAGTAAGTCGCGAATCGGACCCGCCGCTGCTGCCATGGTGCTCTCTCCTGCCGACATACATTCCTCCGTCAAGGTCTGCACCGTCGTCTGCTTCAGTGTCAACATCTGGATGAGACGGAGGCGGCGTGCTGTAGAACCCGGGAGAGGGAATGTGTGGGTACTCTCCAGTGACAGACCCACTGCCCTGAAATCCCTCAAACTCCTCGCCATCTACAGATCCAGCAGCCAGAGCCTGCGCGAGCCGCTTCATCTCCTTACGCTCTCGTCTTCGCTTGCGCCGTTCCTCTTTCGCGCGCCTTTCCTCCTCCTCTGCTGTCCGCGCTCGCTCCTGGAGCTGTTCCGGAGTCATGCTGTCTATCGCTGCCGAGTCGAGCGGTGCAGCGTCAGAGTCAAAACCCGTAGAAGACGACCTTGACGTGGAGGTGCGCGAACGGCGAAGGGTGTTGTTATCCTCGTCTTCGTCAAGATGAATGGGGGGTTTCGGTTTCCCGAAGAGGTTGAACCCGAAGAATGTTATACGCCTGGATTGTCGCTTTTTCTTCCTTCTGCGGTTGCTGTCACCGATATTCGAGTGCAGAGACAACGTCTCAGCCTCCGTGTCAGTTCCCGGATCCTGCAGCAAGTGTTCGAGGTTTTGGGGCAGCCGCTGATAGCCGCTGTTGGTGGGGTCGTCATGATCATGAACCTCTTTGGCGAGGCAGGGCATACAAGCGGATATCGCAGCATGGAAGGAATCGGACCAGGAAAATGATTCCATGGCTGTAGTAGGAAGGAAGAGAAAAAGTCGTATGTTGGTTGAGGTTAGAGCTCAAGCGCATGATAAAGCCGCGTGGCCCGGAGTTGCCGATCGGGTATTCAAATGCATCGCTTTTGGCCTTCTTTAGATGTTCGGGCCCGCGTGCAGGGCGCAGCCACCCGTTCGACTTTAGGACATCAGGTCGGGATCACCGTGAGGGCCTTATCTTTCCATCACAGTAGCTGCAAAGATAGTATGCGAGATAAAGGATTTCAAGTTGCATTCCCGGCCTTGTGCTCGTTGACGTTGGTGCTCAACGCGACTTGATCCCAGCAGCACTAAAGTACGCATTACTGCCATCGTACTAGCCAAAACAGCTCAGGGGCTTGTAACAAACCGCGCAGTGCACCTGACGCGTATCCTTTTGCAGCGACCTGGAGGGAGGTTCTGTTGGTGATAGTAATATGAGTCTTTCATATATAACTTGATAACAAATATAATACAGGCACATCAGTATCCTTCTCTACCAGAGCGTTACTCCTGTACCAGACTTTCGGAGAGCATTGATGCGAGACAGGGTATCCGGTCTAAGCTCACCTCCTCCCCGAATGCCTATAACAGCAGACTTCAACGGTCGCTTTTCCAACACGTCCAAGATTGCACCCTCATCTACCTGGTCCGACCAGACGAGCTGCAGATGCTCTAGCTCCTGCAGCATCTCTAGATCACCCAGTTCTTCAATGAACCGAGGGGAAATGACCCTGAGACGCATATCAATACGCTCGACGATGGACAACCGTCTGAGTTGTGGAACTGCATGGAGGAGGGAGAGCATTTCAGGATGTCCAATGATAAGCGTATTCAATACGAGCTCCGTGAGAAGGGGGGACTTTGAGAGGTATTTTGCTAGATCACAAATTGTGTTCCTTATATCATCAGACTCGCTGCTATTCGTGCAGTCGATATCGATGAGCTCCAAAGACGTCAGACGGGGCATTGAACCCATCCAATGAAAGGCTGGGAGGCAGCCATGGAGAACGAGCGTTTGGAAGGGAAGTTCGGCATCTTCAAATGACAGATAGCCACATCTTCTGAAGGTCGCAGTTGTGGCATTAGTGTAGTTGTGAGTCCGCGACGGATAGGCGAAGGAAGGAACATTCGCAAAGTATATGGTAGTGATTTGTTCTTTCTGTAAACAGAACCACGTGCTATGGAAAGCATTGAGTGCAAGGGTATGCAGTTTCGGAGCATGTTCGAAGAGCTTGATTGCATGCATCCCAGAGTATTCTATGTCGTCTGAAAACTCGAGGTGTTCGAGTTCAGGAAATTCGGGCTGGATGTCCTTTCGGAACGCATGCCACAAGTGGGCGGTCCGGGAATCGATGCCGATACGCTTCAGTCGTTGTAGATTCAGCGCATCGGGGTTGTAGAAGAGAGAAGTCACAGCATGACGCGACCTCCGTTGCACGTCCTCGTAACTGACTCCTTCTTTGAACTCCCCGAATTCCACGGACATCTGGAGGTTCAAGAGGCGCGTGCCAGAGCGCTGTCTGAATAATTTTGTTACACGGGGAAACTGTAGGGAGGCGCCTCTGTGGTTGATATTGGCGAGAACGGATGTCCAGAGCATGGGGGATGATATGCAGACGTCACGCCAATAGGCACAAACGGAGGAAAGGTAGAAGGGTGTGGTGGAGACCAGTGGTAAGTCATTGCGCGAGAGAAAGGCGTCGTAAGATACGGAGGTACAGATGAATTGGAATATTTCAATGAGTACATCACGAGGCAGCCTGCGAATCGGGGACAATAGGGATTCGAATTTCTTCGAACATCTCGCAAGGGATTGTCGACTGGCTTTGAGTTTCTCTAGCGTGGTATTCAGTCGAGACACCTCGACATCGTACTCTGATATCTTCTTCTGCAAACCGATGATAGTACTTGAACAAAGTTCCGTTTCTGATCCGTCGATCTCTCGCCCGCTGCGTAAGTATGCGTCGGCATCAAGACGTAAGGAAGGAGCCTGAGTATCAAATGATTGGCCGCAGTTGTTGCATAGCTGAATGGGTTCCATTAGGGATAAAGACTAGAAATGTGTTTCAGTAAGCAGTCCGAGAGTAGTAACGAAGGCACACCTACATCCACGTCTCCACTTGAAGTTGATTTCGTAGGACCATCCAATATTTGGTGTGACTTTGAAGATGGAAGTTATGTGACTGAAGAGAAGAAAGAAAAAATGGATACTTATGCATGTGTCGCGCCAGAATTTATTACCGAACTTTTGCTTGTGACTTGAACCTGAGACAAGAGCGAGACGTGGCTGTGCTCGCCATTGTACAGATCCGATCCGGCGGTTCCCTTTTTGGACATGCACACCATGCCGCGTCCACTGGGCAGGTCATTTTCATGCTCCTGACGCGCCAAGAAGAAAGCTTTTGCAATATTGCTCATTCCTTGCTCATTCACAACGGGCACGAAGTGTCCGACCCCACTCGAAATGAGCGAGAGCTAGGACTAGACCCGTGACCAGCAGGCAGGCAAGTATGCCTTCATCGACGCGTCACAGGTCTAAGCTACATTATTTGGCGTGATCATGGAATCATCGACGCTTACTCCTCGGTGCGCCGGAAAGAGGACATGCTCCGCGGGCACCAGAAGTTGATCTGCTGATTAGTATCTGCACAAAAAGAGCTGTTGTAACCATTTTTCTATCAGAATTACTTGATTTTTAGTTCTGATGCGACTGGTCTGTCTTCAGGCTTTTCTATACTCAATCCAGAAGACTTTCACAGTAGATAAATCGATGTGGCACAGCCGTCTTCGAGGTGTGTATAGTCTTGACTTTTCCCAACCCGCTAAGCGATTGTTAACTTCAGCATAAACGGAACAAAAATTTAACTTTGTAGCATCGGTCATTTGTGATCATTGGTATTGTTCTTCCGACGTTTACAGGCTAGCCTTCACGTCTCCCTTAACACTCAAAATGGAGTCAATGGTGCTGTGCTTTGCTGCAAGCCGAAAATAATCACCGCTCTGCCTTTATTTGTCTTCACCGCTAGGTGAAATATTTTTGCCGACTCGTTACATTTTTCGAACAAATTTCGACAACTTCATCTCTTGTCCTTGGCTCACGCTCTACTGGAAGCAGACGGCTGCTATCTTGGATGAGGGTCTCTTCGTGCAATTTCTGTGGCCAACTTAGGCTCTGCTTATCCCTCGTCTGTGAACCTGCCTGAGCCGATCGGCTGCCAGAACTTGGCGGTGAACCGTGAGAATGGATACCGATGAGTCTGTAACCAAATTTTTTTGCGGCCATTATCGATCCGTTATTCTTGCTTTGAGGAGTTGTGGCTGTCATTCCTTCCCTTCAGTTCACGCAGCTTTCTCTCAGAATCTAAAAACGGCTCCGCGTGGAACCTATGTCCCACTTTGAAGTGTCTATCTTCCCCATCCGAATGAACTGTATTACTTCAAATTCGCTCAGCGATCTTCGTAAGGTTTTATGGGGAAGTCACAAGCACATAGTTGCATGCACCAAAACATCTCCTAATCCCAGGCCGCTGCGTGGTTTGTACAACGGAACGCGAATTTGTTGGTCGAACGATAAAAGTATGGGACGTTTGCTCTACTTAACATCTCTGTTCGAAACTGATGTACATCGTTTGACAGTCGCGAACTACGGAAGAATGAAAGTAATCGATCCTGAAAGTGATCTTGTTTAAGAGTTATAGAAGTCAATGATTATCCTAACCAGTTGTACGAAGCCAACTACCATGATCCAACAGGAAGGATATATCCTGCAATACCCTCATATGTATATCGAAGGCCCTTCGCAAAGTCTATCTCGTTCGGGTCCACGGTGTATAAATGGTCCCACACCGGCTTATCGTGGTACAAGCGGTATAAAGGGACGCTGCAACACATCTCCTTGGGATAGATGTACCCAACGATGCCCTCGTCCTTATACCCAAGCCCTTTAATCGCGTTGTCGCGCTCATTTAAACTCGTGGCGTAGAAATGATCATATACAGTGGGGTGGTACGTACGATAGAGCGGAACCGTTCCGGGAGCTTGAAAACCAAAAACGAGACCTGTCTGACCCTCTGTTTTGTAGTGCAGCGCGGTAACAGCATGCTGCGTTTCCACGGCGTCGGTGGTGTAAAAATGGTCATAATACTACGGCTCCCCAAGGTATGCTCTGAGGAGGGAATTGCTGTGTCTTTGGGGCAGATGGTGGCATTCTGTGCATCGACGATTAACTCTGAACCTGACAACATCACACGAACGAACGAAGTAACCTACCTCAATCGCAGAGACCGCACCCAAGGAGAGAAAAACGGCGAAGCAAGACACAAGTAAACCTTTCATGTTCGATCAGAGGACTCGGATAGCTTTCACAAAATACCTCTCCCGCTTTATAGTAATCAAGTGACCCGCCTGAACTGACAAGATAGCGTGAGAATTCTAGAATAGCGCTGCGTACGTTTTGAAGCAAATGGAAGAAATGTCATGACGCAAAAGTGAAAGATCGAATGGAAAAGTATGATCGATTTTATTATATCTGAGGTTAAGTGGAGACCGTTGAGTTGTCTACTGCATTTAGCGTTAATTCTAAGTGAATGGAGGCTTGACATATACATGCTCATAAGTTCTCCTGACTGATTGCCGTACCGACGTCGATGTGTGTCAAAGACATGCATGTGAGCAATATGCATCACATTGAAGCGTACGTGACAAAGCTGTAACGAATCGAACAACCTTAGCACTCGGAACGTTATACCTAGCAGATGTCAAGACTTCTTCGTCGTTTCAAGTTAATTTTTCTGGCGTGCCCCTTCAAAGTATCTCGCGAGAACGATGCTCGAATGCCAAAGAGCCTTAGAAGTGTGCAACATTTATCTTATTATCGCGAAACTGATATCAGCTTCCTGAAAATGACTGCTCCTAGTAGGTTAGTCTACGTTTGAGTTTGCACACAGTAATACCATACACACAGATCCAAGCTTACACTGCAACAAACAATAACGCTACGCCGTCAAACCTATGTCATTAGCTCAAGGAAGTTACACCCATATCACTACTTCAACGACATTTAGCCTTCAGCTTGTCAGTCTACCGTTGTCACTCTTTGACTCTTGAGTGCTGTAAATTCCTAGCCGGTCTTTCGATGTCTCGTATGCGAGTCTGGCATTGTTTGTTACATTACCTTCTAATGATGAAAATGTTTTCACCGACACGCAGCTCGATTGTAAACTTCAATAGAAACATATGTTCTGACACTCGTCAGTGTCATCGGGGATCCCGAAGCGCTCATTATTTGAAACTGACATGACGCGCCACGGTTACGACATCGAGAGACACGTACCGCAGCAGTCAGCCCATGATGCAGAAATTGAACATCCACGCACAGGGACAACTTTCCAGTAAAAATGAAGTTTCATGTTTCGATCAAACTCGGAAGGCAAATCAGGAAGGAAGCAGCATAATTATTGTTTTTCCATAAGTCATAGAGGGTATACCGCGCTAAGTATTCATCCAACAATTAGCCCAAACAGGGATAATTAAAGCAGCTCGAGAATATCTTCCGAAATGTACGACGTGTTGCAATACCAGTACTCAACGGTGGTCTGGAAAGATTGATATGGTCAGGCAAAAATCTACGAAGAAGAGAAATACTCACTTGAAGATAGAGCGTCCCATTCTCCAGAACGGTCTCGTTATATGTCTTCTTCGTCTTGGGCACAACCCTCAATACAAACGCTTTCTCCGTCAACACCTCTTGCAAGCCTTCCTGCAACATATCATCACCCTTGAACCCAGCTCTACCCAGCTGATACTTCAACCCATCCTTGAAGTACGCCAACGTGGCAGCTCCAAAGCTCGTGTACCAGCGACTGTCCGTCTGTACGTTCAATGCCTTGAAGTTTTCCTCAAAGTTCGGGTCGAGCTTCACATTGGGGATCCCTGTCAGTTCCGCTATCTCCTTCGTGAGGTCCTCGTACTCCTCCTCCCAGGTCTCGTCAATGGAGTGCTTCGTCTCGAGGGAGAACACAAATCCCGGCGCAATATTGACGGCGGTGAGGAGGCTGTCACCAAGTGAGCTGGTGTTGGTCCCGAGGGAGTCGGGCTTGAAAAGGATCCAGTAGACACCCTCCTTGATCTCGGAGGTGATGTAGGGTGCTTTGTCGCCGAGGGTGTTGACACCGATGCTCAGTTCGGACTGGGTCACAGCAGCGTTGAAGTAGTCCTTGCCATCGGATTCGTATTTATCGAGGAAGTATTTAAGGGCTGAGATGAAGCCTTCGGTATAGCTGAGAAATATGTATGCGTGAAGAGCTAACTAATAAATATAAAAGAATAAGTACCTGGACAGAGTGTATCCCGCAGACGAGCGCTCGTCCTGGTTGTATGCCCAGATAGCACCAACGCTGTAGTTGATCGTAAAGTCCGTGCCGAGTAGCTTGGTGATCTGGGCCTCAAAGCCAGCTTTCTTGGACTCGAAGTTGTCCCGGACTGGAAAATGACGATGAGCAAGAAATCATCAACAGAGACAAGGAGCACTTACTATCTTTTCGGACGGCAAGAGGCAATTTTTCTATAGGAGCCTTGGGGGTAAAAGCTGGTGTTTTGGCCATTTTGGAGGGTAGAAAAAGAGAGAGTAAAGTTGAATGATTCGATGAGAGACAACTCCTGCAAGACACATCTTATATCCTCGAAGATTCTCCTTTCTGCTTAGAGTAATGATACACCATCTCAGGAGCCTTGCAGGAGGTTTGCTTCAGGCACCCGTGGGGAACGTGCATTACGACGGAGGGGTACCCCTGGGTAGGAATTTCCTTGGAAACTGGCGCAACTTTGACATTATTGAATCTAGAGCTGTTGAGTGTTGGCGACGAAGGGAGATCGTGGTGGTTCATGAAAGGACAGCAATCTGTTCTCACGGTCAATCGCGCGCTCAATTCTAACGTTCACCATGAGCATCCTGACTTGATACTCGTCTCTTCCGTGATGTCGCCTTCGAGATAAATCAACATGACACTTTACCGAAATCAGAATACACAAAGGGACGAGCCTTTGTTTCATGCATTTTGGCGCGTACTACGGTCTGCTTTCTCTTGTCTAGCAAGTATGGAAACGCCTCGAGGTCTTTAAAACCTACTGTTAGCGTTCTTTTAGCTCCGTCGTGCTATAAAAACTATGGTCAGGCACAAAAATACTCCAAAGACAGGGCCGATGTTGATGAACGTCATTGCCTTCGTTCTAGGGCAGTGAATATTCTTATCAGTTTCTCACTGGTAGGCTTCCAGTTATTCCTTCCATCACACTAAACTGAAAAATTTTGTTACATTAGTTACTGCAAGATATCATGGATTCTACGGTGAAACTCGCAGTCCGTCAGCGTCCCATGCCGGTAGCGTCATCCGTCGTTATCATCATTAAGTGCCATGGATAAAGATCATCCTCACCATTATTGAGCAAAATTGACCCGAGAATTAGTCGTCTACCTGTGCGATCGTCTCCTGAAGAAACGTATAGCTCTTGACCTGCCAGATTGTTACCCAACGTTCGGCTATTCACAGAGTTTTCTGATTCCTGATCCTATACCACCGCGTACTTTGCCTCGAGGAATAGCTGTGAGCCGGCCAACGAGAGGTCATGACAAGACCCGCCAGTGTTCAAGATGATCAAGCTCTCAACTTTTTGTAATGATTTATGCCAGCTCATTCATCTATGCTGATTGCCCCTGGAGAATGGCGGCACATTACGATATCATCAAAGGAGAGACATGATTGAAGGTTCGTTGCTCTTCACAGAATTGCCAACCTCTCTCACGGCGATTTATATCAGCACCGCTCCTGTTTGACGCGTCAACAAACGGTGCGACACGCGCACAGGGGGACCACCCAACTCTTGGCGATCGTGTTAAATCAGGTCCAGGGTGCCCTATGTTCGAGTCTTTCAAGTACCCCTTCGGTCGTATTGGAATTCCTCGTCACTATGAATTCTGAAATGTAAGCGCATCCAGTCATACCTCTTTGTCTTCCTCACTCACTGTCTGAGTCATCCAGCCCACTGAAAGCCCGTGCCGACATCCGGGATCAATGGGATTCGCCCAACGCACCTATACACACCTCCATTGCCGCATTGCAAAAGACTTTGGGTCACAAGATATCCCCGCAGGCAGAATGGCCCGCCCTATGGGCACAACTCAAGGACCGCTTCTCCGATAAATCTAAATTCGTGCCTACCGTTGTCAGCGTCGTTGTCGTCTGGTACGAGCGGCTCCTCGGGAGGTTGGACAATGACGTGTACGCAGACTGGACCGAGGAACTCCTGTCTGCGCTCGAAGGAGGGGCGTCATTGCGCATCGAGGTGGTTTTTATGTCACTGTCCTGACCGGCAGGATCTGACGCGTGGATGGCAGCCCGCCCCACCTAAAGTTACGCGTCCGACCACGACGTGGGACAGGAAACTACGGTCGTTTCATCTCGGAATTCCTAACGCGGACCCGATGTCCCAAGCCCGTGTAGCCAGCGTGCTCGATAAAGACTTTGACAACCTCTTTGGCGGGACAGCGGGTGGGGAAGACGATCAAGAGGACACAGAATGGGCGCATGTTCCTCCGACCCAAGCTGCTACCTCTCACCATACCCAAGTATCGCCCGACCTGGCCCCTCCCGGGCGTCCCCCAGTTCTAAGCTCCCTCTCTCGACCCTCAGATCTCTTCACGTCGATTGTGCCCTATATTCTCACTTTGTCCCTCCGTGACCGCGAAGGCCTGGTCATATACTGCTCCCATGAGCCGACTCTCGAGCTCCTGAACGAATACCTCAAGAAATGGGCGAAGACTAACGCCCACGACAGTCTATGCGTACGTCTGTTTGTCCTTTGGCTTCCTTGTCAAGCACGCACTGACAGCATAATCCCCCAGCGCCCGATATTCAAGCTCACTCTTATCGAATCCGATTTCTGCTTCGGGATGATGGACACTCTTGTCGTCGAGCCCTACATGTCGCACCACGATGGTGTTAACCCCACTATCATCCTCGCATTCATTGAAGGTGTCGTCGGATACAAGATGGTTTATACCACTGGTTCGTATTGGATGTATCGTTGCACTACTTTGTTCAAATGATACTTGTATATGTAAAGACAGTCTCTAGCATATATAAGCAGCTCGTCTCAAGCCCCAACTTTAGCACCATCCACCAAGTAATGAGTTGACCCCTTTCGAACGTCTCCCACTTCTGGACTCCCTCCGCTAGCCCTCACCCTCACTGACGACCCAAAGCTCCCAAGCATGATTGTGAACTGCTCTCACGAGCCAACTCTTAGGCTCCTGAAAGGATACCTCGAGAGATGGGCAAAGGCCGTATGTCTGCTTTTCCCTCAGCTTCGACACCATTACCCCCCAGCACTCGACGACGCTCACCCTTGTCGAATCCGAATTCTACCCTAGGATGATGGATTCTCTTGTCGTTAAGCCTAACTTACCATGGAAGCGGAATGGCAAACTGCTTAACCCTACGATCATCCTCACCTTCATGGAAGGTGTTGTTAGGTACAGCCTGAGAATGATTTACACCACGGGTTCGTATTGGATGTATCGTCGCACTACGTTGTTCAACTAAAGCTGCCGGAACGGACTAACGGATCGCGAGCTTGGATGAAGGTTCCTTTTGTCAGTAATCGGGAGGGTCGTTCCATCTGATATGGAGGATCAAAGGACAGAACACTACTCAAGTACCGGACCGGAACTGCGACTTCAACTTCTCACGCTATATTGAAAGCTGCGAGAACGTTCGGTACCATCATCTAGTCACGGCATTTGGCCACTCTAAAAATAAGAAGTTCGTCTCAAGCGCTAATAGCAGAACGATCATCCCTCTACTTGGAAGACCATGTTCAGTTATATAAACAAAACACCGTCTGAGCCCCTCCCAGACCTGGGCTCCCTTGCCATACCTTCAGAACTCTTCACGTCAACCGCACCCTATATCCTCACTGTCTCCCTTCCTGACAGTCCGGGGCTCCCAAGCCTGGTTGTGGACTGTTCTCATGAGCCGACCCTTGAGCTCCTGAATACATACCTCAAGAGTTACACAAATACCGTCTGTCTGCTTTACCCTAACCTTCCTACACGCTGACACTATAATTCCTCAGCACTTGACTATTGTCGAGTCCGATTTCAATCCTGGGACGATGGATTCTCTCGTCATCAAGGCGAGCAGATCACAGGCGCAGCGAGGTGGCAAAGCTAACCCCACAGCCATCCTCGCATTCATTGAAGGTGTTCTCGGGTACAAAATGGTTTACACCTCGGGCTCATTTTGGATGTATCGTCGCACTACGTTGTTCGAATAAAGCCGCCGGGACCACTACTTGACCTAGTAAAGTCGTTCAGCGCAGTGAACGGACGTGTTCCAATGGTCAGATATATGCGTTAACCCAAATGCAAAGCACTCAACACAACAATACATTTCAGGCAAAAATATTATCAGGTACGACACGGCCTAATTACGTAACAGAAGAGAGGAGGGTAGATGATAGATTCAGAAAACAAAGCGTTCCTTATCGTAAGGGAGCCAAGCGGAGGATACACAAAACATGATGAAAACAATAGAACAAACTTAACCATCCTTCTTAGGAAGTCGCCGCGTTGCTTGCAGTGTAATCCTAAATTATAGTTGCAGGGTCAGTAAAACCACCTTGGAAACCCACGGGAGCGAAAACGAACCTCCATTTCGGCGTCTAGGTCAGCGGCCGTCTTCGCAGGCCGCGGTTCCTTGCGGGATTTCCCCCCTCTTCCGCGTCGTCCTCTTGGAGCACCTCCAGTCCTTCCCAACGATAAGCACACCAGCACCACATACTAAGCTTGCAGAACTAACCTAGTGGCAGCAGCCACGACAGGAGAAGGAGCGACACGGGAAGCCAGTGTCTGCTGAGGTCGCGAGGGATCCACGACGATCTCAATCTTCATCGGTTTCTCTGTCAAGTCGGAAAAAATCGGCGAGAAAGGAGCGAGGGAGGAAGGAATTCGTTAGTCGGTTGTCAACGACGCGACGTAGAAGCAAGTAAAACGAAAAGCCAAGGGACGCCCAGCGATAAGCCAAGAGTCCCTCCCATGCATACCGGACAAACCGTAGCCCTGTCTCTGTCTGTCACAGTGCCTTTTGGGAGTCGCCCAGCGCGGGGAGGCGGGTGGACGCCATGCTCGAACGAATGAACGAACGCTACAAGCGGTTAATCGGGCAACCCTTGCTCTCCGATATAGCATGCTCCATGCTCCCGCTCTCAAGGTCTCGTCAACCACACCAGAGCCTACACATCGACAGTCTCCACCAGAGCACTAACCGGACCGATAAGACCTTCTCAATTACCAGTCTTGTCGCACCATGGCCTGGTACCGCCACACGCAAGGTTGATCAGACCTGCGATTGTGACGCCCCAGAGCGTTCAGGTACGAGGCGGGATACCACGGCTGCCGATGACAGACCGAGAGGCGTGCCGTGTGCAGAACAGAGACAGGAAGCCACGATCCTCCTGGAAAACGCAGTAATGAAGGGCGCAAGGGCGCATGCATGCAAACGAAGGGAGGTTATAAGAGGAGGCTGATACTAACTGCCATCGATGAGTCGGTTGTTGTACTGGTTGTATGCAGAAGTGCCGTCGCCCTTCCTCTGGAAATGAACAGAGGCGACGCCTTTGGAGCGGCCGTTGCTGTCGTAGTGAAGGGTTACCTCACGGAGAGGGCCGACGGTTGAATGGAAGAGCTCCTACTCCAAGTCAGTTTTCGTGTACTCAGAAACACTGAAAAAGGCGGCGAACCTTGACTTGAGCTTCATTCACGTCAGGTGGGAGATTGGAAACGATGATTTTATCTGCCGGCTGCTGGGAAGCTGGAGTAGCAGGAGCAGACCTCAACTTGGCCTTGACAGCTGGGTTTGGGCCAGTGGTCCCCACGACTTGGGTTTTGGCAGACCCACGGCGACCAGTACGGCGGATACCTCGGGGACGGGAGGTGATGATCTACAAAAAGTTGATGTTATACAACAAACAGGGGGCTGCGAGGGCAAAATGAGCCCACATCGTCAAGGGCCTTGTCCATTGAAATTCCGGGCTGAAAGATAGAGAGAGAGGTGTAAATCTAGTGACGGCTGGTGGTGGTGTGTGGTGAAAGGGAAGCGTGCAACGAGGGCGGTGCTGAGAATACTTACTCGCGGAGTTGGTATCGGAGTTTCGGAGATATAAAAGCGGCAGAACCGCACCGACCACAGCGTTCATCACAAGTTCATCATGTCTCGAGGTCGAGGATTCGGTCGGGGGCGAGGGTCCTTTGGGGGCAGTAACCTTCCCCCAATGGGTCTCACGCATGCCGACGTCCAAGCCATATCTCGTGAAGCAACTGCTATGTACCCCGTACGAGTTTGCCCTCCTTGCATGTATATCTTGATTGTAAACTGAAATATAGCCCATGCGCCCCCCAGTAATGTCTGAATTCACCGAAGATGAGAAGAAAATGTGTCAATATCAGATCGGATATGCAACACGACTGAAGCAGTCGGCGTACTATATCGTGGAGACAACAAGATCTAAAGGCCAGAATAAATAACGGTCGATATGGATGGCTGCTGAATGAGCCTATAGAGTTGCCGAAGTATTCGGACAAATACCGACTCTCAAGTACAACGCAACCGAAACTGAAGCGCAAAGATCTCCATCAGGAATTCTTCCCCAAAGATATATTTGAAGACTATTTCAATCCCAGGCGGAAGAAAAGTACGTCCAGTTCTCTACAGTGATACTATGCGTTCATCGTTGCTTCCATCAGTTCCCAAGACTAAAAAACAGGGAAATTTCAAGGTTAACCTATCCGACTTGGAAGCATCAGTATGCTGCGTCTTTCCTCATTAGCAATAACCGGCTTACTTATTCCAATAGGAAAAATCAGCAGACGAAGAGGAAGAGATTGGATCACAAGGCGACGGTTCTGATTATGATGTTGATGAAGAGTACGACAATGATTATGCAGAGAACTACTTTGATAATGGTGAAGGAGATGATATGGACGATTTGGGTGGAGGTGGAGGTGGAGACGGTGGAGGTACGTTATTTGATCGTCAAGGTTTTTTTCTTGAGCTTATGTTTATACAGGAGACTATGATTAACCGCAGATGCAGCTTGTGTCCGCTATATACGACATTTTTCAATTTATATACGTTGATCAAATCTCTTTACATTCTTCCCCGTGGATTGTTCGCCCACGTCAGAGTACTGAGCGCGTCCATAGCAAGGAGATTTTTGCTGTCGTTCTAGACTGAGCCTGCCTCCGGTTCGATATCTCAAACTCGGGCAGCATACACTCGGAGCAGCCTTCAGTTTAGAAAACTTGGTCTCGACCCCCATCCCCAGACAACCAGCGAGCACAAAAAACGTCGAGATGAGGGGAGCATAACAGTGCGACTTCCGATACCGGACTAGCAAAACCAGTATTGAGTTACTTTGAACTTTGCTGCTCTAATGTTAAAGCCCGTGCACTCCTCCCAGAGAAGTGCTAGAAGGTAGGGGCTTACCGCAGATTTTCGGCATCTTTTCGTCTGAAGTTTCCCCGATACGAGGTCCGTCGCCAGGCTGAGCAGCTCTGAAGTAGACACAGTTTTTCCGGGCCGTCAGCAAATCAAATCTGCGCTGTATGGAATATCCGGGGCTCGTCCTTATTGGCCAATTATTTATTCCATGCCGACTGCCTGTCAAAGGATAAACCGAGTCGTTTTACAGAGGATCTTCCAGAGAGTCATTAAAGTCCTAGACCAGGAAATATTCGGTAGAATGATCATGCAATATCTCAATTATTTCGACTGGAAAGAAAACCGAAAACAAAAATAGAACACAAGCTGGAAAATGATGTGCACAAACAAATTACATCAAGATTCGGCGCGGTCAGTACCGGGTTCTTCTTACACCGTTCCTCACCAACCTTGCTCTCCATCGCCACTACCACCACCACCAAGCCAGCCTTGCTTGTGGTCTACGTCGCCATGCTTTCAAAACGCATTATTGCTGTAGCGCAGCGTCGCGGTTTACTCGATGCAACGTCTGTTCAGTGTATGAGGGGACTGTTCGTTGTCTTACACGTATCATTTCTTGTCGTCGTCGTTCTCACAGTGTGTGTCTTTCAGAGGAGCTGCGGTTACACGAACACGTCGTGCACGCTTCCATTCGTCACGATTGCTGCAAGGTGCGCTTGCCTCACTCCTGACGTCACATACCCCGCTGACGAGCAGCAGCGGAGACTATTAAGGTGCCCCAGATGGCTGAATCCATTACCGAGGGAACACTCAAATCGTGGACAAAACAAGTTGGAGATACTGTAGAAGCCGATGAGGAGGTAGCAACTATCGAAACTGACAAGGTCACCAGCTCTTTTTCTCTCGAGGCGCATTTATTCAGTTTTCATAACAGATTGACGTGTCTGTGAATGCTCCTCAATCTGGCAAGATTGTTGAACTCTTGGCTGCTGAGGAGGATACTGTGACTGTTGGCCAAGACTTGTTTGTCCTTGAACCGGGCGAGGCAGGTGGTGGTGAGTGATATATTGTATATTGCCCGATGAATCTTTGATGCGAGTTGCGGATCTTCAGCCGCTGCACCCCCACCACCGAAGGAGGACACGCCTAAACCCCCCGTGGAACCTAAAGAGCAGCAGACGGCGAAGCCTGCTGCAACCCCTGCACCCGAGAAGAAACCATCAGAGCCCAAACAAGAACCCAAGGAGCTCAAAAAGGAACCAGAACCACCCAAGCCTGCGCCTACCGCAGGCAGCAGGAATGAAACGAGAGTACGTCAATTCTTCTCATTATCTCAATTTGATTATGACGTTATATACAGGTCAAAATGAATCGTATGCGTCTGAGAATCGCTGAGCGACTAAAAGAATCGCAAAATGCTGCGGCTTCGTTGACGACGTTCAACGAAATTGATATGTCTTCGCTTATGTCCATGCGAGCCAAATACAAGGAATCAATTTTGAAGGAACATGACGTCAAGCTTGGGTTCATGAGCGCGTTTGCAAAGGCATCTGCATTGGCACTGAAAGAGATCCCGGCAGCGAACGCGTCTATTGAGGGTGACGAGATCGTATACAGGGATTATGTTGATCTCAGTGTCGCCGTGGCTACACCAAAGGGTCTCGTCACACCCGTGGTCAGGAACTTGGAGACAATGAACTTCTTGCAGATCGAGAAGGAGATTACTGCTTTGGGCAAGAAGGCGAGAGATGGAAAGTTGACTCTTGAGGATATGGCTGGTGGAACCTTCACGATGTACGTGTGTGCCTTCAATAAACGGGCTATTTTGATGACGTGGTCTCTAGATCCAACGGAGGTGTTTTCGGATCTCTCTTTGGGACTCCCATCATTAACCTTCCCCAGTCGGCGGTGCTTGGTACGTTACTGCGATTGACATGACCGAGCTATTTTCTCACGTGTCCACCCCAGGTATGCACGCTGTGAAAGAGAAGCCTGTGGTTGTCAATGGCCAGATCGTTATTCGCCCTATCATGGTCGTTGCGCTGACTTATGATCATCGGTTGTTGGATGGTCGTGAGGCTGTAACTTTCCTCGGTGGGTCTCAGTCTTTTGGGACAATCTCTCTGTCTTACTATCCTTTCCGCAGTTAAAATCCGCGACTACATTGAGGACCCAAGGAAAATGCTCCTCGCTCCGTGAACGACGCCGCTAATGTACTTTCAGGACTGAGGAAATGTGGTCTGATGTTCTAATACATTGTATCTCTTTCCATCGAAAGCAGCACTTAGTCCGGAATCGTATTGAATACCCATTGGAATTTTTGACTCGCTGTAGCCCCATAATACAATATAATGTTTTGTACGCCTCGGTAATGAGAATCAGAGGAACACTAAAACCGCCTCTGACGCCGCGATGGCAATCTCTCCCCCGACAATCTTCTCCTCTATCAACTCTCCTTCAGCAACACCATTTGCATATGTCTGTCCTGCCCACGTGGTGATGTTCCCATCCTTCACATCGGCTCCTGGAGCCTGCAGCCTCCGGACGGCGGCCGAGTCGTTATATTCTGAGAGGTACTCCGAAATGTCGAACGTGGTGCTCGGTCTTGTTCCTTCCGTCGTCTCGTTGTAACTCTGCAGGTTCAGTAAAGCCAACTTCACCGGGAAATCCACACTCAGGGAATCATCCCAAAATCCATAAACCACCAGCTGTCCTTGGGATTCGTCCCCCATCTCAGTAGTGATGCTTGACCCGTTAGCCTGTCGGCCAGGATAGATATTCCCTATTCGAAGGCTTCGAGAAGAACCGATCGCTTCAGCGACGAAGAGGTAGGCGGAGTAGGACGGGAAGACCTCGACTGGCCCGTTCAGGTTCTCGATTGGATACCTATGGTAAATTTTGTCTAGAATGGAAATAATGGTGCCATAGTAACGGCATACCACAAGTCGTAGAGACTCAGTCCTCCATGGTTAAGCTGAGTCGAGCTCTGTAAAGCCAAGGGACCACCCTGGTGGACGAACAGTCTAATGAAACGCGTGAGCACGATCACACGAAAAAAAAAGAAGTGGTCACGCACCGAGATACGTTGATAGAAGCAGCATAAAGAGTAGTATCGAGAAGCCACAAGGCTTGACCAAATGTGTTGCTGACACCATCTCTCCCAGAGCATGATACTGAATTGTATTCCCCTAGTTGGGAGGAAGATAAGTGCTTTACAATGCCAAAACATACGCCGATCATGCACCAATGACAAACGAATCTGAGCCCAGTTGCTCGCGAACGCTTTGAATACGAGGCTGCCACAGGTCAAGATACCTAGAAGGAATGTGTTAGCACCGACATCGACGTGATGAGAGACAAAAGGTCGGCTTACTGAGCCAGGCGGGTATGATTAACCTGGACGCGTGTCATGCAGGGGACGGGTCAAAATGTGGATAGGACTCGCCAGGTTAACCAGCGTGGCCTGCTGCAAACGGACTGGATCGCATACCTGAAGATAGTCAGTTCATGAATGCACTACTAAAGATGCCCTCACACTATATTGGTACGTGTGCTCACTACACGTCTTCACCGTGCTATCATTATTTGCACCCACTGCCAACGCACTCACGCAATCCAACTGTGCATTTGCCGCTGCCGTTCCGTAAGGCCACAGTGGATCTTCAGCAGTGGCAGCAATCTGGAAGAATGGCGTCGAGATGTTCAGTGTGTCTGATATGTTCTTAGTCCAAGGCTTCAAGCTACATAAGTGGCGGGGCAGAGAAAATAGCAAACAGAGTACCATCCATAGATTGGTATAGCTTTGCGGTGTGAAGTGGAGATAATGATCGGGTTCATTTCCAACTGTTCAAGAACATGTCAAACCATTCGTCAACAGGACGGGAAGAGAAGGGGCGTACTCTCCATTCCAATCAACTGCCCGGCCTTCATATTCTTTACGGCAGCCGTTGCCATGTCTAAAGTACCTTCAAAATCGAGGTTTTCGAGATCCTGCTCATTGATCAATGGACTCTGGGGAATCGAATGTAAGAAAACCCACCAAGTTGAAGATTATATTAGTTCCCTCAGGTAGCAGATTCATAGTTTTCCAGAACTCTGGCCCAACTGTCGTATTATGCAGAGTTCCACTGTAAACAATCAGGACCGGACAAAAACGAAACAAACCACAAATGCCGCACTCATCAGTGATGAAGTTGGACAAGGCCACCTCCAAAGTCGAGTTCCAGTACGTTGAGTCAGCGGTAATGCCACCAACCCGGATTTCTGCAGGCACACCGGTTCTGCTTTTGAGGTTCTCCAGTAGGTTTTGGGTCAGTATGTTAGGGTTGGACACATTCCCGACGTATGAGGTCCAGAAGGCGGTCTCGATGCTGAAACTGGCTAATGCCGGGTTGAGGTATTTGGACGCATCTGGAGGCAGTGTGGAAGGGCCGGACAAGCGGATGTTGGAAAGGTTTTCTGCAACGACAGAGGCAGAGAAGGCCGGAAGGAGGGGAAGGGGTTGCATCGCGATGCTTTGATCAATCCACCGCCAGCTTAGGCTTTATACGTACATCCGGTCCGTACGAGTCTGGCCCAATGATGCTAGTATCGGTCCGAAGGAAGAGTTATGTCCTCGACGGTTTTCCATTCTGTGACACCACATTTTGAGGCATGCAAATATTCGCCTTCGTACTCCACCTTCAATCTTGCGGGGTCATCTGGGAGTACAACACTGGTCGTGAATAAGTTGTGAATAAAAATATGAGATGCTTCAGTAGACGTTTTCAGACGGGAAATTATCGCCAGAATACGAAGATCATATCCCGTGAACAACATCCGGCACGGGATCCGTCGTCGACTGTCGGACGCCTCACTCAAAGCAGTGTTTAAAGAGTAGTCATAGGCAGAGTCTTGCATGCAAGAGTGGGTAGACGCGCCATGCAATAATTGATCTATAACCACATACCGCACTGCGCTGAGCGTTGCATGGTATTCAGGAAAATCATGAAGCGACAAAGATCCGGCAGGATGCAAGAGATTAATTCCAATAATAAACGACATCTAAGAAAGAGGCTGTCCTGGGGTCAAATTTCGAAGATTCGGGCATAAGTAGACATACCACTCTAGAACTGCGCCATCCGCTGGGCCATTTTATCTTTCACAGTCTGGTATGCATTCATTATTGTCTGCTCATTGATGATGATATCTGTCGTGTCGGGGCGTGGCCGGCTCACTCTGGACGCAATAGCGGCAGCGTCCGTGTCCATGATGATACTACGGAGTGAGAAATGAGGAAGATGCCCAAGACAGCAGCATTTCAGACGCACCCATCGTCAATCGTCTCGTCTAGACACAACAATACCATATCCAAGTTCTCCAACACGGCCCTCTTTTCAAGCTGGTTTCTCAGCAACAGCGATAGCGCGTCAATGAGGGAATTCAGGGCCGCCGAAAGCATGAGCTCATTCTCCGTGGGCCCCGCGATGAAGTAGATAATGAGGTCAAGAGAATGCTTGTACACGGCGAGTTTGGATTCGAATAGGATGATATCTCCTGCGCCTAATGTCAGTACTCTATTCCTCTGGTGAAAATAAACAGTTGTACCCCCGGCCTTCTTCGTCTTTTGCCAGAGTCCTTTCTCGAATGCCTTCTGGTCCTTCAACGTGAGCAACTCTTTGGATTCGCCCTGAGGGTGACCTTTTGGTCTATAGTATTTTGCAAGGACGCGGTGTCCTTCGGTATCGAGGACTATGAAGGCATTGATGCTATAGAGGGAGAGATTAAGACTCATTGGACGTGGTGGCAGTGATCAAGCAACGTGTACCAAATTGGGCAATCACCTTCCGAGGTCCCACAGCAGTCTGCGATACAGAAAACGATAGTTGACATTTCGATAATACGGTAATAAGATTTCTCATGTTTTGTTGATGCAGTATGTAGTGTTTTACAGAAAAGTACGACAAAAACCGACCGTTAAATAGACGCCTCTTGCAAAACCCAAAATTAGCCCGGATATTGCTAGGAAAACAAAGTGCAATGAATATCAACACTTGACAAAAGACATAATAACACTTACCAACCAAAGTGGAGACTATTTTTAGGATGAAAACGCTCCAAAGAGGTAGTTGATCAAAAAATTAATGCCGAAGCAGACGAAGTAGTCGCACACATCAAAGGCGCAAAGCCAATGATAAAACGCGCCACAAAGTGCACTGAAGTAGCCACACCAGCAACTAAAACTTCAGCGGATATAAGCCTCGTACGCACAGATCGATAGGCCCACACAATTGGGGTCGTTACTTCACGACATCAACTGCCATAAGATTCGACACCGAACAATTTCCTGGCAACGCTCAAAAGCTTGCAGTTATGTCAACTTGGTGGTATGGCGCCACCGCTCTTCTTTCACGATCTCAACATTTCGATACTGGCTCTGTTCAACAATTTAGGGGTTTCAGGTCACTCCGCCTTACCAAAAAATGTCAGAGGAGTACACAGAGAGAGATTGATACACATACCAACCCTGGAGCTCAGAAGGCTCCCCATTCGACTGCCATAAGATTCGAAGTCGAGAGCCTTCTGGGTGAATACACAATACGTTCTGTGGTGGAATCAGATTGATGTATGGCGGCACCGCACTTCACCCCCTTTCAAAGAGAAATTAACAAAGGCCACACGGAAAATGATAGGGAGATACATACCGCAATCTCGGTTCTCAAGAAACGTCAATCCTAGCCGAGTGAGCAAAGCAGCCTGGGAAAGACACTTTGTCAATTATCGTAATTAAGAAACGCTGGTGTTCCCATACCAGCGAATGACAATGACTGGTAAATAATCGGTTATGGAGGAATCATGCCATCACAACGGGCGCCAAGTCCGCCAGAAAGATTAACACAATTTGCGTTCACAGGAACACGTGCGCTGATAATTTTGTCCGCTAAGTTGACAATTGCATGTTGCAGGACACGGCCCACTGGCAGTCTCCACGACAAACATACATGTCGACTTGTAGCCCTAGCCCTCGCTTCAACAAGAAGTTTCTTCGGGCAGGGAAGGGCAGAATCTCTAGTGCGAATCCCTGATAGGAATTCTAAACTGGAGAGAGAACGCTCAGACCTTAATCGCCCGTAAAAGAGGACTATGATTCCTGTATGAAACGAGCTTTGTGGCTGTCGTCTGCTGCTGGAAAGAACCAAGGAGAGATTCCCAGCGAGTAAAAAGAAAACTACCTAGCACGTGCCGCGGTCATCATACAAGTCCCCGCACTGATGATCTATATCGGTAATCCGCAACACGCCACGGGCGAAGATGCCGGGGTACAGTACGCTAACCTAGTTGGGACTCTACCGCTACTCGTCCTGGTCACTGTCTAGATGCGCTTTACACAAACTTCACACAAGTTCATGCGGCAGTGGTATATTATTTACTGTACCATTTCCGTAAGGTATTGAAAGTGGCTGTGATAAGCTAATTACTAAACTTGACTTCACTAAATTACATTCGAACCTCAGTTCAATCTACAGTTCAATCTACAGTTCATCTCGGGTTTCTGAAGACATCTTGAATACATCCGGCTCGTTCTGTCCAGTTTGGGCATAGAATTCCAATGGCTCTTGCGCCAACGATGATTGAGGAGATCCTGGACAGTGTTCAGTAAGAAGTATCCTCAAGGTGAACTGACATTACACATACCATACCACCACAAAGTAGTGACACCAACAGGGAAGGTGTACCTGGCCTGTCCCTACAGTTAGTACTTGTTTCCAGAAGAAATTTAAATACATACTTGCATGCCCCGGAATTCTATGGTAGCGTCGACAGGTTGGGGACTCCATGTGCCATTAGGATGATCGTCCCCTAAGAATAATTAGTCACTGGCACTGAGCGAGTATGGATCACCCACAATTCAACACAACCAAAGAATATCTCAACCAGTCCGATGGCGAGTTCCTTCCTGTAACGTATGCGCCGACACGAAGAGCCCAACTCGAATTGCCACCAACGTTAACTTGGACGCGTTTACCAAACGGACCACCTTTGTCCTTTGGAATGATGGCTTTAGACGCTTGGGCCATCGCGTAGACTGACAAATCGACGATGAGCATTGTCCAGATGGAAAAAGGTATGGTCAGTTCTTACATTCCTGATTGACGCTGTATGTTCCATCAGAATTGACTTGAACAATAGCTCGGCATCCTTCGCTACAGCTTGTCGTCCCAGGATATCTAGGTTCTCCTTTACCATCCAGAGCGATATTCCACATGAGGCCGGAGTGAGAGTTGTGTTCTATTGTACCTGTACCGTCACGAGATAAGCGGTGAAAAGACAAATCCGCCGCAAATTTTACCTATGAAACTGAAAAAACCGGTTGGAGGTTATTTGATATACAATACCTCAGAGGCAAAGAGATGTAAGAGGCGTACATATTGTCCATGTACCACTACGAGTGAAATGGACGTAAGCCACGCGAGGTCCCAAAAACTACGAGGAAACACTTGCCTTGATGTCACTCCACCAATCACTACCTGAAACGTTGTTGAGAATCCACGACGGAACGCAAAAACAAAAATGGTTTACCTAAACTTCCCGTGCATTCTGAATTCGTGTCATGTACCGAAGTCAGTGATGTCCCACGGTTTGTAGCGCACTTACCGGTGAAATAGATCTGACGTACACTATTAGTGTGGTCCATTGGAGTTCCGGATTTAAATCTTACCTCTTTGTCAGGATATTGGGTGTGGAACGTGTCCTGTTCAGCAACATTTCCCTTGAACCAGACACGTGAGCCCTAGGTAATAGACACAGATAAATTGCCTACCGCATAACAATGGAAGGCCACACCATCAAAGGCATCACCAGCTGCATCCATGAGGTCGATGGCATAGCTTCCAGCACCGTCCCAGTTATGGTCCCACCCGATCAACTTCACCGATTGGAAGCCAAAGTTATCCATAAGGGCCCGCAATGCCGTCCCGATTCTTCCCTCGATAGCCGCAGAGAACGTAGCGGTCGGAGACGCGTTTAAATTATTCTGGGGCTCGTTCTGGATCGATATAGCGTAAAGTGGTATACCTTTAGATTGGAATCCTTGCAGACATTTGAGGAGGTAAGTCGCATCTGCAAGCCGCTTTAGTGCTGTATACAGCGGAAAAGGAGACAAGACATACATTTGGTAATCATAGTTGACTTGAGGGTTCCTCCGTTCATTGTTCCGCTGTCTTTCATCCATCCAGGCGGAGACCAAGGGAGAACATGTACTTTCACGACTGTGACAGTGCGGTTTAGTCAGCGAGGCTATAAGGGTAGCAAGGTAGACTTACGGCTATTAATGGAGATTATGTCCTTGAGGACAGAGAACAAATATGATGGCGCTGCATCTACGCTGAACGTGGTGAAGAACATGTCACCGCTCGAATCATCGAAGCTGTATTCTAATCCTCTTTCAGCGCCGCGTGCTTATATGCATTAGAATCCACTCACGGCTTGCGGAGAAATCGGATGCACCCAGAGGAACTCGAATATAATTTAAACCTGCAGCATTTGCACCATCCGTGGGATCAAAGAGATATTTCATAAGCTTCCAGTAATTGCTAGAGTTTGTAGACTGGTAAATGTGAACACTATAAGCTCATAACTTTCAGTCACGCTAGGGAATAGTGCGCACCTTCAAGTTATTCAACGTCAACGCAGATGAATCAGCTGTGATACTTCATTCATTTCAGAGTCCTGAAACTATTTATACGGAGCTTACTGAGTGATCCACCGAACCCCCAGACAGACTGGTATGTGGTAGTGTCATTTACGACAATATCTGCGCTTCCGATGCTACCAGGAGACTGGAAATTTATCGGCGGGTAAGGGGCAAGCGAGGTAAAGAGCTTGGATCTGTCCCAAGTTGTTTGCCACTAGTACGGATTAGAAAATAACTGGAGATGTACGTGAAAACCGTTGACTTACGATATCCCAAATCTGCTGGCAAAAGACGGATGTACTTAGAAGAAGAGGTACCGCAAATGCTCGGCGCATTGTAAGAAAGGCGGGGAGCTTTGGACGTTGAGTTTTCCAGGGCGCGCTCTTATAAGGGACCCCTCGAAGTCAATGCGGGGAGCTCAAATGTAGCCAAATTGCTGTACTCTGCATGAAAGTCGGCATTAGTGTGAACGCGCATTAACAATATCACACAACATGGCGCAGAGCGAGGAAAGCAGCCTGGAAAGACGGCGTTCAAGCTGATCCAGCTGCATAAATCCCAAAAAGGGCACGACGGGCGGTTGGCAGGCCAATTTGAGTGAGAAAGCTGAATTCAGTATCAGAATGCACATCGCCATTCGTCCTGTGGCAGAGACGTCGACATAAGTAGTGTTTCTCAGAGTCGGGGACAGCTGGCGTCACTATAAGTGATGTTTCCCCATGTTTCGGTAAGTGATGGATCACCCATCCACGGCCTTGATGTGGGACATGCATCAGTATCGCTTCCGAACTCTGAAATTATGATCAACAAGCAGATCAACTGTAGTACTAGTCAAGACAGCAGAGAGCTCATTGTAAAGTTTGACAGAGAATCACTTGGAAGTGACTCCTAGTCGTTGAAGTTTGGTCAAGTACAGCCGAGTGCTCAGCGGCAAAGAATGAAGCATAGCCTATTAAGTCTGTGCTCAGCGTGTTGGGGTGCCGAATTTGCTCCGAGTCTCGAGAGCAGACCTAGTGACTTTAGGCGCATTTGAATGAGTGCTAGGACATCAGGAAGGGCTCAATTTTCTAGGAATCGGAGAGAATTTGAGAAGTACTGGTGTACGACTAGTGTCTTCATGATGGCGGTCGAAGTTGACTCGATAACGGCCCGATTCGCAAGAGTTTACCCGGGCCGAGCCTTCAGTCAACTTTTGTCATTCATCAGCACTTTCAAATCGTGTTTGTAACATCAGCTCGAAGGTAGAGGCATGTAAATCTAACAATATAATCTAGTTAATGGTGCATGTAATACATTCTAATGAAATAAGGTCACGCCTCCCAAGCTGCTGGCGTTGGCCACTTGGAACTGAACCAATCCTGTAGGGTTTTATCAACGGCAGAAATGTCGTTGTCGTTCGTGACATCGTCGTTGATACATATAAGTCTCAAGGCATCATTTCCGAGGCCTTTGACGCCACTGCGAGCTGCGCTTGGGGTATCAATTGAGAGGAACCTCGTTGGTAGTTCGCCTGCAGGGGTTATTAACTTTAAACAACCTCTTGGCAAGAAAAAAGAGCTCGCCTACGACATAGCGATACCTCTGAAGCACCATCATCGCCCATTCTCGGACGTTGACGCCTGCAGCTCCCTCGTCCGATCCTCGCCTCTGAGTGGCTTCTTCAATCCATGGCGCCATCACAGTTTCCAAAGAAAAATCGATGTCATGATAGTCAGGCGCTAATGGCAGATGTGGTGGTCCGAGAGGGGACAACTCGTCGAAATAGTTTTGCGTTCGGTGTAGAAGGACAGTCCTGTTTGGTGACGGGAGGAATTCGGACAAACCGAGAGATCCTGAAGCAATCATCAGGGCTCTGATTACTTGAGAAAAATCATTACAAACTCGGTCATGAATTCAGAGTCAAGGAAGCTTACTGCAATCTCCACAGTTGACATTCTCAAATGCAACACGTACGAAAAACTCGCTAGCACTCTCAATAGGTCTACCGTCTTTCTCAAAACACTGGTTCCATGAAATTTCACACAGAGCTGCTGTCCTCCATCCATAATTTTTGTAATGCGGATTCGAAGCCAGTCTTGGTGGGTATCCAGGTATGTTGGGTTTCGTATACTGTAGCGGACATCCATCCTGAGACGAGAAAGAGTATTGACTTTGCATTGCCGGATTCCTTTTGTTCGCCAGACTTTCGACACGATCGTGGTCCAGCGTTTCTCTGCGGGGGACCCGTACTACGATCTTAGCCTTGCCAACAAGTCCTCCAAGTTCCTCCCATGCTCGTGTGCCGTGCAACTCTGGGTCCCACCGATCATCGTTACTATCCGGCCAATAGGGAATCTCCTGGCCTTTAAGCGGCGTTCCTTTTCCGCCAATACGCCCGACGGCCCATGACCATAAGAGAGCCTCTCGCCCACGATCAATAAGAAAATTACTGAACATAAACCCAGGATGAACGTCGTCTCCGTCAGGGACATGTCCGGGAGCTAGAAGGTCGAGTCAGTTCCCCAGAATCTGCTCTGTGTAAAGGCGCAAAGAATATACCTGGCTCAGTCTCCGTTGGCCGTCCGTTCATCCCTCGGAAGGGTCGACGCGCAGTAGCGCTAAACTCCTTCGACCACATTCCTGTTGACATCTCGTGCATGATAGGTGTATTAATGAGCTTTTGGGCATGAACGATGTACAAGCGTGGCCTTACGCCAAAGCGTTTCGACAGCAAGTGGCTGCTGTAGTCCAAGGGTCGCCATTCCCCATCCGGATCCGCACCGGATGGATTGTGTGGGTCGACAACTACCCCATAGTCAAATCGAACAACGGGTCCAAAGAATGGAGTATAGAAATCCTCAGTCTCGACGTCTCCATTGAAAAAAAAGTCATCATTCATATAAATGAAGTTTTCGGAAACGCCGCAAAGACTTCCGAGCTGCGACTCTATGGCGAAGCTGTTGAAAGTAGGACCGGAGTACGCGCCGGAAACGAAGAACTGGGAGTGATGTTGAATGTCCAAGGAGACGGACCCATCCGTCCATCGCGAGCCTGAAAGCCACTGAGGGATTTGACCATATCGGACATCGCTACTGGTCGCAGTATTGAAAAGAGTATTATCGGAAGTGAGTAGGTGAAACGAGCCGACGCCATGCCTAAAATGTGCTAGAGCTGAACGCATGGAATATTTAAGTTCGTTATGATCACTTTATTTCAATAAGTCAAATTCTAAGGTCGACATTATGAGGCACGCACCGATAAAGTTTAGGTTTCGAGTGCCCATAACCATAGGCATGCTCAATGTCATTCAGCGCTGTCATGTGTAAGGGGTCGCTGCCATTGACCCATGACCATACGATATCTATGGGTGCTCGAGAATTGAAATTGGGATTAGCGCCGTCAGCGAGAGACCGAGAGCAGGCCTGTCCAGAAAAATAGTCTTCCAGGCAATGTACTGGAATAGACGTCACAGGGAGTAAACCGAATGCCTTCGGATTCCCGTCACGGTGGTTTGAGAATTGATCGTAGGTGATGGAATTTAGAGATGTTAGATGAAGTCTGTTGTGTTGGTTTGTCGGCGTGCAAAGAGTAGAAGGAGAGTATTTTTTGGATTGCCAAGAGTGAAGGTCGGAAGAAGGCTGCCAAGAATATGGGTCGGAAGAAAGGTTATTGGGTGAGGTTGCAACTGGAGGGAACGGAAATAGTAGTGAAGGGTAGGCAGAAAAACGATGCATGGCAAAGAGCATGCCCAGAATAAACAAGGATCCGATGATTGACCATAAAACAGTTCGGGGGGATCCATGGGACAATTTTGAGACCGTGGAAGGTGACACCTGGGGCAAGAGAGCATAGCCGGATTTTGAGAAAATACGACGCCATGTCAACGCTGACGAACAAGAAGTTGACACAGATTCATCATCAACACTGGCTACACTGGTGGTAGATTCTCGGGACGCAAAATGGAGCTGCTTGTGGAGGCTTACTGGCATGAGAACAAGGTGAAGTTCAAGAATCGTTCTGAAAATTGTTGTGATCCCGAAGGTGGTGACCATCGGTCGTAGCTCGGAGTGGTCGTGTGCACAGTTTGCGCAGTTCAATCCATCAAATTGATAATACTTCAACCAGATTCCACGAAAGATGGAAGGCTTCCATCTGATGTGTCGCAATTAAGTGATGCACTTGTTGTCAAAAACATTGACGTAAGAAAGTGCACGCTGCTTTTTGAGACCTTGAGTGCCCTCCAGCATTCTGGCAGACACCTAGAACTTACGCCTATCAACGACTTCTCCAAAGATATGCGCGAGAAAATAATTGCCAAGCAAGGGGAATTTCAACGGTCTGGTTGGGACATCGGTGAGCCTGAATGATCCGGATAAAAGGGCGATATGCCATAATTCTTACTGGATAATATCATCCAGAAGCCACCCAAAAACGTTCTCCGTAGTCGACTGTAATCGGCCCTATGGAGCAGGATCGATGCGAAGGGTCAACGTAGTTCATGGTCGCGAGCGAGAATACACTTGGCGATATGGTCGACACGGCCGCCCGCCCACTGCTGACTAATTGCTCCATAATGTACAACCTATATTTCTTGCCTCGCATTTACACATGACATCAAAGACCATTCCACTCGAACCCTTTATCCAAAAAGACTTGAGAGCTTAGGTCAAGGTCCTCGCTACTCAGACCGACCATAACACCATGGTTGCCCTTCTCAACAACCCAAGAGTTGATCTTATCATCCCAGTACGAGACAGCATATTTGTCCAGTTTGATGTCCACCGACTCGCTCTTTCCTGGCGCAAGGTCCCGGACCTTTGCAAACGCTTTGAGTTGAAGCGACGGATGTGTCAGCTCGAAGGTGGCCGGAAGGGAGATGTACACCTGGATCACTTGGCTTCCAATAAGTGAACCAGTGTTCGTGATGGTGAAGGACACAGCAACGGTGACATCGCCATCTGTGTATAGTGGCTTTGAAATGGACAAGTCGGACAGGGAAAACGCCGTGTAAGAGAGACCATGTCTATATGAAAGTCAGTTCAGAATCGTTTTCAACTTGGTAGACGAAAAATCTTACCCAAACGCAAACAAAGGTTTAATTTTGCGGTGCTGGAAATGCTTGTATCCCTAAGGCATCATATAATGAGTAAGGTATCGTCGTAAATAGCATGAAATATGTCTTACGACGTAAAGATCTTCGGCATAATGGACCTAAATATTGTGAGCGTCAGCAATCAAAGAGTTATTGAGTACAATGCATGCATATACCTTTCCGTTTTCAGAATGGAAATGCCCATACGACGGGACATCCTCTTCCGCTTTCGGAAAGGTCAAAGACAGCTTCCCCGAAGGATTATGTTTCCCAACGATGACATCGGCTATAGCATCGCCAGTCGCGTTACCCAAATACCACATGTGCAAAATCGCAGGCACACAATCCGCCCATGGCAAGGTGATTGCGGATCCCTAAACAGGATCTATCAGCACCTCCGAAAGTAACTGACCGAAAAAATGCGTACAGCCTGAGTAACGAGCACCGTCTTGGGATTAGCAGCAACGACCCTGCTAACAAGCTCGTCTGTGCGTCCAGGAAGCGCCAAAGTAGCACGATCATGGCCTTCCGTCTCCCAGTCTCCATTCAGGCCAACAATAGCTATGACTACGTCAGCCTCCTTTGCCAGCCGGACGGCATTTTCCAACAACACATCCGGATCTTCGACTTCAGCACCACCCAGACGAACGCCTGGATTACTATAGAGGGAATTAGTATCTTGCAAACGAGAGGAAAGGCAGATAAATACCTATCCATTACAGTTTCGTCCTCGTCACCATCAGCTGGTCCGCGAACGTTACAGAACTCCACATAAATCTCATGTTTGGTGTTCGCTTTGAGGGGATAGATCCCTGTTTCTTCTTCAGTTCCTGAACCGAAGAAGCTTTGCCCTCTTCTCTGGCGCTTCCAATTATCGATAACTAGGTTCCCGTCCACATACAACTAGAATCAAGATGAATTCGGATCTGTTTCAAAAGAATAATGTCCATACCTTCGCTCTTCCAGCGACTGTCAGCCCAAATTCGAAATCAACGTCCCGGGTTCGAGGCTTGAGATACCCTCGTAGTTTCATCGTCCACTTTCGAGTGATACCCTTCGGAGCAGAGGTACTGATGAACATCCTGGTCTCGTCAATGTGTCGAGTTTCGATCGGATCGCACAAGGATGTCATACTCTCGTCGTTCTCATGGCTATGCCATGTACCAATCCATCCTCGTTCACCATTGTCGGTGAAGAGCTCGTAGTCTAAGGTAGGCAGAGTCTTATAACCTAACCATATAATATATCAGTTTAACTGTACATATAATCTATTACTGACGAAGAAAACGTACCACGAGCGCCCTCACCATAGGTGACTTCGACGCTATTGCCTAGGGCCTTAGCAATGCCGTCGAAAGGTGTTATGAAGTAAGAAGACTTCAACGCAGCTGATCCCCCCCCAGAAAGAACAATAGCTTTAGCGTTACCCCCCACGATAGCGACCTTCTTTAGACCCTGAGGTCTGAGCGGAAGGATTCCACCCTCGTTCTTCAAGAGAACAACGGATTCAGCAGCGACCTGTCGCATGAGTTTCTTATCTTCGTCGCTCTCCACTGTCCTTTCTAAACCGTCCCCATCAAGAATCTTCATACAGATTGACGTAAATGGACGGCGATCAACATAAGAAGAGATTAATACCTCGGGTGCTTCTTTGCAGCATTTTTGCACTAATTCCAGAACCTTCCTGGCGCGCGCTTTAATGGTGCGCAATGTCACCTTCCTTGATACTATTGACCTGTTAACTAGGTCGAGAGTGCGCCATTTGTTAGTTCCCGGCATTTCGAGGTCAAGACCAGCGTTGATACTGTGATCAATGCTATAAACACCAAACCTGCGGAAATATTAAATCAGCGATTGGCGTCGGCGCCCGATTTCCATACCAATCGCTCATTATCTACGTGAATTGGTGAGCCAGACTGCTGAGTGTAGATAGAAGTACGACATACCATGCCAGTGAACTTCCATTCGTCCCGCAGAATGTTCTTGATGACTGAGGGCTTCTCGGACATGTGCGTGCCATTGACACGGTTGTAACTGAAGGAGAGATTAGTGAAACAGGTCTTCGGTTAGGATCAATACTAACGCGGTCATAAACGCCCAAGGTTTAGCATATTTCAGGGCCAACATGAAGGGCATCAAGTATATCTCGCGAAGGGCTCTGTCACTCACAATACTATCGTACCCCATTCTGTCATTCTCCTTGTCGTTTCCACTACCAAGAGAATTTCAGTAAGACAGGCCTACTACAGAACCGATACTCACACGAAATGTTTGATCGTTGCGCCAATACCCCCTTCTTGGAGACCTTTAACGTATGCAGAAGCAATCATACCCGACAGATGCGGGTCCTCGGAGAAACTCTCAAAGCTCTAACACGATTCATGAGTGATAACGCGTCCTGTCCATAATTTATACTTAAAACATACTCTTCCTCCCAATGGGTTCTAATTGTAATGAAATAAGCCCAGATATGCAAATAACAACACACTTACTCGTTGAATGTTGCAGGTGGGTGCGAGAAGTAGAGATGACGCCCTCAGCCTGGATTCGGGAGCCAGGAGTTTCAGTCCGACGGTTTCGATGAGTTGTGTGTCCCACGTTGCTCCCAATGCAGTAGCAGACTATGTGACGGGTGTCAAGGTGAGCATAGATATCCGAGTGAGAATACAAACCGACACTTACCGGAAGACACTTCGCAGGCGTACCCATGAAGAAATGATTTCCGCGGACACCATTAGGGCCGTCTGAACACTATCACCAAAGTTTAGGATGAGATAGGCTGGAATTTACACGCATAGCAAATACCTTGATAGCAGGGATGCCGAGCCTTTCGACGGCATGCGTATGCCAAAACCCGACCCCCGCCAACAAGGAGATAGCTTCGTCGGTCGTCAGTTGGTCAATGATATCATCAATATTCGCATTGGCGAAGTCGGAAGGCGCCATAGTGATAGTACCTCTGTAGAAAAGAGGGGACAAAGAATGAAATGATCATTGAATTGCCCGCATTTAAGAGATATAGGAAATGATACTACTGTCACGTTGGAGCAGCGTTAGGTGCTAAAGTTGATTTATCCGAAGTTTCTCCGGAGATCTAGCTCGGACTATTCAGTTCATTAGATCTGCGTCAGCGGTTGATAGATATTGCTGGGAGGTGTTCAAAGAGCTGACCTGCCTGCACGTAACCACAAGCTACGATCTAGGAAATTGCAATGGTATCGGGAAAGAAAGCTCCTTCCATCCGTATACCGGAGGGTTCTTTGGGACTCGTAGTAGAGTTCGGCCCTCGCGCCAGTTGTGTCAAGTGATTCAATGATTATATGATAGAGTTTCATTGCATGCAATTGGCGCAGAAGGGGAGATAACGACGCAGGTCGACGCGGCAGTCGCATCCGTGACGTATATATATAGACAATCTAAGACAGCCATTAGCCGTTGTATCTTTCCAATTTGTAAAAATACACGCACCTGGTGACCCGCAGGTATGTCCGTTTTCTTCGTACCTACTTCTATCCTCCAGTTTGGGACCTGGGGCGTGGCATTGCCGTTGCCTGGCCTGATATAAATCATGGAATCTTCACTTGGAATATCCGGATGCGATACTACATTTCCAAGGGCGATGAGAAGAACATGCCTGGGATGAGATAATTCTTACGAAGTGGCGGACAACTGACACTTGTGGTGGAAAGAAAGTCGTTCGCGGTCACGGGTTTACATATTTTCTGCTTGAAGCCTAAGGATCTCGGGTACCAGTCCGGGGATTCAGAATTTCTTTCCTGTGTTGAATTCTGCTGTGTCGCGGAAGGCCAACGGTGGTTGGCATCGTCAGATTATTCTATGAGTATCAAGTGTTATTGGTGGTCCACCATCGAGATAGCGGCAGAATCATCATAGCGACGACGACGATAGATGATGCCGCTGGCCCGATTGTTGGTTCGGAAATAGCCGTATCTTACGTAAGACATTTGATCAAAAATCGAACTTTATTTCTTTTCCTTTCTCATTAACCACCAGTACCAAAGCTACGAGGCTCATTCCACACAGGACACTCCGTTCGTCCAGATTCATGAGCGGGCTAAGGTCTGAGTATTCTATTCCCCCATGATCGGCTCTAGCTGGGCCCAGTCATAGCTGGCATGAGGCAGCGTACCAGAAACACGGTCTTCTCTATCGTTCGGTCACGAACGCCCAAAGATCCTTCAGAGGGGAGGGATGTAGAGAAAGAACCTTGAAATATGCGCCGGGGATTGGGTGTTCGATCATTGCCGTCGGCCTATCGAACATCCTTTAGTGCACTTCGTAGCCCGCAATTTGACTTTTCAGTTGCGGAACTCGATTCAGACTACTCTGGAACTGGTGTTCGCGTTTAATACGCCTATTTTTTGCTTTGCTTCATTCCTTCGTGGAATTCACCCTCATTAATAACTGTATATTTCTTATCGGTGTTAGGTACCCTCGGTTCGTCGTGTTTGTACATGGATGTTCTACCTGTAGTTGTGATAGCAGAAAATAGTTATTTAAAAGCAATATCAACGACGCCCAACTCTCTGGACAACGCACTCATCTCCTCTACAGTCACATTTGGACAATCCTCAACTCTCAGATACGTGATCGGCACCGGCTTCATGTGTGCCACACCACCCACGCGCTTGGAGGGCAGTGGTCGTATTCTCCTCTCTTCAGGCAAAGGTCGTATTTTTCGCTCTCTTCCCCATGTACCACGTCCTGCAAGATTCCTTGCCCTCACCAACCTTTCTAATACTCCCTTCTCTAAATCCTGGCACGACCAGAATGACAACCTCTCCAACTTGGAGCAGTACTTCACTCCTTCGATCCCAACGGCTTCTCGCATCAAGCTCTCCAACACACCTTTGATGCCCGTACAGGCATCGAGCGAGAGCGACACTAGAGCGGGAACGTAGCCGAGCATTGCCTCAGCATTCGGGGTGACCATATAATGGGACAACGTCAAGTGAGTAAGCTGCGGCTGGCGTGGGTCACGGAACAGGGATTCCATTCGGGGCAGGAGAGGAAGTGAATCCGACCGAATTCCTTCGAGTCTGAGCCGCTCGTCTGCATTAGTCAGCTCGAGCTTGCGGAGTACGGGGAAGGCGAACTTGCGAAGGACCGACCCCATGGCATCCTCGTCTGTGCATTGGACGAGGAGCTCCTCAAGGGAGGGAAGGACGCAGACGTTGGTATTCGGTTGGGAGGAGTGATATCTGGGGTTAGGACTATCTATCCAGAGGTCAAGGCGTTGGAGAGCAGGTACCTCTAGAGCAGTAAAAAGTTGTAGAATGAGGGCGTCACGGGGGTAGCTCCATTCTATGCATCGGAGTGAGGGTAGCTTGATCGCTTGGACAACCGATGGCGGGGGCACAAAGGAGGTATTCAGAAGGACGAGCTCCTCTAATCCGGGAATGAACGATAGAAAATTTGTAAGATCAGTGAGTATCAGGCGGGCCGTTGGAGGATAACACATCGTTAGAGTTACGATGTTTGTTAAAAGGTGCCGGGAGAGAAAGGCCAGAGGCACCTTAGTCAGGGCCAAATGCGTGAGGGGGATGGAAGGCTTTGTATCTGGAGATGGTTCGGCAATTGTCCCCAAAGTTAACGGGTTCTTGGTCATGACGCTGAGCGACAAAGACCGAAGATGGACGCAAGGAAATTGATTGATTATCGTTGCTAACTTCTGCATTGAGAGAAATTCCGGGGCATGCATGGTGCAATTGCGAATACGCTTGTAGTGGTCGACGCAGGTTTCCAAGTGAAGGGTAATGGCTGAGGGATCCGTGGTGCGATCATCCAGGACAACGTCGAGCAAGCAGTCGCGCGACCTATCTAGCGCCAACGCGACGAGGTCGCTATTCCACCTGGTCCTGCGCGTCGATATGCAAGTCCAAAGGCGTGGTGTCGTTAGTGCCACCTCACGCCACTTCTGGCAGACATAGGTGAGGATAAATGCGCTGTTGTCGTCTTCAACGAAAAAGAGAAAGACGTCGACCAGCAATTCTACGGGTAGCCAATTTACTGGGTGTCGCGATGCCTCCAACTCGAATTCCTTGACTTCGAGAGCGCGCCGACGAGCTGAAATGGTGTTTTTATATGCCTGGAGCCCGTCGATATGTTGCTGGAGTTCAGCTTCTTGGATACGGAGTAGTTCTAGCTGGGCGGTGATGACTGCGAGTTCTGTAGAGAGTACCGCTGCCTCCGGTCGAGACATCGCACCATAAGATGAGCCGTCACTGTCGCTGAGTTTGGTAGAAAGGAAAAAGCGAATTACAGATGGTGATCCGGACCGACGAATTTGCCGTACGCCGCCACCCGTCGATTTTGCCGCGGCATTGCAATCGTACAAGGAAAAGTAGGTTGACATCGTGTCAAGGAGAGCAAAAAGCTAATTTCTATGGGAAATTACAGGCTGAGTTGATTTACTGATATATATTCACTGAACTGAGGGTCATACATATCGAGCAAGTGAGCTTATTACTACCTAGTACTACAGCTTCTTGCGAATCCGAAGTACACGAGGGCGCCCCATCGGCATTGACTGTAAATCGATGAGAAGATAGACGTAACTCGCTAGGGTGAGGAGGAATAAGGACCTTGACCGTTTATTCAAGTTCGCGACCATCCGTGCAACCGACGAGTGCCGAGTACTAGAGGTGGGCGGTAGCATGTGCAACTGAATCGCGATATGAAAATCTGAGTTTGCAGCACGTTCTGGTTGTTGGTGGCTTCGGGCTTTTTCTGACCACTGAAAGTGCGCAGTAAATTTATCTCTGGGTTTGGAGAAAGCCGTGCTGCATCAGAATTTGAACATCGCGATCTAGCTGGTTACATACCGGCCATCGTTAGTAAAAACCATTTAACACCACCTAATCTGCTGTTTGACAGGTAGCCTCGCACAGAGATGGGATAGATTCCGGAACCCTGCCAGACTTCAAGCTCCAAGGCTGGAGCCGGTATGCTTTTCGCTGTATCATTCGTCGCTTTCCACTCCCCGTACATCTGTGTTGTGGACCCAGTTCCGGAACATCGGTAGCTTCTTCCGTATCATGTCACGTCTGCTGTAAGATGAATCATGGTCGTACATCATGTTGGTTGTTCCAGCCGCTCATAGAGTAAAGGAGCAAGGACAAACACAACCACAGCCTCGAAGCGCTTCATTGATCCATTGATTCCGCGACAGCATCCCCGGTAGCCTTTCGAAGCTCGTTCAAAATGAAGACTAGAAGCGGAGCTGAACTTGGACTAGAAAACGCATTCTTACAGATTGAACCGTCAGATTGGGCTCGAAATGAAAAACGCCACAAAGCCATATTCCGATCCACCTCGGGCAGAAGGTGGGTACGTCAACCAGGATGTGGCAAACTCCCGAATCGAGGACAAGGTTCCAATCTTTTTGCCAAAAAAATTTACGGATGAACGGTACCAATAAAACTTTCGCGGAGGTTTGACATCGGAGAGAACGACAGAGAGGTTTCCAATGGTAATGAGAAAGCGCCTTTTGAATTTTGCGGGGCATGATGTTGTTCTCTATGAAATGCAATATTTTGAAGAGGGTATCAAAGATTCGGTTCCCGATTTATGACAGGTCACTCATCTCCAAAGACTGATCTTGGTTTCATCTCCTGGGACACGATATCCAGATGTCGTTAGTCGTAAAAGATACATGTCGGCACGTCAGCCAAAAATTGCCCCACGGAAATCGGGTGTTAGAGTCGAGGTCGTACTGGCGCCGAGTCGGGACATCGGACCGTTCATTGTTCAAGTTCTACATCAGCAGATGTATTTCAAGGAGAATCTCTGTGGGATATATTCCAAAGTGCTAGACAAGGCGATCAAGTACTTGTCAAGTACAGCCGTACAGCTGACAGAGTTGGCATCGTTCGCCCAAACTAAAACAACGACGAGTCAGATTAGAATTCCAATGAAAAGGAATTCTAGCAATGCACCAACCAATGATCCTCGGCGAAAGCAACGTTGAAAAATCGCAGTGCTGTCTCAGTTCAAGCCGCAGAATGGTGGCTGTGCGCTTTGGGGTCCTAACAACCACTACTATCACAAGTCCTTTCTGTCCTTCTACCCCGCGTACATCTTATTAACTTGGAAATACTGACTTATCATATCTCTTGTTATCGTATTCTGCAGCTGATTATCCGTATATCGCCGGCGGAGTCATCTCTGGGTACTATCTTTATTTCGTTGTCGCCATAGGACTCCGCTTAACATCGGCATTCCCAGTACCGTTCAGGCCCGTCGTATTCAATGACCCAGGCCTATGGGTCCAATGAATTGTTCGTCTTTTCCCCCAGCAGCCTCCCATACGGACAGACCTCGTCTTTACGTCATGGCATCCCTCAACGCCGCTTCGAATACGCGTATGACGCCTTTCAATCATGGCCTGTCTCAAGGCTCGCGCACCGAAAGGATGGCATAAAATCGATGTGCCTGCAGTTAATTGTTACGGGCCCCTTCGAGAAGCCAGTTGCTTGGTAACGAGCAGGCCTACGATTGGTACATTTCCCGATTCCCCGAAGTCTCCATGATTTTACTCACGGTATGTGCATGCAGCTTTATTGTCGTCTACATTACACGCCTCATGGGTATGAGCCAAAGCGACTCAAAGACTTTTGCAAAACACGTCAGTGCTGAACGCACAAAGGCTTCTCGTTTGCTCGGTACATTGTACTTGCTTCGTGCTCGTTGGGAGTACTAACACCGAAGGCACATATCCTCATGCTAGTGGTCATCTGCTTGCCGAATAGAGACCGAATGGCTCACTCTTTCTGTAACGTGTGCTACACTTTATTTATAAGGATGAACTCCAAGCCCTGTTATCCACGCCCTAGTTCTTTCTCTGCAGACGTAGATATCTTGGTGAGACTCATACTAGTTCACCGGTATCAGCCTAAATGTGCTGATAAAGAATCCTCAAGAATAATCATCCTTCATTCTGTTACAGTTCCAAAATATGCCTCCTGCGAAGGTTTCCAATGGTGTGCTATCATCGTAATTTTTCTCTTTTGTTGTCACTGATTTTTTGCTGGCAGGTGCTCATATTTTGGACGTGCTCCTAGCCATTCTCCCTGTCTGGGTCTACGATTACATTCGTGGTGACCAGGAATGCACATATACGAATCGAAGGCGACCAGTCTTCGTTCAGCGCCGAAGGTTTCCTCTTGACCAAAACATTGATCGAAATGAGGGTCGTGACAGGGGCAGTTCTACTGACGATTCAAAGAGTTCGAGTAATTCTAACAATTCGAACGGCTTTGGGTTTGGTAGCTCTAATTCGAAAGATACGACTTCAAATGACAGCACGGGTAGTAGTCAAACGGACAACCCTCTCACTAGCGGGAGCGACATTTTCTGCCAGTTCTGTATCCCAGACAACGACGCGAGGGTACTCTACAACGGTCCCTGGTCTCTCAATGGTGCAGGACCGTCGAATACGACCCACAGCACTTCCACTGTGGGATCAACGGTCTCCCTAAGCTTCAATGGTATGGCGTCGGACGACCTCCCGGATCACAACTCACATGCTATGTCCACAGGAAGCGGAATAATCGTTTTCGGAACCGTGCTATCTAGTAGCTCGTCTTCGAAACCTCCCACAACATCCTTCACTATTGACGCCGCCGCCCCTTTCGTCACTACAGAGCCGCAAACCGAACAAACTTACCTCAATCAGCCCTTATTCGTGGCCCCTGAGTTGTCGAAGGAGGAGCACAAGATCATCATCAATGTGACGGACGCGGGGTCTGCCTCTCCTTTCGTCCTTGACTATTTCATCATCTCCCCCCATCTCGATAGCACCTCCAATACCGAGGCTACCATTTCTTTCCCTCCCACATCATCTTCGAGTTCTCCTACTCCTTTTGCATCCGCTATTAAATCAACAACTTCCTCCACCAGTGATGTATCCTCTGTCGCCCGCGATTCCTTCACTGTGATCAAAGCCCTCGCGGCCTTGCTGGGTGTTCTGTTTCTCACTATACTCTTTCTTATCGTCTTTCTCGTCATCTACATCAGAAAATCCAAGATTCGGCGTGGGCCCTCTATTCCTCGGAGTTTCAAGAGTCGTACAAGTCACCAAGGTACTCGCAGAATCCCGGTCATGTGTGTTACGTGACTAATCTGTGTCGCAGGAACATTACTCACGACGACAGAATCCATCATGAGGAACTTTACTCCCAGTTTGATTTGGTCCTATTCTAGGAGTGAGTCTGGATCCGGGAATGCCCCTTCTCCCGCGCTTCCAGGGCACTCGACAAAGTCGCAACACTCGGAAGCTCGGTCTGTGTGGTCCGCTTCTTAAAACATCTTAGCAGGCAATTGTTCAGACTCTAAATCACTTGTTGTATTCAGTCCGAATTATATATAATATTCCATACGCTAGATCTACAAGTGGGAGATGAATGCCAAAAGAGAAAAACCTGTGCAAATGAGGGAGAGCATAGTATCAAAGCAAAATACGAATAAAATTTAAGGATTCCACATCTTGCTTTGCACCGTCTGGTAAAGGTTGCCGTCATCCAGTTCTCTAAGCTCCGGTGACCGGTCGACGCCCTGAAAATTGATATCAGAATTGACGTACACCAATAAAAAAAAGATTTGAGCACTGACCGCTTTCTGTGCCGCCCGGATGACGTCCTTAGCAATGTTAGCGCTGATCTCACGAACTTTATTGGATGATCATTAGCACAATCGGCGAACACATGATAGATGGCAAACTCACTCCTCTCAATTTTAGGGTATAACAATCCGAGTTCATGTTCCTCAGGCGTCAACGACTCAGCTAATCCAAGAGATGCAGCCTCAACCATGGTATCTGTCACGCTCTTTGCCCTAGAGAGGATTGATCCTAAACCCAAACCTGTATCATGCATAAGCATCACAGAAACAAATCGAATGGCGATGATACTGACCTGGGAAGATGTACATATTGTTGCCTTGCCCGGGGTATAGAGTCTTGCCGTTGTATTCAATGGGATCGAAAGGCGAGCCGGAAGCAAAGAGTACGTTGCCATTGGAGTGCACCACAGCATCGCTGAACGTGCATTCGGAGAGACGTACTGGGTTGGACAGAGGGAAGATGATGGGGCGAGGGTTGAGCGCACTCATAGCTTGGATGACGTCGCCATTGAAGGCGTTCTGTAGTGACGTTAGTGACCTTGATAGTTAGAGAATAGGAGTGGATGCTCACAGATATCGTTGAAAGACCCAATAAAGCAGTAGGCTTCACATAGTCAATAATTTCAAGGAGGTTCTTCATGGGCGGGCCTTCGTAGTCCTTACGCGAGAAGTCTACGGGAGGGGTCAGCATCATTTCCATGCAGCCAGAATGCAATCATACATTTCTTATGCTCGGGCAACTTGCCGCGCGCATCAAACACAAGACCTTGCGAGTCAACCAACCAAACACGTTCCCGCGCTTCATCCACCGAAAGGCCTTGGAGGGTGAAGAAACTCATGAGCTGCGTGGCAACACCAACACCGGCCGACCCCGCGCCGAAGAACAGAATCCGATGACTGCTCAACGGGCGCCCGGACACCGCAGATGAGATCCTGGCAGCATTGACGAAACCACTTAGCACGACAGCTCCTGTTCCCTGGATGTCATCATTGAAGACGGGATACTTGTTCCGATACCGTTCAAGGTACGTGAAGGCGTGGTCCGTGGAAAAGTCCTAATTAGAATTAGAAACCGCGTGAGTCATGCGAATAAGACACGGAAAAGCGGAGCGCAGCTTACCTCGAATTGCACCATCAATTTCGGGAATGCGACGGAAATCTCGTCCATGAATTCGTCCATGAACTCCGTCATCTCATCGTCGGGCACGCGCCTTTCGCGGAGACCCAGGTACAGCGGATCTTCTAGATAGGCTTGATTATTCGTTCCAAGGTCTAGGCATATGGGAATTGTTGATGTGGGACGAATACTAAAACACATCCGCATGAGGGCCTGGAAAAACTAAACTTGGCAGGAGAAATTCTCACCCGGCGCCAGCGATGTATAGGGAGAGCTTCCCGATGGAAATGGGCATGCCATTTATACCAAGGTCACCTAGACCGAGAATACGGGAGCCTGTCGCATTTTGTCGGTGAATAAAGCACAACGACTGGAGGCAACGAGGCTCTCACCATCGGTAACTACGCTGATTCTAGCCTCGTCGATTCGGGGCCAATTGGAAATGACAGATTTGATATTGCCCTTGTCCTTGATGGACACATACTGGACAACAGCGCGTCTTATTCAGCACGCGATAAAGATGGAGATGAGTCAATGACCCACCAAGCCTTCAGGACGCCTGTAAATATGCGAGTATTGCAGGCAGGCATCGCCGACGATGGGAGTGTAAATGATGGGGGTGAACTCTGACATGTTGGCGAGACAGAGCTTGTAGAACATGGCAGGGTCCTGCTCCTTGAGCATGGAGAGGTAAATGTACTTCTCGATGCCCTTGTCCTTGGACCGCAACTGTGCAAGACAGCGCATCGCGTGGACGGCATCATCGAGGGCGGGGGGTGTAAGACCGTGCTTGGGCCTTGGGGGAGCTAGGAAAGGCCTAGCAATTAGTACAGGGCGACGGGCAGCGGTAAGAAGGGACCGCATACACAGAGAGGCCATTTTGGTTTTCTGGGCACCCCCGTTCGCGTAGGAATTGAGAATGATAGTCATGACGGGCAGTAAGGGAGGAGAATGAAGGGAAGAATGAGACAGCAATAACACGAAAAACTGAGCATTATATATATAGGGAGCGGTAGAATCCGGGATGTCTGTGAATGGGCGAACGGAGGGATCGGGCTCGCCTTCAGATTGGGGCAGCCTATTGAGCGAATCATATGCCACGCCCGCGTCCCTTGCGACTTGTTTCAAAAATAGCCCTGGGCCTGGTGCGCCTATTCTTTCTACGAGTCTGCTAGGTCGCCACGGTGATGCACTCGACCGTGGTAGAACAGTCGATACATGTGTGCTGATAGAGCGCCACCTCGTGCGCAGTTCGAGTTCGCTGTCGAGCGGTAAAGAGCAATTCGAGACCAACCTTGGCCGTAAATGTTCGCCTCGGAGAGTCAACCTCACACGGGATGTCGGCACCAGATCTTTGGCGTTGTTTGTCTTCCCTTCAGATGTAACAAGTGTCAACACACGACGAACTTTACATTGCACCACGTCCAGCGCATTTTTAGGTGCACACGACCCGTGTTTCTCAGGCTACTCACTATCACGGAGGTAACTGAGGGTACCTTTGTGGGGTAATAAACCTTTCGCCGGTCTACCCCAACTCTACCCCAATGAATGCTGTCTGGGGCAATTTCATATTGTTCAGCGTCCTCCTTCTCTGATCATCGTGCTATTTATTCGTCGCTTTGTCTTTTTTTACATGTAATTCCCCCCTTTTTTTTTCTCGAGTCTCGGGCCACATCGATCTGCGATCTCTATTACTGCGATCTCAGTGGGGCTTAGGTGTGTCCTGTCGGCTTTTTTTCCCGTCAACTGTGTTTCATAAGTATTCTTCCATGTTCAGGTGATGGACGGCTGGTTTGTCTTCCGCCTCTCACCAGACTCTACTAGACTTCGCTGTCAATATATACTCAATTCGTCTGATTGAAAAGAATACACTCCAATCTGCGGAGACGCTTACATTCTCGGGAGAAATCGGAGTTCCGTCTCTGCCCACAATACCGAAGCTCATCACAAACGACGTCTTTGCTCTGGGAATTACACACGACACATCCACTCGCCCTTCCGCCACGCCCTTTTCGGTCATCTTGTAATCCTAGAGGAACTCCGCTTTCTGCTTTTCAGTCCGAGCGCTCTTCGCCATTGCGGGTATTTATGCCCCACCTGTCTTCCGGCTGTCTTAGTCTGTTTCACGCACTGAGGATAGTGGAGGCTTGACATGATGAATTAATGCTCCGTTCAATGCGCTATACAAGTCTTTCCCGCGTTTTCTAATGTCCCCAAGCCACTAGCCATAAAAACGCTCCGGTAGCGAATCAGTGTGAGAGAATCGGAATATATCGTATTCTCACTCTCATCTCCCAATTGACCCGTGTCTCTAGACAGGCGGCGTTGCGATGCTATTGCGTGAAGGGGAATTTGCGATTGGTTTCTATCCCTCTATCAGTTCTTTCCTTGTATATCTTGTGTATATCAGAGTACCCGTCTGTAGCGGTCTAGACCGCCAATTTCATCACTTAATGACAGTGTCGATCAATCAATGTTTAAACAATTAACCAACTGTTTTTAAAGAGCGGAACTACTTATTGTTTGAGAAACCTGACAATTTGCGTCCTTGAATGGACGCTAATCATACGTAGGGGTGTACTGGAGTTCTCATTTAGCAGAAAGTAATAGTCAATCCGACCTGAAAGAGAATCAGGATCTGCACAGTGATCGGTCAACAGGTCCGCTCACATTGTTCGCTTCGCACTGAACTTGGGCACCATAGTCGGTAGTGACGTGGAAAGCATCCGTGGGGGGGCAGTTAGCATTGGAGCCTGCAAACATGTTTAAACCCCTTCGAACAACAAATTAACAGACGCACAAGTCTTTCCCTGGCCATCACATCCGTTGAAGTACGCAAATGAGGCCGCGACGTTGAACGTGTGTCTGGATGGAATATATTAAATATCGTGATCGAAGCTGATCAGTAACTACTCACGGAGGGATTAGCGAGATGTCTGCGCTGGATCCAGCTCCAGGCGAGGGAGGATTCTTGAGAGTCAACTCTACGAGGGTGCAGCCTGAGCCTTGGAAACCGCAAGAACCTGTGTTGAGCCAGCTAAAAATATGTATCGTTAGGCCAATGGAATTTATATTCAAGTCGGAATGCGAAGGAACCACTCACGCCACAGCAGCCTCAAATGGCCCGTTTGCAGTGTAGTCGCTGCCAGTGGACAAGGTGTTGAAGTTTTGGCTGAGTGTAGGCTATAACAGGGGGGTCAGCCATGCTCCACAGTAGCGCAAGAGGGTAATGATATATACAGTTCCGTAACCACACCTGGAGGAGAAAAACTAGTCAGCACTCAGATTCGAACATTGCTTTGCAGCATACTGGCCTGTTAACGAATTTGACGGTATGCGACTCGGCATGGACCACAGTAGCACCGTAGACAAAGATGATGGCAGCGAGGGAGATGATTTTGGAGAACATATCAGCAAGAAAATACCGGGCAATGCACGATGAAGTTTTTTGTTGACGAGGCGCGTCCTTTTATACTTCGGAAAATGATACTCGTCCACAAGGATTTATTATCACATTGATTAGTTTGAAACGCGCCGTCAGTATTAAGCGCTAAGCATGCGACGGAAGTCAAATTCAAAGATATGCCCCTGCTTAGATGAGATGGTAGCTCTCGGGAATCGGACTGTATAAATTGGCGTGAAACAAGCTAGAAGCAGGAGCGGCGTACGTTTTGATGCCCCGATATGCTGCACTCTCGCATCTCAATGGTGGCTCGAGGCACGCATTGCTTGGATGCGCTTGAATATGTTGATTCACTCCCCACATTGCGACTTGTTTCAACGGACAACTCTGAAGAGACATATAATGCTGCAGAATCATCTAGAGAGGCCTCGTCAAGGACATATATTATTCGAGTATGCGTACTTACCGGTGATTCGACAGGAATCGATCATGATATCAGCGGGAAGTTGCTCACCATATACCACTACCACAGCACATTTTCTCGTCCCGGTGGAGCGCGCGTGCTTCTCGAGTACATTGGCTAGATTCTCGGATCGAAAAAACTTGTTTGAAGTTATAATAACTCTTAGGCTGCAAATTTATCTAGACGCTTCGTTAAAAACCGTCCAACTCGGAGAGCATAAATACACTCACCGGCAGCTTAAGTTGCTTAACCAGATTCGAAGAAGACATATAGTGGGAAATGCATTATCGTATCCCGGTGGGGCAGAGCACACACTGGCGGCGTCCACGCCACATGAGGTAAGTATATATGCTTACCGAGTGAAATGTTTTTAACCAGACCTCTCTAGATTAATGGCGGCGTTGTAAAGAGTCAAACCAAACATCCGAGAAGCAACGAGTGAATGATGCGCCTCGGGCCCGAATCAAGATACGGGACCGTACGAGTCAGCGGCGGCCGTTCCTATACATCATGATTGCCTATACAGAGAGCCGCGGTGAAGCGATGGATGAGAAACCGAACGGTATTAAGAAGTAGAAGTATTTTATTTTATTTCTTGGTGGTATGCTGGAGGTGCGTGTGTGCCGACGCAAGCTAATGACCAAGTTTTAAATTGCTGCCGTGGTAAATGCCGGTCGTCACTAATTCACTTGTCGCCACTGCCGGCGTTGTCAATAACTTTTTTTTCGCTGCATGCTCCAGTACTCACGCCGGATTTGCTGGCGACCTTCGTCTCAGCGATGGCATACGCGGTACATGTCTCGAGTCATCCGACTCAGAGGCAATGAAGGCCAAGGTGTTCGTATCATTCCTGAAGGTGCCGACCGTAAGGTCGCCGCTCGACCTGCCTATGGCGAAGAGATCCTCAACGTCCCCATTCCTTACGGTGACGACTTCCTCAATGTGCGCATCGGCCAGGTGATTCCGCGAGAAGATGAAACGACCTTCCAGGTGGACCATAACGACTACGTGAGTGTCAAGATACTCCGCAAGTTGGGTTTTGGGCGCCATGCGAGCGTTTGGCTTGGACATTCGGACCAGTGGAAGTGCGTATACTTGTTTTCCGATAGCGTTTGCGCTGCTCACTGCTTCAGGGATATTGATAAGGAACGAGAACGGGAGCCAGTATTTCGCAGTCAAGGTCTTTTCGATCCAAGCCTCTGTTGACATTGGGCAGCAGGAGCTGAGGAGGCACGCGACAATGATGAGTAACGCGAGTAATCATCCGGGGTCGCGACACGTTGCGATAAATTGCTGGAGCGTGGTATTAGCGGAACCGTTTAGTCGCCTCGTCTGTGTCATGAACCTTTGTGGGATATGCCTTACCCAACTGTACCTCACAGGCGACCAGGGAACTAAAAAAACATTGGCGCATACACGTATGGCGGCAGCTTTTTCGTGATATGCTCCTTGCTCTCGACTTTCTTCATTCCGAGTGCGGTCTCGTCCACGGAAGTACGTCGCATGGACTTTTCCTCAGAAAGTTGCGTTAAGTCTCGTGTAGATATCAAGGGAGATGACATATTAGCAGACAATGTATTGGACGACAGCCAATTAGAAGAACTATTGGACAACGAACCAATCGAGTTCGGCGAATCTATTACGTTTCGTGACAACTTGTACACCCGCGATTTCAAGGATACTTCCAGCGTTTATCACACGATGCAGCAACCCAAGTCAATGCCTTTACCTTCCCAACTAGTGGATCCTCATATGAACTTCAAATTATGCGATTTCGGAGCCTATGAGTGTCGTGTCTTGTGTTTCTCTTTGCATCTCATCGCTTCCGCAGGTCACCCCATTCATCAAGACGGTACCAGACGTAAGCACATTGCACCTTTAGGCTTGAGACATACACACACTCTCTACTTGCAGCTCCTCCGACCACATCGCCACGTCGCCAGGCCCCAGAGCTCGTTCTAGGTCTTCCTTGGGACGAGAAAGTCGACATCTGGACGCTGGGAAATATAGTAAGCCCTATCAGCTTTATATCCGCCCGACCTCACTTGCTTGCTAATCAGATGCTTGAGACGCTAACGTATAGACCCGTATTCCGCGGGCCATTCGACAGATTCCAAACGTTTACAAATAAAAAGACCTTGTTAGAGGTACAAAAGTACAATGCTCAGGACCATCTCTTTGCTATGACGCTTTTCAGTGGAGAGGATAAACAGTTCCCCCGGTGGATGATCGAAGCATCGCCCAAGGGTAAAGAGTATTTCAATGCTGACGGTGCGTTACGTCACCTTTTTTTCCTCGTCTTTGAAACTGATATGCTACCTGACCCCAGGGACGCTTAAATATGGATCCTGGAAATCTGTGCTCCCGGAGGATCTTGTACAGAGCATCCGACGTACTACGACGAATGCGATAGCGACAGAGATTATCGGCCATGAAATAACGTCTACTCCCGCCCTCCTTGTTTGTGTACAGCGAGAATTGGTCGAGATCATCGAAAAGTGCTTTACTTTGGATCCTAAGAAGAGGCCTAGTGCGAAAGAGCTGCTACGGCATGACTTTTTCAAACATCCTACTGATGATGGCGATGGTGATGATGCCTTTATCTATCGCCTTGTGTCAGAGCATGAGCAGGTAGACGCGGTATGATTCTTCGTTTATCCTCCCAATATTGTAATCGTTACTTCAAACTAGGACTCTGTTTACTCCAGCCTGTCCATAAATAAAAGAGAAAGTGAACCTAGGACGCCTGAAGGGACTACGTTTTGTAAACCAATCGAAAACGATTTTCATGTGAGCTGGACAGCGATGGTAGGTTCGATGGCATCTATATATGCACTTGCATACATGTCTGAGCTGAAGTTGACTACATGTATAAGCATTTCACTAGTAGAAGGGACGGGTGTTGTATCTGTGGAATGGATAGGTATGAAGCTTAAGCTAGCACGCCTACGAGATATTTTAAAGCGATGTTGCAGGGCTGAGATGATTCCGAGAGAACCCAGTTGAGAGTCTTATAAGTTAACATTGTTACGATGCGCGCGGCGGTAACCTGTTTTTGAGATGGGAGGGTCTAGAACTTGATGTCATTGAGAGTTCAAATAGCTCAAATCGAGTCGAGTCTCGATTTTCTCCTCCTTCCATTGCCCAACGAATAAGCAATTCTTGATTCTTAACTGCTGCACTATGGGGCTATGCAGTGCTCATTCATGAGACATCACTAGCACTGCTGGCGCCTGAGTGCTGAGTTCTGAGCGGACACCGGGTCCCGGGCCGAAGACTCCGGAGAGCTCAAAAAAAGATTCAAGAAAGAAGCGATGCCTGCATTAAGGGGGAATCGAACCCCCGGCGGGTCGATGGCAACGACCCAGGTTACCACTACCCCATTAATGCTTGTCTTGGATGTGGTGCTGAATATATTATAAACACTTAGCTTCCGTCTGCCATTCTTATTGTCGGCGTATGCTTTGCAAAGCGCATCTTGTGTCTAACCCTGACTGCGAGCAACATATCCCCAGGCCGGATCCAATTCACACTCACACTCACACTGGTAGCGTCTCGAGTGGCAAAGACCCTTCCAGTTCGAGGGGATTACCGTGACCTAGATGCTACATCTACCCTGTTGGGTATTTGTTCTCATTCAAGAGCAAATGGGCTAGAATGTATTAGTGTCAGAAGTCGACCGCCATTGTGACGATTGATGTATTTCTCTTCATTTTGTTTCGCTCAGCTCACACTAGGCTAGGCTAGGCTCAGGGTCCTGATTCTCTCTTCTTCGCTCGATTGCAACACAGGCCGAAATTTTCTTAACTCGTGTCTCATGACTGTCAGCTGTACTCTCGGACGTTTGGACGGCGACCTCTTGATGTCCAACATGGTAATTACACGTTGGCATAAGCCCTTTAGCGGAATGCCTTTTGGCGCGAAGCCTCAGTGGCGCGCCTCAAGGACACGCGGCTCCAATATTTCGTTCGTAATCATATATTCAATGGCAAAAAAGCTCCTAGTGGGTTGATGCGCCATTAATTGTTTTATGAATTCATTATCATGCAGTTTTTTTTAATAGACGTGCTGGCCAGTCCTCGGCAATGTCCTTGAGATAACGACATGTCATTGTCCTCCCAACTTTGGAAGTGTACCCGGACATCCCATTCGCTTCCACATGTTTTAATGATATGTTCATATCGCTCGACATATTCATGTCCTTTCTATGATATCCCTGCATACCTGCGTAGGGAAACAAGCGGCTAAACTACGGATTTATTCCACGTCTGTCGCTGAACATTCTGTCTCTCGGGTTCGTTGGCCGTCGCAAGACCACAGGTGGCGGATGACATGTTACCTGCAATCTGGCTCTATGATCTGATGCTGTTGATGTTCCTGCCACCCCAAATTGGATTTCCTCTTTTGAATTTCTAAGTGGTATACATTGACGATAAATAAATCCATCGGAATTGTCGACAAAGGCTACAATACCAACTCTATATCCGACCCCGCGTCCCTCCTCCGGCCCTGCATCGATCGGTCGATCATTCATCCCGCTCCGCATAGGACTGTACATAGTCCATGCTCTCAGCATCTAATTAATCGCCACCAACAATAACCTTGATGACCAACCTTCCCTTTTCGTCCCTCCCCTTGGCCATGGCTTCAAACGCTCCCTTTACGGCGTCGGGGTTGAATGGTACACGATGGGTAATGAGGTCCGTTATCGGCGGTAGTGTGCCTACATTTTCCAAACTTCAGTTACGTCACACATATCCCAGAATAATTCGCAAAGCGTACCACCAGCAAGTAATTGAAGGGCCTCTTTATACGTGTCTGCATATCGGAAACTCCCAATTATGTCTACTTCTCGGGTCGCTGCATTGCTGATGGGGATGAGGGCGTTGGGCGTTCCCATTCCGATAAGCAGGACCTTTCCTCCGGTTTTCGTGCTCTGCTCGACGTAAGTGTGTAATAAAACGTGCACAGGAAGGGACGCACGAAAACAGCCATTTGTATGCATGGTTCAGCGCCAGTGCATTCATATACGATGTCGTATCCGCCTCCGAATGCCAGAGCCTGCGATCTACTCCGCTCAAGTCCGTCTAATCCTTTCATAGGCGTCGGCGGAGGTAGACAGAATACCTTTCCAACCAGACCGTGTTCTTTCGCGAATGCCAGTCGCTCCCGATTGATGTCGACCATAGCAATGGCTTCGCTTGGAATACCTCTAGAGCGCGCCAAACCAGCAGCGAGCATTCCGATTGCTCCTGCACCGAACACCAACACTCTTCGGGTATGCTGGGTGAGCCCTGCTCGTCTTGAAGCATGTAGCAGCACAGATAATGGCTCCGCTAGCGCTCCCTGTTCACAGGAAACGCCTGGAGGTAGCGCATGTACTCGCTTCGCGGGATGGTTGATTTTCGTCTGCATCGTGCCGTCCAGATGTGGGAACGTCTTCGCGCTGCTGCGGAAGCGCATCCCCTCGCACAGGTTATATCTATTGGTCTTGCACCACTCGCAAGATTCGCAAGGGATACCTGCCTCAATGGCGACATACTGCCCTGGACAGAAATCTGTAACGAGGGGACCAACGGCGGTTATTACGCCCGCAGATTCATGGCCGAGTACTAGCGGCGCCTGAAGGGCGAAGGCCCCGTTACGAGCATGGAGGTAATAGTGGAGGTCGGAACCACACAGACCAGTAGACAGGACGGCAATCTGTACGTGATGAGGGGGAGGAGCGGGAAGTGGTCGACGACTGAGTCGAAGATCGCGGGGAGCGTGTAGTACAAGGGAAGAAATCATTCTGTCCATTCTAGAGAGAATGTGGAGTGGTTCGAGAGGGTCTGGGTAGGACGCACTCGTGCTGGGTCTTATGTACTACTACTGTTCGGATCATCGGGCCGTTCCTAAGCTTTAAAAAGAGTGCCTTGGTCCCTTTTTTATTGCATTCCATCCCCAAATCTGATACGTACAGAATGTTCTCTCTCCAAGGCAAGACCGCCCTTATTACAGGAGGGTCTCGCGGTATTGGGTCCGCATGCGCTATTGAGCTTGCCAAAGCCGGTGCACATGTTTGCCTCGTCCTTCGTCCTACAACGGTGACATCTCGCACCATCGATGCTTTGAAGGAGATGGATCTGCCCTATACAACCGTTCCATGCGATCTCAACGACCTTCCTGCCGTGCGAACCCTTTTCAGTCGTGCTCTAGATATCGTCCCCTCACACGAGATACACATCCTCGTCAACTGCGCTGGAATTCAACGGAGGTCACCCGCGGTCTCGTTCTCAGAAGAAGATTGGGATGCTGTCATGACCGTCAATCTCAAGTCGGTCTGGCTTCTCTGTCAGGCGGCCGGCCAGCACATGGTCCCCCTGAGGAGAGGCAAGATCATTAATTTCGCGAGCCTGCTCACCTTTCAAGGAGGAATGACAGTCCCAGCGTATGCAGCAGCTAAGGGAGCGGTTGGGCAACTTACCAAGGCACTGAGCAATGAATGGAGTAGCTCGAATGTACAGGTTAACGCAATTGCTCCTGGGTACATCGAAACTGATATGTGTGTCAATTTCCGGTCTTGAACTACTGATTGCCTGATTTTCGAACAGGAACGAGGCGCTGCTTTCGTCGCCGACGCGATTACCGCAGATATCTCAGCGAATTCCCGCCGGTAGATGGGGAAAGTCCGAAGATTTGACAGGACCCTGTGTATTCTTGGCAAGCGACGCCAGCAACTATGTTTGCGGCGAGATCCTGACGGTAGATGGAGGGTGGATGGCGCGGTAATAGAAGGGAAGTCGAAGCAATGATTGGAACGTGGACATCATCTACATTGTTATTTGAGAGACCGAAACCGTAATATTGAAGATTGCTCAGTGAAGGGAAAATGAAAGTATCAACTCCGTGGTACTCGCTATCTTGCTTACACACCCAAGTATAAAACGCTCTTCAGCCGCGTATTACACGTCGATTTCACTTTTACGCGTGTATTTCACTCTTCATTTCTCTCCTAAGCTATTTGCTTCGTCAATTCCGCTAGGGCTGCGGCACACACCACACTGCACTCAAGACCCCTAAGTGAAATGAAACCTTCACGGATCTCAAAGCGTCGGACCGTACCACCGGATTCGACCCCATCACAATCTTACTATCACCTGATATGCCAGTGGTGATACCTGTTTCTGACCTGCTGAAGGAGCGGAAGAGGGAATGGAGGAGAACTGTTTTCTGATCGGGGAACATATATCTGCGGACCGTAATTCCGAATTCCACCGGCCCGTCATTTTCCGCCTTCACGACGGCCCGAAAGGCCGAACTGAACGCGAATTCGGGAGCATTACCGTTATGTACGTTGTACCGTCAAATTTGAAGCGAGAGGCGCATGAGGACATGCAGGAACATCAGGGTCTTTCGGGACCGCAAGGTTCGTTGGTCCGATGGAAATGGAAGGAAGAAAATAGGAAGGAAAACGTGTTGGTTGAAATTGTAATCGCGGGAAGATAATTAAAGAAGGCCATGGAGATGTCAAGAAGCTGAAATCCGATGTCCGGGCTTACGGCTGGCAAGACACACATGCAGATGTGCGTCGGGAACTAAGAGGAATCAATAATGCAATGCGGAAACAATAAGTATAACAAGTGGCGGCATTCTCAGATGCCTCAGATGCTCTCGCTGAGTTGGTCGGGCCGGGTTCGTGTGGGGATGGATGGAAAGAATTCTTGTTAAGAAAAGCGCAGCTGGTCCACCCTCCAGGCAGGAAAGCTCGAGGCTAGTTGCACCATATCTGAATACCTTTTGGCTGTTGCCTCGGCACGACCCATCACCCAAAGTCCATGTCTGATTTCTAGATTGAGAAAAATAGATCAAAAACTACCGTGGCACTGATATTTACTTAGACATACATACCGCACATCTAGACAAAGGTGTCCTCCTACGGACAGAAAGGCCAGGCAGAGTGGAAAGAAGCGCCTAAACAGCCCGGTTCGGAAGCTCATGTTGAGTAAATCATGCTACATTGGTGTTGAACTTCAAGAAGTATTTCAGAGGCCTAACACATCATAATGTACGAGACCCCAAGATTTGGGGTACCGTCGTGGTTGTTTTGAGGGACCATGTGCGTAATTGCACGGCCGTGAAACCCGTCAAATAGGGAGAGTGAGAAGAAGACAGATCTTAGAGCTTGAGAAATCCGCATCTCTGCCACAGCCGGTCTTGAAAGTGATGGGTGTTCACAACATCAGTGTGACTCGCAATGATAAACCTAATTTCGTTCGTGTAAGTCCGAGGAACGCATTCGACTGGAAAAGATGCGCACAAATTCGTCAGATCCAGGCTTGGCAATGGAATTCAGAGCCCTGAAGGGGGAGGCACTGTATATCGGACCGGTCCTTTGAGGAAGAGAAGCAACAAAAGAGATGATTGAGTGTGTACCCGCACCAAAAATAAGGAACATCAATAGGTAGCACACGAGTCAAGGAACAGTGTCGATCCGAGGGATGTCATGCGAGAACGCCTAACGCCACAGATATATATGAACGGGGGGCGCTCCACATGTAGTTAGTGGCATCGGGCTACTCTGGAGATGGAGTATGGCGTGAATGGAAGCATAGACTGTTTTAAAGAGTTAAGTCAGAATGTATCGGCTTCCATAGATTTCATAAATGAGTTTGTTGGCAGTTGACTGCTAAGTCAAGAGGCGACCAACCATATTCATGCTGGGATAAATCTAGAGTTTGGTGGATCGTGTTCTACTACTGACCTAAACAGGCCTTAGAATCTTTCACTTGGAAATGGGGACCCTTGTTTTGAGGGTTCAATGGGCTACTGTGCGAAAATTTCGGACTCGGGGTCAGTGAGGACGCCCAAATGGAACTTTCCGGTCCACGGCAGGGTTAAATTGACGACTTGATTGCCAGTATGAGTGAGTGGAGCGAATGCAGGCGCCTGCATTCGTATGTTTTGAGTACTAATTTAGACTAATGCTTCAACAAAGATGCTTCCTTGTAGATGAGTTTCTCCGTCAGTTACTGGACATGTCGAAAAGAGTTTTGCGGGGCCTGTGCCCGCGAGCTGCCTAGAAGATGACAAACACACATAATGTAGGTTATCAAAATCTAGGTTGGGCGATGCATTTATGGTGCAACGAGAAGATATCGGGGGAAGTCGACAGGCAAACCCTGAGTATCGGTCCGAAGCACATATTCCGGATAGTGAAGGAATCAGAAGCCTTTCAACCCAAGACGATTGTGGCCCTTAAAGCATGGATACGCCTGAAGTAGGAAATGCAACCTACTTGGATAGATCTCCACGGTCAGGGAAAATTCTTTCTCGGGACTGTCCCGTCACTCCGTGTGAGATATCAGCATTAGGTTTTGCCCAATATTATCAGATGCGACTATCGTATGATAAATAGCTGCGATTTCATTTCAGGAAGAAATTCAGATGGCTTATGATGTATCCAAGGAATCAATGGCGTAACCGAAGTTGATCGAAGTTAACCGATAAATCACTGAATATCCGCATTATTTAGAACGAAACTTCCATGATGTGATATAACCGCACCTAGACTTATAGACGGATGTCAGAGAAAAAGACAACGGATCCAGGGGGGCATATATGTCATCATGCCATTCAGTTCATACAACAATCGCTACGACATTATTATTCTGTCCTTGTTTTGCTTTGTCCTGAAGTCTTTTTTAACCATCGAAATCTAGTCAATCCAAGGAATATCCCAAACATACCAGATCAAAAACAAGGTTGAGACAACAAACGAACTAAGACCGATGAGAGATTGAGAGCAAGATCTAGGACCTCAACATTTAAACTGTGTCTTCATAGGGGGATACGAATTTTCTGCTGTTTTGTACGACATAGCGACGCGGCTGTAAATGTGACAGCGGTGCGCTGAATTCGGAGGACCTATGGTTCTTGGTTGCTGGAAATGTTGCTCCGATCAAGCGAGAGTCAAAACAAGTAGGCTAGGCGACCGCGTTAAACTGAGAAGGGCTAACCCGGACGAAAGACAGAAAAATTAGGGGCCGATGAAGTGGCCCCTTTTACTACTAAAAACGTCATCTTGAGTCAACCAGCGTTCATCGCACATAGTGACAAAATCCCCACTTGCATCTCGGACCAGGTACCGTTCAAATAGCCCATGGGAATAAGAAAGAAAAGAAGGGTAACAGAAGCACGACGTCATGCGGCATTCCAGATGTTCGCGGCAGACGCGTTGGGCCTTATGTAAAACCTTCCTTTTCCGGAAGACACAACCGTCGATCTCAGGCTGGCGACAAACGCTCTCATCAAGTTCGCGAAAAAGAATTGTACCACGTATCTCGACAGTCACGACCTTGGACGCAGAAAATTAAATACGAGGATTCATGGCAAGAAATTTGATATCGATTGAAGCACCGATTGACAGACCTAATCAGCAACGACTCTTGATTCTTCGCTTCATCACTACCTCTAGTATTTTTCACGCCGGTACCCTATGCACAGGTGTCAGTCCTGCGGCTGACTGACGTCATCTTACCTCAGTCTGACACAGGCATAATCCCGACCAACTTGATTCCCCAGGCTGGTGATTCATTTTACTTCGAACTCCGAATTCATCGTTGCTCATTTCAAGAGAAATTTGATAGTCGCAAAGATAAATTCGTCGCGCGCGCTCCTATAGAGTCCTAGGGGGATCTAGAGTGCTTTCCGCGCTACTTCAGAACACACTTCGATGACACAAACATGATGCACTGCAGATTCACAGGGAAAGGGCACTTCTTCAGGGAAATTTACCTGCCCTTTTTGTAGTCCTTATAAACACCGCTGGAGACATACACTGCTGCGGTATCAGGTGCATTCTTCCCGACAATAAACCAGCAAGTTCCCCATCTGGTCGTTCACATGTTGTGCATCAACTCTTCTCGGACCCGGGCCGTTGACGCCTTCATCCATTTCCACCCTCAATCTCAGACAAGGACAGACTGGCAAACCTTGCACTGTATGCGTTCTGACAGGATGGTGAATGCTTACCACGGCCATACTATCGACCTCGGTGAAGCGAAGCGTCGTTTGTAGTCATGTCGTCATTCAAGACAAACTTAGCTTTATTCGTCGCTGAAATGAAGTCCTCTCGACTAGGGCCTATAGCTCTAGACCCCAAAGTACAAGACGGATCAAGATCTAATACCGTTTGAAGCATTTTCTGTGGCTTTGCCTTCGGTCGTTGCTAGATGGATTGCCCATGTTATCAGATTCGAGCATCACCTCGACACCTTCCATCTTCGTAGTTGGGTTCGAAAATAGAGCCATAGAACTATTCCGTCGAACAAATATTGCTATCTCGAGATATAAGTCTGATGATCAGGACGATCAGGATGAAACGTTCGTTTTTTTCCGCTAATAAAGAAATTTTCATCACAACCTGAAAGGCCGCGGACCGACCTGCTGAACGGGACAGTCTGCTGGACGCATAAAATACACTGTTAATAGTTCAAAATTGGAATGCTCGACTGCGAGCAAACTCTGGCCATCGTTATCTCAGAGCCGGCCAATGACCCCCCAAATACCTCCCTCCGAGTCCCTCGGCACCCTACTTGATGTCGCCCGAATGTTGTCTGTCAGTCATGGAAAAAGGGCGTACATACGCTCGTATACAAACGGAGTTTTGGTACCGGAAAACCGGTAAAACTGGCGGACGATATCAGAAGCCTGGTGCGATGTCCGTCATCAACGCTTCCTTTCTACTTATTGTTCTCATCTTCGTGCAACTCGTTTGGAATCCAGTCTGATCTTCAAAATACGGTCGTATAGAGCGCGCAAGATCTTCAGGATGGGGCAGCGGAACCAAAGCCGTAGTGGAGGGAAGTCAGATGCGAGTCCCACCTGGAGTGATCCAGTTCCTTTTCTCCTTCTAAGTTTCAGAACTATCGGTTACATATTCTCACCGTATGCGTGTGCAGATCAGGCCGGTGTGTGTCTTAAGTCGAACATTCACAACGTCTCTGCATAGAAGCAGAGTCTTTAGGAAATTCGCTTGTCGAGACAGTTTAGTCCCTATTAATACTATCCTTTGGGGACCATACGAAACTGTGCGATCCGTGTCTCGATGCTATTAAGGCTGCTTTGATCAAAGATGAACTGTCGAAGGTGATACTTATTTGGTTCCCTGGTGGCTGAAAGTGTGGCCAACTCTGAATGATGAGAGGCCATTTTCTCGGAGCAGTCGTTGAGATACCGGAGGAGTTTAATTTCCCGGCCCGTAGCACTCCTATGGGCACAGCAACTCTAAAAGAATGACACTGTCCGAGGGGCCATTGTTCATATCCGAGTACTCTGTACCTCTGGTAGGCTACGTCATGTCTATAACATAGTGGAAGAGGTCATGACATGCAACTCAGCATTTGACAGGGCCAGACATAACGTCGGCATGAGATTTCGAACTTGTTGCGGGAAGCGCTTTGGTGAAACGAGGAATTCACTTGAATGGTAGAGTAGCTAACCGACCAAGTCGGCCCGATACTCAATAGGACGTGGCAAATGAACGCCACTCGAGGCATCAGTATGACTACATGTTGAACAGATTCCCTTGTAATGAAATCCTTCGTAGCCTTTAAGGATAAACGAGAAAAGATGTCTAGAACACAAGACTAGCAACTTTCTCCCATATCTTGATTGGATTATTGGCCCTACGTAGAGGATCAATCGGTTACTCATGATGGAAAAATTGCAACGTACAGATCTAGGGTCAATGGAAGATTATAGCTTGCCGGACGATCTTGCCACTCTACGGAATATTAGATCAACATGATATGACAGAAAAACCTTGTCAATAAGCCTACCCTCTGGCTCGTTCGGATTCCAGATACCATAACCTAGTCGCCAAGTAATTCCTTGCACTCCATTCACGAGTAAGTCGGGTGGTGCACGACTGTCGTTCTTCAAACCCGTTGTCTGCGAAGGGTTATCGGTATTAAAGAGACCAGAGAGGAGAATACTTAGACGTACCTTGATCTCACTATCGATCGTGGAAAAGTCCGTGCTTTGGCCGCCCACCACGCCGCAGAACTTTTGGCCCACATCGTTCTTTCCGCCGACAACAACGGTCTTGGATCCTTCAAGTTTGGCCATGGTTACCTGTTTGGTATATAAGTCGAGGGTTCTAAACGATGAGGGAGCTAAAACGCACGCTGAACAGAGAACACGAACTAGCACATCTGTCACCGGAATGTATCAGCTGGCGGACGAGGCTTGGTATTTACGTCGACTGGCCTTCCATTGGACACAATGACTACTTGTGACCCATCAAACAGCCCTTTATCGGGAGGTGCTGTCGTATACTCGGTCGCCGGTGGACATTCGGACCCTAATCTGCTCGACTGATGAATTTCTGCGTCGAGTAATGAATGGAAAAGCAATCTACTTACGTCTGACTGAATGCATCTGATCGTCGATTGATGACCTTCGCTACTGGGGGAACTAACCAGTCATCGGTAATATTGAATTGTTCATTACGGATGCTGTGCCACCCGAGAGGATTATACAGGAGCATCGTCGCCGGATCAACAGCACCATGAGAATCGACGATGGTTTGAACAACCTGCCGGGCGAGTGCGGGGTCTCGTGCAGTCGTGTTCAATCCAGCCTGGGGCTCTGTTGTTCTTGTAGGTCCAATAATGATCCTGTGCAGGAACTGTAAACCGTCATTTGAGTGTGCAACTCAGCGGAAGAAAGAAAAGAGTGCGTACATGAGCAACACATATATACCCTCCTCCATTATTTGTCTATAATAAAACCAAGATTACCGAGACAACCGATAGTCATGGAACACCTGAACTTACCACATCAACGACGAGTCTCTGTGCTCCCCTAGACTTCAGCTCCAGCAGTCCATCTAAAAGGCCCTGCATCATAACGTCATAGCTGTTTCCTGAGAAACTTCCCAATGCGAGAACGCCGGTTACGCCGTCATCCAAAAGATAAAATTGCCCTACACCGAAACCGTCCACTGGATTCGCAGGTTGCAGCTGAGTGGGAAGGTCTATGTCGGTCGCTGGAGTACTGTCAAGCATGACGTTTAAGGCTCTCGAACGCTCAACAACTTTTCCAGGGGCCTGCTGAGCCTTTACCAAAGGGTCGGCTAAAGTGGATGATACAGAACTCTCATAATAGTTGACTCCGTTTGTCCCAAAAACAGCACGACAATTAGCTGAACGATACGTATCAGCTGAACTAAAGTTGATGGTGCTGGCGCCGATACGGGACAGATATGGTAACTGTAGGGAACAGCTTTATCAAAGTAGATGCAGCAGACATTGCATGCACATACAACAATATTTGCTCTTTTTCCATTAACCAGCTGAACCGACAGTTTGACAGAGTCGCTCAGTGGTAACGACTGTTGAGCAAAGTTGCCTAGCACGTAGCTCCAACCTGTCGTGGATCGTTGGTAACTTGAGAAAAAGCTATGTGAATTGATTAGCGGTAGCAATTAATTTTTCGCCAAACATGATCGATACGGACCCATTTTGACGCGTCCCGTAAGCTTGATAGCCGCCAGCAATGTCGGCATTAGCATTCACAGCCACAAAAGGATCCTGATCATTGATCTTGAGAACTTTGGCACCATTCAGCTGTAAAGTGGAATGTGAGATAATTCAGGCAGTAATGAATGTACCCGAAGTATTACCGATTGAAGACCGCCATCAACGGTTCCGGTAAGGGCACGTTCCCACACAGGTATTTCATCCGCGAATTGTACAGACGATAGGTTATAAGCTTCAAGGGCAATATGAACCTCAGTTCCATTCAGAAGAACAAGGGGAGTAGGCAGATAGTTGACGAATGCCGCTAGATAGACGTTGAGCTCAGGAAATCTGAGAGCGGGGCAACGAACAATCGTAACAATAGTTGATCCAAACGCAATGTCCATCATGAAGCCTCTTTACAGTGAGAGAGAGATCAACATGGAGATCATAGTCGGATGCATACGTCTGCGAACTGATACGTGCAAGATCGGCTAGAACGTTCTCGTGTATATCTGAGTAGGGCTGAGGAGCCTGAACCTCATAATTCACCGATGTATGAAACGAGAGGGTCTTATTGATGACTTCAATAATCTACGCTGGTTTTGTTATCTCTGGGTGGAGACAGGAGTTAAAAGAGCTTACGTTGGTCTTCTCAGTCTCATTCACAGGAAATGATCTGTAGCATTCGCGAACTTGGGTAGGAGTGACCCATGTTTGTCCACCGATTGCGGCACAGGGGTCTCTTCCCGCCGAGACAGCTGCGACAAGGGCGAAAGTAGGGAAAAGGAACCGCATGGCAGGACGTGGTGCCCAAGGAGGGGTCCTCACACTATATAAGCACCGGCCTCAAGAGCATTAGGCACAATAGTAGTAGTATGTGAGTATCTAGCAGCAGCATGTGCACGAGCGCTTCTAGGATCAATCAATACGTTATCTTGGTCGGAAAACGGTTTGATTGGTTAGAGAAGCAGGGGTGGGCGATGCCAAGTCCGCCTTTGGGCCTGAACGCAATGCGTGCAAGTATTCAAATCCGTGGGGCAACGTGAACTATGTACTGCATTGAAGATATCGTGCATTCCTATGAGTTTTACTTCAGGTTCCAGTAAGGGAGCGAAGGGAGAGGAGCCTATATGGTGTAATTTCCGTACGCATCGTCGTGGAAGTCGAAAGTTGGTGGCTAAGAATAAAAAGTCCAAGAGAAAAAAGTACAGGTCTAGCTGCAAGTCACCTAGCACGTGCATACTAGTTGCATCGGATATTACCGTGCCGCTCTGCCGCGTCCCAGTAAAGACATCCACTTCACTTCTCTGAGACCTGTGGTACCTATAGTACTCTCTACTTGCAAGACGCGCCGATGGCTTGAAGTACCCTTGAAACTCGTTCTGTTGTCACGCCTGCCAGGTAGGAATTGTATCATATAACTTCGGATTGATGTGGCATTCATGAACATTCCGTATGTGCCATGGATCACATTCATTTTCTATGCACTAAATCATTCTCGTAGTGCATAGTATAGAAAGCGAGCGTATGTCAACGAGAGTGATAAATCGGCAGTAGGCAAAGAATCCATTCAAGTCAACAGGCTCATTCAACAATTTTGAACTCTGTTTTTGGCTTTTCGCTTCCTCTTCTCGGTCGGACAGTGCAATATTTATTGTGGCTGACTCACCGAGATGCTAAGGTTGACGACCACCTCAATCGATGCTCGAGTCACGGCGTCTCTGCATAAAGAGCTGCTTAGCCTGCGAGCTAGTTATCCGTACCATCACAGGTTTGGTTTCTCCAATTCTCTTTGCATTAATCGTCTGGGATGTAAATCTGTATTGTATTCAAGCATATTTCACTTTTCCGAGCCCACCACAATGTGGTTCAATATAGTAAGTATACTTGCAATCCTCTCTCCTTCCTATGACGGGGTGACTTTCTCGCAGTCATTCCACTTAGGATGGACGTCTGGACGTGTAAGTGCTTCCGTCAATCGCAATTGAGACCATCATCTTTAAAAAGGTAAGCCCTCTGGATTGGTACTACCAGTAACTTACAACTTCGAAAGGACTGGATTTGGTCTGGTTCCTCAAACGATTTTAACCACACAAGTTATTCCGCGGTTTTAACTGATATCAGGGATTACATCTGGTAAAACTGACTGAGCCTCAGGCCGCCCATTACTTATTGAGACACAAGAAGGACGATTTTTATAGTGCGTATGCGACAACGGACTCATAGTATTGCATGGCAACGCCTCTCAAACGGCAAGTTTACCAGAGTAAGGCAATAGTCTCCCGGGTCTGACAATTGCTTAGGATTCCTAAACACTGGTAATCCATCGATCTCCACCAATCGTTCTGGTACAATATCAAATTTATAATCACACACAGTACCTTGAACGACCATCTCTGTGATGACTTATGTCCACGAAGGCATCCAATATACCAGAACGGCGTTTGCGACTCATTTGGACAATGAAACTGTAATGAGGTTCACTGCAAATGTATCACCGGCAATTTCGTTCGATACTCTATTCGTGACACCTATGGATAACCCCGTATGTCAGTTTTGTGGTCGATTATTCAGCCCTTCAAGTTTTATAGGTCTATGACGTTACCTCTGTCCGTCTTACAATGACCGCCCGAGGACCACGATGTATACTCCATCTGCTTCGATTCATATTACAATGCAACGGCGATCTCTAGCATATCCAGGACTGTGGCTTGTGTCGGTGTTAAACGTCCAACCTTCAAACAACACAAGATCGACTCCTGTAGACCAGGCTGTGATTGTGATAGTGATTGATGCAACTACTACAGATACAACAATGTACCGGTAGACTCGCGACAAAGTTAACAACTTCCTCTCTGCGACAAGCTGGAAATCATACGAAAAGCTACTCGAGACTCATGTCGCAGACCACTCTTCCTTATCTGATCGAGTGAGGTTTAGTTCTGCCGAGGACGTACTGAAAATTTGGCAAGAAATGCAATCTCCACCAAGTATTTGCTAACCGATCAAGGAAGATTCCTTTGCAGTGGTCTTGACGGCGATCAAGACTTTCTGCCTTGTATGTCCAACACGGAACTAATGGCATCCTCAAGGAAAACGGAACATTCAAACCTTCAAGCAATTTGGAATTCAGGTTTGTCTTCCAACTGGGGGGTGCGCCACGCCTGCCGTCATAAGTGAAATGGTATTAAAGGAATTCGCGAACATCGCTAGGAAATCTACGTTGAAAATCAACCAAAAGGTATGATTTCTTTTGGGTTTGCGTGAGAGTCCTGAAATAGCATCCTCAGGCGAACAGCTGGCTCAAGCCGGCTCGCAGTGCCACTCAACATCCTTGATCCGCTCTGGAATCTGATCAGAGAACTGGCAGAACGTGGAGAAATCACTTGCTCGTGAAAATGCGACAGGTTGCATAACACCGACATATGGAGAGACTCTGGGCTAGTCGACACGGCCTTCTGTGGATTCTAGCCGATACTCCAGCATGGCTTTGGCAACACGTGTACGAAAACGCGTCTAGTCTTGATTCCGATTTCCTGAGAGGAAGGCATACCCTCCGACGAAATATCTAAGTCAGTTTTGGACTTCCTTATTGTCGCCGGCTTAGAGTACACTGTTTACCTGGTCTCTAATCCTAGCATAAATCCGAGCGTGGAATTGTGAATATTTCTTTGAGTATTCTTTATGCCTACTTGCAATTGGAATGGGGTACTGAAGCGCCGGATCTAGGATCTACCATCGATAATTCATAAGACCGCTTTGCTTGGCAATTTAGCGCAGGATGCACTAACCTCCGTGGTATCTCAGGCTTCTTCGCGGTCTGTTCAATTACACGGCAGAATTCGCGATATGCTGGATGTCAGTACCGACTTCGCGGACCCTCATGGCAGCACACGACGCCGGATCCCATTCCGCACTGGCTCCGAAGGGCAGCTACAAGAATGAGATGTTGAATACGACTCTAAACGGGTTCGTTCTCTCACCCCTGCGTCTGATGACCTTGTTAACATCTCCAGAAGGGTATTTACTCACATCAGTCATATGTATCCGCTCTTCCCAGCGCGTAGATTGACCCGAGGTCCAACGAAACAGACGCTAGTGCTACGAACACATCCCTAGCCATCCAAGTTGATTCGGAGAATAGGTAGCCTACACCAGGCGCATCAAGTCCTATGCGCGAATGCTGGACGGAGACGAGGCCTACTATTATCTGACACCATTGCTCTCAAGTCGGATTCCTATGCCAAACTGTGGTCTATCAATAGCATTTTTCAGATCGATGGCAACTCTGGTCAGTTGCCGTCTGCCTTCGGAAGATACGCCTGATCAAAACAAGCTAGGGGTGCGGACGGAGCAGAAGCAACACTCCTGCAAAGTCGCAAAGGGAGGCCCATTTTCTTCCTGCGATTTCCTCTCAGATACAAGGTAGCGTCACCGGATTTAGAGCAAGAAGTGGATTCGTCGTTGACATATCTTAATCAGGAGGTGCTCTGGAAAATGCGACCATCGTTACTACAATAGGACGCTTCGCAAGGAACTCGTTATGCCGGTTCCGATATCGATATGACCTTCGCGGGAGCCGGAAGAACAGGAGTATTTAACTCTGTCAGTTTCCGAAACTGAACTACAATCCGTATGGATATCCATGAGGTGTATGAATACAATCTGTTTGACAGCGGTCAGACGTGTGGAAGGGGAGACGGAAGGGGATGTACGCAACTAATATACAACTAATATTACAGGGAGAACAGCATCACGATGCCATCCATTCCTCCCATGGTAGGCGTGCGACGCCGATCTGATATTCAGTAAACGGAGGCTTATCCGACGACGGCTGACTAGGCATGGAAATGAGAAGGGATATCTGAAGAGTTGAAGGCACGGGTTGGCTTGTTAATGGAGCTTCTTTCTCAACTTCACTATCAGCAGGAGCCCATGTTGGCAGAGAGAGACCATGTATGGCATTGGGGTTCCGCGAAGGTAAACGTATCGGAGCTGAACGGGGTATAGTTTTCGGACAAGGTTTATTTGACCGTGAAGCAGACAAGGGCTGAGAAAGTTCATTATTTTTTGAAAAGCATTGGACAAGTTACTCACCTGCATCGTAGACCATGAGTACTCGTTGCGGTTCACCATCCACGACTCCCACATTATTGGTTTTTCTCCAATGAGCTGCTGTCGCGACCCAAACAGACCTGGCATTGCTTGCAGGTCATCCAGGTTGAAAATGATTCCCCTCCGCCGCTGATAACGCCGTCGCGTAGCTATTCCACAGCCAATAAAAACGAAGAGAATGGCCACAAATGTTATAAGAAAGCCAAAGAAATAGTTGGCCCCCTTTGACATGGATCCGGAGTCAGTAGCAGTGGGAGACTCCGACACGCTCGCGGTTGCGGACATGATGCTCGCTGTCGATGACATTGTAGATTCGGTATGGCCCAGCGCCATCACGGCCAGAGACAAGTTCCCTCCGGGAGTCAGTTGATTGATTGAAACTGCAGGACGGTGGTCGGGGTCCTAACGGCCCGTTTGCCGTTATGAGGCCACGTTGCATAAATAAATCGCGCGAGTACAGGAAAGGAACGGCCGATAAAAATAAACGCGCAGTTAGGCGCGCATCCCAGGTAAGAATTCATTTCGGACCGGTTCACGTTTAATTGCCGGTTAAGGACACGTCCTCTTTCTCTTATCATGTCGAGCCGGGAAGAATCAGAATTTATCAAACTTGGTTCAGACGTCTATCTTCGGAAAGGCAATACAGAGGACGCCCGTGACAGAGAGAGTCCCAAGTACGTCTCATTACATCTATCGTACGTATTCATTTGCTCAACATGGTATCAAGCATCATTCTTGTCTGTGGATGGAGTTCGTAACCAAGATACTTGAAGTGCCGGGGTGATTCTGACTTCGACTTAGTGGGAGCACAGCTACGGCACATCCAGAAGTATACCAAAGCCTATGAACAATTATACCCCGGGGCAACCCAGATATTAATCCAGAACCGGCCATCCTTCTTCTGGAGTACGGAAAACAGTAGAGTATGACCTCTTTTGGTGGTTTTTTTTTGTCCTATCCATCTGAGTTCCTATCACAGAGGAAAGTGATAGCTCCTGCTGCGGAAGTATTGGAAGCTCTCGGAACCATACCCCCACAAAGCCCGTCTTCGATTCAGAATCTCTCGGCTGAGCCACCACGCATATTGGTTCACTCTTTCTCCAATGGTCTGGTATCTCTTCCTCTCGTATCTACGCTTACCGAGTCCTTACCGCGATTTTGTATAGGTGGCGCCTATTCGTTGATCACTCTAGGGAAGATCATGGCATCCCGTGGCCCACTACCCTCACTCGAGATATTTCGGCCCCCCTGCGCCATCATCCTGGACTCTAGTCCGGGGGGTAGCGGTCTAAGCAACGCCATTCATGCCTTCACGAAACTCATCAAGAATCCTATCATGAGAACTGCTGCCAAAGTTCTAGTGTGTTTGCTCTACGTGTACGGCTTCTTCGTGGGGCCGTTCATCGGGAGGCGAACAGCTCTTCAGAAGGTCAAAGACGGACTGTATTACCCCCGTGTGCTTCCTTGGGTAGACGAGCGCACGCCGCGCCTTTATGTGTATTCAAGGGCTGATGACATGGTTCCCTGGGATCAGGTCCAACAACATGCAGAGAAAACGAGGGGTCTAGGATGGGATGTTAGGACGGAGGTCTTTGAAGATAGCCCTCATGTTGCCCATGCTAGGGCCTACCCAGAGCGATACTGGCATGTGGTGAAAAATCTGTGGAATGACGCGTTGGTCGCCGCGCATGTAAAAGGAGCTTCAAACTAGGCAGATATCGATCAAACATTTATTACACATATAGTTGACGCTCTAAAACGGGGTAGCATGGATATGAGACGTATGGGTACAATAGACTGTAAAGAGTATAATAGATGCTCGCTACTGAGTGCGTTTTCATCACATATCATCAAAGGGTTCAATTTTCCGAATGCATCTGGGCTGGGGTTTTTCCCAATCGTTCGTGTCCTCTAAGGAATGAATAGGTGGTCGAGTGGGTCCGCCGGGAGGATTTGGGCCTCTCCCAGGGAAATTTCCACCGGGGCGTCGGAAGAAAGGCCATGTAGGTAAATAACAATACTCCTGCAGGAAAAATCATCAGTAGGTATAAATTGCCGGTCACTAAAGTTCGCACCTCGAACCCACAATCAGGCCTGCACTTAACCCACACGCTCCAATCTAACCAGGCCATCAGGTCGCTGATTTGAGTCTTCCATTGGGGTAAAAGATCAGGCGGTGGCGAATCTTCGAGTTTCGTAGGCGAAGTCGCATCGTCTAATCCAGCCAAAACGCCTTGAGCCCACATTCGAGTCACGACGCGACAGATCTCTCTATTCGTCTCGTCTATCGACTCCAAGATCAGGTGCTCCGATCGTGTCAACTTGTTCTTACCGATGTGCGATGTGTGTGTTGTTGCGCATAACTTGAAGATCGGAGAGGCCCAGGAATAATCGTCGGAAGAAACTAGCGGCGGAGTGACCGAATGAAGTTGGTATGGCTGTACCATGACTTTCAATTGAGTTTGAACCCGTTTAGCTGCACGCAGGTCATCTGAATGGGGACTTTCCGTCGAGTTCAGCAGATATTGTACCATCTCTAGCCGATCCGCGAAGCGTTCCACAACAACATGGACGAGGGTGGTCCAATCAACGCCTGATCCGCCCCCATGCGCAGTCTGCACGGCTTGCTCAAGGCGGATCATGACTGCGGAGATATCGTCATCACCGACCCCTTCAAGGTGATGGAACCAGCGTTCCTGGTTGAACCTGTAGGGCACCAGGCTCGGAACCAAGGAGGTATCGTAAAATGAGACCATCCGTGCAAGATCGAGCTGAATACGTGTTTCCCCCGGATACCTGTTGTGCCATGATCCAGAATGTATGACTTCACTGAACGCATCGGTGCTTGCAGACGGATCCATAGATGGCGGAGGTGGGGGGAGATCATCTCTAGGATCTTGCCTGGGTGGTCCGCCGGGCGGGGGACCACCTGGACCCCTGGGGCCTCCACCGCCTGGACCTCGACCATTTGACTCTAAGTTTAGGAACGAAACAACATCTACGCCCGCCGTAAAATCGCATAGCATGATTTCGCTTCCTCAAATATTAGTATAGACAACAGACAGGTTGAACGGGCTCACAAGTCCATTTCCATCCTAACATTTCCATGAGTAGCGGATAGCAAAGATAAGGATGTGCACTGTACCTCACGAATCCATCTAAACCAAATTTCTGTCCCCATTCACAAAGGTCGGCTAGCCTTCTGCTCTCGTTGAACGTCCACTCCGGGATGAGCTTACGCCAAGCAACGATATCCTGGGTATCCATGGGACCTCCTTGCATTTTTGCAGCGCTACTACCATCGAAATACAGCACATTTAGAGTACGGGTGCTGATCAGAGTGAGCTGCCAGCATCCGGTCTCCAGAGAGCCGCGACAAAACGGACGTGCGTGCTCAGGATCGGTGGCAGTCCATTGAGGAACCGTAGGAAGATTTGAGTCGCTGCGTCCATGGTAGAGAAGTGTTCCGACGGGGACGATTCCGGGTATCAAATTGTGCCCTGTGTAATATGAGTGACGTGTTGAGGGTTGATAAGATGCTCTTACCATTGCGATAACGGGTATTCGGCCAATGCTGCAAGAACGCACTCACAGTGTCGAAGATCAGGTGGCTGGTCGAATTGACGCTGGGCTTCATGTTGAAGTCCCATTTTGTCGCGAACTCATCGACCGGTAGGAGTAGTTCTGCTTCTTTTTGCAAGCCTGCTTTAAGGTGAAATGGAATCTGAGCGGCATATGCTATCCCCACAGCGGGGAGGACCAGCAATACCTGGAGCCAGCGCATGGGAGAAGATGATAGATTGGATGGACAGCGAAGGCTGCCGACCGCGCTTTTATATCAACGTTTTGTGACATGCGGATTCCGCAGCTGCGCTGTGCATTTGGAATAAATAGATCTTGCAGGGTTCTTATCAGATATCGGACGGAATGATAAAAAGCTGCCGAATATGAGTACTAGTTACGGCTACTTATTAATACTACACCTACAAACATCTACGACGATGTAGGAACTGTGGTAGGAACGGTCGAGGGCTGAGAAGCAGTGTTCCAAGTAGCACTTGTAGCATACGACGTTGTTGCAACGGCTGCCTCTGTGGTTCCGTATAGGGTGGGTCCGGGAACTAGTATTCCGCGTTGTGAGATCATGATTCATCGGTAACATGAGGCGGGACTCACTAGTATAGGTGTTGAGCTGTGTGTAGATGTTGATGAGGATACCTACGAGTAAATCATGAGCTAGAGTTTCATGCGATTTTTCAAGATATGAACCTGGGTCTTCAGCGCTGTATGCACCAGGCAAACCAACGGTGTCAGGAGTCGCCGTTCCGGAGCCGCTGACCTAGAGGCGAAAGCAGCACGATGAATATCTAGATGTGAACATAGTACTTAACACTCACATTAATCTGATAACAAGACATGTAGAATCTGTCGAGTTATGTCAGACGTGCGCAGAAACAGAACAGCGAGACATACTGAGCCCCATTTACCCCCGAAGCAACGTGCAACGCTACAAGCAGGTATATGTCAAGACTTGGACAGGACAAGTACGACAGCGCTTACCAATAGTTTCGGCGCGAAGGAGGTAGTTGCCCGGGGCAACGTCAGTTGGAATCTTGAAGGTGTAGTGTCCACAATTGTCCTGAATAAGGTTCCATAAAACCGAATGTAGACTGCAGTCTCAAAGCTCACGTTCAAAACTTCTTCATTGGCCCTTCAGTCCAGCGCAGTATGAGAGACAACAGGATGGTACTTACGGTTACCGAAGTAGTCAGGGTTGTTCGAAACCAATCCCGACTCCGATACTTTGAACCAAGCCACGTCGGAGCCAACAGCAGTGGTTGCGTCGTCGACAGCGGCCATGTAAACCTGTGAAGGAATTGATACAGGACGATATGGGTTAGATGCGAATGTCGGCGTACAATGACAGGTCCGTAGTGGTTTCCACCAATAGCCTCATTGGCACATGACCTATCATTGGGCTGTTGGTGCATTTCTACGGTCACTGTGTCACCGGCTATATCGACGAGGTTCGATTTAACAAAAATAGCGCCTGAGAGAAAGACGTACCAGTAACGGAGCAAACACCGGCACTGGCTGTCGCGCCGGCATTGCAAGCGATATCCTGTTATCGAATATGTTAATGCAAGAGTCGCGGTTATTACAATTGACATACGCCGCTCGTAACATCGGTCACGGGGGAGTTACTGACGGGTAGCCGGACGCACGATGAACCAGCGTCGACGTCTCCAATCCAGAACTCCTGCCAAGTTGCGTGAGCAGCAGCAGAAGCAATGAGAGAGGCGGCGGTAGCTAAAGCGAACAGCATGTCTGAGAAAGTAGGCGAAGCTGAGTTTGAGTTATTCGATGGTTGCAAGACAAGGGATTTATACACGAACGGCGGCCACCATAACGTAGTTAGGTGTGCAAATGACCACTACACCGGTACCTTAACGGAAAAATGGCTCAAGTGTCATGGTAGCAGTGTGCTTCAATACTCGGATTTGATGGAAAGTCCAGCGTTTCAAGACCATTTTTTGAAGAAACCTCGGATACGATGGCCGGTAATAATCCGGAAATTGGCCAGCTGAAAAGCCAGTACCATTGAAATGTTAATGATTTATGCTCCAGAAGGTCAATTGCCAACGAACAATGACTGTCATAAAGGCAAATATATTAGCAAAATGAAAGGTGCAAGATAAGAACCGAGTTGGTTAGATACATATCAGAGTTCGGTCGCCTTTCTGAGAACTGTACATTATGAACAAGAAGATCTGGAGCGGAAGGAGCGCTGGGGAGCGGTCAAACACTGATAAATTGACGATCACTTGCCCTGGACCCCTTAGCTACTGCTTCCTTTCCGTGTTCTCACGACCTTGTTACGCAACGCCTTTTCTTTCAGTTCATTCTCTCGTTTTTCCAAATCAGCTTTCGACATGCTTTCCTGAAATACCATCACACTAAGCAGAGGTTCCGGCGTCGGCGATCAGGCAACTACACGTACATCATCGTTGTCCCATTTGCTCTTCTTGCGCTCTAATTCTGCTTGTCCTTTGATCTTCAATTCTGTCTTGTCGTTATCCATTTCGATTGAACTGCGCCTGGGAGACATGCCGTCACTTGAGCCAGTGCTAAATTGGCGAGCTTTGCCACGCTCCCTGCTAAGACTTCGATGACGTGGGGATGAAGGAGACGTTCTTGACCTTGACGGACTACGTTTGCGCCTCCGGGGAGGAGTGATGCTCCTACGGGGGCTGCGCCGTCTGTATCCTCTCGGAGGAGAACGGGACCGACTTGAAGGAGATGGAGAATGAGACAAACGGCGTCGACGAGCAGGAGGACTACGACTTGTTCTGCCTTTGTAACGGCGACTTGGTGGTGGTGGAGGAGGTGAGGGTGAACGAGGTCTACGTCGAGAAGGAGCTGGGGAGCGAGAACGAGAAGTTGAGCGCGAAGGGGAACGGCGCCTAGGTGGTGACTGCCGCCTTGGAGGGGAATTGTCGTACGAAGGTGAACGCCGACGCGGCGGGGAACGATATCGACGAGGTGCACGAGGTGAACTCCCGACCGAAGACGGTGTACGTGACTTGCGACGAGGCGGTGGTGACCGTGAGAAACGACGTCGAGGAGGCTAGCATCGTATTAGTGTCATAAAATGACTGACAAGAATAATACCCACTCCACCTGGCCCACCACCACGTCCACCCCAGCCTTGATCGCGCGAACGACCACCGTCGTCGTATCCACCACGTCCTCTTCCACGTCCTCTGCCCCTCCCACGACCGCGACCACCGCGGTCGCCATCCCGGATGTCATCCAATCTAGCTCGGCGGTCACGCTCGTCGATGACTCGGATGTCGTTTTCTCGAGCTTTCCTCATCTCTGCTTTCTTCTCTTCAACAAATGTTCTGGGTACACCAGTGACATCTGACTGAGCTTCGAGTAAGAGATTCCAAAGCGCAGTCATGAAAGCTGGTGTATCTTTAGTTAAAAATCCGGTCAGGTTTATCTGCATCTTCTTAGGATCTGGTGTCTGGGACAACTAAGTCCAAAGATGCAATAAGATAATTGGAGAAACACACCGGTTCTTGTTGATCTTCAAGAAGACCCATAGCATACTCTACCACTACTTCATCTTCAAAACCAACAAGTTCGGTAACCTTTTTAGCGATCCAAGGTCTGATAACGGTCAAGTTGACTTTGCGCATATCAACCTGATGAGAATTGAGGATGTGGCTACTGAACGAAATGTCATCCATACCTTCTTGTCGAACTCAGGTGGGAATTTCATGGACTTCAACAGTTTTATCTCCTTGTCGGAAAACCGTCTATCCTGGTCGGCAGAAGTGCCCTTGAAGAATCCTGAGGCAGAAAAGATAAAAGTTGGATTATTGTCAGAGTACAAAGAAATGATCCTCACCAGCATCTGCCATCGCGACCTGCCGGCGACGTACACGGTCAAGGTTGAAAAGTGAGTAACGACGTGTGACCGTCACAATTATTTTAGGTAGCAAGCCCCTATTTCGCATTCAAGAATAGTACTTGACAAATCCTTGAAGAATAGTACGGTACAGATTGGTCTACACATTTTGTGGCATTCAATCACAGGCTCATGCTTTCATACATTAAAAGACAAAATATCCGACATCCCTCATTTTTTGTGCGTCTTCTTTGCGTGATTTCGCTGGCTTCTTCGAAGACCCGGCGGCGTCTGGGGCTGCGATTCAGCCGAGGAAGAAGGTTTTAACATGGTCGAACCAAATTTCGTTTCTGCAGCATCATGAAGTCCATTGCTATTATTTCCATTCCAAGCATTGGAATTACCGTATGCAATGTGTGAGCCGGAAGAGCCAGGATCAGAAGAGTCTCGTGGTAAGCCTGGAGAAGGGGAGGACATAGGCGAAGAATAGTTGATTCCCAAACGTGGAGCGCCAAAGCTATGATTAGTGTAGATCGGAGGCGGTATTTCGTAAGGTGTTCTATCCAATACCAAGATTCAGCTTCATTTTCTTTAGAATGTAGATGATCGTATACCCTGTGGTATTATCCCTTGACATCACCCGATACGGGTTCAAGGCATCGGTCAATGAATTCCGGTAAGGACTGTTAGATCTTCACAGTTGGATTGAATACTTGCAGTAAAGTCAAAACTTTACAGTGGCTTACCGGCTCATGAAAGGGACATCGGTGATAATTCGTAGAGCCGGCGGTGTTCGCGTGATTGCCAGAGGAGAAGAGCTAGGCAAAACAGTAGAAGAGGAGGAAGTTGGATTTTGACCGTCATGAGGCAAACTTGAAAGCGAATCAGATCGACTAGTTTTCTTCGGACCGACAGGATCTATGAAAGTAAGTGAAAAGAAGGATATCCTTATCGAAAAATGGCACACACGTTGGAGCTTTTTCTCTCGCTTGTATAGAGTGCCTAACCCTTTAGAGCATACCGTCAAGAACCAATCAAGTCTCTCGTTCGCTGGATACATGGACCAATTTTCTTGAGTCCCAATAAGATGCCCAACTTCCTCGGCTAGTTTCCACGTATCGTAAGGGTCATCAGAGTAAACTAGTCCTCTGTCGGCAAGAGAAGAGGAAATGTCGGACAGTGCCTTCCATTCGGACTGGCTGAATTGGCCTTCAATGATGCTCCAGTGAGGAAAGAGCATAGCCACAAGACGATAACTTGTTATGCTAAGATGAGAAGGTTCTTGAGGTTAGTTTTTCAAAGCTAGCTTCTTGAATAGACGGACTTACACAGGATCTGGGTAGAGAGGCCTAAGCAAGAATAAGAGAATGAGTCGTTTCAAAGATACAAAGGATTTCAACTCACATAACCATCGCGGTGCAGATATTTTGTGGCTCAGGCCTTGGTGATTAGTCAACGAATGCAAACAAGTATTTTGTGGAGCTATTTATGTGAAAGAACCCAGGGATCGAAGACGGGTTCTTATGACTAGATTATTCCAAAAGTATCTAGAAAGACAATATTCCCACCGATTACAATCAGATTACAACGGGCGTTGCTATAAACCCAAGCAAAGCACTCACAAAATCTGTAGTATGAGCTCTCGGATGAAATAAAAAAAGCTCTGGGATTCGTCGCTAAGGGTGAATGCTTGTAAAGCGGACTCGGAGTTCAAAGCTCTTGATGATAATACAAGCAGATATATTGCGGCGGACGTGGCTTGGTGACTAAAGAGAACAAAACATGGATAATCTGAAGGGTCCTCAGGTTCGGCACGAAGTGATCGATCTGTATCGTGATACCGTACCTGGTGCCTACACAAACACCTATCATTTCAATTCAGATTGGACGCACTTGTGGGCTACTAGGACTTTATATATCCCCAAACAGTACGCAATACGTCTACCATTCTCTCAGACTTCCATCCGAACCTCTCCAGACGGGATTGCGCCAGGCTGAGCGGCCAGACATATACTTTTCTGAAGCAGTTCGAACAAGTTCTTCAGCAATTTCTATGCCGATGCCCGGCGCTGCGCACTTAAGCATATAGTCACCAGATTAGACATGACATACCTTGGAGCGCTTCAATGTGACCTTCCTTGATGTCAAAGACATGTGGGTTTGCCATATACGTGTGCAAATCCGCAGCTTCACGATCATCCGTGTTGTAGTGCATCTATATGAGCCACACTATTCAGTACCATTGCGACTTCATACGGTTCTGAGCTCACCTTCCAACTCATTTCTTGGATAACAACTTAAGATGGTGTTAGTAGGCAAGAAATATAGCGCAGGGAACTCACAATTCGGTGCAGACAGAGCGACCTGGAAGCAAGCAGCCAACGCGATGGGACCTAGTGGACAATGAGGTGCTAATGCAACATCGTATGTCTCTGCGAGTGATGCTATGTTTCTCAATTCCGTAATCCCTCCACAGTGAGAAACCTTGTAGAGCAGTGAGTTAGCCGTTTCATCCAAGTAAGAACAGGGCCAACATCAGGTTGAGCGATATCAATGGCGCGCTTCTCGAAGTAAGGTCTGAACTCGTAGCGGGTGTAAAGACGTTCGCCTAGGGCTATGGGTGTCGAAACAAGTTTGGAGATGTCTGCAATCTCGTCCGGATGTGAGGGTAGTAGTGGCTCTGGATCAGTAAGCAAACTGCACACACAAGAAGATTCACATGAGACCTTCAATAAAAAGGGGTTGATAAGGTTCCAGTAGTTTAGCTAGCTGCTTGGCCATTCCTTTGTGCACTCGACCATGAAAATCGACACCAACATCCATCTTTGCTTCTTCTCTAAGTAACGTGAATAAACAAGAGTTGCTAGGTACGAGCGTTGACAGTAACGAACCTAACTTGACGAACGCGTTCCACGGTTTCCTTGAGAACATCAGGGGAATCAATCCATGATACCGCATCTGCATGCATGGTGTTATTTAGTAATATAACAACTTGAAGTATAATAACGAAAGATAAACCTGTTCCATTCATCTTGACGGCTGTGAATCCTTGCTGTTTCCGTTCAAGGGCAGCGTTCAAGACCTCGCTTGGATGATCACCGCCAATCCAACCATACACTTTGACACGATCCCGAACCTTCCCGCCTAGCAACTGCCATACGGGGACTCCAAGCCTCTTGCCTTTGATATCCCAAAGCGCGATATCTAGTCCCGAGAGTGCACTCTACTATCAACGTTTAACACACACCCAATGGATCATCGTTGAGAATCAGCACTCGCCATTAAGACTGGACCTCCACGGTAAAATCGCATCATGTACGCAGTCTGCCAGATGTCCTGTATATCGTCGGCATTTGCACCAGTAAATCTCTCTTGAAGGTCTTTCATGGCGCCTTCGACTGCTTCGGTATGCCCTTCCAGAGTGCTCTCACCCCATCCGACAGTGCCGTCAGCGGTTTCTATGCGAACGAAGAGCCATCTTGGTGGGACCCTGAAGTACTGGTGTTGAAGTCAGCGATAGAACCCACATTCAAGAGTATGAAATATCACCTCTATCTTGATAATCTTAGAGGGCAACATGTGAGAACGAAAGAAGGATATAACGACATCATGGTCAGCTTTCAAGCACTAGGGCGAGCGGACCTCCGGGCCGAAAGGTCAGACCCTGGTTTTCCCACGCAAATCTCCTCCGACCCATGACCAGGTGAATGCCAACACGCACGACAAACTTTACTGGTCCAGGAATTTTCTAGCTCGGGTCTCATTATCTAGATATAGCTATGGCGACGCTGGAACTTTCATATATTGCAGCCCCGATGGTCAATCAATCGGACCTACCATTTCGAACGCTCTCCCACAACTATGGGGCTACACTCACATATACTCAAATGCTCCAGCCTGATAAATTAATTGACGATAAGAATTACCTCGAATTCCACCTCCGTGATCTTTCCCGGCGGCCCCAGGAGCATCAAGTAGTGGTGCAATTGTGCGGAAACGACCCAGACATTACAGTTGAGGGTGCTCGCAAGATACAAAACCATTGCGACGGAATTGGTGGGTACAGCTTATCAATTAACTGTCCAGATTTCCAAGTGACTAGATTTGAATCTTGGCTGTCCTCAGGAAGCTGCCCGGGAAGGGCACTTTGGAGCCTATCTTCTGGGTCAAAAAGATTGGCCTACCATTGAACAAATAGGCATGTTACTCTCAACATTCTTTTTCGATTCTCATTGTTTTTAAGTCTGCTCTCTTTCTCATTCTCTCGCTGTCCCGGTTTCGGCGAAGCTCAGGTTATGCCAACCCGTCGAAAAGACCCTCGTATTAGCTCAGAGGCTTGAAGCAAACGGAGCATCCTGGATCACTCTACATGCGCGAACAGTGTCAGCGCGACGCAGACGAAATGGTCCAGCGGATCTCTTACAGGTCAAAGCTCTTAAAGAGAACCTTCGGGTACCAGTCGTCAGCAATGGCAACGTTCGTGTGTGGAGCGATATCCAAAGCAACCTCGAGTATACTAGAGCGGATGGTGTGATGGTTGGCGAGACACTGCTTGGAAACCCATGGTCAGCTCGCCCATCCTGGTAGCCTACTAAAGTAATCTTCTCACACCGGATCGTACAGCATCTTCTCCGGCACTGTACCAGATCCAGTGGACATCTCCTTGGAGTACTTGCAGCTGTGTCGGGATTACCCCGATACAGCGACCTTTCCTACTATCCAAACTCATATCAGGCATTTCGTAGACTTCCAGTGGTAAACTTCCTTCTTGATTTCTTGTTATGTCGCCTCACTTCTGTGATAGTGGCCGGAAATCATGGTACCAGAAGTTCCGCGCGGCACTTGGTTCATGTTGTGATGTCGACGATGTAGAACGAATGCTCAGAACAAAGGTTGGGCGGTGGAGAGGCAAGTCTACCAGATCTGACAATGACACCGAAGTAGAGGAATGTGCACCCTTTGGCGGTTCAGATAATGTGGATTTGTCATTACTGGGTTGATTTTTGTTGCCTAGTTTGAAGGAATCATCGATAGCGATTGTTGTATCTTCTTGTGGCCGCATATGGTGGCTGGTGTCCTCCTATCACGACCTATTCATAGCGACGGGCCTCATGATACCGGTGATAAGTGGTTTCCTCCTTTTCATGTTCTACTAATAGGTCTACTGCTGCATCTCTACTAATAACCGTCCCTCGGACCCCGGCGGTATCCCCATCGCAGTTCACAACCCCGATGACAGGCACCACTCAGCATAACTTGCGTTATGGAAACCGTCGGGTAATATAACAACCTCCTCAGATCAGCATACTTACGAGCGCATGGTGATGTCATTTGTTTCTTCTATGCATTCCTTTGGGTCACACCGACACACTTACCATATTGGGAATTGACAGTTGTGCAAGTACGTTCTCCTGGAAACAGAATGGAATCTTCCTCTTATGCAAAACCTAACAGCACCTTTCTCTACCGCTTTCTTAGAATCACTGGCCGAGCATGTACTTTCCTCGTCCTGCTGCGGCGACAATATCATCCTATCGGTATCTACATGCCTGCTGAGACCGGCTCGCTGTCCTTGTCGTCTTAGTTAATTCTTCTTGATCTGTCTTTAGGTTCTATGGGACTAGGGCATCAGGTGGTGGCATCTTTAACTTAGGAGTGACTCGACTACATCTATGCCCGTATTTACAGGCGGGAGATGTTGCATACTGAGACTGTTGGAAGGAAGGAAGCTGACGTTATTAAGGTGGGAAAATACCAGGGGTTGAGACTTCCTGTGTTGACGACATCTCTTATACCAGGAGACGCGGCAGTGGGGTCTCCTTCGACGATTTGATTTCTTTGCTCCGCTTGTGGATTGATTTCTCTTTAATATGCTGCGTGAAGGTATTCTTATTCAAGATGAGTGCAACTTTTCGTCGCGGCGATAACACTGAGCACGGAGTTGTCGGTTGCTCCGGGCAAGGTGTCGTCCATACACCAACACCGACATCTCACCATCGCACTATAAGCGCTAAGATTGAACCCCGGCTTATGGCATTGGGTCCGCGGTAATCTTGGCATGATGATCATCTTTCCGGTATAACATGGCATCCAATCCTACTATCTTTCATTCTTACTCTTCTTCTATCCTGCCTGAGAGATGAGTAGCGGGATTTCTGATCCCTTTGGGGGCATCGTTATATGTGAGTAAAACACTTGAGTCTTCACTCGTATGATTGGGTTGAATCGTGTGCTCTTCTAGCGGTATTTTTGAGCATCCTCCTCTTGGGTGCCATGATTGTGCAGTTATACATTTACTTTGACCGCTACCGCAAGTGAGAAAAAGCCGTCCCCAAGTTCTATGGGACCTTCTGATTTGTTTTTCAAGAGACAAAATCTGGCTCAAGGTCTTCATTGTAGTTCTCTTTACCTTGGACATCCTCAACTCTCTTTTCACCCTTATGTGGTATGCGATATAACAGCAACAACCAGCGTGCTTAAATCGTGACGTCTTCACAGGGTTTATAAACTTCTAATTGACAACTTTGGGAACTTCGCCGCATTCACCAAGTGCAAGTAACTTCTCGAAACCTGCTTCCGTCGAATGTCTGTGCTCATGCCTTCTTTCGTAGCTGACTGGACTGTTATGTCTGACTCGCTTCTGGCGGGTATCATGGCAGGAATGGTCCAGGTTTTTTTCGCGTGGAAGATCTGGATTTTAACCAAGTGCGATACACATCTTTCCAACGGTCAAGTACCGTTCCTGATGAATCCCCCGAGTGTAGGAACTATTTCTACGTCGGTGTGATTGTTATTTGCGCATTGACATCTTCGGCCGGTGGTATCGCGACGAGTATAGGAGGCTTTCGTATCATCGACTCGGCTGATTGGAACGAGCTCCGAAATAAGCTGGATAAGCTCTCTCTTGTATGGCTCGCTCCAGCTGCGCTCGGGGACCTCATTATTACAGTCGTCATTACCATATCTTTGCAGCGAGCAAAGGGTTCTATCAGGCGAACCAATCGTGTGTTAAATAAACTTATTCGACGTGAGTTTCTTGTTCAACTGAGATGATTCTGCCATGTGTTAAAGCATCCGAGTTGGCAGTGACTATGCAGAATGGCAAGTTCCATACTCTTCCATAGCCTAGCGCACCATCAGGCTTAACGTGATAAACAGGGCTTCTCACTGCAACCGTTGCACTTATTGATTTAATTCTGATTCTTGCTGTGGAGGCAAGCGTTCAACTCAAGTGTCTTTCCACAGTCCTATTTACGCTTCCCTTAGTCGCAACCTTACTATCTTTGTGCGGGATCCTCCAATTTCTGTTCCTTCCTACCCCTCTAACCATCCCCTTTAGGTGTCGCATTCATTCTACCTAAACTCTACACAAACTCAGGTACGCTTCTCTATAAATAATGATAGAGTGCTCAGTAAGTCTGATCGTTATCCAGCACTCTCGAGTCTTAATGCGGTGCATAAAATGACACCCCTGTTATTCGTTTACTCACAGTGGACGATTTATGTTCAGCGCCAGACTCACGATGTCGGAGATGAAGTGGACTCTGTGGCCATGCCATGGAATATAAGCGAGATAAAGTTCTTCAACAACAATTTCATTATCTGACGATAGTTTCTTGTTCGCTGCAGGGCCCACCTCGATCGCAGGGAGTAGGTTCAAGTTCTCGTTTCCCTTTCGCTCTGTCTCATGCAGATCAACAGGTACTCATAAGCGTTGAATATTAGAGCCATGAGATGACGGATCCTCACGACCAGAAAAATGCCAGCATGTTCCTCTCAGACAATTAGGACATTCCGACGACCAAGTCGGTGCAAAACTGAGGCGAAAAGGTCTGTTGATGATAGGAAAAAAATATGGAATCCTACGATTTGTGTGTCTTTGACAAGAACGAAAGTCGTTACACGAAGACAGGGCCCGGGTAAGGACAGGCGTCGATGCACTGTTAATGAAGTTGAATGAAACAGACAACTTAGTATCGGTCTACAAGGCGCCCAAAGACGACCACTGGTGCTCATGCCCACCCACATAAGGCGGCTTGCAAGGCCTTGACAAGGCGAATAATTCGGCCGGACCGTGGTCGCCGCAACTCGGAAGCTTTTTTCCCGATCTGCTGATGTGAAATTTTCTTTGTTTCTTTGTTTCATCTTCCTTGCAGGCGGAAAGCCACAATGCTCGCTCCGTACAGGACGTCGTCGTCCCTACTCACGAGCGGGTAAGGTCTGAGTATATTGTCTCTCTAGCTCGGCTCTAGCTGGGCCCGACTGTAACCGGTCGAGCGACGTACCAGACATCCACCGAGGCGTCTCGATACCCGAAGATATGAGGGTGAGGCGACTCTGGTTTGAAAGCCGTCGCAGAGACTGGGCAGTATCACACAACATCCCTTTGGCTATCGGCGCGCGACGCGTCTCTTTCGACGTATTCTGTATTGGTCTACATCCGACAGGAGTGGGCCTCACGGAGTGTTCGAAGATATCAGTATTGCCTGGAGCCTTTTGAATTGTAATTTCATTATGGCTGTGAGAAAATTGGAGCGAATCCAACGGTGGTGCGTCCATTTACTCTTCCATTTCGGCTTTTAATCTTGATTGATAAATCTTCGACAGTTGTGTCAATAAAATAAATCCAGTCAGTGCCACTTTGCCTATTCGCATTCCTGATACTTATTCTTTATAGGAGTGATCGGGCTCGGAACGTGCATACAATAATCCTAGGATAGGACCTCTATGATTAGGGAGGGCGAAACGAGTAGAATATCTCGGACGTCGATTACTGCAATCAGCAGGCCCTCGGAGGAATGGCGAGAACCGCCTAAGCACAAGAGGATCACCTCTACTGCGAATAGCAGACCTCGTCAGAGGCGCAGCGGCTAGCTGTGAAGACCCACCAAATCTATGTTTACGGAAGTCGCTTTGTCTCTATGGATCGTTGAGATCGACGGAGAAGCCATGTTGCATGGTTTTTTTCTCTGCTCGACGTTCCCTGTGGCGATGGGTCTCTCCAGACTCATCTTGCTCTCGAGCGTCGGTATCCCACCCCTGGGATGCTGTAGTCTTCCGCCAAACTCCATTCGTAACGCGGCTTGCTGCGAAGCGATTAGTGGATGGTTACCATCTGCCGAAGGATTCTGGAAGAGCAAGGCGACGAACTCCGTACTCCCCGTTTACCTGGGGCCAGGTGATCTGATTCGGCGTACGAGGCCATTGATTCTGTTTGGATTCGTAGGGATGTTTGTGTGATATCTGACCTTGAGCGCACTTTGTGGCACGCCCTTTCTATCGACTTCGTTGACCTGGCTTTGCCTCCAGGTCGACAGTCGTGGGTGTAACTCGATTCAGACTACTCTTCGTCTGCTTTGTGCAGCAATTTTTTGACCTTCAACTCTCTTCGGAGAGCTCTATGTACTTTTCGCCTTACTAGAGTATTGAGGTGAGTTCAATCTTGTTGACGTCGGCTAAGTGACTGATTTTCTGCCTTCAGGTGAGTGTCCGCAGGAGGGTAACGTGCAATACATATGTAGTTAAATTCAAATTTTATTTAATCATGCTTGATCGATATCCCGCAATACAATTCTGGATGAACTTGAAATTATTTTTTTCCTGGGTCCCCGTCATGTCAAAAATTCGTGTTGCAATTATTGGTGTCGGTCTGGTCGGCTCTGAATTCATCAAACAGCTTCTGTCGGTGCCAGGATCGCCATTCCAACTGGTCGCCTTGACATCTTCGACCCGGACGCTGTTCTCTCCAGACACACCCATAACATCGTCCTGGAAAGCTCAGCTCTCTGATTCTACCGAAAAAGCGGACGTCAAGTCCCTCACAGAGCGCCTCAAGGCCTTGGTGACACCCACAGACAAGGTCGTCGTGGTCGACAATACCTCATCAGACGACATCGCCGCGCTCTACCCGCTCTGGCTCTCCTCTGGGCTTCATGTCATCACCCCCAACAAGAAGGCCTTTTCAGGCTCGTACTCCCTGTACGAGGCGATCTTGAACGCGAGCAGCTCAACTGGCGCGCGATTCCTGAACGAGTCGACAGTTGGCGCAGGCTTGCCTATCATCTCGACACTTAAAGATCTTGTCCTGACCGGAGACAAGGTCCTCAAGATTGAAGGCGTGTTTTCGGGCACCATGAGCTACATCTTCAACCAGTATTCCAACGGAAGCCTGGTCGGACCTGCCTTTTCGACGGTGGTGAGCGAAGCAAGGGCGAAGGGGTACACGGTGAGCCTAGAACCGTTTCCAAAAAATCAAAATCTGAATATACGCTGCGGCAGGAGCCCCACCCGGCAGACGATCTCAATGGCTTCGACGTTGCACGCAAGCTGACGATCTTATCGCGTACCATCGCGCCCTCCCCTTCCATCGACTCTTTCGCGTCAGTGCAGACAGCATCTCTGATCCCGCCGGCCCTCGAAGGCATTCCAACCGGCGACGAGTTCATCGCGCGTCTTCCAGAATTTGATGCCCAGTTTGACGCCATGAGGAAGGAGGCTGCACAGGAGGGCAAGGTTCTGCGGTTCGTCGGTGTCGTGGACCCTACTAAGGGCGAGGTCAAGGCGGGTCTGGAGAAGTATCCGACGACGCACCCTTTCGCGACGAGTTTGGGAGGGTCCGATAACATTGTCATGTTCCACACGGAGAGGTATAGTCCGCGACCGTTGATTGTGCAGGGCGCAGGTGCAGGTGCCGCCGTCACGGCTATGGGAGTGCTAGCTGATTTGTTCAAGTGAGTTGTTTTCCTTGCTACCGTTCAACGTCTCTGATTCTCGGTAGATTGTTGTAGGCGATGTATTGGCAGCAGAAAAAATAATAATAAATGTATAAATTGCAACAACGTCCCCTGGGGCGGCAAATGACTTTTCGAGTTCCTTCACCCTTCCGGATAATTTATGTTGCAGATGACTCTTGGCCAGGGTAAAAGATACGATGCAGACACCTTTCCAGGCATATGCTCGAGTTCATGGGCATGATGCACCGGTACTATTGCTACAACTTTGACCTGCGGCGCTGCCTGTTTTGATCTAAACCGAATTCTGCTAGCACACGCAAGTGGTGCGCAAGGCTACAGAATATGTTGAAGGGCGTTCGAACTGCGAATAATAAGTGCTTAATGCCGAGTCCAGCATCCATTTCATGGTCCATTCCTCTGTCAAGTGTCTTACGTAATATTGGAGATTTTTCTGAAGTTTTTTTTCTAGTTCCCCCGCTACAGCTTTCTTCGACTTCAAAAGTATTCCATTTCTGGACACCTGTAGGCTCTGATGCCAGGATATCGATTCGTACAAATGGAAGCGCTTCCAGCAGCGCTAGGACCACACCACGGAAAAAGGCCATACTTCAGATCGCGTCGAAGGTCTGCTGCTGGTCCTGGTCCGAAGCATAAAACGCTGTCCTTCACAACAGTCTCTCCATTTTTGATGCCATTCTTCGACAACGTACAGAAATCTGACTTGTTTGTTTATGCCTTCCTCTTAGCTTCCGCAATGGCCAACCCGGTTGATCAAAAGCCTGGACTTCAGCGGTGGTTCTGCCTTATTGGGATATGCGCCTTTGTTTCCTCTGGCTCGTCTGACCGACATAGCCATCGCCACCATTCATAATGGTCAATGGCTCTAACACCTTTTAGGTATTTTTGGACCCTGGCGTAGCATGTCCCTCAAGCCAATCACCTCATTGTCTTGTCTTGGTCGCCTTTTTGGCCCACCTGTGGGCCTTTAAATTGGGCCACAAAGTTTCTCAGAAATCATCTTTTCTCTCACACTTCTACTACCATGGCTCCCGTAGAAATTCCCGGCGTGAATGTTCCGCTATTGTGAGTTAGTGGCTTTTTTTGTGCTTCCTGTTTACTGACTGACGTCGTCGTAGCATGGGTCCCTTGGTCTTGGGATACATGTGGGGATATGGTCTCTACGGCACCCTTGTCATCCAAATGTGTGAGTGATGAGAACTTCTAATTCAAGCCTTGTGTTTATCGCAACCGTAGATATATATCACGCTCTTTTTACCTCTGACAATTTAAGGCTCAAACTCCTCGGTGCGTTGTTCTTCACCGCGCCCCTGCCCATTCGCCAACGACTCTGGCCTTTCAGTGTGGGCACTCTTCATACTTGAAACGGCTTTCACTTTTGTGTCGACTGTCACTGCATGGAATACCTTTGGCCTGGGATGGGGTGACACAGAGACTCTCCTTTTTCTTGGTTCGGGCTTTGGAGCTTTACCCGTTCTAAGCGGCATCAGCGAGTCCCTTATTTTTAAGTCTTTATCCCCAAAACTAAACCATATTTCCAGTCTCGTTTATGGCCCAGAACTTTTACCTGTGGCGAATCTGGAAAATGAACATGCGAAACCTTTTTGTCATCGTTGGCATCGAGACTGTAAGCGAGGCTCCGCAGTACCTGCTGCTGTCGCCTTACTCAGTCGCACAATCTAGGTTTCCCTCGCGCAATGCATATTCGCGATTTACTATGGCATAACGGTACGCTTGTAAATTTGTTCTGTATGACAATAGCTCATGTGTGCTTTAGCTGGCTTTGCACGGAGGCAGTGTGGATGAAATGGTTGCGTTGAGTGCATTTCGGATCGTGCGTCGAGCTATTTACATATATAACCCTCCTGCTGAGACCTCCCTTAGGCTTGGTTGATAGGCTGCGCCGTCTGCGACGTCCTGATCACGGCTACCATGGTACTGACGGTGAGTCTCTGCCTTGACGTTACACGTTCAGCGACTCGAATTATATATAGCTCCACAAACGAAAGGACGACACTCAGCCTTTTTCCTCTATGGTGCTGAATAGGTCGATAAGATATGCTGTGGAAACAGGTGCTGTCACTACAATCATGGCCATCACTGAATTCATTCTCTACGTGGCTGCGAAACACAACACTTTCCACCTAACCATGTGAGTCGGCAGTCTTTTGGGCGCCTAATATACTCTGACGCCTATGCTAGATTTCTTATGCTCAGCAAAGTGTAAGTCAGGAAAAAGTTGACATTGTCTCATTCTCACAAGTATCATAGCTACGTTGGCTCCCTTGTAGCCATGCTGAACACTCGACCATCCAGGACCAATGATGCTGGGAAGGCTAGGTTTTACGCTCCTTCCCCACCCCGGTTCTCTCCCGGTTCATGGAACGATCCAGCTGATTCGACGAGAAGAGGAGGGCCGAGCGGTAAAAGAACGGGCGATGCTGTTGCTCTGACGGTAAGCGCCCCTCTTTAACCAATTGTTTTTACTTTGACAGTCGGATTGTTGTGCAGAACATGAAATATCCCGGGCCAAGGAATGGAAGTCGTGTCTGAGATGATGGCTTCGCAGCTTGCTAACCGGTTTAGCACGCATTTACCTTCTTTTGTTATGCACGTGTGTCCTTGAAATTGTAGTAACAATCCTTGTTTGCAATGCTAGCTTTGGTGCTAGAAAATGTTCCGGATGACTTCGAAGTGTTGTTGCGTACCTGAAGGACTGTTGTTCAATCATAACTTCGTGCCTTTCTTCTCCCAGTGCACGTTCCTCGCCCGATATTGATCTAAGATGTGGAAGGCTTATGGAATATGCATTACTACCTAACCCATGCACTACTCTCGCTCCTCGCCTGACGAGCTCAAAGAATAGCAAAGTTATTACCGCGACCCTCATCAGTATTCATCTTGTAACCACTACACCACCCGCAGACTTTCATTATCCTTTATCTAATGTTCCTCTCCAGTACTACTAGTCGCTCCTTCAGTGGGGCCGCAGCTGTTCAACAGATGTCACAGCTAGGCCATCACTTTCAAGCTCCAGAACGAATATTAGGGAAATTTGCACGTTATATGCAGCCAAAGAACGGCGATTTGAACAGATACATGATCATTCTTGGATCATTCACGTCCTTCGGTGGCGTTCGCGCTGACAAATTTCAAGTTAATAGTGATCGGCGATCGCGGTGTGTACATCTATTTGGCAATCTTCATTAAATTACTCAAAAATTCAACAAAAATCATTACCAATAAATGTTATCTTGAATCTTCTTCCTTAGAGTGGAATATCTTCTCCAAGCCATTTACAGTGGGTTCCCACATTCAACTTTTCCAGTGTACCGTTTTTTCATCTTAATGCTAGCTTTCGACTTGTCCTGTGAGACAATGGCACAGCGGGTCCTCGAGTCCTCAGCCACCGAGTCTGCCGCTGGTCTGTGCACAGATTGCAACCGCACATTTCCTTCGCACGGATTTACCTTGGATGCAATGTTGCACAAACTCCGTATTCGATACGTTCCTCCCGCCTCCGAAAGGAATCAGATCATAGAACATGTTTTGCATGCTCGAAGGCATCTTCCGTTATACAAATCCGAAAGGAAACGACTTCAAGATGCCCTTTTACAGCCGGAGAAAGAAGAGGCGGTATTGGAGCAATATATCGCGTACCAAGAAGACCTGCTGCCTTCGATACGACGCCTTTCTCCTGAGGTCATGGCGCGAATGTTTGACGAATGCTGTCGAGATGAATTCATCCCAAAGTCCACCGTCTATTCGACTGCGCTCCGTCTTACCTCGTGCCATGACTGACGAGTAACGATGCACTCATTACCAAAACTATGGCACGCATTTCAGTATGGTTGAACCGCGCAGATAAGTTGGAATGGACTCGCGTTGTGCAGCCCCTCTCACTATACTTGGAGCAGGCCGGTGCTCAGCCTCTTTCCATTAAATTTACCTGTGACCAAACAGCAGATTCTGTGGTTCATCAACTGTTCCGTGTTCTCGCCAGCGATATAATATGCCCACGTATCGAAAATTTATCGATATGCATCTCACATTCATTACTCTATTGATATCTCGTTGGATGAACTTGGGTGAAGTTTTCCACAACTGCGTCATCTCAGTATGGATTGTGACGGATATTACAAGGGTGGGGCTTTTTATCATCACACAGTTCGCTAGTTTTGCAAACAGGCACGCCCCCAATCGAATCCAGTGAAAAAATCACCTCGGTCACACGTATCACATTCTTGGAATCCACTCTCGATGAAATAGCAGCTGCGCTTCCTCATTTTCCTAATCTTGAACATGCCACATTTAAGCTCACACAGAAAACTATCCATAATGATTCTTGGTCTGATGATCCAGTTGTCTGCCAATGTTTGACTAGTCTCACCCTCACCGTATTCAACGCCGCCGTTCTTACGGAACTGGCCGAAAATATTGAACTTCCACAGTTAAACAGACTGGAGTTCTGCTTTGAGGACGGCTGGGCAAAGCATGTCGGTGCCCAATGGAAAGCGATGTGGAATTATTCAGGCGGCTAAAATCAGGACCTTCGTTCTTCGAAACGCTTGGTTGTCCGACGTCGATTTTGTGAATACTGTCCTTTCGATGTGTCGTTCGTTGCATACTCTTATCGTTCACGAGGCGTCGCCGATTCATGATACCTTCCCTCAGGCCATTCTCACTCCCTTAGGCCTGTGGCGCTTGTCTTGTTACGCAAATAACAAGTGTGGAAGCTATTGCCCGAATCTTCGGCATCCGGAGCTGGTATGGGGTTTCGATGTGAATGAGGATGCAGTTTTGACTGTGCTCGAGTCGCATAGAGTCTACGGGGACGATATGCTGCCCTTGAAACCGCGTTGATCGGTCCTAGAGAAGGCACAAGACGTGGCCCTCGAAACGATTCACCACCTGAAGGCTTTACGGAAGAAGGGTTTACAGGTGTGCTTATTTTGACCTTTAAACCCATTTCTGTCCAATATATCTATGTACGAATCAGATCCAAAAAAGTAATATACCCTAAATAATTGCGCAAGGCTAGATAGATCACTTTCTCTCATTCATACCCCGGCCATCTTCTTTAGAACGGAGAACTCCTCCTTGCCTGTTGCTTTGCAAAGCGCATGGAATTTTGAGGATGGATCGCTCAAAAGAACCTTGGGTCTGGAAAAAGCAAATGAGACCAGATCACATGAAGATATAGCGGGAAGGATCTTACCTGTCGAACTCCACTATACGACCCTGGTCCAAAAGCATGACCTACGAGCTAGATATTAGCGACTGAGGAGATCACGGTTGAAGTATTTACCCTATCATAATCGATAACGGTTCTGAGTCGATGTGCAATGGTTAATATCGTGCTCTCAGAAAATTCTCTGCCGACCATACACTTGAGTCGCTGGAAACCTGAAAAGGTGACAAGTTTCCGCTTACTGTCGAATGGTTTTCCCGATCAGCTCGTCTGTCGCGTAATCCACACTGGCTGTTGCCTAAAGATACATGAGAATATAAGTCGTGGAACAGCAATTGATACTTGCCTCGTCCATGACTAGGACCTTTGACCGTTTGAGGATGGCTCGAGCCATGCATAACAGCTGTTTTTCTCTGTAACATGGTCAATTAGGTGTACATGAATCGAAGCAAAGACGACCGACCCGGTGGAGAAATTGTCACCTCCCTCCGAAACAGGTGAATCAAGGTTGCGGAACATATTGGCATTTACGACATCGTCGTCTTCAACGGCACTGGCGGGGATCAAGTGTACTCGTCGCAGAGCTTCAAACTGAAAAGGTATTTCATTGAGTATTTTATAAAGGCCGCCGTCAGAACAGACTTACTATTTCGGCATCCTGGTATTCTCCGAAGACGTCTAAAGTAGACCTTACAGTACCACTGAGAATCGTAGGATCCTCTGTGCGAGATTTAAAAGGAAGAACGACCATACAAAATCAATCGAGCACTCACGAGGTATGATGGTAATTTTGCTTCGCAAATCGGTAAGGCCAATGGAAGCAATGTCGAGACCGTCGACCAAGATATGACCCTCCGTCGCCTCCACAAAACGGAAGAATGAGAGTGCGAGGGTGCTCTTACCAGAACCGGTCCTTCCAAGAATGCCAACCTATAATCAACATTAATAAAGGACTGTTACATGACAGTTACGAACTCAGACCTTTTCACCGGGCTGGATTTCAAAGTTGAGGCGATGAAGAACATCAGGGAGGTCCGGCTTGCTTGTTGGTCAGCTCACAAGAACAGCATCTGAATGTAAATGTGCGTACCGCGTATCGAATAACAAGGTCCTCGCACTTGATAGCCCCACGAGATGGCCACGAGTGAGGAGGCCTTGGCTCAATGAACTCAGGAGGCTCGCGAACAAGCTCTGAGTATTCTTTCACTCTTTCCAGTGCTACCATGGATTGTTCCAAACCGACAAAACGACGAACCTTTTGGATAATTTGAGTTGACGAACGTGATCCATATATAAGAGCCATACCATGAACAGTAAATCGTTCGTAATAGAGCTAGCGAAGGCAAGAACAAACCCAGCTAGAGATGCATCAATCCGGGGGGTCAAGACAGTCACCGCGGCGGTGACGCCAGTGATTGCACATGAAAGTAAATTGAACCGAATGGAAAGCCATCGATTAACTAACAAGCCATAAGAATCTATAGGGCAGTAGATGACAGTAACTTACCTCCCCACATCCAGTAATAAGGATTAGAATTCTGCGGGACATTACTATCGTCAGGAATAGCTTGGTACAGACTCGGTGTGCTTACAGTGTCGACACAACGAAGCATATCTCGCAAGAACTTTGACGAAGCACCAAAAGCTCGGATTATTGACACTCCAGCTATGGTTTCACCATAAATTGAATATAACGGCGAGCGAGTCACCGAGTCTAGCAAAAGTCAGTCTGGCGTTCAGCTCATTTTCAAGGAAGGAATACCAAGACGGCGCATATCACGGGAGGTCTGTCCATAGACTTTGGCAACTGTAGAAACATTGGACTCAGAGGCTGAAAAGATAGTGCGATAACAAGACATACCGTTATAGTATATGATACCGAGGACGAAGGCGGCAGCGACGAAAGGTACACCGCCCACAATGCTGACTGTGACTAGCGTCGTCAAAGACGACATTGCAAACATGGTAGTTCGTCCAAAATTGTCTGATAAACTGCTATCGATGCCTAACGGGGAATTTGTGACCTTCTGATCGGTGAATGCAGAAAGAGCAGGTAATAGATACCTTCGAAGTCTTTACCGAATCTATTCAGCAGACGCCCACGGGAAACGGTATCATGGAATCTGATATTGGCAAAGAGAACGGTTTCCAAAAGTCCTGCAGTGAAGAGATATCAGAGATAAGAAAACTGTGAATTAAAGAATGGAACATACTTTGGTACAAGACCACAGACGCATGAATCGACCCCTTATCTAGAACGTTATGTGAGAACCATGATTGGGCTGAGAGTATCAGACTCACAAAGGACAAACCATCGAAGGGTTGTAACGATCAGGCCAATGGCTGTGATCTAATAAAATAGTTCCTCCGTAAGACAGGCCAAATACTCGTAGCGGTAAACTCACGATCGCATACATAGTGACATAGTACACTGGACCCTTCGAGCCATCCGCCTCTAGGACTGCATGCGACCAATACCTGTTATGTTGTTAAGATGAAAGAAAAGAGAGAAATAACATGTCACATACTTCAGCCACCCATTTTCTGCAACCGGACTCAAGGCGGCCAAGATGAAAACGCCCAAGAATACAAACCAATAGACAGGGGACCCGCATGCATTTATGTAAGCCAGCCAAATATCTTTTCCAATCCTTCCAACGGCACGCTTTTCTTCTTCAACTAGCTTGCGCGGCGGCTTCTTGCTGACAACTTTCGTTTCCGCCACTTCAGAAGCAGGCGCCACAGTTGAACTGGATTCGGACTCATCTCCAGAACCAAATCCAGTCTCGATTGCTTCCTCCTCTTTCTCATCCGCGGCGCCATCTTTGTCGTCAATGAAGCCAGACTGGACTAAGCTGCGCATAACCCCGGACCCCTGGAAGTCTTCGCGAGTCCCTTCATACATAACACGTCCATTGTCAAGTGCGACAATGTACCCAGCCCCTTCGGCACAAAGTTGTACATGATGAGAGACCAGGATCACCGTCCTCCCTATGAAAGATTGTTTCAAAGTGAACAGCAATACTGTTGAGCGCAACGGACCTTGCATGAGTTCGCCCTTCAAGCATTCATGATACAGATGATGGGCTGTATGCGCGTCGACTAAAAAAAAGGCGCCAAGGTTAGAATAACGGCACTCAACCGTGTAACTCAAAACAGACATACCAGCGGACAAAACATCATCTAGAAGTAAGATAGAAGCACGGGAGTAGACTGCACGTGCAAGAGACACTGGTTATTGTTTACCGTTAGGCTCTGACGTGGGAGCTGAATAGGATTAATTTTACCTCGAGCTTTTTGGCCCCCAGACAAGTTCACCTGTAAGTGCGCTATCAGAAGATACTCATCAGAGGGACGGTAGAGCATACTCCGCGTTCTCCGATCTCTGCTTCGTCTCCATCCTCTAAGATCTCGAGATCTGTTGTAAGAGCGCAGACCTTGACCCAAGTAACGTTTAGAACATGATCACTGAGTAAGCTATATACCACACCTCCAATGTTTTTCTGTAACGTTCGGCATCAAATGGCAGATTGAAAAGAATGTTATCTGGGAATATGAGTCTTTAGTATATAGAACGTGATGGGGTCTGATGAGGACGACACCTTTAATAGATGCATTACGGAGCCAGGCAGCCTAATCGTCAAGAATGGTGGTATTCAATTACGCGCAAGGGAGTTTACGATTACTTACCTGCGGAACATAAGCGCAGATTCCTTGGACAACCCACTCCTCTCTGGGCAAGATTGTTTTGAAGGATGCTATAGCATCAGGGGGCGAACGCGGACAAAGCATCTGCCCTGCAAGTATATCCGCCTCTCCTAGCAGTGCTGTAAAGGTATCGGGTGAGTTTTATTCACGACTCGAATAGAATAAGCACATACCATGCAGAAGTAGTGTCTTTCCAGACCCAAGCTTACCGCATATCAAGGACAGTTCTCCTGGAGGGAAGCGGAGAGACAAATCGACGAGTATGAACTTGTGACGTGGTGTGGACGCAGCAGAGGGTGTTTTGCTGGCAGCTATGCGATCTTGTGGCCATGTAACGGTGCAGGACTGGAAGGCTATCGTTTGGGATTGCTGTTCAATGGGCGGCACAGGAGTGACTTCATTAGCGTTTAAATACTTTTCAATCCGGCGCATCGACACCAAGCTCTGAAGCATATTGATGAAAGTCTCAGGGAGCGCGTTAAGAGCGAATTTTAACTCGTTGAACACTGTCGGGTGTTATTGACAGTAGCTGTAGATTGGGGGAAGGTTCTTACCAACGATCTAGAGCAGGATGTGATAAGAATCACCTCACAGGCAGGAGAAAAGTACTCACGGATGTGAAGGCGATAGAGGGCGTCAGGTCCTGCTTTCGAATGACAGTAAAATGCCAAAATGAGACCAAGGTGACCAGTATGGGTGAAGCGTTCCTAGCTAGATGTTAGCCATGCATGCGGTGCAGAACGGCTGATCCCGCACCAAATAGCATTCCACAGCGTCTTATCGTGTCTTACTGTTAGACTGGAAGAATATTATTTTCTGAGAAAATGATCACCTCGATAGTGTAGTTGAGCTTTTGGTATTTTAGCTCCTTCTCTCGGATTTCGAGGACTCGTGCTTCGAAACTGCGCTCCCAGGCCATGAACTATACATCGAGCGTCAGTGGCCGACTGATGTTCAACTGGAATTTACGATACCTTCAACATGCGGATAGCACCGAGGATCTAAACAGAATGATAAATTTCACTAATGTAGCCGACGAAAGGAGACTGACTTCATTCATAATGGATATCCTTTCGTCACGAGCTTTCATGAGGTTATCTTGGGCGCCTAAAAACGGTCGGTTTAATGAACAGCCGCGGACATTTGATATCACTCACCAATGACCACACTTCCCGCGAAGTGGTTCATTGGTAGGAATAAGCATGTCACTGCCAGTCCAAAGAAACAAGAAACCCCTTTAATACGGATTAGCCAATATTAATGTATATTAAAGGCAGCGACTCGTTACCAAGAAGTTTATACAGAAATATGGTACCAATGGCGATCTCAATTGGCGAGTCTACAAATCCAATTATGTTGAGATCGTGAATCCGACCACGTAGACTGAGTAAACCCACCAATCAAGGTAAACATATGCCACGCAAACTCGGCGAGCCTGTCGACGTCGGTAGTCATCAGAGTCATAATCTGCGCCTTGCTAGAAAAATCGTCCTCATCGTCGTTCTTGTCATCAGAATCGCCGCTCTTCGTGCTTCCGTTCTCCGCCGGTGTCTTTTTGGTCGAGGGTGCGCTGGACGCCACGTCCTTGCGAACGAGTGTTTTGGCAAACAGAATAGAATTCAGCTGAATTTTGAATCTGACTTGCAGAACCGTCGTGGAAAGTGACCAGAGCTGACCGGTGACTGTAAAGAAATGATTATGACTTTCAGTGCAAGATCATGTATGGGGTGCTCACTCATATACGAGGTAGCATTGGATGCAAACAAGCCTGCTACGTACACCCAACCCCACCTCGTATCTCTGCGCTCGGGATCGACTTCGAGATATGCAACGAGCTGCTGCAAGAAATACGGGGGTACGTAATATACACATGCACTGACAGACGCGAGCAAGAATTGCACAAACAGCCCCATGATATTCAACCTAACAAGTCGATATCCGAGATTCCACCCCGAACCTGGTTTGGGTCTCCATGAACCGATTTTCCAGTTAATTGTCCGCACGGCGTTCTTCATTCTTGTATAGTTGAATGTTGCGCGCAGACCCACGGGTACGATAGGCAGGTCGCTTATCTCCAAACTGGTAGCAGTGTTACCAAGCATGACGACTTTGGTTGAATATGAGAAAAAGAGGGTTTCCCAGGGAGATGCTCCTGTTGTAGTAATATTAAGAGAAGAGCGCAAATGGTGACATTCTTCGACACTTGCCTGTCACTCCGGTCACGTTCACTTCGTCTTTGTTGGTTCTTGCAGACGCTTCTTTGGTAGAGTAGATATCCTTGGGTTCATAGTGTAGGGGCGGCCCTTGTGGCGTAGTATAGGATAGAAGGCACGTAACCGTGTAGATGAAGAAAATACAAGTCCATATCCACGTGAAGACTTGGCTTGATTCTACAGAAGTCGCCACAGGCGGGGAGTTTGTGGGGAGAAGAATAGAAATCCCAAGGAAAACGGTAGCCAGTGTCGTCAATGTCGTCAAGTGGAGAACCGATTCTGAATGAGGACCGGGAACGTCCTGATGGACAGACCGGATGGCAATCACAAGAACGTAAAGAGAGAAAAAGACGTGGATAGCATAGCTGGTGACATTCGAAGGTTCGTCCTCAACGATGGCCCAGCCAAAGCAAATAGTTTTCAAGATAAGGATGGCAGCAAATAAGAACGACAGAATGATTTTCCTCCTCCTCATCTTGAAACACATTTAGTACATGGGATAGAACACTTGAGCATTATTACCTTTTCCCAAAACTTTTTCTCATTAATGGGTATTCCGTCTATAAAATCGACCGGCTGAGACACGTCAAATGGATCCGGAGAGTCATTATCGTCGGAATGGATAGGCAGCTGAATTTTGCCCTCCCGAGGACGTGTGACCAAAAAGACGACGACGCTGCAAACGGCAGACGCGCCTAGGACAACCGCGACCTCATTTTGAAAACGAGGCATGAAGAAAAGAAAGAAACGACAAGCTCGTCAGTGAGTCAATTTTCCCGAAAGAACGCGTTACTTAAAGCGGCTCCGCTCGTCGGACCGAGACCCGTTCCATATGACTGACAAATGATATGTGGAGGATTGGAGAACGGATTGGGGTGACAGGTACGGCAGGTCAATTCTTGAAATATTAAAAGAATGATGCCAAATGGTGCATTATTCCGGCAATCGAATGCTCTCCTCTACTAGTTAGCTTTTGCTCGTCTTCTTCCTATCTTGTACCCCCATTGTATCTGGTGCGCAAGATGTATATCAACATCGAGGTCTTGCGCATATCTCAACACGAGACCCGGATTCTGTTGGAAAGCCCTGCCGCACAATACCACATCAGCTAACCCGTTTTCCAACACGCCCTGCGCCGTGTGACCGTCCGTTATACCTCCTACTGTGGCGACCAGCAAGCCAGGATTGGTCTTCTTTACGTCATGTGCTAACGGGGCCTGATAAGCAGGACCAGGGGTAAACTTCTGCTTGATGTTGTTGCCGCCCGAAGACACATCCAATACGTCGACACCGTGAGCGGCAAAGATAGGCGCAAGTCTGACAGTATCTTCGGAACGCCATGAGGGGACATCGGGGAGCGTTTGTTCTACACATTCACTGCCTGATATTCTAGCGACAGGCGCGTTAATAACCAGCCAATTACATCAATCAAATTTACCCACCTGTAGAAAAACGGCATTTCGGGGGGGATCACCGACCTTATCGCGTCAATTACTTCCAACACGATACGAATGCGGTTTTCAAAACTTCCGCCATATTCGTCGGTGCGATGATTACTTGTTGGGCTCAAGAACCCAAACAGCAGATAGCCATGCCCACCGTGAACTTCGAGAGCATCGAACCCGACTTTCACCGCTCGCTCAGCCGCCTTCTTGAATGCATCCACCGCCTCTCGGATCCCCTCCTTCGATATCTCCTTCGGTAACGGATAGTCATCATTGAATCGAAGCGGCGATGCAGCGAAGGTATTATCAGGCCATCCTCCGAGCTCCGCTGGAGCCAAACTAGTGCCAGGTAACCATGGCGCGGTCGTAGATGCTTTGCGGCCCGCGTGTCCCAGCTGCATCGCGATCTTCTGGTTCTGTGAGTGCGTAAACTCGACAATAGGTGCCCACGCAGCTGCATGTTCGTCTGACCAGATACCAGCATCTTCCGGAGTGATACGCCCCTCTGGAAGGACAGCCGTAGCTTCAGTGAACGTAAGGCCGGGACCACGAGTGAAGATGCCGCCAACTATACAACGATAAGATGCTATCAATTCTAGAACATCCATATAGAACATACGGTGCGCAAAATGCCACGGGGTTATCTTCCCGTCCTTGGCTGAATACTGGCACATGGGTGATACCTGCACCAAGGAGGCATTCAGAACCTTATCATCGCTTCGTAAGATGACATACAAATATCCTGTTCTGCACAGTTAACCCTCGTATCGTGAGCGGTTGGAAAAGGGCCGGTATAGGCTTATCATCGGGTTGGGAAGCAGCAGCAGTCCCAGCCGAGGGAATTTGCTCGGGGGTGAAGAAAGAGACCCCTTTTGCTGGTACATTGGCGGCCATAAGAATAGTTCGGAGGACTGATAATGAATTAGATTATTGCTCCTGCAGCTTTTATAGGTTGTTTACGGTGGTAAGATTTCGGTAGCAGTCCTTAGCACGCCACTCGGCCTCATTCGGGTTGAGTGAATAGAAACTATCCGCAAATTGCATATGGGCTGATTCATCGTGAAATTGAGTAAATGACGACTTCTTCCAGGTCGGGAGGCTGACCTGTAGAATTTCGTCCGCAATAGCGAACCTAAATTCAGAGCTGCTTATTAGTGACTTGAAACATGAGTCTTGGAGTACTAGCTCTTGTCATGGTGAGCCTGTTCAGGAGTAGACAAGATCATAGATATGCAGCCGCCGGAGCTGTCACCGCCGGGAAATGCAAATATTTTACGAAATTGCTCAGACTCTGGCAGATTGTGCAGTTGTAAGTTGATCGAAGAGGTCTAACGTACGTGAGTCCTCGACCTTACCTCGATTCCGACTCGGAGTTCACGCTCAACATGCCTACGTCATGACAGCTAACCAATGAGACACCTCGAGCTGTGAATTCTTCCGAGTCGTAGTGCCTAGAAACCCGGCTATCAGTTTTCTTAATTAAAGGCGGTTTCAAAATTCATCTGCTTCCTACCTAGTGAAGAATATCCAACGATTCAGAGATAGACTCGAATCAGCAGCCTCAGTTGTAGATAGTCGGAGTATTAAGAAGGTCGAGAACAGAACCGATACGGATTGACGTTTTCTTTTTCTTGACAGGAAAAATTCAAGCATCCATGCGATGTTGTCAATTCACATGAAGCATAAGAGCTTGGGGATAAGGCTTACTGATGCACCAGGATACGCCCCAGGCTACAATTAGCTAATTTAAATTGGTTCCAAACCTCAACGCTATGTCGAAGTTTCTATCCCGACTCGGAAGAACGCCTTCCACGCACAGCTGAAATTTGCTTTTAGTCTGTGAAAAAGTTGTAATAGAGGCCTACATCATCGCATCATGACTTGGAAATCGCCTTACGTCCCTTGTCTTCCCCAGATCGATGTGCCTCTAAAATTTTAACGGGAGGGGGATTATTCCTCAAGTCGGAAGAACGGGTAATGTTCTGGGAAAGCGGAACACGCCAGCGTGTGCAGAATTTATAAGATGACGGACGGATCCCATGCAGTCAGAAGTGGAACATGATACACGTAGAGAAGAAGCTCGATTGCTGTCGCCGTCGTCGTGAGAACGGTCTTGGTAATGCGTGTATGGCGAATCTAGGAAGGGAGGAGTTTAGCACCTCGATAAAATAGAGTATATCATCAAAACAGTGTGAAAGTGGGATTCCGAGATGACTTCCGTTGACATTAGATTTCTGGCGGAATTCCCTTCATAAAACTTCGTCGACTTACTCTGATTCTCGGTCCCTTGTACGACTGCGCCGGTATATTGGATGCACTGCCAGTGATTTAATTGTCCACTATGTATTTGTGGAATCATGTAGGACTCTCACCAGTCACCAAGCTCTCCAAACTCAACATGAAAGGCGCGCACGAAGCTGAACAGTAGGTTCAATAAATTGCATGTCGAGAGCTAACCAGAGCTAACTTGAGGAAAATACAGATGTATTTAAGAGGTACCGGTCAACCCTCGAAGGGAAATCTCCAGGTATGGCACCCAAGGATACGAGGCCAGAATCAAGTTCACCGAAAAGATGCTCCAGGCCAAGAGAAGACACGAAACCCACCGAAAAACGCACACCATTTTATCCCACCTTCCCACCATTTGGGGCATCCCTGATAAAATAACCACCAAAAGAAACGTACGGCTGTTGAATTGCGCCGAGCGTGTCTGAGAGCACAGGTACTGTTGAAATTACAGGCTACTTACAGGAAAATATGAAGTGGAAGCCGCATTGTACATTGAAACGTCTCCCCGCGAAAACAGCTAAATCAGACGTTGACACGACTTCTCATCTGCGCGTCTCTTGACTAGTGACGCAAGAAGCTGGCATAAGAACAGGAAGCCAAGTCTCGGGTTCTATTGTCTAGAGCTCCGACCAGTGTAAGAGAAGTATGCATGCCACATGTCGCACAAGATATAGAGACAAGGATAATGGAGATGGCTTGCGAATTCATGGAAGGCGCGTTCGCCTACTCCATGAGTACCTAGTAAAAGAAGTCAGCGCTCTCCAGAACTCAGGCATTTATTTCTGAACATGAGACGGAATTAGATAAATATACATTGTCCTGTTTACTAATATCCGTCGAACGGGTCGATGGAGGTAACGAACAAAAGCTGGATGATTACGTCATCGTTTTTCGACTTTTCACGCAGTCACGCCACTGGCATCCTTGAAGGTCCTTCCGCTTCAAGAACGTCGCAAAGTCCAAGTATCGAACGAAGACCTGGAAATTTTCCTGGTTACTCAGCGTTACTGCCTTGAGGTATTCGATATCCCGACTCCAACGCTCAATGTATCAGCGAACTCATCGTGGAAGCTACGGTTAGTAAACACTAGATGTATACATGGGAAGCTGGTCATCTGCTTTGACATCATACACTTTCCGGGTTAATCAATCATTAATGTCCTGAGAAGTTAATTTCTTCTATGCGATGTTGCATGAAAGAAAGATCGTGTTGAACATCCATGGGCACCAAGCGTATGTGGATCGAACTCAGAATAAAACGTCGTCATGTTTATAAGTACGCCCTTATCCCGCATCCAGGCTCTTCGTGGAAGCAGGCTCTGCTCACTCAGCAAATTATTCTTACTCAGCCTGACGATCGAGAATTTTTTGCCGGTTCTAGTTCGAGCACGTCATACGGGAGTATAAAAACCGGCCCTCGAGCGTTCTGAGTTTCTCATTTCCACAATGGTTCCCTCAGCTGTGAACGTCCCTGCTCCCGGTATATCCTTCTTCACTCCCGCACAGACCCCTCCTGCTGGAACGGCCGTTCAACCCCAGCCAGATGGCAGACCGATCCCGACTCTCTTCCAACCACTCACTATTCGCGGAGTGACTTTTCAGAACAGAATTTTCGTAAGTCCAGATACCTGTTTTGACACATTGTGATTCGCCGATACATTGGTCCAATCAGCTTTCACCCTTGTGTCAATATTCAGCCCAAGATGGCTTCATGACTCCGTGGCATACCGGTCATCGTTCGTCGTTCCGTTCGGGATCCCGTATGACCACTGCTTAACACAGTTTATTCAGTCGGAGGTATTTTTACCCGCGGCCCGGGCTTGAGCATCATCGAAGCTACCGCCATCGTTCCTGAAGGGCGCATCACACCAAATGATGTCGGCATTTGGTCAGATGACCACATCGCGCCTCTCGCGTCGATCGTTGAGTACGCGCATTCTCAGAACCAAAAAATCGCCATCCAGATTGCCCATGCTGGTCGTAAAGCTTCGACCATTGCTCCGTGGATTCCAGGGTGGAACCTCGCCGGCGAGGACGTGGGCGGATGGCCCTCGAACGTGGTTGCACCATCACCTATTCCATTTGCAGACGATTACGCGATACCCAAGGGACTGACCAAGGAGGATTTGAAGAGCCTCTTGGAGTCATACAAGGCGGCTGCGCAGAGGGCCGTGAAGGCAGGCTTCGACGTCATCGAAATCCACGGCGCACATGGGTATCTGTTGTGTGAATTTTTGTGCCCTACAAGCAACAAGCGTACAGACGAGTACGGCGGTAGCTTCGAGAACCGGATCCGATTTCCACTGGAAGTCGTTGATGCCGTCAGGAGCGTTATCCCGGAGTCTATGCCACTTTTCTTCAGGTAAGAGGCAGTTATACGTTTTGTTGATCCACCAATTGATGACATTGAACAGAATCTCAGGTTCCGAACGTCTAGAGGAGACTCTGCCAGATATCCCTTCCTGGCGGTCCGAAGACACTGTTCGTATCGCTCCCATCCTCGCTCAGCATGGCATCGACTTGCTCGATGTTTCTTCCGGAGGCAACAATATGAAGCAGAGGTTCACTCGTGGACCGGCATACCAGGCTCCCCTTGCGCATGATGTTAAGAAGAGCAATCCTGGCTTAATCGTTAGCGCTGTTGGAAGCATCACCGATGGTCACATAGCGCAAGGCGTTCTTGATCAAGGGCAGGCAGATCTCGTGATGGTCGGGAGACATTTCACCAAGAACCCTGGGTTGGTGTGGTCATTCGCAGATGATTTGGGCGTCCAGATTACGCTTGCCAACCAGATACATTGGGGTTTCAGGGGGCGGAGAAGAAAGCCCGCTGATAATTAGACTAGTTTATTGGTAAATGATACTGTATATATAGTTTCAATTCATGGTGTTTGTATTGATGTCGAGAACGAGCGACCGAACGATAATGGGCTGTAGGGGTCGTTTTGTTCACCTGAAACCGTTTCAGTTTTTATAAAAGTCATGCGAGGATTGGAATCACATTCTTAATGGAAGATTAACAGACCCTTTCTCGGGCCCTGGATTTGAGGAATCGTCGGTCTTAGACGAAGGAGGTGTTGACCAAATCCAGAATGTTTGCCACCGCCATCATCTTGTTAGGTTGAAGAAGATTATGTCGCATGACGTTCTTACTTGGAGGAATCGAGGAAACTGAAGAGTCCCTACTCTTCTTCTGCTGATTGCTCTCATAAGGCCCCAGTGACCAGTCATTCACGGCTCGGGGATTAGTTGCAGTTTGAACTGAATTACTTTCAATTTCTGGTGACTTGATTGTGACTGATGCCAACATATATATAACCTGCTTGCTTTGCTACATTTGGGCCACAATGACTAGCTCACTGGTTCAACTTAGATTTGAACCGGTGTGATCATGGTAATGATTATCTCCAGGAAATTTCGCTGATGTGCGGGTGTAAATGTATCCGCGGCGCGCACACCACCTGGGCGCCTCCGGTACCTTAGGGCATTCCTCCACTAAGTTTCGGAATTTGTCTCTGAACTGCAATTCCCGAGATTCAGGGACCTATACAAGTTCTCCCCAATCGGCAGGATGCTTGCGCCTTGCTGATCGCAGTAAAATACTGTATTCGTTGTCATGCTCTTCTTCTTACGAGCGTCGCATACATACGAGAGAAGCAGGAAGATATAGCAGATCTGGAAGTTACTCAGTTCTATACTTACCTGCAGTCGCGCGAAGTCCCCGCACCGTGACGCGAGAGTAGTACCTGACTACCGCCCTGCAGATCTCAACAGTAGGTTACCCCATTACGCCCTTACGGTCCGATAACTGCGCCGGGAAAGTATAGTCGGTGAGGCGCGCGCGTTAAGTACGCGATGTAGCTACAGTTTAACAGTCGTGCATTCGTGAATCGTCAAAGCTGCAGGATTCAGGTAAGCAGCGAGTATAGTTTTTGGGCACCACTGGCATGAGCAAATTCCGTTATAGTACGGCAGCCGAGAAGTCGAAAAACAAGTCGGCGGTGGAAGCATCTATTTGCCGACGCGTTTCAAGGCCGAAGAAGGTGAAGACCAAGGGGTGCACCAAAATGACCGTGGCACCTGTTATTTCCCGGTTATAAAATGCGTAACAATTGTTTGTACAGGAAATAATCGAGGACAAATGGGCTGACATTGACAGATACAACTGCCCGAAAGCAAGTGGTCGACGTCGAGCCTAGTGTCCCAAGCGTTTTCTGTTGATGAAGGTGACTCTGTCAATCAGGGAACTGTTGTTTACGTCGTTCCTAAGGTAAATTTGTCTGAAAAACGTCCGGGCCTCGGTGCCCATGGCCGACTTGGCGCGTGTACGTCGATCTCGAGGGAAGACGAACTATCAAGGTACACAATTTGAAGTGCGACCCTCTGGGACAGGGAAGGCATGATACGAAGGCACATGGCGGCGTGAAAGTGCGAGCCATGGCGATGGTACTTGGATGCATCAATCATCAGATACTCACGCAATAGCAACTTTGGTGGAGCAGCATACAGCATCAGATGCACTCGGTATATAGCGAGCGTTCGAGATGCCTTGTGTTGATCCGTAGGGAAAGGGAACGAAGTAACTGTGTATCATCCATTGAAGTACGGCGCCACGAATTGATAAATCTAGACTGGACGGCCCAATGCAGGTACGGCCGAAAGCAAAAGCAGAAATTGAGAATCGCCCTGTGTTTTTGACTTTGACCGGGGTCTATGAACATTAAAATTTCAGGATTAACTCGCAGATATCAGTTTCATGCCACCGGCAGAGAGAACTTGACGATAGGACGTTGATGAACGTCACCAAGCTGCAGGGTCGGCTGAGCAAAGATCAAGCTGGAGACAATCACGGATTCAGACAGAGAACAGGCTAAGCTGAATCGAGGTCGAATCCAGAAAACTTGAAGATAGAGAAAACGGAAAGATAGAGCCAGATAGACAGTATAGATTACCGCAGGCGCTGAAACACATCGGAGACCTCGAGATGGGCAGAAGACGGGTAGGACAGGGCAGGGATGATGGAATCGAGGAAGGGCGCACGGTCCGTATTTAATTTTGAGGATAAGGTTTGGTACTGCGACAGCACGTGTGCATTGGAGATTTACTCAACAACGACATATTTTTCTTTCTCTCCATCACCTATCTGCCGGACGGTACAGGTTTTCGCAGGAGTCGCAGGACTTTGGCTCCTTTTTTTGTGCACAGTCAGCAGCTGCACAGCCTCAGCCCCCTTGTCTCGTTTTTTCACCGTCCGCCAAATCTCAGCCTGAAAGCGGACTCATCAAGTCTGAGCGCCGCCGGATTCCATCGCCAGTTTCAGTCGGAGTATCGACGCGTTCGAGTGAGCCTTGTCTTCATTCTCTTCTTCCAGCTCCGTCGCCGACGCTGACGACGATGAAGCCGTCTTTTCTTCAACATGACGACCGAGCAGCCAAAGCCGGCAGACCCGCCTGTCGCCTACCCAATGCCGCCCCATTTTCAGCATTATAATGGGGGAACCTTCCCACCTCCGCCGCCGCCTGGTGTCTATCCACCGATGTTTGCGTATCCACCACCGGTTGAGGGGCATCCTGAGGGGGGGCCGCCACCAGGGCTCATAATGTTCCATGCACCACCAGGCATGGTCTATGCTTATCCACCACCACCGGGGCAAGGTATGTCTGCTTTCCAGCCATGTGAGTTCGCTGTTCACGGTTCCTGTTAGTCTTCGCTGTGCCTCCAGGCGCAGCTTCACCTTCAATGTTGAAGCCGAAGCGAAAACAAGTCAAGATGGCTGTGTGTATATTCCTATCATACTAGAATTCTATCTAATCTCCTGCCAGTGCACAAACTGCGCTACTGCGTGCAAACGGTGCGACGAGGCGCGTCCGTGCGAGCGCTGTCTCAAGTACGGCATCCAAGACAGCTGCATTGACGGACAGCGTAAGGAGCGCAAGAAGGGTGTCAAACGCGGGCCGTACAAACGTAAGAACAAGGGCATGGATCCGACATTCAGCGACGGAGGTACGTGTATTCTGTACAGCTCTCAGTCATTTCTCATGTTGATCTAGAATTCCCTCAACCAGCTCCACCTGAAAATGGCGAGTGGCAAGCTGCCGGTTCCAACGGCTCTCCCCCTGCCAATGCGTCAACTACTGCTGCCGCTATCCACGCTGTAGCCCAGTTCGCGGCACCTCCAGAGGCAGGTGCAGGCTACTATCCTCTGTACTATCCCCCGGGCCACTTTGTCACGCAGATGCCAGAAGGGCAGGAGGGCCAACCACAGGTGGTGCAGTATTTCATGGGAGGCTATCCTCCACCGTACGGCTACGCACCTCCTCCAGGTGCTGCGTTTGTCCCGGCTCCTCCTATGCCCGGCCAGCCCGCCGAGGTACCAAATGGGTCCGAGAAGCCTGCTGAACCTGCTGCGACCAACAGCGGTGTTGTCATTGCTGCCTCGGACGGTGCAGACCCGCTATCGCGTAAGCGGGGTCGGACTAGCAACGGAAGTCCCGGCAAGTCAAAGAAAACAAAGACGTCGGAGAAGGATCCCGGAAGCGAGGACGTCGATGCAGATAAAGAGGATAGCGACTCACTTCCGGCGAACTGATCCCTTCCGTGCTATATCTACCACTCCATTTCTTGTCTCTTGTCGTCATTTGTTTTGCTGTCTATCCTGAACGAACTAAATTGTCATTTAATCACACCAAATAGTGCAGCCAACCTTGCTGGTCCTTTGACCTTAGACAAGGCCCTATGTCGTTTTGACACGGTCTGACCCTGTCATTGGTCAAAAGGCCTGTATTGACTGGTGTCATCATGCCTTCTGTATTCTTTTGGGATATTGGATATTCATTGTAGTATAGCTGTACGATATATGTATTGATGCCGAAGAAATTACCACTGTCCTTAAGAGTTGAGAACGATATTACACTCAGAACCGGGTCGGGGACTCCGTCGCCAACACATATTTCACCAATGACCGAACGGCAACTAAACATTCTGGACGGGCATCTATCACGTCATTCTACCGATATCCCCAACGTGTCCGCGCTAATGTACAACTCTGGGCGTCATCCCACCTAAATCTCCGAAGCCTCACCGGAACGAAAGTCAGTCACCAGTCTTCCCGCACCAATAGACTCTAACCAGTTACAGTCAAACAAGTGTACTCAGCGGGACTTCGATCGAAGTTACAAGGGACTGGTTCGAGTACTGCACCAACAGACCGGAGCCACTAGTTTATGGATGCCGGTCATGGAAGGCCCCCAAGTCCCTAATATCACACCGGATTAATGAGAATTTTTGGGCGACCAAAATTCACACAATAAGGTGACGTTTTGAGATTTTACATAAATTTAGACGCTCCCGAAATTCATCTCTGGCGGGTGGCATGGATTTTAGATCCTCCAAAACACATCATTTGTTGACCCCCGAATTACACTCCCAAAATTTTGCATTTAGGCTCAAAATTCTGGTTTGCCAAAAATTGTCATCTTCCCGGTGTGAATGCCTTTCCGTTATACAAGAGTTCCCGTCGAAGGAATTGGAGTCTCGGTTCCGAAGATCGAGACCTAGGTAGGCACCACTCTTGGAGAGAGAGAAAAGGGGGGGAGGAGGTGATGACGATGAAGAGGACCAGATTTCCGCCTGACAAGTCACTGAGATCTTAGCCGCCATACCAGTGAAAGGCGGTTGACAGCGTTGATGATTTCGCAGAGGGGTGTCGCGAATGTCGCGTCGAAAGCAAGAAATCACTCAAAGTGTAAGGATATTGTAGCGACATTGGCAGAGAAGGCGCTACAGACCTAGACCATAGTATCAACCTGGACGTGTCGTGTTCTACCGGTAGAATAGGGTGTCAGCATAAGCAATCAATGTAGATTGTTCATAAGATCAGGGATGACTGACCATGTAGATGAGGGACAACGCGATCTGTCTCCCTAGGATCGATCCAAGCGAGCTGAGCCTCACCTGCCAAGCTACCACAGACGGGGGGGAGAGGCACTATGCACTATAGAGTGTTCAAGTGCAACTGGGCGCGACATCTTACTTATCCGGCTCCTGTTGTCACGGAAGAAAGAGACAAGGACTTCGAGAATATGGAAAGAGTTGGTAGCGACCAGCCAAAGCAACGTTTCTTGTAGTGCAAATTAAATTACGTTGGCGATAACACCAGAGCACATTCGAGTTCTGGGGAAGGCCTCAGGCCTCGGCCCTCAAAGATGTCAAAGAGGTAGGCCTCTGCGCAAGGAGGTTCGTTCGGTGACAGGCCACGACTTCAAATTAAATTAGTGGGTCGCTCTGACTCGCGTAGCGATCCAGGCAGAGCAATAGACGTTACTACGGCCTTCAGTAGTAGTTTTGCGTTCGAGCGCGTCGATCTTCAAGTCCATAAATGGAAGAAGCCTAATCACGTGTATTTGGCAAAGCCTTCCGCAGGACACACGCGCTCTCCGAAATTTTCATTCCAATTTCTGGATTCACCTTTTATGATGTCTGCCATTCGTTCCCTTCGTCAGCTTTCCCTCTCCTCTTCTCGTATCGTTTCTGCGCGATCCGTGTCGTGTGTTTCACGTGCACGCTTTGCTCTCCCTGCGAAGCAGGCGTTATCGTCGCGAGCATTTTCTGTCTCTGCGCGGACTTGGGGACAGGGAACTAGTTCGTGATCTTTTTTTGCCAGGTTAGATTGGTTATTGACCCTTGATGCTGCAGCTGATGTTGCTTTGTCGACGAAGCTCGAGGAGGAACTGAGCTACGAGCTGGAGGACGTTTCCTCGAAGGAGGTTCCAGAGTTCTTGGCCAAGTTCAAGAAGGCTGGTGTATGGACCGTGCGTGCTGATGCTATCCTTGTTCTATGCCTGTCAAGCGAACTAAAAATTTTGTTAGATTGAGGACCGTAGATCTAGTGAAGAAGTAGTCCTTTCACGAAAATTCGGCAACGAAGAGTACGCCATTCTCTTTGTCAATGCCTGTTACATACTCTAATGTATGTCCTTTTTACACGCAGGATTCGTTTGACTTTTGCTATCTCCGACCTTAGGAATTCAGAAGAACCCTATGAGGAGGAGGACCTTGACGAGGATGCCGAAGAGAATGAAGATTCAGAAACCATCGTTTCTTACCCTCTGCATGTGGCCCTGACCATTTCCAAGGTGAATACCGAATGCAAACTCTTCTCACAGTTAACTAATTATTTCCAGGGACCTAGTCATGGTGCTTTGGCTCTTGACATGGTTTGTCAGGATGGCCAATTCGTTGTCGACAACGCCGCCTTCTATGAGGATGCTAGTGTTGGTACAAGCCTTACCGCCGAAGCCGACTGGAAGCGCCGGGGACTGTATTTGGGACCTCAGGTTTGTGGTTGATTGCCGCCATAAGCCATCTGCTGACGTCCTCCGTAGTTCGATAACCTTGATATAGCTCTCCAGGAAGAATTTGAACGGTATCTGCAAGAGCGTGGTATTGATGAGAGCCTTGCAGCATTCATCCCTGAATATGCCGAACACAAGGAGCAGGAGGCAAGTTGTCATTTCTCTTCTCTTTAGCAATGTATCAACTCATGAATAATAGGAATACACCCACTGGTTGACGGCCGTGAAGAAATTTGTTGACGTATAATCTACCCCAAGGGTTCAAAAGACAAACGCTGTCGCAAGGGCCGTTGATTCGCTCTGAGTCTGCAGGCTCTACTGTATTCCATCTGTAATGATATTTTCGCATACATCACCACTCATCAATTTCACTAACTGTTTATTCACCCCCTTCACAAATCAATCTCGTCATCGCCGAATTTCGTCATATGGCTTACCGAGTCGGATTAGTACGTGTCCGTGTCGTGGACGGTCGTGTCTTGCGTCATTCTGGTCCCAAAGCCGTCCCAAAAAGGAAGTATTGACACCAATTCGAGGAATCTTCTAGAAATATCACGAATGATTGCGAAAAGCGCTGTGTCTGATGATGCTTAACTGCGGCGTAAGCGTAAGGTGGACCGACACTGCATTATTATAAAATGAATTGTTGTTTTCGCTCTTTTGTTATTCTCATCCCCCCACAGTGCATCGACCTTTGTCCTTGTTCTCTCAGTGTATATAAGCAATGTCACCCATTGACATCCCCTCATCGCGAGCCTCCACCCCCTCATCAGAGTCTTCATTCTCGTCTTCCATGTCGTCGTCCTCTGGCCTGTATGTCCCCATTCACAAGCGCAGGAGCACTTCAACCTCGCGCGCCACTTCTCCCGAGTCGGCCAACGGTCTACGTGAGTGATACAGTCCTTTCTCCTTAAACTTTGCCATCTAACAGGATGGCTTTTAGACTCAATATCTCGTCTGCCGATATACAACATTACCGAGCTCCTGAGCATCGGACATCACTCTCATCTCGCAGACATTTCATGTGACGCAAAGACCATGCTTCATGACCGCTTCCCGGAGATTGTCAAGGGATTAGACTGGAAGCCACCGCGGCACGGTAAGGCTGGAGGGAAGCCAAATCCTCGCAGACAGCCAGGGAGACCAAAGACGGAACGGTCAAATCGGAGGAAGGGCAACAAAGTTGTGGAGGAGCTTAGTTGGAGAGGAAGGACTCCGATGGTGCGCATGACTGGCCTTGCAGTTCCGATGGCGCCGACGGTGCAGGTAGCGTGAGGGATGCGATTCGGATAGGCGAATTCGGAGAAGCACTGGGCTTTGCATGATGTACATGATGAAACGGAACGGAAATGTAATGACGTGTATCGATAGATAATGATTGTTTAATTGCATTGCATTCATTACGGACCTGGACCCTGTAACTCGATCTTCATGCAGTTGTCTCTCTGACCGGCATTTGAAAGGAAACGTGCCCAGCACAGTCCAGAAACGTATGATTCAGGAATACTCGCCGACTCGGAAAATAGCACATGTCCGCGGGTAATGTCAACAGCATTACGCGAAAGGCATCACTGATAAGTTTCCATACATCATGAACCATCATACGGTTACATTGTGGTCTACAACTGATCCCACAACATTAGGCCGAAATCTTCTTCTTGGTTAGCAATCCCGCAAAAACAGTAGCTATAGCGAACAGGAACCATTTTGTGAAGGATCTTCCTTCCGTTGGTGTCGGCGGACCTGTTGGTCGTGCAGGTAACGAAGGGAACAGCCAAGTTAAGGTATTCAGCTTCTTCTCCTGGTGAAATATTGAGCATTAGTCATGAACAAAGCAGTAACAAAGGACACACGGTGTAAGGAGGATAGCGAGATGATAAAATCTTGTCCAACCTAGAAGAAAAAAAAGAGATCAGACAACTAGTGGTCTCAAAACGTAGCAAAGACCGTACCATCCAGGAGGATCTAGGGACGCACGCGTGTGCGTAAATGTATCAAAGCCAAACTAGAAAAGGACAAGGTTTTAGGAAGCTTGATGTAGGAAGAATTTCCTTACTTTGCCGTTGTGATGTCCACCTGGGGGTGAGATGGGTTAGAGTAGCAACGGAGTAGCGGTTGAAAGCACGTACTGCCACTAGGACCAATTCCGCCAAAGGGTAGGCCCTCCGCTGGAGATAAAACGATAATCAATCAACAAGAAGAAAGTACAAAATGACGATAGGAACCTGCGACATGAGTCATCGTTTCATTCATACAAACAGCTCCACTTTGAGTGCTGTTAATAACTAGGTGCCTAGTCAGTATGTGATCGTTATAGACGAAGAATTCTCGTACACTTCGTCTTGACTTCGCTATCCTGAGTGAACACATAGAGAGCCAAGGGATGATCGCTAGATGTAACCATTATAATACGAGTGGTAAAGTGCATCCACGATACTTACTGGGCATTGATAAACTTGATAGCCTCGTCGATATTGTCAACGGGTACGATGGGCAGAATAGGGCCGAATATTTCTCTGCGCAAAGTACCGATGAAGAGACTAAGAACAGATATCACAAGGCACTTACTCAGACATAAGAGGATCGTCGAACGAAACATCCCTCACAACCGTTGGCTGGATATACTTTGTAGCTTCATCGAGTTTACCGCCGAAGGCAATAGTTCCTTTCGTGGACTTCAACAAGCTGGAAAGCCTGTTGTATGCTTGTGGCGTGACAAGCCTGCCGACGGAATTTGCTTCAGCCTCCGGAGTAGGATAGAACGTATCGTTGCTGGTTGCGTGAAATGAGCTTATGCAAGGTTCATTTGACAAGTGAGTCGCACGTACATAGCTTTAAGTGCTTCAACAAACTTGTCTTGGAAGTCCTTGGGAACCAATACGTAGTCGGGCGCAACACAGCTCTGACCGGCATTCACAATCTTGCCCCAGAGTAAACGGCGCGTAGTCAGTGGAAGGTCGCATTTTGGATCAATGAACACGGGCGATTTGCCACCAAGCTGTGGTAAATGAGTCGTCGAAACATGGCTCAGATTGTTTTGCTTGCCTCAAGGGTGACGGGAGTCAACGTTTTTCCTGCAGCAGAAGCGATGATACGTCCAACACGTCCACTGCCGGTGAATAATACTAGCTCCAATGTCAGTACGGATTGTCTCTGAATGAAATAATATATGTACTGTGTCCCCATGGGTGTTCCAAGAGCTACGAAGTTACTCATCAGTCTAAAAAAAGGTCCACAACCATAGAAATATACCTTGCTTGTCTCTGCGACCCCACCGTTGACAACACGCATAACCGAAGGGTCGACATACTTAGGGAAGAGCTCCGCCAACAGAGAAGATGTGGCCGGGGTCTGTTCAGAGGGTTTGAACACGACGGTGTTGCCAGCAGCAATTGCAGACGCCTGTATATCAGTGTGAACGGGCTGAGCGGCAAACAAGCAAAACGCGTACCATAGGCCCAAAGGACATGTTTATGGGGTAGTTGAAAGGACTGATGATGAGCACAACGCCCTTTCCCTGCTTGTAGATGACCCGTCGCATGGGCGTGTAGTTCATTGAGAAAGCGGGTTTCTCTGGCTTGGACCATTTCTCAACGTTCGAGTACGCTTCCTTGATCTCAGATATCGAGGGCCCAATCTCAGTACTAGCTGAAAGGTCAGTGATTTTACGTTCAAACATTTGAATCGTACACACAGTGTAACTTCTATCTTTGGCTTGCCCAGGTCTGCCATCATCGCATCCTCGAACCTGGCGACATTGTCCTTCAAGAGGTACCCGAGCTGGAGCAGGACGTATTTTCGGTATGCTATAGGCTGGACCTTCCCTGACTTGAAGATATCTAATAACTCTGCATGGATCTACCCGACGTGGTCAGCGGCAATGATCATGACAGCGGTGGGAAAACATTTTGCCTTGTCGATCTCGTCAACGGGAGTATAGTTGAGTTTCGACATTGGGAGTGATGGGAAACGAAGGCGGTAGGTGTTGACGCATGATATTATGTATCCATCAAGTCTCTGATCAACCCGCGGCGTGACACGGTGTGATGACGATGAAGGTCTGTATAGTATAATGGTGGCACGCTAAAACTGCCGCCTCTATCCCGTTTATCGTTCCCTGCCGTCCAGCCGCGCTCAATCCACCCTTTCTTTACCGCCGAGCCGCGTTTCCGACTCGGAATTCGAAGCGTAGACCTGGATGATTCTTTTGTTACTCTGACGAAAAATGTGCCTAAGTCAGTTTCATTATGATCCGTCAGTGGCACACACATTCAATCAATCCCGTCAAGGACGGCGAGTGATTCAATACCATATATGCGTTATCTTCGTTATCGTCTCAAGGCAATGGAAGCCCTAACGCGTTTGTAAGTCGTAAAAAGAAGAATATTCAACGCTCAGTAAAGATTTGACAGTTACAACTGGTGGTACATAAACAATACACTTCGACAGAGATATATTTTGAAAAATTGCAGAGGGCAGCTGGATACAGCAAGTAAGAAGAGTTGCATCGAACAGAAATGAAGAAAAGGTGCTAACGCAAAGAGTATCTATTTGTGGGACTTATTCAGGCGTTGCTGGATGACCGGAATGACCAGTGAAGCCCATGATTCATCTGGATCCGGAAGCTGTAGGGAGTCTTCAACTTCAACTTGCACGGCACCGCGAGGAGTTTTGAGTGTCTGTGAAATACTTCTGAGGTCCAATGGCTTTAAGGATAAGAAGATTTTAAAACAGCAGATGTCTACATCTTGATCTTTGGGAACAACGAACGCGATTGGTCTCGTGGCGGTGTTGTCAAAACCAAAAGTGAGTGTTTCTCCCGCGGGAATGCAGGGGTCGACAGTCTGTTTCTCCATATCATCAGCCAGGTTCAGCTTTGAATGGAACCAGTTTTCTGGATAGCATCCAAATTAGATCAACAGATAGCAAGAGGATAAAATAGCATGGACGTACCTATATCGAGCGTGGATGCATCGAAGTAAAAGAGACAAGCGTAGAGATCGCGGTCGCCGTTGTTCTTAAGAGTAAGCCCATAATTGGGCCTCTTCGCTATTGGAAGAGACATGTCTACGTCAATCCTGACAAGTTTCCCGTCGTCAAATCGGAGAGCATTCTCGCTGCCGGGGATAGGTCGTAGAGGCCCCCTAGGTGTTCGACGTCGAAGTTCATGCATGGTGACGGCGGCGTTAAAAATTTCCGATATAGTATACGGACTTTGGACAGTAAGGTGATAGGTAAAGTTGGCATACTGATTGATGATTCGTTGGGTTTGAGCGATGTCGTTGACAGTAGACTTAACATCAGAAATTCGAGGCGATTCCATCGATCTGAAAAGATTGTTGTCTTTCATCGATTCGAAGGAAGTTTTGTCATCGTTGAAGTAGCTATTTCCTCTTCCTCGGTCAAAGGTGACATTGTCTCCGTTGACTTCTAGGCACAGATCCGCCTCCTGCCGGTTATTGGTACGAGCAACAGGTACTGTCAGCCGCGTTGGGTTTCGGTTAATAACCTTCTCTAATAAATTTGAATGCGAGTCGTCGCAATAGATTAATAGGCTTTGGCGAGAGGCCTTCACCAGTCGCGCGTACCAGAAGTTCGGAATATTCCCGTGCGTGACAAAAAATTCGGAATCATGAGGGCAGAGTTGGGAGGTGCATTCCGTCTCCACTTTCTTCACGACCGCAGTACCCATTGGAGGGGATTCAGATTCGGGTAAGTCTGTGCGGTATAGCTGGTAGATTGAACCCTTAGTAATGCCGAGGGTTTTCCCAGCTTCGAGGATAAGATACGGCCGCTTGTCTTCACGACGACAGAGGATCATAGAAGTGTTAACAGATTCTTGCGAGGGGTAAAATAGACGTTGGTGGATATTGTTTCCATCCAACTGAGGCGATTGGCTAACAGCTCAAGATGTTCAGCTCAGAAGGGCGCCGATGAAATCAGCAACACTCACTATGGTGGCATTTTGCCGAAACGAAGCATCAGAGACCTATATGTTAGGTATGCCCCTGGCGTTCCTCTTACGGCCTGCAGCAGCGCATGAGTGAAAAGTCCCTTCTTTTGTTTCTCCCACGCCTTTTGATTACGACCGCATGCCGCCAGGAGGATATGCGAGTCCCAGAGGGAACCCGAAAAGTTTGTGGTGTTTGTGGCTGGACTGGATTTTCGAGATCCGCTGGTCCGACCGGAATAGAGGGAAAAATCACATCCCGCGGAAATCGTGATCTCCTCATTGCCAATTTCTCGCGCTTTTGCGCCAGCCCCGGGTCCGACTATGGCTCCTCGGTCGATGCCAGCGGAATGACAGCAGTCGAGTATCAACACCTTATAAATGTATTAATGGTCCAGGTCTGTGCGCATTACAAAGTCTCATGAAACGTACGATGTTGTTTCCTTTGACGGCCGACAAGTCCAGAAGAAGGCGGCTAATCGTCCGGTCAGGGATTCCTTCTACTTTCTTTTCTTTAACAGAATTTCGAAACGTCATATCGACAGGACACAGCATCTCGATGTTGTTGTCAAAAGCGTGCCAGTCTTCCCATTGAGCTGGCTTCTTAGCCACAGCCCCGTGTCCGGCATAGTATATAATGATTATGGCCTTGCCTCGAACGATGTCTTTGCGGGTTTCGAGGTTCCTAAAGGCGCCAATGATTCGAGACCTCGTGGCCTTCTCATCACGTAGACTGATTATGTTTTCTTTTGGCGCCCCCAGGTCTGTACGGATGTAGTGTTCAAATTTGTTGGCGTCTGCGACGGCACCTTCCAGCTGATACTCTTCACGTTCGTATTTGTCGATCCCGATAGTTAGCGCAAAAATATTGCTGGTCCTCCTGCGTCGTGAACAAGGTAAACAACTGGCGTTCGTGATTTGAAAGCTCAATAACTTACTCTGTAGCATCCTTCCCCTTTAAAGACCATCATTGATGTTGGTACGGTGTATGGAAGAGACTGGACGTACGCGGGTTCCCTTTCCTGCTTTACGTACATCACGAGAGGGGGTCGCGCTGGGTTTCGAATGCTGTAGTAAGCAAGTCAGTTAAACGCCAAGATTAAGGAGGTCCGCCTAGCTTACGTTGTCTTTGCTCGACGAGGTAGTAGACAATTTAATCTACAAGCTTATTAACGGATAAGACTCAAAAAATGAGGCCTGCTGGGACCAGAGTCATCGATGGTAGACTATGCACTGCGATGTTTTCAATATCTATTGGCAGGAGAATCAGAATTGAGCATGATCAACAATCATAGAAGCGCGGTCGGGACACGGTGCGACTTTACCCGGACGGCGCTCCAGAATTGATCAAGATCAGTACTGTTCTCCAGCCAATAATCGGAATAGAGAGTTGCTGACAGACGACAATCATGACTCTTGACGACCCAGGGCGACGACCCTATTAACATTCACCTTGTCGCCTCTACGGGATTTCCAAACGGGTGTGTTGTTCTGCATACTTGAAATTCTGTAGGGAGGATCAGCTATGTCAAAAAGTTTGGAGGTGTGCTTACGAGGGAATTGTAGGATTGATCAGAGAGGTTAAACTGGTCTGTAGAGTTTCGGACAGACTAGTCGATGTACTCGTACGCCTTCAGTTCGCCTGGAATGGTTGAAGAGCTCGTGTGTTAGATGGTAGAAGTGACTGGTAAGGACTTCGTTACGGAGTCATATGGGACCTATTTTATAGACGCAAGCCTATGACGTGAAGTCGCCACAAAACCCGTTTGAGCGCTTGCATTACCGCGTGTGTTTATCGTGGAGTACCAGCTATCCGTGCAGTTCTAATTCAAGAGTAGTACAAAGCAGCTGATTTGGTGGCATTTGGTTTACGGCCATAAACAGTAGCTAGTAAGTATGCCATATGCACTATCTTCAGCGCCTAAAAAGAATTGAATATCTTACATAACGGCAGGTCCAATGATTATAAAGGCGTAAGGTCCCCTCCGCAAGCATCGGAGGGACCGACCTTCATCTTGCCACGCTTGCTCCTGGTCTGGAAGTCCAATAGGAAATCGCATCATCTAAAGTGGTAGTCACGGACATGACTGGAGGTTACATGCAGTCAACCCTGCGATGCGAAAGGATCATCAAAATGAAAGTGTGTTCTCCGAGTCAGAGGATTGGAATCGAAAAGAAAGCAAAAGGTAAACCAGACTAGACCCGAATAACGTAGTCGTCGTCGAGTCACTGTTGCTTGAATTTCCCCAGCGTAAAACGCTTCGTAAAACTTGACTGCAGGGGGATAGCTCTTACACATCGGCGATATTGCTGACCCCTGAGCGCTAAATTAGAAGCGCTTAAATTCAACGTCGAGATGCACGTAGATAAAAGTAGAATGTCTAGAACCTTCCAGATGCTGGGAAACAAGTTTTGCTCCCAATAACCTGTCCACAATCCCACAGGTTAGTTGCCAGAGTTTTCCAATCGGTCCATTCGTCTAGCTTATTGGCCACCTCCCCGTGCCCGATAGCAGGCCTGCCGCAGATAGTGTTTGGACTTCGGATGAGACTCGTGAACCAGTCAATAATAACAGATATTGGTGGACTGCGAAGGCTGAAGATATTTTCTTATGGAGCTCGCAGGTCATCACAGGGATGTCGAACTAGTGGCCCCTTGTTGAAATTGGCACCTTGAGCATTTATCCACTAATAGCCATGACCAGGACGAAGATAGCGTGAGTTTGCCTGGCATGGGAAATCAGCAGGCGCCTATGTCAGGTAAGCTCGATATCTCACAGAATTTTAGAGACGTTTCGACCATCATGTGTCATCAACTGAGAGCGACCCCTGGTCCTCGTGCGTCAAGAAGTTTTATGGCGCGTCCTATGCTCTCGTTCGCAGCGTCTTCTTCGGTAGTAATCATTGTCGCAGTCACGGTAATATGCAATTTGGCAGCAAAATCCTGCCTATAAAATAGTCAGAGATAGAAGAAAGGGGGGGAATACATTTTGGGACCGCTATTGTCATTGAGAAACAAGCCAACGACCCAAAGTTTGGGCGGAAGCGGCGACCTCGCTGGCGTACTTGAGGAATAGGGACCAATCTACAGCATGTTCAACACAAAGACCATTCTTTATTAACGATACTCACATCGTTTCCGCCGCCTCCAAGAACCTCCCATACACTCAGACCAGTTGCTCGTTAATGGAGATGTCACCGCCGTTGTTGGCAGCAGTAACAGCCTCCTCTCGCTCACAGACAAAGTGACAACTAGTATAGACTTGAAGTGATTGACGGAGATAGGATAAAGAGCATATTGAGAATACAAGGTGAAGGAGCCTAAGATCTGCTGGGAAAGCTGTGGAAGTCGTTCATCAGATGATATGTAAGCGACCAATGACGCCAGACGTACCTCCAAAGAATTTTTGAGTCCAGCAAGTGTAACAATACGTTGAGAGCTAGCTGAAATCTTTCACTTATCGAGCGTATATCCAGGTCTCTGATTTCGCTTCTAAAATGACGCGTCCGTGTAAGGTAAGGGAACAGGTAAGAATCGGAAGATCTCATACCAGTGGGCGTGGCAGAGGGAGATAGTCTGGATGGACTGCTTAGGGATTTCAAGGTCAGCCCAGGACGAGTTGTTCGTCGAGCTAGATGAGGCTGTAGTTGATGTCAAGACGTCGACCTCACGTGAAGGCGCATACCCCTGCCTCTAAAACGGCCTTGTATCATTCCCGAAGCATTTACGCCTTACCGTCGTTGCCGTGGTTGGAGTTAGGTTCAGTATACCGTTTTCCTGCGAGCTGGTGGCCGATATCGAATCCCTCGATGTATTCTAGATTGTTGACGTTCCAGAAAAGCGTAACCGACAATCGTTGACGCTTATGCACGTGTGGGAGTTATGAAATGGTCGAGGCGGGTATCATATAGACGGCAAGGATGCAAAGTAAGGGAGAGACAGCGAACGTCGTTGGCGAGAGCAGATTCCAAGCCTTTTGGGTTGCGATGCCGGATGCCAGCTATCACATATTTCAAATATCGCTCATACCCCCCGATATTGATTGAATATTGAACGACTTTTCTTTATAAGGATCGTCGAGTCTGGTTTACGAGACTAAGTATCAGAGTTTCGGAACGAAGAATGGCAAATTGCCACTGCTCCTACACATGTGTCTCCAGATTCCGTCAAAAATTGGTCAAGAAGGATAAAGGGAAGAATCTTCCGAGTCTAAAAGTGCGAGAGAAGACCAACGGTATATACCGATCCATCATTACATGCAAAATTTCAGTTGTCTGCCCGTATATCTCTTTGGGAGAAGGAAAGGGGTCGCAAAACCCTACAAAACCATATCGTGTCGACAATATTTTTGAAGTCATGCTTTACTTAGAGTCTAGACTGAATAGAAAGCTGTCAGTAGACATTCGCTACTTGATATCGGTAATCACAGGATCTTTGAGAACGGAGATGGGCCAACGTGTTGCATTGGAGTGCCAGAACGTGAGATATGCAAACTAACTGCAGATCTACGAGAATCGAGATGCTGTAAGGCTAAATAGAAGGAACAAGAAATTGTAGTTATACGAAGCTTAAGGTGGGTGGGGAACCGTAACGTGCTCGAACTAAATGATCTTGATACGCTGGTGCCCGCCGTTCAGCCATTTCTCAATAATAGGATTGTGTCTGAAATGAGATTCAAAAAGGCCAACACGGCGGAAAACACAACAATCATTTTCTCCCGCATTTGCGGTTGCTGGAATGAGAACGAGACCATATGCATAATTAAGGGCTTGCCTTACAAAGGCAAGGCTAACATGAACACAGCCGCTTTCCTCTGAGACTGATTCTACGGCATCGCGATGCACAAGCCCTATGAAACCTTGATTATAGTATGAATCTGGCCACTTGGAAGGATCACTTTGTGCATGTGCTGCGGTGAACAGACTCTCCCTCTCGGATGCCGGATACCACACAGCTGGCTGTAAAACTGTGTCGATAACCAGAGAGCCGCCGACTTTGATTGCACCAAAGGGATTAATCGGTCGAACTGGAGTCACATCACAGTGGATGATACTGCACAATATACCATCATTTCCGCAAGACAGCACGTTGACTTCTCCGTCTATTGAAGCCCAGCTCCACGAGGGGGCTCGGTAGCCATCCGGTCTGCTACAGCACTCCTCACCACCACTGCTCTTCCACAATAATGCGCCAGGAAGCTGGTGCTCCCATAGCCCCGCAAAGTATCTGCTATGCAACCAGAAGCGGTGAAACTGCTCGGCAATACCTGATAAGGCAATGAGCCTGTCTCTCGAATGCGTGAGGGTGCGTGGCGTGTAAAGTGTTAGCGTAGTGTACCAGGCCGTTGCCATCTCGTGGTCGGCCAGTGGATCACTACCGAGAATAGCCGGGGGAGGGAGGAAGATGCGGTCAGGAAGACGGGGGATCTGTTCAAGATCATATAGCTCGACGAAGTTGGAGGCACCGTTTATGTTATCGTGTATCGTCTGGCACTCGTACAGCAACGTATGCGTGGCATATATCAATTTGCGTGGTGACAGTACACGTTCCTCCAAGCACCATGCACGCTCATTGATCGGCTCCGGGGGGCACAGAGGCCGTGGTTCACGATTCGGTGGAGGGTATCGTCTCCTTCGTAAATGCATTGTCCCGATGCTACCATCAGGACAGTGAAACGGGAGTGAGCCCTCGTCAATGATCAACTCTCTGACAGCTAGGCGTCGGTCATGTAAAAATCCATTTCTGACTGTCTCAGCGCAGGCCGCCACAATGGTCACATAAGCGTTGCGGAATATCCGCCGAATCTGTGCAATCTCTCGCGCCTTGTCATCTTCTGAATCCTGCATGATGCAGAAGGAGTCTACCCACAGATAGCGCAAACCAAGTTTGTGAGTCACTATGATGGCATCCATGATGGTCTTTGGGATATTCGTCAAGGGGATGCCTTCAATGTAGGAGTCCAAGTTCTTGGTCGTCGTACAGTTCGGCTGACTCTCACCCCACACATAGCTTAGTGCGGCATAATATTCGTGGGGCTCGATGCCTTGGTTAACAAAAATTCGAGGCCGTTCTAGAACTGCGCAATCTATTACCCGAGTTGGTAGATAGATAGACTGGGGTGGGGAACAATGTTCATGGTTTGCGCACTCGTCTACACGTTTCTGGATCAAATTGTATGTCATGGTTGAATCGACGTCCGAAAGAACCTCACGGGCAACAAAAAACTTTGCCGCCGGATCATCTCAGGAGCCATTAGTATATGCGTGTTATTCACAGCATGTAGTAGCATACCTTCAGTAGTATGGATCCGGAACACACCGTTCCACCCCTCTTCTATGAAGAGAGAAAGTTCGGCGGTGTTCCAACGGTCTTGCGTAAATTTGATATCCAGGTGGTACTTCTTATTTTTGGGCGGCTGTCGAACTTTTTCAAGAACGAGGTAACATTTTTTGATGAACCGACAAAGGAGTTTTGGCACTGATGCCGAAATTTGATCCAATGTTGGCGTCGCTGACGTTGCATCTGCCGCCACGTAGGCGTTTCGCATGAGAAATAGCGATGAGTTGAGTAGTCAAGCTCAGGTTTGGGCTTCCATGCTATCTGAAAGAAGTCAGCCGAAAACATTGAGCGCCAACAGTTCTCGCAGACAAGGTGCCGTATTTCAGGAGGAACATGCTCCACAACTAGAGAATTGGTCAAATCGTTCGCAGAACACGAAGGTTCCATAAAACTAGCGCCCAAACCCGGGGATGTAGGTGAGAGGTCAGACATTGGAAGAATAATCTAGCCTCGTGGTCGAGTCGTCCTTTATAACGCCAACGTAAACTGCCGTGGAGAACCCTTGATCTGTGCCCGGCCTCGTTTGATGACAGCTGATCAAGGGGAGCCGGGGGTTTCTGACTTGAGCGCTGAGTGAACACAAACCTAACTCTACAGCAGTAGCACTGCACCTTCGTCACCATCAATATCAATCTCGAGCACGGGTTTCTAGGTCTAGACGGGTAGGACCTCTCTGCTCGAACAACTGACTTGCTACGGCACTGAGGTGCTGGACCTGTTCAGAGCAACATCTAGCGTTCGACCGTGCCCCAGCAAAAGTACATACCCTTGCTCAAATTCGTCCTCCATGACTTCCGTCGACCCTACGCGCTGTACAATCCTGTCGACGTGTTGGAGCGAGGCCTGAGGCCTGAGTGCCAGGCGCAAGGGTAAGTATATGGAAATGCAAAGGGTCGGCTGTAGTGGTGGTGTGTGTAACGGCCGAATGCCTCCGGATATCCGGCCCGATTCAGAGGTGCCCTCCGTCAGCAAAAATGGTAGAGCGGTTGCCTTGCTTGAAAACGTAGTGCAGATAATAATTTATTTCGATGAAATTACATATACACATTATCCAATATCTACGGTATCGTCCCAAGGATGTTGATGTCCACCATTCAAGAACTTCTCCCCTTGTCCTGAATCTGCCGCCGGACCAAGAGTAACCTGCAAAGCCGATTTCTCGTCGACAACATACCCAGAATCCAAATCGTCTTGATCATCGTCCTCTAGTGGTTCTTCCACAACCATTCCCTCTTCACGAAGTATGAGCCATGTCTTCTCTTTCACCTGTTAAATAAGCAGGGTTAGGATAATGGTCGATCCCAGCAGGAAATAACACAGACTTCGAGGTTTTGGGCGGCGCTGATGGTCTTGATGATTTGGCCTTCGTGACGCTGATGTAGAGTTCGCCGGAAGGAGCGTGCCAGGAAGGAGGACGTGGTGTTAAGAGGCCAGTCTGGTGGAACGAGGGGTATCACCTATACACAAGGTGAGCAGGCCGGAACTACGAACATATTAAATACATGCATCAAGAGTATCCAAATTAACAGCTTGTGAGTCGAGTAAGTGGGCTGTGCGACTTCTACTTGGATCCCTGAATTGTAGGACAGTCAGCGTGATGGTGACACCATTAAGACATGAGCATTTCTTACTGAGCAGTTACATAAACCTCTAGTAGTATCTTCAGTAAACTTCGCTTGAGCTCCTCGTCGGCGGCAGTTGGTTTCGCTCCGTTACTGGGTTTCACAAACCAGGTTGCTGATGTCCACAATTGTAGGCCGGCTGTATTCTCAGCAGCGTGTACTGCCACCTTGCTAGGAATCACTTCGCCTCCTAGGGTACAGTATACCTCGGCAGAATTCGAGTCGTGTAGATCGTGTATTAAGATAGATAGCGCTGAGCGATGATTCCCTAGCTATATCGGAATGATAGACGTCAGACTGAGAAAGTATTCTGCGAACGTGAACCTCACCTTGCCTTCGATGATCGCCATCTCGAGTTGGAGAAGTTTCTGGTACGGAGATAGTCTGTCTCTGATGCTTTGAAAATCGTACATCGTTGATCCCTGGAGGAACAAGGCGGTCTTTATTCGCGTGCGTTTGTGATCGGAATCGGGCGTCGTTGATACAAAGTAGGAGAAGAAAGACATTGTTGATTCGCTGCGGCTTGATGCAAAGGAGGATGCTAGTGTTTTGTTAGCTTGGAGCAGTTAAGTCTATTGAAGTCCTACCTTTTGCCCGCCATAGCTTGGACACGGAGTCTTGGGAGAGATAGGAAAGTAACTGGTCAACCAGAACAGCTGAAAATTGCTCGTGAAGGGCGCGTGAGGGACTTCGTTTCTGTAGCACGAGATGCTCGAGATACTGCGAGCCAGCTGCAGGATTGGCTTCAGAAATTTGTTTTAGTAAAGCGGAGTCGTCTTCTAGCTTCTCCCGTCGTTTCGAGGTATTTTGGGAAGTGAGGAGCTGCCGTCAACATGAGTATAAAGATGAGAAAAAGCCTGAAGTGGTATACCTTGAGACCTCGCTCCGGGTCAATCTTGGTCAACCAGATTCCCCACTGTTGTATCAGTTGTCTGTCCTTCCTTTCCGTAAGAAGCGCTATCATATCAGAAAGTGGGTCTATTATATCTTCGTCTGTCCATTCACCCTCAACCAGTCTGCAAAAGACGCGTCAAATAAGGGCACACACAGCAGTAGGATACTTACTTGGCCCAGACCTCAAGGAGTTCCTTGTCACCTTGGGATCGCCTGTAGAGCATGCAAAGGGCGTTGTATTGCCCCGCTTGTCTCAACGCTGGTTCGATCTCATCGACGACTAAGTGATTTGATTCCTGAAGTAACGAGTACAGCTCCTTCTTCTTTTCCAGCTGTGCGTATAGTTTTGCCAGAACGGTATCGACAACGGCAAATGTGTCCTTCCACTTGTTTGCATATTCCGACTCGATCTTACGTCGATGACGGCACTTGTCCAAAAAGACTTGCAGCATTTCACGGGAGGCTACTTCGAGAATCTTTCTGAGTTCGACCGTAGGCGTAGCGGTTCGTGTGTTGGGGGATAGATGTGGTGAATAATTCCTGACTAGATTGGCAACAACTAAGAATCAGTTCCATTATAGGAACGGGAAAAGAGTCAACGACAAGGAGAGGAAGGTGGTATATTAAATGAAGGGCTCATCATGCTGACATGTTGAGCCGTGTCGGTGCTTTCAGAGCATTCGCTCTGGGCTGGATATCTTGAATAACGAACTCACTGATATCATCAACAGAAGATTCAAGTGGCATACGCTCCGCAACGCCAGCAAAGACATTGATAGAGTCTTGCACAGTAAAAAGAGACCCACGCAGGTCGGGGAAGTAGCTGACAAGAAGTCGGGGGTCCAATTCTCCGTCGAAGAAATTCTGGCCAGCCTCTTCGAAAAGAGTTTCGGCGAAACATTGGAATCCTATTCGTTGGTATACGTAGCATAATTCCTCTGCCTATATAGAATGAGTTGAAGCACATGTCACTGAGTTTATAGTCACGTACCTCGTCCTCATCTACGGAGATGTTGCTGTGTAATTTCTTCCGTTGTTGATCTGCTATATCCACTGCATCTTCTATTCGATGACTGTCGAGAAGAGATTCGGCCTGAGATATAAGCGTAGACGGTACAAGAGAATGGACGCTATGCTCCCCGAGAACGAGGACCCCAGAACGCGGAAATGTAGACGTGGTAGTAGGCATGACCGTGACGGTCAAACAAGAAGAGGGAGCATTACGTAAGATATACTACTTTGAATTCGTATATTTGGATCTTCACAGTTTGTTCAGTGTATTTTTGGTGTAGTATTTATAATTTAAGCACCATTATCCTTCCCTTTATGCGATAGATTATATATTTTGCAAGGATAAAATGAACATCGATTCACTCATGTACTTACCAGTTTCAATAATACCTCCGAGGCCTTGCCTTCTTGTTTTACTCTTGTCCCAGATTACACACAGGTTGCTTCCGGTTCTTGCCGACCGTGTGAGAGTATTGCTTCTTAAGGCCCCCTTTGCCCTTCTCCCCACCACGATGTCCACTCATGTCTGAATCTATCACAGTAGAGAGGTCGGCAGTTCTCGAAGAAATCGATTGGGATACTCTAAGAAAAGCTAGTCTCTTTCCCGGTGGATTTGGAGAAGAACGGATAAAGCTATGGTGTGTACCTCCATTGACTCTACTTCTTCGCCACTGAATACATCTTGTCAAGGCCAAAGCTACTCAATATACCAGATGGAGCGCGCCAGGATCTCTCTGTGTTCGATGAATTGCCACGCCATACCGATGAACGACAAATACGCCTGGATACCGACCGGAGTTTTGTGCTGTATCCAGTAGGTGAACCATTCATCTTGTCCACTCGTGGAAGACGCTTATCTGGATTCAAGATGCTAGAGACGACAAGGAATCACTTCAATCTGAGCTCAACCAACTTTTGGTAGCCATATTTCGTAAACGGCCAAAGTTAAATTACTTCCAGGTGAGCCCCACACGGGCCCCCACGCCCTGATTCTGACTCGAATGATAGGGATACCATGATATCATTTCGGTTTTATTCTTAACTTTACCTCCAGAAATTCAGTTTTCCTGCGCTGAAAAGATGAGTTTGCATCGAATGCGCGATTCTATGGGTCATGGTCTGGAACCAATACTTGGGCTTCTTCGGTGAGTCAGGTTACATCAGGTGCCTCCATCTATATTCGTTCTGATGTCGTCAATTCAGTGTGACTCAGAGGCTATTGCGACTTGCGGACTCCAGTTATGCAGAGCTACTAGAGAGGTGCGTCAATGTATCTACTGATATATTTCGGTGTTCATGTTATCCTGCAGGAACTCTCCTCTTCCCTTCTACGCCTTGTCCAACCTAATCACCCTTTTTTCTCATGACATGCCGACGTTGCAACTTATACAGCATGTTTTCGATTACTTGCTGTGTCGTCCACCAATTGTAATTGTTTACCTAGCCACCGCGGTGAGATCCATTTGGTGAGAGCTAGAATCATTATGTATTTATTCTTCTCGTCAGATTATTCTGTCCCGTAAAGACGAGGTTCGACGTCTAGAAGAAGAGGACGAAGAGGGTATGATGCATTCACTTCTTAGTGGATTGCCAAACATAACGGACGAGTATCCTTCACTCGAGGAAAGTACCCTGAAAACAGACGAGGATCCGTCTAGTTCTGCGGGGACCTTAGATCAGGAACAGCCTGCCCAACCATCCGCCAGTGACAAATCGCCAGAAGTCTCCGTCAAGAGGGGGCCTTGTGGGGAGTTGACCGCCGTTCCTGTAGAAACCAAGATAGAAGATAATGGAGTCATGAAGTCATCGAACAGCAGCAGCGTGAATGATGTCGTAAAAAGCGAAACACAAGAGGAAACAATTCCGACAACCCAGATCTTTCCGTCAGATTCTAAGGATGAGGCATCTACGGGGACTCCCTCATCCCCTCCCAGCTATCCTCTTTGCGAATCATCCAAACTCCCCCTCCGAAAGCCGTCCGTAACGTTAACCTCGCTTTTGCTACAGGCCGACCATCTTTATGAGACGTATCCTCCTTCGCATCCTTCACTCGCACTGTCGTCCATCATGGGTCCACAAAGTGTCATGTTTACGTGGTCTTCCTCCCCCGCTGATCTACCGAGCGATGATTCCGCCGAGCGAATGGTTGAGTATCCTCAGCTCATTGTTTATCCCTATGTGGAGGAGGATATTGATGAGAAGGAAAAGCGGAAGGGCCCAATGCATAGGCACCCCGCGAAGCGACGACCGAGATTCAGACTTCGAGACCGCAAAACTATGATCACAGGTGCAGTTTTAGCGCTAGGAGTTGCGATGGCTGTGTATGGAGTGCGGAGTGGTATCGTTTACGGAGAGGGGCGCCATACGAACTTTCATTTTCACAGGGATTGGAAAAGGTTGGGAGGTTGGGCCGGCGGATTTCTTATCGGTGCTGGTAACAAGATATTGCACATAGGCGACGCGTCGTAGGAACAGGTGCAATTTGCTTTTGCTGTTTTTGTCATATGTCAATGGCTGTGAATATTTGACATCCATGATCCCTGCAGACAATTTAGGAGACCCCAACAAGGTACTTATACCAATGAAAGACAGGGACATGTGTATGGTGCTCCAACGTGCCTTCTCACATCAATGATATCCAAACCTTAACGAAAATGAAGGTAATTGAACGCAAGTTCGTGGAGACGTGAGGAACTTTCCCATGTGCATAACACTTCGCTTCTAACCAAAATTCAGAATTAGGTCTCTCCATAATACGCCACGATTTGATCGGCCCTGTTGTCGAGTACCAATTGCAATACGGGCAACTCGCTCCATGCCACAGGCTTGCTTCTAACAGTCAAGCCGATTCTTGGAGCTATGCACGGGTTCTATGAGCAGCAGCTAGCCGTTCTCACTAGCTTTTGTCTCCTTTCTCTGCTCATCGACCGCCATGTGACGCGACGCAAGTCAATCAAGGCCGCGGATGATTCTCTTGAACAGGGCACACCAGCTACCAGCGAGTCAAAGTCCCTTGCGACGCTGACCAGGCAGTACCTCGTGGTTTACGGGGTTGTGATGGGTGAGTTTTTCAAGTCCGTCCGCGGAGGATGCGCGCCTCATGTGTGACAGGGGCGGACTGGCTCCAAGGACCATACGTGTACTCGTTGTATCGAGAGCAGTACGGATTTCCTGAGCGGATAGTTGCTATTCTCTTCGTGACAGGATTCATGTCAGCTGGCCTGGCAGCGCCTTTCGTCGGTGTTTACGCTGACCAACAGTACGTGCCTCATCAGTTTCCGTTCGACGCTAAAACTGAACATCAATATAGCGGACGGAAGAGAATATGCCTGCTATTTTGCATCACCTACGCGCTTTCTTGCGTGCTTATTCTTGTCCCGTGGCTGCCGGTTCTCCTGTTCGGTCGTATTCTCGGTGGGATATCCACGTCCATCCTGTTTTCTGTGTTTGAGTCCTGGTTGGTGTCTGCTTCCACGTTACTCATGCTCCCTCAGTCGGACATATCTGTCATCATGGGCCGAGCAACTTTACTGAACGGGTTTGTCGCCGCGGGGGCGGGAGTTGTTAGTAACGAAATCGTTTCCATTTCCAGCTCTTTCGCGTCTCCATTTATAGCAAGCGGGGCCTTGTTGATGTTTGGGTGGGGGCTCATGCGAGTATCATGGATAGAGAATTATGGCGGTGGAGGCGGCACTACGGATGATGACTGGGACATCTTCCAAACTACGCGTTTAAGGCAAGCGTGGAATATTGTTCGGCATGGTCAGTCTACCAGAACGACTATCGCTTGGTTAATTCTTAGGCTTCTATTTCTAGATTCGTTTCTTCTTACTCTTGGTCTAACCCAAACGTGTTTTGAGGGTTCCATGTACCTGTTTGTCTTTCTCTGGGTACCCTCGTTACAGGAGGCTTCTGAGTCACCCGAACTTCTTCCCTTGGGCTACATATTTTCGTCGTTCATGCTCTCAATGATGCTTGGATCCCTGTTATACACGGCCATCGTCTCTCATCCCCCCTCTCCTTCTACCGCTACAGGATCGGCCGACTCTTTATTAACGACACATGCTAAACTGAGCAGCATGGTTAGCGCTGTCAGTGCGCTCGCGTTGGCGGTTAGCGTAACTTTTCCAGACGAGAAAATTCGCTTCTGGGCGTTTTGTACGTTCGAAACCTGCGTCGGCATGTATTACCCCGTGCAAGGAACGCTTCGGGGTTTTCTCATCACGAATGAACACAGAGCTACGGTAAGATCTTTGTACAAGCGCGTGAAGGTGGAGCTTATCGAAAGGCTTCCAGTTGTCTGCGTTGTTCCGTGTACCTTTAAATGTGTTCGTTGTAGTCTCCCTGTTAACGGGCATCTCGTCGGCACGATATGCAGTTCTTACAGCATGCACCTTGATGCTTGCATTCTCGTCCGTTATGACAGGTGCCGTCATAGTCAAACGCTCGGACGAAGGCAATCAACGACCCGCATAGATCCAGTATGTATGGAATTAGAACAAAATTAGGGTAGAAATTGGACTTAAAAGCATAATTGATCCGCCTTTGCTTCAGGCGCTGAATTGAGTCTCACTGTCATACATCATGTGCGGCGATACGCCACGATTTTGAAAGTCCGAATCAAGATCCGATTGAGGCACCGACAGAGGAGACCCGGAAAAAATCCTTTTTGACTCACCCTTCCTCCTCTTTTCCAGCCAAGCCTCTACCTCAAAATGGACGTGGATATGAAGAATAAAGATGAGGTTGATGACAAGCCGTCGACCAGCAGCGGTAGGGATAGGGACAGAGACCGCGAGAGAGACCGTGACCGGGAGAGGGAACGTGATTTTGACCGCGATAAAGACAGAGACCGAGATCGCGAAAGGGACCGCGACAGAGACAGAGAGAGCAGAAGGGACCGTGACAAGGATAGAGACCGCGAAAGACGGGATTCTGGTGCGTTTTTCATTAATTGTGGAGTATCCATAGCGCTGAGGCTGTACATCTCGTCAAGGTCGTTCCCGGAGAGGGGGCGGTCATGGCGACCACTGGGAGCCTGAGGAAAGGCGTAATGGCGATGTGAGTGCCGTAATTACCGATGGTATGCGCTTTGTACTCACCAGTTACGCTAGCGCCGCAAGCGTTCACGATCCACCTCTCGCTCCAGGCGTAGGTCAGCCTCTCCCAGGCGACGTTCTCGTCGCTCGAGGTCAGGTTCGCGGTCTCGCAGCCGCTCCAGGAGCCGCTCACGCAGCAGAGACCGTAAAGCAGCAGAGCCGTTTGCTCGTTCTTTAGGTGGTCCTATGAATGCGGACCATGAGGAGGCCGTCGAATTTGCCAAAATCAGCAAGAGAGAAAACCGGGTCTACGTCGGCAACCTTAGTTACGACGTCAAGTACAGGGACCTGATGGAATTCATGAGGGGAGGTGGGTGGGGGATATCTCAAGTTTCTTCGATTTTTTTTAAGCGTGAAGAGAGGCAGAGGCAGGGAGCGTGCATATTGGCCTGTCATCCCTGGCGCTTTGGTGCTTAGAGATATGGCCTAGACCTGCCGTTTGCATTTGGGGAAGGAGTCTTTTTCTTCTGAGGAGCCAGCGAGGAGGGGCATGTTTTCAGTTTTTTCTCCTTGATGGAATGGTTTGAGTCGAGAGGATATTGATGGGAGTTTTCTTTTGGGGTTGGCAGCTGGTGAGGTCCTATTCGCCGAAGTACTCGTTACACCAACCGGAGTATCCAAGGGCTGCGGGTAAGTCTTCAAATGAATAATGGTATTCTATATTAATTGGTATTTACTCAGAATCGTCGAGTTCGCCTCTCAAGAAGATTCGCAACGATCGATACGGGAACTTTCGGAGATGCCGTTACTGGGACGACCAGTATTTATTCGCGAGGCATGTTGTTTTGCGTGGCTGATGACGTGTATCCAATAACCATAAATTAGGACCGCGAGAACGAGGCACGATTTGGCGCAACTCCGGTTCCCGGCAAAATTGGTATGGCAATGGCTGGACAAGGTTTGAATGCCGCACCGCCTCCGCGTCCTCCCTCGCACAATTACTTTGGCACTCACAATAACCCGGGAAATCAACTCTACGTCGGAAATGTAAGTTCGTCGTCAGATGAAGCAAGTATCTACTAACGGACCTGACAGCTTCCGTATCAAGCTGGCTGGCAAGATCTAAAGGATCTTTTCCGTACAGCCGGTAATATAGTCAGAGCTGATATCAACATTGGTGCAGATGGCCGTCCGAAAGGATCTGGGACTGTTGTCTTTGAGACACAGAAAGATGCACAAAATGCAATCAGTGCGTATTACCATATTATCTTGTGTGATATGGACGCATAAGACTACTCTAGGCATGTATCATGGTTTTGACTGGTACGGACGTGCTCTAGAAGTCAGAGAGGTGAGGCTGCAGCTCTTCTACCATACGCTTCTGACTGCCGGACTACAGGATCGTTTTGCCGGATTATCAGGACCAGGTGGTTTCCGTGGAGGCCTTCGCGGTGCTCCGCGTGGCCTGCGTGGTATGAGAGGATTCCGCGGACTCCGTGGGGCGGGCTTTTCAGGCGGTGGTCGCGACTTCAACCGGGATATTTATGCTGATTATTCCGGCCCTGATCAGCAGCAGGCTCAAGGCGGAGGTCTGAGGATGGATGGGTACAACAGCAGTGGATATAGTGGTGGCGGCGTGGGTGGCTTCCAAGGCAATTATGGTCCCGAGCCGGAGCCCAGTCAACAGATCATGGTTCGAAATGTATGTCATGCTGTTAGGATGTTGCGGCGCACTATCTGACGAGTTGTCGTGCAGCTTCCATGGTCTACCGCCAATGAAGATCTCGTCGAACTTTTCGAGACCACAGGTCAGGTTGAGTTGGCCGAAATTCTGACTGATGGGACTCGTTCGAAAGGCTCAGGTGTTGTTCAATTTGCCCAGGTTGCTGAAGCTGAAACTGCTATCGGTATGTGATGTTATCTATTCCCTACATATATGTCTGATGTTCCGTTTTCGCTAGCAAAATTCCAGCACTACATGTATGGGGGACGCCCATTGGGTAAGCTGCTTCTTTTTAATGATCAACAGATTCGCTAATGATCATTCAAGACGTCCGGTACAACGATCGCTGGCACACATTCACCCCCACTGCAGCGAAAGGTGGACAGGTGGTTCCTATGCAGGCAGAGTGAAAAGTCTGAATAATACTCTCCCCCCTCATTTCCTTTACTTTACTGAAATTGACTTGATGCATGTAGCCTTTTCGTTCCGTGGCAAAGCCTCTTCGTTGTACTTATCCTCAGATCAATTTATGTGTACTTTGCACCTTTTGACGAATAAAGCAAGGAATTCGACAAAGGAAAAGATGGTTGATCTCTGATTGAATTCATGTGCAAGTGTCAATGTCGGGGCCATTGAGTGGACGCGGGAACGACCTGTGAACGTGTACCTGTCTGAATTCACGAGGAACTGTTGGTTTTGTCTAGACCGTGACTGTTTTGAGGGTCTATTCAGATGAGTTATTCTCGAACACATTCTTCCGCTTGGACTAATATTTAGCTTTTCTATTCCATCGAGGTCTCAGTCGGAGTGCTCGTGCAGAGCTGTGGTATTTAGTCACCCCTCTCCTAGCTCTGTATTTAACGGACTATACACGCAAGTACATCGGTCTCGGTGATATTCTGGACACTTCAGTTTGTATTTCAGTCTATGCGGGAAGTTCCAGATCAATGGCATGGATTAATGCCCGGAAGAAGTTGATGTACCAGACCAAGGGCAGTCGAATACCTTCTACGGAGTGTGGTACTCCATACCCAAGAGATAAGCCCTTAGGTGAGCATGAATGGTCGCCACTAACAAGCGCCAGTAGACTATGTATGTAGTCATAATACATCGATCCAAGCGAAAGAATCATATTAGTGCACAGGGCCCGGCCGGGTCCCTCTCGGATCTTTTCATACATATGCAGGTCGAACGTTCCGGCAGAAATAGATATGTGCAGAACCAATCGTTGCATGCACGAGACCTTGCCACGGCGGTACGGGATGAACGTGGTGATGTCACTGGTCAAGTAACGGGATTCATTTCTCTTTCCGGACCGAAATTACGTAACGTCCAAATTTGGACGATGCCATTAATGATTGAGGAGGTTTGCACCTTTTCAAACTCGTTGATCTTCTTACTTATACCTTAGATTTTCTCTTCTTTCCTTTTATCCTATCGCCCACAATGGTGTTCTCGACGATGGCCAGCTTCACAGAGCCCTACACACGTGCTGGCGATGACATCTCCCTTGACGACGTTCGCAAACACGTCCGTGCTCTTGAGGTCCAGCACCGTGCTAATGGAATCTCGCTGTCTGGCCGTATCATCCACGTCTGTCACGATCTCCCCGTAATTGCCACCTTGACCAACCGTGCTGGTGTACTGAGCCCTCCAGCTACCCCGCCGACCAAAGCGGCAGAAGTTCCCGAAAGCCCTTCCTCAGAGGCACCGACTGCGCCCAACATATTGGAGCCCGACTCACAGGGAACCGGCGCATGGACACTCGCGCCACGGCATGGCCATGCTGCCATGATTTCCGGCATTCGTTCTCTAGCAGCAACTCACGAACAGCTCATTGTTGGCTGGACCGGTGACATTCACTCTCCGGTGCCAAACGAACATATTCCAGAGAAAACTATATCACAGTCTGACAAGCAAGCGCTGGACGAGGCTTTGAGGACGTACCAGCCAAAGGAGTCGGACCCTGATGATGACAAGAAGACGGTGTATGTGCCTGTCTGGTTGGACGACAAGGTCGCCCACGGCCACTACGATGGTTATTGCAAACAAAGTGCGTATAAATGCCAATGTTTCTTTTCCATCACATTCTGACGTCCCCTTTCAGTTCTATGGCCATTGTTCCATTATCTTCTCTGGCAAGATGTAGCGACTGAATACGCTTCTGCTGACTCCCATTATCCGGCTTATGCAGCCGCGAATGCCGCGTTTGCCCGACGCATAGCTGAAGTCTACAGGCCGGGTGACCTCATCTGGGTCCACGATTATCACCTTCTTCTACTCCCTAGACTCATTAGAGAGCTTATCCCGGACGCGGTACTTGGTCTCTTTGTTCATACGCCCTTCCCAAGCAGCGAGGTTTACCGATGTTTGCCGAGTGAGTTATTTGGCGTTCTGACAGCGATTTGTTATTTATTTGCTATCAAGGACGGAAGGAAATCCTCGACGGAATGCTGGGTGCGAACTTGGTCTGTTTCCAGACGTATTCCTACTCCCGGCACTTCATTTCCACTTGTATCCGAGTGTGCGGCTACGAGACAACCCATCGTGGCATCGACGTAGAGGGTCATGTTACCTCGGTGATGCATTGCCCTGTGGGTATCGATGCGGAGCGCGTTGCGAGGGACATGTATGTTCTTCCCCGCTTCTATTGCTGCGCGTCGCGTCTGACTTTGTATAGACTACGACCCGGTATCCCGCCGAAGCTAGAGGCTTTACAAACGCTTTACGAAGGCAAGAAAATCATCGTAGGACGCGATAAGCTTGATGTCGTAAACGGCGTCCTTCAAAAGGTGCCTGCGCGTTCCAATCACAAACCTTATATCAATACTTATCGTTTTTTGGCAGCTGCGTGCGTTTGAAAAGCTGCTCCAAGACTACCCCGAGTGGATCGGCAATGTCGTGATGATTCAGGTGACGTCGCCTGCGTTGACGGACTCCCCGAAACTGGAGCGGCAGGTCAGCGAGCTGGTGGCACATATCAACGGGGAATACGGCAGTCTTGATTTTATCCCCGTGCACCACTAGTCCGTACTACCATTCGGCCGCTTTGTTCTGCCCTGACCCCTGTTTTTAGCCACCAAACGCTCAAAAAAGACGAATTTTACGCTCTGCTGTCTGTGGCGGACCTCGCGGTCATCACGCCTCTACGTGACGGGATGAACACGACGTCAATGGAATTTGTCATAGCCCAAGAAAAGACCAAACACAGTCCCAGTGTACTCAGTGAATTCATGGGTATCAGCAAGCATATGTCCGAAGCGTTGCAAGTCAATCCGTGGAATCTCGGAGTCAGTCGTCGGGTTCTGGTATCTGATTTGCGCCCGCTAATGTTCGCTATTTCCAGGACGTAGCCGCCGCTATCAATAAAGGACTTTTGATGGGCGAAGCGGAGAAGCTTCTAAGACATGTAAAGCTTCACAAAGTTGTCACAACCCATACTTCACACACCTGGGCGGCTGTTCTCGTCAAGATGATGCTCAGTCAAATGAACTCTACCAACACCGCCAAGATGACACCGTACATCCCAAAGGAGATTTTGCAATCAAAATACCGGATGGCGAAGAAGAGGCTTTTCCTCTTTGACTACGATGTAGGCAACTGACATGACCTATGTCGGGCATCAACTGACACGCCCTTCTATAGGGAACCCTCGCACCGATTGTCAAAATTCCCAGTATGGCTACTCCCTCTGAACAGACGCTTCAAGCTTTGGCGAAGCTCTGCGATGATCCTAACAACGTGGTATACATTATCTCTGGACGTGACGGCGAGTTCCTGGATCAACATTTGGGCCATTTCAGGAAGCTAGGGTTTTCTGCTGAGCATGGTGGGTTTGTGCGCGAGCCTGGACACAAGGAATGGGTGAACTTTACGAAGTCGCTCGATATGAGTTGGATGGCAGAAGTCCATGAAATTTTCAAGTACTATACTGAGGTGAGGAGTCGTCTCGTGATCATTAACTTCGTTTCTTAACTCTACTTCAGCGGACCACAGGCAGCCAAATTGAGGTTAAAAAGAGCTCTATTACATGGCATTACCGGTCCACGGATCCGGAATGGGGGTAAGCTACATGGCATCGTCGTAATCTTTGACTGAACAGATTTTCCCCATCAGACAATTCCAATGCAGGCAATGTCAAGATCTTTTGGAGAACAATCTTGCACACAAGCGACCCATAGAAGGTATTGATACTTGCCCAGTCATAGTTGGCTATGACTGACAATTTTTTCTCAGTTCTTGTGGGCAAGAAAAACTTGGAGGTTCGGCCGATAGCCGTCAATAAGGTGAATGGCGAATATTGACAGAAGTGCGACGTCACCTAACATTATTATCAGGGTGAAATTGTGAAGCGGATCTTGTATTATAATCCTGATGCCGAATTCATCTTCTGCGCTGGGGATGATAAGGTTGGTCTCTTAAATCTATCTTGTTATTATTGATCTAGACAGCAATTGCAGACTGACGAGGACATGTTCCGAGCCTTGAACCTCTTCCCTTCGAGCAATGGCAGCACACCCGTCACGTCTGTCGTTTTAGAAGCACCTTTGTCGGTGACTTTAATCGATCCCGAGGCCAAGGCTGCGCCTCCAGTTCAGCTTTCTATAGCTCCTGATGCCATTTTTACCACCGCCGTTGGCCACAGCAGTAAACGTACTCTTGCCAGCTGGCACGTCACTACACCGCAGGAGATTGTTGAACACATGCTTGAGATTGTGGAAGACGAGAGTGCTGCGTCTAGGAGCTACCTGTAATGCCAATGCTTCGTTTTCCTTTCCTCCTCTTCTTTACTTTTTTTTATAGACGTTACTATTATATTATTAGTTGGGGGTTAATAAGTTATTGGTTAGGTTTTCTCTCTCACCGGAAAGATATACGTACCAAGAGAAATGATATATAGACACGGATACTTTGGCTTCTTTGTAAACATGTATTAGTACGTTTTCAACATCATAGAGAGTAGATTTCACTGAGTAGTTAGTTTGTGTGAAATTGAAAGATGTTTTTGATCTCTAGAGTCTTGGTCTGGCTTAAAAGTGATCTATCAATAGATGCTGGGGACATAAGGTATTTGATTTTCTATTTGAGAGTGTCGGGTCTAGACGCGATCGGCCTCCCCGCGTCGGGTGGCAGTGCTATATTCTCTTGTTTCGATTCACTTCAGAAATGAATGCAACTTGAACGTCACAGTCGATGACCAAGGCTACCTCTTCATCAATACGCCAGAAAGACATTTGATGGCAGTCGCCATACCGTGTCTCAACGTCCTTCTACCAATTTGTCGAAGTAAGTTGGATTGCAGTGTTCTTGTATCCCGGTGTTTCTCATTGCTTCTTGCATTCTTGCAGGCAGTTAAGGGGCCGACGAAGATGCGAACGCAGTTATCGGACTTCCCGTGGAGGGTTTAGTTGGCAGATTGACTGTGGGGACATTGATAGGCTGGCCTCCGAGCAAATAGTGAGCTTTTTCTCATGCCAGCGTTGAATCCATCAACGAGTGCGTCTCTTCTTTCTTCTCAGCGCTGTTGCGATATTACAGGAGCCCTTAACACATTGAGCATCTGCGCGCCTCTAGGCCATCTCCGGAAGATTCGAAGTTGTGAAAACCACTCAGAACCCCTATGATTTTGCACCCAAGCGCTCAGAACTTATCTGAGCTTGACTGTATGTAAAGGACTCAATAACAATTTACAGTATTGGCCGAATACCTTGTTAATTTTTACCGTAGCTCGGGTACGTCGGTTTAAAAAGCCTTCCAATGCTGATTCTGATAACGCCACATAAACAGTAATATATGGGTCTGGCGATCCTACTATTCAGTGTGTACACCAGGGGTACAGGGACAAGAGGACGGTCATTATTCACAGTTACTACCATGGCTCGGCCGTGGCCTGTCTCTGAAAGAGTTGCCGTTCTGTACCCAAGACTTGTTCACAAGCACTGGGGAAGCTGTCGGTTGCTACGCCAACATCCTTGTGGGGACCGATATTCTACAACCAATAGTACTCATGCTCGTCATTTCCCCGTGGACGAAATGTGCTGATTGGCCTGGGTGTGGGAAACGACTTGCCTTGCTTCGCGGCATCTCCTCCGGACTAACCCCACTTGTACAAAGAAACTCCAACTGATGATCACGACTCAACATAAATACCCTTTCGCTCTTCACTCTTCTTTCTCCTCCTTTCACGCCTTTTCCATGCGTTTTATTGTCCTGGCCTTTTTGGCTGGGATCGTACGATCTCAAGTCACAGTTCATTATATCATTGGCCAAGAACCCTTTGCAACGACCACAGCAGACCCTTCAGTGTACACTGGCCTCAATGCTTACAACCCTATTGTGTTGAACTCGCCACCGCCACCCGACCCTGCTCCTGCTACCGCGTTTTTCATCCAGCTTGTTAATGGGGGTACACCAGGGGCATCGATTCCACAGCCTGGCCAGTTCTTTGGGTTTTCCATCGAAATGTCGGTAGCGAATCAAGTCCGTGAGTGAATGATAACAAATGAAGGCTTTTTCTCTTCATTAACCTTACTTTTTACCGTTTAGTTGGGAAAAACTCGTGGGGACCAGCTGCTATAACGTTTTATTGTCCTTGTTAATTTCGGTTAAGGTCATTGATACAAGTTCCGTTTTTGAACCTCATGGCAAACATACAAGAAAGATCTGGAGGCGTACGAATACGTGTCGGTGGAAATACACAAGAGACAGCAAAAATGGTTCCCGAGCTGTCAGATGGCAGGATCCTGGAAAAGGACTTGACCCAAGTCACGAATCCTGTAAGGTTATGTCTGTTTGATGCTAGAAGTCCAGCTGATGCGCCCTACGCTTCTAGACTCAAACACCACCGCTTGTATTTACACCAGATCTACTTTATATGATGGCGAACATATCGTCATTAGTCAATGTTCATTGGTTTATTGGTATACTTCCAGTTTTATGGGCTTTTCACGGTCCATGAATCTCTGTCGTAGGTATACCGTTCTTCAACACCACGCCTTTCGACCTATCAATAGCCGTCACAGGCCAAGAAATTCTAGGAGAAGCTCTTCTCGGTATCCAAGCTGCTAACGAACCCGATTTCTATGTCGCCCATGGTCATCGTGCTTCGGTATGTTCACGTCGTCTTCGGATGGATCAAGCTTCTTATACAAATCTCTTAGACGTACAACCAGTACGACTACTTTGGAGAGTTTAGTGATTTAATAGCAGCGATGGGCGATTCGGAAAATGACATAAACCGGCATCTTCTTATTGGGCCAAATACTGCGGACCAATGGTCCCAACAGGACGTCTGGAATACCGGCTTTGTCGACGCATATTCTGACAACCTAGCATACCTTGCGTTCGAAAGGTGAGATTGAAGTAAGCGCCCAGGTCTCGTGTTCATGTGCGGACTACAGGTATCCGCAAGATAACTGTGCTGCTACGTTTGACGAAGGCAACGCAGTTGATCCTCAGCAGATGTTCCCGTTCTATCTGGATCATAGCTCTAGCGTAAACCTCGTTGCGAACTACTTGAACTCGACGGCTTATGCACAAAGCAAGGGGAAAGAGTTGATCATGTTCGAGACCAACACTGCATCCTGTGGGGGCTTTCCAGGCATCAGTGATTCTTTCGGAGCGGCTCTGTGGGGACTTGATTATGCCTTACAATTGGCTTACGCCAACTTTTCGGGCGTTTTGATGCACACTGGTGGACAAACAGTTTACTACAATGTACGTCCCCATTCCCTGTGTTCTCCACCATCACAAGTTAACTTCTTGTCATAGCCTTTCACAGGTACGCTGCTGATGATCCATGTCACCGGTGTCGACTGACCGTCATGCACGCTAGCGCCGCCAACAAATGAATCAACATATCATCAATGGACGGTTGGACCCATCTATTATTCCGCGTTGATTATGGCAGAAGCCCTTGGCTCATCTAATACATCGCAAGTGTTGGACATCGGTGCGAACGGAGGTAATATATATACCCCAGGATATGCGATATACGAGCAAGGCACACCCGTTCGCCTTGCCTTATTTAACTTCATCACTGATTCATCGGGTGCCCATGATTACTACGCTACCTTTGCTATCGGGGGTGGGGACACCGGACAACCTAACGGAACGCCGGCTCAAGTCAAAGTAAAGTGAGTGGCTTGGTACGGGAACCAAGTCGATTCTAACTCCTTGGCAGATACTTTAGAGCCTCGTCCGTGTCTCAAAAGGGTAATTTCACTTGGGCAGGACAGGTAAGCCAACCCGTCCCGATTTGGAGGTTTTCTCAAGTGACCGTTCATGACAGACTTTTGGTAACAATTTTGCCTCTGACGGGCGTATTCAAGGAGACGAGGACATCCAGACCGTTGGCTGTGATCAAGGTGGAAATACCTGTTCTATATATGTTCCGGCACCGGGTTTTGCGCTTGTGTTCTTGACGGATGAAGCACTGAGCGAATCTGAAGGAGAAGGGGAAGCGCAGACATTCCCTACGACAGCTACGACGAAGATGGACAACACGGCCACCGTAGATCCTGCCGTTCTGGCGACGTCTAATGGACATCATGCCGCGGTGGATGGGCTGGGGAGTACCAGTCGAGGAAGTAGCGATGCTACAAGCAAGCAGCCGCACGCTTCCCTCTTATTTATATACTTTGCATGTGCTATGACGCTGGCGTATTTCATCTACTAGAGATGTCTCATATTATCTTATTGCACGGACTTTATGTATCGTCTAGAATCTACTGTTTTCCTGCCAGAATGACGTCGAGTTCTTTTCTTCGCTTCGTTGACAGGAAGTGCAGATACGCCAGACTGTACTTCGGAGTTGGAGCTGGCGTCACATTCAAGGGGGGCGAAGCAAACCAAAGCAGTTTATTAGTTTCTGAGTCGCGGTCGAAGTGCTGAGCTGATATACGTCAGCAATGTTACATATTGCAAGAAACACGTACTAGTCTCAGGAGGTAGCTTTTCGACTTGCACGGTATTTTCGTCCGTTGTAGATAGAATGGTGCGGTCTGTGTTGAATACGGAGAGCTCTGGATATGAATTAGTGCACAGGCGACGGGTAGGAGACGGGTAAGTACCTGTCATGGCAGCCATCCGCAAAGTCCGACCTGGTGGCTGTGCTACCAACCTTGGTTCCCTTCTGTCACCTAGTAGGCTCCAAGCTGCAATGCTTGTTCTGTACCGCCCTTTGGTGTCCAAATCTCGCGAGTAAGGTCTGATGCTCTGGTTGTATCCATTACCCAAAGACCACTCAAAGCGAGGGTCAATGCTGAAGAGATTAGCTCCCGCTGCTTACTCTGGCTCGGTCCATCGGCGCACGGCGTCTTACCGGATGCAAGAAGGGAATGAATCTCTTCACTGCCTTTGTGGCGCTTGTTCACACCTCACTCTGACCCGCGCCTCGGTTGTGTCCATTCTCCCAAACACGTCGTTTGGGGTCTCGGAAGCCCATATTCTGTTGCTATAGCAAGTCAGGTCTTGTCGGGTTAAGATAGCATCCTGGCAAGATCTAGAGCCCCGGCCGGGCAAGGTATGTCCTCGATTTATCAGCGTAAGAATCTCTGCTGACGCTCTATCTGCTTAGCACATTGAGCATTTCGTTACTGGGCTTGTCATGCGAGATGGCCGAGGAAGCCACAGAAGGAGCCGGCGGCGGCCTGTGAAAGTCTTTGCGTTAGTTTGGCGTACGAGGGTCCCGACCGGAATAAAATCTGGATTAGGCAGATTGCACGCCCTGAAGTACAGTTTGCAGCACGCATGGAGGGTCAGGATCGCTGGTTTTCCGGTTAGATCGCTATAGTGAAACTCGATTCAGACCGCTCTGGGTCTGCTGGGTTCATAAAAATTTTCCTATAATAGCTCCCTTAGGGGAATAATTGCTTGAATATCGGCAATTTAGAAGTTGGTAAGTGGCTTATGGACTCATGTTTGCGTCGTGTATCTGATAACAATTCTATTCGGTAGTTCAAGTGTACACGCGCGTGTATATACATCGAGTCAACCTCCATCAGGAACTTTGCAGTAGCGTGCCTGCAATATACAAGACTACGCGTCCCTCAGAAGTTGATCTGTCTCATTTATCTGTAGATTGGTCAAAAGATGCGCTCAGGCATATATTAATAAAACGAACGAATAAGTAGTAAGTGGTACTCCTAAAATCTAATGGTTCTATGATAACGTGGCATATACAGGGCTCGTACTATAAAAATTGTGTAAAAATGATACAATGATGAAAATCGAATGCAGAATTTTTGAAGCATGGTGATGACCCACCCTTCATTTGCGTTTTGGCAGAAGCTCCACCGTACGATGCTCTCGTATTTCGGGAGCAGCCTCGCCGAAGTAGCGCGGAGTAATGAAGGACCACTCGTCGTTGGTAGTCACCCAGATTCCAAGGAACATCACAAATTCACGTAGCCGCCGGTTCACCGGCTCAGGGAACGCTGGGATGTGTTTCATGTCTTCTAAAAACGCTTTGGACAGCCCCCCATAGCGTTTTCCAACGTCGTCCATAGCCTCTTGGATAGTCATACCCTTCTCGGCCATGGTCACAGACACAATGTTATGGTTCTCATCACCATGGGCCTGTTCCACGTTCCACGAGTATATGTCCTACGATCAATTGTCAGAAATCTATCACAGTTGGGAACTAGAGCAAGACTCACGTTTGACAGAATGCTCAGGTCAATAGCACCCAAGACCAGCTTTTCAATCTGTGGGTGTTTGACTGCTTCATCGGGGAGATCTTCTGCAAGCATGAAGAAGTCGAATGAAGGCCTGACACCAACAGTCCCACGTCTCATCGCGAGATATTCTTCAATCGGACGAATACGGCCGACATCTCGATCCTCAGCTTGCTGAGCCACACAGTCGGTATACTGTGCGAAGGCCTCAAGGAAGCGCTTGGCTGTGGATGCACTAGCATGCCCCTCCTCCAAGGTCCTGATCCAAAAGCTGATAGAAGTCGCGTCAATGAAAGTAAACAACAGAGAAAGGTGCATCATACTCTCGTGCCATGACACCTAGGATATGCTCATTCGGGGGAGGCGGCGCGTAAGGATTTCTAGATCATGGTCATAAGCAACCGGGAGCCAGAGGAACCATCATCGCGTACCGGATGGCATTCATAATAGCGGCAGCTTGTTTCCGCACCGTTTCTCCGCTCTCCTCATCGCTCAACTCGTCGTAGACGAAATAATAATTGATGAGGTCAACAGCGGCCCGGTAGTGAGCGGGCTCAGCCTTCGGGTACGCGAGGGCGGCGAAGGCACCAAAATTGCATCGGTCAAAGGTCCTCTGCGCCTTGGCGTTGAAGGCGTCGTAGCTCTGGACCCACGCTGCACTCTCAGCGTTGATCTGGGTCGCGTGAGGATTAGGCGTAGTCTTGAAAGGCCATCCAGCCATCAAATCAGGTAGCACAAAGGTTACAGGCGGGGCCATCATGGTGGGTGAGAGGGGGGGTGAGAAGGTGGATGAGGCATCCACCGCGTTCTTTTTTAACCATTCCGTCTCTGTCCACATCAAGACAAAAGAATATCGCGTTTTTGCGCTGATCGGGACCGATTATTTTTGACTTAACCGTGCCACTAGGCGCATCAAAACAATACATGTTGCTCTCGGAATGAATATGAAATACCGCTTTCCAGATCTAAGGCCCGAGATAATGAGGATAATAAGAGACGTCCCAGAGAAGGAATCACCGATCGCCGTCATCCCCTTGATACCCATGGTGTTTTTCCTCCCATTCGAGTTTTTCGGAGATTGTAGTTCTATGAAACATATGTAAGGATCATATCATAAATGCTGGAACAGACATCCCTCACGACGTCCCCGCGGCCTTGGAATTTGATTGCATCATGCATGACTAGCATTGCTTGACGTGAAGAATATATTTCTGGGTCCAGAAATTATGCAAGTCATATGGACGGTCCGATCGAGTATCACGTACCAAAGTATACAATGTCCCACAGGCTCTCGATACCGCGGTGTAGGAAAACAATTGGGAGTGATATATGAGCCAGCTTCGTTCCGGCGGCTATTGGGATCACCGCATGATTTCTAGATCCTTTCTAATCACTTATTGTCTCGTTAAAAATGGTACACATTGATGATTAAAAAACCACAAAGATTGGGTTTAGAGGCATACATCCCAATATAGCCAAGCGGCTTTTACTGAGAAAAATTTCTTCCGCAGCGACGTACCAGCCGATACGAAACATGACGCATATATCTACCTGACAACGGCAGCCTGAAATTGGATATCGCCCGTGAAAAAGCCTTCGACTTCTTCTGGAAAACACCATCGCGTACTGTTGCCCATACCAACAAGAAACGACCAAAACGGGGAGCAGCTACGGGAGAAATTTTAATCAAAACTGAAAGGGTAGCTTCTGAGTTTATGGCTTTCTTGTACCTGGCCCATCAATGTGGCTGTACCCTCCGGAAAGATCCGCGGCCTCTCAGCTTAGTTCGTGTCGCAGTAGATCTAGGTGTACAGCCGGAGTGGAATCGTTAATTATTGATGGAATGGATACCTACACCAAGAACTCTAGGAACGAGCTGTGATGCCCCCAGGTTCGTTCAGTGAATTAAGTGTCGGGCTCTGAAGCCAATCTACAGGGCTAACCGAGTAGGATAACGAAAACTCCAAGGGCCGGGGCTCCGAATCCGATACCTATATTGACCACGCCGTAGATGCTGCCCTGCCAGTGGGTGTCAAACTGTGGCGCTTCATTCGGAAGAATGGATAGAATTCTACTTCTATCGTTGCCCGGAACATACTTTGTGCCTCGTCAGACTCGTGATTCAGTATGGAAATATAACGTATATGACGGAAAACGACCTACCAAGGCAAGCTGAAGGTCAAGGAAGGTTTCCCGAAGATCCCATATACTTGCACCACTATGGAAGAGGCGAGCAAGAATCTGCGTAGTAAACACGATGAGCCAATTGTACGAAGCTACACGCACGAAGATATTTCGGCAATTAATGTCAGTGCCAAGTCCTCTCCCTCCCCACGGCCCTGTGGGCCGGAACAGTAGTAAATAGCGTTTAGTATACTCACCGCTTAATCACCAAGTCGGCAAAAGCGCATACGTTCGACTGGCAACGCTGAAGTGACATACGTCTCGTGGTCATCCGAGTCACTGTAGAACACATCAACCTCCAAGGTGTTAAGAAGCGCCACAAACCCAAAAGCGAGTTTTGTACCGAAAATCCCCATCCTCTGGACTACACGGGCCTTCTCATTCCTCAAATATTCCGGGCCCCTTCAAGCGAATTTCTATTGAAAGAACTTCAACGATAAGACTTCCTGATCACACCCTGCGGATCGGATACCAAGGATTCTCGGACCCAAGCGAGCGATAGAGAGTGCATATGACTGCTCGCTAGTATATATATACATTTATTATTTATGCCGCAAAAACGTCCGAAATGCACATGGTAGTTTGCATTCAAGCATTTGACGCGACAGCAATTTCCAAGACGCGCTATAATTGTCGTACAAGCTGGCAACGGGCACCCCGACAGGGAGGGAGGTGCCTGCCTTGGTTACCCTGTAAGCCGACCAAAGGTCGCCGTAGTCAAGGTTTTCGCTAAGCGCGCTCTCAGGCTGGGGCAGCGGCGCTTTGAGTGTTCTGGCCTGCTTTGATTATCGCAGTGACGACGAAATTTCCTGTATAGGAGCGGCCATTAAGCGCACAGAATGGAAGAGATGATCGTATACATAGGCCGACCCTGAACAAATACCAGACGTTTTTCGGATTGGTCCACATCCCCTGCGGACCATCGATATAGTTAGACACGAGACAGACGTGATTCGAATCAAGAATGTATATGATTGTAGATGCCTATGCTGGCATGAATTAAATATTAATACCTTACGTAGATCCTGTCCACAGTCAAGCAGGTATCGTCGCATTAAGCTTTAGCCACAATTGAGATCGTTGATCGTCGGTCACCTGTATGGGGTAAGTTAAGCGATGCTCGTGGCAAGCGTAGGTTGATAATATCGCTCACCTCCCCATTTGCAAATTTACCAACTATGCCGGCCAAAACGTTTCCCATGCTAAAGCCTTCGCAGCTCTCCGAAGTCCCCATTGATTGGTCAGGTAGGTCTCTCTTGTAACTCAGCCCAGGCTCCGTCTTGGCCTTTTTAGATTATCGATTGGTTTTTATTTTTTACCCCGCAAGATAAAGGACTTACACAATTATCCTGTGACCGCATAGCCCTCAACCCGCAGATGGTCTCCGCCTTGCAGTCTGCATCACAAGCCGGTACATTGTAGCCCCGAGTTTTGAAAGCGTAGTATAGATCAAAGGCTGTGTTATTCGACTCAAACCCTTCAGTAACCTGATGCCAGAATGATGGACCGAGGGGATCTGTGTCGGCAAGGTCGGGAACCAAGGGACCAAAGGTCTCACGAGCGCTGTAATAGAGATCCCAAGTCGCTAGAAATAGGTTGAGCATGCGGGAAGGAGATAAGTGGCAGATCACCTACGCTGGATCTCAAAGGTTGGATCACTGAGATTGGCTGATGTGTTCCTCGTTGTCAGCATCAAACGTAGGGAGGGCTAGAAACGACCTACTGATATAGACATGCGCATCCATGACCTCATACGTGTCGGGGTCTATGTCGTAGATCTTGAACGCAGCGTTTGCTTCTAAAAATTGTTTGAGAGAAATGAGATGTGGCGGTCACAGTCATCTAACTGACCTCTGGGTGTTACCGAAGGCGCGATCCATGCAACGCTGACAGCATTGTCAGCGACTCGATTGTCATAGTCAGAATAGGCTATCTCAAATTGGTCCTAACGGAATCGGAATCGAGGTGAGTGACTATCAGAGAACAAACAGCAAAAATGCATACATCATGGGTATGTCCGAAGAACTGAGCCGCGATGGTATCCTTGTACCGCTGAACAATCTGATCGTAATAGTTGGACTGATCATTGAGGGTATCAGTCTCTCCAGGGGGCATATGCGCAATGATCCATGCTCGTTGTCCAGCGTCTTCCGCTGCTTGTAACTCCCGCGCAGTGAACGCTAAGATTCCGTTCGGATCGGGTCTGTCCAAATCTTCGCTTGATTATCAGGAAATGATACAAGTGGAGAACGAACTGTTGGGTGTTGGTATCATATAACCAGAAGCTGTGCGTATCAGTTGGTATCATGAGTAGATGGTGTTTGAACATGACATACTTTAACCTATACCAGTAGACGGTATTGATAGATATGATACTGAAGACGTGGAATTAGACGGTTGTAGAAACATACCGTGATAAAAGACATACCGTAGATTCTTTCCCGGTGCTACGATTGAATAGCTGCCTGAGTAATGCCTAGCTTGATCTGACGCGGTCGAATTGATCCATGACTGCAGCCATAAATATCCAATGTTGCACGGGACATACATGAGTACCCACAGTCCATTTCGCACTCGTAGTATCAAAGACCCATTGGGCATCCCATTCCTCAATATGTACAGTGGTGTTCCTGGGGAAGTTGTTCATGGGAGCGGCTTCGCTAGATACACACATGGGTTTAAACCTTGGTTATCGAAACTGCGGAAGGAAACACGTACTGGTTTCCAATGACTGGATACACGGGCATACCCAAGCCATTCGAAAGCTCGTCATTGAATGTGTTGATGTCGTTGATATTTTCTCTACAGATGAGAATTGTTGGTATAGAATCGTATCAGTAGATGATTGGACCGCACTCCTCGGTTACGAGCCAAACCGCGGCTAAACTACGTTCGTCAGTGTAGGGTAATCATTTGAAGTGGCTCACCCTCGACGACATCTCCTGTAAAGATAGTGAATTCACTGCCTGATCCAGCAATCTGTGATATTAGGGAGTGTATTAAAGTTGCAGGGGTGTCGCAGCCATATTCGCCATATGCACCGGCAGGTCTTTCGATCGCGTCACCTGCAGAGTCCGTGTAGTTTCTACAGCATATGGGTTTCGTGCAATTAGCATCGGCACCAACCTGATACCCATGACGTCAGAGGAATTACAGTGATCTGAGAGAAGATCAACTAACCGTGTATGATCTGTCGATGTGGACGTCACTGATATGGGCTACCCTGAAGGTCTCCCGTCCTTGGGAAGTTACCGGCTGGGCTTTCGATGTGTTGGATGCGAAAGACACGCCATATGCGTTGACGGCTGGGGGATCACAGAGCCCCACAAGGCCACAGAGTTTGGTTGAGGTCTGGGATGTAGCGGATATGGATCTCAGAACATGCGCCACGATTGGACCCTGCTGCTCGATGAGCCCTTCGCAAACGTCGTCATCTGCTATCTGGAGGCCTTGAGTCTGGCCATTTGAAATTAAGGCATTGCTACTTACGTTCAGCAGCGTGCATATGTCTGTGACTGCATTCACGAAGTCGTCATCTCCAAAGTCAGCGAGTAGCTTGAGTGGTTCGAGGAGCGCATGGCACCCCCCACATGTGACCGCCTGTTCCAGTGCGTTCAGAAGGTCGTCGACGAGATTCCCCAGAACGAGTGGAATGAAAAGGAAGAGCAGTATTTGAAAACTAGGCAATAACATGGTCCTGCAAGCAAGCGAATCAGCCCATTGAATATCCTCATGGCGGCGTATATATATGTGAGTGCACGTTCGCCTTGACACATGGTCACATCAATATTTCCACAATGTTTATCAGCTCTTCTGGCTCGTCGCCGAAATGAGGCTAAATGACATGACACGCAATGAAAATACTTACACCAGCAGAGGATGTGGACAGTCGCACTCGCACTCGGATTGATCAGAGTGGAGACATGATCAACGCCTCTTTCGCAAGTGACGTTGCCAATCGTCCCCTAACGGCGCCCACAAACCTTTACAAGTTTGGATTGTGGTGTTGCCGAAGTATCCGTGCGCAGCCGGCACAATCGTAGAGCCTTAGATTAGAATCACCACTGAGCGCCACTCTCATCGAATTAGACGTCGACGTCGTATATGGCGGCCGAGCTCTGGGATCCCACCACCAAAAATATGTCTTCTCAGATATTGCAGTTTTCCTTGGAATTGATACACTGAGATCAATGGGGTAGGTTCGAATTATCTGGTAGCAGCCAGGAGGAAGACAGAACCTATCCGAAATAATAATTGACAGCGTCGCTAAGCTGCGATCTATTACCCCAGGCTTCACAATACTAGACAAGTCGAGTACTTGGCCAGAGTAAGTGCAAGTGTCAATATTATTACCTTCAGTGTAGCTAGCGAACTTACCATTACTGACAGTCCGTTCGTACCGGTCATGTAGCACATTCGGTCCGTAGACTTCAGTTTTGGGCATCCCCAAGTTCGACGAAGCTCCGCACCATCATTCAACGCAGGGGAGAAACCGGGGGAATGTATCCGAAATTAAGGCATGTGCACCAGGGACAAGAGTCGGGAGCGACGGCATTAATTATCCTTATTTCATGCGGGGAGCAGAGTTCTGGTCATGTACCTTAGGAACGTGGGCACCCTGGCAAAGGACCGCCGCTTGTTGCGACGGCAATGGCATTCTCCAGGACCCAACACCGCGGGGTGTAATAAGACAGTCGCGCCCGAAAAAAAGTGTGAAGTAAGGGTAGCAGCACATGATTACTAGACTAGCACAGGCCGATCCTGTGCGAAGACTCCGAGAACCGCGATGCTCCTGCCGCGCATCGGTCAGATTGGAAAAAGATCATCGAAATGGTAACGCTACCAGAGAAGAACGACGGATGGAGAAAGGACGAAAGGACGGAATTACTGCGAGCGCAAAAATCTTGTGGCTGTGCATAATTTCGTGCGAACTCATCGGGCCGAACTTCCTGAGACGCACATAGGGGCATTAAATCCGTCTCTGGTTCCTACTGCACCATGAATTCCGCCGGAAAGCCTGTTTTGCGATACCGGTTGGATCTGGACAACACCTTCGACTTTCCCGATTGTGATAATATCCCCGTCGGACCCCCAAATGATGACGAAACTTGGTATACACTCTGCGAGGTTTCTCATCCCCCTTTTCCATCAGAACAAACCTGAATATGATAATTTTAGATCGTTCGCGATGTGTCGATGTTTGGAAGACCGGTGTACGAGGTGGAAGACAAGCTTCCGGGACAACACTGGACTGTCGCGTTCTTCACAGACAATCCTGAGCAGGATGCTAGAGATCTCAAATGCAGAGTCGGCTCAACAGTGTGCATCAAGGACTTGACGTTCAGCCAATTTAATGCTGGGTATAGAGTTGAAGATGTATCCAAAGTTACTGTACGTTTCCCTGTTACAAAGTGGTCCCATTAATCACCTTACCACTCAAGGTTCTTCCATGCACTATCGCGCAGTTGAGAACGCTCAACTCGGGGCTGCGCCAACGATCTGACGCCGGACAGTTCATGTCGTGTATCGTTTGCAACGAACCCGCCCAACACTGCTGCGCGAGGTGTAAATCACGCTATTGTTCTCAGGTACGTCGGAGTGACTTGATAGTTCTTTCAAGACCTCTTATACTCTCTCAGCAATGTCAGAGTCAGGATTGGGAAGAGCACAAAGTGAATTGCAAGGCCCTGAAGTCACTCTTAGAATGGAATATCGTCTTTGCTTGACAATAGGCGCTTTCTTTGTATTAGGATTTGTGACAACCAATTCCCCGTTTGTAACCCGGTAGTATAGTCAAGTGACTGTAAACCTTCTTCCTATTATCGCTTGTAGACCCTTTGAACTTTAGTGCCAATTAACGTAAACTTTGAGCGCTCTTTCACTAAGTTGAGGGTTCTCGATTTTTTTGGTCTTCTCATACACTTCGGAGATCTTTCAAACCAGGCCAGTGCACTAGCACAATCACCTACCCTCGGTCACGGCAGACCTGTCCCCGATGAATACCATTCCAGTTCGAGACAAAATCCTTACTACCGCCTGACAAAGCACCGGTATAACGTTAACAACGATGCTACAAGACTCGCACGACGGTCTCTCCATAGAATGGTAGGCATAACGTCTACTAGATGACGAGATTCCATTCCTTTGTAGCTCAATAGTTACAGTTCCTTCCATTCGTCTCCAAGCACAATTATCACTGTATATCCCAGTATCATTTTGGACTACCACGGACCCAAGGTGTGCCCGATTCCTCATTCATCGAATCCCCGAAAGCCTTGGCTATGCATTAACAAGATCTTCCATTACCGGAGTACCTATATGGTATGTATATTTTATATTTTATATTTTGCTTACAGTAAATAAACAATGCGATGCAGAACTCCAACATTCAGTGCGGCGACAAAAAAAAAAGGACAAGCAGAGAGGAACGTTAAATTATAGGAGAAACAAGTGCCGGAAAACCATGAGATTCTTAGATACGTGTGATGATGCGAGAATGAATGAAGGTGAAAAGACATGCATGGCAAACAAGAGAACCTCTCACCCATAAATGAGACAAAGAAAACCCATCCGTGCGTCATAAAACCATGGTACCAAGTCCGATCATCTACAATGTCCAGAGCTCTACGGTCCCTTCGTAGGGTCCGATCCAGAGGCCCGCTGTATCGTAGGCCGCTTTTCGTCAGAAGCCGATAGCGAGTGTGACCTCGATGGCCCCGGCCCGCTGCTAGGAGCAGTGAAAAAAACATCATCAATCTCTGCCAAGCCAGCCGAGTTCTTTGCTGCTTCCACCTTCACCTCAGGCACATCGGTCTCCACCTTACCCTTCAATATCTCATCTTCAACACCTCCGACACCAGAGCCGAAATACCCACCACCATTCCCAGCATCATTGTTTCCCGTCAGCCCGCCCATTGCCATGACACTGTCGAAGTACCCTTTCGGTTCTTGGAGGTGTGCAGTGTAGAAGAATCCTCCAGGACTCGGTTGGGGATGCAGTTGGAAACCGCCTGGACTCGGTACGGGGTAACCAGGGCTTGACTGTGATTGTATGTATGGATTATTGTGGTACGGGTGTACTGGCGCTCCCGGGGCTGGATTCATATACGGGTTCCGACCCCAAAACGCGCCCGGACTCATTGCCAATCCTGGCGAGAACGGCGTCAAGTGAGGCGCTTGTAGCGGATGAGGTCGACGCGAAGGTGATGGTCGCCGTTTCGAAGTAGGGGATGCCGGAAGGTCAGAATCTGAATTAGAATACGGGTATAATGAGGAAAGTGACGTGGTTGAGGGCATTGCCGACGAATCCAAAGACGGTGATGATGGAGGTGGAGTCGTGGGAGGCATGGTCGATGACGTGAATGAAGGTGGATGGTGGAAGCCATTCATTGACATATCGCTGTCGCTTGTTTTCAAGGGCTGCCCAAATGAAGGCGGCGGTAAGAACGTAAATGGAGGCATAGAGGGTGTAATGGGAGGAAGGCCGTGTGGCGTCATTGGAATTGCTACGTGATGAAGGGGGGACATGGGATGATACAGCGGCGATATGAGCACAGGCGACATTTGGTGCTGAAGGCCTGGATGCATCGTGAAAGAGGTGACCGGTGGCGGAGGAGGTATTGATATGGGTCCCGGATGATGAGGGTGTTGCGCGTGATGAGACGAAGAAGTATGTCCCGGGTTTTGAGGCGGAGATGCCGATTTCTCTTCTGAAAAAGGGGTGTTATTCGAAGATCGTGTAGATGCAGAATTAGATGGATTGGCACTCAAAGAAGGTCTTGTAGACCCAGCAGAGGACGTCGTAGAAGATGATGTAGTACGCGAAGAAGGGAGCGCGGGGGGAGGTTGGATGGGATCCTTCTGTGCCGTTGGCTGATGTATGTGAGAGTGTGTATGGTGGGGATGAGGCATGGACATCTGAAGTTGTGGTGGATAGATCTCATACGGAGAGCTGGGGGCAGAGAGATCCAGATATCCTGTAGGGAGGGAACTGTGTGAGGGTGGATAAGTCGAAGTCGCCTGGTTTGGCGGAGCACTTAAGGCTTGGCCATATACAGATGCTGACGGTGAGGCGGGTGTAGCACCAGATGGAGGTGAAAATTTATCGTAATGCACTTTCAATGGACGTCCGTTGTACTCGTAGCTGAGATATAGGAATGATTGGACGTCATGACAGCCAAATAACGCATAGCTTACCCATTAAACATTTTAACTGCGCGGTCTGCATCATAATCTGTAGCGAAGACGACAGTTCCAAAGCCTCTCGACCGACCATCTGGACCCAATGCAACATCGGCGCGTATAATGGTACCTGCCTGACGGAAAAGGTCTTTTAAGTCCTGCCACTGGCAATGGAATGGCAGCTGATATATATTATCAATTATCAGATAGTGATGACGAAATAACATATAATACTCACATTCCCCACAAATAAATTTCTGCCTCCGCTCGCGGATGATGCAGGTCGCTCCAACCCATACAGTGAAAGCGAATCGACATCAGGGAGGGAGTAAGAATTGGCGGAGGTCGCAGTAGAGTTGTCAAAGTCGAGGGGAAGACGATCTGGACGTACTTCGAGAATACGAGTCTGCCAGGAGTAACCATTGAACTTGTCGACTGCACGACCTGCGTCTTCAGCGGTTGCTAGCAAAACTGTCCCATAGCCTCGTGATCGATTGTCCGGACCGAGAGAAACGTCCGCTCGCAATACCGTCCCAGCTTGCCGGAAAAGATCCTTCAAGTCTTGCCATCGTACGCGGTAAGGTAGCTGAAGGCGGGGTGAATACTTGTCCGCCAATGAACAACACGCAGACCCACGTTCCCCACAAATAACTGAGTCCTGGTATCCCTTGGAGGCCCATTTCGCCCGTCGGGCGAAGCGCGGGCGGAGGTGGCCATCTGAATTACGGCTTCAATATCGTCGTTGGTCGGCGCCGGCGCTGGGGAAATAAGTGAAGATCGTGAAGGTCCATCCTGGAAATAATGCGAGGTTAGCTGGACAGATTTATGAAGGAAAATGAATGACGACAGAGAACGGACGCACGGAACGGAGGGAATCCATAGGAAATGGACGGGGGAAAGAGCGTGGTCGTCGTCGAGGACAGCGACCTCGACGGTGTTGGTTCGTGGTAGAGCCAAAGAGGGGACTTGCTCCGAAAGTGGAGACGCAATGAACCCGACTGACAGCACGGGTCAAAAAAGCTCCACCAACGAAAACAAACACAATTTTCCCGCAATCTCTTCCCTAAATAGGATAACCGACGTCATTCCCGTCATTCCCGTTCCCTGTTTATTTGACGTCATGCGTATTTCGTGACATTTTCTGCCAATATCTTTTCCAATTTTATCGCGTATCACTATATAAAATTTTTGTGGTAAACCCGCCACTTCTTGTAGGTAGACCATCGCGATGCGCAGTGGCAACGGTGGCAACAGCCTTTTTACTTGATCCGAGCCAAAAGGGTCGGACCACCGGTAATTTAATGAATGGTTCCCTGAGCGGGAAACCTCGTTACGATGCCCTTGCAGGTAGCTGACGGTTACCAAGATTTGCACTCAAACGACAGAAAAGTATGGGTTTCCTTGTATGTTGGATCCACAAGGGATCCATAAACGATACAATCGACACAGTTCCCGTCTCTCTGAGAATTTGGATGAACAAATTTCCGAAAATTTGTATGAAGCTAGCGGAGCGACGTCGTTTCCGGACCAAGGCCTTCTCTGGTCCTGAGAAGAAATAGGCACATACAGTCATCTGCATAGGGTTCGTGAAAGTATGTGGAATATAGAAGTATCAACTCATTGCTGATTGGGTAAAATTCTAGCATCTACACACATGGTTGAGGAAACCTCTGAGGGGAAACGCATGATAAAAAAAAATATCAACCATAACTGACAGGAAGCCGCGACGCAGTGCGAGCCGGACGGAGAATAGTGTAAATAAAAGTATCCACGGCAGAACAGAATTAGAGGAGAGTACCGTCGGACCCTGTATGGAGCGTGGAGCTCAGCCTAGGATTACAAGACAGTCCGTGATGAGCGTAATAGATATCCTAAAACTGAAACGTTGAATTCACCAGGGAGTCTGTTTATAAGCTCGTCATAAAAGCACCCTGAATTCCAGCTCGCGAAGATCAGTGATTTATATGATCTACACGGTAGATAGCCGAGATGGTATTCTCAGAGATTTGAGCCGATAGTCGTAGCAACAGCTTTCCATGACTCCCGCGCCAGTAACACTCTCCACCACCTGATCATCGTCCGCAAGGTACATGTCAAGTAGTCGCATTATGCTTACCTGGCAACATTGGGCTTGCTATACATGATGTCACACCCAGCCTCCTCAAGCTCCACCGTGTACGGAATGTGGAACAGATCTACCAGTGTCAAATTCTGCGATATTTTAAGAACTTGACTAGTAAAGAATAGTTTCACTTACATCCCCAGTAATATATATCTGTCGACTAAGAATGTTATCGTACACATCCAGCTTTGCTGATAGTACCCTGCTGTTCTTGTCATAGATGGTCTTGTTTGTCTTTTGCCCTAATGCTCTGAATAACTGTGAGAACATCATACACGACGGGGACAGGCATAGGGCCTCACGGCTTCACCACAGCTTCCATCGCCACGCCTTGCACGTAGATGTCAAAATTATATATCTCATTTGATGCGACTTGTTCAAACATAGCGAATGCTAGAAGGTCAGTCGGTACGAGGCCAGCTCCTTGGTTTTCATATTTCTTGCATATGTATCTGCAAATGGCTCGGCTCTCGTATAAGATTAAACCCTCATCGTCTTAAGTTGAGGTATCAGCACGCACAGCGTGTCCAGAAATTTTCTTAGAAAACTCACGATGTAGGGCACCTGTCTAAAAGGCTGTTTTTCTGCGTACACTGGCGTCTTGTGCTCTTGGTCAATCATATTGACTTCCAACAGCTTGGAAAGGCACGTTTTTCTCCAGCAACACCATGGCGACGTGCTTTGCATTGGGTGACCAGCGGCTACCGTGAAGCTTGAGTACCATAGAGGTTGGATAAAGGGGAGAGCAGAGAGAACATAGCGATGTCGAGGTTAGAGAATTGGATGTTCATGCCGCCCGACAGTGCCGGGCTCCAGATAACCGGCTCGGAATTACCGACGTGTTTGAGCCTGTTTGAGATTGCCCACTTAACAGCTACCACTACCATGGGTACTCGTGGGTACTACGTATATCGCTGGAGGGGCTGGTATTTTATCCACTACAACCACCTCGACTCGTACCCCGATGTTCTTGGCTTGATGATCCATGGCGAGGTACCGCCTGCCGACTGTGCTCCCGGGATCTTTGATAAATGGTTTAGGTCATCCACAAAACGCTTCGATGCTGACCTGAAGAGATACAAAGTAGAAGAACGACGAAGTAAAACTTACGAAGTCAGCGGTCACTTCTCCATTTCTCGCGAGCAACCACGGAACGATATCTTCATTGAATGGATATATGAAATCGATTTTGACAATCTTGTATTCCATATCGATTCCGTTCCTATGTTTCGCCTCGACTGCATGCCGCCTGCCCGTGATTTTTGCGATTACATCGCGTTTAATCATTATGTCGGACGAGCCTACCCTGAAAAGATGCCAGAACGCTATCGTTACGAGGCGAACTGGATCACGTCGCCACCAGGGATCAGTAAAGAACAATTAACAGCCTACAAACGACTCGACGCAACAGTCAAGGAGGATATCGTTCCTCTTGCCATGTCTGTCGTTTCCAGCACTCGAATCCGTCTCTTAGAGGCACTGATGGGGGTAGTAATGAAGAGGAGTGGCGGTATTCATCGTAATATTGTCAACCTTCGTAATGTTTCCAGTCGCGATTCTTTCACCAAAGCCAGCTTCCATGCCATCTGGCTCTTTGCCTGGTCGGCTCTATCGCCTCCCAAGTACGGGAAACAGTGGGAAGCCGTTATCGCAGGCTCTCATTATCCCGCCAGAGTGTCCAAGGATGACTGTCAGGCAGTGTGGTTCCGCGAGAAACTTTGCGTTTTTGCCTGGACGCATTTGGATGATGAACGCAATCTCAAAGCCGCCGTTGTTGCCATTACTGAATGCTTGCGCTCACAGTCCCGCGATTCAGACACCTTCGGCGTTGCGTTCTCTCTCTTCCATTGCGTTGTTGTTCGACTGGACGGAAAGACAGGGCAAGTCACTCATACGGGCGTGCTGGACTTCCTTCCATCCTGGTATGCCTATTCCCCGAGCACGCCAGGTATCACTGCACTCGCACGTCTCTCTGAATACCTCGATGATCTCTCCTTGGGACATCCAGATGTCGCAGTCTGCACTACGGAGCCTCTGCACACGCAGCTGCCACATGAACTGTTGGCCCAGATTTCAGAATACATCTGCGGCAGCGACACACTTTTGGCATATGCCCAGGCTTCCGTGCAAACACGAGCTGCATGTAGAGCTATGCTGATGAAGCCTTGGGTGGTCAACCTGCAACTTCTTGCCGTGCACCCTGATTCTGTGCTTTGTGATGGTCAGGATGGTTCTGATAAGTTGAGCGATTCCGCGCATGTGAATGACGAGGACGATGAAGACGAGAACGCAATAGCGCAAAAGTTTGCATACCTCAGTGATGCAAAATTCCTCACCCTCGATGAAAAACATGCCGATACCGTATACTCCGTTTCGGATCCACTGTATCACAGAGAACTTCTTCAGGTGAGTTCTCGCATAAACTAAGAGTGAGAATATCATTGACATTGATGATCAGGGCTTAATTATAGCTGAGGGGATTTTGAAGCATCCAAGGGAGTAAACAATTGAGCGCCGTTTCTTCGTTAATAAATAGCGGCTTTCCATCACATCTTTTGTATTCACGTTGTGACGGACTTTGCTCCGAACTCTAGTCCATGTTCATCTACGTACACGTTACAGCATGAAATAATCAGTAAATACATTGCATATATCACATCCCATCTCCGTCCTGACTCGCGGATCATGCACGAGAAGCCTGCTCAGTCTGCTCTCCGCAGTGCGCGATCTGTAGCAAATGCTACCATGCGCTCTCTCAACGGTAAATCACTATCACTCTCAGGTATCGACATTTCATCAAAGTCCTGCTGTGATAATGGGCTGTCTGTCCGGTCTATCTCGAACGGCATAGGTGATGCTGTCCGCGGCGTGTAATTGGCGCTCCCGCCACCGTTATCAGTATTATCTGAAGGCTCGGGCTGGGGCCGTGTCCATATCCGTACGGCACCATCATGACTTCCAGTGGCGAACATGTAGGGGTCTTCTGCAGCAGGATTCCATGCGATGCATGTAAGGTCGCCACCTAGTGCTTGAGCGCGCACATAGTGCAGCAAAGCTCCGGATTCTTGGTCCCAGATGTGGATATCCCCGGCTGCAAGCGCAGTGAGTGAAAGAAGCGTTAACTATAATGAGGTACTGTATACCTTTTCCTGCGCATAAGACCAACTCATCGTTTTTACCTCCGAAGTAACTCGGTCCAGCGAACTCAACGGAGCCTTTGGGCATGTACGTGTGCCTAGAAAAGCAATTAAAAAGCCGTCGAACCAAGGAGAAGGGGCCATCATACCGCAAAGTGAAACGAGCGACCATCTGCGAATTATTATCTCGATGATCTTTGACAATGTCAATTTTCCATAGTTGTGGAGGCGCCTTTGCCGAGGTGAGGCCCTGACAAGTATGAAAGGCAGCCTCTCTCACCTTGTACTCGTAACTGACCAAAGCAATTAAGCCGTTCTTCGTGTTCCTGGCCAGCGTGATATCACGGACGTCATTAAGTACCGGTGTTTGACTATAGATCTCGTGTCATAGAAGTGAATTATAGAGTGATGAGGCCCGTACTGTTCGATCTGATTTGTCTGCATGTTGTATACTAGGTAGCGAAACATCAGCACATGCCTAATATTAAATGAGGAGCGGAACTGACCTGCAAGTCGTTTCTCTACTGCTCTGGGTTTACTTGGTTTCAGCCCGGTGGGTGACACTGTTAACGGGCCAATACCCAGAAGGCGCAGACCATCAGGTGTGACAGCAACATCGTGGAGCTTCATATTTTCGAAATCGTATTCGCCGACTACCTAGGATGGCGAGGGTGTCTATGTCAAATGACAACTGAGAGTGCGCATCACAGCTTACCTTGCCCAGAAGGTCCTAACAGTACCGAAGAGAGACTGAGTTTCGATAGCATACAAATAGAATCATACAACTTACCAATTTCGTTACCTGACTACCTTCCACAGACAACAACCCTATTCGCTGATCAACGCCACGCACAAATGTCGAAAGTAAGGAAGCAACGCACCAGTTCCGTCAGGCAACCACGTTATGGATTCAATAGTTGTGTCGGGTCGGTCTATTGTCCTCAAGCACACACCATCCTGCGCATGCGTTCAACGAAAAGGCGTAAAAATCAGACTTCTGATTTCTTTAAGCACCGTGAACGCCGGATGCAGCTAACCCACCTCCGTCCAGATCTTGATACTCTTGCTCAGTTTTGTCAGTAGGAGATTACCAGAGGGTGACCTATTAGAGAAGTTGAGTATCACTCTAGAGCAGGAAAAGACGCCTCACCAAGCAACCTGGTGGACAAAGCCTTTTGCATGTGCGAGGATACGGTGCGATTCGAACGTGTCCTGATTTGGTAGATCAGTTCATATGCTCGAGAAGACGCAGACACAAACGCTCACGCCGACCCGGAAGATCAACGAAGTTCTATCCCAACTAGTGGGATGTCAGCTTCTGTCTGGCAATTCATCTGTCCCGTACGCGCACCTCGACGTAGCCAAAAACTTCCCATTGGGCGAGAATTGCATATGCTTGACTAGAGCCTGATGAGCGGTGAGATCCCTCGTCGGTTGCAGACACCTCAACTGAGGAGTCAGCGTTGCAACGCGGGATCGCAACACAGGACCATTCCCAGTCGACCTCTTTCTACCGTTCAACGTCGATGATGAGGTTCGCTGACGATTAGGGTTCCTTGCACTAGCCATAGCTGCTATATTGGAGGATACCGCCGATCGCATCTTCACCGTCCGTATCGCGTTCTTCCAGAGCTGTTTACCGACTGACGGCTCCTCATAAATTGATGGAGCACCTCCCTCATTTGTAGGTGTCGTTGGAGTAGGACTAATGGTACCGTTAGTCTCCGGAGGCGGATCCGAAGTGCCTCGATGTTTCAAGGTGGGAGAAGTCAGAGGACTGTTCAGAGGTAGAATTGGTCCATTTCCTATCTCCAGATCATCATGCTTTTCATCGTCACTCCCACTCCCATGAGACATCATACTGACAGTCCTAGTGCCAACTTTTGATATCGAGCTCCTCATTCGCTCAAGGGACTCCTCGAATTTACGAAGGCAAAATCGTATCATGTCCATGCCGGGAAGACTGAGAAATTTATCTGTGACTTCAAGGAGGACATCACTCAGCCATTTTCTCCCGCTGTGGCGGAGGAAGGTCCAACGTTCGGAGGCAAACCAGGCAGACACAGCACAGAGACCGAAGGAGGTGAACGCGGTAAATACTGTCGTTATCGTTGAAGTAACATGGTGCTGTATATGCTGTAAGCTGTTTAAACGGGATACTATTAACGGAGCACGAACTTGGCCGGATGCATACGCGAAGCAACAAAGACCTATAGAGAAGCACGCCACAGACATCACGAGGAATACAAGAGGGGAGCGCTTAATCCAGATGAGAACCCACCACGGAACTCGATGGCCCGGAGAACGACTATATAGAGTAGGTAAGATGTCGCGAACGAAGGATATACGCATTCAACTTACTACATTGCTTGCTTCCACGTGAGACCCAGTAAACTATTCACGGCGGCTGCAATTGAAAATACCAGAGAGGCAAACCAGAAAGAGTTTACCGCCGCGGCGGTACTACCTTGGAGCTCATATGAAAACTGCATTGTCGTCGCTGTCACGGCAGAGAAGAAGGTAGCGACAGTGGAGAGATTGAGTAAGTTAGTTGCCCCGTGTTTTTGCGCGAAGCGGATAGTGGGCACGCCAATTTCGATGAACATAGATAGCGTTGACGTGATACTATCGATGTGTTCTCCCATCTCAGATGTGAGGTCGTGTATGTACCGCTGTACCGCAGGATACCGAAATTGTCCTTGATACACGCGTAAACATGAGGCCCAATACTAACTTAACCATCAGTGCCAAGTTAACCAAGTGGATCGCAGCATACCCACTTTCAGATCACCTTCAAAGGCCGAAATCGAGGCATTTACGGCTTCGTCCGTAAACTCTGGGAATTCGTTGAGGCAATTCATAAAGGTTGTGACGTCCTTCGCGAGGGCTTCGAACTGGTCTGGAAAGTCTTCAAGGTCCAAGTTCTCGTCGATGACCGGCCTTGAGAAATGCTGCGGAGGACGCGAGGGTTTTGCACGACGATGTAGTCTTCTCGTATGCGTTTCAGCTTCAACGTTGTTAATGTGTGTGACATGAGTGATTTTTCGGGGAAAGAGATCGGCAGCATTTTCTCGGTAAAGGTGAAGCAGGTGGGCGAGGCGTTCGCGTAGGTGGAAAGCGGAAGATAGAATCGCTGCGGAGCTCCCGAGCTGCCGTGCAGCATTGGCGAAATTACGCAGCTAGTGAGGGTTGAGTGAACAGTCCTAGCAGCAGCACGGATAGGCCACACCTCTTTGTCCAGATTGTTGATCCTCCTAAATTCTATTCAGACGGAAGCAATTGGTTGAATCAATTGTATACGCACTTGTGAAACCTGTAGAACGTGTCTGCACCCGCAGCTTGGAGATGTTCGTCCACCGTCGCTGCGCCGAACATCCTTAGCTCTTTCAATGACGGCTACGAAGAAATGGACTCACGAACATCTCTGTCGTCCTCTAGAACAGGTGCTTCTTCTTGAGCTGTATTCGACAGAAAAATTAGTGATAAGATAACTTTCTACACATTCACAACTCACCACTGTTACTGTCTTCTCTCAGCAGCATTTCTACCAGACTCAAGATCGTCTCCTTCCTCGTTGATTTTCGATGTTTTCGTGAAGCGCCATCGTCGTCCGCAAGACCAACAATAGCATCTATATTGGGCATCTTGGTACCTTCATGATCCAGGGCATTAGCAATCTCCTGGCATGACATTAATCATCTCACTCACCTCCAGTATGTCAACTCTATTCCCTCCAGCTTTGAACGCGCAGATCGTTGCAAAGTCGTATGTATGTATGTATGTATTGCGTCGGAGTATCGTTAAAGTGAGCTCGTAAGAAAAGTCGTGTAGAACGTCAATAGTCGAACAATTGCACCCCGATACGAGACCACAAGGCAATTTCGAACATGAGGCAGAATTCGAGATTCTCAGCAGGGTCGGGCTTAGGACTTCTCTATATTTGGTTCCCACGTGTCCATGTGGCCAAGTGGGTGCTCATGTTTCCCCTTGACGATCACTTCGAACTTGTTTTTTTTTGGTTTGAGAAGTATTCATCAGCGAAAGTGAAGTGAGCGAAGGTGTTCTTACACCTGGGAACAATGCGCTCTGCATGGTACATTTGCTATTGGGCAGCTTCAACTTGGCTTCAACAAAAACCCACCGGCTCGACCTTTTTAGAGGGTTATATATCAGCTCGGATCACAGAATAGATGGCCCTAAAGATGGCCGGAGGTGTGAGATTCTGAAGTTTCTTTCAGTTTAGCTTCGGAGCAACATTCCTTGTCAGCGATGCAGAACATAAATATCGACATTCATTGGACCCCATAGGTTGGTAGTGTGCCGGGCGACATGTCAGCAGTACAGAACGTATATGATCAATTCATTGAGCATCATCAGCTGTGTCTCCTGGGAATGTTGCGTAGGCCATTGCCGGCTAGTCGCAGGTCACAAGGTGAAGACACGGATATTGTGAGGACCGCTAAAGGCTTGGCACATGGCGAGTATCGGCTGCGACTTGGTATTACGTGTAGGTCTCTGTGTGTATGAGTAGGAGCTACACAGGGTCAAAGGATTGAAAGGTATTCATGTACAGTATTTGATAACGACATCGACAAACTGGGAACATAGGCATGAAAAGCGCCGGTGTGATTTAGACTACGACGATGTAGGAGACCCGGCTAGCAAGGAGCTGGAGTAATGACGAAGACTACTTCGGTACGCACGGAGAGCACGCCAGTGACAGAGAATGACAATGGGAAATGAAAGGCAAAGGAAATCAGGCAACTTGTGTCAACCGAAGTTCGGAGAGCGTTGCGCCGAGAATGATAAGAGAGTTGTTCACCGGACGTACTTGGAAAGGGCCTAGAGCCGTTGCCGGGGATCTCAAGTGTCAGGCATGACGGCGGGGAAGTACATTACACCAAAGTAGAGGTGGATAGAGTTAAAACAAAAGGAAGAAGACATCGGTCTTCTAAATAAGAGTATCCGTCCCGTTGGGATAAAAGGAAAGTCTAAGTGAGAAAACAATGTAACTATATGCAGTCCGAGACTCTGAGTCTTGCTCTGGGGAAGGTTGTTGGCAAGCAAGTCCGTCGCTTACACTAGAACCGATAGCAGATAAGGCGTCCGAAAAGAACCTATTTCAAAGGAACCTGGAGCGTTGCAGTGCTTGTCGACGAGGGTGAAAGGCGGATCCGAAACACGAATAGGAATTCGGACCGAAGATCAACCAGGGTCAGAATTGTTGCAAAATAACAGTGATGAATGTCGGAGACGTGGAATGGAGATGTTCAAAGCGCAGAGGTTTAATGGACGATCTCAAACCAGGTATTAACTATTTGAGAGCCCCGCTCCGAAGGGCTCCTGATGATGACTGTTCAGGAGCCCTGCTCCTACCCGGGGTTTTCCCGGGGTGAGGGCCTGGCGGCCGGTGAACATCCGAAGCGGCATAGATTGTAGCTTCTTGCACGCGCGCGCGCAGAGGAAGGGAAAGCTTTCATTTTACTTTGATACAGTATGTACTAGGTGTCATTTTGCAAACTAGGGCAATGAGTACGGGTATGGCCTTGCATTCTGCAGTGACCACATCAACGGCCCGGTCCTATTTCCGCCTGAGAGGCAGCGCTATAGGGATCACGTCGTGGTACACCACCACCACCACCACGAGCACGTCTCTCTAAGGCACCAGTAAGTCGTGGGGGGAAGGGAGCTTCAGATAATTATTTGCACAGCAAGACACCAGCAACGTAACATGGGCTGAGATGCAAGAAAGCTGGAGTAGAATCAAAGTAGAATAAATTGCCCAGTAACAATATTCAATAATTATTTGTTAACACTGCGAACTATAGCTAAGACAGGTCCCACAAATTAGGACTCATTATGGTACCTACCAGATAGATAATTCAGGACTTCACCTCGTGTGTCCAAATGTCCATCTCTGGACATCATGTCCTACTTTTACCAGCCTCATAGCTGACAACGATAAACAGCGTTGACAACCGGCAATTGACCAGCAAGAATTCAAGTTTGAAAAAAGACACCGAGAACACGACCCTAATATGGTAGGGACATCGCCGAGGGGCCGAGAGTGAAAACTTCAAAAATGCTGGGGCTCCTGCGGAGCCCCTCGGGGAGCCCCCGGAGCGGGGCTCTCAAATAGTTTTATTCCTCAAACCACAGCCGCTGTACATGTAGACAAAGAGAATTTAAGGCTAGAAAGAAAGATACTCCGAGCCGGGCAGAATCATTAAGGCAAGCCCCAGCGGCTTATACCTCTTCATCAAGTTGCGGTGCCATAGAGGAGATAAAGGCACCGGTACCCGATGGGACGATGAACGGATAGAATGTATGCGCTAGTAGGTCCGAGACGCACTAGCGCAGCAAGTGGCGAAGAACCATGGCCGTAACGGCCAGCGGAACAGAACTCGTTTTACTTGTCTGGACTCTCCGGGATGCACGGAAAGTGCTTGCTACTTTGTCGAAGGACGTGTCAACGTCATTGGGTTGCAAGTTGCGAGCCTTGTGTTCGCACAGCGTCGGGTCGCGGAACATTCGAAAGGAAGAGGAAGCCGCTAGTTCAAGGGAGAAAGCTGGTTTAGGCTGAGCGGGAACTTCTGGACATTGTAGGTTCATGTATACCCGCTGGCGTGTGCCACCCCATAGCCGACGTTCGAGGCAAGCCTTTACATGACAGATTGTGCCAGTTGGGCGAGCTAGCACGTCTGGAGGAGCCGCAGAGGGAAACAGATCTGGAACAAAGGACCGACGTACAACGTATGATGGGAAAGTCAGGAATATCCCTCGGCAACGACGGTCACCGTTCCGTAGGGCCCTTGGGGGTGCGAAGATAACAGTGCGAGAGAATACAGCCCGAGGTGGATCTGATGGATTTGCATTGCGGCGTACTGATGCATTCTTCGAGGCGGTGTTCCAGGCAGGCGCCACAGAGACAGTAGCTGTACTAGGCAAGAAAAATTACCAGTACGACCGCGAAGTGGGGCCAAACTTATCGACGCCGAGTAACCATAGAGTCGCATAGCATTTATTGTGCAAGGGACTGTTAGGCTACTGCTGTTACTTCTTGGACATGGTAACATTTGCCTGCCTGTTAGACTGCTTGCCCTTGATTGTTCAGGTGATGACTTATCAGAAGCAGGGTGCATCCTCGAGACCAGAGCATGAGAGATAGATGTTGGAAGCCATATCAGTATCATACCTTGTTGGACAACCGGTGATTCTAGATCAGTAAAGACATGAGGAAGGGGCATAGAGGGGGCATGCAATTAGATGGAAGGGTCGAATGCAGGTTCAATCGCGAGGTATGGTTACGAGTGATTGTTTGAAGGGAGATTCCACCGACACCAAGGGCTTCACCATGATGAAGAAGCACAGGGACAGGTCTGGGGGTGAAGGACGGAGGTAAATTAAAAGTCGTATAACTGCGGGGCAAGGGCAGAGCCGGAGTCCGCGATGATTGGGCAGGGTAGAATCTGGTGGGATCTGGAAGTAGAATAACCGAAGCTAGCTATCAGAGGGTCGAGTTCTATATATGTAGTCACAAGACATATTGACCGTGGAGAGGATAAGACATTGCTGTTCATGGCAAGGTTGCTTTGCCGATCACGGAATACAATGGATGAGACTGGCGACAGGCCCCCGTCCGCGATTATTAGTACAATAAAGGGCTATTATCTTCGACATGCATCATTTATTGGGCGTAGCAGAAGGGAAGCCAGATGAATTCGTCCCAATTGTGCGCTTTGTCTACGATCGGTGAAAGTAGGAGGCCTGGAGCTTCCGGGAGCAACCGCAAGAGGGTCCGGAATGAGCAAAGCGGGAAGCACTGACATCGGCACAGCGGCATGGGAGTGGGAAAAAAGTAAGAGAAGCTCCTGTCCCTATTCTGGTATACACGTGGCACAGGATTACGCCTTATTCAGTCCCAGCCACTAAAAGCAAATAAAGACAACTTAAAGCCACAACGGAAAAGGTACGTCTTCCCACTTACTTTACAATACCACTACCGCCTGCTCGAATTCGTCCTCCATCCCCACCGCTTTCCTCACCCTCCACCCTTTTCTCTTCACCATGATGCTCGTCCAGAAACAACCGAACTTCAACATATCATCGCCACACTTCGCCCTCAACCACCGGAGGTATCCATCAGCCCCTCTAGCCGTCGTCGTGCAAGCAACACGAACACCAGGCCTTTTGTCAATCCAACGGGCTCAGCAACAGCAGCTGCGAGCAAAGCCGTCTCCCAGGCCAAGGCAGGCGGCTGCTCATCGTGTTTTTCAGCCGGTCCGACCGGAAGTACAACAGCAGCTGTTGAAGCCCTCCCCAGAGATCGTTGAGAAGAAGCCTTCACCACAGCAGCTCTTGCCAGAGAAACGTGGCCGACAGCCAGCAAAGGTTAAGGCCAAGACGGCAAGGTGAAGCGCTTTTCGTATTTGCAAAAAATTGAGTCATCCACTGACAGCAAGCAGGAGCTCTTCCAATTCATCTGTTCGAGGCCGTCGCAATCATACCCGTCAACCTTCTCCGCCGAATTCGATTCAGAACCCCTCGCAGGCAGAGGTCCCTTCAACACCGCCACGCAAATCTACGACTGCTAACATTTTCGATTCCTTTTCGGACGATTCCGTCTCTCCACCTGTGCGCGCGGCTCCTACTCTCGCTTCGCATCCCTCTGGAAAGCTCGCCCGTCGCAGGCAAACTCAGGCGGCGAGCTCGTTCACTACTCCTCCGGCCAGGGCTATCCCTGTTCCCCAGCGTCCGAACTCCATCCCGCCGACCCTCTCTCGGTCTTTACCTGCCCGACCATTCAAGGGCAAGATCACTCCTGATACTTCTAATTGGAAGCCTTTCCCTATTTGCGACGACTCTACGGAGGCTGGAGCAATTTTCGATGACTACAGCCCTCCCGCAACTCCTACTCGCCAGCGCCCGTCACGATCCAAGCGCTATGACGATGGTCCTCGCACTGCGCCTCTTACGACTTCAGTGGCAGCATTCCCGTTCAACTCGTCGCCGAGTCCTCCGTCCAAGTCGGGTCGTCGACATGTTCGCACTCCCAGCGATGGGGTGTTCCATATGTCGGACGAGGACGTGTCCTCTCAGTCTATCAGCGAGGATTCTTCGAGTTCAGACGAGATGTCGTCGAGCCCCAGGCGGAAGGTGTTGCGTGCCCCCAGACCTGGCATGACACAGCAAGAGATTGAGGGATACTTCGCGAGTTCTACGTTCCAAAACTCACCTAGCCCGGAGGAGTTGCCTCCACCCGCTTTCCTGTAATTTTATTATATCTATTGCTATCAGTGCGCTGGAGTGTGGAGGCAAGTGTTCTTCTACTGTCCCCGTTTCCCCCACTTACGCGACTCTCAGCTCCTTAGATTTAAAACTCCTTGGGTCGTTAGATTCACATCGCTTTCTTTGATACCCTTCCTCCGCCACGACCTTGTTAATCGGCCCCCGTGTTTTTTTAGCATCACCCTGAAAATCACTATCATTATTCCATTCCTCTTCGCCTATCTCGGGGTTCGTCGCGGTTTTCGGGAGTTCTGCCCACTTGTATCATCATCCAGCTTGCGACTCCTTAGACTAGGGTCAACTCCACTTTTCACGCCACTATCATAATGTACCCATACGGTTATCGGTCACTCGTCCAGGACACATGCGCTCTGTAGGCCCTCCTCGCACCAAGTAATGGGTTGAGCAACTGCTTCGAATGCTCCCCATGCGAGGTCGATGCCTGCAAAATCAAATTTCTCGTTTCCGTTTTCCCACCATCTGTGTCAATACTGTTTTCGGCATCGCATCTTCATCGCAAATCAAACAATTATTCGGTTTTCTGGTGGTCATGTCGGCCTACCAGGTGTATAAATGCATCTAAAAGGAGTCGGCTCCTTCTTTATGTCTACGACGACGTTGAGACGAAGGGAGGAATGTCCGACCGACGCCTGCAAACGCACAGTACGTTTGCACTCCCTGGGGCAATACAACCTTGTCCCTCTTCCCGTACTCCTGCTTGCATTGGATTGGTGGGTGCCTGTGGCGACCAAGGATCGAAGGTCCGAACGGGCTTCTGCCTTCCACTCAATACGCAATGCTGGAGGACGACGCCTACTCGATGTAGTGCTACGTCCTACCTCGCTTCTTTTGATCTTATGATCGGATGTCAAGCATTATCATTTACAGTATCCCCTTCTCCTATTATCTATTCACCCCCATCCTATCATCGCATCCTTTTAGTATCTACTCTTCTCCATATAACCCGGCACCTCGCTTCATTACCTCGCTTCTTCCCGACTTAAAGATGCCCGGGATCTCCTGCCTTCTTCACGTCGACGACATTTTTATTGTTTCCATTCACCCATCTCTGTTTCTTTTCTCATCCACATTGTATCGAGTATCGGCCACGCTTGCATAACCCCCACTCCTGCCCTTTCCCGCCATCTCACGAACTCTTCTTTAGAAGGGAAAGTGTGGGGCATGGACTTTGCATGTACCACCATTTCTTGTTATTTACATCCCCCCAGCGTTATTCACACCCTACCCCTTACGCTCATTCCTTTTTTTGCGAGATCTTTGCGTGGTTTATCCCACCTTCTCTGCCGTGTATAGGTTTTTTTCTGATGATCCTTGATGCTCTTCTCTGGTGTAATTTTGGTCTTGTGCGTATATTCGTCGTGACTACTGGCGTTCCTCTCACTGATTCTTTCATTCTATCAGTTTACCTCTCGAATGCATACCCAACCCTCCTACTATTGCTTGCGCGACTACCTAGACTGTTGGTGTTGTGCACTGATGTTCACCGCCGTCGCCATCAGACGAAAACAAAAAAACATGGCTATTGTCGGCTCGCATTAGATTTGTACATACACACGCCTTACTCGCATTCCTCCCTTTTTCTTCTATCCGCCGTACCCGACCTTCCTCGCATCCGCCAACGCACATTCGTTTATCGTTATTGCATTTGTCACGCTCATTTATTATATGACCTCTAACCGACGCCGCTGACCTTTCGTTGGGTTCGCGACGTTAGGTTTTTTTACATGTATATCTGTTTACATACAGTACCGTCGGGCTTGGGGTTTTTGTCTCATTGCTCTGTTGCTCTCTTGGCTGAAAGGCCGTTGTGAAGTATACGTAGTAAATTAGTATAGAAGCGAAATCAATTGTTTTTTTAGTGTCAGTATACGAGTGAAATTAGTTTGAGTACGTCTTGCATCAATCGAATTCGCTATAAGCTGTACTTCTGATGCTCAGGCTTGATGAAATTTTATGGGCGCCCCGAACTGAACATAAATACCATGCTACAGGGTCGAGGCTGAAACTTGGAATATACGGGGCTCGTTCTCCAAAGTGTTTGTGCACAACGTCCTGTGTACAGTACGTGATACAGTGGCGCCCATTTCATCGAAACCTGACACGCCAGATTCCGTGCTTGAGCTTCTCTCCCTTGGTAACTTTGTTTGGCCGTGATCACGTCCTAGAGCGACATCAAGATCCGATGTCATGCACTACAATATGATTATCAACTTACTTCATATGTCAACTTCTAGCACCAAGAACGCACGATCTAACGACCCGAACCATCCAATGGAAGGACTCCATATGTAGACTCCATGTATTCCATGGACGAGTCGGTAGTTCAAATAGGCCGGCCTTAATTCAAAGCTGGAGAACCCATGAGACATCCGTTACATACAGATAACAAGAAACTTACGAGAAACAGAACAGGGAAATCTTCCACTTCGTCAGAGATCTCGAGCATCACGAAACCCTTGCCTACGACGACATCGAACAATCCATCCCTTCCGATTTCCGCTGGAATGTCCCATACCTCAGCGTCGTTCAGATCACACATGATCTTCAGTACCCAAGAGGGACTGGACCAGCGTTGAGGGCCCTGGATTCGCCACCGTCCGTCGTCCTCAGACGGCCGGTCACGGATGAACTCATCCACATCGTCTGCAGGGAGATCCGTAGTGGCGAACTCTACGATGCCGCAGAAGGTATGATCCTCAGCCAGGTCCCTGTACCGGACGCGTTGTTCCCACTTGCGATCCAGCGTGGGAGCGATGTCGTACGTCTGGACACCATTCCCATTGGTCCAACTGGTTTCTGTCGCCACCACAGCCCAGTGAAAGTAAGATTCTCCCTCTCTAGAATCACTGTGGATCCAGAACAGGGCGATACCCAGATGTATAGTCGCCATCTTGGGCGATGGGAGTGGCAAAGATGAGTCTGCCCCTTTAGATAAGCTCGATGACAATTATGCTTATTACGCCAACAATAGTTAGATCTAAACAACATTGTCGAAAACAAGTCCAAAAGAGAGTCAGTACACCTTAACAAATGAATACAGATGTGTGAGATATATCATGCATGCATCATGCCCTGTGCAACCATCCTACGTCCAACCCCGTCATCGTCCGCATACTTTCAGGATATGATAAATTGCTCTCCCGGAGTAGTCCAGCCAACCGTCTGCAGATATTCATGGGATAAAATAGGTACTCCGCCTGCGGAAACCCTGGGTATTTGTCCAAGATGCTAGGAATCTCACATCAGAAGTGGTAGAAAGAAGTAACACGAGAAATCCAAACCTTTTGAGATCAGCCGGCTCCTCCGAAGGTCCCAAAAGTTTGAAAAGCACTTTCGCAGCCTGTATCGAAGCCGTTTTCGGCAGCGCATACTGACTTCGAATGGCATACGCTAGTTGTATACTAGACTTGAACAGCCACATCTAACAACGAAAGACTGAGGCGAGTCCGCAAGTAAGGGAGTTAATAACTCACAAGAATACGAGGACGTTCATCTTCTTCATCCAAGACGATGAATCGATACGAAGCATGAGCTTGCACAAACTCTTGCATATCCTCCACAATGAAAGCAGATAACGGTATTTTGACGGGCCTACCACAAATCAGACACAACGACGACCAACAATAAGAATGCACATACTCTGTGGTCGGACTGACAGGCCGTATAGCATACTTCAACATGCGGTAAACCAAAGAAGGTATAGAATTAGATCGATGCTCTTGACAACGTCCGACAACAGCACCGCAGAGACACCGAACTGGTTGCCAATCATCGACTCTCTAAAGCAGAGGTGCGTCAGCAATCTAATCGTAAACAGAACATAATAAATAGATAGATGTCCCCTCAGAAGTAGCTCCCAAGACGTGGACCTGAGGAACAAGAGAGTTGTTTAAAAGAGGGGATGTCTATATAGGACGCTTTGTATCAGCCGATGAAGTCGTGCTCGGCAATCGAACGCGACCTCCTAGTACACGAACGAAACCTCCAAGGGCTTCATTCGCATCCAGAAGAAGCGGTTCGACGCTTCGCGATCGACCGTTGGTGGGCATATCCAACGTCGGCCTTCTTGATCGTCCAATTCAAAGAACATAAATGTGTACACACACCTTTGCTGTGTCAGCGGGATATATGTTCGTCTTTGACATAGCCGACTCTTCAAAAAGAATGTAGCTGCCTCCGACTAGTGCTTGGCCGGATTCGGGCCAGAACCCTCTTCCGTTCTTTGCTATTTGTTCATGGAGTTTTTGGTCGGAATGACACATCCACGCATCCACAAGCTCTTGCCAATACTCCGAGGGTAAATCGCGGTACTGGGTTATACGGGAGGATTGGATTAAGGGAAGCGAACATGACGCGCATATAAAACTGGTAGGGCTGGATGTTGTTAGTTGGGATGCGTCGAGGAGAGGTGTTGGTTGTGGGGAGGGAGTATAGGCAGTCAACGTGGCAAGCTTGATTTCGTAGTGTCCGCTTTGCACTTTAATCTCTTTCTTCCCAGGTAGAACAAGTCCGGGAAGCTTTAGTGGCAAAGAGGTATATGGTCCACTTTTCACGATAAGATGGTCGCCACCGCCAAGGTGCTTTTCGGGTAAAGAAGGTATTACCTCTGCTTCGATGTCTACGCCGGGGACAGCGCCTGTCACGGAGAGAAAAACGAGGACATGCTGCAGAGTCTCATGGTTCTCTGCAATATAGTTGACTTCGAACTCTACTGATTTTCAGAGATTAGCTTACGTAGTGACTACGAGTGCAAATCACTTACGCCGGGGGGTTGATGACCTTGATGCTTCCTTTGATTTTGCTTCCGCACTTGCAGAGCGCGATGCCGAGCTTCGCAGCCAAGATAGCGAAGGTGCAGACATACTTCGATCTCTGTTCTTCTTCTTTGATTTGAATCGTCCGAGACTTGCGGGAGGCAGTGATGCGGAGGCTGTCAATGGGGGAGGGACAATGTGAGGTGGTGGAGCCTCCTTGACGAATTCTGGAAGGGAAAGGAGGGCTGTTGGATCTTGAACACGTATTGATTCGGGGACGGCTTCTCGTATGAATTCTGGAAGTGTGAGCATGGCATTAGGATCTTTCGTCTTTGGTTGGAGAACGGCATCTTGGGAATGTAAGCGACCAGCATTGGAATGTTCCGCAAGGTGCTCTACAAAAGCCTCACGCTGCCGATATCGTAAGTATTGGATATGCATCGACTTGACGATTCCTACCTTGGCTTGGTCACGCAACCGGGCCTTCTCGAAACGGCTCTTCATTCCACCCTCTAGAATGACAGACTGATCCTTCATTGATCGTTGCGTTGCCTTTCCAAGCATCTCAAAGATATCCTCCAGCTCGCGGATATCCCTTTGCTTCTCCTTCCCTCGTGATACCGAAGAGCCCTCTCTCCTAGCCTTTTCCATCTGTGCTACTTTGCTGGATTTAAGCTCGACACGCTGGTTGTGCAGCTGTGGAGCGACCATGTAAAGCCGGTCAATTGCCATCGTGACCGCCTCAAAATCCAACCTCATCTTTTCATTCATTGGGGTCGTAGGGGTCGTGGGTGAGTGCATCGAATATGGTCGCTGTTTGGAGTCATCTATGGATGTTCGTGGTCCATATTCGTATTCCGGCGGCAGGTCGTACTGATAATCCGCAGGATCGTATTGAGGAGGGAGGTGATCGCCCATCGTACGCTCCTTGCACATCGCCACTACGTTTTCCAGCTCTTCGTCTATTCTAGACCAGAGTAAAGCACTCTCCACAGCAAGAACAGGCGGAGATCCTATGGGTAAGACGTCTCTCTGCCGTTCGATTTGGAGGTCGCTAAGCTGTCTCTTCAAGGTATCAAATATATCCGCCGATTCTAGAGAATGCCAAGAATTTGAAGGAATAATACGGCTCTGCGAAGGGGAAGAATGAAGGGAACCGAGACGATTAAGATGGGACAGGAGGGAGACCAGAGTACTGGCCAGCTGCGCGTCGCTGGAATCAAGGGAACTTGATATACCCTCCACCCGAGACTTGAGTTCACTAATCAAATCAGCGTCTGTATGCGCCACCTTAACCATCACGTCGCCGGCGTCTCTGTTCCGTAGGTTCGACACCAGGGTCTGCAATGCAGAGGATGACGATTCAGCGTCACCCTGGACCGTGGACGTGTGCGGCGTGGATGGCATTGAATGGCGGCGATCTGGAACGATTGGATTCCATCTTGTCGGCACAGAAAGGAGATTATTGAGGGTCATTAGGCAGGATCTCTCGACGAGCGCAATGGACGGCATCAGCTCCTGAAGAAAATTAGCCCTGGGTACATAAATGAAGGTAGAGACGACGCACGATGGTTCCACTTTGGTGGCCATCCGACGACTCAGACACACGGGATGCTCGTTCCTCGACCTCATCGACAGACGACGATGTTCCTTCCTGGACTTGGCGCTGTTCCTTCTGGAGCAGATCTCTCGGAAATGGTGTCGGTATCTCGGTGTCGACGAGCGGTCGTTGCGGCTGGACACGCTCACAGACCCTAGTAAGCGTAGCCATCGAGGTAGAAGACACAGCAAGGAATAGAGTGATGGGTCTAGACAATCCAACGAGTAACCCTAACCCGACTCCTTTCAATATCTGATCGCTTTCAGTTTCAAACTGAAAAACATCTTAATTGAATACATAGCTCCTGAAGGTGCTGTCATAGTTACATGCTACGCCTCAAAGTCCGAATGCCCGCGATAAAGTGTATGCTCTCCAAGTCCAGCAGTTGGAAAGAAAAAATTACTTGGCACCGCTTGGTATCACACCTTAGCTAATATTTAGATGTGGCATAACCGTTGCTATGATCGGACTTTTGACGCAGTCACTCGTCCGGGTTTTACCTGGATCTTCTTTCTGGGCCCTCAACAACCTTGCAAGACGTCTGAAATGATTGCAAACCTTTTGGCTGACTTACGGTGTCCCGGGTTTGAACAGAATAGCCGGTACCCGAATATCACGACTCTCCCCACTGCGGCGTGCAATTGAATCGAGCAGAAGAGTGTTGATTTACGAAATTGACTATCTCAGCAAATCTGAGGGAGCCCCACTGTGTGATTGAGAACGAAATTGAATTCCGCAGAAGCCTACTGTATGTAAGCTTACTGCGGTCCCACACTGATCCAGTTGATACCCTAAGTTATTAATGGATTGTGAGACGATTGAAAATAGTTTAATTGAGGTTTCATTCTATTTTCCTATCAAGCACGGACCCTTTTCCAAGCTAGGCAATGAACGCCTTCATCACATTGTGAGTGAATGTGATCGGCAACTCCCGTCGTTCTTTTCTTCTATTCCAAGTCAGCTGGCAAGAACAACTAGGAATAGTTCACTGAATTAATTACCGTAAGCACTGCCATCATTGTGATTGCAACTGCCATCTTCTCTCACGCAAGCGTCTGTATATTGAACGTCGGTTATTGATACATTCGGGTTATGTTGTAGTTGGATACAATGCTTAGATGTCTAAATAAAATAGGTCCTGTTGGAGGATCATCAAAATCGTCATCATCATCATGTAGCCTTCAAAGTCTCCTCGGCTGCCTCCAAGGCCCTGCCAATCGACTCCAGCAAATGCTGCTTATTTTCCAATCCCACGCTAATCCTAACCAAGCCAGGATCCACTCCATACTTCGCTACCCAATCCAACTCGGCATAATGCGCTAAAACCACGTACGGACTAGCAAGCGTGAAGTTCGTACCCAAGCTCGGTCCCTTGTAGAACGGCAGCGCGTCAAAAAATGCCCGGGACGCTTCTAGTGATGTGAATGTCACAGAAAACAGCCCTCCGTACCCGCCAGGTTGGTCACCTTTGATACGACACTTGTCATACTGCTCACGAGTGATGTACTTGGGATAGTATACCTCCTTCACAACGCATGTGCCTTCCCGGACGCCTCCTGCAATGGAGCGTGCACGGAGGAAATCGCACACAGCTTCTGTGTTTTCATCAATGACTCTGATCCTTCTCAGGGAGTCGCGCGAATTGCGTTCTAAAAACACGGCGTCTTGCTCAAAGTAGATATCCTCGTAGGTGGCATCTAGATGTGCTTTCAGGGCAGCGTAGTGACGTCCCCGTGGATTCAATGTGAGACTAGAAGGGACATCAAACTCGACAAAAATCATATCGGAAACTCTCTTACCTTCCTCCCATCACATTCGCAGCGCCACTGAAAATTTTCGTCAAACTGCTGACGACGATATCTGCGTAGGTGAGAACTTCCACATTCATAAAGTTACCGATCGTCTCATCAACGACGACCAAAAAGTCGTACTTGTTCGCCAACGCGTGGATTCGCGGAAGATCAGCGGAACGAAGTAGCGGGTTGGATGGAAATTCGGTGAAGAGTGACAAAATGGGAGGTTTGGTAGGATTACGACTCGCTTCTTCCTCCAGAATGGCTTCGAGAGCGTCTAAATCAGAATTGAGCCCATGACCAAGGAAGTGGCATCCAGGGCCCCATTTTTCTAACACTTTGAGTGTATCGGCATACGGGAATCTATAGGACCGACATGTTAGCTGAGGGGCGAAGTCAACCGAAAGTGTACTTGCCCAAAGCAGACGCTCTTGGCGTTTGGCCTGACAGCTAGAGCCAGCATATGTGCACTCCAAATGGCCGACATGCCTGTGGGATACAGGAACACGTCTCCTTCTGTGACTTCCGATACCCCTCGTGAACTAGGCCCAAAAATGAGGTTTTCGTGCCCAGCGGCAGGCTCATCGTGATGGTCTGAAGGTGCGTCTCGTAGAACACCAGATATCCTCCTCCGAAGGGCCCTCTTCGCCGACGCGGCATATGCAAAAGGAAGATTACGTCCATATCGTTCTTCCAAATATACGCTGTGGTCCTGGTTCAGGTTCTCCGCCTGAGGGGCCTTGGGCTTGGAGAACCCTTTGGCGGAATAGTGTCTGTTGACGGCTTTCCCAGGGCGAGCCACGGTAGGCGAGGACGCACGCTCCGGAGACGTCCCCGGGAGGATAGAGAGACAATAATCAGCCAATCGGCTGGATATTCCCAAGCCGGTGTGCTGCCAAAACTGCTTGGCCAAGGGTCCGGCGGAGGATGGGTAGAGCACAATGTGAAGATCAGCACATTTCCCGGTGGGTTCTGCATCGATGTTGTCTTCCGGACATATCATGAACTGAATCAACCGGGCAGATACGGGGGATCCTTCGAGAGTTGAACGGGTTTTAATGAATGCGCGACAATGCTCTGCCGTTTTCTGTGTGGGGAAAAGCATGCATGATTCACCAAGGGCACCAAATTTGTGTTCGCATATACCAGCAAGCTACATATAATAAGTAGGAAGAAAAGGTCAATTAAGCCGAGGTGCACACCTTTCTGATATTTAGGTGAACGAAAAATCTAGGGTATCCAGATACCATCTGGTCCACGACCCGCTTTTCGCCCTCCTCATAACCCACGTTGTCGCGCCATGTAGGTAGAGAAACAGAAATGGCATGTGGCGTGAAAGGAGGCACAGAAAGGCCTAGAGCGACCTCAGCGGTGTTGACCACGACCGACGTTGTCGTCGCCGACATGGTGGTTCAGAAGGAAAAAAGAATACTCAGAGTCGGCCGACATGAGCGATGATCGACGCAATGATTTGATATTTAATTATCCAGGAAAGTACATGATTATAACTTGAACTGCTTCTCACATAATCCTACTACGTGTTTCTTTCTATCGGTTGAGATGCTGACTCCACGCTGGAGAACGAAGCTCGCGAATTCCGGTTCATTGTTTTCGAGTTCCGGAGACTCAGGCTTCGTCGGGCGCTTGTCCGACTGCTAGGCCTTGAACGAGACAATTCATCTGATAAAGACGAGTGGGAAGAGGCGGAGGATGATGCGCGTCGGTGGCGCTGCATTCGCTTTGGATCGACATCTTCAATATTTGCCATACGGCCAAAGATCGACAAAACTGGGAAAGTGCATTCCTATGAGGGAAGGAAATCCTTATCAAGAAAAAACGTACTGTCGACGATCGAAACAATACCGGAAAGATTTCCGGAGTTGATATAGGATACTATAGGAGAGGATCCACCCGACGAATTATCCTGAGTCACGAATAACCTATGTGCATTGGCTGAAGGGACGATTCAGATAGTAGCAAGCCAAAAACGAGTCCGGGACTTACTAGCTAATAGTTTTTGCATCGTATACAGCATGCTATTAGTGGGAAGGACGGAATATACTGTGTAATACGTCAGTCTTAGGGTGTTATGGACCAAAAGTACTGTCGCCTAACCTGGATACTTGTCTGCACCATCCTCAGACCCGTCAGATTCCTGGCTTCCAATGTCATCACAGGCAATGGATCTGAAACTGGTATGCGCACCTTGATCTGAGCGATGAATTGGTGCAGAGGAGTCGACAAGATATGTTTACTTTCAGATGGAACAACAATCTTATAACATGTTCAACCCGAGAATTGAGAGACAAGGACGCCAAAGTTACCTTTCCAATATCTGTTACACTCACAGCACTGAGGAGCACCGCAGTCTCGTCATCGACGACGGCAACGCTGCTAACGCCTTCTTCACTCATCAATCTCATGGCATCCAGGACATTAGCCGTCGAAGTAGCTGCAATAACAGAAGTATACAGATTAAGAGAAGGGAGATTGAATGCATCGAGAGGATTGGAAAGGAAGTCGCGAAGGGAAGGATTCTCTGAGGCATACGAAGAAAACCAGTCCAAGAGTCGTCGATCGGAGACTATACCCAAGTAGTCATTTGGAGGTTCGGCTTTCTGTACAAGAACTATATTCACTCAGCAGGACATCGAAACTTCAGCGGACGGTACAAACTTTTATGTGTACCGCGAGAAAAATGCTCCAACAGGGATATAATGGTGGCGTCATTGGGTAGAACAACGAGGGGATTCTTCTCGGAGAGGTCTGGAGTGACATATATCACAAATGGACAACGAGACATTTGGACAACCTACTGCTGACCAGCTGAACGGGTACATGACCTGTTCTCGCAGCCGCGACGATTTCATGAACCCGGCGATTCTCCTTTGAATCGTCTGGCGGCAGAGTGTGTCGTCGCGTAGCTGCCAGAGTCAAGAACGCATTGACATCAGAGAACTTCAGTGCATGTTCAGAAAGAGTGAAAGCGAGACCGAAAGGAGACTGACATCGAACAGTCCGACGGTCGCGCCACCGGACTTGACAATCAAGCATAATATATCCTCAGTGAGAAGGGTCTGCGAGAAATGTTGGAGTCGACGGTTATCAGCAAGCTAGGTAGACGCCCGTACCTCGCATGCCGCCTCGACGCTGGTTTGGGCATCGACAGTGACGATTCGGGAGTCGATAAGGTCTTCGAGAAAGTGAGTATCGTCAAATGTAGTCGAAGAAGAGAGATACCTCTAGCAAAGATACTGCGCCAATGATTGACCCATTCCTGCGAGTCGGCCGGGGTATTCGCGATAGCTGTTGATTCTGCGGTGATCCAAGATCCATGAAACGACTCTGACATTCGCCTGCTCTGCGCCATGGTCGCCATCAAATGAGTATCATTCAGTGCAGTATTGGGTCGTCGGCAACCATACTAAGGCGAGACGAAGCTTGGCAAAGCTCGATCGTCTTGGCCTCTTTCGTCATTACCATCATCGTCTCGCGTTCGCGTACCATGACTTCGGCGCCTACAAATCCAGTGGATGTCCCCCCGTATCAGGTCCAAAATCTCATCGCAGGCGCCTCAGAGTCGGGTATCTTCGTTCTAGTTGTACAGCTCCTGCAGCTGAACGGGGTTTAGGTCTTGCTTCGTCGGAAGTGCGATGTGCACAGGCTCTAGGCATGATTCTTTTTCTGTTTTTTGGGTTATGCTAAGTATGCTCTAGGCTCTGAAATCTACGTTGGATTTGCGAACGGACAACTTGTTCGGTTTGCTCTGCAGGCTGATGATCCTAATAAGGTTTGTCAAGAAATCATGGGTACAAGCATGTTCTGACCGCACGTCCAGCTCGAGTCTTATACGGTGCTCTCGAGACAGACACTTCCAAATGACAAGGCTGTCGACGAAATAGTCCTTCTCCCCTGCATATCGCGAGCTCTTATTCTTTCTGGTGCAGTGTAGAATTCTACGTCTGCAGTGATGACCATTTAACATCGTCTACAGATAACCAAATTCACTTCTTTACCATTCCTTCCCTCGATGGCATTGCTATCAAACCTGTCAGACACGCCATTACATTCGCCGTGGATCATCAGCATCTCAGACGCCCTGCGGCTTCGCCATCTACGCCTATACATCAGTTAGACCCTGTCGAGTTCACAGTCATCAAAAGAAGCAGCCTCTCAATGTATGCACTACGCGACAAACTCTTATACTTCAAGGTAAAGCCTTTTTGCATCCATTATCCCTGCTTTTGAACAAAACAGTAGGAAATTCCTCTTCCCCAAGGTGCCTCTCTTGCCCGACGTACAGGTCAATCCCTCTGTATTGCTGGGAGAACAGAGTACCAAATCGTCGATCTCGAAAATGCTTCCATGCTCGGCATCATACCTATTTCCCAAGCTCTGGAGCCCCCTCAGTTCCCGATTAAACCCTCAATCACTGTGATTGACGCTAACGAGTTCCTCATTCTCTCATACACGGGGGTGAGTACGCTAGGACTATTCATAACATCGAACGGAGATCCTGTACGCGGAACACTAGAGTGGCCACAGCATCCGGAGTCTGTGTGTGAGTAAACCTTGGTCGATACCTCGCATTCCATGATTAACAATAAAGATTAAGGCTACGATTACCCGTACATCACCTCCCTGCTGCCCAACGGAACGATAGAGGTGCACGGCATTGAGACGCAGAGCATCGTTCAAGTCATACCTGCGCCGGTCCCGTCCTCGAATACCGAACACATACAAAGAAAGAAGCTTGTTCCATCTTTTCAAGGCTACCTCGTCCCCTCCACCGAGAAATCAGCGAAAATGCGAGCAGTTCCTGTAAATCTACTTCGAGAGCGAGTTGAGGTATAGGTATTTTGCGAATCAATTTGAATCCTGGATGGAAAGCTGGTCAGAATTGTGCTGCGAGATTACAGTAACTGCAAGGGAAGGCTGATCTGAGATACCTTTATTGACGTGACACGAATAAAACTCTCCGAAGAGAGGGTAATGGTAGAAAAATTGGGTACCGTCAGACTGCGTACAGCGTTGCGTCCTGACAAAGCGGGAAGGCGCTGTACGTGCTGCAATTACGTACCAGGCAACGTCCGCGTGATATCCAAGCGACATCCTAAAGAATGATCCTCGTATGCTAAGCCGACCCCTCCCCAAACGAAAATATCGAGTGTGATACTTTCGGGCCTGATAATCACGCCTTCGTCCATGCCGAAGTCGATGCACTTCAAGGCGCATTTGTGAAGAACAAAATGGCCATATTTGCCCTCCAACGTCTTAGTATTGTTGCACGAACCGCCATGGACAGCATCATGGACTTGTGGACCAAAGGAGGGAAACGACGTAAACGAGAGCTGCCTCATGGACAGCTAAGGAATTCGACGTAACACGTAGCAAATTCCCCGCGAAGCGCGCTGACACCTCGAGCACCGATGGTCTCTAGGATTCGCTAGATGCAGTTACGACGTGCCACCCCAACTAAGTTGCTTCGTAGCCCTCATATCTTCGGGCATCGCACGAAGGCAGACTTGGGATCGGTCAGAGGCAGACCTTGTTCGCTCGTGAAAGAAGACCGGGGTCCTGTGTGGGACGAGCGATGCAGCTCTGAGTCTGATGGTGGAAGGAAGGAAGAACGGGGACCTCGTGTTTCCCTCATGCTAAGTATCTTTCCCGGCCGGAGGTTTAAACATAACCGTCATCATTTGATCGCATCACCGAGTTCCCGTCGTACAAGTGTACGCTCGACTTGAAGTCTTCGCAGCGTAGTGAAACTAAGTTTGTTCTGCAACGTTGTATAGAGCGGTCATAGTGATATACATCAAGAGTGTAAAAATTGACTCACCCGATATTACATCTGTCTTCAAGCAATGACAATCTCAATCCTGAGGTCATCTAATTCTTGTTATTATGTTCTAGATTTATCATGTACCACTCGCCATAGGCGCAAAAGGTCTTCCATGTTCTCGGGAACTTGAAGAAGAAACTGATAAACGAACATTGTCATCAGAACTGCGAAGAAAGGATATTCACCAAACCCCGTTGGAACGAACCTCTGAGGCATGAACAGGGCAAGGAGAAAGCTGAGTAGATGCGAGATTCGAAATAGAAGCAAGTTCCACGTAAATACTATCCACCCGCTTGCAGACATATCAGCCGGTGTAGATGTCTTGGCAAGAAAAACAAGATGATTTTTGAGTCGGCTCAAGCAATACGTAGGTCTGAGTTTCGTGTAGAAAGATTGCTAAGTATCTGAACCACCACCGTTACGTTGGTCGGTGGCCCGAGCTGGATTGCTCGTTACGTACAAAGTCACCCTCAATGTTCAGCGAAGGCAGTCGAACGCGTTGTTACAATGGGATATGCGTCCGCCGAGGCCGCTGTCAGTGTCAGATGCAAGACCATACGTTTCCGACTTTCGTCAGGATGATCCAAGATTGTTATCTAGGGTGTGTTAATGTCTGATGGTAGCAAGAGAGTCTGTATTAGACGTTGCTTTATCAACGTAGCAATATGAGAAATCTGGAGAGCAACACATGTCAGATGCATTGTTAAGCGTGTAGGTAAGGATTGTGTCCTAGAAAATCAAGGCCGCCACCATGACAACAATTACGGATATTATTTATTCGACGTACAGTATTCAGACCTCAGTTTCAACTCCGTTGATACTAGCGAAAGACGGGGCACCTTGTCTCCGTACACACTCAAGTTGTGTCATGCCGGCTTGAAGCAGCTGCGATCTGTACTTGCACCTAACCTACATCATGTCCTTTGTTTTGACTTGTGATAAATCCGAAGTGCTAGCTTGCTGTAAATGTTGATGAGGTTGGGCAGGAGCGTTCTGAATAGAAAATAGTATATCTCTGCAAGTGATTATGAGAATGTTCTAACCTGAATAGGAGTTATAAAACCTGATGGCGGTACGTGATGAGCTAACTGCCAACTGGACGAGTTGTTCAGCGTTTTCCAGGCGTATTCGGCAAATACCGACGCCTCTGTGACCCACTTACTAGATGTCATCGACTCTATATCTCAAAATATAGATTCCTGTTTGTGAGATCTCTGTTTGTGGTACTTTTGACCTCAGTAGGTTCAGTGGAGCAGCTAGTATATAGTAGTGGTCAAGATCGGAAGAAGCTAGTTGAAATCTTTGGCAGCAGATGTGCTTCCAACGCTTGGCAAAGAGTTGCAATAATTATATGCTATATATTCGTACATACATAAAAGCAACATTAATAAACCCGTTACAGCAATTGTTAGTACTTAAAATACTTCTGTGAATTTCATTAATAAATCCCCAAGGGAATGCAGGTATAGAGACATTAAACAGTCTCGACTTGTTCTTGATCGACCTTCTCGTCCGCCACGTACTCCGACGAATTGTTGCCCGACGCACGTGTCCTATTCTCGTTTCTAATCTTCGCCATGACGATATCGTGAGCATGCCATGGCTTGACGCCGGGAGCGAAGAGATCCTCCATGTGTTCTAAGGGTATCTGTTTGGTCTCGGGAAGGAGGAACTAGGAAGAACATAAGATATAGGACTCTGGATTAGAGAAAGAGAGACGTACGTAAATATAAAAGACGGAAAGGATCATCAGGCTTGCGAAGAAGATATACACGCCGTATCCCATTGCGGTAAACATCTGAGGCGTGAAGCGCGCGATGAGGAAACTGGCCAACAATGTTAGACTTTGGTAGTGAATGGATCGAGAGAGTACTAACGCGAACAGCCAGTTGCTTGCAGCCATGCAGGCCTGGGTGAATGTCCTGACATGTTGAGGGAAGAACTCAGCACCAACGACCCATGGTGTTCCGTTCCATGATGGAGAGTAGAAGGCAGTCCAGATGTAGAAGAAAGCGACTGCGCAAAATGAGTAACTTCTGAAAAAGGAGTTATAGACACGTACTAGCACTCTTGCCTCCAGCAGTGAGAGTCGACGTAGGGTGGTCTGCGGGTTTGACGATGGCGATGTAGGCACCGATATAGTACATGCTGATAGCACCACCAAGAGAACCAATCAAGAGGATTCGGCGGCGACCGAAATAATCGACGATATATAGCAGCCATAGAAGAGCGCCGACCAATTTGACTGGCACAAGGACATTAGCTTTGGAAGTGAAGACGAACGAAATTTCCTCACTGATACCATAAACCCCAGTGGTGAGAAGTGAGGCGTTCTGACCGGTGACACCGATGGACTTGAAGATAGTAGGCCTGGTGGCGAAATAATTAAAGTGGTGGGGGTGAACGTCAAGAAAGGCTGCTCACGAATAGTAGTTGATCGCGTTAATACCCGTGGCATTCTGCCAGGCAAACAAGCTCGCACCAAGGAATAGTCTATAGAGCAGCTTCTTGCTGTCGAAGACTGTCTTGAGGGGACCGAGGAAGCCAGCACCTGCAAGGTTCCGCTCATGTTTGATAGTCTCTTCAATCGCGACGTATTCTTCGACGACATAAGGATGCGTAGGAGAGAGATGCCTGAGCCACGCAAGCTTTTCGAGGGCCTCGTCGTTTCTGTCGCGAGAGATGAGCCAACGAGGAGACTCTGTCATGAATGGAGCACCGAGGAAGAGGAGCCCTCCCGGCTAAGAGAAAAACATTTAACTGAGGTTGAAGAACAACGACAGATACCGACTTACCACAAGCTGAACGGCAAAGGCGATTAGCCACTGTGTATGGCCTGCAGGTATGTGGCGCGTGACACCATAATTGATCCAGAATCCCACCGTTCCACCAATTTGCCAGCAAAGCTCATACATGCCAATGAGGCGACCACGGATAGCAGGAGGCGCGATTTCAGCAACATAAATGGGCTATTGATGGGAGATGAGATTCTTGGTGGAAATTTCCGCAGTAAATTACATACGGCCAAGTTTGATGCTGTGCCAATTGCTAGGCCGACAATTACCCGGCCTGCATATATAACGCCAAGACCCGTGCTGGACCTGAGGCTAGTCGTATTTTTTTTTCAAAAGCAGAAAGGGGAAAAACGCACGAAGCGGCAGTCTGCATAGCGGCACCTACACAGAAGACAAAACCAGCGAGGAAAAGACCCCATCTGCGTCCCAAATAGTATCCAATAGGGTAGCCAAAGATTGCGCCAAAAAAACTGCTGCAGATTAGGGTCAGCAAAGGCAGATGAAAACAAAGGTGGGTGGACGGACCCTGCCTGATACAAGGATACGATGTTCGCTGAGATGAGGTTGAACTCGGTCGCCGTTTTTTTGGTGAGATTGAATTCACTCTTAAAACTGGCGAGGGAGATGGAAGTGCCGATGAAGGCAGAATCGTATCCAATCATGACAGCAGCGAAGGTAGCAATGAAGCCATTCATGTAAGCCCGCCAGCCGTATACCTCTGGAGGAGTAGGTCTGTCTCCAACACGAGTGAGCTTCGCCATAGTGAGAGAGAGTAGGCGGAGGACGGGGAATCAATGGAAAAAAACCAGGGCGTTATATAGGGATCAGGTACGCTGCCCCGCTGCGGGGTTCGTTAGGCGGGATACAGCTTTTCCGGAGAAATGTGTTGGAATCTGAAGAGGGGGAGAAAGGGGAGCAGGTGATCTGAAGAAATTTGATGGGATTTGCCTGATCAATCTGGAAAAAGGAGGCTTCCGCTGTCCTATAGTGCTAGTGGCCAATGGGGGGATGGATACCATCGGTCAATCTATCCGCTGACCGTACATACCTGTCCGCTCGTGAACAACAGACCGGTCAGACGGTTCTGGTCCCTTTTACTCCTGTGAAAACTCTTATCCGAGCGGGAGAGGGAGACAAATCCGCCAAAGAAGTGCCTATGGTGGCATTTCCTGACAAGTAGCGATTTCATTGAGCTCGCGTGGTCGGTATCACCGTAAATCATCGTAAGTATCAATGCTGGACAATGCGAACGGCTCACTGTCCATCATCAGTTTCGAAAAGAACCCAAACTAGCCGGGCATAGGCTTAATAATGCCTTGAACATCTGAACGGGACTTCCGAACCTAGTGAGTGAAGTTAATTACCAAGGTACAAAATATTGTGGGGTAATGTCGAACCTAAAGAGGCAATGAACTGCAACAAACGGATCTAGATACTCCATTATAGGCTTAGCACACCGTATAACGCATCTAGTGCTGCGTAAGTAGTGGTCACGTTGGTCTTTGGGGGAACCTGCGTCCAGGCACTACGGTTTACGGTTTTTCCATGCAATCTCTTGGCCACTAAGACATTTCAAGTTTCCAATAACGATGCTGAACAAAACACAACGGGGTTGTAATGATGGGCTCAGGAGTTTCACGGTTTGCTGAATGACAAATACACGACCGTCAAACGGCATCAAGAGCAGACAGGGTCAGGACATCAGATTGAGTTATAGAATATACAGCGCTCCCAGCATGTTGTGGAAAGGCGTGTCAGATATTCAGACCTATAGAAACGAAATAGAGGATAATAAGATACATCGCGATACAAATAACCTAAAGAACAATACTAATACAAATACAAGTACGATCAACGGGACCCAAATCTAAACTTCTTGACTGGTATTGGACTTGTTCGACTTGACAGGTAGTAGCGATGCCTCGATGTGAGGTACAACACCACCTTGGGATATTATTACATCGCCAAGGAGTTTTCCCAATCTGAAGGTGGCATTAACACTCCACTCAGGGAGTAACAGGCAATGAAAAACGTACTCCTCGTCGTTGCGAATAGCAAGTTGCAGGTGTCTAGGCACAATACGAGCCTTTTTATTGTCGCGAGCAGCATTACCTGCCAGCTCAAGAATTTCTGCGGCAAGGTATTCAAGGACGGCAGCAAGATACACTATGCAAAGAGCTGGTCAGACAGTGACGAAGGCATAATAGATTAGAAACACTAACCGGGAGCTCCAGCGCCCACACGTTGAGCATAGTTGCCTTTCCGCAACAGACGATGAACACGTCCTACAGGGAACTGGAGACCAGCCCTGGACGAACGCGTCTGGGACTTGGTGTCACCACCGGAAGTTTTGCCAGACTTGGATTTGCCAGATTTTCCAGACATGGTGAGAAGAGTAAAGTGATAGGTACTTGGTTGAGTAGAGGTGCGTGACAATACTGCGCGAAAGGTTGGGAGCGGGTGGTAATGGAGCAGAGATAACCCTGCGGAGCCCTATTTATACTCTGACAGGTGCCGAATCGATCAACAAAAACGCGTTGATTTGTTGACGCGTTCTCAGAGTCACGTGATTTCTCGGCAAGGGTATATAAACAACACGGCACAGTGTTTGCGCGCATCCTGCTTCTTCTTCTCCAACCACCACCTACTTTACCTTTCACCAAGTGTTCTATTCTCAATGGCACCCAAACCAGCTTCAACTGCCGGCAAGGCTCCTGCTTCAACCGCCTCCAAAGCTCCCTCAAAGACTGAGGGTTCCAAAGCCGCCAAGAAGACTTCCAAGCCAGCGTCATCTGGTGATGGCGAGAAGAAGAAACGCAGAAAGACAAGGAAGGAGACATACTCGTCCTATATTTACAAAGGTTTGTTGACGTCCTCCCATATGGGCGTGGCCATTGATGATCAGTTTTGCAGTCCTCAAGCAGGTGCATCCTGATACGGGTATCTCCAACAAGGCTATGGCGATCCTCAACAGTTTTGTCAATGATATCTTTGAACGCGTGGCCTCCGAAGCATCGAGTACGGTTCTTCATGTGTTTAGCGCTTCCTGCCACTTACCACGCGACGTCTAGAGCTTGCTGCTTATTCCAAAAAGTCTACCATCTCCTCACGCGAGATTCAGACCTCTGTACGACTCATCCTACCGGGAGAGTTGGCCAAACACGCCATTTCTGAGGGCACCAAGTCAGTGACAAAGGTGCGTCTTTCCTCCGAAAACTTCGTTCCTCAGGCTCATGTTTCTGTAGTTCTCATCAGCAGGGGCCAAATAGGTCGCCTTATACTTTTCCTTTCTATCTTTCGGTGTCAGATTTCAGGCTTTGTACAACCAGTGTATTTTTTTCATTATCTATATCGGGGGTAACCCATTATCAATAACTTCGTCCTTTGGTGCTCTTCTGCTTCTCAAGTGGCGCGGGCGGTTCGTGAATTTGGTTACTTTTGTAACAAGGGAAGCATTTCCGCGCGTTGTAGGCTTGATGGACAATGTTCTGGTCATTGGGCATTTGCTAAGATCTGAGGCGTTTGCTAGATCTTGGTTTGAGTTGGAAGGTGTCAATCGTGCGTCCCTTCGTAAGGCTGCTGTGTGTGCTTTCGTTGGCTTCGAGCAGGATCAGTCTCCTTTCCGGGAACAATCGTTCAAGTCTCTTGGATTGCAAAATGACTATCACGAGTTCATTAACCTTTAGGCTGGAACCTCAAGCTCAAGCTTTCGGCCTCTTTTCTTCAAAAGCCGGCTATATTGCTTGATAATCGTCGTCACATTCTCACTAATTCCACTCCGATTCGGATGAATGGCAAGGCTTGATATGCCTGTAATTATGTGGTGAGCCTTGGATATTTTCCGGGTAAGCCAATGACCGATGCCCCGACAGGACATATGATTAATAACCGACTCTACTCGAGCTAGATTGGCCCTCAGATATCTTGTTGCTCGTGGTGCGAGTCGTCAATAACATGCGGCGACTCCGTTTCATCACCTGAGTCCTGGGTCCGCGCTAAACAGAATTACTTCCAATAATACCCTGCCTGCAAGATGTGTCATTTCTGCTTCATTCAGCGACGGAAAAGAGGTCGGTAACTATCCAGGGTCACATGTGCGGGAGAACATCTCCTCGGAGGCCGCCAATGGTCCCGCCAAAATTTGACGGTGGTCTTCTTCTTTGTCAAGTTCCTCGGAATTCTCACCGATCAATAATCGTGTGGTTGCATAAAAAGGCGTGGTGCCTTCGTTCAGGTGCGTGCGTGCACGGTCTCTTTCAGTCCCCCCACTATGGCAACTTCAGGCCTAATGCCGTCAAATCAGCTTCTGCCCTGCCTTTCTCTATCCGCCGCGGCTCTGGTTTGCGTTCTTCTCTATCGGCGGTGGAAAAGGATATCGATCGATCAACTTCCTGGTCCTCAGCCACAATCCTTTCTCTTGGGTCAGTGCAAATAAGCGAAATTATTCTAACTCAACACTTAACGGTGCCGTAGGTAATCTAGGCCAATTCTACCGAGGAGAGGCTGCAGAGGTACGGGCTCTTATATCTGGCGAGTGCTCGGATTTATTCATCGACGTCCAACAGGCAGACTTTGCCTGGCAACAGAAATTTGGACACGTACTGCGAATTAAAGGCGCAATTGGGGTAAGTCTCACGCTCATTGCCAAGACCCGGAGTTGATCTTTGCTGTGCTTTCGAGGAAGACTGCCTGTTCCTTTCTGATCCAAAGGCCATACACCATGTTCACCATTCCGGATACGCTTACCAGAAACAAACTATGCGCCGAGAGCTAGCACGTCTATTACTAGGCAAAGGAATGCCTTGGGCAGAGGGTTCGTAGTGTTATTGGACTAATCGGTACACCTACTGAATGCAGCCTAGCGGAAGACCACAAACGCCAGCGGAAAGTGATGTCACCAGCCTTCGGCTCGGCAGAAACGAAAGCTCTGTTTCCCATCATCTTTGAAGCCGCAGAACTGGTAGGTAGCTAATAAGATGGATCCATCGAATGACGACTTACAATTTGACAGTTATGTTCAAAATGGAATCAACTCGGCCCTCTGCAAAACCAGGGTTCTGCCGTTGTGGATGTGTACTCATGGATGTGTCGTACAACAATAGATACGATCGGCCTGGGTGAGTCACCAACCTACCGAATGGCCACCGTATATGCACTGATGTCTTTGTCCAGCTGCTTTTGGGTACAGTTTTCATGCGCTCGAAGAAAAAGACAATGCCTTACGGCAAGCGTACGCGAGTACTTTGTTAGTCGCCGTTTCCCGAAGCGCCGTCTTCTTCTAATCGTGACCTAGTTCTAAATCGTTCGGGAATCCTTCCAAGTGGACCATATTCAAACAGAATATGCTCCAATATCTCCCTGTCCCGGTAGTGTCTTTCATTTACAATCATTCCGCCTCGTTTGAACAGGCACGAGAAACGAGGCGCATAGCCACCCAGGTATCTGATGAACTTCTGCGAACAAAGTCCTCTGCGTTACGTATTGGTAGTGGTGGTCGAGATATCCTGTCCCTTTTAAGTGCGTTTGGTACCGTTTGCAGAAGACCCTGACCACTCATCTGTAGACAGTTAAAGCAAATATGGGTACCGAAGGCGGTCCAAAACTCGATCACGAGGAAATGCTGGCCTCCATGCAGTCAGTTTCGCTTCTTTACCTTTCCAAGTGAGATGTATAACGTTGCTTTACAGGGTCGTGATTGCCGCAGGGCTAGAAACTACAGCTAGTACCCTTACATGGACCTTGTTTGAGCTCTCCCGGCATCCTGATGTACAAGCTAAGCTTCGGAATGAAATTCGAAGGATGCCAACGGCAAATGGAAGTGGCCAATTTACTCCGGGGGACCTTGAAGACATGCCATACACTCACGCTGTCATGAAGGCCAGATGATCTACATGATCTACGCACTCTAATTCTACTGATCCGGACTCGTTCCCAACAGGAATCCCTACGGTTGCATCCTTCAATCTATTATGTGCTTCGACAGGCGGCCAAAGATGATATTATCCCGACATCTACCCCCATTACCACTCGAACCGGTCAAGTCATCAACGAGATACCCGTGGCTAAGGGGACGTCGGTTTTCGTGTCTATAGCCGGCTACAATAGGTAGGTACAGGTTTAATCTATGAGGCTTCTGTTTGGACTTATAGGTCCAGAAACGCATCTATATTTGGAGATGACAGTCATTCATTTAACCCCGACCGGTGGATCGACAATTCGATGGCAAAAACAGATACCCCTTTGGGTCTGTATGGAAATTTGTGAGACTATTCGTTGATCTTCATTTCTATTGAATAGTGAAGTTCAACTTCCAATAGAATGTCTTTTGGATCTGGAGTAAGATCTTGTATGGGTGCGATGATCTGTTGAATATTTCCACATCGGAACTGATGGTGATCTGTATCGCTACAGGTTGGAGATTTGCGTATGTTAAATTTTCTCTTAAATCTTCGCGAACTTGAATCAGAATGATTTATCAGGTTGTTGGAATACCAAACCATCCTCATTCAGCTGATCGACAAGTTTCATTTTTCGGTTGACTCTTCTGTTGCCCACAAAATACGGAGAGAAGGGGGAACATTGATCATGTCTCCAACTGTGGATGGGATGGTTCAGCTACCTCTCCGCATCTCCGCGGCGGAAACGTAGTTCAACCCTGTTTTTATTTATTTATTTCCAATGTTTGATTGATGCGCTCGGGTGGTTCCGAAATGTTGCTTAGCGCAGCCATCCAAGTCGTTAACTGAGGTCTTGACCGGGACTGGACTTACAAAAAGTCAGCACTTCTTATGTGAGTGCGCAGTCAGTGTCACGCGGATTTTGCTTTCTTTGAATACTGTACTCTTTATGTAGGTCCAGGTGGCAGGTTGTCGGGGGGCATCTATCTGTCAAGTCTCAATCACTCAAATTAGATTTTGAGTACAGCGGCACCGTGAGCTCAAGGTGTTGAGGCCCTGGCTATGTTTCTTTCATAGCTGAAAGACCATGATTAGTGTCAAAACGCCGAGACTGCAATGGCGTCCCGCCCTCACGGAACTCATAACTGGGCGGTGTGGGCGCCCTGTCGAACCGCCTGATGCCATCGCTCAGTGAGCGTTTACACCTGTATACTGCTAGACAATGCTGGACATCGACCGAGGCCGAGTATCTTCCCCGGGGTAAACTAATATCTTTTTTTTCAGGTAGACACGCAATGGCATGCAAAACCTTGAGGAAAATCTTTCGATATTGGACGGGACCTCAAGCTACACGGGCACTTCCCCTTAAAGGAGCAAAGTCCCTGGCCATCTAGAGATTAGTCTACATCATATGTGTGTATTATTTAAAAGGTTCAGGTTAATGTATTGACTATTCTGTCTATCTCCGTTTCGGTAGCAACTCGACCCTTCTGTGGACCTTAATACTTGGTCCAGCGTTCCCAAAATACCTTTCCCCTGCAAATGACCACTCTATATTTGTCGTCACCCATATCCCCAACCCGAACACATATTCCCTCAAGGTTTTCCCTATCTGACCCGGAAACGCAGGAACATGTTTCATGTCCTCGATGAACGTCCGAGAAATCTGATGGTACCTCCTCCCAACACAGTCCATCGCGCCTTGAATGTCGAGGCCCTCGTCCATCATTGTCACTGCTACGATATTATGCGCATCGTCTCCCCGCGACTGTTCCACGTTGTACGAATAAATGTCCTGTAACAGGGACCGATAAGCGGCGACGTCAAGCAGATCATAGAACATGCTCACGTTGGCTATAATTGTCATATCAATCGCCGCTTGCACCAATTTTTCTACTTGAGGATGCTTAACGACCTCATCGGGCACGTCATCTGTTAGGATGAAGAAGTCAAGGGAGGGCCGTACACCGATTGTGCCTCGACGCAGTGCTAGGTAATCATTAAGATTACGAGTTCGACCACAATCTCGATCCTCTGCCTGTTGGCAGACGGCATGAGTATATTCGTCGAAATCCGCGATGAAACGTTGGCCTGAGGTTGGGGTGATGTGTGCTTCTTGTAGGCCTTTACGCCAAAAACTGGGGATACAACGATCAGGTTTTCATTAACGACCACCCATGAAAGGATCTCACCATCTCGCCATTTCTCCAAGAATGGTCTCGCCCGGAGTAGGGGGTGCGTATGGATGCCTGATTGTCGTCAACATGTCATTTTTTGATGGAAACCATAAACAGGGAATTTACCTCAAAGCATACATAATATCGGCAGCCTGTTTCCGTACAGTCGGGCCGTCGGCTTCGTCGCTCAGCTCGTCAAAGACGAAAAAGAAATTCATGAGATCTGCACAGACGCGAAAATGTGCGGCAGAAACATTAGGGTACGCCAGCGAAGTGAACAATCCGAAGTTGCAGCGGTTGAAAGCCTTTTGAGCTCTTTCATCAAAAATGTTGTAGCTCTCTATCCAAGCAGCGCTGGCCGGCACAATTTGGTCTGAGAGGGGGTTATGGGTGCATCTGAAAGGCCAGTTGGCGAGTAGGTCTGGGAGGGTGAAGGTCTGGGAATTCATCGAGAAGTAGGATGTATTTCTTTGTCATTTCAGCGCCCTTTTATGAGGGGAAGGGCCGTCCCGAGCTGAATTATCATCGGAGTGTTGAGTATACTCTAAAAAATATGATGGATCTGTGTTTTGTACCGGCATACATAGAAGTAATAAACGCTGACTATGCTGCGTCGCGATCTCAGCATTGCTTCAAGGACTCTTATCAGGATGCATCACGCAGCAACGCAAATCCAGACAAATCACCCGGATCAGGCCCTATGGGCCGTACGAATGTACTTAGTTTCAAGTGCCTGACTGGGTAACTTTTGAAATTCTGACAAGTTACGACAAAAATTAAGGCAATCACGACTCGGACGTTCCGGCGGCCTCGGTGAAAGGCAGACTTTGCAGCATAAAGATCTGTTCGTCTACGGGAATGATATTTCTTGAGGTATCATTCTCGTTCCCAGGACTACTCGATGCACATTGCACACCGCGGTTCCATGGGCTAGCAGGGCGCATATTGAAATTTAGGCGTTATTTATATGTGTTAAGTTTACCTGGCTTCGCGGTCACTGAAAGAAAGGGATTCACATCAATGATCAAATTACAATGTGCCTTCGATCCCGAAACCAGTAATCAGTCCGGTACTCTCGACAGCACCCCATCAGTTCAGTCTTTAGTGTAACATGTGTACCGCCCTGATTGCTCCGTGGGACACGCCCATGACCCTCAACCAGCCCTTGTAACCTACCCTGGTTCACATTTCGCATGGGAAAGGGAAAGGGAAAGGGAGACAATGTCGAAACTCAAGGTTCAGATGGTACGTAGTACTGACTTACACATCTGGATCATATACGCCGGACAGGATCATCGATATATATACCACGGAGCGCAATGACTAGAGCATCAACTCGAATATCCTCATAATGTTTGAACAACCACTCCTCACCTGTGCTACGCTCTTTGTCGCCGTCGTCATTCTGATCTTGATGGTCATGAGGCCTAGACGTTCACTGCGGCACATACCAGGGCCACCTTCTTCTTCGTGGCTCTTCGGTGTGTATACAATGAGAATTTCGGAGCCAATGCTAAAGATCATACATAGGAAATATGATCGAGCTCTTTTTACCCTACCAGTATGGCGACAATGAGTTTTCCTGGCAAGACACCTACGGTCCTGTATACCGCATCAAAGGATGCTTCGGGGTAGGCCATTTTGCATGACACTTTCTCTGTAGTGCCCATTACTCCAAACAGGAAGATAGGCTCATGGTCTCCGACCCATGCACTTTGAAACACGTCCTCAATGACACTATCTTTGCTCGATCCCCTCAGCAGCAGCAGATTGTGCGAATGCTGATTGGAGAGCAGTCACTCCTGTATGCTCACGGTACGTCTGTCTCTGGTATGTCATAGTTGACATGCATGACAGAGCCTTATACAGGAAGTGATCATCGACGCATGCGTTCCGTCATGACACCAGCATTCTCTGCATCACATGTTCGCGCCCTACCGCCTCTATTTACAAGAATAGCGCAAAATGTGGAATTGATTCTCATGAGACGTGATGATCAACTAACATTTGTATCCTTAGATAGTACAACGTTGGCGCTTGGAAGGGGCCTCTGGAACATCTGGCGTCGTTACAGATGTATATCCGGCAATTCACAACGCTACGCTGAATAATATATGTGAAGGTACATTAGTAGCTTCGCAGCATCAACAAAACTGTATTGAGCATTGAACTTTTAGGCATAATGGGCTTTCAATTCAACGCTGATCAAGACACTGGAAAGAGTGAACTAGGACGTAGTATCCAAAACATTGTGTTAGTGTTATATTTTCGACTTTTTTCTAGGTCTCAATCGGGTTCCAGGGCCTTATCCTCCACGAGGTCTAAGCTCAGTATTCTCGCCGAAGGAGGCCTTCTTTATGTTCCCCCGGTTCTTCTGAAGCTGGCCTTACACCTTCCTACGCGCGCTCTGCGTGCACTTCACCGCAACCGAGTGCTTGGAAACCGTGTATCCGGGCAGCTCATTAAAGAAAAGTACGAAGCTATGAAACTCGGTGTCGAGTCTGAGAAGGATCTCTTAACTGCCCTTGGTATGTAGATCTCTTCCATGCAGATATGTCACCAATCAACATCTTCAGTGAATGCAAATGCCGCCAATAAAGATGAGCGTCAGCGTATGACGGAACGAGAAATGATAGAACAGATACCAACCATCATGATATCCGGGCAAGACACAACGGTATGATTCAATTCTATGTTCATGTTCATTTCTGACAAGATTCTAAGGGAAATACATTATCTTGGTGCTTGTACCAGTTTGCGCAGAACCCTGATTGGCAAGAGAAAATTCGGCGCGAGGTTCTGAATATGAAGGAAAATCCCGACAGAGAACTCACATACCCCGACCTTGAAAAGCTTACGCTAATGAATGCTTACATCAAAGTTTGTCTGGACATCCTTCTAGGTTGATGATCGAGTGCTTAGTTTTTGCCTTTAGGAAATTCTGCGCTTTCACTCAGGCCTTCCAATGTCTGAACGTATCGCAACTTGCGATACAGTTTTACCTCTATCTCGTCCAATCACGACAATCAAGGGTGAAGTCATTACTGAAATACCCATAAAAAAGGGCCAGTCTGTAATTTCAGCGACTTCTTCTTACAACCGGTAAGCATTTGTCCTGTTACTTGATCAGTGCCGCTCTGATTGCCTTTAGCCTCAAATCTATTTGGGGAGATGACGCGGATGTATTCAGACCTGAACGATGGTTGGAAGAACTACCGAAAGGCCAAGCTTTGGGGCCTTATGCGAATCTGTGAGTTATAGTTTTCGAGACCCGGATGAAGCCCTCAATATGTTCATCAGTATGTCATTTTTCGGTGGTCAACGAGCGTGTATTGGGTAAGTAATTTAATACCTTAAATATATGAGCAAGCTAACAGTGTCCTTGTGTAGGTGGCGCTTTGCGTATGTTGTCATTAAACATCCTGTGTTGCGCCACTAATTGAGAATCAGGTTGACGAGTATGCAAGTCCTTCTTGCCGAGTTCCTTTGCAGCTTCACGTTTTCGCTCCCTCCCAACAATGAGGTTCGGGCGGCTGTTGCGGTGACTCTCATTCCCGTTACTAACGAGGGTGTTCCGGGGCTACCTATCTGCGTCAAATCTTTGGAGTGATGTAATGCCAGATCAATTCGGTAGCGAGGCTGAGGGCAGACTGACCTGTAACAGTCCAGGTAGACCTTTCTGGTATGTCTCTCCTTAGCCCCGAGCCATGTACTAGAGTTTTGTTGGTATTCTATTATTGTAATTTTGAAGCTGTGCTATATATACTCCCATCTGGTATTCTTGAAGTTTTGATCGCAGTACTAAACATTTCGGACATCGCTAAACATCTATGTGTGCGATCCCAATGCGGAACTGATGGACGTCTACTGCGTTGACAATTGAGGTCGGCACGGAAAGCCATCCGAGCAATGTGATTCCGATCGTGGTCATTTCAAGCTTTCAATTATTTGGGAGATGGAAGTGACATCATCGTCTTACATAGAGGTGCCGGGAATTACTGGCTTGGCTTTTTTGTAGACTACGTACGATGGATATATAAGAGTGATGTAAGATACGTACTAACCAGTGCGAATGGATCAGTGCACCCTGGAGAGGCCGCGTATACTCTATCATACATAGTAGCGGTGGAGGTTCTAAGGCCAACCCGGGTCGAACCCATCTAGATAAGCAATTTGTTCATAGGAAGTATACGGCGCGTTGAAAGGATTTGTAATTTTACTGGCCTGAAGGTTCGACATTTGCATCCGAGTCTCTAATCCTAAAGTGCCCCAAATGACACATTTTGGAGCTCAGCCCATTGGACACCCCAGCTGTTTCACGCACATCGGCTGCTTTTTGGGTCCTATAGGCTGACGCGACTGAACGCGTGCGACGGCACAGTAAGCCCGATCATCAATCAATGATGGGTGCTGATCTTCCGCTCAAATGTCTTCCCTCCTGTAACCTACCGACCCTAGACACAGGGTGCCTTTGACGCGGCAGCAATGGAAATGTATAAGCAACTCTCGACAGATTGATTGAGACAAAATTAAACGCCGCGGGTGGCTCGCAAAGTCGATGAGGTGATCGCGCAGACCGATCGGGGTAAGCGACTCGGTTGAATAAGCGTGGGCGCTACAATGTAGTTCAACTAGTTGCATCAAGGACTTTAACTTGCACCTGATTTCGTGATGTGCATGTTTTGGCGGATATTGTTATCATCAATACGCAGAGGCTGTGTCTGAAACGCAAGACCATCTTTGGCCATTCTCAGATACAGCTGGCCCTAGACACCCCTATGCGCATCCTTTGTACCCAGGCGGATGTCTAAATGAGGGTCTTCGCCAAGGCCCGCATTTCCTCCCACTGTCCATTTACCGAGGCTCTACTCGTTTGCACATTGTACATCATTTAGTCGATTCCACTTGTACAGGTTGATTGAGAGCTGCCTCGGTGCCAAAAGTCGCCGAGCACTCGTTGTAAGAACGATTTCAAAGACTCTGTGTGACCCTTAGAAGACCCTAGTCGAATTGAATCGCCGATCCTCAAAATTTGCATAAACTGATAAATATTGAAATAACACAACATGTGATATTTAAGGGCGTTAATGGAAAATAGCGTTTACCACAAGGTGTGTAATATCTGTACACAAGTCCAGTCGTCATTGACGCGATAGACCGAGAAATAGGGATGACGTACTACAAAATGAAATTTCCTCCTACATGTGTTTGGTTCTCTATCCTGACCAGACGGCCTGAAATAGGTGTCAGTACGACTCCATCGGAGAGGCGTCGAATCGATCTCACCGGACCCGGCTGCGTATAGGTCGCAGGGACTGGGTAATATATATTCAACTTAATGCCGGGTTCCTAGATAAACGTAGGCTTATCAGTCAATTCATTAAGATATGAATACCAAGTGCACATTGCCTGTGTAGACGCCAGGAATAGCAACCAGAGGACCCGGTGTACCACTTCCTGATAATAGTATGATAGTATTAGCAAGTTAAAAATCCCCAAAGGCGATAAATGTATACAGTACCTCCTCCGGTTACTTCAACCTGACCGCAGCTAATGTAGAATTGTGCTGGGGTAGACCTTAAGGGACATCGAAACACGAAGATAAAAAAGGCGTACCTCCCCCGAAGGTGGATGCAGCATGGAGCGCAATCTGCTCCATCCGAACTGTCCGAATTGTCAGAGGTTGAACGCCCAGATTTCCAGTAATATACCTAAATATTGTCCACTAGGAAGGTTTTTCGGAATTGTGAATGAAACACCAGCCTGGTCTAAGCAAAAATGTGATAGAGAACGTAGATAATGATATCAATACTCTTACTCTGGGATGGGAAGGTGATGCTGGTACCACCGTTTGTCACAGGAGGGAGTTCATAGACCTTTGAATTTAGAAGGTGAAAATCTAGGCAGATTATAAACATCTTTGAGTTACCTTAAACCAAACTGCGCCATCTCCGGCAAAGGAATTGACGTCGCCAGGTGCCTTTGCCATGTAAACATTAACGGTCTTATGAAAATATCAATTAAATCATAATCCAAAAGGGTGAACCCAACATACACCAGGGTGATACATGGTCCCGTCGCTCATAATCCCGAGCGTTGAACCAGCAGTAACAGATATAGTTGATGCGGTAGCATCGGTCTGAGAGTCGTAACATCTCAGATCAGGACTCGTAACATCTGTAACCTGTCAGGAATATTAATACCGAATACACGAGCACTGAAATAAACCCGTCTTACAGGAGACTGAGTGTTATAATTGTTTGTCATCCGAACGTTCACCCAAGGACTGGTCGTCGCCCCATTGACAACAAGGGAAGGGAAGGTATCTGAATACACGAAGCATCACAAGCTGTACATGCACGAAAGTGTAAAGGTTGAATAGTGACGCACAGTGCGCAGTTGCTTGAGAGATGAGCGAGAAAGCTCCAATAGCCAGAGCAATCAGGTTGAAGGAAATCATGTTTCAGCACGCAGTCGATGCACTGGTTCAACTCTTAGATTTATACTTCTGGCAGAGAGCTGGCCAAGGTATTACTGGCGAGCATATCCGAGAAATTCCCAGTGCAATAGCGAGAATTAAGATATCGGAGGTAAGGATTCATAACGATACCATTGTTGGCTGATATTCGGTTGATCTATCGGATGAGACGAGATCATACGACCATTCCCAGCCCCGTAAAGAAGCAAGTCTGAGAGAGACTCGGAGGTCCGGCTGTTCTTCGTTAAGCATTAGGTTAGGCAGACCGCAGAAACATCTCAATTGAAGGTGCAAAAATACCGGCAATCGCAGAGGTTTAAGCTAAAACTTGTCAAATGATAAGTCTAACTGCAGTAAGTATTTATAACCATGAGAGTACGTACCTGCCTATCTCAGTTGTTCAAGACGAGATACTTGGGCGCCATTTTGCCATCCACACGAATACTGGCGGCCGAGTAGCGGAAGAGGAAGAATAGCAATATCAAGACCTCCGAGAACACCAGAGGAACTGGCTCTATGCACCACCTTGTGCCCCGTAGCCTAAGCTATAGCGGCGTCCGGACAACCTTAGACTCAACACAAAGATACGGGAAAACTATACCATTGAAGTACCGAACAGTATCCTTCCGTGCACCTACGATAGTTATTGGGGCAGGCCACGATCAAGTGCCGCCATCTGTACATGGATTACGAGTTGCGCTTTTGTGATATAGAGTCAACAAAAAAAGAGTACTGACCGTAATTGAATAGTGTTATAACTGCGGAATGCCTATCACGTGGACATTGAGACGCGTTATTTGAGATTGTTTGCTCTCGTTTCTCAAGTATCCCTGGAGCGATCCTCCCCTTCTTGACTACAAACCATCACCTCCTCTAGGTCTACTGGAAGACTTCAACACGACCCGCCTTTTATAATATGCGATTTTCTCTTTTATTCGCGCTTTCTGCTTTGCCGGTCATCGCGTTTGCGTGCGAGGGTGAATGTATCACAGGCGTGACTGCAGGCTTCGTGGCCGGAGTTCTTGGCTTTCTCAAGTCGGAGGTCTTGCCTGGATTTGTGCGTTTCTACTCTCATTCCATTGGTGATATTACTCATAGTTCACAGGTACGTGAGCTATACACCTTGATGGATGTCCCAAGTCCTTCAGATGACTCTCAGTTGCTTTCCCTCGTCAAACCCCTGCTTGATGCTTTCGAGAAGGACGCTCCTCCTTGTTTTCAAGAAAACATCTTTCCCCGTTACTTCCATGGGAAGTGTCAAGTGAACGGAGTGGATCCTCCGGGGTGTCCTAAACCTGACTGCGCGGTGGTCTGCGGTACTCCTGGCTCAATGATTCATTACTATCAAAAACTCCTAGAGATCGTGCTCAATTCGACAACTACTGTCTGTCAGAACATGACTAGCCCTCATTCGAACGTGTACCAGGCGATGGAAAAGAACATGCTCAAAACAATATCGTCTCACTCTTCTTCCCGGCGTACGGTTCGCTTTTCCCGTTCAACGTTTTATCCTACAATATCTACGACTCCATCGGCCACCGGGTTTTCAAAGCGCAGCAGTCCTCCAGATTTCTCTCAAGCCTTTCAGACCCACATGAGCAAGCTTCCGCAGAGGGTGACAAACTCATGCAAGACAAGGAAGGGCAGGTGCACATTCCCGCATATGAAGAACAAAATTCTCAGCTACCCGTGAACGGCTGATGTCGTTGGCTGTCTCTAATTTGTATACTCTAACCCCCAACCCTGGACATATACTCTAACCTCCAACCCTTGACATATACACTGTATCGCCTAACCTTTATTTTATACTCATGTATTCCATATTAATACCGTCCTGTTGTATACCAGTACTAGTCTTATTGTCCCTATTCATCCTATTTTGAGACCAAGTAGTTTGTCTCTTGTACTTGGGGATGTCGTGACCTGCCACACAACCACCATCACTCTACAATGAACCTCGTTGACCGACCATTCTATTCGACAAAGCCAGAATGGAAGGACGTTGCGCCTTTGGAACAGTACGAGAACATCAACCCATTGGCGCCGATTCTCTACACAGATGAATGTTCGTCGCTTTATCTGTGCCATCGCTTGCCCTGAACTCTTCGACAGACAAGGATGCAACCGACTACTTTCGTGGCATCGTTAGAAATGGAGAGAAGAGTGAACGAGTATTGGAACTGACGGAACATATTATTCGACTGAACCCAGCTCATTATTCTGCATGGTGAGAGGTCCATCGCCGGCGCATCGCTGCGTCTCACGATTTTGCAGGCAGTACCGTTACGAGACCCTCATCGCGCTCGGTTCACCACTCACGACTGAGCTGCGACTCATGGATGAAATCGCCGTCAAGCATCTCAAGACATACCAAGTCTGGCACCACCGCCGCCTCCTCCTCATCCAACTCCGAGATCCCGCCCCAGAGCTCAAGTTCATCGCCCAATCCCTCAGGACCGACGCCAAGAACTACCACACATGGTCTTACAGACAATGGCTTCTAGCTTACTTCAACGACGACGACCTGTGGAGCGGCGAGCTGGACTTTGTCGACCATATGCTGAACGAGGACGTCCGGAATAACTCCGCCTGGCACCACCGCTTCTTCGTCGTCTTCCAGTCTGGGGTACGGGATAGCGAGAAGGACAGGGAGCGGGTAATCAAGCGGGAGCTGATGTGCGCTCTCCGTTCTGTTCTGTTCTGTTGTATTCTGATTATAATAAAATCTCAAGATACGCCAAGCAGAGTATCTCGCTAGTGCCTAACAATGCGTCCGTGTGGAACTACCTCCGAGGGATCCTGGATCACAACAAGCTGCCCTACGCGAGCGTGCAGGCATTTGTCGAGGCCTACACCCGGGATACTCCACCTGCCACAGGGGATATTGTGGACCTGGAGAATCCACCCCCATCAGAGGAGGCCCAGTTGCCCTGTCCGGCCGCCATGGAACTCCTCGCGGATATACACGAACCGCAGGATGTCGAGAAAGCGATCGAGGTGCGAGGATCTTTCCTCTCTGGCTCCAGTTCACTGAGGGTTCCTGACGTTCACTAGCTTTGGAAATCCCTCCGTGATGTGCATGATACCATTCGAAAGAGGTGGGGGTTTTCTCGTCCCTGTGTGTGTATAGTTTCAATTAACGCTGTGTGGAAGATATTGGGACCACCGGATCAAGCAGGCGTCCCACCGCGAACCTGGTGTCTGACCACTTTTTTCGGACGTATTGGAAGTTATTACTTGTATCATAATGTTAGGGCTATCGCTATCACAACAAACTATATGAGAATCGGCTCTCCACGACGATCCGAGATGAGAAAAAGGCAGGGCCATGTGGTGTTGCAATTGTTAGCAATGATTCTTAGCGAAACTCGGATGTGGGACTCGTAGACTAGGACTCGACTTTGGTGGCCGCCATTCATTCTTTCGTCCTTGAGGCACCGTTGGGGCTCCAGGAAAGCCCCAACGAGGGAACGATAACCCACCGTCATTTCCACCGACTGCGAGGGACCTACCATCGATATGATTCTTGTTGTTTGGAATACTCTGGAGGTGATTACTATTGGCCTGCCTAGTCTTACGGTATGTGAATGCTGTTCAATCTTCATCAAGGATAGGACGCCTCTTGGCAGGTATCAAAAGGCCGTGCATCTATTGAGTAACTGGATATAGGAAGCACCAATCCAGAGCGAACCTTTTTGCGGGTGCTGAGGTGTATGAATGGCGAGGAGGAACGTTCGTACCCATGTGCTGTGGAGATTGTAAACATGCGATAGGCTGTGTGAAGGAGGCCACCAATTGAAGTGCGTTATCCTCCAAGGCACTGTCGAGGCTCCAGGACAGATGAAGACAAGTACCGCGAGCAGAATGATTTCCTGAACAAGCTGCCACCTCCGCGAGGGGCCACCACCTTGCTATTTGGAGCACTAGTCGCTATTTTACAGTATGCGAATACCGGCGAATCTCCATTGAGGTATATCTTGGCAGGACAGCCCCCAGCCGCGCGCCTATCAAGTATCACCAGCTAGGACACCCAACCCAGACCCAGACCAAACCATAATCCTTCCCCAAGTGTACAGCTTGACGTGTACAACGGTACCAATGCTCGCATCGGGCCCCTTGCTGCGGTACTTCAGACACCTACATGAAATGTTCATGTGATTCCTGGCCGCGCAGTGGATGTGAAAAGGCTGCTTCATCTTGACAGGCTACCAGGCGCAAATTGAGAGATCAGAGTGTATAGATTATCATGTATATTTTCGTTGCGGTAACTTGACAAAGGCCTCCAATGGTGGACGTGCGCAATTCGTTTTAGCGCTCCCAAAGATTCCCGAGGTAAAAAAAAATTAGGCCATCTCCGGAAAGAGAGAGGTAGACATTGGAGTCGGACCGGCGTGGATGAGCCATGAGTTCACGAATGTGAACCGAACAACACGAGACGAATTTTTTCAGGGAGCTCACCAAAAAACGACATTCGAAGATACGTGCCAGCCTCCAAACTGAGCCGTGTACACAGATGACAACGATCTTGCAAAGGTTAGATGGTGTGATGTTCTCGGAAAGAGACCGCGCCATTGTCGAGTTATGTAACGACGCCGCCGCTCGCGTCCCCCGCCTATTCATATAGATGTTCTATCAAACGGACAGTTTTTTCTTTGTGTTGTTCGTTCTGACAGTGATGGCCTTGCTTTGATATCAGTGTACCTGGCATGTGAGGGGGCTGGACAGTACAGTGAAACCCTGTTCGTGGCAACTTGGGCCAAGGCATGCAATCCACGATTGTCAGGAGAGGAACATCTGCCGCGAGTGAGCAACATAAGACAGAAGGGAGGCTCGGTAGTTGTGAAACCCTGTTCGTGGTGGAAATTTCGAGAGCGTACAATCCACGGTTGTCAGAAAGAGGAGCATCTCCGGGATTCAATGGGTGGGCAGGAAATGTAGATTTCTATTCAATCTGACAGCATCAAACAATGAAGATTTCCATCCTTGCACCGGGCAGTCCAAATGCCCGTTGGGAAAGGCTAGAGTTCATCAACGCGTTTTATCAAACTTTGTGGTCGATGAGACAGGCGGGGTAAAGAGCTGATTCAATTGAAGGCCGCGACTCGACTGAGTATCAAGGTTGATTATTACTCAAACAATTGCTTACCTCTCGCCCTTTACGCGTCATCAGCGAAGCTCTATGCTGTAAATCGTGATCCGGCCAAAGAAATCGGAGCTGGCGACCATGACCATCTTGAATGCAGATATTTCGTGAAACTTGGCGGGGTCCAGCTCGAATTCTTGGGCGCGATTGACATCCTCAGGATACACGGTTTGGGCTGTCGTCCATTTGCCCGCCTCATCGAGTACCTGCAGATGGCATTCTGTACCGACAAAGCCGCCTTGGAAGGTGACACTGAGTGTCCGAGGACTCGTCGGTGCAGGAAAGGCGAGTTGAACAAATTGTGGCAGGCCCTGCAAAGAAAAGGAATGAGACTGACCATATCGGACTCTTACTGCACCGCCCACCTGCTGGCTCGTCCAACACGTTTCTGGGCTTCCATCTATGAGGTTCGCCTTCCCTGTCGACTTGTCGAGCGTCGAGCTGACCCTGCCAGCGGCATTAGATACGGAAAACGAGAGTAAGAGACACACTTTATCTTGACGGTCGATGAAGACATTGCTGCGTGGGAAAAAGGCGATGGGTCCCCTCGACGTTCTGGCCCAACGCGAGACGGAGCGGGTCCGTGCACGGTCCCTGTCGCAACATGGGCCCAACAATAATGCAGCCGGCCTTGACCCCAAGCTCATCGAGCACTACTCTGTCTCCGTTGCGACACACCCTGACAACGCCGGCAAGAATCGGTACATGGACATCCACCCGTACAATCGCACCGGCGTCCTCGCAGGCGGGACGCGCTACCTCAACGCCAGCTGGGTCCTGGAGCTGCACGGCGGAAAATGGTGGGTAGCAACACAGGCACCGCTTCCCGACACCGCCAATGCCTTCCTCACCTTCATCATGACCCCCATCACGATCCCTGCTTCCCGGCACCATTGCCGGATACGCACCGTCGTCCAGCTCACTCGACACTCAGAGGCCGGTCGAGTCAAGGCGCACCCATATTTCCCCTCTGTCGCCGGTCAGTCTGCTGTGCTTGAGGCTGGAGAGGCGGCCCCACTCAAGGTCACCACGCTCAAGGTCGAAGACATCAGAGATGCGTCGTGCACAAAGACGACTGTTTCTGTCTCGACGATATCTGGCAGTCAGACTCATGTCTTCCAGCACCTTCTCTATAACGCGTGGCCTGACCACGGCGTTCCCTCCCGTGCAGACCGCTCCACTCTATTATCGTTCCTTTTACTGGTCGACCGTGTCAATCGCGAAGGATTTGCTGACGATCCTCCCATTGTTGCGGGCTGCTCAGCGGGTGTCGGTCGTACCGGGGCATTTATTGCCCTATCCTCCTTGCTCCGTTCACATAAAGTGCTCAGTCCGGCTAAAGAGCCGTCCCTTCCACAAGTCTTGCCTCCGTCACCCATTGGTCCGTTACCTAAGAGCGTAGAGAATGACGTTGTGGTAAAGGAGATTGACTCTCTGCGAGAACAGAGGCCAGGTATGGTACAGAGAGACGAACAGGTCCGACTCATTTACGAAATGCTGCAAGATGTGGCCGAACAAAGGTAGGATGATGAATGATGTGTATTTTGTACACGACTCTTTATGTGTCCATGCAACGAACATGAATAGGTTTTCTTCGCGCAATGACTGTCAGACCACCCTGCTCCAACTACTGCTTCAGAACCTTGCTCAGTCTTTTTGGAACATGTACTTCATGTATCAAGTCGACCGACTACCTCGACCCCGTCGATCCTTTAGGTTGGAGACTTGTACACCAATGGTAAAGAACGAGGGATCTACTTTCTAGCAGATAGTTTAAATTAGCCTGGCTGTGCCCAGGCATTAGATTCGCGCAATGCTTTAATCAAACTGAAGGGTGCCCATCTTGTTACGGTCCTGGACGCTGGTACGAGGGATTGGTACCCTTTTGGGCACCTTGTTACTGTTGTGTCGCGTTTTCTCTGTCTCGGAGTCTGTTCCATGCTTCTGCCATGATATGTTCACATTCCTCGTATTGGATTTCGTTTGTAGCTCATCGTGTGTTTTTAATTTCGTGGGATTTTGCTCTCCGGATTGATCCCTGACCACTCCTGGGGTCTGCTCTCTGAACATTTTGCTCACTGTCCTGCAGGAGATCGAGTTTGTATTCCTTTTGCTCCCACTTCTGCATGCTGCACCGGTGTTCTCCAAGACATTTGTATCGTTCTGTGATTGACTTTCTTCATATATTCTCGTAATTACATTTCGCATGGAACGGGCTTGGTATCAATGACCGACTGGCTTGCTTGCCTCTACGTGCACAATTTGTACATCATGTATTTGAATTTTTCCGTAGCGTCCCAGTGTAAGGATATACTACCGCTCAGTCTTTAGACTGGTATGTCCGAAGGAGGCATGTGAACACGACGAGAGTATATATGATGGATATGGCGTGCTATTGCGGAATGCATCGCCGGTTATTAGTGGTTTTTGATGTAGTTTCCTTGTCCGGTTATCTATCTATTTATCTTCCCTTCACACGACGTAAGTTTACAAGGTACAACCTTAGACAACTCCCAGGATAAATTTGGTCATGAGAACTCCGCAGCTCTCTTGCCAGAGTTTACGTCCAAGGATCTCACGCTATATGCTTCGCTACTCCACAAAGTTCTTGACATTGCACCCGATTTGCATGTTTTTGGACCAAACTTCACTCGTGCGTTACCTGCTTTATAGGCAGCCTTGCGATGGGTCGCTTTCTATGATATCATAAGATCCTGAGGGTTGGCCTCTGAGTTTACTCCAAGTGGTGGATATTTATCACCAATTTACGACAAAAGTTGCTTCATTCAAAAGAGGTACAACAATGAAATGACTATCGATAGCCAACTTTGTTTCAATCAGTGGCCACCAATGACACACGTAAAGGGAGCTGAGGTCCTTTTTCATATTCTCCTTCAATAGTCGGCTGCATGATCAACGCAGCTTCCCTCCGAACCTTGCTAACCATAGTGGGATCAATAGAAAACTCAAAGTTCTTCACCAGCTGCACCAAAATAGTTTGATACTCAAGCAACCTGAGAAAAGGTGATCGTGAGTCGGAGGTCAAGTACAAGAAGGAAAAAGACTTCGTACGCAAACCGCCAGCCTTGATGGAAGGTTAGCGAGCTGTGGGACAAAAATGAAAAGGACTCACCGACACAAGATCGGACGCCACTACCGAAAGTCATCCTACATTGTCAAGTTGTCATTTCGGTAGGAACGAACAGAAAGCTTAAGGATATGGACTAACAAATTTCCATACACGCCAACGGCTGCCGCACCCTTTCTCGGTACAGCTCCATCAAGCCAACGTTCAGGCTTGAAGCTATGCGCATCTTCACCGAAGATATCCTCGTTTCTAAGCCAGGCCGTCAAGTGCGCGTTCTCCTAGCAGACCCAAAACTCGCCTGTTATAACCCGCGATCGAGATGTACACCGTCGTCCCTTTAGAGACCGGCACCTCCTTTACGATGCTCCCATCCCTCAACGTTACCGGCTTCGAAAGAGGGATAACATCATCCCGCGCAACTTCGCGGAGTCCGAAATACGAGACCGGATGCATTCGCAATGTTTCCTAACATTGTATGATCATATTAAAACCCCCGGTGCCACAAAAAAAAAGGGATGATTACCTTCATCACTGCCTGCAAGTATGGCATCGACTCAAAGCTTGCGACTGAAAAATCAGCGCCACCGATTGCCGTAACCTCATGGCGGAGTTTTGTTTGGAGATCCGGCCTTTTTGCGAGCTCGTAAAGTGTCCAAGTGAGAGAGTTGGCGGTGGTCTCGTGTCCTGCACCCATGATGGTCCTAAGGTCATATGTGAAGTGAGCATACGCGCTTAATTGTATGGCCGGAAGAACGTACTGCATGGCTGCCAACATCTCCTCATCAGTAAGCCCCTTATTGTTTTTCTCTCTCAGGTTGGCGTTCACTGCGTGTCTCGTGTGTCATCCAGAGTAATGGTTTTTTTGGATAACACATACCGAGTAAACTCATGACATCATGTTCACCGCCGCCCTGCATAGAAGCCTTGGATTTGGAGTCAATCAAGCCCTTCGAGACCTCTTGGACCAACCGAGTCGTCTCTCTCGCGTGTTCGAAATTAGCTGTGTGTTTGAAGAGGTACCCCACAAGAGACATCGGCGCATACTGAAGTATGTTCTGGATGAATATCGATGTCTTTGATGGCCGTCCAAAAGTTTCGCCTCTGCAATTGGGTATACATCAGGTAACCCACAAGGTCCGAGTGTGAGTACGTACGCCACTTTACCGAATGCTTGCCTCAACACATTGTCTTTTTCTTCTAAGGCATGGAACGGATAGTCAAAAGCGGCTGGTATAAGTTATTTATAAGTAGAACATCAAAAATTAAGCGCTTGAACTTCAAAAATTCTCACCGTGACCGATCACGTCCAGTGTAGTGCGGGACATCCATGAAGGCATATCGAGTATAGCAGAATTCTCCATTCCAATAACGTCCTTCCATTTCAAGACGAGCTACAAAAGAGACGATGAGGACGGACGGATCTACCCAAGAATCATTATTATTATCCTCACAAGCGCTGCAAACTCCGAAAAATATGGAAACAAAGCTTTCGTTTCGGCTGCTCCAAAGGCTGGTAAAATAACTCTTCTTTGGCGTTTGTGGTCATCGGCTGATAGTGGATCATGAGAGATTGGAGAGGGTATCCACACTTATTTTACGAGATGCTTACTATCAGCCCAGACGATTCCTTTGCCAGTAATGAGCCGAGTCAACTCCCTCCGAATGACATGCTTGCGAAAAACGTATCCGGAATGATAGATGTGCTGAAGCGCTTTAGGGTCTGATACAAAGAGACAATTCTCCTACCAGCCAGCACATGTGAGCGGTGTGCGTACAGCATAAGCTCATGAACTGTTACCCCGAGTATACCCTTGATTCTTAATATGTGCCCGTACGATGCTTGCCACTTGAAGTCTGCCTGATCTATATCAGTTTCCTGGGCCCATTCATTTGCGGAGGCTGTACACACTTCTCCCGCCTGGCCCTGGTAGAACTGGCGTAGATTACCTAGAATTAGAACCCCATTAATGAAATAGACGCTGGCAAAGCAGGCAGCAGTCACCTAGAAGGAACGACTCTGGTTCAGGACCAGGAAGGTTCGTGAGCGAGGCCCTTCTAGTCCATTGTCGATAGAGAGTATGAACGAGTACAATGCATAGTAGACCCCATGCCAAGACGAGAGCCATGATAACTAGCAGCCTGGAGGCGGTAAGAAACCCTGGGGCCTTCTATAGCAACGTCATGCGGCCGAAGTCGTAGTATTTGACGCTTCGGAGGGTGTCATCACGGACAATGTGATGGTCACAGGCAGTGTGTACCGTGCTTCGCGCTTCTGATTGGTCTGGGAAGAACACTGGTGACGAGGTAGTACTTACTAGCGGCAGCAATGTTCAAGAGTCTGGTCCTTGGCGGTGACCGGTAAATCGCAATTTTACGCGATGTTTTTCATCTAAGGTCGATAACGATATAATTAAATCGTCTATGTGACTGCGTTTAGGTCTCTACTTGTCAGCATGGGCAATTCACCGCGAGTACGAATATGTGCTTGTTGCAACTGATGTACTTTCGTCCATTACAGTGACTGATATTGGCTGTTGTCATGTCGAGGATTTTTGGAATCGCCTAGTTCCACGGATTTCCACAGCGGCAAGGTCACTTCTTTCACAGGTTAGGACGTCGTCAAGATAGTCGCAAATTGAGGAGTTTTCCAAGACATGACAGAATTGCCTGTTTGACGCGACGAGGCAAAATAGATCACTGAAAGAAGTAATCTGTTTTGCTTGAGGCGATAAAAAGGCGACATTGGCATGGCCGCAAAACTCTACAATTTGCCGTTAACTCGTGGCGCTTTGGCGAAAATGCATCACCTAATGGGCACCTTACTAGGTAAGGCAACGCTCATTGGACAGCATTTTCACCTACTTAATGGCACCAAATAAAGATTAAAAGAGTTATACTTCACCAAATCTGTTGACGACGGAAAAGAAGTGGCCGTGCAGCTGTGGAACGCCGTCGCGTTCAACGGTGACCAACCAAAGACGACATCGGATCAACTATATTTCGATATCGTTTTCCATGAAGGTTAACCGTGAGTGTACCGATGTTGTTGCCTCGTAACTGTCACGGAGGTAAAATTCAGTGTTTCTAGCAAGTGTATGGAAATAACATACAGTGTTGCCAAGCCTAACAAGGAGATGCGAGATAAATCACATCGTTAAAACGTCTATGCCTAAAAGTTTTCCATGCAGTGTCCTCTGAATTGCAAGATGATGCTTAGCATATTAGTATCGATGAACAAAGAAAACCGCACTTTCAGTAGAAGGATTCGGCAGTCATCCATCATGACATCAGTCATATCGAAGGCTTGTCTGCTTACTACCTCAGTGTAAGGTAGTGAGCTTTCTATGTTCTTTTTGAAGGCCCCCTCTACCTGTGTGATAGTTGGTTGTGAGATCACCCGCCTCCGACGCCAGCGCGGGTTCTCCGATTCATTCCAAAGAGCCTTTCCTTTTTGCACGACAAAAGGGTTGAAATCTCGTATCCTTAGATACCTATGCATCGGCACAGAACTATCCCCAGGACCACTGGGGACTTCGATGTCAGCGCCATAACGTTGAGCATCAATCGGATCTTCGTGATAATTCACTTCAGCTAGGCCGGAATCGTCCACCACGTCCTCCTCAATGTTGCAGACACCATCATGGTCCTCGTCCTCATCCTCTGCCATTTCTTCTAGGGTCTCCATAGTAGCTTTTGACATTCCATCATAGACTTTTATCGAAATACTCTCTGCAGTACGCATTCCGTGAAGCGCATGCTGCCAATCGGTGGTCAAACATTCCCGGAACCACCGTGTGTTAGCCGGACCCCATACATCCCACTCAACAGGAGTCATATTAGTGGGCGTAGGATTATGAGGTCGTGACGCGTCCAGAGACTTGGTCGAGTATGACGAGAAGAAGAACGTATCTGTAGTCTGATCTGATATTCCCGGCGGCTCCGACTTCTTACACATGCCCAGAATTGAATGTGGATTCTCCTGGAGGAAAAGGTTGACGTGAAAGAAGAATACAAAAGAATGTACGCGATGCCGGGCAGGATCAGGAGATGGTTCGAGGATGTAGATGCAACAGGCCAGAACCCGGTCCGCTAGTGATGGATGATAGACGCTGTTGATGACATTGCTATTGACGCCAGGTTGGCTACGGGGAATGTATCCGGGAGATGGGTTCCCACTCAGAGAGCAATGCCAGAAGGAGAATCCATCTGACAGCGGAGGGAACGAAAAGGATCCCAATAGAACCGGCGGAGGGGAAGAGGCCGTCGGAGTGTGGAATTGGTAGACTTCCAAGTAGCCAAGCGGGCGAACGATCAGAAAAGATGTCTGAGAGAGAAATGTGAAGTCATCTATCCCCGACGGCAATACAAACGATGACTATCTTGGCTGTGAGCTTAAAAAAGACGACAGAGACATCGGACTTACACAGAATCCTGAGGCGGGATGCCAAACCTCTATGGTGTCCATTTCCTTCATCAAAAAGCCGATCAGATCGCCGGAAATTTGAACACGGATGGCGCCTATGGAATTTGAAAGCGGCATTGATACCAGATCCTTGGGGAAGCAAGGCAGTATAGGTGCGGCAGCTTTCGGGTAGGGATCATTCGCTGAAAGTGTGCGAAGATGAACCTCGAAGACGAACTTAGATCTGAGCCAAAATGGATGAGCTTGGTAAATGAGCACTAAGGGCCATCAAACACCTACTCGGGAGGCGCTCGAGTGACCAGAACCAAAAGATCCTGCGAGGGATCAATTGTGAAGTCCAGTATACGGATATTTTCAAATGAATGAGTCCACATTCTATACTCTTCTCCTGGGTCACACCCGGAGAAGGGCAGTTCGAAGAAGGAGATTGCCGGGATAGGCTCGCGTTTCCCATGCTCCCTTCCGTTCCCGTAAATCCCACCGACGAACTCGTAGATAGACGCTACAGAGGGCAGCCCAAGCCGGTAGTGGCGCTTCCAGGTGACGCTTCGCCATGATTGTTCCCGGTCGCGAAGGGAGGTCAGGCGCTTAACGAAAGGGTGTGAAGTTGAATCGTTAAGGTCAGATTCCATGCGATACTTGGCAAGTTCAATAGTGAATTGAAGTCGGGAAGACTGCATTATAATTCGATGAATGTGGATGTTTATCTGAACGGAATCATTTGAGACGACCGGAAACCAATGTTATTGCAGCATACCAGGAGACATCTCAGCAGACTGTTGACATCCAGAAAGCCCAGAATATGGCATATGAGCTCGACGGGGACCGAGCATAGTGTAGGCATATCCTGTGAATCTGAAACTGAACTTGCCCCGAGCTTGCTTCCCAGCTCATGAAATCCCGTTGGGACAGAGGATAGAGGCAATGTCACTGTATCAGAGAGATGACGGTGGTGAGGGAAAGAGAGAGAAAGAGATGGTAATCAACAAAATAACATAGGCGCTGACATCTGGCGCCGAGCGGAAATCTCGGAGCACGTGCCTGTTTTCTGGAGACACGACTGCGTCACGGCGAACAACGAGCGTCTCTTAATCTTACCTCACCCATATTCCATCACGGGTCAATGGCGAGTAATGGCGCTACGAGCCCTCCGCCTATCTCTCCGACATCCGGCTCGATGTCTGCCAGCCAAGTCTTAAATGATTTACGGCTTTCGGTGGATAGTGACCGCAGTCAAAATGATTCACCGCCTGTGCACATCAATGGCGCCAATGGCAGCGCTACTCACGACTGTGACGATGGAGATGTCGTGTCGCGACTGCAGAGAGAATTGGAACGAACCAGAGAAGAAAAGGAACATCTGGCAACGCAGTACCGTAATCTGCTTGCAAAGCTCACTCAGATGAGGACAACCCTAGGGAATAAACTAAGGCAGGATGCCGTGAGTAACCCGGGTTTACTATCAACACACTAATTCAACTAGCTATCTAGGAAGAGCTGGATCGAAGAGAACAGCTGGTGCAGCAATTGACTGCACAGAATGACGACCTGAACTCTACAGTGGAGACGCTTAAAGAGGAGCTGATAACCTCGCATGAGGAGGCCGAACGTACTTCAAATGAGCTCGACAATCTACGGAATCGCGCATTTCAAGACAATGCCCAAGAAAGTCTGTTGCGAGAGCGTGAGTTAAGGGAGACTCAGACTGAGTTGGAGAGATGTAGAATCGAGCGAGATGAATGGGAAAGGGTTGCTTTGCAGGACAAAGCTATGTCTGAAGAATACAGCACTACCATGGAAACACTGAGGCGGGAATTGGAGTTGGAACGAGAAGCTCGAGAACGGGAAGCACAGGAGCTGGAGACAGAGAGGGAGAAATCCGATAATCTGCAGTCCGTATTGCAAGATTTCCAGGCTGGTCAGTATTCCCTGCTTCTTTGCACGGTTCTTGACTCACCAAAGGACAGCGAAGGAACATGAACTTCGACAAGCCGTTAAGGACTACGACTCACAGCTAATACAAGCGACTCAGTCGTTAGCAGAATATAAGCATCGCGCTTTGACTGCTGAGGTGATTACGATACGCTATCTGTAACACTCTTCTCACGATGTTTTCAGCTCGCCTTGGACGAGACTCGGACGAACACGACTCGGACCCAAGAACTTGAGAAGGAGGTGAAAGAGAAGACTTTGCTCATCGGAAAACTCCGTCACGAAGGTACCTTTTTTACAGCCGTCTTTTCCGTTTCTCATCGTGGTACGTAGCCGTTATAATCAATGAACACCTCATGGAAGCTCTACGGCGATTACGGCGCAGTTCTTCCGATAACAATGTCGACCGACGATTGGTTACCAACGTCCTTCTATCATTTCTGACCACCCCACGAGCTGATCCCAAACGATTCGAGATACTTTCATTAATGGCCACTGTTCTGTCATGGACAGACCCCGAGCGCGAAAGGGCTGGACTTCAACGTACATCAACTTCCATTCAACCGTCATCGTCATCATCTTTCTGGACTCGGTCAAGTTCTGGGTCCCTGTCCAAAAACTCTGAACTGCAAAAGACTGACGAGACAGAGGTTTGAGATTTAATGTCTGTACCTGCGTGATTCACTGACTTTGTTGATAGTCCTTCTCGCGTCTTTGGGTTGAGTTCCTTCTCACGGAAGCTGCAGCTGGCGAATCTGGGTCCAACGCTTCGGACTCCATAAAACAGAATAACTCACTGCCCGGGAGCCCTACTCATTCTCCGTCAAGTCCTACATTTAGAGGGGCGAGACGCCTGTCCTCCTTCACTTCTGCTGCCATGGCAAGCTCGCCCAGCCTTCTATCCCCTCCACCACGCAAAGGTAAAGAAAAGGCTATTGATCCGGAACCATAAGTGTATTATACCCTGCATCTATCAATCGTTCATTTTTCTATTGTTATTTTCTCCTAACTGGTGCAAGGACGTATATCTATTTGTCTTGAACAATGTGTGGACCTTTTTTGTTTCATGGGTATCACTTCTCTTGATCAAAATTCCGTGTCAGCAGTAGTTTATACGTTCGGCGCAAGTCAGACCTGGCCGTTGGCGGTGCCTTTCGACGATGGAGGCTGTTCTAGCCTCATTATCTCTTCAAAGTCAGACCTGCTCACGTCCGCGCCGCCTCTTGTTTTACAGCTATTCTTCCAGTCTCCTTGTGGTGTTGGTCCTTCAGCGAGTATGTGTTTCCCCTTTTCTTTGTCAATGCACACTGGTCGTCACCCCTCGCACAATAAAGTTGTTTGGCTACACGTCTACCAACACGCGTCACAGCATTGAATATCCGAGTCGGATATTCATTCATCGCACCTGACCTCTCGTAATGGATACTAGACTAGCGTGATTGGTGACGGTTGACCGAGGTATGTCAAGTTCTCGGTCTGGGGTAGAGCTCCAATAATAATCAAGTTAAAACGCAAGTCGCGATCATGCCCTCTCCCACCTTTTTGACTCCCATGTCTCGTGTGATCCCCATTCCTCCACAGACACAAGCTCTCACGAGCAAGACGTTCATTCCGCCTCCCTTGGACGGCTCTCTGACATTGCCAGAAATCTACGACTGGCACTCCAAACATAACCCCGATCACCGGCTTTTTGTGTACACCCAACAAGACGGAACACCGAAGACTATTTACTGGCCTGAAGCTGCCCGGGCTGTCCACACCGGTGCGAAACTCTTCAGAGATCGTCTCGGATGCAAACTAGGCGCAGATGAAAAGCCTGTCGTTGCCATCTTGGCTATATCTGGTGAGTGGATGTTTGGGCTCGTTAGTCTCCAGTTTTCTTGAACTCGAGCCTGCAGACACTATCACATATTGGATTACGCTCATGAGCATCATGAAAGCTGACTACGTGGTTCTTCCCATTTCCCCGCGCAACTCCGCGGAAGCTGTCGCGTACTTGCTGAAAAAGGTATCTGTGCGCTATGTACTAGTTGGCAAAGATCCTGCTATGCAAGCTATCATGAAAGGCGCGCTGGACGTACTACGGCTGTCGACAGATCACAGTGTCCTTCCCTCCAGTATTTCTTTTCCTTCGTTTGAGGACCTATTCGCCGGTATACCGAGTACAGATGAAGTTCCTGATGGTTGAGGAAAACTAGACGATGTTGTGATGTATATACATTCTTCCGGTACGCATTCGATTTGCTGAGGCCAAAGTCTTTATCCACATTTTTTCGTCTAAGGTTCAACAGCACATCCTAAAGCCATACCATTCAATAATCGGCGGATAATTCAGCTGTCGTTGATCCCTTATTTCAGTGATCAGGACCTAACCGACAAGGTCTTTGCGATCCAAGGGCTCCCCATGTTTCATCTCATGGGGGTGTTACAAATGATCATGAGCGTGAGCCTTCTTCTTCGACAAATTGAAGGACGAGCTCGCTCAGCTCCAATCACCAGGCCTCGTCCGGTTTCGTGGTCGCGACCTTCACGCCGCGTGCTCCGCCAATCATTCCTACCCCGAATTCTATAATGCAGAGTGCTCGGAAGACCGATTCTGATTATATCTACTGTGTCCCAGCGTTCGCTGAGGTGGGTACAGGTTTATGAACACAATAATGGCGATTCTACGAGTTGGTATCAGGCTTGGGCCCGCAATGATGAGTATGTTACATGGCTTTCGGGACGCGGCATTGTAAGTGTTGGTGGCCCCTTAGGCTCACGAATACATTTTGACACATTCGCTATGCATACAGATCTTTGGAGGCAGCAGCCTCAACAAGAGTACGGGGGATTACCTTACTGCTCATTCAGTCTCTATTGACCAGGTTTACGGATCGTATGTATTCGCATCTCGGCACTGAAACTGGTACCTGATCTCAAAATCATAGAACGGAATGCGGGGGGATGAATATCCTTTGCCCAGGTAACAGTTCCACAGTTTTTTGAGGTTAGCAGATGAGTTGATGTTCTTCTTCGTAGCACGGAATCAACATCTGAGTAAGAATCATGATTGGGAATACTTCAGAATGCCCAGTTATCTTAAGCCCCACATGGTCCCATATGGTAACAATACCTCTGAGTTGGTTATTGTTGTAAGTGACGCCACTGTGACTGTGTCCCATGTCCTTTGACGCTGCTATCAGAGTAACGACTGGAATACCATGGCAATATGTAATGCCCAAGTCGAAGGCCGGGATGCATACTCTACTTCGGATCTCTTGGAACCGCATCCGACGAAGGAGGGTTTCTGGCGCGTCTTTGGCCGAGTTGACGATCAGATCATGCATAGCACCGGAGAGAAAGTAAAGTATATCATGTCGATTCTTACCCTTTTGAACTAAAGATTTGTTAGACGAATGCAAGTCCATTAGGTATGGATATGTTACTGAAGTTTTATGTCTACCTTTTGTTATTCACTTCGATTGTGAAGAAGGTATCTTGAACCAAGACCCTCACATCGCAGGTTCCATCATGTTTGGGCGAAAGTTTCATGCAGGTATGTTGATAGACCCTAGATCTCCCGGCCTCTAATGATCTCCGTTGCTAGGAGTGCTTATCGATCCTAAGCCAGAGTTCAAGATCGATCTTTCAAACCCGAAGCAAGTTGCAGATTTCAGGAATCGGATTTGGTAACGGTCTCATGGTATTTATATCAAGTGTTGTTGTACTTACTTAAGGCTGTTGATGAAGGCCTACCATTGAGAAAATGAACAATTTTGCTCCGAAACATTCTCGGATATTCAAAGAGGTAGTTAGTACAAGATTCCTTCGCATATCTGATATATTCACCTCCATCTCGATGTTCCAAGATGATCCTTGTGTCCAGCCCATCGAAGCCGTTTACATATACTACAAAAAACACAGCGCGTCGTCTCCCTGTCCTAGAAGACTACGAGGACGAGATACAAGCCCTGTATAACACAGTCGAAGACAACATTCTCACTGACTACTTACCGCCTCCTTGCGAATGGAATTCGACTTCAACCGTCGGTTTTATCCGCGTGGTCGTCCGACACGTTCTCAAGCAGTCACTTTCTGATGCAGACGATCTATTTGAGTACGGATGCGATAGGTAGTAGCTCTTCCTGATTCCGTCGATTTTCGCTCACATCCAAATTCCAGTTTACAGGCAACATGGATCCAAAACACTCTCCTTCAAGCCCTTCATGCAACCGCTAATTCTCGACAGGACACGGACGCTTCATTTGTATACAAATGTCCTACCATTGGACAACTCAACCAGTATATTCAGTCCTTGGTTTTAGGTACAAGTATCGACGCCGGTATTTCCCCCTTGGAAAGCATGAAAGCCATGGTTGATAAATACACCGATGAGTTCCCGGAACGTCATCCTTATACTTTGCTGACACCTGGGTCACACAGTATCGTTGTTCTCCTGACTGGGTCAACAGGTGGCCTCGGAAGTTACCTCTTGGCAGAGCTGATCAAAGATCGGTCAATTTCACGTATCTATGCTATCAATCGACCATCTGGAGGGGCCGACCGTCTTTGGCAGAAGCAGAGACGAACTTTCATAGAGCGGGGTATCGATACCGCCCTCTTGAAATCCTCCAAAATAGATCTCCTTGAGAGCGACCTCTCCTCGCCGCAGCTCGGGCTGCCTGAGTCTTTGTATAAAGACGTGAGTCACTGATTGTTTTCACGGCCCTATAGCTGATCCGCGCGCCTAGATGTTACATTCGGTGACGCATATCATTCACAATGGTAACCTATTATATGGTTTTACAACATGGCTCACTACTGACGCGCTCGTTGCTCAGCTTGGCGCGTTGACTTCAAGGTTTCCTTACGTTCTTTTGAATCAAACATTAAGGGTCTCAAAGCGCTTGTTGATCTTTTGCTCTCTTCAGTATTGTGCGACCCGCCAAAGTTCATCTTCATAAGTTCCATTGGCGTTCTACAAAGTTTGTTTCCAACACATTAATCGGAGAAACGTGACAAATTTGCGCACAGATCTCGAGAGCGACGACCCTTTACTCGAGCGCTGCGTTGGTGGACAGATGGCCGTCGGAAATGGGTATTCCGAATCAAAATGGGTCGCCGAAAAGATTCTCGAGATCGCTGGGTACAAGGCAGGACTGATTTCTACTATAGTTCGACTTGGGCAGCTTTCGGGTGGTATCAATGGCTGTTGGAACAAGAATCAGTGGCTGCCGTTGATAGTACGCAGTGCCACGACTATGAAATGTCTACCTAATGACGACAGGGTGAGTACCATGTCTGTGTTTTTGTAATAAATGTGTTAAGCGACCCATTGTAGTCTGTATCCTGGGTTCCGATTGATATGGCTGCCCAAGCCATCAGAGATATCTGTTGTTCGCATTCTTACTATCATACCCACCCGACCCGTGTCCTTCATCTCGCTCATCCTAAACCCGCGCCATGGTCGTCTATCGCTTTGTCATTATCTGACGCACTCTCTGTCCCTCTTGTACCCTACGACCTCTGGGTCTCCAATCTCGAAAAGTGCAGTACAGTACCTGCGTACAAACTCCTCGAGTTCTTCCAGACATTGGTAACCAGCCATCGCCCCAACGTCGAAGCATTTGGATTACCGATGCTCGATTCATCCCTCGCATTTTCAATTTCTTCTATCCTCTCCGACCCAGGTTTACAGTCGCTAGGCCCGGCAGATGCTCTACGATGGTTATCATACTGGAGCAAGGATTTAGATTGACGATGTGGGAGATACTTCATTTGACATATCAGAACCTGAATGTTAATTCTTATAATGCCGTATTATATCTTTTCACTTTCTCGCTGGTGCTAGACCGGTTCGATAAATACCATGCTTCTTGTACCATTTTGTACGACAAAGATTCCATCTTTATATTATACGGCGATCTTGAATAAGAATGACATCAACTTTCAGACCGGAATCATGATTCAGAGGGCTCCACGGTGTTGTACTCATGTAGTTCTTTCAGGCTGACTAAAGCTAATATTGAGATGTAAAGGTACGCATACAGCTGTATTTGATACATAGGAATTTACAAGTCCAATCAAACGCAGGATAATCATGCAAGCACACTGACAGTGCCGATAAGTCCGAAATGGTCACTTACCCAATGACCCTCCCACTTCAACCCAATACCAATGCGCCGGATATCCGCCACTCGAACCCGCTTCTTCCCTTCTGGAGTGTACGTGAGGAATTTATCCAAACGAGCCTTTCGACAACGCATCCCTCCCTGGTACCCCCATGTGTGCCCTTCAGATTCGTCCTTCAATGATATAACAGGGTCCATCAACCCAAACGAACGCACAACCTCGTCCGCGTCTGCATCTAGTGAGTTCATATCCCCCCCGATGAGCCCTCCACTCTGCGCAGGAGCCAGATTCTGCTGCGACTTCGAAGGCTTCAGAAGCTTCGCGCATTCCTTCAGCTGCTGTCTCCTGAACTCTCCTCCGTCCAGATTCCCCTCCAACTGAGTATTGATGATCCTGACTCTGCGTTGGGTGCCTAGGCGGCTCAGCATCCTGATATCGACGATGATAGCAGAGCGTGCCATGTCGGTCATACCATATTTGAGAATATAGGCATCGTGTATGAAAATCGATTTCTCGATCAGGGTGATGTTACCATTCTCGAACGAATGTGGCCACTTGGTGTTGTCAATCGGTGTCATGATGAAGTGTCTGCGGATCCATTCGTTTGACCTTATCTCCCTGAGCGCGCGCGTCTGGACCTCTTGAAGAAGAATGCAGCACGGTCCAGGGGAATCAGAGTCTTTGAGACACTCGAAGACGTCTTTTTGGAGATACTCCAAGGCTGCATGAAGTCTCTGTACGACATAGTATTCATGGTAATCAATATTCCACGTTACGATAGTAAGGGACTTTGGCGTCGCCATGTGCCGTGGTCTTTTATCTTTGAGATTAAGGTGCTTCCACCCGCTCCAAGCCGACTCACTAGAGTCGTGCTCGGGGCGATAGCGGTAGACCTTGAGGGGTTGGAGCTGAGACGGGTCAGAATCCATCTAAGCAGAAGGGAAAATGTAAGTCTGCGGTGCGATGGCACAAATAAATGACTCAACGCACCTGTAATTACGATTTGTGGCTTAAAATTGTAAAAAAACAGGATCAGGGTTGAATTAGAGGTGGATGCGTGCGATATTGATGAAGAATCATCAGAAAGAGGTACAGGCTCTCTTGGAATGCGGTGGGCGGCAGAAGAAAGCTGTACAGCGGGGTCAGAGCAGAGATCCAGAAGGTGGGAGAGTCTTGACAATGATTTCATCACGAGCTTGCCGGTCCTGATCCTGTACAACACGAGGCGTTGTATACCTTACTCTGGATGCCTCGCGGCTACTTTTAAGATAACTCCGAAAAACCGGATTTCAGGACATCCGTTTCTCTTAAGCGCCTTGTTCATTCCCTTGCGCTGATAATCGATGTTATTCAGAGCGTTGATGCTTGCCGTGTACGGCGAGAGACCAACCGGCCCACAACATAAGCCTTGGATTTAACGACAGGACATGGAGATCGGCGACAGATAGATCAGAAGGACAGAATCCGTGGCGCTTAAATCGGCTGTAGTGAACCGCTGGCTCAACGTAAACTGTCCAGGAGTAGGGATCTCTCCGTGTCTCCGTATGAGCCATGGTGCTGGACGCGAATTTGAGACCAGGTGCTGTCTAAGAGACGCCTGGGGTTGGGGCTCGAGCTGAGCGCTTATCACGCATATAGGGAAGCCCATACAGTATTTTCAGACGAATATGATCGGGGGAATCCAAGACCCGAGACCCAGTTCTTTCGGTTGAGTAGTAGGATTCGAAGGATGTGAACCAAGTCGTCGATGTAGCACAGCGGTACCGGTGCCTCTGGTAGTATGATGTCCGGGAAAAGCAGAACTTCGTCGAAAGAACAGTGTATGGGATCGGTTCAAATTTCAAGTTCAGGTTAGCCAGACTACCGACAGATTTTGCTGGGATGTCGCCCTTGGCACATTTCGGAATGGGAGAAGGGGCGGGGCAGTAACTTGTTACGGTCCAAAATTTCCAGTTGACCCTTGGCCGAGCAATTATGGAAGATTCGTTCAGAGTTGTGGCGTGTAGACTAGGAACTTGAGCCTCCCAGATGTTTGCTGCTATGGTTCGAGTTTGGATGCAAGTATGAGTCATAGGCACAAAAATTGTGATCAAAAAAATGCTGTGCACTGTGGCGGGGCTAACACTTTATCCTAAATTCACTAACCTCTCTCTTGAAGGATGCTACGATTTAGTTGATCTGATGCTGCCCGAAAGCTGTCGAAATCCAAGTCTTACTTGTGGGAGCCTAAAAACGCACGTCGTTGGTCCATATTGGGAAAGAAACCAAAGTCGGGCCGACTACGAGTGCGCGTCACACTTAGAAAGTGGTCCAAGCTCGAATGGATATTCGAAACATTAATGATTACGTGCTTATATTCTTATTTGAACAGACGAATCTTCAGCGAGAGGCATGTTCATCAGCCGACAATAGTTCATCGTCTTCCATTGTATGGAAGTTTTAATTTACCGTCTTACTTCCTACATCAATCTTTGCAATGGTGAGAATCCGCTAAACAATGTACACGGTCTAGTGACTTTGAACAAAAATAAATGCCAGAGCATGCTCTAGATTCGCTCGGTGATAGAATCGAGACACGAGATCCGCTAAAATTCCCCTCTCAATTGAGCTGAGGTGGAACGACATGAAGCCTCTGATTTCAATCGCTGTCACTGTGCCTCGACACTTCTCGGTATGGAAGCTCGAGGAACATACAGTTCCTCCATTCAAGTTCCCTGTCCCCTTGCCGTGACGAGAGATCATAAGAGTTTGGGATGTATTGAAAAAACTAGACCGGACAGTGGAACGTGCTTGATACGCATCAAATTAGCGCCCGTATTTTGGTCAAGTGAAATACAGTGACGGATCGACCTCCCCTTTTTCGACGCTTGTTTCCGCAAAGGAGAAAGCTTTACATTAGGAGGAGCGGAGGTATGTTATGTTGCTGTACACTTTTCGAGAGAAACTTTTGCGCAGTCCATTCACGAAGTGAGCCCAGTGAGACCAGTTCTTGAAACCTTGTATCGATCAGGGTCCCCTGAAGTAAGGGTATATAACCGGCCCCGTGAGCCCGACGACTTGTACACCCATGCCCCGAAAAAGAGCCAACGTGCCAAGAAAAAATATCAGACACGGGAAAGACTGTGTTCAGCCAAGGCAGCACGTCTGTGAGCGAGACTTCCTGTAATCTGAGACAAAATAATGGCAGAACCGTCAAACGCAAATACCTGAGAGGGTGGGAACTGAAAAATTAAAAGGGTTCCGAAAGAGGAAGTGACGGGGGAGACCTATAAATATGGATCTGCCATCTTTCGAACATTCCTCTTCCTTTGACACCAACAGCCACTACTGACCACCGCGACCACACCACAGACATCGCCCCTCAAAAAATGCACGGTCTCACCAAGATCATCTCCCTTCTGGGCCTCCTTGTCGTCGCCGTACGCGCCCAAGAGAGCACCACTGCAACCGCTACTTCGACCGAGAGCGGAACTGGCACTGAAGTTCCCACTGGAACCACTGTCTCGTCTGCTGCAGTACCCACAGACACAAGTACCATCCCTGCGTGTGTTCTGACTTGCTCTGAGCAAGCAGCGTCTGCGAATGGATGTACCCTGTATGTCAAATGCCAAGGTCTTCCTTAGACTAGTCGCATGCGGACGCTAACGTGACCCAATCATCATTCAGGACCGACCTCACGTGTATCTGCACCAACACAGCGTTCCAGGATGCCGCCGCTACCTGTCTGCAGCAATCATGCACGGCGGAAGAACAGCAGGCCGCCGCAGCCCTCCAGCAGTCTGAATGTGCCGCCGGTATGTGTATTAGTATCGACAAATGATTATCCTTGCTCATTATGCATTGCAGTTAGCGCGTCCGGAAGTGCGTCCGGCTCGGTCTCCGCAAGCGGTTCTGCTTCCACCACGGCCTCAGGCTCTGCATCTGGCACCTCTGGAACCACCTCGCGTGCGTCAAGTGGTACAGCATCGGGCACCAGCAGTCGGGCAAGCAGCACTTCTCCTTCCAGTTCTAGGTCAGGAAGTGCATCTGGGTCCGGATCTGCTGCTGCATCCACCTCAAATGCCGCCGCAGGCCAAGTCGCCATGCTGGACTACAATAAGGTCATGGTTGGATTGGTGGCCATTACCGGCGCTATCGTCGGTGGATCTCTCTTGTAGGAGACCATTTAGGTTTGGTTCAATCGCAGTTATTATTAGTTGACTTTTTATGGAGCCGGACGATCTAGTTTTCATCTTTGCTTGCTTGTCTAGTAGTTATTGTTCAGTCCATTTGTTTCGACAACGTAATTGAAAAATAATACTCCAGAGGATATATACCTCCATTGAAGAGCAAGCAGAGTATCGCGACTGTACTCTGCTCATCATATGGGGCGCGGGAGGGGGATGTGGCGTATTACTTCTCAGTTACGTCCGTCGCGTTACGTGGTAGACTCTTGTGTAACATCAGGGGAGTCAAGTTCTCGGTGCCTAGTATACAATTCATCCTCATTAGCACTACAGTACCTGTCCATTCGATTCGCTAATAATTTGGAAGTTGTGCAGTCACTAGATATCAACAGTATAACGGAGTGCTTAGCATCGAACTCCAAAAATGGCGAGAAATTGGCTGACATCGAAGTCCATCACAGCTGATTCAGTTCGGCTGAGAGCCAGGAAGAAATTGATATCTTCGTTTGCAGAAATGATCCTAGACTCGCTAGCTAGTAGCCAGTCGACGTTCACAAGCTTACACCTCACGTGGCTAATTCCTAATGTGGTTGTTTGGTTGTTTGGTTGAGTTTGACATGGTTTTCGGTTGCAGTGAGCTTGTGAACGGACTGGTCGATTCCGAGATGTTTTAGAGGGTCACGCTGGCTGTGACATTGGACTTAGAAAAATATCGCTGATTGAACGTCGTAAATTTGAGCGGCGGTCTCAAATATTAATGAGCTGCTTTCGCCCTGCTCTCAAACTCTTCTCCATTTTAACTTGTAGTATAGTGAATAGCTGATATATTTATCTGAGACTGAGATGATGCGTCTGGGACAAACAGCGACTCGAAGTGTTACAATTTATTGACTTTTTTCACTTTTCTAGTCTTATCTCATCTTATCGGCATAATCATGCTTATGCATAATCACCACCATATCACCACCAAGAGCTTCGATAAATCTTTCATGATGGACAATGCATGATATTGCGTGCTCGTCGCCCGACTTGCACGCCTTTTGACTTCGACAAATCTTTCGTATCTAATAATAGTACTTACGCTTTAGTATTTAAGTAGCTACGATTCCACTGTACAACCTCAGCTTCGAGCTAAGGTTTATCACCACCAAATCTTACTTGTTACTCACTTGCAGAGAGCATCTAATTAGTTCGCGCCTCTTTCACCACCCCGAGTCATCCGCAGCATTGACTAAGTGATTGTCCGAATGCGAGACAGCTTATCAATTGCCCGACTTCGAGTCACATGAACATCGGCCCTAACAATTAGCTCGAAGCTTCCCTTCACCCTTTCACAGCGCTAGATGAAGGAAGGATTCCATGCCCTTACAACAAACCCCCAACATCTCCAAAGAAACTACCAGTACTCTCGCTGTGATCCTTTTCACGATAGCAGGAGTAATAGGCTCAGCAACCGCAGTAGCAACAATCTACTACAGGAACAGGGACTGGTTCGAACACCACGGAATAACCCTACGAAGAGGACAACTAGTCTATCCACCCCCAACCCTTCCAACCTTTTACATACCCCCCTACAATGTTCTGCCGCAACCCTTCCTCCCGGGGTACCCCATCTATGACTGGGAGGTGAGACGGGACATCTTCCGCACCCCCGCAGAATCAATCAACGACGACTTTGAGATGGTGAACGACGGGGACATTTCGTCCTCTGAGTCCGATGTCGGAAGAAGAAGAAGGAGCCCAAGCCCCGTCGCTGGCCCCTCTGGAACCCGGCACTCCTCTGACAATACTAGAAGCCCTTCCCCAGAGGAGGACATCACCGAGCTCATTAGAGCCTACCGAGGAATCGGAACAGACCCCCTGGAGGAGGCCAGGAGAGAGCTGGAGCGAGGCATCCAGCAGATACCTTCAGCCGAGGACCCTCAGCCCCGGCCTGATAGCACAACCCTCCCCCCGATGCTCTTACGAGTTACCAACCCCACCGAACCCATTGAATTATCTAACCTCGACACCTATTCGGAGGAGGGGAGAGGAAGAGCCTCTTACGATTCAGAGGCAAGTAGAAGAAGGGCTCACCTACCGGGAGACCCTAGCGTCCATCGCCCATTCCGAACCACGACCACTTTCGACACACCTGTGCCATCAGTTGTACACTCCTCCCCCACCGCCACCGACTCCTCCGGATCTGATAGACTTCCAAGAAGAACTGGAAGTAGAAGCACTACTCGAACCATCCCCCATATCATCCTCAATACCGACTCGTCCTCCGACCCAAGCTCGCTCGACCCTACAGACCCAGGGTTCTACCGAGAGCTTCGACGATGACGACTTTTTATCCGCTTCATCGGGAGGCCAAGTTACCAGCGAAGAAGAAGGACCAGGGAGTCCACGCTCGCCTACCAGATACGACAGAGAGAGGAGGACCCAAATGAGCCCCCTCAGGATCCCACCACCGAGCGACGACTTGCCAGGAGGGAGCTGGAGAGCAACCCCTTCTACCTGGGAACTCCAGACAGAGCCTGGCCCACGTTATCCCTCTCCCAGAGGATGGGTCTCAGGGCCTACCGAGCTCAGGCCTGGGCCCTACGAAGGGTTGACTACGTGGCCAGAGGAGGAGAGGATGAGACATTGGAGGAGCACCGCCGATGACACAACCTCCACATCAACGAGGAACTATGGTGGCATGAGCTCAACTACGGCCCCATACCAGGAGTATATGTCTCCAGCCTACGACCAAGAACCCCAGAGGAGGACCGAATCCTCAACCAACGCCTGGCAGCTCTACTCGCAACCTGGTGATGAGATGAGGCCCAAAGGGCTGAAGCCATTAACGCCTGAGTGGCCCGGGCCAATGCCAGATTCGCCGCCGACCGATTGGAGGCGCCAGAACTGCCTATGGAAGGGGACCAGTAGGCTGTTTGCTGGGTCCGGCAAGGCTGGACCCAGCGAACCAATGGAGACGGATGACGAGCGGCGAATACGCAAGGCTCAGGAGGCAGAGGCAAGGAGGCAGCAGTTCCAAGCTGACAAAGACGCCTTCCCCGACCTCACCACCAACCTAATAGCCCAAGTAGAAAGGGCCCGAGCATTCACGCTCGCCCACAACCTCCCCATCCCCAAAGAACTCCAGGACGTGCCGGACCAACCGCAACCACAAGGCAGACCTGCCCAACCCGCCCCAAGGAGATATGGAAGTCCGACTCATCGGACGGATCGATGGTCGGTACCCCGACCCCCAGCCCGGTATGACCCCCTGGAACCCCCCTACTGGCCCTCTGGCAATGCCGAAGAACAAGACCCATGGCTGCAAGTAAAACCAACCCTAGTCCGACTCCCCACGCAATTTGAAGGAAAAAGTAGCGACCTCCATCGCTTTACGGGAGCTTGTGAAGACTACTTTTCGGTCTTCAAAGCATACTACCCCACCCACACCAACAAAATCCTGTTTGCAACCTCCCTCTTCAGTGAAAAGCCGCAGAACTGGTGGTCCCAATACCGCTACCAGTTCTGGAGCGAAGCCGAGGAAAGATATCGATACTTTTCTTGGCAAGACTTCAAGGTGGCTCTAAAAGTCGAATACGGGGACCCCGCCCTTCAGGAAGTAATGGAACGCCGGATGAATGAACTAAAGATGACCGGAACAGCGTCTGAATACTTCCGACGACTTGAAGAGCTGGCCTGCCAAGCCAACCAGCTCACCGACCTTGGAGCCAGAAGCGCCATCGTACGAGCAGTACGGCGAGGAGTACCAGAATCTTATACGGACTCCATCGCCAACCTCGGAATCATGATCCCTCAGAATTACCAAGAATGGAAGAGGAGGATCTGCAATATCTACGACGAGAAGGCGTGGAAGAATGCCTTCGACAAGATCGGGTACGTCGACCGCCCAAAGAACCAATCCGCTGGAAGCTCCAACAAAGAATCTTCTGGCACGACAAGTTCCAGGGCCGACAAACCCGCCAGCAAAGGGACGTCGGGAGGCTCGTGGACCACTTACGGAGGAGCCAGGGAGCCAATGGACATAGACCGTCTTCGAAAGGAAGGATGATGCTTCAACTGTGGAGGAAAGGGGCACATGGGAAAGGATTGCAAAAAGCCGAAGCGGCCACGAGACCCAAAAACTGGGAGGTACTCGTCAGCACAGCTTCGCTCCATGTTGACCGAAGCCGAGAACCTAGAACAAGAACATGAGAAGGAGGCACACGGGCATAGCCATGAGGAGAAGGTCGAGGAGAAGACACCCTCGACGACGAAGATTGAGGAGGTAAAAGACAAGGCCGGGAAGTGAGTGATTCCACTCTCTCGGCCCAATCCTCCCTGGGTGGTCAGTCATCGAGTCCTGCTGAGTGGACCTTACTCGATTGTAATAAATTTTTATGTACGTCTATATCTGTATCCGCGCATTCGAATATACCCGCTTCGAGTTCACAGAAGACCGAATCCACCTGAAAAGAATCACACTCAATCCAGACTCCGCTTGAAAAAGCATATATAATCCCCCAAAAACGAAGCCAAACTCATCCCCCTCCCTCGCTTACACTTTCCGTTCCAGAGTTCCTCACCCTCCAAGATCTTCAGACTCGATGGGGACCGGAGTTCATCCGAACTATGTCAGGGATCTCCCAGTCCTTAGGGACAAAGGAGGTGCTCCCTGGACCAGCCGAGCCTGTCGTCGCTGAAAGAAACCTTCAAGACGGAGGTGGGGGCATGGGGCCGATGCCTGGTGACCTTACCTGCAATGATTCGCCTCGCGCTCGAGGGTCGTCCCAGATACACGACTCCCTCTCCCCCCACCTGGAAGAAGACACGCAGGGTTGCAGCTCTCGTTATCCTCTTGAGGACGTCACACCAATCGAGGAAGCGCCCCCCTCATCCCCAACCCAGATGGAAGAAGTTGTTGCAAGAAAGAATAGGGATCCAGGACAGGCACCGAAGGACCCGACGGTAATGTGGGAGTACGGTTCATGCGACAAGAACGCGACGTGCACGACTCCCTCCGTTCGTCGTGATGAGCCCTTCGGTCACTCCAGGAGTGACCTGCTCCTCAAACCCCCGAGTCCTGATGAAACAGCCGGCAGCGGGCGATCCTTAGGGAAGGAGCATGCCCCAACTAAGGAGGACCTTCGAAGGCCCCCAACCATCGACGGATCAAGCGGGACTCCAGCATCGGATGCGTGATGCTCACGGGTCCAGAATACCACTATGGCCGAGGTTCCCGATGAAGAAGATGACACATCATTCAAGATGACACAAGCCAAGGAACAAAAGAAGAAGGAAGAAGAAACGTTGAGGGCGAGGCGTTCTGAATCCAAGCCAGTGAGTGTTTCCACCCCGAAGTCCACCTGGTTCAAGCCGTTTGGCATGGACTGGACCCTTTGGGCCATCATGGAAGCACGCACAGATTCGGAAGCCCTCGCTTCGCTCCACCTCTGGGCTCATAAGGAAAAGCTCAACGAGATAGACGACCAGCTCCTCGCCTCGCTCAGGAAGGGAGGGGAACGTGCGCAAGAAGAACTCTATGAGTTAAGCCAGCCAATTCGATACCAGCGACGAGTGTCCACCAAAGGCATCCGAGAACTATTCCTCGATGTCCAACTCGAGACACTGGAGAACCGACAGGCCCTCAAGGCCCAGGCACTAGTCGACAGCAGATGCACGGGGAGCACAATAAACGAGGCCTATGTCAAGAAGCATGGCCTCGTCACCAGACCAGCCCCTGCTCCCATCTCAGTATATAATGCTGACAGCACATGCAATAAGGTGGGAGAGATCACAGAATTCGCGGAAGTAAGGATGACGGTGGGAGGCCACAGCGAGAGGATTGACTTTGCCGTTACCAATATAGGCAAAGGAGATATCTTCCTCGGGCATGACTGGCTTCTCCGCCATAACCCCGTCATCAACTGGACCACCGGCAAGGTCATATTCGCCCGGTGCCAGTGCCAGAAAAATCCGTTCCCGCTGCCAGATGCGGATCCTGACGATCCCTGGGACGAAGAATTGGAGGAAGGCGAAACCATCCTCCTGGTCGACTTGCGAGAAGAATTGGAGATCCGGGCAATGCATCACGCCAACGACCTAGCAGCCAAGGCCAATGAAGGAAGAGCAAAAAGGACTTTCGAAGAAATGGTTCCCCCCCAATATCGGGAATTCCAAGACCTGTTCTCAAAAGAAAACTTTGATGAACTGCCCGATCGTAAACCCTGGGATCACGTGATCGAGCTGATCCCCAACGCCAAGGCCATGCTCGATTGCAAGGTATACCCCCTAAATCGACATGAACAGGAAGAGTTAGACAAATTCTTGGACGAAAACTTGGAGTCTGGACGGATCTGTCCATCCAAGTCCCCGTTCGCTTCCCCCTTCTTCTTCGTAAAAAAGAAAGATGGCTCTCTCTGACCCGTTCAGGATTACTGAAAGCTGAACGAGATGACTATCAAGAATCGATATCCCCTCCCGCTTATCTCGGAACTAATGGATAAGCTTCGCGGCGCCAAATACTTCACGAAATTGGACGTCCGCTGGGGGTATAATAATGTCAGAATTAAACAAGGAGATGAGGTGAAGGCCACCTTCCGCACCAATCGAGGACTGTTCGAACCAACGGTCATGTTTTTCGGACTCACTAACTCTCCCGCCACCTTCCAGTGGATGATGAACGATGTCTTCCACGACCTCATCATGGAAGGAAAGGTCACCATTTATCTTGACGACATCCTGATCTTCTCGAAGGACTTGCAAGAACATCGACGAATCGTCAAGCGAGTCCTACAACGCTTAAGGGAGCACAAGTTATTCCTGAAAGCTGAGAAGTGCGAATTCGAGGTCCTGGAAACCGAATACCTCGGCGTGATCATCAGCGAAGGGTCCATCCGAATGGATCCGGTAAAGGTTAAAGGAATCACGGAGTGGCCCACGCCCACCAAGAAAAAGGAGTTACAATCCTTCTTAGGCTTTATGAATTTTTACCGAAAATTCATAAAGGACTACTCCAAAATCATGCGCCCCATGACTCAGCTAATGGGTAACGCACCATGGACCTGGGGAGCAGCTCAGAATGAGGCCTTCCAACGACTCAAAAAGCAGATGGCCGAGGACGTGGTATTGGCATTACCCAAGGAGAAGGGCAAATTCCGTGTGGAAGCAGATTCCAGTGAAGGAGCGATAGGCGCTGTCCTAAGCCAAGAACAGGATGGCAAATGGAGACCAGTAGCATTCCTCTCGAAAGCGCTCACTGTCATGGAACGCAATTACGAGATATACGACAAGGAGCTACTCGCTATCATGCTCGCCCTCGAAGAATGGAGGCATTACCTGATGGGAGCAGCGGAAGACTTTGAGATCTGGACTGATCATCAAAATCTACAATACTTCCGCCAACCCCAGAAGTTGAACCGTTGTCAAGCCCGATGGGTGACAGAGCTAGCCGAATACCACTTTACGCTACACCACAAGCCCGGCACTTCCAACCGCAAGGCCGACTTGTTGAGCCGGAGAGACGATCACGATCAAGGGAAGAAGGATAACGACGACGTTGTCGTCCTACAGCCCGAACATTTCTGGGCAATGATCATGCCAACCACGAGTGAAACTCACCAACGAGTCAAGGATGCAACCCGCAACCATGACAAATGGGATCAGGGAATCCAAGGCTCCCTTGATCACGAGCGAGGGGTCTCGGAAAAGGAGGGATTATTATATTACAATAGACGGGTATATGTTCCCTGCGACGACAAGCTACGTGGAGAGATCATTGCCGCACACCACGACCACATCACAGCCAGACACCTGGGGATCGAAAAAACCAAAGAACTCGTTCAAAGAGAGTTCTGGTGGCCGAAACTCAAACAGACGGTGGAAAAGTATGTCAAGGCATGTGAAGCATGCCAACGAACAAAAACGGACACTCACCCAAAGGCCGCCCCCCTCCATCCCAACGAGATTCCCTCCAAGCCATGGACTCATATCTCAGTCGACATGATCACTGGACTACCAGAATCCAACGGCTATGACACCATCTTGGTGATCGTTGACAGATTTTCAAAGGAAGTGATCCCCATCGCCTGCAACGTGGAACTCACCTCCGAAGGATGGGCGAAACTCCTCCGCGACCACGTCTACGCACGTCATGGCATGCCCAAAACCATCATCTCTGATAGAGGACCACAATTCGTCTCCAAATTTATGATGGAACTCCTCAAACTCCTTGATATCACCCTGAACGCATCCACTGCCTTCCACCCCCAAACCGATGGCCAAACCGAACGGGCCAATCAGGAGATTAACAAATATCTCCGACTCTTCATTAACCACCGACAGACCGATTGGAGCAAGTGGCTTGCATTAGCAGCATTCGCGCATAATAATTGAATTCACTCGGCCATGGGCCAAACACCGTTCTTCACCAACTATGGGATGAATCCTCGAATCCTACCTGACTCCATCAAAACGACTGCCTTCACAAATCCATCGGCTAAGTCGTTCGCAGAAAACATGCAGGAGGTACACCGACAGGCCAAAGAGGCATTAGAGGAAGCCGTGGGCAAAATGAAATCCCAATACGACAAGAGAAAGAGGGATGCTGTCGACTATGCCATCGGAGACCGAGTATGGCTCGACGCCACCAACCTTCACTTGCCCCGCCCCAAAAAGAAACTCGATGACAAGCGTGTCGGACCCTTCCTCGTCCTTGAAAAGACAGGCGCTTCTGCCTACAAGCTTAAACTCCCACCGCACTGGAAAATCCACCCACGCTTCAACGAGAAGCTTCTGACACCCTACGTTCCACCAGCATTCCCTAACCAGGAACAACCTCCACCCCCACCACCAGACCTCATCGAGGACGAAGAAGAATACGAAGTTGAAGAAGTCCTGGACTCTCGCACATGACGAGTCCGAGGTAAAAAGGGACAGAAATCACGACTTGTAACTGATTACTTCGTCAAATGGAAGGGATGGACCCGGGAACACAACTCATGGGTCCGCGAAGACGACATGACCAATGCTCAAGAAGCCATCAAGGACTATGAAGACAGTCTCTCCGAGACACAAGCTGTTGTAACCGCGTGAAAAGTCATCGACAGGTCAGATAAGACGGTCAGATGAATCATCGACCGCAGCTATAGGGAAAACCAAGCCACGGGCGGATGAAGCATGTTCTATCAAGTAGAACGTATCGATGGGAAGAAGTTCTGGATCGAAGAACTGGATCGCGAGGTCTGGAAGACCTTCATTGACGATTACTGGCACAGGGAAAGCGAGAAGGAGGTCACAAACTGCATTCAATGTGACGAACAAGATGAACCCAATGGAGAACCATGGGAGGAAGACATAGGACAGTCAGGACGACTGCCTTAACGAGAGGGTAATGTTACGATTTATTGACTTTTTTCACTTTTCTAGTCTTATCTCATCTTATCGGCATAATCATGCTTATGCATAATCACCACCATATCACCACCAAGAGCTTCGATAAATCTTTCATGATGGACAATGCATGATATTGCGTGCTCATCGCCCGACTTGCATGCCTTTTGACTTCAACAAATCTTTCATATCTAATAATAGTACTTACGCTTTAGTATTTAAGTAGCTATGATTCCACTGTACAACCTCAGCTTCGAGCTAAGGTTTATCACCACCAAATCTTACTTGTTACTCACTCGCAGAGAGCATCTAATTAGTTCGCGCCTCTTTCACCACCCCGAGTCATCCGCGGCATTGACTAAGTGATTGTCCGAACGCGAGACAGCTTATCAATTGCCCGACTTTGAGTCACGTGAACATCAGCCCTAACATGAAGGGAGGAGGAACAGTGACAGTGAGATGACGACTCGTCATGGGCGAACTAGAGCTGGGCACCGGCAACGCCCGGTTCTGAAATGTGAGCTGAGTCAGCACCTTTTTGGGCCTTCCGGCAGCAAATTCCTTCTTCATTTGTCCATGACTGTCAATACTCCTTGTTGGGGACCTGAACAGTGTAGGTGTTGCATGCTTCGGTTAATTAATGTTACAGGGAGTCCTAACCATGCTAGTAGTACTCTCTTTTTGTTAGTATACATGGTGTTCTTGTAGCCACTTTGTCTCCCTTTCATAGCTTGGAGAACAACAACCACCACCATCAACCCCACCCTGGCCTTTATGCTTTCTACTCTCCCCAATTTTCCATTCTAAAATCACATTTTCAATACTCGTAATGAATTGCACTTAAACCTATTGACAAAATCGAACCAAAACCCAAAATCAACCAAAATTGAACCCAAGTTCACCGAAAATCAACCATGGCCAATACGGCACCTTCTACTCCATCTACTCCCTCTAGACTCCCTTCGATATCCCATCCACCTCTATCTACCCCAGGATGCCCCCCCTCACCTCTCAATGCCTCCGAAGTGGCTGGCTTTGGTCTGCAGGCAGTATCTGTTGGCTGTGAACTCATAGTCAGAGGAATTATGCCCAAGAATGGGAAGACCGCCGATGAAATCATTCAGGAGGCTCTCAAACTGAAGATTCAGACTTGAAAGGACTTGACCGTGTTGTGATCCCGGCAGTACCATATCGGGTATGCTGTGTCTTGGCAATCCGGTAACATCCGGAATGTTTGAGCATCCTTGCTCTTCCTCCCCTTCATACTCTTACTTACTAGAACTTTCGAGTAGTTATAAACATAGGTATTATAGTAGAACATTCTAGATACATTGTGTAGTATATAAGGCCCATGTTTTGGCCCAGCAGTAATAATAATTCCTTCATACTCCACATTCCACTAAGGTAGTAGACCAAGAGATAGGTTTACCACTGCGTATTTCACTCATCCTTACAATAGGTTATGGGCCCTGAGCCTAAATAATCTATTCATCTACATACCTACACGAGCAGTACTCACCTAATACAACAATCAAACCCCCAATCTACATCACATCATGTCATCATCAAATGACTCGACACCCTCATCACTATTCTGAATCGAGCTCCTTCGAGAAGACAATTGGGTTCCATGGAAGCATCGTGTGACAGCTATCCTACGAGAACGAGGTCTCTTGAGGTATGCCGAGGGAACAGACATGAAACCGATTGCAGCAATCCCCAAGGCACCAACAGCTGAGGAAACTGCAAAGATATGGCAATGGGAGGAGATGGATGGAAAGGTGCAGACGCAGATTGAGCTGACGCTAAGTGACATGCAGATGATTCACATCGCGGGCACTATCACCGCAGCAGAGATGTGGAAGCAATTGAAGTTAGTAAAGGAGGCTAGAGGAAAGTTAGGAATTTTGTCTTACCACCACTGTTTGTATCGTACAGTTGCCGATGAGTCTACAGATATTGTAGAACACATAACCGAGATGTGACGCACTCAAGAGGAGCTAGGGATGCTTGGAAGCCAAGTATCAGATGAAGACTTCCTCATGTTATTAATAACATCTTTACTGGAATCTTGGGACCAATTTACAACAGCGTATTTTGGTGCAACCAGGAATAACCCCACCATTACCTCACATGAGTTCATTGCCATCGTGATGGAAGAGAACCACAGAAGGTTAGAGAAGAGCAGTGGAGGAGAATCGGCCATGTATGGACATGGAAAGAGTCAGCATGGAAGAACAAATTGGAAGCAAAATACAGGGAAGGAAAATTCGGAAGAAGAATGCTGGAATTGCCACAAGCGAGGCCACATTGCAGCAGAATGTTGGTCCAAAGGAGGTGGCATGGAAGGAAAGGGTCCAAAGTCGAGAGGAAAGGGCCGAAGAAAGGGAAAGGATCACACTAACCAAGCCAAGCAATCAGACATTGGCAGCGACATACCTGAGACAGCTTACCCAGTAACAGATACAAGCTGTCCACAATTTGATTTGCATTTTTCATGCCATGATTGGCTTGCAGATTCAGGAACAACATCCCATATCTGCAATAATTGTGATTCCTTCATGGATTTCAAACCGTTAGCTGAATCATTGATTAACGGCATTGGAAACCAAACCATTAAAGCCCTAGGACGAGGCACAGTCATTATAGACTGTAAAGTTGGAAGCAAAACGGTCACTCACCATCTCAAGGACACTCTATTTGCTCCAAAAGCCATAAATAACCTCATATCCATCAGCAGACTTGATGATGCAGGAATGGAAGCCAAATTTCATAGAGGAAAAGTAGAGTTCCTCTGAAATAGCAGCCAAGTTCTTGCAGTTGGACATAAGTCATGGCGGCTATACCAAATGGCAGCAAATGCCAGAATAACTGCTGAACAGTCAAACGTCACTGAGGACAGTCAGAACATGTGGGATTCATGGCATCGAAGATTTGGGCACTTAAGTATTACAGGACTTCAGCGTTTGGCAAAGGATGGACTTGTAGAGGGACTTACCATTGACGAAGACTCCCCACCATTCACCCAATGCGAAGCCTGTATACAAGCTTAACAGACACACAGCCCATACCCACAGGAAGCGAAGCATCGAAGAGAAAATGCAGGGGAATTGACTCATAGTGACATCTGGGGACCAGCCTGTGTCGCTTCCTTGCAGGGATCAAAGTACAACATTGCATTCACGGATGATGCAACCCGATGTTGTGTACCTAAATTTATGAAGGTGAAAAGCCAAGCCTTTGATAAGATCAAAGAGTACATCACCTTTATAGAACGACAGTTCAGAGTCAAGCCGAAAGTCATCCGGGTTGATAATGCAAAAGAGCTAATCAGTAAAGAAGTAAAACACTGGTTAAAGGAGAAGGGAATTGAACTGCAGACCACTGCACCCTATGCACACTCTTCAAATGGGGTAGCAGAGCGATTTAATCACACCCTGATTGAACTCACACGAGCTATGCTAATAGCACGTGGCCTGCCATCATTCCTGTGGGAAACTGCAATTGAATATGCAGCCTATATACGAAACATAGCACCAACGCGAGCCCTGGAAGGGAAGACACCAGAAGAAGCATGGACAAAATCAAAACCAAATGTCTCGCACCTCAAGGAGTTTGGCTGTGATGTGTGGATCCTGACAGAAGGGCAGAACCTGTCAAAACTCGAGCCAAAGTCAAAGAAATTCATCTTTGTTGGATATCTTGATGGTCCGAAGGCCATAAAATATTATGATCCGAGACTTAGACAAATCTGTGTCTCAAGAAATTTCATATTTGCAGAACCATCACAAGCTGTAGACATCAAGAAGACTGACAATATGAGGCTCGAGGGGGAGACAGGAAATAGTGACCCTCAATTGCCTGCAGATGATGAGAAGTCAGCAAATAAAGAGAAACCAGAAACTGGAAAGCCCTCACCTGTAGTACCAGCAGTGCAAATCCCTTCTAGAACTCCCAGAACAATGTCCTCATCATCTCCATCATCCGAAATGGATGAACGGCCATGGGAGACAAAAGAATATCCTTGTAGATCGGAGTGCACCACCAAGGATCACAATTACCGAAAGCTGAACAACCCTAACTCTCATCTTCCATCAGTGCTGAGGCAAGCCAGTACATCATCAGTAACTATCATGGAGCAGCCAAATGAAGAAGACTTTACAAACCTTCCCTCAATCCGGAGTTATCTCGCAGGTGACAGGATGCCTGTCAGCCTAAATGATTTTCCCCAAAGCCTAAAAGAAGCTGAAGCATCAGCAGAATGGCTGGAATGGAAAAGAGCCATGGATGAAGAAATACATACCATCCAGGAAATGGGAACATATACCTTAGAGGACCTGCCAAAAGAAAGAGAAGCTATTGGGAGCAAGTGGGTCTTCAGCAAGAAATATGACGAAAATGGAAATGTCTCCCATTTCAAGGCATGGCTCGTTGCACAAGGCTATTCCCAAATCCCAGGAATAGATTTCTATGAAACCTTTGCACCAGTAGTCCGATTGGAATCTGTTCATGCAGCCCTAGGTATTGCCGCCATCAAAAACCTCGAAATATCACAAATGGATGTAAAAGGAGCTTACCTAAATGGGGAACTTGAAGAAGAGATATTCATGCGGCAACCACAAGGCTATGATGATGAATCAGGAAGAGTTTGTCAGCTACATAAAACTCTATATGGCTTAAAGCAGTCGGGACACAAGTGGAACCGACAGTTCAATAGACAAATGATGAACATTGGATTCTCAAAGCTCAAAGTTGACCACTGTGTGTACAAGTGCATTAGAGATGGAAGAATGATAGTCATCACAGTATGGGTAGATGACTTACTCATATTTATGGAGACAGTTGAAGATATGGCTGAAGTTAAGGGGGAGCTGCAGAAGCTGTTTGATGTAAAAGACCTAGGAGAGCCGAAAAAAATCATTGGGATTGAAATAGAGAGAAATTGGGAAAACAGAACCATTGCACTCTCTCAAACAAGGTACATTGATGGACTCCTATCGTGATTCAATATGCAGAACACGCATCCTGTAACAACACCGCTTGATCCAAATGTGATCTTGAGAAAACGATCCGGTGAATTATCCGTTGACCCCGCGAATGTGTCCGGATATCAGGCAATAATAGGATCATTGCTATATGCAGCACAAGGGACACGACCCAATTTAGTGCACCCAGTCCAAGAGCTAGGACAATATGCATCGAACCCAGGACCAGAGCATTGGACAGCACTGAAGCGCATCCTCAGGTACCTTGCTGGAACTCAGAATCTCAAGTTGGTATTCCGGAAAAATCAAGAGACCAAGGTAATCAGCATCAGATATTCTGATGCAAGCTATGCATCAAATCGAGACAATTTGAAATCAGTTTCAGGGTACGCATACCTTATTGGAGGTGCATCATTTGCATGGAGCTCGAAAAAACAGAGTACTGTTGCACTGTCTTCAACAGAAGCAGAGTATACAGCTCTTGCACATGCATCAAGGCAAGCCATATGGAATAGGAACCTACTGGCTGAGCTGGGATGTTTACAAGAAGATCCTACCTTGATTTTCGAAGACAATCAATCAGCCATCGTAATCGTGTGCGACCTGCAGTACCACACAAGATCAAAACATTTTGATGCACAAAATCATTTTGTCTGAGAAAAAATCGAAGACAACATAATAGAGCTCTTCTATTGCCCCACAGATGAGATGGTTGCAGACATCATGATGAAGGCACTGCCCCACCAGAAGCATGACAAGTTTGTTCGAGAACTTGGGCTGTTACTGTCTTGAGGGGGAGTGTTGTGATCCCGGCAGTACCATATCAGATATGCCACGTCTCGGCAATCCGGTAACATCCGGAATGTTTGAGCATCCTTGCTCTTCCTCCCCTTCATACTCTTACTTACTAGAACTTTCGAGTAGTTATAAACATAGGTATTATAGTAGAACATTCTAGATACATTGTGTAGTATATAAGGCCCATGTTTTGGCCCAGCAGTAATAATAATTCCTTCATACTCCACATTCCACTAAGGTAGTAGACCAAGAGATAGGTTTACCACTGCGTATTTCACTCATCCTTACAATAGACCATGGTCCTCGATGATGATAACGAGCTCTTCGACATTTCGATAATCCCTGCTTCATCTGGACGACAGACTAATTATACATATTGTTATGTTCAACTATCATTACCAGTTGCATCTGAGCAAACTGAGCCTCAATCTGACCTCCTAAACCCATGGATCCCTGTCATCTCATCCCTGCATCCGAATTGGCAAGCGTCATGGAGCCCGTGTAAGATGGGGAAGGATAAGAAGTTGTGGTGTAGAATCAGTGGTATGTCTGGGAACGGCAGTAAATCCAACTGGGAAAGAGACTTAGCAGTGATAACGGACACGATACGCAAGTTGGGAGTGAACATCTCCAGCGCCTGGCCAACCGCAAATGGCCAGATGGCTGTTATGGTGATGTCCCATGTCCAAGAGGTATCGTTCCTTACATCAAAGTCCCCCTTGTCCATCACCCTACCCAACCAAGATCCTCCGGCATCAGGCCATCGCCTCCCCTCTCACATAGAAATCATAGCATCCTACAAACAGATAGACCCAGTATATGCATTTGAAGTGATCATCACAGGAATTGGTGACTATGACTGCTCCTTCGTGCTACATCTCGATCGATACTTCACCACCCTCACCGAGACCGATGGCACTCCCTTCTTCTGTTCGAGCCGTGTCCCAGAGACCAATGTCTACTGTGTCATACTGTCGTCGTGGCAAGCGACGAAGACTGTTCTTTCAGACACTGAGCTTTTTGACAAGCATGTTTGTTCCTGCACCCCGAATATCGCCTACCCCCGCCTCTTGTGGGAGGTTAACATGATGGGTGCATTTGCACAACGAGCTGTTACCACTATAAACAAGGCTGGGGAGATACTTGAAGCCAGGTTAGACCAATTTGAGTCAAAGATTAATGAAATTCATAGGGAAACCACAGTGAACCTCAATGCTGTTGAGCAGCGAATTGGCGCCATGGAAAACAGCATCCAGCAGATAACCGGTGCGGTTATGCAGATGGGATTGGCATTGCAGAACATGCAGATGGCCCTGATGGCCCAGCATTGCAGAGCTCAAATCGCTGATCACCGCTCTTCCCTTTACCACCGGCATGAATCCCTTATCAGAAAATTAGACAGAGCCCAAAACTCCCAAGAGGAAGACGCTATCGGAGCTGAGCTCGACATTCTGTCTAAGAAGATAGAGGAAGCAGACGAGCAGCTCACCAAGACTGACAGAACCATCACCGGGATTGCCACCAGTCCTCCCCAACACCCTCAGCAACCCATGACTCCTACCCCTTCAACCCCTGCCAATCTCAATCGACACACAATCCCTTCCACACCCGATTCCCCACTGGCTGCGAAGAGGTGACTTCATGACCAGGCTGGACCTCGGAAACGGATCTCCAGCATTCGGATGGTTCACAACAAAGCCGATGCAATGGATGAGGACGACATTGTCAATGAGGATGCTGTATGGCAGTCGATTGCTGACCCAGGGCTGAACGAAAATGCGGGACAGGGTCCCCAGGCAGGAACTGTATGTTCTGGCTCGTCATCTGAATCTGGCTTGCTCTCTAACGGTTCTGATCTCATAGGCTTAAAAGTCTGGACTAAATGTCACTCTATCAGTAGTCGGGTACCTTTCCATTACTCACATATTCAATATACTCTTGGGCTCTCTGAACATTGTAGATATTTCTTAACACTTTGCACGATACATGATCTACAATCCCTTATCCATTCTTTCTTTGTGTTGTTCCTCTCCCGTATTCTATCCTCAGTCTGTTGTGTTCTTTATTCAGGACTATTTGCTTCAATTTCTTTCTTGGAATCTGTCCCATATCTCCCGAAACAACTAGTACTTTTACTTCTCATCTCCTCTAGCATGACGGCTTCTAGCTTTGGTTCTAATTGTGCATCTGCCTCCTTCTCGATCTACGCCCTCAATGCAAATGGAATGCACCACGCTCTGAAGCTCATGCATATCAACAATGCCATTGGGCATTGAAACCCTTCAGTGTTCGTCATCTCAGAGCTGAAATCATCAATGTCCATGGCCAATCGAATCACTATAAAGAACTACAATGTCTATGAGGAGCGTTCCCAACCCATGACTGGGACATGGAAATGGGAAGTCATGCTGGGAATACGAGACGATATTCAAGTGGTCCAACGACTCTGTTAGGGCCGACTCCCACATGACTCATAGTTGGGTGATTGGTAAGCTGTCTCGCATTCAGACAATCACTTGGCCAACGTCTCGGATGACTCGAGGTGGTAGAAGAGGCACTTACAGAGAGGCTCTCGGCAAGCGAGCAGACAAGTAAGATTTATGTGAAGGTAAACCTTAGCTCGAAGCTGAGGTTGTACAGTGAAATTGTAGCTACTTAAATACGAAAGTGTAAGTACTATTAATAGATATGAAAGTTTTGTCAAAGTCGAAAGGCATGCAAGTTGGGCGATGAGCACGCAATATCATGTGTTGTCCATCATGAAAGATTTATCAAAGCTGATATGCTGATACAGTGGAGATTGCGCGTAAGTGTGATTATGCCGATAAGATGAGATAAGACTAGAAAAATGAAAAAAGTCAATAAATCGTAACAGACTCACCATAGTGAAAGCGATACTCAGATCTCGGGTCTTAGCTGTCGATATTGCACTATCTGATAGTAACGGGAAGGCTTTCATGCACTGGGTGTTTGCTGTCTATGCTCCATGGAACCCGGGTAGTGACAGTGCTGAGTTCTGGCATTCTCTTGCGGAGCTATGTAACTCGACACCACATAGCTGGTCATTAGCAGGGGATCTGAATGCAACCATGTCTTCTATTGAACATGCTTCTGCCAGGGAAGACAATCGAAGATACTTCCTTGAGTTCCTTGAAACTGCAAATGCACAAGACTTGTGGCAGAAAGACCCTGATCGCTCATGTTGAAATAACTGGACCTGTTGAGCCAAGGACTCTGAGAAAGGGGGGAACATTATCGATTGTGTGGTCACCTCATCTCGTGGGATTCTTGATGCACACATCCAAGCAGCTGACTCCCCAACGGATTACATTCCGGTTACGGATCATCTGTAATGAGCATGCCGTGGACTCTGAGGACTTCAACCTTCAACTCATCCAACCGGCTCCAACGCACTCATCGGAATCCGATGGAATCCGATTCCCGGTTTCTATTCCATATTTCATATCTCTATTTCACATACTAATTTCACATATTCATTTATCACACCTAGAATCCGTTACGGTAGTGAGTAGGTGTTATATCGGAGTCCACGGAATACTCGACTCCTCCAGATACAGAATATTCCAGACTTATATTATTCTAGCCTCCGATTCCTCGGACTCCACACCAGTATATAAACTGTAGAATTAGCAGTACATATCTCAGTTCGAATATCAACTTGGTTTAGCCCAATACTCTCATACTCACTACCTCTGGCCTTCAAGCCTAATCTCTCCCTCTCACTATAAGTCCGTGGACTCCAACTCCGTCAGGACTTCACCTTGATCCTACTTCATCTTGATCCCACACACTCTGCCCGCAATCTATCTTAGGGCTACGACCCAAGGGTGACATTGCTAATAGCTTTGCCAAGCCCATGCACTCCGCGGAATCCTTGGCGTGCATTCTAATCCTTTCATCTATTGGCACAATCTTAACAGTATATTCGAACTCAAACCCTTGAGTCGAAATTTTTAGGTATGTCTACCATCATTCTCGAACAAACCGAGACTACTCAGTCCTCCATGGACCCCCAACCCACTTTCTCTATGAACGACATTCCCCAATCTGCCTCCAAAGGAGATCAACACCTTTTTGGTGAAGACTCCGCATCCACCAGCCATTCCCATAGGAAAACCTACACCCATAATGGTTTTACCCAATGACAACCCATCCCAGGAATCAATCCCGACCCCTTCAACCTCAATCTTGCCCCCAGACCCTCGGAATCCATCTCAGGTGGCTATGGCAGCTACCGAAACGATCCCCCATGGACTCCGATTCCTAACCCGCACCGTACCTTCCCTGTTCAAAACGAAGAGGAAACTGGCAGTGACTCTGAGGATGAGATTGACTCCCCTAGTAACCGCAGCCTATGCCTTCCACAGGGCAACGATAATCGCCAACCTGGTGGTGGCCCACCTAATCCTGGTGGCCCTGGAGGTCCCGGTGGCCCCGGCGGACCTGGTGGACCTGGTGGTAACCCTCCCAATCCTCCTAACCCTCCTAATAACGACGAAGCCATGGTCAGGGATCTCTTCAACCTCCTCCGCAGCCTCGCCAACCAAGTCAATAATCCTCCACAATGCCCAATATGCACCAAGGTCAAGGAGCCTGATACTTTTGACAGCTCAGACCCATGGAAACTGAAGGCATTTATCGTTTCTCTCCAGTTGAACTTTAACGACAGGCTCAACGCTTTCCACACTGACACATCAAAAGTCAACTACGCCATCTCCTTCCTTTCCGGTGTCACCCTCGACTGGTTTGAACCAGATATCCTTCACCCTAATCATGCTAATCCTCCTGCCTGGGCATACTCCTATGCCACCTTTCTTGTGGAACTCTGGACTAACTTCGGTCTGTTCGATGCCATTGGAGACGCTGAAGATGAATTAGAAAACCTTCGGATGCACGACGGAGATCGGATTATGAAGTATATAGTCTGTTTCAATCAACACGCTTCTATCGTCGGCTATGGTGACAATTCCCTGCGCCATGCTTTTTACCGCGGACTTTGCTCATGGATTAAAGATGATATGGCCCACCACGGTAAGCCTGATAACCTCCATGACATGCGTACCCTTGCACAGGAACTCGACGCTCGCTATTGGACTCAGAAGGCCGAAATTTCACGTGAAAACTGTGATAAACCTTCTTCCTCATCTTCCTCCTCCAAACCTAAGGGTTCGGGTTCAAACTCGAGCTCTTCATATTCTGCGGTGCCCAAGTCTTATGGATCCAATACTGCGGGCTCTGCCCCCACCTACCAGTCCTCTTCCTCTTCTTCGTCTGCCAAAAAGCCCTACGCTGACAAGCTAGGAAAAGATGGCAAGCTCACTCCCGAGGAAAAGGAACGCTGCCAGAAGAACAACCTCTGTATGTTCTGTGGTAGCAAACACAAGATGGAGGACTGCAATAAGCGCAAGGCTGCGGCATCTGCCTGCGCTCACGCTGCAGAGGTTTCAGAGCCTCCTGCCTCGACTGATCCGGCTCCCACAGAGTCGGAAAAATAGAGAGCAGCCCTGTGTCCTCTGTGCAAGGACAGGGTTGCGTTGACTGTCATTGCACCTCGGAGATTGTAACCCTCAATGCTGCCGCTCTTTCAACCCATTCACTAACTGTATCACTATCATCCGAAATCAGTTCTGGATCGGAACCCAATGGATCCCCTATTACCATTATCCTTCGTTTTCTTGCCCTCATTGATTCTGGTTCAAGTCATTGTTTTATTGACTCCAAATACGTTGAGGATCATAATCTCTCTACCAAATCCATTCCCGCTGTTCAACTTTGGCTTCTTGACGGCTCCGCCGGATCTCACATTTCCCAATCCATTACTCTCTCCATACGGTTTCCATCGGGAGATGTCATTCCTATTGACTTCTATGTCACACGTCTTGATTCATCCTGTAACATTGTTCTGGGATACAACTGGCTTTCCCGCTACAATCCGTTGATTGACTGGGCAAAGCACAGCATCACTTTCCGTTCAAAGCTATTCGGTGCTTCTATCCCTATTAGCGCTTCTGTGGCTACCGACACACATGTGCCAGCCTGCTCGGACCCTTCAGGTCCAACTCCATCATCCAAACCCACTCCGAGATCCCGACGGACTCCGCCACCGTATGAGCCCATCTACTCATATCCTTCCATCCCATCATTTTCTACTTCGGTTTCACCAAAGATTTCAATTATTTCCACGGCCGCTTTTGTATGAGCTTGTGCAGAAGAAGGTGCCCAACAGTACACCCTACAACCTTCTATGCCAAGTGTTAGTGGTCAAGCTGCTTCCGCGGCCCCCACGGATTTATCTGATATTCCACCAGAGTACCATGACTTTGCCGATGTGTTCAGTGATTCCCTCTCAGAGAAATTACCCGAGCATCGCCCTTATGACCTTAAGATCAATCTTGAGGAAGGCACTTCTCCTCCACTCGGCCCCATCTATTCCCTCTCTGAATTCGAACTAAAAGCCTTACATGAATTTATCGACGATAATGTCCATAATGGCTTCATCTCTCCCTCATGTTCTCCCCACGGAGCCCCGGTACTCTTCATCAAAAAGAAAACCGGCGAACTAAGGCTCTGTGTTGATTTCCGCGGCCTGAACAAGATCACGAGAAAAGACCGTTATCCACTTCCCCTCATTTCTGACCTACTTGACTCTGCGCGTTCCGCATGCCTATATACAAAACTTGACCTTTGCCATGCTTATCATCTAGTCTGTATAGCTGAAGGAGATGAATGGAAAACTGCATTCCGTACGTGTTATGGATCTTTTGAATGGCACGTCATGCCATTTGGACTTACCAATGCTCCTGCGGCTTTCCAACGCTTTGTCAATGACATTTTTTCAGATATGCTTGACATTTCCGTCATCGTCTACCTCGACGATATTCTCATCTACTCCGACGATCCCGCAGAACACCGAAAACACGTGCGTGAGGTCCTATGCAGGCTTAGAGCTAATGGGCTCTACTGTCATGGATCCAAGTGTGAATTTCATTGGGATTCCGTGGAATATCTAGGCTATATCCTCTCTCCTGAAGGCTTACGTATGTCCGAAGACAAAGTCAGGGCTATTGTCGATTGGCCGGTTCCGTGGAAGGTCAAAGATATCCAATCATTCCTTGGTTTCACTAATTTCTATCGCCGTTTTATCCATGAATACAGCGAGATTGTGTTGCCCCTAACACATCTCACTCGCAAGGGTATTCTGTGGAAATTTGATGACAAATGCCTGGCTGCATTTAATGAGTTGAAGCAAGCATTCACTCATGCCCCTATCCTTACCCACTGGATTCCCGACCATCAGCTTGTCATGGAAACCGACGCCTCCGACTACGCTATTGCTGCCATCCTTTCTATTTACCTTGAGGATGGTGAAATTCACCCTATTTCCTTCTTGTCCCGCAGTCTCCACGGAGCCGAGCTCAATTATGATACCCATGATAAAGAGCTTCTAGCCATTTTTGAAGCCTTTAAATACTGGCGTCACTACCTCGAAGGCTCCATGGATCCCATCAACGTCGTCACAGACCATAAGAACCTTGAGTATTTTTCCACTACCAAGATTCTTACTCGACGTCAAGTACGCTGGTCCGAATTCCTTTCCCAGTTCAACCTAGTAATCCGGTTCCGACCAGGTAAGCTTGGTGGGAAACCAGATGCACTCACTAGATGATGGGATGTCTACCCTAAAGAGGGGGATAGTCAATATGCTCAAGTCTCACAATTTCTGCCCTGTATTTACCCAAGAACAACTTTCCACTTCTCTCCGCGCTACTTTTCTTGAAGGTCCCGTACTCCACGCTAGTGCTATCATGGACATGGACAAGCTCCACTCTGATATCAAGCAAGCACAGCCCGTGGATTCCACGTTGACCGAAGGTTTTCGTCTTGCCTCTTCCCCTTCGAACTCCTCCCAGTGGTCCATGGACGAGTCAGGAATACTCCGCCTTGACAATCGCATCTACGTCCCGGATTCTGTGGATCTCCATCTTCGTGTCTTACAGAACAATCACGATCATATCTTGGCAGGTCATTTCGGTCAAAACCAGACGCTTGAACTAGTCCGACGGAATTATACCTGGCCACAGATGCGTGAATTTGTTCGCCACTATGTCAAGTCTTGCACTACTTGTGGTTGTAACAAAACACCTAGACACCATCCATTTGGCTTACTCAAACCCTTGCCTGTACCGGAACGCCCATGGGATTCAATCTCCATGGATTTCATTGAACAACTTCCAGATTCCAACGGATTCACTGCCATTCTTGTCGTCATCGACCGTGCAAGCAAGCAAGCCATTTTTATACCCACTCATGATACCATTAATTCTGCGGATCTCGCACAGCTTTTTGTTACCCATGTCTTTTCCAAGCATGGTGTTCCGAATCACATCACTTCTGACCGTGGATCCGAATTTGTCTCCCAATTCACATGTGCCCTTGCCAAGGCTCTCGATATGGAACTTCACTTCACTTCTGGTTATCACCTGGAGGCCGACAGACAAACTGAATGCGCTAACCAAACCCTTGAACAATACATCCGTATCTATTGTTCATATCAACAAGACAATTGGGATACCTTACTACCCATTGCCGAATTCGCATACAATAATGCTCCTAATGCCTCCACTGGAATCTCGCCATTCTTTGCTAATAAGGGATACCATCCTAGTATCACAGTGTATCCTGAACGTGATATCACCTCCGCTCGGGCCCGTGACTTTATAGTCAACCTCGACGATCTTCACCAATTCTTATGAGACAAAATTACTCATGCCCAGTCTCGCTACAAATTTCAAGCGGATAAGTGACGGTCTCCAGCTCCAGATTTCAAAGTAGGTGACAAAGTCTACCTCAGTTCTAAGCATATTAGAACTACACGTCCTACTGCGAAATTTTCCGAGAAATTCCTTGGACCATTCAATATCATTGCCCAGCCTGGATCCCATTCTTTCACACTCAAACTCCCCACGGACCTCCGCTCCATCCACCCCGTATTCCATGTCTCACAGCTGGAACCGGTGGAAACCAATACCATTCCTAACCGTACCCAACCACCTCCACCTCCAGTTGAAGTCGACGGTGAAGAGCAGTACAAGATCGCACAGATTCTCGACTCTAAGCTTGACCGTCGGTTCCGATGTCCACTAATTTACCATGTACAGTGGTTGGGCTACGAAGGTACTGATGAAGAATTTGCTTGGATTCCGGCTACAGAATTTTCCGCAGACGAATATATTGAAGATTTCCACTGTCGATACCCAGACAAACCAGGACCACTATCCAAGGTCATCATCCGCAAAGCAGTACTCAAAACTATGCCTCCTGCTTCTTAACTTCCATCTACATCGGATTCCTATGGATTCCATCGTCCCAATTTCAAATTAAATTCTGGAAAACTATTGCAAATTGCCTTCCTAATTGGGAACAGAATCCGTCAGATCCATATTTTTGACTTCACTCCCATTTCGTCATCATATTTCAGACATCAAGAAAAAATATACATTTTCACCCCGGTGCAATACACTACTGTCTTGGTACAAACATCAAAATTAGGCGTCTGCGGATTTTCCAACTTCTTCCACCTCTCCATCCAAATGCCCTTCCTCTTCAAGCGTCATTGCATCCAACTCCACGATTCCGACAGATCCAGACCCAGGGAGCATACTCTCCCTGATCTCTTCCTCATCCAATTCCCTGTCGGAATCTTCCACCAAATACTCTTCAGCTCCTTTCAAAAATTTCTTCCATAAGCCCCATTCTGTGCGCTGGCCTCCGAGGTGGTAGAACTCCGTACGGGTCATCCTAAACTTTTTGCTGGCCTCGATAGCTTTCTCCAGCCCATCGGCTCTGCGGCTTCTGTGCCATAATTCCATATTTGCTAGTTCGAATGGGTCTTGACCGTTAAATGTCTCCTCAGACATTATTCTTGCATGCCACACTTGTGCAACGTCCTGATCCAAACGCATCGTCATAGCCCGGCAGAGAGCCTCGGAATTCGCACCCTCCATGCATAGTATCTCCTGATGCGATACTACCCATTCTTCCTCGGACGCCTTCGGAATAAAATCTTGCGGGTATTCGACTGCATCGTCAGGATGAAAATTGTCCACCAAATCTTCCACGCAGGATCCGACGGCCTCGAGCTTGGACTCCATCCTTTCGATTTTCATCTCCACCATATCCATACGTGCATGGAGGCTGTGGAGCAAGTCCAACACTTCGCCCATGCCCGTGGAATCCGCTTCGTCTGTAAAAACACATCTTGCCTTGTGTATTTGGCATCGTTTGCAAGACCTTCCCTTTTTGCCTAAAAAACAATGGGAACCGTCAGCACGACAATGACCACATCGTTCTAACCATAAGTCAGTTTGACCACGGAAACCGTCGGACGCTTACCTTTGCCATAAAATTCTTCGTCCCCTCACCCAGGCACAGGCTCAGTTTTCAACCTCTTATAACTTTTTGCTTCAGTACCTCTCTCTGACAGGCCCGCAGTAATGTCATCACTTTCTTCAACATACTCAGCTGACTGTACCTTCCGTTTCTTCAACGGCGTCGCAACCAACTCTTTACCCTTCCCCTTTTGTTTTCTCCAGCTCTCAGCTAGTTCCTTTTTGGCCTTTGTTTTTGGGTCTTCATTGTCACCGTCAGTGCCGTCGGCAGAATCCTCATCCTCCATTGACTTCAGCATATCCAACTCCTTTTGCCTCTCCATGGCCTCTGCGATTTCCCTCAATCTCTCGTGTTTCGCCTCCTCAAGCCGTTTTTCCTCAGCCTCTTTTGCAAGACGCTCCTCTTCCAACCGCCGTGCCTCCTCCGCGGCCTTTTTCGCCTTCAAATCAGCCACCTTTCGGGCTCTCTCCTCGGCCTTACTTTTCGCCAACTCCGCGGCCTCCGCAGCTTTTTCAGCCTTGCATTTTTCCACCTTCCAATTTTCATGAGCCTCTATGGCTAAACGATATGCCTTGTCCTCAGCGTCACGATCGTCATAAAATGCTTCAAGCTCGTCGGGGTCGATGTTATCTGGTGTAGGCGGGGTAACATACGGTTCGGGAGTTTGCAACTGGCGGTATGAAGTTGTCATTGTATCAGATAGCGAAGGAAAATTATTGAACTTAGAGATGGTGGAGGTTAAAGGACAAGAGGTGAAAATCATGTGATGTACCTGCACAAAATTCCATGTGGCACATTCGGTCATCAGGATCAGCACTCTTGAGGGCAAGAATGCTAAGAGGGGGATACTGTAACGAGCATGCCGCGGACTCCAAGGACTTCAACCTTCAACTCATCCAACCAGCTCCAACGCACTCATCGGAATCCGATGGAATCCGATTCCCGGTTTCTATTCCATATTTCATATCTCTATTTCACATACTAATTTCACATATTCATTTATCACACCTAGAATCCGTTACGGTAGTGAGTAGGTGTTATATCGGAGTCCACGGAATACTCGACTCCTCCAGATACAGAATATTCCAGACTTATATTATTCTAGCCTCCGATTCCTCGGACTCCACACCAGTATATAAACTGTAGAATTAGCAGTACATATCTCAGTTCGAATATCAACTTGGTTTAGCCCAATACTCTCGTACTCACTACCTCTGGCCTTCAAGCCTAATCTCTCCCTCTCACTATAAGTCCGCGGACTCCAACTCCATCAGGACTTCACCTTGATCCTACTTCATCTTGATCCCACACACTCTGCCCGCAATCTATCTTAGGGCTACGACCCAAGGGTGACATTGCTAATAGCTTTGCCAAGCCCACGCACTCCGCGGAATCCTTGGCGTGCATTCTAATCCTTTCATCTATTGGCACAATCTTAACATCATCGACCAATATGCACCTACATCATACCCACCTCCAAGCTTGGAATGTACACTCCACATGAAGCCCTGAACCCCGAACCGAGGGTGTCATGGATTCGATATCCTAAAGTCTCAGAAAAAGCACTATTTAAGGCATTCGAAACTGATACAGAAGATATGGCCAGTCAAATGGGCCTATTCGATGTTGAGATCAATGATGAAATTTTGTGGATGCATGTGTACAAGGCACTGTCCCAGATCTTGATTGAATGTGTGAAACAACACTTTGGCAGATGCAAGACCACCTCACGAATATCGACGATGATGGCTGTAACGTCTCCTATGATCCAAGCTCTTCGAGCCGAGCAGAAGCACCTAGGTGGGACCCTATATCTACTATGGAACCCAGAAACGGCTCAAGTGTCTCATGCTTTGTTTACCTATCTCCAACGTTTCATACGTCAGGTCCCCTCAAGTCAATCAGACAAGGTGGAAGCATTGTTGGTGGCTAGAAGGAAAACTCTGGCAAAAGAACTCTATAATGAGTGCTCATGCGAGGCCTATGAGCAAAGCAGGAAATCTGACAGATGGAAAATCGGACTAGCATTATACCTCGGATCGACCAAGCGCCTAATCAATACCGTCACTGAATTTGCTGGACTACCTCTTGTGGTCAACAAATGTGGGTCCAATGAGCTGATCTCTGAGCCGGAAAGAGTCAAAGAAGAGACAAGAGCCTACTTTACGAGACTATATGACCGACCGCCTCCACCAGTTGTGCCTAAACCGTGGATCACCACACCGTCAGTGTCAAACATTTGTGAGAAGGTCTTAAGCGAACCCTTCGAGTGGCCAAGACAAGCATCAATTGCTAATTATCACTCAATGCTTCGCAAGGGCAACAATAAACCTAGTCCTGGACCTGATGGCTGGGAGAAGTGGTGCGTCAAAGCCTTAAACGACCATACTCTTGAGCTTGTGGTCAAGCTTCACAATTATATGGTATGTCACTCAGTCTTCCCTGGGAATGTAAGGGATGTCTGGGCTACTGCACTGTACAAGAGAGGGCTGCGAACTGATCTCTCCAATTATCAAGGCTTACAGATATCAAACTTTATAGCCAATTCCCACATGACTTGGCTTAACTTCTGTCTGGCACCTTACATCTCCAAGATGGGCATAATACCGGATACCCAGGTTGCCATGCAACAAGGGGTTCAAACTCGAGACTTGATGAGTTATCTAGCTGGTATAGAAACATGGGCTAATAGACACAAGAAATCTGTCTGGTGCATCAAACGGGATCAGATGAAAGGATTTGACTACTTGTCACCTCAAGGCTTCCATGATGCAATTCAGGCTTATGGTCTTCCACTGTCAATTATTGATCTCGATACAGCAGCTCAGTCTATGGTTTCTTGCTCCATTCGAACAGCTTATGGTATGACAAGCCCTATCATTATTGATGGTGTTACAAAGCAAGGCGGTCCACTCTCTCCCTTGAAATCTACCATGACTACCAGTCTCGGACATTGCTGGCTAGATGACCTTGCATCTGAGAGTGAGCATACATTGGTCATCAATACAGACTCTGCATCTCGAAATGACCCTCACCTGGCAGTCGACCTTAAGCAACTTAGAGTAACAATGGCAGAGGCGACTGATGACTCCTTCGTGTTTGCTAATTCTCTTACTGGCCTTCAGTATTTCTGTTTATCTATGGAAAGGTTTCAGTTTGCTTATGGATGGCTCACTCAATGGACCAAGACTCTGGTATATGCTCTACAACCAGGAGGAGAAGTTCCCAAAACAGTTGCAATGCCTTCGATAATGAACAAGCCAGGTGTTAACCCTTGGAAGATAATGTATCATCCTGTCCCGGTACTTGTGGACCAAATGGAGATGCTATGCACACAAGTCAACAACTCAACTCAAAGATTTCAAGAACTCAGAGACTTTATCAATGATTTTACTATCCCCAAGTTCTCTATTAGGCTTCCCATAACTCTGCTATGGAAGATCGCTATGCAAAATTTAGCTTCACGAGCCTGGGCTCTCCTATCCCTTCAACCAGTCACTACACGAGAAGCTGAACAACTGGACCATATGATCGCAGCAAAGGTTCATGACCTCTTGGGATTTCCTTTCAGACCACTCACAGATGTTCTGACCCTTCCAATCGCTGCTATGGGATTTGAATTCCCATCTATCATGCGCATCAACCTTGGAATCGCTATCGACAGTGTGGCACATGACCTCAATCACCATGTACCTGCATATAGAGCCATGGCTCACATCATGTTGGCTGATTGGACCTGCACGATAAATGGTTGTATTAACCCTTTTGACTCTCCAGGAGCACAACGTGAATTCTCACATTACTATGGGCATATACCAACCGCGTGGATCGTCGCACAGAAAGCAATGATGAAGATGTCATCTCCTCTGTTCCTGTGCCATACTGACCAGAGCCATGTATCCAGGTGCGAAATGAGTCTAACCCATGCTGTCAAGATATGTGCCTCGAAGGGTAAGGAATCACCACATGGATGAGTGTGGTACTCATTACGGGCACGAGGAATCAGATGGCTGTATCAGGTTGGTGAGTGGGATGGTCCTGTATTCAAGGTACATCAAGTGCTGCTGTTCTCTTCACAGCGTAAAGCCAATAAGGGTGCCTTGAATGCGTGGAACTGCATGCATGAAGTTTTGAATGATGTTTCAATCTCCTAGTTTCACACTGGAGACACTGACCTATTACTGGATAGGAAGACTCGACGCTCCAAGGCCGAGAATCTAATCCATCTATTCGGGCACACATCATGACTTCCAGCCTTGAGGACAATGCTAACTACCTCTTCTGAGGAAATAACTTATTGGGGATCAGATGGGTCCATGCTACCGGTGACAGCAGGCGTTCTAGACATGAAAATGATAACTGCTGCCATCTCCGGACCCATATCAGTCACTGTACTGGTCACAGGCAGAAATAACTCTATATTGCACAGTGAGCTCATGGGCTTAATAATGGATCACTTACTATCACAATCGCAACAGGGTGCCCAGAAATTATTTTCAGACCACCTCAACTCTGTGCGAATCACCCATGATTCAAAGTCAACTGGCGGTAACAAGGCAAGACTGCGTCATATCCCGGCTCGCTCATACTACCGATGGATTATCGACATTCAGAAATCGTCACCCCACATCACGTTGGAATACACTCCAGGCCACAGTCAGGAGAGGACAACACCAGCGGTTCTCAATGATGAGGCAGATCACTTTGCATCATGGGCCCAGAAGCATTCCAATCAGCTTCCCGTTGCACCAATCCCTACCTTCTTCATGGATGACTATACCTTCTGGACACCCGACAACGGATGGATTGAGTCTGAAATTAAGTCGTTTGTTAATTCTTCATTGGTGAAAGCTAAAGTACAGGAACTGGCTATTGGGCAACATCACCGAATGGCCTCGTGGCTCTACGATCAATGCCCACCACCCACGTTCCTTTATACACACACGGTCTCTGCATACTCTGCAGCAGTCCAGCTCTATGCAAGATCAGGCCAACTAGCGACTGCGAATGGACTATACCAGAAGAGGCTGTTGGCCCAGGAATATTGTCATCTTGGGTGTCGAGCTATCGAAAGTCCTCACCATATTTTCGTTGGATGCCCAGTATTCCAAAAGTTTAGGGTTGAAGCCTTGAAGGAGATACTGAATGTTACAGAGAGAGCACTGCAAACAGGAAAGAAGGAGATACAAGGCTTTCCAGCACTGTGAACTGCTGCTGAGTCCTTCCTTTCAGACTGTGGCACCACATGGCCTCTCACTGATACTCAATTTTATCTAGGCCATGTACCGCCATTGGACTGCTACTTGCTCCAGTCGTTGTTCAACAGCAGGATTGTGCATGATCGCGTATTGCATAATGTCCATTCAGCATGGCATCTCGTAGCCATACGACTGATGGGGCGGATTTATGGAGACTTCTTGCAATGAATATCCACTAAGGGACCATTTGCTGCAAGATTCCGCTAGCTTGATCCTTGTCCTTTCCTTCTGTTCTTTCTTTTCTATTCTACACAATTCTAAACATTTAATCTTCTAACCGACAGCCTAGTAGCTTTCCTCGCCAGTTGTTTTGTCCTCACAGAGGTTTTCTCCAGAAGGTTTTAATGCACTGGCCTGCATCGTCCTTATATGAATACTCCTTGATACATCTTTAACTTACAGATTCTCAGTAATTCAGCCCGTCGGGAGTTCACTCTTAGCTTTAGATAGCGTAGGCGGTTCTTTAATTGTAACATTGTAACAAGGCTGCTATACATATTATCATATTTCTTTAACCCCATTGTCCTAAAATGTCTGTATAATAACTCCTACTTGTTTACACCTTAAATAATGTGTTTAGCAACAAATGAACACCTTCAACCATGACAAAACTGGAACCATTCAATTGTTTGTACATATTTGTATCCTGATGTTATGCACCTTGTATAGGCTTCCACAGTGTCGAAGCTGCTCCAAAAAACACAGGAGGTGTCTTTCCTAACTAGAATACATGTATTCTTCGTGACAAAAGTAATAAATTCATTGTGCAATCATGATAAATTTCGCAGAAATTGAGGAAAATAAAGTAAATTAAAAAATGTGTCATGAAGAATACATGTAGAATTTTATTCTGAGTAAATTGTTCCAGCAAAACTAGGTGTGAATCTTGCTCTTTCGACCCACAGGAGGTACATCCATGAAACTGGCCTATTTCGGGTCCAAATCGGGATCGCTCGGAGCCCGAATTTTGGCGGGGGTTGCCGATACCCACTAGAGCACAAATGTCACGTAACGGTAATAATCACGTGCCGTACTTTGGCTCGATGATAACTGTCTAGACTCGGATTCGAAGGCCTCGGATATTGATTAAATACTGATATTCATCAGTATATACATATAATGCAGTGTTACATTCACAGACAGGCAAAAAAACCAAGGGAGCGCTGTTGAAAGAGAAATGACATAGGCGATGGACAAAATAATTCTAAGTCCAATGTCACATCAAGCGTGACCCTCTAAAACGTTTCGGAATATACCAGCCGCTTCCGCCCAAAGCGAAGCCACGTGCCACGTGGGCGGAACGCCGGCTGGTAAACGAGCCTAAAATGATCCTGGAAGAAATGGTAAACGAAAACCGGCACACGCCGAGGACCGCATCGCAGGGTCGGGAATTGCCGGACTCTAGCGATCAATAAATGCTTCCTAAAGATTTTCTACCGCGACCTTTGGCTTCGAATATCTAGCATGCTGGGAACGTCTTTCTGGCCCCGCGACGATGAGAATCCCAGTACTAGAGCTGGAGTCTGAGAAAATAGCACTCTTTCTGGAGGAGTTCTGAAGAAACGGCGTGTCATGTCGTTCTCAACATTACCGGTGAGCACGATGTTTTTTTCCCCTTTGCCTTCCTACAATATATGATGTTTGAGGCATTTGGCTTTATGTGGGTGCAACTTACTGTGCAGAGGTTTATCTCAGCTACCTTCGGGCATTGACCCGCTTTTTCTGATCCTTTCAAATCTACTTTCCATTGTCGAAATAAATACTGACTGTTTTGTTTTCAGAAGACTGTTATATACCACCCAGCACTGGTATGACGACGCAAGAATATTTTGGCCTTCCTTCATTGACTGTCGAGTTCAAGACGAGTCACGGTGGTAAGATCAGAGCAGATGCTTTCGAGGTTAGTTCAACCGTTGTACCATGTATCATCTGCCAGAGAGGTGGTGATAACAATATAGCCATGATCTTGCAAGCTGAAGCTACCATCCTTCGTATCTGAAGACTAAGCAAGGCGCAAACCCGCATGTGGACGGTGTTATTGGCACTCGTGATGACCTCGTGTGCTTCCGTCTCTAATTGAAAGGTCGTAGCCCTTCAAACTAACTACAGGTCCCCCTACTGCATTTAAATTAACCGCAAATTCGATGAAAAAAGTAGTACCAGGGGAGGGAGGAAAAACTGTTGGAGATATCCGTACAGTATACCCGTACTTTTCATTATTCACCGATTCTGGTTCTTAGTTACTACATTTATATACATATCTTACCTCCTATCCTTCATTCAATCACTATATGGTCTTGCCGTAGTTACCCGCATATTTCAGTCGTTTCCACCTTCGTTGTTTACTTAGATCCGTACTCATATATCCTCGCCATTAAAAACTTACAGAAATAAAGATATGCCCATCAGATGAAACTGAAGTCATCAGAGACTATAAACAACCAACCGATCCAGACCATGGACAGTACAGTGAGTCTTTGCCATCCGTCTCAGTGAACGGCAATCTAAATCAGGGTTTTTGAGCACTTACTGTAAAGGACGACTAATTCCGATAGGCGCAGCAAATTCCGCACAGAGTTGTATGACGAGAACCAAAACAAAGGCAATATAACCCCATGCGAAAACGTGCATGGTACCCCAAAATAGGTGTCGCTTCTTTGCTCCCGCGAAAAAGTCGATATGTTTGAATGATCGAACCTTCAGATATTTGGACGTGTCGTAATCAGCGAGAGGAGGAAGTTGATCATACGGCAAGTGGACGACATGGTATGCCACCTTGACGACAGGACCCAGCCAGAAGTACAAGATCAGTGAGATGATGCAAGCAGTTTGCTCCGGATTGGGTACCGACGCGGGTCTGTCTGAATCGACTGGGATATACTCTCTTGGAACAAAGAGAAGAATCACAATCCCTGTAAGAAGCACCGCAATTTTGGTCCATAAAATGCATGCCCCTGACGCGTCCAATGGCACGCCGGTCAATGTGGCCAATGGCGCGATATCACGATAGACGTAGATGCTTGTTGTGATGGTCAAGACGGTATTCAGATGCCTTATCGCGACGCGGCTCGATCGTTTCTGTCCAACAGAGATAACGGCCAATAAGAACGTATACAGCTGAAATAGCTAAGTTAGATGGTTTCCGATAAAGAAAGTGATTGAATTCACAAAAGTCAAACATAGACTTGTAGTGGGCCATTCCTTCAGCCATGTATTGCTATAAGGCCTTTTCTTCTGTGCCTTGTACTGTCTATCCAAGATATGACTCTCCTCGATATCTAGAACCAGGCTCGCGATAGACAACCCCAACAACTCTAGACATCCAATTAACCTCAGAACACGATACGTGAATACCTTCGTGCCGCCACTCTGAGAAACACGATCTTTGAAATGTTGGAAAAAGCCAGTGGCTCGGATGACAGGATAGATTTTAGCAGGCACGTCGTCCGTGTCTACAGGCTCATCCTTTGTATCTTTGACCTGTCGCAAAAAGTCCTTGACTCTCTGAATCAATAAGATCAACCGAAGCGATAGACACATAGAATGGAATGATGAGGGAATCAGTAAACCATCTATCGAATGATAAGTTGAAATTTCTGGAATACAGGTCAACCACTCACTTATTTTCGAGATGGGTCGCGAAACCTGTGAACATCGTCTCTTCTACCCTGATATTTGAGTATCTGTCTAAACTGTTAGTACTAACCCGAAGAAAAGGTCGGGAGTTACCTGATTGAAGTGCTGGCCGTCGATGAAATACGATCTATAAACACATCAGTGTTCGCTTAACTCTGAGACGCAAACGTCAGGGTAAATGCTGCCGGTGAATCAAACTCTGATATGAATGAGTCAACTGCATATCATCGAACACATGGCCAGATTCAAAGCCGGCCACTCAGGGTACGTTAATATTTGCGTCCATCTCTATTCTGCACCTTATGCCTGTTTCTTGCCTGTAGTAGTCATTCCACTGAGTGCCACCAGTTTTTGTCGTCTTGTTCAGTTGAACTCGGTTCGTACAGTGCAAAATCATTGGGCTTGCGGATCTAAGTCGAAAGTCGACAGATAGCAGCACTCGATGGTTGTGTCAAATACACATCAAATAGCCTACGCTTGCAATTGGGTAATTGCACTGGCAGGGCGGAATAAGGAGTGTTGCAAAGAAATGGAAGCATCAGCAATACGGCCCGATATACCGATCTGGGATGCAAACAAGTCCAAACGACAGACGCTTTCCTTCATACCACCAGCAGGCGTAAAGCTGTAATGCTCGTACCGTACAAGACCCCTGTCTTTCTTCGCGAGCGGGTAAGGTCTGAGTATTCAAAGCTCTCTTGCTAGGCTCTCGCCGAGTTCGACTTGTCACAAGTCGAGTAACGTGCAGGGATTTCATTTTTCGGCCAAAGATACTTTCTCTTGAAAGCGAGGCCATGTGGGAATCCATTTCTTGGAATCGTTACAGAGCTTGGACAGGCTATTCGTTTCATTTCATGGTGCTATTAACCCTCGGGACTTCCCATGCGGGAATGCGAAGGGTGACGACGGCGCTTTAGTCAAAGCGCCGCAAACCCTTTTCACGTTGATCGTGATCGATTATCGACGACTTGCTCGCTGGAGGTTGGCGATAATTGGGGGTCATGTGCAGGAGATCAGCGGCGTACCTGTCTGTATCGTGATTCAGGTTACGTTCTGCATCGAGACGGTTCAGGGTTAAGTACGTTTTGGATCTTCTGGGGCCTCCATATGCTTTCATCCGGCGCAGTCAGTTGTTCGATTAACAGGGTTCAAGGTACTTTTGATGCTGAAAGATTAGTCCGCCCTTTAGTCCACTTTATGGCACGTATGCTAGCATACGAAACTCAATTCAGACTACTCTATGCCTGCTGGTGGATCCCCAAAATTTTTTCCTTCCCTTTACTCTTTTCGGAGAGCTTGTATACCCGCTTCTGCTACGTTCAGGTGAGATATTTTACCAATATTTTTTGTTATAACTAATCGTGTCTGGAGTTACAGTTCAAGTATCGTGTTCGCTACTACATGCAGGGGATGCTAAAGATGATGGACGATACTAACGTGATTCAAGCAAAGCAAAAAAGAATTTACTTATGTCGTTGTAGGGTCGCGTGTGTTGTAAAGTTAAAAGAAGAAAAACGGATGGTCGTGTATTAGAAACATGTAAGGCGTTACATTCAAGCCTGTTGATTCAGCTCCTGCTGTTCTCGTCCCTTCTCTTGGCGCGCATTGCCTAAAGGACATTGGCAGGAGGTCTTTCACGGAGAACACCGCGGTTCCTACCTTCAGCCTGCTGGAACTTGTCTCTAGTAAGCGAGGCAATGATCTCCTCGTAGTCGGCCGCTCTGTCCCTAGAACCCTCCGCGTAGCCCTGTGCACGAGCAGCATTATATTCCGTGTCTTCCCCTCGGCGTTCTTCCGCACCAGACTGTTGCAAACCTTTGGACCCGGTCAACTTGCCCACAGTCTCAACGATGTTTCCTTTCATAGAGTGATACCGTCCTGCGGATTTACTAGAATACAGTCAGGCCAAGTGACAGCCAGGCGAATGCAACCTCACCTCGGGTTCGACTCAGAGGACATATTGTTGGAATCGTGTTTGATGATGAACAATTGAGAGACTACCAAGCTCTGCTTTTCGTGTTTGCATAAAGAACAGCAACGTCGCACGTTCATATAAGACTGAGCATGGAGCCATGGTGTACTGGGGCATCATTTTTACATCATCACCAGGGTAAACTAGTGACATTTGGAGTAGAAGTATCTTGCAAAGCCGAACTTGGCGTGGCCCTATTGCTCCACTATCGTTCTGTGTCAGCAACAGGTGTGGATTCGGGCGCCGCCTCCATAGGCACAAAGGAATATATGATGTCAGAACAACCCTAAGGGATGCCCGTCCGATACATGAAAAGCTCACTAGTTTTACACAGATATAATCATGTAGTCTACCTCCACTACAAGATCAATCATCTCCACCGTGCGAACTAGCAGCATCATCCGCCTCCGTATTCTGTGCAACAGTAAATCCAGACAATGTTGCCGATGATCCACCACCATCAGCGTTCCGGGCCCGGGACCACGCGTGTGCCATTTGCAGGAACTTGAAAGACGTAGGATTGGATTCTCGCTCGTCATCCGCAAATACCAAGTCCCAATCTGGGTGCATTTTTGAGTATGTTTGAAGCGAAGACAGAAAAGTAGCACATACCTTCCACAGTCTGCCCAGTTTCTTGGTCGACGTGCCGCTTCTTACTGACGATCGGCATCATCCCTTGGACCTTAGCGACATCATCAGGAGTTCCATTAATCTCCTCAAAGCTCTTCCAGACTTCGAGCAATGCAACACGCTATCATGGAAGATGAGAATAATGTATGATGGAAAAGAAAGGACAAATGTACCTCGCTCTTCAAGCCCTTGCTCTTGAGATCTTTGTAACCACGGTCGAATACTTTCCGGGCCAAGTCATGATCTCCAGCCACCATACGCTGCTCAGTCTCTTCGTCTTCATCTTCTTCATCTTCCTCTCTCATCGCACGTGGTAGAGGGATAGGCTCCGCCTCGAAGAGAGCGTATGATATCCATACTTTGACATGACCGCTCAGAGCGATCAGCCGCTCATACAATGAACGAGCTATCTCCCGCTCGCCTTCCTCCACTTCAAAGTCAATATACGCCTTCCATAAGATTTCCGGCATAGAAAGCGGGCTCTGAGACACTCCAAGTTCGAAGATCGCCCTCGCTCGAGCAAAGTCGTGTAGTTGCGCCTCGAGCTCGGCGAGTTTAATCCACGCGGTAGAGTTTGCAGAGTCGAACTGAGAAGTAAGGTGTCAGCATACGCTCAAATCGATCGTTGGATCAAAGACTGACCTCCAAGTACTTTTGGTACAATTGACGAGCCCGGTCGAACTCACGAAGCTACATAGTATGTAAGGACATACGTTAGAATATCAGTTCAATCAGCACGCACCTCTATCTCAAGTTCAATATATTGCTTGAAGAGTGCTTCTTTCGGACACATGCCTACGGCGGCGCCGAGAATCTTTCTTGCCGCAGGCAGGTCCAGACGTCGTACTTCAAACTTTGCAAACATTACCCATAATTTTGCAAAAGTAAAAACCTTGTGTGGGACAATGTTCAGTGCCGTTTGGTAAATTTGCCGTGTCCGCTCATAATCCTGGACTATGGTCAGTGGCTCTTCTAAAAAAGGCCAAAAAGATAACGAACCTTAGTCTCTATCTCTTCGAAAAGGGCGTAGTCGATCCATAGGAATATGTACCGCCGCCAATGCCGTTTTTCACCACCAGGTGGAACCTGTGCCACTGCTCTCTCATAAACTTCACGTACTCTCCCTATCGCAGCATCTTCCTCCTCTTGCGTACCCCCGTCAGACCGAACATCCCGGTACCCGTTCTCTTCTAACCTCGCATAGTCGAACCAAACGTCGTAATTACGACCGTCATGAGACAACTCCTCCTCATACTGTATGCGCCGCTTGCCCAAGACTGTGGTCTCAAGCGTCGAGCGCGTACCATGCTGCTTTTCGAACTTGGTATATGAAGCATACAAGCCGCTCGATTTCGACCGAGGTATCCGTTCCAATGCGAACTTGTAGATCACCCTAGCCCGATCGTACTCCTTCATCCGAGTCTCCATTTTTGCAAAGGCGCTGAAAACTGCTTGGGCCTTTTCGATCTGCTCCTCGTCGTCACCATAAAACTCGAGTGCTGTCTGGAAGACCTCCCGAGCCTTGTCCACCCTCTGCCTCTCTTCCTCAAATTTGCCCCATTTTACCCACACTCTCGGGTCTGGCCGTACCGCTACCCATCGCTCGTAGATGGCACTCGCTCTGTCCAGCTCATGATACCGCTCTTCAAGTTTGATGTACGCCTGCCAGGCCTTGTCGTCTGGCTCCCACTGCATCCACCGTTCAAACACCTGACGTGCTCCAGGAACATTTTGCAGCAGCTCTTCCAGATAGACATACTTGTACCAAAGCTGGTCGACGCGAGGTAGAAGAGTGACTGCCCGATCAAAGAGGTTGCGTGAGTGCTGGACGTTTCGTGAGCGCAGTTCCATTTCTGTGTATGACAGCCATAGTTGGATGCTCCGTGGGTCGACGTCGAGCGCTCGTTCATACACAGATCGCGACCGTGCAAACTCGTTTTGGCTGGCCTCCCAGTTGGCGTATTGCAACCATTCTTTGCTAGACGAAGGGTCAATAAAACAGCATATCACGCAATTGCTAGTACTCACATACTGCCCCTCGTCCTTCGGACCCGTTCTTCAAACTCCTTCCGCTTACGCCCTCGATATTCATGGAGTTCTTCGAAATCTTCAACGCGTTGCTTCGGCGCTCGGAAGGCACTTTCTTGCCGTTCTTGAGCCTAGGCAAAGTGAGACTGGATTGTACCATTTGAGCTTTAGATATCGTACCTCCCGCAGGAGCTGTTCCGCTGTAATCTATTTGAAGATGTGTTAGCTAAAAAGTCGTTGGTTGAGCCTGCGTGTTTGCGCACCTGGATAGCCGCGGGAGCCCGGTTTTTTATGCTTAAATATGGCGTCAGTTGGTATCTCCCACACTCAGAGAGGCGCGTACCGTGGGGCACGACCGTCCTGCATCCTGGCTTTGAGGGGAGCGAAGTAAGGTCCTGCAATTCAAACACGAGCAAACATTGGACGACTGCCGGAGTGTCGGACCGAGGGCCGATGAGAGTGCTTAGACCTCACTGTAACCCGTTGCCTTGCCTGCTTGGCTCAATGTAATATATTACTCTAATTTATGCGGTGTTTTGACGATCTAATAAGCACATCCGCCATCAAATATTCTCCACCCGCACATATCCCTCCAGACCACGCTAGCAACAACGATGCAACCACGAAGAAACTGATTGTCTGTCCAATCTCCAACCACGAACCTGAGAAGAAGGGATATAAAGGAGGCAGAAGGCGGAGAAACACAGAAACAATTACCAGTGTCTGTGACGCTGAAAAAGAATATCACTGTCATGCCTACATCACGCTTCAGTTGCACTGACGTATTGAAAAATGTCGGTAACACTAACCGTCTGTTATCATGAGAGCATTGAGGAAAAGAGCGAATGGGGGGAGATGCAACTGGTATGTCAAGGTTGCAAATACCACAGACAAGATGATATACGGTGAAACAATTTTGAATAACTTGATAGAACGTTAGTAAGGTGCTTAGGACGTAAGGATCACGAGCTCACCAATAATGCAGACATATAGAATGGATTAAATATTGGTATCAACCTATACACCGGAGACAAATAGAATGACCTAGTTGATGACAAAGGTCAGTGTGAACATTCAGCAAGAACATTGATACCGATACAGGCACTCACGAGACAGAAGCCACACTGGAAGTACATTTGAGAAAACGTTCAAGACAATAGACTGTGCGACTTACTTTCCCGTGCCAAAGAAACCGACCTGCACGAAGAACAAGAAGAAAAGCACGATGCGCAAGTCATCCGCCTGAAAGCGGTATACTTGAGCATTTTCCGGTTTGGAGCACTGCGCATTACGAAGCGATGACTCCACTTCAATCCAACACAGCAGGGTCATCGAGTACGCAACATAGAACATGCCTTCGACACTAATGGAAAGGATGACGAAGCACGGCCCAAACCCGAGGAAGTACATCAGAATCTTCGACATGGGTGTAGAGTGCTTCACCCGAGAGATGAACGGAAGTAGTGAGGACACAGCTGTACATCGTCGACATGGTCAACGACTAACAACGAAGACTACATGGCGACGTACATAACACAATCCATCCGGATATTTGATTCAGCAAGGGTAAACCTGTCTTGGCTTGTAGACATCGGACAGAGCTTGCGGTCACAATCATGGTGATCACAATAAATGAGCACTGAATAGCTGTGTTAGCGAGTGTTCAAAAGGGTACGAAAGGACCTACTTGGATGTAGAACACCGAAAGCAACGACCTCGAAGCTGATCTAGCAACTTGTTTAATCATGAAGGCTCCAGCTAAAAGCATGCCTGCGCCGCCCAGCAATCTATTACATATCAGTCGTATGATAAAGAATGACAGACAGCAAAGACCCACTCACATCGAAGAAAGTGTCTCCGTCTTGTCTACACTAAGGAGCGGGAAAATGGCCGTGATGATGCAAGACGTCGTCCACAACCATCGAGACCCAGCAACATAGGCTCTTTCTTCGGAGGACCAGAACACAGGCCACACAAAGCCAACTATGAAGAAGCCAATGCTCCAAATTGATCGATGTGTATAAGCGACCTGTAGAAGATGAGAAACCCGCAATGAAAGGGGACAAATTTGCTAGCGCTCACCACCATGCTAATCAATGCTGCGAATACGAGGCAAACCCCTGAGACAGTCGTCCAAGCATGTCGCCGTGAAATATCCAGAGTCGAAAAATTCAATAGAGGGAGAATTTGCGATAGGAACCGCTGCCAAAAGTAACACGGGAAGATCACGTATAGATAATACGTCCAAGGCGCCTGCTCAGAGAAGAAAAGCCCCCAGAAACTTGCGAGCACCGCGAAAGACGTCGCCGTTATGACCGGCGACTGTCGTGCAGCCGGGAAATGGCCCGGTTTGAAGACGAATAAAGATGCGTACGCCGCCCATCCAGCGTAGGCAATTGTAGCAACGGTTCGTAACAGGGTGCGTTCATATGTCTGGAGGTAGCGGAGACCTTCAAGGCCGACGGTAATGACATCCAGGGCTGCGGCACGAGCGCCGTACCAGTCGCCTTGGAGTATCAAATCCTCGATTTCTTGTAGCATTTCTATCCTGCGAGGATTTCCCGACTTCGTTAGAGCTTCCAATGGAGCAAATGGTCTGTAAAAGTTCTTATGTCTTTTCTTGATTTCTGTTCAGGTCTATTAGTCAAGCCCCTTGACACAAATTCACGCGTACCGTGCTGAACACGATAGTTCTCCAATATTGTCTTGTGGTCATTCTTTAGTATCATTGAAAAGGAGATGATGGGATGGCTAACCTTTGCATTGATCAAGGCGGCTTCTGCAAGGGACTGGTCTCCGTTCCTAGGAAGCAAATAACCGGGCCGCGTGGGATCAACATCAGGTAAGACGCCAACGGAGTTCGCAGGCCAGTCAATGCCTACTAGGGTAGCCATGAGAGCAGCTATATCCGCCTGTTCGATGTCCCTTCTGTACAAATGAGTAAGACCCCATGGCTGTGAATAACTGTCATGAGAAGAAGGAATCGAGTCGGGAAGAGGTCCACGGATTCCTTTGCCCCAAGCAACGAGAGGCGTTCGCGTGCTATCAGGATCTGAGTATGGTCAATGTATTAGAGATCACAAATTAAAAACGGAAGACGAACTTCCATCTCCGTGATTCCCAATCACAGACATGCCGTGATCTGCAGTGAAGATGTAGCTCGTCTCGTTGTCTTGGAAAAAGTTGGAAATCAAATTCTCGGTCTCTTTCACGATTCCATCGACAACCTGAATGTTGTTCATGTACTCCTGGAACAGCTTATTAGTGTCAAGTAACACTAGAACTGTGTTCCAACTAACAAGAGAATGGGGTCGATATGAATGTCCCGCCGTGTCCAAGCCCAGAAGATGCATGAAAATCACGACTTTATCCGAGCGGAGTTGATGATCCAAAGTAGAGTCGGTAGTGGCATTGCGAAAGAGATCACGCAGATGCTCTAAGACCCACAAGTCGAGCTTTGTCGCATCTAAATAGGATTAAGTTCAGTCCACGAGGCCAAATAGGCAGAAAGAAAACCTTGCGTGAAGTCTTCCGCATCTTCGTCATAACTCCATTCTTTCACGACTCCTGGGACCGCGCCGCGCGTGAACATTGGTAAAATATCTGGAGATCCAAAAGAATACGTGTGACTTGATTGATTGAAGACGGAGTCAAAATCAACCTGAGAAACCGATTAATTCTTTTCTCCAGTAGGGGTACAAGAAATATTTACTGGATTTGTCTTCCATCCCTTGAAGGATATCAGCATTGGTTGTACGGAGATCGTGAGGAGGACTAGCCTTGGCTACGGCAGACACATCTTCATACATTCCGCCTCGAATCATCCTCAGTACGACGATGTCCCGTTGAGTAGAAGACACATACCAATGATTGCGACGTGTCCTGGTCGACTCTCAGTAGGCACACGAGTATGTGATACGCCAAAAGCGCCTCTGTGTTCGATGATAGAGCGTATGTGGGGCGCGACAACATCAGGCGTATTGGGAAGTGCAGAAAATCCGTTCGGCTCAAACAAAAGATCTGCCCGCAGACCGTCGCCTATGCGAAAGGCTTAAGAAACCTAGATCATCCCTGAAGAAGTGTGGAGACGCACCAACAATGAGAACTAGTCTTTTTGCTTCCTTGTAACCAACATTGAAGCTTGACATTCCATGTACAACAGGACTTGTGAAATAACAGTCGAACACGGAGTAGATGAAAATGAGATGGAATAACAGCCCGATAATAAGGAGGTGTGCGACATTATAGCCTGCCATCGTCGCGTCGAGATGCGGTGTCCTGAGCACGACGTGGAAGGAAACGCAGACCCTCCGTCGGCTGACGCTAAACGTTCGGTACTCCGGACCGGACCGCTTTCCCGCGTTGTACACGTTGATGTATCACCAACTGCACCAACCCCAGGAATCCTACGCCGAATTCAATATGACTCGACGCTTATACCCCGAACTCTCACGCTCTTGTTCGAATGAAATGCTTCGGGCGTGATTCATACACCAACTGGCCATTCTGATTCCGCTAAATATACAGAGGTCGCCGAACACTCGAATCTCAAGGAGTTCATGGGAAGTTTGTCTGATTTAGTGTTGTCATAGAATTCAAGATTTCACAGTGGCCATCTTTTCCCCCTCGACGGACTTCTGGTGCTAGTTACATATAACGGGAACTTTGCTCTGTTATTTTCATAAATCGTCACAGCGTCGCTGGCCCCTGTGTCGACTCGAGCACACTAAATATTACCGACACCAACAAGGATGCCATATTTCAATATTTTAAAAGGTCCATGTAAATCGATTTACATAACTGCCAATGCCATTGGCCTCTGAATTGATGTTGGGGTCTGCTTCTATGGCTCCGGCTATCTATCATCTCAGCGTGGACCGCATTGTCATGTTATTTTGTCCTATTCTAGTCTCAAGTAACTATCAATGAAGAACTACCGACACGAACGAAGACGGTGGAATCCGAGCAGTTGCGCAGCGCCCTGCCTCCTTACCGATTGCTGGAAAGAGATTTCTAGACGAGATCGCTCGGAGTTCAAGCGAGTCACCATGGGATATGTGATGTATCATCTTTCTCACCCCTTTGGTAGGTGTATTGGTTCTAGGATGAACTTTCTCCCAACGTATATGGCCGTGGATGATAATCTCTGTATATCTTGTGCCAGCCGCCGATGCCCTAGGCTTACAACTTTCCTCGTACTCGAATATTCAGGATCTGTCAGTGTAACGATGATGGTAGCTCAGGCTGAGGCTACATTTGTCATTTCAAGAATGCAGCAGAATCTGCCGATCACGACTCACTATGACGGAACAGGCTCAAGTTGGCAGGCGCGCTAGGATGTCACAGGATGGTTGTCTTGATTCTCTTCCTAGTCACTGTTTCCTCAATTCATCGGAAATATCTCCAGTGATAGTTTCCCAGTTCATATAGTCAATACGAGGTCTACTCCGGCAATATCGCACATCGAGTCGCGCCACTGTTGTAGTTTGTGTTGAAACTGTAAATGTCGATGACAGCTCATTAAATCGTCGAATTCAGTCAGCACGCAAAGGATCTTGTTCCAACTTGATACTGATGACTATTTTCGCAGCAGCCAATGAGCGTGACCAGTACTTTTTATAAGGAGAAGTTTGGTATATATTATTCTTATAACCCATTGCCTCGTTGTCCTTGCTTCCCCCATGGTGACTCAGATGGACATCTCGCCAGATCTTACCAACGATGACAAAGTGTTCATATTTCACACTCTCGACATTCAACTGAACACCGGGATTCTCTATGCGCTGTTGCATGGTGGGCAATGACGTTCAGTGTCTTGAAATGTGGGTGTTGACTGATGACAGGCATATACACTGGCATCTTCGCTGTTTCGTTGTGGAATATATGTGAGCCTGGAGCATTTCTACTACTCCACATCCAAGTTGATGTGCATGGTATAGTCATTAATAAACGTCGGTCAATCCGACGACCAACAATTGTCATTATCATTCTCCTCTATGCTCTGATTACCACGAATTTCGCTGCCAATTGGTCATATTTGTACTCCGCATTCATCGATAACGGGAATAATTTTTGGACCGTATTTTTGAAGCTTGATGGTGCACAACAGGAATCTACTACATGGAAAATGGGTGTTCCAGCCTTCATCAGTACCATTCTCGCAGATTTATATATTGTACGTGGGACTCCGCTGGGGATTATCCACATTAGCTCACTGTTGTTTTGAGTTTAGATTTGGTGTTGCTGGATGGTCTGGGGGCGGCGCTGGCCTGTTGTGCTGCTTCCAATACTTTCCCTAGTTTCCGCGATAGGTATGGCATGATCCCATTTACCCTTTTCATGCTCAGTAATCCTTCACCTTTTATGTAGTATTAAGAAACATTGATATATATCTTAACGACATCAATCCACCTGTGGCGGTACTATTTGATATGCTCTATATATCCTTCAACCTAGCAACAACATTGTCATGCACCTTGCTTATCATTTATCGCATTGTGACTATTGTGGGGGCTGGTCGTAGAGCAGAGGGGCGACTGAGAGTCTATCACCGTTTCATTGAGGTGTTGGTAGAATCCTCAGCTCTCTACTCGATATCTCTGATCCTAGACCTGGCTTTCACTATTTGCGGTAGTTCAGCATCGTATTATCTTGATGCCATAGCTGCTATTGCAAAGGTGCGTCAAAATGTGTTCATGACCCTAGACTCCCTTGGTGTTGATCAAACACCTTACGTAGGGAGTTGCACCCACACTCCTTATTGGTCGGGCAGCAGCAGGACATACCCGTCCCCGAGATGAATCCGATGGGAGTGCCAGTACCATGTCATCACTTCATTTTCAGGTAGCTTCAGAAGTTGGCACAACGAGCTTCCAGGGATCCACCACAGAGAGTGCAGCCCTTGAAACTGACATTGAAGCTCAACATGAGCAGTAGGAGGGACTTGTGATAGTTGTTGAAAGGACATAGCAGTGTTCAAGGTGAACAATTGAGAATCGGGTTGAGATTCGGACTCACCTTGGACCAACCTTGGACCATCACTCTTTGTCATACTATCTTCTTTTAGTTATCGTACTGTACTTGTACAATGTATCTTACTCTTGTAAATCTCTCCTCAGGCTCCGAACTCCCTTTCAGGTCTTTACACTATGTACATTCTGGAGAAGTAACGATGCAGCATGTTGTCGCACTCATCGAGGCTCATCCAGAGATAATATATAAATATACCCCATTGAAAGTAATCTAAGTACAGAGGTGCTGGGACAACAAGTGTGTATGCGAAATGGCCGCACATGGGCCTTAGCCTGCTCATGATTCAGAACGGCGGTACCCATCCAGTAGCGGCAGTTGCCGGGTCCCCGATTCTTTCCCTTTGGACCATGAATTGGAATGCCTACTTATTACCGGTAATTTACACCACCTAGCGGAGTTTGAACTTCGGCCGACTTCGGCATGTCCTAATCGGGTGGTGCACCTCGCCATGTCCTTTCTCGTTCCTGTTTTTCCTTCCGTTCCACACACGTCGTCCCTACGGCTGGATCAATTGATTTGCATTGCAGGTCTTGTATGGATGCTTGGCTACTTTATTCTTCACTCATTGCCTGGAAGGGAAGGAAGGAAGGGGAAGGAAGGGAATAGGAACAGAACAACAGATAGACTGAGGATGTATCAGGGTGCGTTCTAGTTGTTATGGCTTGCCATCCATGCAAGGAGAGCTCACCATTCCTTCCCATCAGGACTTTGGGCTGTTTGCATTTGATTTGTAGTTTTGGCAATGTCTACTAATGAAATACATTGTATAGATAATTGTATAAAATATGATGATACAGTTATACAGGCAGCAAACATGACTCATCTCATGATGTTTTCAACTAGCCATGTCCATGGAGTTGGCACCATTATCTTCCATTGATTCTGAACTCTGACTTCGCTCTTTGGGTGTCCTGTTCTTGCTTTTCCATCCTTTCTTCCAACTTTGCTTGCATATGGTGCCAAGCAGTTTCCCAACACTTTTGTTGGCTTCTGGATATTCAGCAACAAAGACAGCATTGACGGCACCTAGTCTGAAGGATACATGGTGGATCAGCGTAGCATAGGATCGATATCAAACTGTTCGTACCGCCGATATTCCAATGCAATGAGCTTATGCTGGTTGTATTTAGAGCCAGTTTTTGTGCACTGTGAGCCAGTGTACCATTCCTTAGGCCAATACTGAAGGGGCTGCAATCCTTGCAGTGGTTTGCCCACCTCCCACTGCTTTACTGCTTTCCTCCACACACCAGGGCCTTTACTGATATCTGGAATTACAACCCCAGGAATGGTGGGAGCCTGGGGGTGACTTGAGCAAGGCTCAGGAGTGGGGGACATGGTGTAAGCAGGTTCTGGTGTCAATTGAGTCCTAGATTGCTCAGATGATGCTAACAGGGTTTGGGATGAAGGTGTCGGCAAAACTACTGCCAGATTGGATGAAGCAGCCACAAACGATGATGGTGATGCAGCATGTACATGTGTTTGGCATGTACACTCCATTTGTCTTGGAGAGGGTTGAGTTAAGATTGCCTCTGCGAAGATGTGAAACTCCACAGTGGTTACTGGCTTTTCAAGTACATGGTTGCCCATGAAGCTTTGCTCCGCTTCCTTTGGTAAGGGATGTAGTGCATCACTATGGCTGCTCTCGTAACTTTGCAGTGAGTCAACCAAGTATTTCATGAGTGTATCAACCTATCAAATATCAGCCTGGTTTCAGCTTTTAGAATCTAAGTGAGATAACACACATGCTCACCAATAGCCCAGCCTCCCCACCACCAGATCACACTTAACAACCAACAACGTCCAATGGGAGAAAACATAAATCGGTATTGAGCACCCCCATGGCATAACGAGTGAGTAGTATATGCCCTCTTCAGTCCTGCTCTCTGACCAAACTCATTTAGCAGGTTTTGGATCATGTCATGAGTCATCTCTTGCTTTGGGTGAATGATACCATTGGATGAACAGTATGAGAAGATATAGTCATCTGGTTCTAGAGTGCAACCAAGGCACTGTTCCAACAACTTTATCCACTGAGGAAGGTATGTGTACATGTCGATGTCTGGAGAATTGGGCTGTGCATAGATATTGTAGTAATTACCTGAACAGATACTCCACTTTCAATCTTCAAGACATATGGGTATGAAAAATAGACTTACTTTCTAGCAGGCCATCCCAACCTTGCTTGCTTTGCCACCCCTTATGCCTATCAAGATGAATTCTGAAGTATGGAACATTATATGGTGCTGCATCTTGTAATTCCCATTCAATGTCACATGCCTGCAAGCCACACAGTTCAAAGTTCCTAGTGTGTATTGGGTAAGAATCCGTTTGTTGACTTCAACAACATGATAACTGGATTACCTTGTCCACAGTGTGAATCCTGAAGTCAGAAATGCTCGCATCAATCCATGTTTGATCATCTGTGTAAGTTCTTGTGCCAAAACTTGTGTTTTCTCTAGCTGTTCAGATGAGCATTCTGCCTTGGAATACTTGACAATTTTGATTAGATCTTCGACAAGCATTGCATCAGCATGATGGCGGGTCGCAGCAGCTCCTTTTGCACTGCTCTTCATGTTAATGCACTTAATGTACTCTTTAATGCTGGGAGCACATGCAGGGTTTCCAGTAATAACACCTGTAGATTCATCAAGATGATAGTGGTCACCGGCATACTTTTGGCTGTCCCTAAGATCGACAAATGAATGTCAATTTTGATAGAGTAATAAACGGCTAGGTAGCAGGTACTCACATCTTATCCCACATCTTTGCCATTGCGGCCTGAATTCCCTGGGCTGTAGACTTGCCATGTTGCTCCACAAAGCACTTTTGCATTAAGAAATTCAACAATGCAGTCACAGAATACTTGTTTGGTGGGTTTGAAAAGGCTTGAGAGAGAAGATCGGTGTCGATGTTGTCTTTGCAGACTCCAGTCTCCATCTGTTGCTTCTGTCATGCTGCAACCATTTCTTCAAGGAATTGAACTGCTTGCCCTACATATCCTCAGTAATTGATTTTTGTGTTGTCTGCTTGTGACCATTTTTGTCAAGTTTCGGATTCAGTCTGTGTGAGATTCGCAATAGTTGCTTCTACTATGACCTTGGGATTGTTCTTGGACTTCGTCTTGGACCTCAAAGCTCTTGCTTTTCAACTCTCCTTTGGCATGGGGTGCTAGCAGAGGTAGAAGGTGAAATAGGAGTACTCTGTGCTCATGTCAATCAATGTCACTCAAGTTGATAAATATAGATTATCCAAAAATTTTAACCTTGCTATTAGAATGGCTATTGGCTGGAAGTGTGACAAATTATTTTATTTACATGTCGGACAGATCAACAAATAAAGAAAATCCAACTATCTCAATATTGGAGTCTTCTTCATCGGACTCATTGTCAGTCAGAACAATGACAGGGCCTTCTATATCTGCCTCCTCATCCTCTGAACCAGATATAGTAAGATCAATAACTTCATCAACTGAGACTACATTTGCATCCACCCTAGAAGTTGAAATTTTGTGTGATGTGGCATTGTCATCAGTGGGAGCCACATTCTTGGGAGACATAATTATCTGTGCAGAAATCAGCTAATATTTTCTGACATGGATGGTGGGAAACTGACTCAACGTTGAAGGTCTGACTGCAGAAGCTGTGGTTTGTGTTCATGAAACCTCTCGACCATAATAGGAAGTGCACCATAGAGAATGATTGCAGGGACCTTGATATTCATCTTGTAGTCTTCTGATAGCCACTGGGAGGCATCCAACATAATCTGATTGTCAATTAAGTGGGTTTGGATTCAGATAGTGTAAACATCTGGAGATTTAGTAATCTTTTGAATAGATTGAACAGATGCATTTGCAAGTGAGCCATTGGAAACATTGTGGAGATTTAGACCTGGTGTTGCAAATACAGGGTTTCCCAGCTAGATAAGAATTATTGAATGGTGGAGCTCTCAGAGCAACATAAAACGTACCTGATACAAACTATGAATCATAATACCTGGCCAGACATTCTTGCGCAGATGCTTCAGCTGAGCATCTGGCTCCCAGTGAAAGAAACTATCACAGAATGCAGCAATGCAGGTAATATCTAGCAATGGTGGCTTCTACTGTTCAGGATTGGGTGGTGTGTGTTGAATCGACCACAAAGTAACAGGTAGAGCATAAAGCTGGAGGATCTGAGGATTCAGAAAATCATCTGGAAGCTTGTTTGCCAATGCAGGGTGTCTTGATGCTCCACCAATTGTAGGGTTGAGCAACTCTGACTGAAGTTGTATTCGCCATCCGACTATGAAATTGTCGAGCACTGTAGGATCCATAGTAGTAACAGCTGTAAGTAATGAATCACCCAGGTCTGTCTGACAGAGTGCATGAGCAGTCTTCTGCCCACATCCTTTTAGCCCATCGGTATAATCTCCACCAAGTAAAATAGCAAACAAAAATAACCCTCCTTGCATCAGCTGAATATTCTCAGAGCTGTGAATGTGATCTGTCGAATATAGAGTGTACACATCTGGGTCTCCCTTTGCCTTCTTTCCATTTGCTGTCTTTGGACTAAGAGGTCTATAGAAAATACTATCAGTGATAAAATATAAAAACAAGCATTCCAACTCACCGATGTAAGATAACCTTTGCACCAAAAACTAATGCACCACTATCTTCAGTGATTATTGCATCAATAATTCCAGCTTGATTCATCTTGGCCAGTTCAGCTTCAGCTTTGCCAGGAGCCTATTATTTATTAGCTAATAGGTGGAGCTGTCTTGAAATCAACACATACAACATGCTGGTAAAATCCAAAGGCAGCGATCTCCTCCTTAAAATGGCATTCAAGCCAGTGTGCCTTCATGCTGACCTTCTTACCATGTTTCATACTTGGGTGCAACTTCCCATCGAACACAAAGACTGGAATAAGCATGCACTGAAGCAGGTGGGCTACACGAAAGAGGAGTGTGTGCAACTCTGGATTTTCACCTGCTTGAGCATGTCATGGACCCCAGAATATAGCTTTGCATTGAACAATCCAAATGCTATATGAAATCAAGGACCATGTACAGAAAGGATAATGGAACACAAACCTTGCATCAATTCCTATATGCAACATATGGCCATTTTCAAGTTGGTGCTGGGTACCAGCAATGATGGCATATTCTGTAAGCAAGGTGGGTTTTTCTGCAACACATATTGTCTATTTGTTCATATTATAACATGGCAAGGCAGGAGAATGTGAGAAGTGCTTACCTGCCATAGATTAGGAATACCCATGGCTGATGATGAGAGTAGTAACACAATGAGGAGCACAAGCTCTTATAAGTGCCATGTCTCAACATTGGGGCCCCACATGCAGCCCCCCCCCAAGACACAAGAAAATTGTGGCTGAAGTGTGAGAGCAGCAATACATGACCTGCCAGTGCAGGCTGCAAATATTGGGTGGGAAAGTGTGTCCTTGAACCAGCCAGATGCAGGGGATTCCACCAGAAAGAGAGAGGATAAAAAGATAGGAATGAATATTCAAGCACTGCCAGTTGTGAAAAAAGACCATGTTTGATGTCCATGCTAGGCATGTACTCATGAAAGAACACATCGGTTGACTGAGTGAATGGATTAGTCAGGTCACATGATTATTGTCACATCGTGTCAGGTCTGTGACTGCCTTCAAAGTTGACTGATACAGAGGATATAGTCCAGTCAATGTATCACACGATATACACCAGAAATTTACATCTTATCTTTTAGTTGATATTTCTATGCATGTCATAGAAAAACAGTGGCAAAATCTCACAAAATAGCAATAGAACTGCAAATTTTTGGCCACTTAAGCAGTAATAAGTGGCTTAAAAACTTAATTGTGACCAATTTACATGATTTACAGTCTGATTTAAGGCCTGATTTAAGATGGCATGACCAATTTACCAGCATGACCATTTGCAGTGGTTGTCTGCCTGTCCTGCTGGTGCCTGCATGAGTGTTTGACTATCTAGTTGCTGAGTGCAGATGACTGCAAGTTCATATGAAGCACCATCATTGTATCACTCCTGTTATCAAATCTCTGGAACCTAATTTAGCACTTCGGACATTATACATTTCTCTTAAATTCCATAGTCTTCATGACATTTTCATTGTGTACCTCACCAGCTTAACAGAGCAAGTCAGATACTACCAGACCTTGAAGTTTCCACTCCAATTCTCTTAGAAATGATTTCAACATAAAATAACAGTACATTTTACATGCTTTATCTGTATAGTTTAGTGCTACTACACTTATACTGTCAAAGATAGTATGAATGTTTTCCTTTTGCATCTCATAGCCCTGCAGCTTCTTGAAGAATTCCAAGCATGTCTTGTGTTTCTCAATGAACTTCTGCAGATAGATATGAATATAGGGTAACCAGTAACAAGCGTTGACCAACCTCATTAACATCAACATTGACTGCCCCATGCTCCTTGTTCTTTGGTCTCATCTTTGTCTTTGTCTCTGGCCTTGTTCATCACCCCCTCACTCATCTTCCTGTCACCCTCTTCTTTATTCGGGTCCTCCTTCTGACCATGCTGAGTATATTGATGGACATGTCTTTTCAACAATGTTGCCCCTCTTTGCCCTTGGCTACCTTCGCTGCAGTCATTGTTCACCAGATCTTCTTGGATTTGGGAATGGATAACCAAAGCTTGATGTTTGGCAGGTGAGGGTGTGCTTGACATCTTGCTCAGCATAGCACTGAGGAGAGAAATCTAGATGATTGCCCTAACCCTGAGTGTGCACACATGAGGTAGTCGCAATTGATGGGGCAATTCATAAGAAAATTGATGCTGAGGGGTGGAGAGCAATGGATAGCTGCATGCCGATCTACAAAGAGAATGAGTACCTCTAAATGCACATGCACACAGCGACTGGCAGGACCTACTGCTTGAGGTTGCTGCCTGATGTCTGCCCACATGCCCCCATGTACAATACACATCTCACTTCCTTCAGGACCCCACTCACTGGACATTGTGAAAGTCATCAGAAGTAGTGACATGACAGGTAAGGAGTATGATTCTGACCTGCTTCCAATATTGGAGACAAAGAGCGCATCACAGAGGAGGGAGGTAGTGGGCCAGTGAGAGCCCTGGTTTTTGCTTTCATATTGCTTTTCTCCCCCCAGTGCTCCGATGGGCACCCTTGTCTCTGCACCTCCGATGAGCAGTATTAATTAGAACCAATATTTTGTATTAGTTGATCCTTGTGTGACTGAGAATCCAGAGCATTGATGGATTGTTGTAAAGAAATAGAGCATGTTCTGAGGAAGCAGTGGTGTGGTATTAAGTAGTGTGTGGATTCAGAGTCAGGCCCAGACTAGGGTACCTAGCAAAAATAGCCCAGATGTGGCCTCATTTACCGTACCTTTTGAGGGCTAGTGTACGAGGTGGGAGGTGGCAGCCATCGTCGAGGTCAGAATGAGGTGGTGGCACGAGTGAGCTGGCAGTGTGCTGAGCTGCCAGATTTAATCAATTTACATTATTTTCATAAAATTGGTCAGATAACACTACTTATTCAAGCTAGATTAAAATATCTTGATAAAGTGGTTATGCAAAAAGCTCACTCTAGACTTCATTAACCATGCTAGACTACTGAGAGAACTACAGTGCAAGCGGTGTTGCGACTGCAGACGATCCACATGTGTATTTTTGCAATCTACTGGATTAGACAATGTGACTTATACAGAGAATGAGTGAAGCTAATATGTCAGTGTGTACATAATAAAATACAATGTGATGTGACTAATAGACAATAAAGTGACATCTGACATGACAGAATAAACCAGGGACTTAGTCATAGCATGTACCTGATGGGCATGCTTGGCAGAAAGACTGAAACCCCTGTCTTAGCACTGGCAGTCAAGTCTATACAGTGAGGACTTCTCTTTAATTGAAGAACTATATAATTGCACTTAATGAAAACAGTGCACTTGTTAAATTAAAATGACGTACTGTACCTGAGAAGCCAGTCCACACCTTGCATGCTAGATAAGATAAATGATAACTTGGACACATGGATTGATTAGAAGTGTCAGCTGAATACTGAAGTGCTGAGTAACTTGTATACATTGCCATGTCAAACTGAGAGCTCAATGCATGTGGGACTCCCTTCTAGAGAGAAACAATAATACAATGATGAGGCTAAACCTTGAATAGCCATCAGCTGTCACTCTGATATGTCCTTGGACTTGCATATAGTGAGTGCACACTACCAGTGAAGCGAGCTCACTATAGAAATAACACTATATGAAGAAACTCCGAGTTGGTTGCCAAGTAGAACTGCAGCAGTGGCAAGCTGTGCATGTAGGAGTCTGTTTACCTGGGTACTAGCGTGATGTTTGTAATCAGTAACTTGTTTTAGTATAAATAGTCAGTATCATAAGGTAGTATACAAGTTTCAAACCCCTGAGTTACAGTGTGCACGTAGAAAGTGAGCACTGTGGCAGAGGATTAGTTTGTAGCTTCGAGCATCATATATAAACTTGTGAGCTCACCTAGAGGAATAGAGATACATTCAGAATCTGACTTGTGTGCTTAAGTTCTGAGTGAATAAGAATCAGTGTCGCTGTTCTGTTCCATCTGAGCATTGTTGAGTCTGTTGAGAGTATGAATTAAAGTGGAAGTTCTGAATTCTGTTCTGTTCTGTCCTGTCAGTCAGTTTCTGTTCTGTTGGTCTGTTTCTGAAATCTGCTTCTGTTCTGTTCTGAATCTGTTTCTGTTCTGAATCTGAGATCTGTTGAAGTGTCTGTGGTTGATATCATCGTTCAAGTCAGTTTTGGATAACCCTACACACTGACATGTAGCGAGCTCACTAAGTCAGTGCTTAGTTGAGTGGTTAGAAGAGCAAGCTCAGTGTCGTTTCAACTTGCATCATGTTCCATTCTGTTGTAGGACCAGTGTCCTATTGTATCTTGAATATTATCATTCACCTAGAAGGTTGTGCCTCGAAGTAACACCTTCTTGTAAAAGTTCCTAGACTTAGGATCAATTGGAAAGGAGTAAATGCTGTATAGCATTGAGATAATAAGGAGCTTTACTAGTTTTGAAGCACTAGTAGTCGCAGAGTTGATATAATCTCATTCCCCCATTGTACTTTTGAGGGTGATTGTTAGATTGAGTAGTTGTGTGAGTGTGTGTGAGGTTTAGTGTGTATATCACACTGTTCCATGTGCTATTCCACAAGTGCCCACAGCCAGCCTCTTCAGTGGATACCACTACTGGCAGTAAGTGGGTCGCATCCTTCCTCACACAGAGACAGGTGGCAATATGCCTTGATGGTAAAAGAGAGGAGATGAAGCCAGTGACAAACGGCATACTGCAGGGATCACCAGTCTCACCAATACTATCAGCATTCTACTCAACTGAACTTCTGGAACAATACACCCCACCAGATGTACCTCCAATTGAACCACCACTGAAGCCAGATGCAGTGTGGTTTGGAAGGAACCCCAAATGGCACACAAAACTGATGATGGTCATGTTTGCAGATGATGGCAACATATGGGTCAGCTCCAAGAGCCTCAAGACCAATGTTGAAGTCTTAAAAGCTGAGTACCATAGTGCTGCCAACCTCCTAAAGTCGATTGGCCTCTCTCTAGACTGTGACAAGAGAGAACTGTGTCACTTCATCACACAGAAAGAAACTACAACCTTCCCAGCAATTACTCTACTGGGAAAAATAGCTGGGACTGAGGTTGCAATCACCCCTAAGCTATCTACCTGGTGGCTAGGATTCTTCTTTGATGCAAAGCTGACATTCTGACCACATGTCAAAGAGATGGTGGCTAGGGCAGAGTCAGTGGTAAATGGGATGGGCATGCTTGCAAACACTGTGTGAGGACTCAGCCAGAACCATATGTGGCACATATACATGTTATACATGCTTCCAGTACTGACATATGGAGTAGCTATATGGTGGAAAGGAAAGCAACAAGCAGCTCATATCAGGATGCTTATGCGAGTACAGAATCGAGCTCTTCGACTAATGTATGTGGTCTTCAGGACAACCCCAATCATGGCGCTAGAGATTGAAGCATCAATACTGCCTATCAAACACCTCCTCAACCTCGAACAGGACAGGTTTGCAGTACAAATATGCAAATTCAGTGAAATAAGTCTGATAATTCAGCAACTAGACAATGATGGATAGAGAGAGGGAGTAACACAAAGGGCACACCCACCAATCCAACCTGACATACCAGCAAGGAGCCAACAAGACAAACAGAGGCCAATGAGGAGGACCTTCTTGGGAGACTTGGCAGGGATAGTGACACTAGAGGATGAGAAGATTCTGCTCTTCTCAATTGCACCATGTGAAAAATCACTGACAGACTTTGGTAAAAGGTTCCAGACGTCACTTCCAGTGAGCAGGGAAACCAAAGAGGAAGTGGCAAAGAAACACCAAGCACACATCAGATGATTCACATTTGATGACTCCCATCTTCTATTCTACACTGATGGCTCTATGCTAGAGTTGAACGGGAAATGGCAAACAGGAGCAAGCTGGGTAGCAATGATTAAGGGGAAAGTAGTCACATCACAAAGCATAAGGACAGGACCCTATGCTGAGGTGTATGATTTAGAGCTTATAGGCTTAGCATGGGCTGCATGAAATGTACAACAATTATGTGCAGCCCACCCAAGCATATGTCACATCCATTTTTTTGCAGATAACTCATCTGCAGTTGAATCTATCATACACCCCAAGCATAGACCAGGTCAGAAACATGCAACAATGTTTTATGATATGGCCATGAAGTTCCTAGAAGAGGATGAAGATACATCTATGGAGATGGCATGGGCACCAGGCCATGAGGATATAGCAGGCAACAAGAAAGCAGATGCACTGGCAAAGGAGGCATGCACGATGAACCAACTGGGACAGCACACATATGCGAATGTCCGTAGACAGATGAAGGAGCGAGCACAGGGGAAATGGCAGCAGGAGTGGGCAAAAACAAGCCCAACAGGCTGCTTTGGACTGGCAAATCAACTGGAACCAAGACTCCAACTGATGCAGAGATTCAAGGAGACACCATGCAAGGTGTTTGGTAGATTGATGCAGTGCAGGACCAGGCACATGCACATAGGAGAATACTACAAGCTATTCAACATTCCAGAGGAGATGGGATGTGAATATGGAGAGCACCTTCAAACACAAGAGCACATCATATGAACATGCCCAAGATACAGCGAATATCAGCACACATCAGGAAATTTGCATGTCGCTACATAGGCATACGTAGCTCCAAATAGGCAGAATAGACAATGTAGTCCCAGGAATGATGTCCCCTTTTATAGTAGTCTACCGCCACTCTTGGTAGACCTGGTGGTAAGCTACAGTAGTCATTGTAGTTGCCATCCCACTGTAGTCTTGTAGTAATATATCCCATTTAATCGATACATTTTTAGCCACACAAAATAGAAATGGAAGAATATATATAATATATTCGAAAGATAATTATAATGCTACTGTTACAATGTTGCTCACCAGCAGGTGACCAAATCATCAAATTAATACACTTGATTCAAGTTGGCCAAAAAATCATCCATTGTCAGTGCTCCACTCATGCCGCCGCCATCTCTGTCATTCAGGTCATCGTCAGATATCCCGGCTGCTTCACTGTGAAGAACAACCATCAGCTTGAATCTCTGCATAGCCCAACTTGAAGTTCACTGAAGGGTATGCACCAAGCATGGTAATATAATTCTTCTTGTAGTTCTGTGCACATATCTCGTTCTTGTTTCTTTGAAAGAAATTGCCACTGATTGAGTGAGTCCAGGTACAAATTCTTGTAATTTGCCTTGTACATTTCTGCCTGGAATAGATGTGTTTTGTGAGTGCCCATGTTACGGTTTATTAACTTTTTTCCTTATCTCAGTCTTATCGTATCTTATCGGTGTCATCACGCTTACGCATAATGCCACTGCATCACTGATATCAACTTCGCCAAAACTTTCATGATGGACAACGCATGATATTGCATGCTCGTCGTCCGACCAGCACGCCTTTTGACTTCGACAAATCTTTTGTGTATATTAATAGCATTCGCGACTTAGTATTTAAGTAGCTACATTTTACTGTACAACCTCAGCTTTGAGCTAAGGTTTACTACTACCCAAATCTTACTTGTTACTCACTCGCTGAGAGCATCTAATTAGTTCACGCCTCTTTCACCACCTCGGGTCATCCGCGGCATTGAATAAGTGATTGTCCGAACGCGAGACAGCTTATCAATTGCCCGACTTCGATTCACATGAACGTTGGCCCTAACAATTAGCTCGAAGCTTCCCTTCACCCTTCCACGACGCTAGACGCAGGAAGGATTCCATATGCCCCTACAACAAACCCCCGACCTCGACGAAACCACTAGAAACGCGGCCATAGGAGCCTTCGTAGGAGCAGCAGCATTCATAGGACTTGTCATCTCTGCTGCCATCATATATTTCAGAAACCGAGACTGGTTTGAACAACACGGGTTAGGACCCAGAAGACAATTCACTTACCCCCCACCCACCCTCCCCCGATTTTACATCCCACCCTATCAACAAAATGGTCAAGTTCAGCCCATTCACATGACATACGAGCCCTACAGAAGGGACCAGTACTACACACCCCCAGTCTCGCCATATAGGCAGGACAGATCAGGAGCCCCGAGCCCCGAGTCGGATGCCGGGGTCTATCATGGAAGAGGAAGAAGAAGTCCAAGCCCCATCGCTGGACCTTCCAGAACTAGGCAGTCCTCTAGGACAGCATCTCACTCTCCCTCTGTCGAGGGAGACATCACAGAACTTATCCAAGCCTATGTCGGGCCCGGCACTATCGAGTATGACGAGACAGAGTCGCGTAGAAGCAGTACAAACGTACTTCCAGCCGAGGGCACTGAGCCCACTCCCACTAGCACACCCCCTCCCCGTCTGACCCTCCAAGTTACAAACCCTTCTCCGCCTTCAGCGAGCAGCTCCATCATCGCGGCAAGAATCGAGGCCTTCTACCACCAGAGGGACACCCCACAGCTACACCGCGACCCCATCCGTGACCTCGGGTGGACCCCCCCGGCACACCTATGGCGTCAATTATACGGACCACGTCCTCTCCCGCCGATTCCTCAGACTCTAATACCAGACTCCCCTGCCCCGAGCAGCCACGGGAGCAACGAAGCAGCACAGATAATGAGCCCCGGGACAACAGTGAGTCGCCAGTACGTGCCAATGCTGACGACCTCCGGAGAGGAAGACTTCAGATCCGCGAGATCGGGAGACCTTCCTACTTCCAACGAAGAAGAGCTTGGGAGACAGACCTCGCCTTTCAACTTCGACGACTGGAGGAGGATCCAAAGCAGCAGCCGAGAAGTCTCGGAGACGAGAGAAGGCTGGCAAGGAGAGAGCTCGAAAGCAATCCATTCTACCTGGGAGCTCCAGCCCGAGCTTGGACCTCCCTTACCGTACAGCAGCGAATCACCCTGGGACCCTATCGTGCCCAGGCCTGGGCCCTCAGGAGAGAGGACTATGTCAGTAGAGGAGGGATCGATGAATCCCTCGATGAACATCGGCATCGACTATACCTCTTCCCAACAGAGGAGCTCCACCGCCACGAGCAGGACTACGGCCCCACCCCTGGGGTCTATATACGAGGTCTACGACCAAGAACCGACAAGGAGGAACGAACCCTCCAGGGAAGACTGGAGGATATACTCCGCACCTGGAGAGCCGATGAGCATGAGCGAGAACACCTGGCCTTCGTACGAATGGCCCAGGCCAATGCCAGATGAACCGCCCAGAGAATGGTGGAGGAATGGCAATCCATGGAAAGGCAAGAGTAAGCTGTTCGCCGGGTCCGACCCAGCAGGACCCAGCGAACCCATGGAAACCGAGGACGAACGACAAGTACAGGAAGCCCAAGAAGCAGAGGCCAGGAGGCAACAATTCCAGGCTGACAAGGATGCCTTCCCCGACCTCACAGCAGGGCTGGTAGCCCAATTAGAAAGAGCCAGAGCATTCGCCCTCGCCCACAACTTGCCAATCCCGAAAGAACTCCAGGATACACCCGACCAACCTCAGCCTCAGCCCCGGGGCCGCCCTGCCACACCAGCACCCAGACGGTACGGGAGCCCCACGCATCGCACTGACAGATGGTCGGTTCCTCGCCTGCCCCCCCGATACGATCCCCCAGACCCCCCGTACTGGCCCTCAGGCAGCACCACCGAGCAAGACCCGTGGCTTCAAGTAAAGCCAACCTTAATCTGATTACCCGCAGACTTTCAGGGGAAAAGCAGCGACATCAACCATTTCACCGGTGCTTGTGAAGACTACTTCGCCGTCTTCAAAGCTTATTACCCCACCCACGCAAATAAAATACTATTTGCAGTATCACTCTTTGGCAAAAAACCGCAAGGGTGGTGGTCGCAGTACCGATACCAGTTCTGGAGTAACGATGAAGAAAGATATCGTTACTTCTCCTGGAGCGAGTTTAAGGCCGCCCTCAAGGTGGAGTATGGAGATCCTGCACTCCAAGAAGTCATGGAGCGCCGCATGAACGAACTCAAGATGACGGGAACCGCCTCCGAGTACTTCAGGCGCCTCGAGGAGTTGGCCCGACAAGCTGACCAGCTCACCGACCTTGGGCCCTGAAGCGCCATTGTCAGAGCTGTCCGTCGGGGAGTACCCGAATCATATACCGAGTCAATCGCAAACCTCGGGGTCATGATTCCTTCTACCTACCCCCAATGGAAGCAGCGCATCTGCAGCATATTCGATGAAAGGGCCCGCAAGACGGCCTTTGACAAAATCGGTTATGTCGACCGCCCAAAGAACCAATCCGCCGGAGGTTCCAACAAAGGAACTTCCGGCACAACAAGTTCCGGGGCCGACAAACCTGCCAGCAAAGGGTCGTCGGGAGGATCCTGGACCACTTACGGAGGGGCCGGGGAACCGATGGACATAGACCACCTCCGAAAGGAGGGCAGGTGCTTCAATTGTGGAGGGAAAGGTCACATGGGAAAAGATTGTAAAAAGCCGAAGTGACCACGAGACCTGAAAACCGGGAGATACTCGTCGGCGCAGCTTCGCTCCATGTTGACCGAAGCTGAGGACTTGGAAAAGGAACATGAGAAGGAGATGCACGGACATAGTCACGCTGAGAAGGTTGAGGAGAAGACGCCCTCAACAACGAAGATCGAGGAGGTAAAAGGCAAGGCCGAGAAGTGAGTGATTCCACTTCTTCGGCCCAGTCCTCCTCGATGGGTGGTCGGTCATCGGGTCCTGCTGCGCGGACATTGCCCGATTGTAATAGTTTTTTACGTACGTCATTGTCATCTACGCATTCGAATATACCTGCTGCGTTTTCACAGTCCCCCGAAACCACCCCAAAAGAATCACACAATATTCAGATTCCGCCTAAAAAGGCCTATATAATCCCCCAGAAGCGAAGCGAAACCCATCCCCCTCCTTCGCTTACACTTTCTGTCCCAGAGTTCCTCACCCTCCAGGACCTTCAGACTTGATGGGGACCAGAGTTCATCTGAACTATGTCAGGGATCTCCCAGTCCTTAGGGATGAAGGAGGTGCTCCCTGAACTGGCCGAGCCCGTCGTCGCTGAAAAGAAACCTCAAGACGGAGGTGAAAGTATGAGGTCGATGCCCATTGACCATGTCCCCAATGATTCGCCTTGCGCTCAGGGACCATCGCGGATACACGACCCCCTCTCCTCTCGCCTGGCAGAAGAAGTGAAAGGTTGCGGCCCTCGTCATTCTCTCGTCGGAGATGCCACACCGATTGAGATGGCGCCCCTTTCACCCCCGACCTGAATGGAAGAAGTTGTCTCAAGCAAGGACAGGGATCCAGGATGGGCACCAAAGGACCTGATGCTAGGAGGGGAGCACGGTTCATGCGACAAGAACGCGAAGTACATGGCTCCCTTGATTCGTCTCGGCGAGTCCTTCGGTCACTCCAGGGGCGACCTACTCCCCAAACCCCCGAGTCCTGACGAACGCGCCGGCTGTGGGCAATCTCTGGGGAAGGAGCATGCCCCAACCAGGGAGACCCCTCGAAGGCCCCTGACCGTCAAAGGATCAAGCGGGACTCCAACCTCGGATGCATGAGGTTCACGGGTCCGGAATACCACCCTTGTTGAAATCCCTGACGAGGAGGACGATACCGCCTTCAAGATGGCGCAAGACCGAGAACGAGCCAAACGGGAAAAGGAAACGATCCAAGGGCTTCTCCCCTCGTTCGCCAAGGAGCAAGAGCAGCAGGAAGAAGAACCATTGCGGGCGAGGCGTTCCGAGTCAAACCCAGTGAGTGTTTCCTCCCCAAAGTCCACCTGGTTCAAGCCGTTTGGCGTGGACTGGACCCTTCGGGCCGTCAGGGAAGCACGCACGGACTCGGAGGCTTTCGCCTCACTCCACCTTTGGGCCCATAAAGAGAAGGTCAATGAAATTGACAACCAACTCTTAAGTTCATTATGGAAGGGTGGAGAGCGAGCAAGGGAAGAGCTCTATGAGCTAGGAGAACTGATCCGGTATCAACGATGAGTGAGCACGAAAGGCGTCCGAGAACTATTCCTCGACGTCCAACTCGAGACGTTAGAAAACTGCCAGACCCTCAAGGCCCAGGTGCTGGTCGACAGCGGATGCACGGGGAGTACCATAAATGAGGCCTACGTCAAGAAGCACGGCCTCATCACCAGACCCGTGCCGGCTCCCATTTCAGTGTATAACGCTGACGGCACGTGCAACAAGGCGGGGGAAATCATGGAGTTTGTGGAAGTGAGGATGACTGTGGGAGGCCACAGTGAGAGAATCGACTTTGCCGTCACCAACATAGGCAAGGGCGACATTTTCCTGGGACACGATTGGCTTCTCCACCACAACCCGGTCATCAACTGGACCACCAGCAAGGTCATTTTCGCCCGGTGTCAGTGCCAGAAGAACCCCTTCCCACTGCCAGATGCCGACCTGGAAGATCCATGGGACGAAGAATTAGAGGAAGGCGAGACCATCCTAATGGTCGACCTCCGAGAAGAGTTAGAAATTCGTGCTGTACACCACGCAAACGATCTAGCTGCCAAAGCCGCCGAAGGAAAGGCAAAAAGGACCTTCGAGGAGATGGTTCCCCCCCAATATCAAGAATTCAAAGATCTCTTCTCTAAAGAAAACTTCGATGAACTCCCCGACCACAAACCTTGGGATCACGCCATCGAATTAATTCCTAACGCTAAGTCCACCCTAGACTGCAAGGTCTACCCGCTCAACCGACATGAACAAGAAGAGCTGGACAAGTTCCTAGACAAAAACTTGGAGTCGGGACGAATTCGCCCATCCAAATCACCTTTTGCGTCGCCATTCTTCTTCGTCAAAAAGAAGGATGGCTCCCTTCAACCCGTCCAGGACTATCGCAAACTGAACAAAATGACAATAAAGAATCGGTATCCCCTCCCGCTTATCTCTGAGCTCATGGATAAGCTTTGCGGTGCCAAATACTTCACAAAATTGGACATCCGCTGGGGATATAACAACATCAGAATTAAGCAGGGAGACGAAGCCAAGGCTGCCTTCCGCACTAACCGAGGGCTGTTCGAACCAACGGTCATGTTCTTTGGACTCACGAACTCACCGGCTACCTTCCAATGGATGATGAACGACATCTTCCATGACCTCATTATGGAGGGCAAGGTAACGATCTACCTGGATGATATCCTTATTTTCTCCAAGGATCTCCAGGAGCATCGACAAACCGTCAAGAGGGTACTTCAACGCTTAAGGGAACACAAGCTCTTCCTTAAAGCTGAGAAATGCGAATTCGAGGTACTAGAAACGGAATACCTCGGCGTTATTATCAGTGAAGGATCTGTACGGATGGACCCGGTAAAAGTCAAGGGGATCATGGAGTGGCCCACACCCACCAAGAAGAAGGAACTACAATCCTTCTTGGGCTTCACAAACTTCTATCAGAAGTTTATCAAAGACTACTCCAAGATCGTATGCCCAATGACCCAGCTCACCGGTAACGTGCCCTGGATATGGGGTACAGCCCAGAACGAAGCCTTCCAATGCCTGAAGAAGCAAATGGCAGAGGATGTAGTGCTAGCACTACCAAAGGAGAATGGGAAATTCCAGGTGGAAGCCGACTCGAGTGAGGGAGCAATCGGTGCCATCCTCAGCCAAGAACAGGACAGGAAGTGGAGACCAGTCGCATTTCTATCCAAAGCGCTCACCGTCACCGAGCGGAACTACGAGATATACAACAAGGAACTCCTGGCAATCATGCTCGCTCTCGAAGAATGGAGGCACTACCTCATGGGAGCCGCAGAGGACTTTGAGATCTGGACGGATCATCAAAACCTACAGTATTTCTGCCAGCCCCAGAAGCTGAATCGTCGTCAAGCCCAATGGGTCACCGAACTCGCTGAATATCACTTCACACTACATCACAAGCCCGGCGCTTCCAATCGCAAGGCCGACTTGCTGAGTCGAAGGGACGATCATGACCAAGGAAAAAAGGACAACGATAACATAGTCGTCCTCCAGCCAGAACACTTCAGAGCGATGATCATGCCCACTACGAACGAGACCCATCAACAAGTCAAAGACGTAACGCGCAACCATGACAAATGGGACCAGGGGATTCAGAACTCCCTCGACCACAAGCGCAGGATATCTGAAAAAGAAGGGCTCTTATACTACGATGGGCGCATCTATGTTCCCTGCGATGACAAGCTACGCAGCGAGATCATTGCCGCGCATCATGATCACATAACTGCAGGACACCCAGGAATAGAGAAGACAAAGGAGCTCGTTCAGAGAGAGTTCTGGTGGCCTAAACTCAAACAAATGGTGGAAAAGTACATAAAAGCATGTGAAGCATGCCAATGAACAAAAACCGACACCCACCCTAAGGCCGCCCCCCTCCATCCCAACGAAGTCCCCTCAGAGCCGTGGACTCACATCTCCGTCGACATGATCACTGGACTCCCAGAATCCAATGGCTACGACGCCATCCTAGTGGTGGTCGACCGATTTTCAAAAGAAATGATCCCTATCACTTGCAATGTCGAACTCACCTCAGAAGGATGGGCCAAGCTCCTCCGCGATCACGTATACGCTCACCACGGCATGCCGAAAACAGTCATCTCTGACCGAGGACCCCAATTCGTCTCGAAGTTCATGACGGAACTCCTTTGCCTCCTCGACATCACTCCAAACGCGTCAACTGCATTCCACCCCCAGACCGACGGCCAAACTGAGCGGGCCAATCAGGAGATTAATAAATATCTCCGCATCTTCATTAACCATCGACAAATGGACTGGAGCGAATGGCTCGCCCTAGCAGCGTTCGCCCATAACAACCGCATACACTCAGCAACGGGCCAAACGCCCTTCTTCACCAATTATGGACTTCACCCCCGCGTCCTACCAGATTCCATTAAGACGACCGCCTTCACCAACCCGTCCGCCAAATCATTCGCAGAAAACATGCAGGAAGTACATTGCCAAGCGAAAGAGGCACTGGAGGAGGCCGCAGGTAAGATGAAGGCCCAATACGACAAGAAAAGAAGAGAGGCCGTTGACTATGCCATCGGAGACAGCGTATGGCTCGACGCCACTAACCTTCACCTGCCCCGCCCAAAGAAGAAGCTTGACGATAAACACGTCGGTCCATTCCTAATCCTCGAGAAGGCCGGTGCCTCTGCCTATAAACTCAAGCTTCCATCTTATTGGAAGATCCACCCACGCTTCAACGAGAAGCTCCTGACACCCTATGTCCCACCAGCGTTCCCTAACCAGGAACAACCCCCACCACCACCACCGGACCTCATCGAAGACGAGGAGGAATATGAAGTGGAAGAAGTCCTAGACTCGCACACACGCCGAGTCTGTGGAAAGAAAGGACAAAAATCTCAACTCGTAACCGATTACTTCGTCAAATGGAAGGGATGGACCCGAGAACACAACTCATGGGTCCGGGAAGATGACATGGCTAATGCCCAAGAGGCCATCAAGGACTACGAAGATAGTCTCTCTGAAACCCAAGCCGTCGTGACCGCATGAAAAGTCATCGACAGATCGGAAAAGACAGTCAAACGAATAGTCGACCGCAGTTATCGGGAAAATCCAACTACGGGTGGATGGAGTATGTTCTACCAAGTGGAACGCATTGACGGCAAGAAATTCTGGATCGAAGAGCCTGATCGCGAACTCTGGAAAACCTTCATCGACGATTACTGGCATAGGGAGAACGAAAAGGAAATCAAGCCGGGAGACTGCATACTTTGTGACCAAGAAGAAGAAGACGACGCACCCTGGGAGGAAGACATAGGGCAGTCGGGACGACTGCCTTAACGAGAGGGTAATGTTACGGTTTATTAACTTTTTTCCTTATCTCAGTCTTATCGTATCTTATCGGCATCATCACGCTTATGCATAACGCCACTGCATCACCGATATCAACTTCGCCAAAACTTTCATGATGGACAACGCATGATATTGCATGCTCGTCGTCCGACCAGCACGCCTTTTGACTTCGACAAATCTTTTGTGTATATTAATAGCATTCGCGACTTAGTATTTAAGTAGCTACATTTTACTGTACAACCTCAGCTTTGAGCTAAGGTTTACTACTACCCAAATCTTACTTGTTACTCACTTGCTGAGAGCATCTAATTAGTTCGTGCCTCTTTCACCACCTCGGGTCATCCGCGGCATTGAATAAGTGATTGTCCGAACGCGAGACAGCTTATCAATTGCCTGACTTCGAGTCACGTGAATGTCAGCCCTAACAGCCCATGCTCCATTCGTCGATAGCACAGTCGACCTGTCCGTTGGTACAGCTGTCAGTGGTTTTGAGTATATGAATTTGAGAAATGTACTGCTGCTGCTACCAGTGTGATTGTGGGCAATGGTATTTTCTTCTTCTTTGCAAACCAACTCAAGCATGCCTGTTCTTGCTAACTGAACCAATTCAGGTTGATGGTGGCTTGGAAAATCTTATTCTGAAACATCCTCCCTTTTGCAGTGCAGTCTAAAGGATTCTACAAGAAAATTCATGAGTACTAGACTAACTCTATGAGTAGGATTCAGCGAAGGACTGTACCTCATAGCTGAATCTCATGGGGTCATCCAGACTCTGCAAAATATTAACAAGATCTCAGTTGGCTGCCTTTGCTGCCTCAATGCGATTTTTGTTGGGGTTGCAAAGCTTCTTGATGTCTTGGAAGCCATATATATCAACCAGGAGCAGATGAACGATGTCCTTTAGCTGTCTGTGGAACTGTGAACCATGATCCCAGATCTGTCAAGACAACCATCAGGATTGAGAATGGAAAGATTAAGGGAAAGAGGAAGCGGTACCAAATTCAATTCAGCAGACATAGGGTCATCTATGTTGTCCCAGGTTGCTTCATCCACTAATCCTGCTAATGCAGCATCCCATGCATCCACTGTCATGTCAGTCACTTCTTGATGCTCAGCACTGTCAATGGGAAAGCCATTCACTAGCATCAGCATACATTTGTATTCAGTGTATGCTCACTTAAGAATGTCTTGCCACAGAGTGTTGGGAATGTCTTTAATCATGCATGAATGTTTCTTTCGATAGGTGACAGTAGGCTTCAAGTTTTTTTTGTTGCAGTCCCCAGCTGAGTCATCGTCTTCATTGGCCTTCCACAAGTCTATCAGTACAAGCTTATCATGAGATAGCTAAACATAATACTTATGCTATCCTCCTCATTCACACTGCTCGACTCCAAGCACTGAGTGTGTGTTTTGGTTGATTGATGTCACTTCCTAGACAGTGGAATATGGACCAGTCCAGACATAACGTTACTGGCCTGATACTGAATCAATAAGCCATTCCTTATCACAAACTGAGTGTGTACCTTTGAGCTGATTGATGAGACTCTGTCATCTTTCCCGTTGGACTCCGAATCAGAACCGTTAGACAAAAATTCAGGATCCACTGCCTGTTGGAGGGGCAAGGTTAGCAATGAAGCTCCAAGTCCATCTTGATGAGCTACTTGAACACTGTGAATGGTCTTGGCCATCAATTGATCATCTATTTTGAGTTGACTGTGCTCATTACTTGAAGTTGATAGATCTGGAAAATGATAGTAAGCATTGAACTCTGACTGATCCACCCAAAAAGGTCTGTGAGTTTGAGTGTCTGCTGGTGGGAAAGATGAAGGGGTGCTGGTGAATTCAGCATTGGGAGGCAAAGGTCGAGGTTCAAGTTCAGCATCTAGCTGAGATGACAGCAGAATTGAGGGGGTGCTGGATTGAGGCCCACATGATGGTAATGATAGCTGTGGATACAATGATTGATCAGTAGTAGTGCATCAATTTGAGACAGAATTCATTAGAGTCACAGGTACTGGGCCCTGAGCGATTGGAACCGGTGTGAGTCTGGGTTATGATGATAGAGCTGACATGTGGCCATGAGTGCCCAATCCTGTCACCAGTGGTTGAGGGGGTGTCTCGGACATTCATGCAGATAGCGCATTATTAGCTTGTGAATGTAGTGTCATGTTGGACTCTGATGGATGCTCCGGCAGCTGCACCAAGTTCATGTCACTGCCAGTGGTTCCGCTTGCACCTGAGTTCATGTTAGCAACAGTACTAGCAGTGTCAGAATCGGTTGAGGGGGCGAGTGCAGCACTGGCTGCTTTTTGAAGTGAATTCCTTTGGCGAGCCTCATGAATCTGACTGCTCTTCACAAGAGAGGCACCTACAGTAAATACTGGTCAGCATGTGATAGTGACACATCGGAACAGAGAACAAATAATGTCCTGCAAGAGCATCAGAATTCTCTTTGTGTGTCCTGTAGCCTCGTCCTGAATCTCGAGCCTGGTTCGCACTGAAGTCTTTAGCAGACAATGTGGTCATAGACTTTTTCATTTTCCTGGTGTTTGCCATGTCATCGTTGAATGAGATTGGGATTTTGGGGGAAGAACATCACTGAGTAGTACAAGTAGTGGAGGTAGAGGTCCAAAGTGGAAGTTGGAAAATAAGAACAACTGTCAACTATAAGTAGGTGCATGTTGAAACCTATTGTCAACAAAGTATGGGACTTAGTAAAGGACTCACATAATACAATAACCATTAAAATGCCACCCACATTATCAGTATAGCCACCATTGACATTTTCATCTTCTCTCACTACAACACACCCATCATCCTACTACCATGTCGATTTGCCTATTCTGTTGAATCCCATTCTGGGAGAATAGAGATCTTCAATGACACCAGATGCAGGTGCCAAAGTGCCACAAAGCAGCCATGGAAAAGCTCAAAGAACATATCTGCAACTGTCAAAATGGATGAATGGCATGGTCGACTGCATCGGATCCTGAGACTACAACATCATTTCAGGATGTCGAGATGGATGATACTGATCAGAGTGGTCCAGTCATGGGTTCCACTGCCAGCAATCCAGCTGAACTTGAAGAGAGTGCTGAAAGTTTTGATCATCATCATGATGCACCTGCTAGAGCACCACAGATCGAAGAGGTGGAGGATGATGAGTTGGAGAGCACAACCAGGCAATGGTATTGACAGGACTTCACACTGGATAAGCAAGCTGGCATTGCTTCACAAGAAGGCAAGACATTCTTCCATTGAATACATGACAAACAGATTTTGATGGGCATGGACATCCTTGGTCCCTTCAAAGATGATGATGAATGGGAGTTAGCAAAGTGGTTGATCAAAAACATGGGGCACACTGCAGCAGAGGAATTCCTTAAGTTACCAATTGTGAGTTTTGTCAGTGTCATGGCCTGGGTGTCTGGACTTGATCTCCTTCTGACACGATTCTCACTGGCAGATTGCCAGCCATGCTCAGCCAGACTTCAAAAATAAACAACAACTTTATGACTGCATTGACGTACTTCCACAAGATGAGGGAACAAGATGGCACTGCTATGAATTCGAGTATGAAGGCGATATACCTGATGAAAAGGATCCAATGGGAATGAGGATGAGGCAGGAACACTTGGAGATGTGGTATAGAGATCCTGTGGAGATTGTTCATGAGTTGATAGGGAATCCTATCTTCAAGGACATTATGGCCTATGCACCGATGCAGCTATTCTCAGACCCAGAAGGACAAAATTGAGTTTTCAATGAGATGTGGACTGGCAACTGGTGGTGGGAAATCCAGGTATTTACTCTGAGTCTTTCATTATGCACTCACTGCTTATGCCACTTATGCACTGATAGAAACAACTTCTGCCCAGTGTCACAATTGCACCATTTATTGTCTCCTCCAACAAAACTGCCTGGCCTGTGTATCTCACCATTGGCAACATTTCCAAAGACACTCAACGTGAACTCTCCTCACACTCCACCATCTTACTAGGCTACCTTCCTGTGCTGAAATTCAGTTGCTTTTCTGAAAAGCTATGGTCCATTATGAAATACCGTTTATTCCACCAGTGTATGATGATTATCCTTCAATCTGTTGTTGAGGCCAGCAAAACAGGTGTCCCTATGGTCTGTGCTGACTCTCTCATCCAACTTGTCCACCCCATCTTCGCAGTATATATTGCGGTGATGAGCCTCGCAGCTCTGTGTGCTCATAAATTCATGGACCTGTAAAGATCTAGTGATACTCCACTCCTTTGAACTTCATATCAAGGCACAGCAATGATCTGCAGGTACCTTGATCATCAATCCTATTTAAAAGAAACTCCAGAAATAGCCTATGGCTATGCCAGATCAATTGGAATGGCTGCGCAACTATTACACAAGTTAAATGACAAAGTTAGCGAGCTTATTCATTGCTACAGTCAGCAGCAATCAAGATATTACCAAGGCTTTTTGCTTTGCGAAGCAAGGAGGCTTAGAAACACCCAGAATTACTCAGAAGGTTTGCGCAACATCAGCTTTGCTCAGTAATGCACAGTTACTTGCACATGCTATGCACAGCAATGCACAGTTAGAAGTTCACAGCTGCTGACTGATTGCTGACTGTCTTCAACACAGCAGTAGTAAGGAAAGGCTAATAATACTTCATTGGATGATTAATAGTTCGCTTGTGTTGCGAATCAACCAGGCAAGGACAAATGTAGCTTACATACAAGTATTTCCTCAGTAGTATAAGTAGAAAGTCGAATTAGAGAGACCAAGAGAGACGAGGGAGGAGACACTAGGCCACAAGCTTCAGAGAAAGTCCTCAAACTTGTTCCTTGCCTTCTACACCTCCTACTTCTGATATACCTTCTCGAAGTTGTAATTCTCTGCTGCCCATCGGAGAAATAACACTTAGTGAACTAATATTCACTAAAAGTCACTTATAACTTCACGAAGCTTTCCTCTGCTCCAAAAACCTCGCCAGGAAACCTTTACTGGTTACCCTTGCGTGGCATTCTCATCAATTTAAGTTCGAGAACATACCTGTGCGCTTCAAAGAGCAATCCGCAGCTAGGATTGAAACCTTTAGCCACTAACACCTACTATTACTGTTTCCAAGCCTAGGAAACGACACCACTTAACTCTCATTGAGTTAGACACCTTGAGACCTTAGCTACCTTTCCTATAGCAGGGGAGGTTCATGAAGCTCATCCAGTTAAGTTCGACTCAAGATTGGTACTGACTTGCTTGATATTAGAATCTTCTTGAGCTTTATAAGTTCGAGAACTTCATCTTGCTTGCACATACATCATCTTGGACAAAGCCTTGCTTGCACATAGAGCAAGAGCTTCATAGATTCGTATAGAGAGTCTTCCCACTGAATCTGTAGCCAGGATTTCGACACACACCAGGTGCGCGCAGCATATAGCCTGCCCCACTCAGTATACACCCACAGTTGCGACTTCCTTCCCTTCTTGAAGAGGTTCACGCACTGAGCTTGCTTCTCGAACCATTTATTTGAGAGCATAACACCCAGTAGCCTTGAATAAGCTACGATCTTAGGACCTATAGTCACCGCATGGAGGTGCATGACTAGACTCGCTAAGAACCTGCCTTCAGATTCTGTTACAGATTATACTTGCCACTTAGGTGTTGTGTTTTCTGCCTGCAGGAGTCTCTAGGTTCATCAGCGGACTACCCGGAACAATGCCTCATCAGCTGCTGCATGGAGAATCAATGTCTCATTTGCAAAGTCGACCCCAACCTCTGCAGTAGTCATCAGCCCTTTGACAAATGGGATGTTGCAGAGACTTTATCCTATCTCAAGCACAATGACCATGGTGATGAGAATAATGACACCTATGGCAGCAACATTAATGACTTCTTCAAAAAAGATGGCATATGCCCAGTCTATCCTCCATTCTGGGTGACTCTTCCTCATTCAGATATATTTGTTGCCTTCACTCCGGACCTTCTGCATCAACTTCACAAGGGTGTCTTTAAGGATCACCTTGTCAAGTGGTGTACATCAATTATCAGGACTGTCACAATTGATAAGGCTTTTCAGACAATGATGCCTCATCCTGGACTCTGCCACTTCAAGAATGGCATTTCGCATATCTCTCAGTGGATGGGCTCGGAGCACAAGGAGATGGAGAAGGTCTTCTTGGCACTTGTCACTGCCCGTGCCTGCAACAAAGTTATAATGGCTGTATGTGATGCAATGGATTTCATCTACCTCGCATCTCTACAGTCTCACACTCACATCACACTGGACCATCTTCATGAGGCACTCAACCGGTTTCATGAACACAAGGAGATTTTTATTCAGCTCGAGGCACGTACTCAAAATCATTTCAATATTCCCAAGATCCATTCCATGGAGCACTATGAGGACTTAATCAGGCTTTTTGGCAGCGCAGATGGATATAACACTGAATCACCAGAACGGTTACATATTGACTATACCAAAGATTGTTAGGGCCTGATTCTCATGTGACTCAAACTGAGGTAAGTGAAGAGCTGTCTTGTGTTTGGACAATCACTCTACAAGTCCTCTTGGGTGTTTGAGATGAGTGAGAGAGGCTGTTGCAAGTAGACTCTCAGCAAGTGAGCAGATGAGTAAGTTTTAGTGATATTAAACCTTAGCTTGAAGCTGAGGTGTTACACTGAAGACTGTGCTACTTATATACTAAATGGTTGGTTGTTACAATTTATTCACTTTTTTCTTTTTTCTAGTCTTATCATATCTTATCAGTGTCATCATGCTTACATGCTATCACCACCTTATCACCGATATCGACTTCAACAAAACTTTCATGATGGACAATGCATGATATTGCGTGCTTGTTGCCCGACCAGCATGCCTCTTGGCTTCTATAAATCTTTCGTAGCTATTATTAGGACCAACCCTTTAGTATTTAAGTAGCGACATTTTACTGTACAACCTCAACTTCGAGCTAAGGTTTACCTTCATATAAATCTTACTTGTCTGCTCGCTTGCTGAGAGCCTCTCTGTAAGCGCCTCTTCTATCATCTCGAGTCATCTGAGGCGTTGGCTAAGTGATTGTCCAAATGCGAGACAGCTTACCAATCACCCGACTACAAGTCACATGGGAGTCAGCCCTAACAATTAGCTCGAAGCTTCCCTCACCCTTCCATGATGTCAAACGCAGGAAGGATTCCACATGCCCCTACAACAAACCCCCGACATCTCTAAAGAAACAACAAGTACTCTCGCTGTGATCCTTTTCACGATAGCAGGAGTAATCGGAATGACAACAGCAGTCGCGACTATCTACTACAGAAACAGAGAGTGGTTTGAATGCCATGGAATTACCTTTCAAAGAGGATGACTAATCTACCCACCTCTAACACTTCCCCGATTCTACAACCCCCCTTACAATGTTCCGCCGTACCCCACGAGCTACGCCGTCTATGGACAGGAGTCCTACGAGACACTCCCAGAGTCGCCGATCTGGGACCTACAGGGCCCCTTCACCGACTACTTCGTCGAACAACGAGGAAGAACACCAAGCCCAGTGGCTGGCCCTTCCGGAACCCGGCACTCCTCTGAGGATGCCAGAAGCGCTTCCTCCGATGAGAGAAGCATCAATGAGCTCATTAAAGCCTATCATGGAATTGGAACAGAACCCCTGGAGGATGCCAGGAGAGAGCTGGAGCGAAGCCTCCAGCAGATACCTACGACCGAGGTCAGCCAGTCCCGACCAGATAGCCAGACCCTCCCCCAGGAGACCTTATGGGTCATCAATCCTGATGAACCCACCGAGACCACCAATGCCGCCTCACTTGATTCGTCAGAGAGACGAAGAGCGGCTCCAGAATATGATTCGGAGGAGAGCTGAAGAAGGGCTCACCTCCCAGGACCCTCAAGACTTCACCACCCCTTCCACACCCAGACCATCTATGATATGCCTGAGGAGACAATTGTACTCTCCTCCTCTGATCCTGATTCCCCTGCCCCTGAGTCCCCCGAACCTCATATCCTTCAAAGAAGAGGAGGAGAGACTCTGTTCGCCAGCCCCACCCCCTCGAGCTCAGCCTCCACTCTGGCCTCGCTCGACCACAATGACCCAGGGTTCTATGTTGAGCTCCGGAGACGACGCCTATGAATCTGCTACATCGGGTGGCCTTCATACCAGCGAAGAAGAAGAGTTGGAGAATCTCCGCTCGCATACAGCATTCGACAACGTGAGGAGGACCCTGATGCCCCCCCCTCGAGACCCTAGGAGCGAGCGATGCCTCACTCTATGAGAAATTGAGAGTAACCCCTTCTACCTGGGAACTCCAGATAGAGCCTGGCCATCACTCTCCCTATCCCAGCGAATGGCCCATGGAACCTACCAGTCCCAGGCCTGGGCCCTTCGAAGGGCAGACTATTTACGAAGAGGAGGAGTCGACAAGACCCAGGAGGAACACTGACACCGCTTCAACCTCGTCCCAAACAAGGAATTATGGCTATATGAGCTCAACTACAGCCCCATCCCAGGCGTACATG